>JAHVAK010000335.1:2400000-4800000 GCA_019845155.1 Luehdorfia chinensis | reverse complement strand
TTAAGAATCCGTCTAGATAGGTATCCGTCTAGGTAGGTTATACATTTTTGCAACAAAATACCAGAAAGTGCAAAAGTTCTCCCTACCCATTCGTTCAAAAAGACAATGAAGCAAAGACTTCGTATAAAGGGTTATTATAATACAACAGAATATATGGATAATTACAACCACTCGAAATGAGGTGAATGCTGCCAGACTGTTTCTAAAAACTAATTCTTCATGTTATATAAATTTTTATAGAAACCATTTCAATTACAAAAGAATATTGAAAAAATGACGTTTGACAAAACAAAATCTGAATTTCTTACGTCAGAGAATAAATATAATTCATTATACTTTATTTCGATATGTATCGATTCTATATCGCTAAGCCACGTCAAGATAATTGAGACTATCATTCCACATTCATAAAGAATGAGGGTCACTTTTTTATTTGAAATTATTAGAATAACTGTTGGATTGCTCAATGTTGTATACTAAATTATAACAACGACACAAGGAAACAATTTGCATGAAGATACCTAAGTTCAAATGCAAGGCTCCGAACAGTGTTCTAAAGCAACGGTCTGTAAGCGGCGTAACGACCAAACGTCCAGTGTTGCCTAAATATTCGTAGCCGTACATTAGTTGAGAGTTGATCATTCGCGTCACGATCTGCATTCCTGTTTCCTCTTGCTCCTATAACAAAAGTTTCTTTATTTATTTTATTATCATCATCATCATTTCAGCCTTTTACTAGTCCACTGCTGAACCTAGGCCTTCCCCACAGATTGCCACAATAGTTTGTAGCTCTCATTTTGGAGTGATTTTGCTATAGTTGTTACGCTTGACAGGCGGGTTGGCAACCGCAGTTTATTTATTCAGATGTTCCAGGAAGATGCTGCTGCCAATCTCCTGCTTTTCATTTACCTTTTCTCTGTCGACTTTTACGACACCCACGGGATGAGATGGGGTGGCAGACTCTCTTAAGCCACCACACCACACGTTATGATTGAACGTAAAGCATGGTACCGGGTCTTAAATTTTCTTCATTTTTATATTGGTTGCCAGCTATCATTAAATTTCTAATTACCTTTTAGACACAGATCGTGCAATTCGTGTACTATCATGGTTTAATGTATTTAAAAAAAATTATATCAACGTTAATAAAAATGCGTGACTTCGTACGATGACGATGATGATATTGATGATAGTAACAGTTGCGAAAAAGCTGGTAAAATATGATTTGATATCAATTAATATCCCTGAAATAAACACAGCTAAAATACACATTACCTCCCAATAGTACCGTATCTGCGACAACCAATTAAAATCGTTGTCCTGTTCCACTTTGAAGTCAATGAGAAGCATGAGGACATCTCTTGCGTGAACGTCCAGTACAACCAAAGCACCTAAAATTGAATATTTTTTAATAACAAGCATACTAACTATAACATTATTCACATATTTGATAATTTACAGAAACAGAAATCCGAAAAAATACATAAAGATCAATATTATTAGAAATGTTCCTGTCTTAAAAATCATGATTGCGAGGATATTTGTTCTTGAACACTTGTTCAATGTACATACTCGTATGAACATCTAAAGTTGAAATTGAAATGTAAGAAAACCACAAAACACGTACAATGTTCATGATAAGCTAGAAGTTATAAAAAGCAATAACGGAACGGTTGAAGGCATTGACATAAAAATAGTAATTTAAATTGGTAGTAGGATTCCTATGCAGGAATCCGTCTAGGCAGTAATTCTGCCGTAAAGCAGTAGTGTGCAAACATTACTGTGTTTCGGTTTGAAGGGAAAGGTACCTGTGAGCTTTTTTTTATTTGTATAAAGTGACGAATAGAGCAAAACGTTCACCTGATGGTAAGTGCAACGTCCGGCCACAACAAATACTGAGTCACCTAGAATATTTCTGTGCGACAACACACTACGCCCGTCACCCTGAAACATCAGTTCTTTCTCAAATGCCCAGTGATTACGTTAGCTCACAGTGCCCTTCAAACCGAAACACAGCAATGCTTGCACACTACTTGCGTCACGGCAGAATAACTGGCCCTGGGGTGGTACCTATCTAGACGGATTCTTGCATAGGAATCCTACCACCAGTGCAATCACAGGGCATGTGAGACTTAAGAACTGATGTCTCAGGATGACGGGCGCAGTGTGGTGTTACACAGAAATGTTCTAGGTAACACATCATTTGTTATGGGCAAACGTTGTACTTACCATCAGGTGAACGTTTTGCTTGTTTCGTCACTTAATACAATAACAAAGTGATAATAATTACTTTCTATTTACTTACCTAAGGTGATTCTATTTTGCAAACTAAGTTCCCCTCGAACTAAATCGACAATCTTTGATATTTGATAGTTACACTTTTCCCAATATGTCCTCATTGCAGGAATACTAATGTGAATAGCCTCGGTCACTTCTGATGTCCAATAAGTCATTGCTATGCATTGCACCTACATAAAGTGGAAAACAAATATTAAAAGAAATCCGAAAACTTCATTGTAGACTAATTATTTAACTAGGGCTGTCAAACGAACACATAGTCTACCTTGTGGTAACTGGTCCCTTATGAACAACTACAACTCAATCAAGATATAAGTGCGAATCACCCCGAGCACTATGTTAGAATGCTTCGTTGCTAATAATTCCGTCCTCCGGTTCTCGTTACTCACAATACGAAACTGCGTTATTCTGCTACTTTTTGCTGGTACTGTTTATTTATTTAACAACTTTATTGTTCATCTTAATTTTAAGGTAACAAAGGGCGTACTTAATGTTTATCGGAATTATTTGCCATGGGTTGACCCATGGCGTGGTGAAATGTAACGTCATGTGCATTATTTTCTGACTGTGTACGTTGGTATACTGTCTTTCTCGATTCCTTTCTCGATCTCGCTGAGCCATTTGCCTTTGTCTAGCTGTAGCGTAGTCCTACCACATACAAAAGTGTTTAATTTATAACTAAAACGATGCCATTAGCCTAACAGCTTAGTATACGGACTGCGAAACATGACGTCGAAGAATAGAGCCCGCCTTTCACCTAGTGTCGTGAACTAAATCCTAGCACAAGCTTTTAAGCTTAGTTGGAGTGGTTAACAGGAATATTAGTAATAATAAAAATAGAACAAATAACTATCCGTACAGCTTGTCCAGGCCAAACGAGGACCCAGTCTTCCCTTGGCCGCTGTGTATAGTCATCGTAGGACAGGTGCACCACGTGATGTACCGACGCTTTCATTGATTTCTCAAGCTCGAGAAGCCATTTTTCTACCTGTAGATAAAAATTAAACAAAGTAAGAAACGTTAAGTCTCTTACAGAAGCAGAAATTAAATGTCACTTTGATTACGAATGTTTAACCATTACCATTAATAACTGTCTCTAGAGAAATGTTCATTCGTGTTTTTTTTACTTAAATGTATTTAAAAACTTAGCTCATACCTGTCCCCTAGCAGCTGCGGTATTGATAGTCATAGTTAGCATCACAATTTCTCCTTCTGAAGACCTCATGTGTGTCACCACCATATCTTCCGTAAATGTCAGCTTCGCAATACCCTCGAAACACTTTTTTAAATGCGGCTGTACGCTGAATATAAAAAAAGTAAAGTTTCAGCCTATAAATGTCCCACTGCTGAGCGCAGACCTCCTCCTCTCATTTCTGAGAGGGTTTTGGAGCTAGGAAGAATCCGCCACGCTGCTCCAATGCGGGTTGGCGGACTTCACATGTCTTCGAAATATTTTTTATTTCTCAGACATGCAGGTTTCCTCACGATGTTTTCCTTCACCGCCGAGCGCGTGGTAAATCGGCAATTAAAATATAAATTTTAGAAGTGCTGAAGTGCGGCTAGCCCTTGAAAATATTATTAAAATCAAGTAATTTCAAAGTTCTTTATAATATTTTTAGCCCCCGGGCTCGAGGTGGCCCGCGCAGAATTCCCGTGCTCTCCTTCTCTTTTACCATGCCTAGGAACCTCCAACAATACTTACTCAACGAGGAGTAGTGTGCGAAAATGTTCACGTAGTCCCAGCAAATAAAGACTAAAGAAGCACCGTGACGTTTTATCCGAACCGGTATAACTCGTTGGTTGCCGCCGTGGCAGTGGGATGTAGATAGTAGATGTAGCTTTCCATTCGGTAAAAAGGTTTCACTCGTGGTAGGATTCCTGTGCAGGAATCCGTCTAGGTAAGTATCCGTCCTAAGGGTCAATTATTCTGCCGTGAAGCAGTAGTGTGCAAACATTACTGTGTTTCGGTTTGAAGGGCACTGAGAGCTAACGTAATCACTGGGCACATGAGACTTAAGTACTGTGAACCCTTATGTCTCACACCCTGGGTGACGGGCGCTGTGTGGTGGGGGACACAGAATTTGTTATGGACAAATGTTGCATTTACCATCAGGTGAAGGTTTTGCTCGTTTCGTCACTTTATCCAATAAAAACGTGAAAAATAAGCACCTTTTCTTAACACATATTATAGCTGGACTACATATGTGGCGTACTTACCGCAAAGGATCTTTCGTTTCAGATAGAATTTCCAGTAACTCGTCATTGGACAAAAAGAAAAATCGCGGGAAGTACAGGCGCTTTTTCTCTAGGTAAGCATTTAAGCCTCTCTGCACCATTTCTAGTAAATTGTTAGATTTACGCAGTCTATCCAACATCTTCTCTATTGTTATCACATCAAGAACCCGTGGCTCTGCGTATGCGGCCTTCATTATTTCACGCCACATCTAAAAGATAATTGCAATCAATAAGCACTAACTACGCACTACTATACACATAAAATATATGCTCTTGTAATTGTTACTACCGGTTTACGTACAAGAAATATATTTTTAGCTCTTTTGTCTTTTTTAATATTTGGAAGCATTTCTTTAGAACCGAAAATCATCTATATTATATGAATTAAAAACTCTGATCCAATTTAAGGAAAACTAAATACCTTATCAACGGCACTAAATCTTCGACCTTCTTCGGGTATTTGCTGCTGAATATCAGGCGAGGAAAATATTGGCTCCAAGTACATCCACGTAGCTTGAACTTTTAACCACTCGTCAAGTATCTCCTGGAGTAATATCAGTTTGCTCTCCCAGTCACTGTTTAATGTATGTAACATTTATTTACTAAATATTGCGCCAACAATGGTGCATGAATTCAATTCAAATTAATTGTAAATTACTTAGAACAAAGTAGCGTAATCTAAGAAGCGTAAATTAAGAACAGATGTCTCAGGGCGATAAGCGCAGTGTGGTGTCACACAGAATTATTCTGGGTGACACAGCATTTGTTATTGTTGTATCTACTAGACTAAAATTTTAGACATAGACAACAAATTCAATGTAAGATTTAATTAAATTCTCTTTCTCTTCATTAGGAGATAAGGATTTTTTTTTACTGAACTAGAAATTGCCATATGCGGAGTATATACCACAGTGCCATAATAAGCGCAAACACAGGTGGCATGCACGTTGTTTTCACCGTCCCGTTTTCGAAGCAATGCTTATGCGATAATGTTGGATTGGATTAATTTGATCCGGCGGTGTATGAAACACGAATTTTAATACTTCCAAACCGATATTCAAACCCAATAACGGGACCAACGACTCAATATGCATAAATGCTGACACCTGAAACACGTGGCCGTGTATATTTGATTTCAAAAACGGTAGAAGGTATTACTACATTGTCAATTTGCAATCTATAACTTGGGTCCTCGCAAGTCGCTACGGGAACTATTCATGGATACTAAAATTTTGACACTAACGTCGTTGTATATTTATGAAAATTATGTTCTATGTCTAATGATAATAATGTTCGTACGGAAACACTTGAATTTATTTAATGAAAAAGTGACTGTATCCTGTAGAATGGGCCGAGGCGACACGCTAGAGGTTCCTGTATTTAGGTTGGCCAAAATATTTTCTTAGTAGTTCCATAAAATTTTATAACAAAATTCCTAAAAGTGTGACTCAAAAAACTGACAAAGAATTCAACAAACTCAAGACGATATTATTAGAAAAAGCGTATTATAAAATAGTAGTAGTGTGGAAATAACTCTTACTCTGCACTTGCAAACCCCCTGGCTACTAGATTTATGATGTAATTTTTATGTTATTTATAATGACGCGAGTGACCTGGGTTCGATTCCCGGTGCCGGCACCACTAAAATTGTTAATTGCAATTTTAAGTGATTACCACGTTATCACATACTGATTTACCACGTGCTCGGCGGTAAAGGAAAACATCGTGAGGAAACCTGCATGTCTGAGAAATACAAAAAAATAGAAGACATGTGTAGTCCGCCAACCCGCATTGGAGAAGCGTGGCGGATTCTTCCTAGCTCCAAAACCCTCTCAGAAATGAGAGGAGGCCTGTGCTCAGCAGAGGGATATTAATAGGCTGAAAACTTTACTTTTTTTTTACTTTATAAATGACATTATGTAATATGGCATTTAAAAAAAAAGAAAGATGCCAGTTTCTTGCCGGTTCTTCTCTGAGGTTTTTTTAAAATTTTGACTTTGACTTTATAAACTCACAGTATCACTTCTTCGAATGGTTTTATATAGGGTGAATTCTTCATTGTTTGAGTTTTCACAATATGATCGTCCAACAATAATTGTATCTCATCTACACTCGACAATATATAAGTTCCGGTATCCCTAGAAATTTAGAATTTTAAACCATTGTTCGTAAGTAAATGGATTCTAACAAATCAACAAAATAGCCGTAAAAATTATTAACTTGTATGACAAGATTTCAAATTTCAGGTCGGCCCATTCCTTCATCATCTTGTCCAGTGCTTTCTCAAGATTATTTTCTTTAGTCGCAGCCTCCGAAATGCCTTCAAACTTTTCAATGTAATCATCTAAATTAAAGTCTATCACTTTTTCCAATGATAATTCATCGTCGACAACTATCGGGAATCCTACTATTTCAGAAACTTTCTCCCAATGGCGCGGTTTCATACCAGGATTTCCTAAAGTCTGTATAATTGGCATATGTGTCTTAAACTCGTCCATTTTCTCCCTAAAACATCCAATATATATTTAAATTATAATAATAATTAATTAAATAATTATAATAGCATTAGAAGTTACAAAGAACTTCTGATCACCTGACGGAAAGGGCAAGTTGGTGAGTATCAGGAACGTCTTGGAATGACTTCTCTAACTTGTAGACAATTTTGTAATAGTAACTTACATCACCTTCTATATCCTCGGGATCAAAGCTACCGACCTAATTAAATTAAAACAAATATTAAATATATGTGAATATAGAGGTTAACTAATAATTAATAATTTGTAACAAAAGCGCCGTGTTAGCAAATTTTTCCTTGATTTCAATTAAGCAAATTTTCACTACAAGTGTCAGTTGTAGTTATCAAAAACTTTTATATTAATATTATGAGACTGCCTTAGAGATGAACATACCGTAGAAATACATTCTGTGTATATAATAAATAAATAGCTTACAGTCGGAGAAGTCTTTGTTATGGCCCTAATCGACCAAAATAGAATATAATTAAGTTATAATCTCAATTTTTATTTCAATTTTTTATCTCAATTTAAAAAGAAATCATACCTTCGACTTCATCCAATTATTATGTTTTTCTAGAAAATCATAGCCCGCGTCGTAGAGTTTCTTAAAAGGAACAAGTCGATCGTAAACTACTTTTCTCTTTGGATATTGCGAAAGCTCCCATCCGAAAGATGTTTCCTCCTCATTAAATTGATCTATCTTTGTTAAAGCGTTCGACAACCTGTATTAAAATCCGTTCATTTTATTGTGAATATGCCGCAGTAGTTTTAAATTTTGTTAAGATTTCTTACTTTTCATCAAGATGACGAGCACGTGTAACGTATTTGGACAATTCGTTAATGTCACCCCAGTATTGAAGCTCATTGCACTGTAACTCGTACATGTCTAGATCTTCGATAAATTTAGCGATCCGGACCTGAAAAAGGTTTTTTTATATATATTTACGTATCCGAATATTACGTTTTCTGTACAGGTGATTTTTTTTCTATCACAACATCACCTCTTACGGAAAACGTTGAATTAGTTGCACTAGCTTAAATATACGAGTAATTAAAAATTTAAGATTGCAACACAAAACAATCATGTACAATAATTAATACATAATAATACTGTAAGGAAATTATCGTCTGCTCTTCATAATACAATTAATTAGATTTCTTTAGAAACTACCTTTAATAGATCCTGGTACTCAGTTTTCTTCTGATCACATATTGTTTTGCACTCGTCTATAACACTAGGCATGCGGGCGTACCTGAAAGTAACAAGTTAAACCCCACAAAATATTAAATGTTCTATTATAAGGAAACCCAATGAAATGGAAACCCTAAATCTGTTAAATAATGTTATTTATTTATTATATTTATTTTTATTTATTTATTTAAGGATTACCAACAAGGTTAACACATAACAAAAAAACGTAAACACTTGATACTAATAAAAAAGGCATGTGCCACCTTACTTAAAGGCAACCACGGAAAGTCAGGTGATGCAGTCTGTTACCGCTTACAGATGAATTAAAACTATAATTAAAACAATTTTTATGCATAATTACTATTTTAAACTAACATGAGAAAAAAAAGTATAGATAATAAAAGTATTTTAAAAATAATTTATATAATTACTATAATATTAATGTATTAGTTAGCAAAAATAAAAAACTAAAAATAAAAAAGTTATGAAACAAACAACAAAAGAACAACAAAAGAAAGTCAACTATGACTGCGCCAACAAGTCCTTGTACAATAAAGTTTGGATTTCAGTTTTGAAGTCCGAAATCTTCGTGCAAAATATATCCACATCCATTCTTTTATATATCTCGTTATATTTCTTAACCAATCTATTAAGAGGTGCATGCAATCCAATATTAGTGCGAGTCATTTTGGTGCAGAAAGGGACAAAACGCGACGTTCGGATTGATTTGCTAGGTGCTGAATATTGCAGTCGGGAGAGTAAATATGGGCAGTCAATAACGTTATTAACAATCTTGTATAGAGTAAGGTGGTCTGTCAGCTGCCTACGGGACGAAAGGGAAAGAAGTTTAAAGTACTTGAGGCGAGTGTTATAATTCGCATTATGAATGAGTTTATATTCCACGTTGAAATCTTAGAAGAATGTATTAAGGGAGATGATTATGTTTACACGAAGTCACAAAAATATCAGTCTGTTATAAATATACATGCACACTTAAATTTACATACATACCGTCACGCCTTTTACCCATATAAGGAGTAAGTAGAGGCCAAATAAGTGTTCCACTTTTCGCCCTCGCGGGAAACGAGACGTGACGAGTGGCCAACCACATCGCCGCCATTTTTGTACGAGTCAAAAAAAATCTTACTCACTATTGCGTTCCCACGAGCAGTATAGTGACGGCATTGCATGTTATGGTGTTATTCTGCACGAAAAAAGGCTATCCGTACAATACCTTAGTCGCCTCTTACGGCACCTCGGTAGGAAAGAGGTGAGGTGAGAGTGCTATTCTACTCCGCCGGATACATATCGGCTGCAATACAATTAATTGTACCTATTGAATTTCTAATAAAGTAATATCTTATGTATATAGAAGTTATAACGTAATTAATTTTAAATACTCAGTTTGGTACTTGTTTTAGTAGGTATTACAATATAGGTAACAAAAATAAGCATTACCCACCAATGGAACGTTTGGTTATTGGCCTTCATTTCGAGCGGAGTGAAGCTCGTGTAGTCGCCAAGGAATGTTATGTAACCCATAACAAAACGCAGTTTGTCCTCCATCTCGTCGAGGACCGTTTCCTCTACCTTCTTGCAGTATGCAATGAGATCCATCAACGCGGCCGTATCGGGTGGCGGTGTCAGTAGAATGTTCGCGATGGCGGAGTATTCGTCATAGATCCTATAGATTTAAGATTTTTAAACTATAACTGGACGCTCGTATAAATTTTTATAACCCAAAACAAGAACAGTATAATACATAAAGCATTTGTTTTTATGCAAAATACCGATATTTGTTTACAGGTGGTAAATCTTCACCTTAAGTTTCAAAGACTTTTTTTATAAAACGTTTATTTAAAATATTACATACGCTTTGACCATATTTTGATAATCCTCTGTCATTTTTCTCAAAAGAGTGTTTGCAAGTCTTGTCGCAGCTCCACGTAACGCATTTATCAAGTCGCTCCTCTGCATTTTGTACATGCCTATTACTATTGTTCCTTCCAGTTTAGAAGGTATCTCTCGCGCCAACTCTACATATTTGACCGACTCTTGACAGAACTCTTCAAAAGTCTTTTCTGGTCGTGAATTGATAAAATCTTCTACTTCTGCAAGAGCCTAAAGAATAACATGAGAAACTTTCAAGTTCTTGTTACAAGAAAGAAATTAGTAACTTTATGCAATAAACAACATTTAAGAGACCCCTTCGTCTTGCAGCTAAAACTTTAATTGTTTTTGTTAAAAATAACGGAAACCTGATTACAATTCTAGGACTTACTTTAAAATTGCTAGAAACAAGTCTAAATAATGCTGGTTATAACCGATCATTACAACACCTGCGATATCGGACTAATGTGCGATTTGCGATGAACTTATCTAATCCTACAAAGAGTAAAATTGACCATCCAATACTATATGATTCCTAACTTCGACAGTAAAATCAGATTCGAGTAAAAATGACCACCGTAAGGTTTCATCGTGTGAAAAAATCTTTAAAATAGAATGGTTCTAAGCTATATAATATATATCATAGTTCATGCTACGGACTTAAGGAGCCGCACGCTAAGAACCGAATGTTACCGAGCGAGAAGGGCCGAACTTTGAATGCTCATGTCAGTGAGATACCATGGCGTAGGGAGCAATCATGTGGTCGGTATATTTTACGCGGGTGAAATAAGCCCATTATCTATATTAATGGAAAAACGTGCATAATTGCTTGCTTCTGAATAATACAAAGTAATTTTTTCAGTTACACTTGCCTGCCCGTTAAGCAAACAAACGTAGTCATCGAAATCTTGTACCCTCAGTTCTGGTCCAATCCTCTCTTCGTCAATCAAGTCAGCTATTTGTGTCTTATAGTTTTCAATCAAATCGTTGTCTATTGTTGGCTGAAATGTAGTAGTCAATTTGTTTCATTATAATTAAATTGAAAGTTAGTACTACTATACGAATATGTCTGATGATGTTCTCCTAGCCGATTTCGACCACGGCGACAACTTCCGACTACTGTCAAGAACCATCAACTGCGCAGGAGATATTATAGTGCCACAAGTATACGCGCAAACACAAAGGCACTCACTCGTCCCAACCTACCCGCGCCCGATGTAACGCTGATGCGATAAGATCGGAGGTAGGCTAGGATGCAGTATCAGAACTCGGGGACAATCACAACACAACCAGATCCGAAAACCCGGCTCCGACTGGGATTCGAACCCAGGACCCGCGGCTTAGAAGTCAGGTACTCTGACCACTGAGCCACGCGGTCGTGTACGCGGTAAAATATGTCTATAAAATATATAAAATAAATATTTTATAAACTAATTTAAACTCGGACGGGTATTATTACAAAATGATGTTTCAGTGCTTGCAATAAAGGCAATTTTAATAAATAAAGTAAATTAGAATATATTTTTAAATATTATGTTATTTTTGAGATATTTATGTGTAAGAAGAATTTTAGATGTGGCATAATATAGAAGAGCGTGATTCACCTTCTCGCAACACTGTGCACATGGCCAACTACTACCACCACTTCAACAAGAACTAAAATGTCTACAGCCCAAATTCCGATTCTAAAACCAACACCACAACTCCTATACTATTGAAAATACACTAAACCCAATGAAACCAAACGAATGTGTATTTTTCCGAAAACGTAACATTGTCTAACATACATACAGTCACGCCTCTTTCCCATACGGGTAAGCAGAGACCACATCTTTCCACTTGCTACGATCCTGACACACATCTTTAGCTTCTTCTACTTTCATTAGCGTTTTCACACACGCTCGTCGGTTGCGGGTACTTTTTACGTGACCTTTCCTCAAAAGTTCACCGATCTGATTGTGATACGTGCGCCTAGGTCGACCCTTACCGGTTTTTCCATTCACACTTGCCTCATAAATCTGTTTCGTCAATCTCCTTTCATTCATCCTCTCTACGTGTCCAAACCATCTAAGCATGCCTTTCTCTATCTTTTTCACTACATCTTCAACAACACCGCAACGTTCCCTTATCACGCTGTTTCTCACTTTGTCAATCAGAGTTACTCCAGCTATACTTCTCAAACTTCTCATTTCCACAGCGTTAATCCTACTTTCATGCTTCTTCTGCCAGACCCAGCATTCACTACCATACATAAGTGTGGGGACCAGAACTCCCCTATGTACAGCCAGTCGTGCCTTTTTAGATACGTTCTGGCTACACATAAAGTTATGCAGAGCCCCATTCACTTGATTTCCTGCTAATACTCTTCTCTCAATATCACAGTCATACTTTCCGTCTCTCGTAAATTTAGAACCCAAGTACACAAACTCTTTCACTTGTTCCACTCTTTCTCCTTCAATCAGAACTTTGCAATCCGACATACTTTCTTCTCTTTCAAAAACCATTACTTTCGTCTTATCTACATTAATTTTCATTCCTTTGCTTTGTAGAGCACCATGCATAATATTAACCATCGCCTGCAACTCCTCCTCCGATGATGCTAATATAACCTGATCATCGGCGTATAGGAGGCATTTGACGGTCAAATCATTCATTTTTAATTCAAACACACTCTCTTTCAAATCTTTTAAGCAATTGTCTATGAATAGGTTAAACAGCCACGGCGAAGCCACACATCCCTGTCTAACACCTTTTTCAATGTTAAACCAGTCTGTGTAAGCCCTGTTTACCCTGACACAAGCACTGGAATCCTTATAGAGTGATTTCAGTGCTCGTATCAAGCTGCCGTTCACCCCATACATATGCAATGTCGACCACAATTCAGTCCTCACTACCCTATCATAGGCCTTTTCCAAGTCCACGAATGCGCAATAGACCTTTTGACTTTGAGTCCAGAATTTTTCGGCTATGCTTCGTAAGGAAAAGACCTGATTCATGCATCCCATTCCTCTCCTGAATCCCGCTTGTACATCCCATATCTTTTCTTCAGTTTCATTCATCACTCTCTTAATCAAAACCTTTGCATACAGTTTGCCGACGATACTGAGCAAGCTAATGCCTCGGTAGTTTTTGCAGTCTTGCTGCGACCCTTTTCCTTTGTAAAGCGGTACGATAACGGCCTTACACCAGTCTACTGGTACGTTGCCGCTCCTCCAGCAAAGGTTAAAAAGGCGGTACAGCTGACTAGCTACCACGCCCTGTCCAGCTTTCAGCATCTCAATCGTAATTCTATCATACCTGCAGCTTTTCCCAATTTCATATCTCTTCCATACTAATATCTCTTTCATCGCAACCTTCATTCATGTCCCCTGATGGGGCCTGTGCTCGTATATATTCTTTCTCAAACAAGCTTTCGAAATATTCCTCCCATGTCTTTAGAATGCTTTCCTCACCTCTCACAATACTTCCATCCTGGTTTCTGATTTTGTCCAGTTGCGAGGTCGTATTTTGACCTCTGACTGTTCTTATGGACTTCCAGAAAAACTTAATGTTGTTCTGAAAGTCGTCAGATAACCTCGTATCAAATTCATCTCTATCATTCTCTTTCTTTCTTCTCACAACCTCTTTTGCCACACCTTTTAACCTGTTACACTCACTCCTTGCCATGCTTACGTCCTCATTCGTTGCTTTTTGCATTCTTTGATTGGCTCTTGTAGCCAACCAGTCCAGCCAAGCTTTCTTCTTCTCGGACACTGCCTTTTGAACCTCTACACACACAGTCTTTAACTTACACCCTTTTCTTCTTTTACTTACACCACACACTTCAATAGCAACTTTCACAATTCCTTGCTTAAACGGCTTCCATACTTTTTCAACCTCACATTCCTCATTTAAAGTATCAAACTGCTTGGTCAGTTTACTAACAAATTCTTCTCTCACCTCTTTCTCTTGCAAATTCTCAAATTTTATGCGCTCTAGTACACTAATAGGTTCATGCACACGATGCCGCCATCGCTTAAAGAGCCCTCTTAGTCGGCTTAACACCAGAAAGTGGTCTGTGTTGATGCCGACACCGCGGCATGCCCGCAATCACAAAATCAATCATACTTCTCAGGTTCCCTTCTTCTCTAGTATACAAGTGGATCTTTTTATGGTCAAACATTGTGTTTGTTACCACAAGATTCCACTCCAAACACACTTCAAGCAGACTCTCCCCATTTTCATTCACTCTATCATCGCCGAACCTTCCTACCACACTCTCATATCCATCACGCTTCACTCCCACCCACCCATTAAAATCGCCTAGCATTATGATCCTTTCATTTTTGTTGCATTTGTTCAAAAGATCTTTCACACTATCCCAAAACTCCTGTCTCTCCATTTGGGCTTTTGAAGAGCGGTTCCAACTCGCATCTTGTGGAGCATAAACTGCCAATATAAAGATGCGAGTAAGGCCAACCTTCAACCTCACCCAGAGGAGTCTTGGGCTAACACATTTATAGTCAGTCACACATTCATTCATTCTAGCACAAAGCAGTACACCAACTCCCTGACAGCCTCTACTGGTTTCCGGAACTCCCGACTAATAGGCTGTGTAGGGTCCATGCGTGGTGGTGTCGCATCCTTTCCGCTTGGTCTCATTCACACAAAGAACATCAATCCGTCTTTCACTTATCATCTCGTATACTTCTTCAATTTTATCATTCATACCTCCTCGAACATTCAGCGTAGCAAAGTGGCTATCCGCAGCCCACTTTTCGCCCCCACGGGAAACGAGACGTGACGGGTGGCGAACCACATCGCCGCCATTCTGGTATGAGTCAAAATTCTTACTACCCATTGCGTTCCCACGAGCAGCTAGGGAAAATGCTGTCCACCCAAACAGAGCCCCGCATGCTTCAGTAAGGCTAGCCTTATTCTGGGGTCGCCCGGTCCCAGGGCAGGTCGGCACGCTAACGACTAGGCTCGCCCCTAGCCACGCAGCCATCGGCACGGCAACCATTGGCTTGGCGGAGTGGAAGGGAAAAGGATTAGGTAGGAAATGGACTTGGGGTAGGGAATGCGGGAGTTTGAAAAGGAACGATAATGTGTAGGATACTACTATCTCAGAAGAAACAGGGGGAGACAGCAGTAGCTCGGGAGGCCGGGATCGCTTACCCGGGTACCACCGTATTTGCCGGACAAGGCAAAACTAGGTTAAGTACTCCCTGGCTTACACACATTGACATTGTCTAAAGTAATAATAAATTCTCTGCAATAAATTGTGGATAGTGACTAGCCTTGCTTTTTTACATAGTTATGTATTTGAAGCAAAGAGTTGGGTTTTACAACTGTATGAACGTACTGGAAGGAAGTATTATCAATTTTCAAATAGAAGCGTACTAATAACTAATATGATTTTGATTCAGTTATTGAAAAATAGGTTTTGGATTACATTATTATTATTTACGGCAAAGAATTGCTGTTTAAATACTGGCTTCAGTATACAAATCAGTTCGTCCAGAGAAGTGTTACTCTTACAGAATAGCGGCATGAAGTAATATCTAACACTGCTATTTTTAATTGGGAGTAAGATACCGTGTAGATCCAATTACTAAGTCCATCTCGAGGATAGTGATAAAATTACGCGCTAACTTTAAGATCTGAATTCTATAATAAACAAAGCAATACTGACTTACCTTCAGCGTTGTGCTCGTGGTGACATCAAAATCCTGGTACAACATTGTCTCCAAACGTGGCGACTGTCTACAAGCATCTATTAAAAAATCATACAACAGACAAAGTTGATCTCGGAACTGCTTGAACGACGGCTCGAACTCAATAGCATCATTTTGGAAAGTTAGATTTATTATAAAACCTTGATTCATTCCCTAAAATACATGTTATCAAAATTACTATGCGTATGACTTTTAATAAAGAAAATTAATAAAGATTAACTTTACCCCTACGTCCATAACGTAATCAGTAAAATCTTTTATAGACTTTAAACACAGTGTCTGTAAATTATATGTCATGATGCAGGCGAGGCAATTATAAAAACGTCTAATTTTCGACGCTTGCTTTGGATCTGGTATCTGTTTCTTTTTGCTTCCCTGAAAATAATATTTTATAATATTTTCAAATATCCAAATACTTAAAATGATTTCGCCAAAACTGTTAACATTCTGATAACATACAGAATTTTGTTTTGTGGTAAGAAAATCGATTATAATATAATATTATCATCGAATTAATGACATATTATTTTATAGTTTTAATAGATTAAATGTAAAAATTTGACTTTTATATGTATTCGCACCAAATATTTTAACCGCAAAACCATCTAAATTTTGTCCTAAGATATTTTTTTTTATCGGAGAAAGGGACGAGACGAGCAAAACGTTCACCTGATGTTAAGTGCAACGTCTGCCCATAACAAATGCTATGACATCCAGAATATTTCTGTGTGGCACCACACTGCGCCCGTCCCCCGAGACGACAGTTCTTAAGTCTCATATGCCCAGTGATTACGCTAGCTCTCAGTGCCCTTCAAACCGAAACACAGTAATGTTTGCACATTACTGCTTCACGGTAGAATAACTGACCCTGCGGTGGTACCTACCTAGACGGATTCCTGCATATGAATCCTACCACCAGTAACTTTTCTAACAAACTAAACTGCAAGTTTAAATCAATCACAGTTTACGTAGATACTTACAGGTAATTTCAATTTAATGGTTGAATCAGATTTACCTAATCTAGCTTATACATAAAGAATATAGTCTACAACAGGGTAAGTCACACCTGAAGGAACACGGCCTGTATTGTTGGTATCCACTGGAGCGTAAGAACATTACCGGCCGCATCTATGTGCCTTTTGCAAATGAAACTAAAGTCCTGCAATTCGTACGCCTCGTTCGTCATCATTATATCTTTCATACTTATCAATCGGAGTTGGCTAAAAAAATGAAAAGTTATCACCAAACAATATTAGTTAGTACCAAACCCATAATTAATGAGCCGTGGTAACTCAACGACTGAGTCATCAAAGGAATCCCAGTGCTGGCATTACTAAAAATTTTGATTATAATTTTGAATTCTTATTAACCACTTGCCGAGATTGAAATAAAAGCTCTTATGATAGAGTAGCGGATTCTTCTAGCTCTTTAACCAGGCTGACAATTATTTATGGCTATATGCTTACTGAAATTTATTTATTTAACAACCTTTATTGTTTCCCTCACAAATAAAGGATACAAAGGGAAATTTATTATTAAGAAAGAGACCTTTGGAAACAAGCTAATAAAACTGGCCGGTTAATAAAACTTGTTATAAATTGATTTGCGCAAATCATTATGACTGTGTACTGTATATGTAATTATTTATTTATACTAAGTTAAACTAACAATATTTTATATGTAAATATTTTTAATATGAGCTTTGAACTAAACTATTGAAGAATATTAAAATATACTGTTTCTACTAAGGCAGTCACATAAATAAGCGAATTCATCATCATCGTCATCATTCACCACTAGTCTACTGCTGAACATACGCCTCCCCCATAGTTTGCCACAAAAGTTTCTAGCTCTCATTTTGGGGGGATTTTGCCATAGTTGCCACGCTTGTCAGGCGGGTTGGTAACCGCAGTTTATTTATTCATATATTCCAGAAAGATGCTGCTGCCCATTTCCTGGTTCTTATTTTCCCTCTGTCGACTTTTACGACACCCACGGGATGAGATAGAGTGGTAGATTCTCTTAAACCGCCACCACACAGTACTCTTTTACATTTATAATTCGAAATAATTAAAATCCATAATAATTTTACTGACTAGCATTTTTCTATTCTTTTTAAAATTAAAAATCATATCAGAAACTTGATTCTAAATCCTTTTCTTACATCAGTATTTACCACGATTACATCATTATCAAGTTATCAGATTTTCCACTATATATCAATCGTAACTAAAACAAATATTTTCATTAATAAACAGAAGTACTCCGCGTTCAAACACCTGCTTTCCTACCTACTTACTTTTTAAATGTGTAGAAGTGACAACCTATAAAAGTTATTCTCTCATTTTTTAAGGTTTAGTGGACGGGAATAATACGTCATGCTGCTACAGTGCGAGTTTCATGTTCGTAGTTCCTCACGATATTTTCGATCACTGCCTAGCATGGGGTGAAGCGGCAGTCTCTCGCTAGCTATGAAATTAATGAACATTCAGCACCTGCCTTCCGGATACATCTCTTAAATTGTACTTACTTAAATTGTTTCCACCATATTTGCAAAACTTGCGCAATACATGGATTCACACTGTGCAGATTTCTCATTATATACTTCTTAGCTACAACATATCGATTTCTCCATGCATCGTCCTTCATGGCTAATTCTTGCTTAAGTACAGTATCTTCCTCTTCAAGTGATTCTTCCTTAAATGTGATTAAAGAGGACAACATTAGCTCAAGGCTGTAACTTAACCTCTGCTATCTTTACACCTGTCGCTTTTTCATGCTCTTCATATTTGCTACTGTTTGGATAGTTAGAAATTATAGACAAACAGCAAACTTTATAGGATATTCGCATTGGATTTGTGTACCTACATGAATACATATGAATATTATTACATAACAATGGAATAATAATATAATCCAGTACTAACAAACACATAGACATCATACACATATACTTATTGCGATAATCAATGTTGCAAAGTCCTTATGAAAAAGTAAATGTATTCAAAAGGTGCTCTTGTGTGCCCTCACTGGGTGCTTTTTCACAAGTATAAGAATTTCAAAGAGGGGTATAATAAATAATAATGGAATTATCAAATAATCCCTTGAAAAACTTACAAGTGTAATCGAAATATTTTGCCGTAAGATAAAATAAGAAGACAGATCATTTAAGATTTGCGAAAGAACACGCAAAATGCTACTTTTGTCGGATGGCATGTTTTCGGTTTAAAAGCTCATTTTCTGGGGACATCAATTTCATTGAATTTTTATATTATAATAGAATTTCTTTATTAAAATTATACAATACCCCTATCAACTAGTACCATACGTGGTAGTTATAGTTAATAGTTGAGTAGTAGTTGACTATTCTAAATGATCTATCTATAAAAAAAAATCTATCACAGTCGGTGGAAATGGTTATTTTCACGATTGATGATACATTTTTATAATATGGTGTGATAATTAAACACTAGCACACCCACTAGTAATATTTAGTTTACGAATACGGAAAAAGTAATTACTGTGTTTGGGTCTTTTAGGACAAAATCCACAATCGCTTTCTTCATGCTCATCATAAAATCTTCCCGCATTTCGTCTGTACACGTGAACAGAGTTTCTTTCCATTTCTTAAGTTTCATGGGGATTAAGCTGTGAACCCTGCAATTTTCACCATACACATAAAACAATAAATTTATGTCATTTTCAAATTTTTAAGTATTATACTTTATACAATAGCATATTAGCATTTAAAGCTATATATGATATTATCATATCTTGAAATCCGACCGCCTTTCACTCAAAACTTCATTTCTCATCAGCCTTTTAATACTCCACGGCTGAACACAAGCCTCTCCTGTGAGGGAGAATTTGAATTTGAAATAATCATCACGCTTGGTAGGCCGATTGCCCATCCCATAGCAGTTGCCTTTTCCGCTACTTTTCAAGATCGCTATTTGGCTATCGGAAACCATGAGATTTTTCATTTCCCTCAGTCAACTCTTACGACACCCACGAGTACTACTGTCACCGGACGGCGGTGCCACTTGATTGTTATTTTTCTAAATAATACTACAATTTCTATTAACATTACTAATTTAAAAATTCCTGTTAATTACTCCAACTAATGATTTCTTATATTTACGCGAATATTATACATTTAATAAAACTAATTAAAGTAAAGCGTATGTTATGAATATGAATATTTAAAAAGTAAACGCGGTAAAGTCCGAAAAATTATTTTTATTGAACACTTCAACTAGTCTTAAAAGCTTCTGCTAGGAGGTGGTTCACGACAACAGTCGAATGAAAGGTGAGAGCTAGATCCCACAACATTATATTTTATAGGAATAATAAAGACCGACGAGCAATACACCTGATAGTAAGCGCAACGTCTGCCCATAACAAACGCTGTTTCCCAGAACATTACTATGTGACACCACACTGCGCCCGCTCCTCTGAGACATCAGTTCTTAAGTCTCATATATCCAGTGATGTGTAATCACCATATCCAGTGATTACACTAGCTTTCAGTGCCCGAAACAGTATTGTTTCCACACTACTGTTCCACAGCAGAATAACTGGCCCTACGGTGGTACCTAGACGGATTCCTGCATAGGAATCCCACCACCCGTAGGCAGTCAGTACCCTTAGCCATTAGGCTGTTGGCGCTTTACATGTATTAAATTTAATCAACTCGGCTTTGCTTGGCTTCTGCTCTAAGGTTCGGTTGACGCATAGGGCAAGTATTCTTATGGCCTATAGAGAGTTTCTCCGGGTCTCGGTGTTTGTGCTGATGTATAATGGGTGAAACTTTAAGACTCTTACGCTTTGGACTGACTATTAGCCCAGCAAACCAAAACTATATATCAACAACCGAGTTCTGCGCAAATGCATAATATATACTAAATTTACAAAATATTTACTAAATTTACAAAATAACAAAATGGAATTTGTCCTTTCGATTATAAAAGAATTACATAGATGAGTTTACATAATTTAAAACCTACACATGCCCTGAATAGTAAGTCAAAATATTAGTTAAAAAGTAAGTTAATATAGCTGAACTGACTGCAGTGATAAGAAGGTTGGGTGGTTAATATTTTGTACTTATTCATAAAAGTAAAATATGAAGTGAACTGAGCTTGTCACTGGATATTGAAAAGTTTAAAAAATCTACTCGAGCATCGTATATAATTCAACCAATAACACATTTTCGGACACGTCCTCACCGTAAAATTATTTTATTGTCCAACGGAGCAACGTGAATTGTATCTATCCCATATCGTATGTAATAATAATATCGCAGCATATTCTTCTCGTCTCCGGAAGGAATGGAATCTTTGTCCTCTCCAGGGGCGGACTGACAAATGAGCTTCATTAATTTCGCTCGGAACTCTTCTCTTGCCTTTCTCATTGCAGTGAAGCTTTGCATCACTAAAATTACAAATATTTCAAATTTGTTCTTATGATTTTTTTTTGTACTCGTTTAAGATAAAATTCAACAGTATAAGCCCGTCCGCAATTTTCGTCTGCACTCTATATCGCAGTGTCGCAGTGTGATACTTGGTGGATATCGTAACAAAGGAAATGAATGAACCATAAGATTGGTATGGATAACAGCATCCTCTGGATTTCAGAACAATTTTAAACAATTACCTTTCCTTTTTGTGGCAACAATGCAACAACTTGCTTATATATTCTTCAGTGGTCTAAAACTGTTATGTTAAATATACTGACCGTATTATATTCTACCAGAATTCTGAATGTAAATCTTTATTAATTGGAACTCATTTTGATTCATAAATGCAGATAAATTATTTAAGTAATAAAATTTCAATAAACCGACTTTTGCCATAATCTGCGACGCGTTTCGTCAGATAATAGAAGTCAACTAAATTAATATGGGACTACAGTGTGAGTATATTCTTTCGAATAAATAAAGAATCCCTAGATAAATCATAAATGCCAGAGATAGTATTCGTAAAATACAGTCGAACTGACTCTTTTTTTAAACTGGTTAAAAACTAATTTAATTTTATACTACGTGCCCGATGTAACACTCATGCGATAAGGTCGGAGGTAGGTAGAATAGAATGCAGTGTCAGAAACACGGGAACAATCACAACACAAGCATCTGATCTGAAAACCAACTATTTTTAATTTAGCACAAATAACACAAACACCTGACAACTAGGCCTCGCGGATATTTATGCATACAAGTCAGATCTTGAAATCTCCGCGTTTTCCACTATTTTGACATTTCCAAAGTTTCGAGAGAAACTTATTACTTATGTATTTTAGCATCTAGAGAGATTTGGATGCCAATCTTTCTCTGATCTTGACTTTGTTACGAGAAGATGAGGACGAGTGAGTCTTCTTTTTGCGCGGATAATTCATCATTATCACAGCAACCTGTCATAAACCCACTGTTATACATAAACCCCATGAGATGGGCTAGACGGAAAATAATAGATACAGTTGCCACTTGACTGACATTTTGGCAATCGTCACGACAATCGTAGGCGCTAGGTTCAGAAGGACGCAGCTGCTTATCCCATAATTTATTATTTCTGTCGCCTGTTACAACAATCAAAAGAAAATAAAGAATGTGGAATATATTAAATGGAGAACTTCTTATGAAACCAATAGCCTATTCGTTTTCCTAGGAAGCCAAACGAAGATTATAAAAAATGTGGTACTGCCAAAAAAAAAACTGGCAATTGTACTTACATTCATCATGCAACATAGGCTAATGTAAAGAAACAGACAACGGATAAATCATTAAAAAAGTTTACCACTAGATCTTTTCCTAGGTCCTGTTTTAGTAGTTCGTTTTGACGTTTTTGTAGGCGCTGGAGGTAATTTAAGAATTTCTTCTGGGAGTGAAAAGAGAGGTCGTGTTCTAATACTAAAATCCTCAGGCATTGTTATTCTAGGTATTTTCGGCAGTTTCACGTCGGAAGACGAAGCTCTAGGAAGTTCCTTAATTCTCTTTGGCTTTCTACCCTGCATTGTAGTCTGAAAAAAATGCCAAATAGCTTTGATTAAAAGCATCTATATCTTTGAAAATCTTCAGTTTTTTTCTTTATATTATTTTCCCATTTTATAATTCTACCATTAAATATGCTTATTACCAGCTTATTACTAAACGCACGTCTGACTGACAGATAGCCCTGTAGCTAACCTATTTTTCAAATCCAAATCTTTTTCAGTCTTTTCCAATGTACTCTTATTAAATTCATTGAAAATTTTCTAAATAAGTTAAATACAAACGAACATTGGCTATCTTCCGTCCTTACCTGGAATTTCTTTCTTGATCAAAATTAAAGGTAAAATAGATACGTTTTGTAATATTTCCTAAATTATGGTGCTCTTGTCGTACAATAAGAATTACAATATAGTTCTAGTAGAATAATGGATAACATATTGTTATTTAATATTAAATTCTCCATGACAACAATTGAATATTTGTCTTAGCAACCAATACATTAAATTTTGTTTTATTGCGTAAAGATGCGTAAACTATTTTATTTATAATTTTTATATTTTTTTCGCCAATTAAAAAAATACTGAACATTTATTATATTCTGCTAATATTCAATTATTTGTTATACAAATTACAGATGAAGCAAAAAATCAAATCGTTCACTAAGGTAACTGTAACAGTCTGTAAGCAAAATCCAAGCTTCATGCATGAATACATCAATAAAATGAGCCACCAACTAAACACCATTGTGTAAACAAGGTGGGATTAACCTTGGCTAGATTTAATAGGTCTTGCTTATGATGTCATAGAATATAGTTTGTAGTTCTGCAGCTTTTGTATATATCCTTTCTTATTTAAACACAGTATGGGGACCAACAGATATTCTTCATTTATGCTCTTTAATCAAATGATTAAGTTGTTGTGGTTTTTGTGAGTGTTTCATGAAATAATAAAATCATTACAATAAGTATTAATATTTGAGTCAGAAAATAGTTTTCCCTCCTATGTTTAAATGTAAACTTGAAGAATAACTAAATCAATTTCAGATGATATTCCAGTTGGTGAGAAACTTGCACACAGGGCCAGTGTGCCGGGCTGCTGAGTCTTCTCTCTTAGCTAAACTGCGAAAAAAAACAGGTTACACTATCGCCAATTGCAAAAAAGCTCTTGAGATGCATAACAACGATACTGATAAGGTATTTTATATATTTCAAGCATTTTTCATACTTTTCAACAGTATCTGGTATACAAAACAATGTAGGGAAAAACTGAGCAGTTTGTTAAGTTTAATGAAAATTACTGCCTGTAATGGAAGAGTTATGTGGTAAAAAGTTACTGTATAGTTTCATTTATTAGCTAGTCTATTAAACTATACACTGCTAAAAATAGGCCTTACATATTACAAGTACATAAAAATGTTAATAGTGGATAAAAATAATAAACTAAATAGTATTAAGGTAAAGGAATAAAGCTTTTGCTGGTGGTAGGATTACTGAGCATGAATCCGTTTAGGTTGGTACCACCCCAGGGCAAATTATTCTGTTGTGAAGCATTAGTGTGCAGACATTACTGTGCTTTGGTCTGGAGGTCACTGAGAGCTAGTGTAATCACTGGGCATATGGCACTTAAGAACTGATATCACAGGGTGATGGGTGCAATGTGGTGTCACATGGAAATGTTCTAGGTGACACAGCATTTGTTATGGGCAGATGTTGCACTTACCATCAGGTTAACGTTTTGCTGTCTCGTCACTTCATCCAATAGAAAAAATCTCTTAATATAAAACAACCTTGTACTGATAAAGGCAGTATACAACTACTCCCACTAGAGCATGACTATTGCATGTTGCAGGAAATTGTCAGGTGAAGTGAAGTTAGAACATGCCACTAAGGCAATCTGTGGTGGTCCAATGTTCAGCAGTGGACTATTTATAGCCTATAACAATTATCCTAAATTTTTTATTTTGTCATAGCTAACTGGTAATAAACCACATAGTTACATACTTGCATACCATATGAAAATACCATATTGCCATGGTACCTCGGGAAAGTTAACATGCTTAGAAGCACGGTGTTTTCTTTTAATTTCTTAAAAGAATCTATCACCCCCATCTCATCTTGTGGGTGTCGTATAAGTCGACAGAGGTAAAATTAAAATGAGATGGACAGATGATGATGAATAATGATAATAATAATGACACATCACCACCTTGATGGTTGGCATTCCAGCACAGTGCGTTTTTCGCGCAATTTTCTGCCCCGCACAAGCACCATATGGAATCTGCTGCCGCCAGCGGTTTTTCCGGACCGATACGACTTAGGGACCTTCAAGAAAAGAGCCTATTCCTTCCTCAAAGGCCGGCAACGCATCTGCTATTCCTCTGGTGTTGTAGATGTTCATGGGCGGCGGTGATCACTTACCATCAGGTGAGCCGCTTGCTCGTTTGCCTCCTCTAACATAAAAAAAAAAAAAAAAAAAAAAAAAGCAGCATCCTCCTGCAACATCGGAATAAACTGCGGTTGCCAACCCTCCTGCCAAGCGTGGCAACTATGGCAAAATCCCTCCAAAATGAGAGCTACAAACTTTTGTGCCTATCTATGGGGGAGGCCTATGCTCAGCAGTGGACTTGTGATAAGCTGAAATGACGAAACGACAATGTAAGTTACAGTGTTAAACCCCAGAATTGCCCTTGCTAAAATTGTTTATCAATTAACAATTTTATATATCTATTTAGTAATGTGCAGCAGTAATGGAAAACATTGTGAGAAATCCTGCATGTCTGAAAAAGCAATTAGAATACATGTAATATCCACCAACCTGCATAGGAGCAATGTGGTGGATTGTACCTAGCTTCAAAACTCTCTTACAAACAACGTAAGGCCTGTCCTAAGCAGTGATACATTTTTAAAGTGATAAGACGAGTAAAACATTCCCCTGATGGTAAATGCAACATCTGCCCATAACTAATGATGTGTCACCAACAACATTTCTCTGCAACACCACACTACACTACACCCGTCACCACATTTTAAACCTGCTACTTTACTTTTTTACCAAGCCAAGTAGTTTCAATCACATTGTAAATGATATTATTTTGTTAAGCATACCAACAATTCTAAGTTGTTACCATTAACCCAATTTCGCTAGTTTTTTCACCTATCAAAACAATTTTCATTATAAATTCTTTGCCACACAAAAGGACAGTAGAAAACTTTATTGTGTTGATCTCCAAGATCATGAATAGATATCTTCTATCCTAACATGACCCTTTTGTGAGAATATGTGAAACCCTTTATAAGATGGTAATCTCATAAAGTGTTTAACACAAGTGGGATTCTGATCAAATGTTGGCCTTTCAACAGTAAAAAAGTGAAAACATGAAACATGTGCTCACTGACTACTGCCTGGAGTTAAGTTTTCAAATATGATTTTATTTCGTTCACTAGCAGTAGACCGGGAACAATTATCTGGAGGCCATTCAACTGAAATTAAACAATTTGTGTTTTTGCACAAATATTGGTTCCACCTGGAATTTGAACCGAGGACCTACACTTTCGTCTTTCAAGCATTAATCTATTTATATAAAACAGTTTCATTCCCTGATTTTTCTATAGTAGATAAAACAAAATTAAATACTCTTGGTTTTCATCATCATTATTTCAGCTTAACACTAGTCCACTGCTGAACATAAGCCTCCCCATAGATTGCCACAAAAATACGTAGCTCCTATTTTGGGGGATTTTGCCATAGTTACCATGCTTGGCAAATGAGTTGGCAACCACAGTTTACATAATGATTTCTTATATTTACGCGAACACTACACATTTAAATGAAACTAAGTTTACGGATTTTATCGCGTTTAATTTTTACTTTTTTACTATTTATAACCCGACGTTTCGAGTGCTTTACAGCACCCATGGTCACGGGAGGACTGAGGTGACAGATGTCCTGATGTCATAGTTAACCTGGGGTACCTTCAGCTTTTAATTATTATTTTTGGGTCCGATCTACGCAGAAAGAGCTAACTGTGTCTTGAAGTCTTGCAGTGGTATGCTTGGTTTTTGATTTAATTTTATTTATTATTGGATCCCAAGCTGGTGGTAATACCCAACCATCTTCCCTATTGAAATTAGGATGTTTTTTGATTTCAATAGCCTCGCGAATCATCCTTGGTAGGAATCGGTGTTCTTTTGCAAGGATCTGTGGTTTATCAAATCTGATGTAATGGTTGGGATGATCCAGAACATGGTCACAGACTGCAGACTTCCTAGAACGACGATGCTTCACGTCAGCTATGTGTTCTTTTACGCGGGTTTTAATTGATCTTTTTGTTTGGCCTATGTAAGAGAGACCACATTCACAATCTAGCTTGTATACTCCTGCGTCCTGTAGAGGGATGTTACACTTGACAGATGGTAAAAACTGACTTATCTTCTTCGGCGGCTTGAAGAATGTTTTTATGGAAGCCCGCTTCAAGATATAGCCAATCTTGTCCGTGACTCCTCTGACATAAGGTAGAACAGCAGGCACACGCTCGACTGTGGCCGGTTTCACTCGGTCACTGCGACGTAGGCGCGGAACCCGAAGCTTGTTGTCGTGCAAAACTTGCTTGACATGTTGAAGCTCGGCGGCCAGGTGTTTCCTGTCACAGATTCCTCGTGCTCTCTGAAACAAGATGATGATGGTGAGATTCACCGTTTAAATATCTGTTAGTATGGGTCTTTTTTCTATACACAGTGTGACACAAGGTGTTATTAGGATTTCGAATTACTAATACATCTAGAAAAGCTAAAGAGTTATTTGCCTCTAACTCCATTGTAAATTGAATTTTAGAGTTTAGGGAGTTAAGGTGGTTTAGAAATGCATTTACTTTATCTGATGGTAAAATTGTGAAAGTATCATCTACATACCGCTTGTAGAATCTTGGATTTACTGGAGAAGTACGGAGGGCTCTTTCCTCAAAGTCTTCCATGAAGATGTCGGCGACAATGGGAGATACTGGGGAGCCCATCGCCACACCATCTACTTGCTTGTAGTAGTGTTCCTTCCACAATAGATAGCCAGATGTAAGGCAATGTCTTAGTAGTTCTGCATATTCCGCTGGCATGTTGTTCTCAGCTAGCTTCCTAGATACAATTGAGATGCAGTCATCTACTGGTAGGCATGTGAATAGAGACTGGACATCAAAACTGACCATAGTTTCATTGTCAGTCAGGTGTAGGTCTTTAATCTCACTGACAAAATGGTATGAATCCTTTGTGTGTGCTCTAGTGTGTCCTCTGAGTGGTGAGAGTACTTTAGCCACATGCTGAGCCAATCTGTAGGTTGGTGAATCGATCTGGCTCACTATTGGACGTAGTGGAGCATTTGGTTTGTGTATCTTTGGTAACCCATACAACTTCGGTGATTTGGCACAAGATGGTATTATCGAACTAACGTCCAGATTCAATTTTTCGGAGTGTTTCTTAATAAGATCGCTAGTCGTTTTAAGCGTATTAGTAGTTGGTTCCGCGCCTACGTCGCAGTGACCGAGTGAAACCGGCCACAGTCGAGCGTGTGCCTGCTGTTCTACCTTATGTCAGAGGAGTCACGGACAAGATTGGCTATATCTTGAAGCGGGCTTCCATAAAAACATTCTTCAAGCCGCCGAAGAAGATAAGTCAGTTTTTACCATCTGTCAAGTGTAACATCCCTCTACAGGACGCAGGAGTATACAAGCTAGATTGTGAATGTGGTCTCTCTTACATAGGCCAAACAAAAAGATCAATTAAAACCCGCGTAAAAGAACACATAGCTGACGTGAAGCATCGTCGTTCTAGGAAGTCTGCAGTCTGTGACCATGTTCTGGATCATCCCAACCATTACATCAGATTTGATAAACCACAGATCCTTGCAAAAGAACACCGATTCATACCAAGGATGATTCGCGAGGCTATTGAAATCAAAAAACATCCTAATTTCAATAGGGAAGATGGTTGGGTATTACCACCAGCTTGGGATCCAATAATAAATAAAATTAAATCAAAAACCAAGCATACCACTGCAAGACTTCAAGACACAGTTAGCTCTTTCTGCGTAGATCGGACCCAAAAATAATAATTAAAAGCTGAAGGTACCCCAGGTTAACTATGACATCAGGACATCTGTCACCTCAGTCCTCCCGTGACCATGGGTGCTGTAAAGCACTCGAAACGTCGGGTTATAAATAGTAAAAAAGTAAAAATTAAACGCGATAAAATCCGTAAACTTAGTTTCATTTAAACCACAGTTTATTTATTCAGCAGGAAGATGCTGCTGCTCATCTTCTGGTTTTTATTTTCCCTCTGTCGACTTTTACGACACCCACAGGATGAGATGTGGTGGTAGATCCTCGTAAATGATCCTCCTATAATTATTTTTTCAGGCTGAATCATGGCTAAATGAACAAGCCCAAGCCATGGGCTGGGCAAAGGCCACAAAGTTGGCAGGACGCACAGCTCTTCAAGGTCTTGTCGCTGTTAAATTTGATAAAAACCATGGAGCACTTGTGGAACTTAACTGTGAAACAGATTTTGTTGCGAAGAATGACAAGTTTCACAAAATGATAGAAGACGCAACTCTAGCTTGTTTTAAGTTTGCGCACACTCATATCAAAGCAAAAGGACCTGTGACAAAGGTATCATAAGCAGTAATTTTATTTTAGTAGTATTTTATCACTTATTTATTTCTTTAATTGACTCACAAAAAACCCATGGGTGTACGATTAGAGTACGGGCTGCGAAACTTGACGTCGCAGGGTCCGCCTTTTGACTATTGTCGTGAACCATCCTAACACAAGTTTCTAGGTTAATTTGAGTAGTTAACAGGAATAATAGCAATGTTAATGGCATGGCTAGTATTGTTTAAGAAAAATTGCTCTCTGCCACCACAATTTTGAAAATATTGTCTCACTGACATATCCACTAATTAACCAAAAATAAACGAATTTCAATACTATATTACTTTGTATTGAATTGGTCTGAGTTATGAGATTTGTGGGCGTGACTCATTAATATGGCACATTATAACCTAAATTTTTGTTTTAGTATTGTGAACAATGTCTGCCTGGCAAACTAATTTAAATATATATATCAAATGCAACTGTCCCAAGTGGTACATGGTAGTTAAAATAATAGGCTCAGTTGACTGTGGCTAAGCTATTCACTTCTGCGCTTTGGGTTGTGGGTTCAAATCCTGCATGGAATATATATTTTTATGGCCTGCAGATACTTTCGATATATCTGAGTGTTTGTATATGTGATATTTACTGAGTGTTTGTATTGTAAACCACCCAAGTACCTGCACACACAATACAGGAGAAATTAAAATGTTGGGCAAAGTTATTAAAAAGAACAAACAAGAGTCATAACTAGGTGATCAAGAGCCAATTATCTACATCAATCCATATTAGTGGTGTGTTCATTTCGCTAACTTTCTTAAATTTAAAGAATTACAATTACAATAGTAATAAACTTCTAATTTTCCAGATGGAATTAGACAGTGAGCAATTGGGTGACTTAGCTTTGGACGGAGGGAAGAAGCTTTCTGAAATACTAGCATTATTTATAGGCTCTGTTGGTGAAAATGCTGTGTTGAGGAGAGCAGAATGCTGGAAGGCAAACGATAGTGATGTAAAGATTGCAGGTTATACACATCCAGCACCAACAGTTTCGGGTGATTATTCTGCTGGAAAATATGGCGCGTTACTGGCTTATAAACAAGCCAATGATCAGGAGGATATTGGCAAACAACTTTGCCAACATATTGTGGGATGCGCGCCAAGAAAGATTGGCGATAAAGATGGGGACAAACCAGCCAAGAATTCTGATGATGAAACATGTCTCATTTTCCAAGAATATCTACTAGATCCATCATACACAGTTGAAGAAGTTCTGCAGCAAAATAAAGCTGAAGTTATTGATTATGTTAGATTTTCATGTGGGGAAGCTTCTGAAACTAATATGCCCGGTGTAGAAAAACAACCTTTAGATACAGTGCAAACAGTGCAATAATTTTTAACATGTATTTATTAGAAATGTTAGAAATTATTTTATGCTAAAATATATTGTTTGCATTAAAGAGCATGACAATGTAGACATGTTATTGTATTAAAAATTATTTATACAGGAAATATACACAAACCAAGCGTTTTATTACCTATGTGAATTTACATGGATGTAATTTTTCTTCTTAGCCTTTCCCTTCCACAAAAATGTTCTGCAGTCTTTCTTCCAAAACAGAGCTATTTGATTTGGTTCAAAGTTGTAGCCGTGGTAATTGAGGACTTCTGGTAGGACGACATGGAGTGAAAGTGTGGTCTGTTCTCTTGTTCTAAAGGGGATTGTAGCTGTGGGACGCAGTAAACAACCGCACGGACATACTGTTGCAATTTTCGGTGTGGGCACAACATTCATTCTGTTACAAAGGTTTATTCTTTGAAAATTGCCACAGAATTTAAGTTCTTCTACACCCTCAGTAAAAGATTGTGTTGCTCGAAGCGTTAACGGTCTGGCATTTTGATTTTCGGCGTTATTGTTAAAACCTACTGTGGACAATGATTTTTTTGTGATATTCGGACATTCTTCGCTGTTTCTCTCTTCATATTGGCTTTCCTTATCAGAATTTTCGTCTGTGAACATGATTACTTTCTATAACAATTTTTAACCAAATACAAAATATAATTTAAATGACAACCTCCGTCACTTGTTTCCCCCGTATTATCCATTTTTTTTTCTTTTTCAATTACTATAGTTACGTCATATGTAGACTTCTTAGTAGCTCCTGATTTTATTGAAGAACGTATGTATAAATAATGTCATTGCATTTAAAATTTCAACATTTTGATCATTAAATTATTATGTACTACGTACAAGAGGAGACACCTCAACTTGATTATTTGTAACACAGGTTGGAGTGCATGCGGTCAATTTATGTGTCGCATCTGCTCACACTGATTGTTGTCTACGACAACATGAACCCTCGTTCTCCACGCGTATGTGCCGAATGCCAAAAATCCGTAGTATATTAAAACTCAAATATAATTTATAAGTTGATCAGCATTACATAATTTAATTTGAAATAAAATATAAAGAAAATGACTTTATATACGTATCAAAGCTAGCAATCCGAGTTCGATGCCTAATTGTGCTGGCTGGCTCTATATATTTGATATCACAATCATAATCATAAAGCCAGAAACACTGAAATTATGAATTGTAATCTTTACTATTGATTTACCTCCTGAAATGTGCTAAATAAAATGTGGACGAGGAACCTTCATGTCTCACAAATAGAAAGTGTTTTTAGTACCTACACATGTGAAATGTGACCCATTCTGGAGCAGCGTGGCGGACTAATTTCGACTTCATAATCTTTTAACAATAAGTGCCAATCTGTCCTCAACAATGTCACTGGTTGTTACTTTAATAGGTGAATATTAATAGTGTTGGCGACAGGCTTCTTATCGTATTTTCATACTGATCCACAAAACTATAGAATCGAGTAACGCCATTCCTTTCAATCAGCTACAGTGTAATAAATTTAAGGTGTTTTAATGTTACATATTTGTAAGAATTAACTTTATATATATATATATATATATATATATATATATATATATGCCCTACTATCTAATATACTAGTTCACCGATTAGACTATGAGGTATACATATCTATAATGTTATTTCAAATCAAAATGACATGATGAAAAATTTTAGTGGTAGTCGGGTTTATTTGCATGCAGATATTAGTAAATTTACTATATTTAAAGCCCTGGTTTCGATTCCCGGTGCCGGCACCACTAAAATTGATAATTGCAAATTTTAAGTGCTAATTTACCACGTGACGGTGAAGGAAAACATCGTGCAGAAACCTGTATGTCTGAGAAATAAAAAATATTTCGAAGGCATGGAGTCCGCCAGCCCGCATTCTAGCAGCGTGCCGGATTCTTCCTAGCTCCAAAAGCCTCTTGGAAATGAGAGGAAGCCTGTGCTCAGCAGTGAGGCCTTTATAGGTTGTTACTTTACTATTTTTTTTAAATTAATAGAAAACATTAATGTCTTTAATAAACCTGTACCTAATGCTACGCAGGTAAAAGCTACTTTTTAATGTTTTTTTATGAAAAATCGAAGTACGAATGTAGAAAATGGTAAAAATTTCAGTTTTAATTTTAAGGTATTTAAGAGGAGTGGCTCTTGAATACCTTAAAATTAAAACTGAAATTCACACCGCCACTGACTACGTACCCCGGCCTTCCTTAGTTCTCTTTTGTTTTTAAAATAATAGTAAGTAATACTTATATACTACTACCTGTTATACTCGTATTACCATCTATGAACGAGTCAAATTCGATGCGTGCGTTTTGATCCAAATTTTAAGTCCGACCTTGACCAACAATTGGTTTTACAAATAATATTACCGACAATAGTGGTATCGTCACAAATGTTGGCCGCATAGTTATTTACAATGGGCAGAGGGGAACAAAAGCTAGTTTAGCAAATTGTTTGGGTTAATGGTTACTCGATCGTAACAAATAAATTTTCATTTCATTACTTTGGTATCTGGAATCGGGTGCGTATAAGTTATACTCGTATAAGTAATAGTATAGTATATAAACATACTAGGAGCGCATCTAAGAAAATAAATATTTCCACTTATAAAAAAATGAAATTACCCCAGTCGTACATTACAAAAATAAATTTTAATGACTAAATAACAATATGGTTGTCCACTGCTTTAATCACTGTCTGTATGCGGACACCTCGTGCAGTGAAGTATTGAAAAGAAATGTACCCGCTTCTAGTTCTTACCGCCGGCTCTGACAACAGGCTTATTTCTTTTATCGGTAATTATGTATTACCGATAGATGAAATAGACCTGTAATTGGTAATTAAGTATATACAGGCTTGTATGAAAGCACTAATGAAAGTAGTGTGTAAAATGTAAGATGTGGTATCTGCCTACCCGCAATGGGAAAGTGGCGTGACTCTTTGTATGTATATAGGAAATACAGCCAGAGTTTTCGCACCAGCCCCGAGGCTTAGGATTGTATGATTATTTTAGTTATTTTTTTTTATATATTTATTGAATATCGTCATCCCTTGTGACGCGAGGACACACATTTTTTTATTAATGCCTATTGTAAAACCTTTATATGGATAGTTTAAAATGTAGCAGCTAGTTAGCAGTCAATGTTTTTGAAACAGGGAGAGTAAATATGGGTTTGTGAGAATTTAAACTTTTTTAATCAGCATATCTATGACGAAAGTGTGGTCGCATTGAACGAAACAAAGAGAGCGTCGGACCGTAGATCCCGCGACGAGCAAATTCCATGTGAGCAAAAATTCCAGTCTACATTGCGCCTGCATGTGACAAGTCAGACACCCAGCTCTTACATGTCACATTGATCACTAAATTGAAGAAGAAATAACAGACAGAGCATCGTAAAAGTCGAGGAAAGCAATCCACGCTCATGGATGAATATCAGGTACAAATTTACATGTATCATGATTTTTTTCGATTTACTGGCAGAGTGAAGTGTGTGTATTCTTTGTCCTCTGATTAAATGTATGCCCTTATTCCAATGCATTCGTTTTACACTTTGTGTGTACTTGACTATAGTATTCGGAGGCATATCAGAAACATATTTTTTAGAAAAAAACGAGTCTGAATCGAAAGTGCGTAGTATCTGGACAATTGTGACAATTTAAATAGATAAAATATATTAAGATTTTTTAGAATGAAACAGAATAAGAAGATATAAAAGATAAATATCAGGAATTAACTTTTGTACGTTTTAAAGTATTTTAAGTACAATTCACATATTTAGTACGGGAACGGTAAAAACTGACTTTTGCTTCCTTATTTGAGGTGCAGTGCATTGGTATTTGAATTTAGGAATAAATAAATTGCAAAGGGCCGGTTTCAACATCTTATCTAGTTATCCGAAATATGTTGGCATTGTGATTGTTATTATTTATAATATGGAATCTAGTAGTATATAGTTAGGTAAAAGGGAACTCCGTGGTACCTCTGGTACGGGGCACTCGCCCTAAAGTTAATAGTACGCGAAGGATCTAGGTTCTAAATTTATTTTTGGGAATGTTTGTAAACGAATACTTACCGACTTTTAAAGCAGTAAAGTTGTTTTTTCTGTAAAGTAAAATATTAGGATTTTAATGGCCGATAGGTGTCCGGTAGATTACAAGAGCACCTCTTTCCTACCTATTCTTACCGGTATCGTAAGAGGCGACTAAGGTGTGGTACATACAGCCTTTAAATAGAATAGTACCATCATATGCATTGCTGTCACTATACTGCTCGTTTTAACGCAATAGGGTGCAAAAAAATTTTGACCTCTAACATAATGGCGGCGACGTGGCTCGCCACCCGACACGTCGTATTTCCCACAGGGGCGAAAATTGGGCTTCGGGTGAGGTCTTTGTCTTGTGCCGGTCCTTATGTGGGAATAAGGCGTGACTGTATGTATGTAATGAAAAACTTTAAAAGGCTCTCCATCAAACTCCATCTGATGAAGGTAATCAATAACCATACTGTCTTATACGGGCCACCTTGTTCATAACCATAATGATCAAATGGGTCACCCATATAAGAGTATGACAGCCAAGATAGATGTGTTAGTCGGTTCGCAGGCTCTGCGGATTTTGATTCGCGTCTTTTTCTTTAAACTTTAGAACTTTTTCTTTACGTAAAAAAACAATGCCCTACACTAGGATTTCTCCGGTGTAGACTACGTTTTACAGACATTATTTCACATGCACAACACAACCCGTCCTAAAAACCAAGAATTTGTGTTTTTGCACAAATTTTAGTTAGCTACGGGTGGGATTCGAACCCAGGACCAGCGGTGTAAAAGTCAGCAATTCTAGCCAGTCGACGATAACATTATGATCATAACGCAGCGACCTTAAACTGCTACTTTACGCTGCTATTCTCTGGGAACAATTGATATATAGAAACCCAAAATACAGTTCCATAAAAATAAAGACTAAGATCACAAATTTAATCTTATGCCGAAGAAATAAAGTAGCTTTTTAAATGAAATCAACAGTTCTTGCGTTGACCCCGCTGAAGTGTGCTAATGAAAATAAGCGCATTGGGCGCTCTTTTTTTGACAACGATTATTAGTCGCTGACTGTGTATCGCTTTATTGTATATGAATGATGAGATCGTGGTCCTTTCTCAATCGAACCGACTCCCGTTCTCGAATTCCAGGTAATTTCTATATTAAAGCCAGTACCTAATTGTATTCTATCACGTATACCAGGTTTTTATATTGTGGAAAATATAAATATTAATATGAGTTTATTGTGTATAGTCATTTGAAGGGATTAGGTAATAAAGATAGTACGCTAGTGACTTTCGATCTAAGCGATACGGGAATACAGCGTTAGGAAACCTGCATGTCTGTCATATTTCGAGGCCAGGGGAATCTGCCAACCCGCATTTTAGCAGCATGGCGGACTCTTTCCTGCTCGAAAACCTTTCAGAAATGTCTCTTTACTCTTATATTTTTACTTACGTAGTTAATATGTGGCACTGCAGTTAATTATTCACTTTAAATTCCGACATCTGGTGGCGGCAGTAGAGAATCTGCCGACCTATTTCATCCACCAGCTGTGCCCCCGAGTATCACCCGCGTAAAATTAGCCGACCACATGCGCCTTGCGGCATTGTACCTCGCTAACCTGGGGGTCTAATGTGTAACTATGGTTGGTTTCGTGATCGATTACATTTGATTACATTAAACAATGAATGAGCTTTATACGCCAAAATAAAGATCAAATGAAACCGATCACGAAATCAACCAGAGTTACACAGTAGCCCCCCTGAACATTCACAGTTCGGCCCTTTTCGGTAATGTTCGGTTCCCAGCGTGTGGCTCCTTAAAGCCGTGCAATAACGTTTTATAATAGCTTAGAACTTCACTTAATAAATTAGCTATCTAATGTAAAAATATTTTTCAAATCGGATTAGTATTTACTGATATTACCACGTTCAAACATACAAACTCTCCAGCTTTATCATAGGAGTAAGATTGGGTAAAATTCGATTAAGGAAAATTATATCAGACCTAAATTATCCAGACCAAGGAAGGACAGTAACATCGAAAGTGCGAAGCGAAGAGTTTTTTCCTATGTCCAGCAGTAGACTTTTTTCAGTCTCTTAATTCGACGAAGAAAACACAGAAAACAATTACTAGGAAGTGCAATGTCTCTACACACGGACAATTACAATGTGTCTAAGACCAGAAAACCAATAATTTTTATGTTCCACAAAAAACTGTTTGGCGGCCGCGTAGCCTAGTGGTTCGAGTAATTAATCTCTAGCAGAACTCACGTTAGGATGAGTTAGTGCCTCTGTGTTTCATTTTAATTTGTATTTTTTTTTAATTTTTACTTCAAAGATCGATTCATTTGTAAGTGGTTATGATTTCTATTTTATCCCGTTTCACAGATATACAGTTATAATCACAAGAGCATGGCGTGAATATCTCAAAATAAGTAATTCGCAAAAATTAAAATAAAAGCGTCAAATAAAACTAATGTAAGTGAACAAGAATGCATTGCGTTTAATACACTGTCCGGTCGCCATAATTGTCAAGTATGGCATGACATCGATGAGGCATGTTTACGACAATATTTTCCGCTATAGTCGAAAAATATTGGGATATTGTATAAAAGGATCGCGATATTGTTTATCTGCCGAGACAGTTGCATCATAGTAAAGATACGCGTTCTCCTGAAGCCTGTGCTTTATAAATGCCCACACATTTTCGAGATTAAGGCGGCCTTGGTCAACGCCGGATGCCATCTTCGGCTATCAGAGGTTTACAGAAGCGACTACAGTGCTTGGGACCTTTGTAATCATTATTTCGACCAAACCACTTTTGTGCAGATTGTAACAAGGATTTTCACGTGATGACTTGTGCTGTTAAAGATTCGTAAACAGGTTTAGAGTATCAAAACCTCGAGCGTTAACACAACCCCAAACAAGCAGCAGCTTCACGGGGTGTTTACGGAGCATTGGGGCATAGGAGTGCCTCTTTTGGACCATGCTTTCATTCACGGAACCCAGCTCCAAAATGATGCGTTATCTGTGAAGATGAAGTCACTCCTATATCGGCCAAGATGTTCTTCAACCCGCCCATTCACCTCACTTTACAATATACTTTTCGCTAAGCAAAGGTTTCATGCGAGTGCTACCGTAGGCGTATTTCTTTAAGCTAGTTTTCTCTGGCCCTTATTTAAGGTTAAGTCCGGATTTCCTTTGAACAAACGAATAATAGTCTAGTCTTGATGTTTTGTCAAGTCGTCGACAGTTTTTGATTCTGGATAACGCTGTATCCATTTTTATACGAACTGTGTAACGCAGTGTAGTGACTTACGCATTTATCTTCCCGCTACCATAATAGTCATTAGCCTTTTGGGTATCTATAAAAAAACCGCTTTAAAACGCGATGCGTACGTAGTTTTTTTTTTTATTAGGACTGTTGGTCACTGTTACCCCGAAGGCTTTCACAGCTTCGCCCTATTTAAAAGTGGCAGAGCGCAGAGGGCGCTTAGCCGAAATCTTTTATTTATGGATGACTGGCGCATGGGCCCCCGAGAAGGGACCTCGTCTTGGACCCCGTCATCCTGTTCGCGAGAGTAACTGACTGGAGGGTGCCCAAGGGGGCCGGCCTCGGCTCGGTCGGTTACTTCAACCGAGAGGGCAATATTCCTACTACTATTAATATTATCTGGATTATTATTTAACTCGCCGACGGCGGGGGCGGTATAATGGTGATGATGTTGTGTGTGTGTGTGTCGTGCTGAGTAGAGCGCTTGCGCCCTAGGTCGCGTCGTCAAGGTCCTCGAGGACGTGCCTCGGTCTCCTTTTTCCGCGAGTCGAGTTTTGGTGTAACGCGAGGGGGTTGTATGTGGCGGCACTTACAACTAGTGGGTTGGGGTGCGTGGCGGCAGAGTCGAACTTTAGATATTGGGCTATGGTAGGAACCCCTAAATCGATGTGAAGCAAGCATTACGCCCAAACCACGGTGCTCCCGTGGCTTTGCGCATGAATTGATTTTGCAGTACCTGAAGTTAGTGCCCCCCCCCCCCCCCCCACCACTAGATGGAGCGACGACCTGCGCGATTTTGCGGGAAGTCGATGGATGCAGGTGGCTCAGGACCGTGCTTTGTGGCAATCTATGGGGGAGGCCTATGTTCAACAGCGGACTAAGATATGCTGAAATGATGATGATGATGCGACGTACGTAGTGTAATTTTTAAAATCAAACGCGTAATTTAACAGTCGCATTCAAGAACTCACCGAACAACTTGCTACGATCCTGTCATATTTCTTTCGCTTCTTCTACTTTCATCAGCGTTTTCATACAAGTTCGCCGTTTGAGAGTACTTTTAACGTGACCTTTTCTCAAAACATCTCCAATATGATCATTATACGTACGCCTAGGCCTCACCGGCTTGCCCATTCACACTCGCCTCAGTCTCCGTTTCGTCAATCTTTTTTCATTCATCCTCTCTTCGTGTCCAAAAAATCTAAAAATCCCTTTCTCTATCTTTGTCACATCTTAAACCACACCGCAACGTTCAAAGAGTTTAAACAATGAAATTATGAATCATCATCATCATCATCATTTCAACCTATCAGTAGTCCACTGCTGAACATAGGCCTCCCCCATAGATTGCCACAAAACTTGTAGCTCTCATTTTGGGGGGATTTTGCTATAGTTGCCACGCTTGGCAGGCGGGTTGGCAACCGCAGTTTATTTATTCAGATGTTCCAGGAGATGCTGCTGCCCATCTTCTGATATATATTTTCCCTCTGTCGACTTTAACGACACCCACGGGATGAGATTCTTAGACTACCTTCCAAGTAAATAATGCAATAATTTCAATGTTTATGTGATTCACACGCTATGAATGGTCAATTAATATTATTTATTTATAACGTTGTAGGTACCGATAATTAATGGTCATATATCAGTTTCGAATTGCCGAAGCTGAGAGATGAAAACGCGATAGTTAGAAGCAAAGCCGGCGAGCGACCGACGCACGCTACATCTCCAACTTTCGCGGGCTTTAATTTATTCTATTTAAAAAGACGTAAGTGCAGGCAGCGTGAAACAATTTTCTTTTTCGCCGGCGGCCGACGATCAGTGCTTTGTTTTGTTAGTCTGTGTGGAGTGCATGACCGATACGGTCGTCTCGTGTTTCACAATAACTAATCTATACCTTTTTGAATGGTTCGACTAAGCTCCGTAGGAGCGTCTGGCGCGGTTCGCGGTGATGGGAGCAGTTCGCTCCTAACCAATGACTCGAAAATGCACATCCTGGAGATTGGTGTTGATCAAGTAATTGTTTGATTTAATTTTTACCAATAAGGCCGTTTCCATTTCTACGATATTTATCATTTCATATTTATTGTACTCTTCTGTTTATTATCTATAAGTACAGTTGAAAATTTCCATTTTATGTATTATTATCAGAAACAAAAATGTTTTGAAAATCTCGTTCAAATTTTATATTTCACTTACTAACAATAATATTAATAATAAAAATATCGGCATGTAGGTATGTAAAGAATTATAAAAAGTCTAATTACATTGACGAAGTACACTGAAATCAAAAAATTTTTGCAACTTTTAGTGCAAGTGCAAATACACAGATTGTAACGTTAGTAACGTTACAATCAGTGTAACTTTAGTAAGATACACAAATCGGTAATGAAGCTAAACTTAATTAAATTGATAAACATTTTTAATTCGGACCATAATCGATGTTTCGCATCATCATTTTTCATTGCGATGAATCAAGCTGTGACCGACAACCGTTACTTTGACCCAATTACACTTTTATTATTATCAGGTTCTGGCATGACATTCAATATTAAGTTAATGGTTACCATTTTTATTGGTGGAAGGATTCATATGCAGGAATCCGTCTAGTTAGGTACCACCCCAGTGCCAGTGATTCTGCCGTGAAGCAGTAGTATGCAAACATTACTGTGTTTAGGTTTGAAGGGCACTGTGAGCTAGCGTAATCATTGGTCATAAGAGATTTATCGTCGCATATATGTCTCAGATGATGGGCACAGTGTGGTGTCACACAGAAATTTTCTGGGTGACACAGCATTTGTTATGGGCAGAAGTTGCACTAACCATCAGGTGAACGTTTTGCTCGTTTCATCACTTTATCCAATAAAAATAAATTAACATGGATCTCAGAGTATTAAAATATTCTGAAATTTTGATTTATTTTTATTCGTGTTCACGATTTTATTCGCGTGGTCTCTAAAATTCATGTTTTGTTTTTAAAACATCGTTGCCCCATATCATTCCTGTATCGTGGGTGCGTTTGCAGACAAGTGCAAAAATACCAATATCATGGTCGCAGTGTAGAACTACTACAACACTACAGTGGTCGGAGTACCTATCTATTACGCTGTGGGTTTAGGGTTCGAATCCTAGCCGGAGTCAACATTTGAGTAAAAACAAAAATATTTGTTTTCGGGTCTGGTTGCGTTGCGATGGTTCCAGAGTATCTAACGTGAAAAACAAAAAGGCTAACAGCAATTACATCACCGAAAAAAAAGTATCTAACACTGAACCCACGGGGCCTACTACAGAAAACGAAGTACGAAGTTGCGCATCGATTCGAAGCAACGACGTACGTCATAGATAAACCCTACTACCAAATTACTTTGGATGCAACTTCTACGAACGGCCTTCGTTTCGGATCTGTTAAACAACCAATAGAAAGACTAAATGTGAAATACCGAACTTCAAATCGATCATCGGATCCAAAACATGCTCGTGATATGTGATAGGAAACGTGCGATCCGTCAATCGAAACTCCGTAAAAGACCCCTGATCTACCATAAATTCCACATGCACAGACATAAATTCCACATGCACAAACACCGAGACCCGGAACAACTATATTATGTAGGCCATACAAATATTTGTCTCGTGCGGTTATCGAACCCGCGACCCGCGGCGCAAAAGCCAAGGGCTTAATTAGCCACTGCGCCAACCGAGCCGACAACTTTTTGTGACTTATGAAAAAAATACATTCGTTATGAATTTGGACGAGACAGTCACACAGAGAAAAAAAATATTCCAGTTTATTAATTTACTAGCTGTGTCCTGTGATTTAACCCGCGTAAAATAAGCTGATCGCTAAATAATTCAGAAATAAAAAGAAACTTATATTATTCTCTGAAACTTCTTCTACCTTCTAATTAAACTCCCGTCAAAATCTATTTAGCCATTTCGCAGATTAGCCCGATCAAACAAACAGACCGACAAACATTTTAAAAACGCGTGTTGGTGCTATGGTATCCTGCAAATTATCATATGAGATTAAATAAAACTCTTTGTTGCGAAACCACCGACAGACTCTTCAATATTATTTATTTGTATGGATTGATTATCGATTTAGGTAATGTTCACGTGTTCGAAACCATCAATACGAAAGTTGGCATTACTTTTTTAGTATAAAATGTTTATAGTTATTGGAACGATTCTACGGTAAACACTATTTGTAAACATCATAAGTTCCTAGCGTACAGTTCGTACGAACATAGACTAAGTCTCCAGAACACTCCGATATCAAAGGTAATTTATCTTACAATTCCTCGATGTTTAATCTTTATTTAGCCGCTCCCAAACCAATACTGTAAAAAGCCTTGAATTTACCAACATTTAGCGCTTGACCTCTTTATTCGAACACCAAGAAAAAGGGGATAGTCATGATATTAAGTTACGAGTATTATTAAATATGTATTTACTTAAATAAATAATACTTTACTATAATTTTTTTTAAATATCATTAACGGGATTATTAACAGGTAATTTGTAAACCTTTGATGATAAATAAATAAATTTCATATTGCACCTTCACATCCTTTAATGGTCCACTACTAAGGACCCTACTTCTTTCATTTTTGAAAAGGTTTTGAAGCCGGGAAATGTCTCCAGTGTGAATATACTGAAGATTTGTCGCGTGAAATCATTGAGTTCATATTCTCACACATGGAGTTTTCATTAATCGTCAAGCACATGCTACATCAGTATTAAAAAGGCCCTCGCGATTAAGCCAAGGCGCTGTTATTTAAGGAGAGCTAGGGAAAATGAAGTGTCGTTGTAGTTCAGAAACACTGCTATGGTTTTCCTTTGCACAGAAAACATACTAACTCTCAGCTCTTATTAAGTCTTATATTTCCAGGAAACAGAACAAGAATGGCACTGCAATACAAAGTTTTTTTATAAGAGTAAATGAGAAGACGAGCAAAACGTTCACCCGATCGTAAGTACAACGTCTGCCCATAACAAAAAATATTGGTGACACTGTAACAGATATGACATGTAATATTTATAAAATAAGTTTTTAATCATATCCAAGAGTTGTGAAAGTCAGAACGTGCTGTATATTAGTTACGTAAAATAACTTTTGACGCGCATGAATAGATGAACATGTTAATCAAAAGTCTAAATTTGGTCGATATTCCCTCAGATCAGAGATTACGGACACACTCACGTACATAGAGTCCCGCCTCTTTCCCATTAGGGGTAGACAGGGACAACAGTTTTCCACCTTCCTCCTGATCCTGACACACATCGCTTTTGAGAGCGGGTTACTTTTGAGATTACCGTGTGAAAACTCATCTAAAATGAAATGAAGCCACTTGTGTTACCACCCCAAAAGACATTAACACATCTTCTTATCATTTAATTACTATTTACAATCTCAGCGCATTCTGGCTTTATTTTATGATGATTGAGATAATAAAATATAAAAAAACTGATGTTATAAAATTGTTGTCTTTTAGACATGTGGTGAACATCACTAATAGTTCTAATAACATAGTCCGTGAGTGTCGTAAAAGTCGACAGAGGGAAAATAAAAAACAGGAGATGGGCAGTAGTATCTTCCTGGAACATCCGAATAAATAAGCTGCAGTTGCCAATCCGTCTGCCAAGCGTGGCAACTATGACAAAATCAACCCAAAATGAGAGCTACAAACTATTGTGACAATCTGTGGGGGAGACCTATCTTCAGCAGTGGACTAGTGTCCAGGCTAAAGTGATGATGATGAGTCATAATGAGCCAAACAATAACTCCAGAATTTTCTTACCGATTTTTCTCTTAGTAGGTGTTATATTTTTAATTGTTGACCTTCATAAGAGTTTTAAATGAATCTAAATTCAATATAAAAATACTCTAAGTATTATGTTAAAAAGAATAAGTCATATGTAGGACTTTTGGCGGCAACTCGAAAAATGGCAGTAGTTTTTTTATTTAAGTAAATTTGTAATTTCTGTGTATATTTGGAGTTTAGATGTTTAATAATGATAGTTAATTATGCAACAAGTGCTCCTGAAGGTGTACAGTGATTGGAAAATTCAATTCAAGACCAAAATTGTGCTTTTCTTTTTGTCTCCATCAGTCCACCAAATCTTCAGTAAAAGTCAAATATAACTGTCGATCAAAATTGTGAAGTCTTGCTGCTTGAAGATTGTGTACTTGGATATGTAACTTGACACTGGAATATAGTTTATGACTGTTTCCATTAATAAATAAATAATTAAATAAAGTCATATTATCGTAAGCACATTAATGTAATGGTGTAATTTTTGTTGCAGGAGGATGAGGGCACTAGCGCACGCGGCGTGGACCCGGCGTTCCGCACCGTGCCCCGCGACCACACCGCCTTCCTCGTCTGGAAAGTAACGGTACGTTGACAATATACTCGTAACACAATGCCAAATCAATAAGAGCTTGCTTTTTCAAATGTGCTTTTTCTTTTACATAAATGTTATGTTAACAATTACGACTAAAATCGTGTAGTAAGAAACCACTAATTGATTGTATGTCTGTACTGTTAAAATCTAAGGATTTCACTAATAGTGGAATAACAATCGGGCCGCAGAGCCTAAAGAGCGACGTGACTATTCACAGGCTAATAATGATTATAATAACACATACATACATACATACATAAGATCACGACTATATAAGGGGTAGTCAGAGACTGGGTACTCACTGCAAAAGCAGATGACTGCCACAATCCATTTTCACCAAAACAATATAATGCACTTGGTGTGATAGGTGGTGAGCCCATCGCCACAATGCGTTATTGGGTGCACAGTGCAGTTTTATTCCTTAATCGCCTTTTACGAGATATATTGGATGAGATAGAGTGGTAGTATTCTTTTAACGAGCCGCCATCTCTAAATAACCGAAAACTATTTAAGCTTTAAAATGTAAGTAAAAAATAACACTAATCAATGGGTATACTCCATCTTTCCATTACATAATAACAATTAATCAATTTCATTACTACATACTAATTACCAAGCAGTTTACGTTCCGATCAGTTTGCAAGAAAACGCTAATCAAATCGTACGCGATCCAATCGAAATAGCATAATGACGTTCATGGGCAAAACGCAACACGCACGATTCACCCATTATGTTTGAATTAGTATCGGACTGTCACGCATGTCAACTAACGTCTCCGGCTCATTCGTCGCTGATTTCACTTTCTCGTGTAATGCACACATTAGCAAAACATTCGTTACATTAATGTTTAGATTACGAATCACGAGAAGACGTTGAAACACATTACCGGTATCTAATATAAACGACCGCGTGGCCCAGCCGGAGTCGACATTTGTCAAAAACGAAAATTGTTTAATATCGGTGGTTATGTTGTGATTGTCCCCGTATCTCTGACATTGCATCTGAATGTACCTCCGATCTTATAGCATGAGCCTTACATCGGTAGTTTCGAGTAGGGTGAGGGTAGCTTCAGACAGTATTTGGAAGTTGTGGCCATATTGAGACACAAATTTTTCGTTAGGTTTCTTGTTGGCTTCTCACCACAGTTACATAAGGCTCAAAAATTATCAAACATTGTACTGCACATAACTGCATAGTCATACTGAACGGTTTGATTGTTACATTTATTTTTCTTTAAAAAAAGACGCTCCACAATTGGATTTCTCCTACATCGTGGGTGCGTTTTACAGACAAATTGCACAAACACATCTACCCGAAACGACTATCTGTAGTTTATACTAATATATTTCGTTCGTGCGCGAATTTTATACACTAAGCCAATTTGCTCAAAAATTATAATAAAATTCTAATATTACATACAAAATTTGTTTTATTAATGTACATATGACATGATAAATTATATGATTAAAAGTGCCTTAATGGCACTAAAAATTGCAAAACCGAAATTAAGCAATATAAAGAAAATTGCAAATCATTTGCGTGTTGTAAATGTTCAGTATAACCTTAATTTGTGTTATTATATTTTTTTTGTCATTTAGCAAAATAATTGAAAGTGATTACTTTCAATATGAAATGAAATAAATCCATCTACTATTTCGTTGGCTCCGTGTTATCTGTGCAATGCTACGAGTATTTTGATCATTTTCTGAATTAAGATCAAATTCTTTTCAGAAGTGCGTCATCAGATCTTCACCAAATTTTTATAAATTTGTATGGTACTACGTCTTTATTCTAAACTGTAAGTTCAGTTCCGTTAAGTTCGAATGAAAAAAGGCAACATCCAAATCAGTTCAGAAACGCTGAAGATTCGAGGTAAAGTTAATGAAAAAAATAACAACCGAAATAAGAACTGTTTGACAACAGTTGAATAAGGTGAGCCGAAGATCAAGCCCAAAGACCTTACCTTTAGCTACCTTAGGACTTGATCTTCGTTAAAAGTACCCCGAAATAAACTGATAATGAAAGTGTTGTGGTTCAATACAAACCGCGAGAACAACTATCCTTTGTTTACAACACAATGTTTACGTTCACAATATAATCCCATGACTCTGTTAAGCCATTGTATAAGTAACATAGTGGGTCATCAGTCTTCACTATGCCGCTGTAAACAATTCCGAGGCGACTGCGGTGGCGCATATTAAGTCACAGTTTCAAAATAATCTAAGATTGTCGTGTGAATTGCCTTACAAACAATACATTATTCATTCCATTATGCTGCCGTCTTTACAAGCGTTCAAAAAGGTCCACTCATTAATTGCAATGCGTTTTTTCCCACAAACAACAAAATTCGCAACTTCAATTTGCTTAATGTGCCGTGAATGTTGAAATTTGAGATTGGAGCACTGGCTTGGCGCAGAGAAAGGGAAAAGGATTAGGTAGGAAATGGACTTAAGGTAGGGATTGCAAAAGTTGGGAAAGGAACTATAAGGTATAGGATACTATTATCTCGGAAGGAGCAAGAGACAGCAGTAGCAGGGAGGCCGGGGTCGCTAACCCGGTACTCCACCCTATTTGCCGGATAAGGCAACTAGGTCAAGCACTACCTGGCACATGATATTACACGTATTTAAATGCATTTAAAAACCTTAAGATACTAAAAAAGGTGTAGATAAGTCAAATTTTAAAAGTAGAATTGTCATTGCCCCTTCAATTGCATTGAATATTTATTATTTTCGATAAAATATTAACAATTGCCCCCAACTCATGCAGGATGCTTTGACCTTCCTGGATCAGAATTTGTCCCATCCGGAATGTACCGTGGCGAAAAAGCGAGGTGAACGCTAGCTGGCGGGGTTTGATCTCCCGTACCTGCACCACTCAAATTAAATGCTGATTAACTACGTGTTTAGCTATGAAAGAAAACATTGTGAGGAGACCTTTTTTTTATTGCATAAAGTGTTGAAACGAGCAAAACCTGATGGAAAGTGCAACGTCTGCCCATAACAAATGCTGTGCCACCCAGAAAATTTCTGTGTGACACTACACTGTGCCCATCACCCTGAGACATAGGTTCTTAAGTCTCATGTGCCCAGTGATTACGCTAGCTCACAGTGCCCTTCAAACCGAAACACAGTAATGTTTGCACACTACTGCTTCACGGCAGAATAACTGGCCCTGGGGTGGTACCTACCTAGACGGACTCCTGCATAGGAATCCTACCACTAGTATGTCTGACAAGTAACAATTAAGTATTTCGAGAACATATAAAGTTTGCCAACCTTCACTGAAGAAGCGCCGTATTCTTCATCATCATCATCATCATAATTTAAGTCTATCACTATTCGACTGCTGAACATAGGCCTCTCCCCATAGTTGGCTCAAATGTTTGTAGCTCTGAATTTGGGGGGATTTCGCCATACATTAATCGCCGCAAATGTTTTCGTCATCTTCACAATTAATTATCCGTATTTAACTATAAGTTGGAGTTATAGGTTTTAACTTGTACATTATAAAATATTATATTACAACGAAAGAAGAGAAAGGAAATTACATGGTTTACCAGGAAATACTTATCGGTACTTGTTTCACCTTTCTAACGATTTCTTACAATTGCCTACGTGCTGTATTATAGTAAGATAATATTTATTATTATATTGCGATTGCCCATCATTCATATTTATGTTGTAACTGATAAGGACACTGTATAATTAAATTGAACATACATTTTTACTGGTGATAAATGCAAGCTTTCCAATATTTTCGTTTTTATTCCCCTAAAATGCTGGGGTTTTCAAGACAAAAAGCCACTTAAAGAAGTAAACGGTATATGAAAAAACTCTTATATTACGGAAAATTATGTATTTACATGACTTTGTCGAAAATTAAATGTCGAAAGAGCTATTTGGTTTCACTGCTGGAGATTCATAAAGTTGAAATCCTCTGTAGAACGAAAGTCATGGACATAGCCTTCCAAATATTAAATCAGAATTATCAATCGGCTATTCATTCACTACTGCCGAAGAAATGACCATCGCTAATAGACCTAGTGTAGAACGCATTAAGACAAATGCTGTCTGAGATGCCCCCTGGGCAGATGTAGCGACAATTTGCGCAATGCCGAGTTGGTTTCATGAAATCGAAGATGAGGCTAAGTTGCACTTATCAGAATAAACCAACGTCTGCATGTCGTTGCCACGGAGAGAGATGCCATTATAATCAAACAAAATATCAGCAGTTAATACAATCTGGTGTTAATTTGCCAATGTAGTGTAATAAATCCATTGAAATAAAACAATTTTTACGGATTTTATTACTTTTTATTTTGTTCTATTTATAATCGTTTCGAGCGCTTTACAGCATCCATGGTCACGTGAGGACTGACGTGACAGTTGTCTTCATGTCATAGTTAACCCAGAGTACCTTCAGCTTTTAATTATTATTTTTGGTCCGATCTATGAGAAACAGCTAAACGTGTCTTGAAGTCTTGCAGTGGTATGCTTGGTTTTTGATTTAATTTTATTAATTATAGGATCCCAAGCTGGGTAGTACCCAACCATCTTTTCTATTAAAATTAGGATGTGTTTTAATTTCTATAGCCTTCTAATGTTCTTTTGCGAGGATTTGTGTTTTTGGTTTATCAAATCTGATATAATGGTTGGGATGATCCAGAACATGGTCACAGACCTTCAGACTTCCTGGAGCGACGATGCTTCACATCAGCTATATGTTCTGTATAATAAATTCATTAAAGGACCGGCGGTACTCTTCTAAAAATCAGTAAAACACACACATAAACATATATTTTTAATTTTGCATGCGTAGATACGCATGAAGAAAGAAGAAGAAATCCTTTGCTTTGCAATGCTGAAAAAAAATTCCTAAATAAGTGATGAAACGAGCAAAACGTTCACCTGATGGTAAGTGCAACGTGCTCATAACAAATGCTGTGCCACCCAGAACATTTCTGTGTGCAACCACACTATGCTCATCACCCTAAGACATAAGTTCTTTAGTCTCATATGCCCAGTGATTACGCTAGCTCAGAGTGCCTTTCAAACGAAACACAGTAATGTTTGCACACTACTGCTTCACTGCAGAATAACTGACCTTGGGGTGGTACCTACATAGACGGTTTCCTGCATAGGAATCCTACCAAAAAGTGTTATGAAACGTCAAGTTATATAAATGTCCCACTGCTGAGCACAGGCCTCCTCTCATTTCTGTGAGGGTTTTCGAGCCGGGAAGAGTCCGCCACGCTGCCTCAATGCGGATTGGTAGACTTCACATGTCCTCGAAATATTTATTATTCCTCAGACATGCAGGTCCTCACGATGCTTTCCTTCACCGCCGAGCACGTGGTAAATCGACACTTGAAATTGCAATTAACAATTTTAGTTGTGTCTGCATCGGGAATCGAACCCAGGTCACTCGAATGTACTATGAAATTTAAAGCGGGCGCCTAGCCCCTGAGCTACCACGGCTAGTTTAATAATTAATAAATATAACAATACTTCTGGATGTTTAGATATTAGCAGAAATAACAGGTTTTTTTCTTAGTACGAAGAGAAGAAGTGCAACGTCCGTCCTTAACAAATGGTGTGTCACCCAGAAGATTTCTTGTGTGGTGCCACACTGTGCCCGTCCCTCTGAGATATCAGTTCTTAAGTCTCATATGTCCAGTGATTACGCTAGTTGTCGGGGCTCTACAGACCTAAACATAGTAATTATTGCCCACTACTGCTTCACGGCAGAATAACTAGCCCTGGAGTTTAACCTAAGTATTCGGATTCCTGTATAGGAATCCTACCATTAGTAATAGACTAAGACCCAGTAAAAGTTTAAGAAAGTATGTTGACATTTGGTTTAAGGCATCTTCATGCGTCTTATTAGCCCTCTGTCGAACGTAGGATTGAGAGACTAATATATTGTGTCGCAATTCGTTCGGCATAATGTTAATCCCTGTAGAATTAACAAATATCCCAGTAGTTCTTTTAGTATGTTTTGGTTGCATTTACAAATAACATAAGGTATAACTCTTTACTCCACAAAGCTTTTTGCAAAATAGACAATGCCATATATTTCTTTTATCTCTGAGAACAAAGCTTTTCGATATGCAAAATAGAAATTGCAGTCTGTTCACCATATCAGCGATATTTGCAATGATGTGCAAGCTGCAGAGTTGTCTCAACCGCGGGGCTAGATTACGCACTCGCGCACAAATATGGCCACAATGACTTACTACTGTACGAATTTCAACTTAAACTTTCACTCGAAAGACATTAAAAATCGTTTAGTATTCTATATAGTATACTAATATATATTTAGTTAAATTTGAGTATAAACAATTAATCCATATTTTTCATCGTGTTGAAAATAGAGTAATTTATGAAATTGAATACGCTTCAGAAAATTTTACTATGAATTTAAACGTTATTTTATTTTCTTTACAATTCTATACATCCTAGACGACAGCGTGGCCTAGTGTTCAGGGTATCTGACTCCTACACCGTGGGTCCTGACTCGAATTCCACCCTTTGTTCAAAACCACAAATCGTTGATTATAGAAAAACATGAGTCAGTGGTTTTTTTAAAAGGAAAATTAAGAATATTTTTTGTAAGGAGGTCTTAGCGAATCGAAAATCGTTCTATTGTTTTACCTTAAATTTAAAGTATTTCTTTATATTATTTCTGCAATAAAGTGTTATCTATCTACGATCGATTAATACACTTCATTGCATTTTATTTATACTCATACCTCCAGGAACTACTTTAATACGGCAACGTTTGATCTCTGGGCATGATTTGCATGTTTTATGATAAACACTCGATCTTGCTTGCGCTCCGCGCATGACTCGCTTGAAAAACTTTCAATTTTCCTTACTTTCTACTAAAATAAACATACCTGATATACATTACCAGTGCGACTGCTATGAGTACTTCTTAAGAGTTATATTTATTTATTTAATCTGTGAATAAATATCCCTTACAGGGCTCTAGAACATATATAACATGTAATGGATATTGCGCGCGTAGATTTTCGATTTCAACGGGCCGTTTTCCGTATCTCCACGGCTGTGCGCGTATTTTGAGTTTAAACAGGAATATTGGTTTATTCGAGCCAACCAAGATTCTCCAGGAGTCGTAGCGAATCCTTTACGTCTTTATGCTGGCGACTTGGAATTCGATATAGAAATACCTAACCCGGTGTTTAACCCGCAGATTTAATTTGGATATTAATTTTTATTCTGTTTTTTTAATTATATAGTTACAGCTGATAGTTCTGTTTTCTAAAAGTGAGTGCATGTTTTTGGCCAATAAACTGCCAATATTTTTTTAGAGTACGAATCCAAAGCCATATAAGTTATCTTGAAATAAATTTAAAAAAACACGCGAGCACAGGACAGTCCTGTAGGACATGGGCCGCTGTTTCGTCTAGCTCTGCACAGAGGGCTGTCCGTAACACCTAAAGATCCATAACCTGTTCCATAACCTGCCGCTACCACTCTGATTTGGGTTTTTTCAGACAGAATCCTTGGAGATTTTTTATCCACCTGATGGTAAGTGCAATTTCTCCCCATAACAGATACTGTGTCGTTTGACAAAACCCCCCAAAATGACAGCTACAAACTTTTGTGGCTATCTACGGGAGAGGCCTGTGTTCAGCAGTGGACTAGTGATAGACTGAAATGATGATAATCATGATAAGAAAATCTCCCACTCCAATCTCACGCGTGGGTGTCGTTAGAATCGACTAAGGAAAATAAGTGGAAAATTTTATGGCTTCCGACAGGTCGCAGACTAACTATATAGAAAAATGCCGGACCAAAAGTACACAGAACGGTGACGGACACTCGAGGGTCACTGAGTGACCCAATTGATAATTTCAAGTGAGAAAAAAAAGTATAATAAGTATAATATATAATAAAGTATAAACGTTAAAGAAACATTACAAGAATATAAACTTACTTCGATATTAGGTCGGGAAAAAAATTTCTTTGCTTTTAATATGAAAACTCAAGACATTTTTTTTTCAATGTTTATTTACATTCAATTCCAGTATATATGTGCTATTTTGTTCGATGACTTTTTGCTATCTTGAAGGTAGTGACATGATCCCATTGCTGTAGAAATGTTGGGATTAATGAGCAAAAAAGCACGACAAGTAGTTTAGGCAGTCCTCTCTTGATGTTAACCTGACACTACCTAAAGAATTCTGAAAAGACCGAATCAGAAATCTTAAGGTGCAAGGTCAGGGCTATATGACGGATGCATTAACACCTTCCAGCCAAACTCTCTTATTTTTTCCTGAGTGGCTAAAGATGTGTGTGGTCTAGCGTTGTCATGATGAAAGACCCCTTAACCCCCCCTTAGTATTGATCAATTTCGGCCACTTTCTCTTAACTAGGCAGAAGAGATCCGAATTGATGGTTCTGTCCGGCGGTAAAAGCTCCTTAATGAACAACTCCCTTCCAATCCCACCATACACACAGCATCACCTTATTGCGAGTTAACCCGGGTTTTGGCCTGTGAGCCTGACCGACATTTGACCACGACCTTTTTCGCACTTTCTTGTCGTACGTGATCCACTTTTCATCATCAGCTATCAATCTCTTTAATAACGGTTCGGTTTCATTACGTATCAATAAAGAATCTCAAATGAGTACACGGTTCATTAGGTTTCTTTCAGTAAGCCCGCGTTTTTTTTTTATTGTATTAAGTGACGAAACGAGCAAAACGTTCACCTGATGGTAAGCGCAACGTCCGCCCACAACAAATGCTGTGTCACCCAGAATATTTCTGTGTGACACCACACTGCACCCGTCACCCTGAGACATCAGTTCTTAAGTATCAAATGCCCAGTGATTACGCTAGCTCACAGTGCCCTTCAAAACGAAACACAGTAATGCTTGCACACTACTGCTTCACGGCAGAATAACTGGCCCTGGGGTGGTACCTACCTAGACGGATTCCTGCATAGGAACCCTACCACCAGTAAAATGAGTGGCACCCAAATATCGAGCTTTTTTGTGTACCCAGCTTTTTCAAATGGATCAAAACTGTTTTCTGGTCAATTCCCAGTTCTTTAGCTATCTCGTAACTACTGATATGCTGATTTTGCTCCACTTTTTTAAAAATGGCGTCCATTTTATCCGTAACAGGGACGACCAGAGCGAGGTGCATCATTGACATCAAAATTCTCGGATTGAAAACGCTTGGATCCTGATGATAATTGCCATGAACAAAAAAGAAGATGTTGTCTTAATATTTTATAGTGATATCCATTTTATACAATTAATTGTATAAACAGATGTAATACAAAATTTCGTCAATCAATGAATAAGCGATGAATGAAAAGAATTAAAAAAAATTATTTCATTTTATTCACTTCACTAATTCGAAAGATTCTTTACGATTATCGATCAATACATTTCAAACCAAAAAGATGCCGTAGTAACTTAGAAGGGGATTTCATTTTTAAGGATATTTCCCCTTGATTACGAAATCTGCAACTTGTTTAGGTTGATTTTGAATTGACGTTTAGACCTGTCCTATTCAGCGATCATTAATCGATTCTATAATAAATTTGTTTTTTCGTTAGCGGTTTTCTTGATATCCGGCTCGAAGACCATGTTACATACGGGACAGCATCAGCTCCCTTTCTAGCCATCCGATGTTTGAAGCAACTTGCTATCGAGACCAATGACAATTCAATAGGGCAGATAATTAGCGAGGATTTTTACGTCGACGATCTAGTCACGGGTAGTCAATCAATAAGCGAACTAATTAGGATTCGTGACGGCATTCGAAAGGTCCTCTCATCCGGTGGCTTTAATCTCCGTAAAATTAAATCTAATGTAGAAAAATTCGAACAAATTGAGACAAATACTTGTGTTACACTAAATTTAGGTCAACAAAACTCAACTAACACTTTAGGTCTTGGATGGTTATTACCAAGAGATGAATTGTATTTCTCTCAAAAACTTACAGTAGCCAGAGAACCTGTTAAAAATACTAAGCGGTCTGTTTTGTCCACCATTGGACAAATATTTGATCCGCTCGGGTTATTAAGTGTTTTTATTATTCGGGCAAAAATTATGTTACAAAAACTTTGGCTTTTAAAAATTTCATGGGATGAACCCCTACCACATGACTTGTCACAAGCATGGCACAACTTCATGTCAGACTTTTCACATTTAAGCAGTTTACGCATACCTCGTAGTGTGACATGTAGTGAATACAGCGTAATTGAACTGCATACATTTTGCGACTCTTCACAAGACGCTTATGGCGCGTGTATATATGTTAGAGTCAAATTCGAAAACAATCAAGTGCAAACACGTTTACTATGTGCAAAAAGTAAAGTCGCTCCGTTAAAGCCTACGACTATTCCGCGCTTAGAGCTTTGCGGCGCCTTGGTTGGTGCACGTTTAACACACAAGGTAGTGACAGCCTTTAGATTATCGGTTAAAAGGTGTATTTTGTGGACGGATTCCACCATTGTCTTGGCATGGGTGAAAACTACCCCTAACAAACTTAAACAATTTGTAAAAAATCGTGTTGCCGAAATTCAGGAATTAACACAAAATTTTGAATGGCGTCATGTACCAACACAACAAAATCCAGCAGACCTCATAACAAGAGTTGTGGATATTTCTGTCAATCAAAGTTTAGATTTATGGTGGAATGGACCGACGTACTTAAATGAGTCGGAAAATAATTGGCCTTATTCTAACTTTAATCACCATTCAGAAATCTTACCAGAAGTAATTTGTAATGTCTCAATTTCCAATATTAATAATTTCATAAATTTTCAACGTTTTTCTAAATTGCTAAAACTTAAAAGATCGACCGCATATATATTAAGATTTATACATAATTGTAGAATTCGTGAACGTAAAAGCAAAATGTCAGGCCCTATTAGCTTACTAGAATTACACAGAGCATTCAATTTACTGCTTAAACAATCACAAATGGAATCATTTTCGGAATATAAAACATTACAAACCAATCAAAAATTATCCGGTAAAGGTTCATTGCTTCACCTATCACCTTTTTTAGATGACGACGGTTTAATTAGGGTAGGTGGACGACTAGCCAATTCTCAGTACGATTTCGATAAGAAACATCCAATACTTATTCCAAGTAAACATCCTATTGCGAAGCTTATATTCAGTGAAGAACACATTCGTTTACTTCACGCAGGACCACAACTACTATTGTCCTCTATTAGGCAACGATTTTGGCCACTAGGTGGACGAAACATAGCTAGGAAGGTCGTACACAAGTGCCACAGATGTGTAAGGATGCGAGCTCAAACAGTAAAACCCATTATGGGGCAATTGCCAAAGCAGCGCGTTAACCCTGGTTATCCATTTCAGACTACAGGTGTCGATTATGCTGGACCTCTATTAGCCGCTGACAGACGGGGACGGGGTTGTAAACTAACCAAAGTGTACGTCGCAGTCTTTGTTTGCTTCACGGTTAAAGCTATACATTTGGAATTGGTTTCAGAACTGACCAAAGATGCTTACATCGCTGCCTTGCGTAGATTCATAGCTCGTAGATCTATACCGTCCGTAATTTTTTCTGATAATGGAAGTCAGTTTGTTGGAGCAAAAAATGAAATTAGTCAATTCCTTACTGAAAATTCATTCGCGATATCAGAATCTATGGCTAATGAAAGCATAGATTTTCGGTTCATTCCGGCTTACGCTCCTCATTTTGGGGGATTATGGGAGGCGGGAGTGAAGTCATTCAAGCATCATTTAGTTCGTATATTAGGAAATTCACACCTCACGTTCGAGGAATTATATACGACGTTAGTTCAAATAGAATCAATTTTAAATTCACGTCCTCTTACGCCAATTTCACCAGATCCTAACGATCTTACTCCGCTAACTCCTGGCCACTTCTTGGTCGGACGTCCTCTGACAGCTTTGCCTAGTCCAAGGTTAGTAGATGAGAATCCGAACAGGCTGCAACGCTGGAATCGAGTGGAACAGCTACGCCAACATTTTTGGGTCCGATGGCAAAAGGAATACGTGTCTGAACTACAACAAAAAACCAAATGGCGCTCTACGAAAGGACACCTGGAGAACGGGACTATGGTTATAGTGAAGGATGACGCTTTACCGCCAATGAAGTGGTGTCTTGGGCGAATCCAGAAAGTTTATCCAGGCAATGATGGCGTTGCCGATATTTTAACAAGCAAAGGTGTAATACGACGAGCATTCAACAAAATATGTCCACTTCCCGTTGAAGACTCGAAACAATCCAGTTGAAAGCTAGGCTTTCAACGCCTGGGGGCATGTTCAGAATAACATTTTCTTATCTTCATTGAATACATGTAAGTAAAGAAAGAAATTAATTTTGTAAATTTACTGTAAATACAAATACTACTTGAAAATTAGATCGAACGCATTATGATACTCGTAACACCAGCATCAGTAAACGGAATAACGCAACCATAAATGATTCATCTGGGTACCGCTATACGAAGCTGACTTGGCGCCAACCAACCGAGGTCGAGCGATTTTTACAAAACAACGTTCAGAAAGCGAGACTGACTATAAACTAAGATTTCCGTGTAACATTTAATAAAATAAATAAAATCTTAAACAGCCGTATTTTTCGAATGTTCAAAACTTTTTATAATAACTCAGTTCGTAATACTTTATACTCTATATATTTTATATAATCTATAAACACTGTTCGGTTATCCCTTCACAATGTTTCATACATAATTTTTCTCCAGAACTTTAGTAACACCAAAATGGGACCGACATTTGACTTTTATGACAATACTATGATTTTAAAAGGGTTACAAACGAGCACACAGGTAATCTGATGATGAGATGGTGTGGTCACTGATCTACATATACATCCATTCTCCATAAAGAATCAATATGTAGATATTGTCATCCCTGAGGACAACGATTCAATGCGTCGTTGCTAGTGATTGGGTCTCCGGTTCGCTTAAATCACCGTACGAAACTCAACCCGTGAGTTTCGTGACGACAAGAGGCAGAAGGAACAGCTTGGGAATTCATAATTTTTGTATTGGTTACAATTTGTTTGGTTTTTTTTACTTACTAGATCCTTTTTTCTTTATTAATTTTTTTTGATTCCTACAGAGTTGCGTTAACGCGCACCTTAATAAAAGAAATAAACAACTGATATGATATTACAACAAAATGAATGGGCGCTCCCTGTCTATGTAGCCTAAAGTATGTATTTTATATTGGAAACCGAGAAAACCGAGAAAACCGAGTAAGAGTACACTACACTACTGTTTCACGGCAGAATAACTGGCCCTGGGGTGGTACCTACCTGAACGGATTCCTGCATAGTAATCCTACCACCAGTGTATCATGTTCTACTTAAATGACTGTTTGCGCCAAAACAAATTTAAATTAAATTTTGGCTTTTTTCTTAAGCATATTGTAATGCCTGATTTACGACCGCGTGGCCTAGCTTTGAATTGTTGGTTTTCTGGTCTGGCTGTATGGTGATCGTCCCTGTGACTCTGACACTACATCCTAGCCTATCTCTGATTTCATCGTATGAGCGTTACTTCGGACACGGGTAGGTTGAGACGAGTAAAAGCCCCCGTATTTGCGCGTACACTCGTGTCACTATAATATCTGCTCATTTAATAATTTCCGACAGTACTCGGCAGTTGTCGCTGTGGTCGAAAATCGGCCGAGAACATCAGGTAATTCCTGTTAACGAAGCTAAAATGCAACTATTTACATACATACATAAGATCACGACTGCATCCCATAAGGGGTAGTCAGAGACTGGGTACTCACTGCAAAAGCAGATGACTGCCACAAACCACGTTTCACCAAAACAATATAATGCACTTGGTGTTATAGGTGGTGAGCCCATCGCCACCATGCGCTATTGGGTGCACAGTGCATTTTAATTCCTTACTCGCCTTTTACGAGATCCATTGGATGAGATGGAGTGGTAGTATTCTTTTAACGAGCCGCCACCGCATGGCAAATGCAACTATTTATGTAATCTAATTGCACATCCGCTTCTTATCTACCTGTTTTATCTTTATAATAATATGTTGTTTATAAAAGCGGAACAAGATATTGTTCGTAATCATTGCGGCGCGTTAAATTATCACTGAAAAAACGACAACGAAATGAGATGACGGAATCGAATCAGTGCAGTACAGGCGCTTACTTCCGGCTTGACTTACATTTCAACGGTACCGTGCAGATTATGACTGAATTATGGGTGAATGGAATAGTCCATAAAGAAATAATAACAAAGAACGGAAGCGTCTAGACATCCATTCTCTTAAACGCATTGTTGTAATTTAATTGATGGAAACATAACAATGTGTAATGTTTTACAGAATTTCGAACTAAAAATGCACATAACTTAGGTTTCTATTGTGATAATAACCATTAATTGCTGTTATCTAAAGCGTATACAGACCGTGACAACAATGTTTGTACATTGGACAATTGAGTGAAATAATTAGCGACTGTCTTATCAATTACATGTTCGCTGATAAATGGATTCGTTCTATTTTACTCCAACATGAGAAGAGAAGAAAGGAACGAATATACCGCCATCTCTCCATCCTCCGTATGGAGGTAATTCCCAAACCCCGCGTTCATTATAAACTCTGCTTCACTGAACACACCCATGGCGAGTCGACTTGTCGGCGAGAGCGACTTAGGATTAGTGGAGCCGTGTTTCGGCCCTCTCGGGCGCAGACGAGTCAGCTACTTACGGGCACAGGGTAGCAGTCCAAGCCGAGGTCCCCTCTCGAGGGCCCTTGCGCTAGTCACCCATAAGATAGGTTTCGGCTAGGCGCCCTCAACGCTCGGCCATCTTTCAATCCGGGCGAAGCCGTGAAAGCGTTAGGGCTTACAGTTAGCATCAGTCCTTAAAAATAAAATAAAAATAACGTATATGTTGGACTGAAAACAAAAGGCATGAACAAGTCATATCAATGGTCAAAGAAGAGAGAAATTATAAAAAATATTGAGAGTATTCGGACAACTTAAGCAACTCCATAACTTAATAAACACGATTATAGAAGGAAGAAGAAAAAGAGCAAGGCCAAAAAAACTTCTACGAAAAAATATATTCTATATAAGAGAAAAGTAGACTGAATGTACATATAAAGCTCGAAATTACTCCAGCGATAAGAGCTTAGCTCTTAAAGTTGTGATGAAATGTATTCTAAGAGACCTGAAGCCATGAGATTTATTTGGCCGAGATGAGAATTATTTGGATGAGATAGGATAGAAGTTTTTTTTACGCCGCCAACACATGAGGTTTGAATCCACACATCGGGGATCGATCCCCAGTCACTTGCGTACTATGAAATATATATAATTATATAAAATATAATTGAACATACTCATACACAGAGTTATAACATATAACGACTATTTCCTACCTGCCTTCTTACTTTCATTGTTTCTCATTGAAAATTTTTTACCTCTTATACTTTAATTACTAAAACAGTGTTAATTACATAAACAGTGTCATAATATTCAGGTTACATTTTAGAAATGCAGATGGACGACTTTATGGTCTGTGTAACGAAAAATGTATCTGCATAAATTTTGATAGGCAATTATAATTATCCTACATAATAAAGATGTAATAAACAGCACACAGTCAGTCTTAAAAGTCCATAAGTCATTATATGATTGCTTTAATTTCAAATTCATCGCATTTTTGCATAATTACTATTGTTACCAAAAAGAGTAGGTCTATCGTTTTATCTGTTGAGATCTTAACAGGTGGCGTGTTTTATTATTTATGCAAATTAAAAACCTTACACATAAAAGTGCAATTTAACTCTCTATCAACGTCACAGTTGGCTTCACAAACTAATTTATAGCATTGAAAGCGCTTTAACTGCCAATAACGATGTCGTGATTAAACGCGGAGGATTACTCAATAATTTGATGAATCCCGCGCCTTCAATTAATTGTGTCCCTGCAAATAATATGCGCCTATGCGTTGCCCATTATCGTACAGCCGCAATTTAACACGTGCCGTCAATATTTTTTGCATAGCTGAAGAAGATAATTGAACGTTTTGATGCGAATGGCATGTCTATGACACGGAAAACGCGAAATACAATTAGCGACGTTCATTCCTGTTAATAAAGTATGCACGCCTATCATGTTATTCTGGTCTTCATATTAAAACTTAGTAAACTTAGGAAAATTTAAAAAGTTGAACAATTTGTCGCTACAGGTTTTTAGGTTGCCTCCACTTAGTTTCGCTCTTGAGTACATTCCCCTAAATCTTGTCTCCAATCTTAGATACGCCAATGGCTGTCACGTATTTGATAGATGTAACCCGCCCATTGCTATTACACTCTGCAGTCTGTATACCTGGAAGGTATCGAGGATCAATTAAGAAAGTATTAAATATGAGTAACTGTAGTTCTCTTTCGGGTTCTTTTATTACAAATCATCTACCAAGGAAATCTTAAGCGTATTTTAAATTGCACTCTGTGAGATTTCGAGCTTGTGGTGCAGATTCACATTTCGGCGACATGCGATCACCTACAAGGTGCACTGGTCGAAAACTGTCATTATCAGTTCACATTTTTTGATAAATTTTAAATCTTTTAAAAACAAAGTGATCATCATCGTTTAAGCCGGTCGGGTATGTACCACCGCAGTGTTATTCTGTGGTCAAGCTACATAAAGTAGTAGTCTAGTGTATAAACGTAACACCTAGACGGATTCCTGCATAGGAATCCTACCACCAGTACTGATAGTTAGTGTAATTACTCGGCAAATAAGACTTAATAACTGATGTCTTAGGGTGACGAGGGCAGTGTTATGCCACATAGAAATGTTCTGGGTGACACAAGCTGTACATCGCGATTATCATCAGGTAAAAGATCATCTACAATAAAAAATATATTCACATAATAATAAATAATGACTGATAATAAATAATTGAAAGGATTATAAATAAAAGCTAGTGTTTCAAATCAACTGTCACCTTTGCACAAATGGCTATTACTTCGGTTTGTCTAATGTGTAGAATGAACAGTAAAGTTTGGAACAATTAGATACTGTTACATTTTTTAGTCCATTAACGGTGCTAAAATAAAATTGTAAAACTGAAGAAATTGTCAAGTTATATAGCGTGTGAGACAAACGAAAAAGGGAGACAAACGAAACTGTACCGAAAATAATGACACTTAATTGATATTTTACAAAATAGAAATTTGCAATGATTTGGGCTAGACTAAATCGATGGACTAGTCGGTTTCACTTCCAATCAAAAATATATCGATGTAGGCCGAGGAAATCGCGACTGTTGCCAATTATAAAGACAAATAGTACGCGAGATGTCATAATTGAATGGAGTCGTTGGACCATGACGATAGCGACGGTCCATAGCGCGCTCGAGCGCCTTGACGTTTGAGATTAATGATCACTAAAATTTCACGATGATTTCCACTTGTTTTTTTAAAGATTAAGAGGATATTGACCGGAAATCATTTTAACAAGGAACTTTTATCTTATAAAGTCGGGTCTATCCTTTTTCCAAAATTTCTATTGGGCAATAAATATACTCGACGAATAAAATATAAATAAATAAATAAATAAATAGAAAAGATATTATAATAAATAAGAAAAATAAATAGAATGTACAACATTTCCTCTTCTTATTTTTAAGTTCTGCATTTAAAGTAAATCACAATGACGCTAATACAGTTTGGAGTCTGGACGAACAGATGGACTGGCTGTACGGTGTCATTAAGTGTTTTTGTTAGAAGACAACGGAACGGTTTCAATCTCCTCCTGATTATCATCTCATCACCTTGCCTTAAAATTTGATAGTAAATTATGAATATATATAAGTCATATCGGGTATAAGCGCAATTAAAAATTATTAATTGCAACTAAAGGTGCTGACTTGGCATGTCCTTGGCGGTTAAGAATGTTTTTGTGAGGAAATCTGCTCGTCTTTCGTGACATAATTTTTCAAGAACATTTGATATTTGTCATCTCGCTTTAGAGCAGCCGAAGACTGTTTCGGTCTGGCAGCCAGTGCAGTTTACGGGACATAAGGGGCTTCAGAAACGGGGTAACGAGCGCAGTGTGTGCCTTGCAGAAATGTTCTGGGTGACACGTCATTTGTTATGTGCAGACGTTGCACTTAACGACGGGTGAACGATTCGCTCGTCTCGTCACATTCTTCCTTAAAACAGGCCCCCAAAATTAATGCCCGTAACATGTATATAATATTCAATTCCCATTTCCAGGAGAGCGGGACGGAGATGTTGCCACGAACACATTACGGAACTTTTTACGATGCAGACGCTTATCTAGTATACTCTTGCACTCTGCCCGGACAACCAGCTGGACCTGATGTCATAGTAAGTGCTTTTATGTCATAGGATATTTAAAGACATCGAATAAAATTTTCGGACTTACATCGCGTTTCATTTTACGGTTATAAGAACCTTTCGAGCACTTTAAAGATTCAGGCGTACTCGTATAAAAACTTATTTAGAGCAAACAAAAAGTTCTACAATGCCCACGTAAAGTATCGAAGCTATCAGATTTGATAGACTACAAATCCTTGCACCTTTAGCAAGGATGATTCGCAAGGCTATCGAAATAATAAAAACATCCTAATTTCAAGAGATGAAATGGTTAGGTACAGTCACCGGCTTGGGAACCTATAATTAATAAAATTAAATCAAGAACCACGCAAGAGTTCAAAAAACTTTAAGCTCATTTTGCGTAGATCGGACCAAAACTAATAATTAAAAGCTTAAAGTAGAGCGGATTAAGTTTGACATCAGAACGTCTGACACCTCAGTCCTCTCGTGCCCATGAGTGCTGTATAGCGCTCAAAACGTCGGGATAATAGAAAAATTAAACACTATATAATCCGTAAATTATTCAATAAATAGTTTTCGTGTAAATATAAGAAATCACTATATTTAAAGATATTTCACGCAGAAAAGAGTGTCAACCGTGCAAGTTATTATAATGCCGTAAGTATTAGCGGAATTACAAAGGTATACTCTCGTCTTTCTCTTCCCGTATCCGAATCTAAGCTTATACGAAAAGATTCAATCGAACCCAGTACCGAAAATTAACCAGGCGGATACGCTGATCGCGCAGCCACTTGGCGTCAGATTTGCAATTGACCCTTAAAAGAAATTAACATAGTATGAAATAATAATATTCGTTTCATTTGGGAGCAGAGGCGCGAAATAAAAGAAAACGGCGAATGCAGCGAACGACATATTCACGCGTGGGCAAGCGAGCGAAGCAACGCGCTCGGCGCCCTTGCACTGCGACGCGCGACACAATTGGCCGCCCACCTGCCAACACCCTCGGTCATACACCGCGAGAACGCCACCAAAGAGTCACCGCGGCTACTGTCTTACTTCCGGGATGGTATCAGGTCAGTGTCACCTACACAAAAACAATATTAGGGACCTGTTTATGCGGTTCCGCCTAATTCGGTTTTTAAGAAAATATAAATTATTTTACACAATTTATTTATTGGAAATAGATTTAGAAATAGAATTATAATTGAATTAGAACTAGAATTATTAATATGATTTAGAACTGGAAATACTAATATGATTTAGTAATATCTTTAGGCAGCCGACGCCTATGAGGAGTCGGAGAGAACTGAACTGGGACTCTCGATGTATCAACAGTCTCTAGTTCGCTATGCTGACGCTGTAAGCGTCAATCCTATACAGCAATGTTGCATACACAAAAGGGGTATAACAGAACCTCCCTAATATTGTTTTGTTACCTTACATAGTTTTCTTCGCTGTGTAACACCGGTTGTAGGAGCAACACCTACGTAGGAGACGTGGGCGGTTTTGACTGCCCTAGGATGATAGCCGCCTTTCCTACTTTCTGCAAAGCACGAAAAATTTAATGAAGAATTCGAATTAATTAAAGTAAAAAAAGAATGCGTCTGTAAGTGAATAAATTATCTCATTCAGTGTCTTTATATACTGATGCATACCATTTTCATTTGTAAGTTCAATGAATAACAATATATAAAATCTCACTAAGTTTTGCCGACCCCTAAATTTTGTCGCCCTAGGCCCGGGCTTACTCGGCCTTTAGGGAAATGCGCCCCTGGTAGGGGAGAATCTTTATAATCTGGGAAGATCAACATCACAGTAAATTTATTAAATATTTACTGTTCCATCACATTACTGAACGTGAGTTTTTGATGTTATTAAGTGATGGTGTCTACTGTCTACGTTATGCTATTGATATCGACTAGGAATTGTGTTTCCTTCCCTCTTTATTTTCGTTGTTCGTAGCACATAAGTATAGCGTATATTATTCTATTCGTAATAGCATTTTACTTCTATCTCGTATAATGGTTGTAGATAAGAGGAAAGAGAGTCAATCATCCATCCATCATTCCTTACTTAGAAGTCAACTGAGAGAATTCGCAGAAAAGGCTGGTGGTCTCCGCCAATTGGCCTGCTAAACATGATTACGACGTCGACGAGCGCAGTGTCGTGGCTACCTTTATTATTCAAAAAAACCTAAGATACATAGTTCCACACAAAAATCACTTCGAAAAGCGTCTTCCATCGATCAAAACATTAAATTAAAGACAAAAATCACAAATTCCGATTAAATAAACACAAATTCAATCTTATACTCACGACATAAAGTAGCTTTTTAAATGAAATTAACTATCTTTCCACGACGTTTTGACGGTCCTGCGTTGACACGGCTGACGTGATGTTAATCGAAATGAGCGCACTGTGCCCTCTTTAAGGACATTTTTGAGTATTGGTTGTGTATCTACTGCCGACTGGGTTTTTTGTATATCAATGCGTGCCACTCAAAAACACTTCTAGTGACACACCATTCGTTATGGTCAGACGTGGCACTTATCATCAGCTGAACAACTTGCTTGTCCCGACACTTTCTTCCATAATAAAAATCATGAATATAATAAATACACATACATACGAGGGTGGATTGAAAAGTACTCGGCCTAACCAAGAAAATAAAGACATACTAAATCAGTTATATTTTTATTTTTCTACATAATCACCATCAAGTTCAATACACTTTTGCCACCTCCCCTTCCAAGCACTTAGACCGTTAAAAAAAATGATTCTTCCTTAGAGTCAAAATATGCGTCTACAGCTGCTTTGACCTCGTCGTTTGTCGAAAATCTTTGACCTCCCAAGTGCTTTTTTAGGTTAGGGAACAGAAAGAAGTCTGATGGTGCCAGATCAGGTGAATACGGCGGATGCGGTAACAGTTCAAAGCCACAGTTGTGAATTCCAGCCATTGACTGTACTGACGTGTGAACACGGGCGTTATCTTGATGAAACAGGACTTTTCTTCTGAGCATTCCTCGACGTTTTTCTTTTATTTCCTCTCGTAAACGACGTAGTAAGGTGTAGTAGTAATCAGAGTTTATAGTCTGACCCCTTTCAAGATAATCAATCATAATCACACCTTTCGAGTCCCAGAATACTGAAGCCATCACCTTATTTGCCGACAAAATCGACTTAGCCTTTTTAGGGGGTGGTGAACCAGGTCTTCTCCACTGTTTTGATTGTTGTTTTGTTTCCGGTGTACAGTAATGAACCCATGTTTCGTCCATAGTAACAAAACGATTCAAAAAATCATCTGCATCGGCTTCAAATAACTCCAAACAGTCGCGTGAAATAGTCAATCGCGTCCTTTTTTGTTCAACTGACAGCAGTCGCGAAACCCACCTCGCAGACACCTTGTGGAAACCCAACTCGTTGACAATGATGTTTTGAGTTCGTTCATAAGAGATGCCTATAATCTCGGCTATCTCTCTAATTTTTAATCTGCGGTCTCCCATTATTAAATGAAGTACTTTTTTAATATTTTCGTCAGTAGTTGACGTCGAAGGCCTTCCAGAGCGGGGTTCATCTTTCACACTCTCTCTACCACGCTTAAATTCTGCTATCCATTTTTTGACGGATGAATATGACAGAGCACAATCGCCTAATGTACTGACCATGTCATCATGGATGGCTTTTGATGATAGCCCTTTCTTATGGAGGTACTTAATGACGGCACGCTGCTCGATTTGCTCCATTCGCGGAAATTATGACCGATTACTTTGTTAATAAATTTATAAAATCACAACTAATTATCGCACACGTTTCGAACTTCACACAATGAACTAGTCTGAACTGAACTAAATAATGTGGGTAGATTTGATTTTTAGAATTGAATGGATCTGTGTTAGGCCGAGTACTTTTCAATCCACCTAGTATATACAATAACACTTCTGGTTGCGCAGGATTCTCCGCTCGGGAAGCGTGAACGGCGGCGCGCGCCTGTACCGAGTGCGCGGGCCGCGTCCTGTGCTGCTGCAGCTGGAGCCGGTGACCTGGGCTCTGCTCGCTTCTGACGGCGTCTTCGTGCTCGATGCCAACACGCTGCTAGTACTTTGGCTCGGCCGCACCGCCAACTTGATAGAGAAGATTTTTGGAGCTAAAGTAAATAAGTGTTTGATGCGTTATAATCCTTATATTGTCGTTGTTATTCAGTGTTTTGATTACCGCATTGCTTACTAATTTGTGAGTCTCTAGTTAGAATCCCAGATGCATCCAATATTTATATAACACTCAAACTATTTGTTTTTTTTGTCTGGCTGTCGTTGTGCGATTGTCCTCGTGTCTCTGCCACAGCATTGACTTCTCCGTTCCTGTCAGTCAGACTCCCAACTCTGACAGGCAAGATTGAGTGCGAACATCTGCATTCCGTTATGCGGGGGTTTCAAACTTTCTTTAAAAAAAAAGATTATTTAATTAGCTGTACAGATTTATAAATTAATATAAATCTGCTGAGTTAAATAAAGGAGTGGTAGGGTGACCATCAGCTCTATCCCTTACAGAACGGGGACAAAACAGCTCGCACGGATGCTGGAGCACTCTTACGGTATGGAACTTAGTATTAATGAGTAGTTGAACTAAAGTCTCATTATAAATTACAATTTGTAGTGTAGAAAACAATAACTGAATTATTTTGTTTAAAGGAGAACCGATGTTAATATTTTGCGGAGACGATTTATGCTGCTTTTAACACAAACATTGACGTTAGATTCATAACCGTGGTGTCTATGAACAACAATATTGTCAATACAATTTTACAGTGAATTATAATTATTTTTACATACATACAGTCACGTCTTTTTCCCATGAAAGGGGTAGGCAGAGGCCACTCACGAAAGACGTGACGGCTGGCAAACCAAGTCGCCGCCATTTTGGTATGAGTCAAAAAATTTCTTACTCCCCAGTGCGTTCCCACGAGTAGTATAGTTAGTGACAGCATTGAATGTTATAGTACCTTAGTCGCCTCTTACGACACCTCGTTCTACTCTGCCTATCGGCTAATTATTTTTAATGGGTTTTACTGTAAACTTAGATCGCATACCGCATGTCTCGTGGTGTGGACAAAGGCGCGTCGGCGCGACGCATAGTGATCGCACACGACGGCTACGAGCAAACGTTACCGGGCGCCGAGCGCGCACTGCTGGGTACTCTATTGGAGCCGCATTCTCGCATCGTACGCGCCGCTTCGCCGACGGAAGCGTCAAGGCCGGCGCGCCTGTACCGCGCCGCGACCCCCCGCGCCCCTCACGCACCCCTGGCACTGCCCTCGCAGCGCCCCGCCGCGCGCCTCGAAGAAGTCAAGCGCGCACCGCTATACAGAGAGGACTTAGCAGATGATGTAAGTTATCAAAAGAGCTTAATATGATATGAGTTGATATCGGAAGCTTAATGCTAAGATTACGTAACAGCGAAGATATCCCAATTAAAATCAAATAACAAAAAAAAAGGTAGGCCCCATACTTACTTTTTATGCCGTTTCTATAATGTTTATTGCTTTATTACCATGTACCATGTGATTTGAAACTGGACGAAACAAAAAACGATACTAAAAAGGGACAAATATATATAAGATTAAGCCTATAGGAATTAGATACAATACAGTACAATGTTTCCAATTATGTTTATATTTTTAAATTCGTCCAAATATTCGATTTCTTCCTAGATTTTGCTCTAATTAGCTTGACAACGAGATCAAAAACAGTCTAATTGACGATGTATTTCAAAGATATAGTTGATTTACCATAAGCCACTCGTGTGATTTGTTGAAATTGAAATTGGAGTCTGTATAATATGTAATGTAATAAGTATGTAGAATAAAATGTAAAATAGTTTTGAAACTTGGTATCGTTATTATAATAAATAAAGTTTACAATTGTCCTACTCCTGATACTCAGCATTCATCTCATTCTCTCGAAGTTAAGTTTTATGAAGGTTACCTTCTACCGCATGTGAAATGTTTTGTTAGTTAAGATGCGATTGTTTTTGTGCGGTTTATGTCTTCTAATATGGTTGGAACTGGATAATGCAGGGCGTGTACGTGGTGGACGCAGGCAGCCGCGGCGTGTGGGCCTGGGTGGGGAGCGCGGCCGGCGGCGTGGCGGCTCGTGGAGCCCTAGCGGCGGCGCGAGGACTTGCCCGAGCACGACGTTACTCCGGGCCCGTCAGCTCCACCGCTGCCGGCAGAGAGCCACTAGAGTTTGCCGCGCTCTTCCACCGCTGGCGCTGGTGTGATGCGCGCCGCGACACAAGACTGCGGGCCGCTCGATCTGCCACCACTAAGCTGGATGCCGTCAGCCTCGCAACGAACGCTTGGCTCGCTGCTGAGGTATGGTCCCTATATATAAAACTCTTTAACTTTAATTGGTGGTAGCATTCCTATGCAGGAATCCGTCTAGTAGTCTCAGTTACTCTGCCGTGAAGTAGTAGTGTGCAAACATTACTGTTTCGGTTTGAAAGGCACTGATAGCTAGTGTAATCACTGGGCTGACTGAGACGTCAGTTCTTAAGTCTCATATGACTTAAGAACTGACGTCTCAGGGGGACGCGCGCAGCCACACAAAAATATTGTGGGTGACACAGCATTGCAATGGGCGGACGTTGCATTTACCATCAGGTGAACTTTTAGCTCGTCTTGTCAGTTTCAACAATAAAAAAAATACCTTAGTCGGTGTCGCAAGCGACACCTCGATAGGGAAGAGGTACGTGCTATTCTACTCGGCTGGACACCTATTAGCAAGTCGTCGTCAGTTTTAACAAATAGAATAAATCCACAGGCGCAGCTACCAGACGACGGGTCGGGCTCGCTGCGTGTGTGGCGCGTGCGGGCGGAGGCCGAGCTGGCGGGCCCTGGCGGAGGCGCCGAGCTCGCCGAGGTGGAGCGCCCGCAGCAGGCCGTGTTCTACGACCGGGACTGCTACATCGCTCTCTACACCTACCATGCACCGACCGGCGATCAGTCAATACTTTATTACTGGATGGTAAGATATGATGTTCTATTAGGCCGATTTCGAACACGGCGACAACATCTGAATATTGTCGAGAGCTAACTAAGCACAGACATCAGCCTCCTGATGATAACAGATGGTAACGGAGCTGCCAGCGTCCACCACGAATGAACTTCAGATGCAGATTTACCACGATGTTTTCTTTACCACAGAGCATGTGTCAGCACTTACTTTACTGGTGGTAGAATGACTATGCAGGAATCCGTTTAGGAAGTTACACCACAGGTGAAGCAGTAGTGTGCAAAAATTACTGTGTTTCGTTCTGAAGGGCACTGAGAGCTAGTGTAATAACAGGGCATATGAGACTTAAGAACTCATGTCACAGGGAGACGGATGCAGTGTGGTGCTACACAATAATAGTCTTTGTGACACTGCATTTTTAATGTGCGGACGTTGCACTTACCATCAGGTGAACGTTTTCCGCGTCTCATCATATTCACATAATAAAAAAATTAAATTACAATTACCAATTATTATCATTGGATATCGAATTTACGTGAAATTTAAGGTGTACGTATCCTAAACTACTTGGACTCAAAAACTGGACTTCTAGTTAATATCACTATTTTGTTGAGATACTGTTAAATTTCATTTCTCTCGATTCATAGTCATCTGCCAAAATTGTTTTTATACCTGTCCCAAATTCTTCACAGGGTGGCTCTTCGCCAAATGATCTGAGGAATTTGGGTGCAAAAGAAGCCAAAGATCTCTACATTAAACTAGGGCGTCTTCCCGTTCAGGTATATAACAAAAATTACATTTAATATATTGTATATTATATGTATTAGTGGCGTAACCTAATTCGTTTTATTTGTTACAATGCTAATCTAGGACTTGGGTGTACCAAGGCAAGGAACCGGCGCATTTTCTACAAATCTTCAAAGGAAGGATGATTACTTATGTGGGCAGCGCTACTGATTATGATCGTAAGCTTAAAGATTTTTTATTTCTCGAAAGCTGTCATTTTATTACGATGGTTTACAGTAAACTACAATACTGAATTAGAATCATATTTAAAATCTCTTAGGGTTTTCTTCTTCATATACTCTTCATGCATTCATGCATGATTGATATCATAAAGTTATGTAAAATCTTCCTGCGAACAATAACTCGAATCAAATAATTCGCTTATTGCATTGGAAAACACGTACTTCCAACTTTATGAAACAAATTATTGCATTGCTCAGTAGTAAGCGAGTCATAGTGAGTTGAAGCCCAGTTGTATCTTATAATTCGATATATGCCTGAAGGACATTATAAAATAAGCAAGAACCATTTCAGAACACACCATAGTGTTCTAGGTATATACCACCGCAGTGCCAGTTATTCAGCCGTCAAGCATTAGTGTGCAAACATTACCGCGTTGCGGTCTGTAGTTCACTGTTAGCTAGTGTAATTTATGAGACGTAGGAACTGATATCCCAGGGTGACGAGAGCAATGTAGTGCAATACAGAAATAATCTGGGTGACACAGCATATGTAGTCCTAACTAAATAAATCTAGGACTACATCCTGCTGGAAATAGTGAGAAAACAGCTATACTTGGATAGTAAAGTGCGTTGGTAATTAATGGACACGAATTACTCAGGATCGTTTTGTGCAATCTATTAGGTGCAGAGGACTTGCTTTGAGCTGCATCGATGACCAAGGTTATGATCGTATTGTTAGCAGTGTTGGCAGCCGGATCTTATCATAAGTTACCTGAAATGGATAAAAAAGTAATATTTTAGTGTGATACCTTTCATATTATCGAACCTCGAACAACAACAAATTCGTCCGATTGGAAGAGCGAGTAAGCGAGACGCTTTGGTCTAAATTAGTGCGAGACGAAAAGACTTGTTTTTAGGAGTTGCAGTGACAACCAACCAACCAGCCAACATTGCGTTCCATTTCATGTTGATTTCATGTAACACAAGTTGAAAATCACCTGAAAGGTTACTAAAGTAACCATCTGGTGGCAGTGGCTATACATATACGTAGGTTACTTCATCGGATGGGATCATCGCTCTCTCTCTCTCAATGTACAAAAGATTTAACCAACATTGTAGTTTAGTTTTGATAAATGACTACGTAAAGTATACTTATGTGCAAACGCTATTATGATTGTTGTGCGTATTTTTCGTTGATTTTCTAACTTTTAATCCAAAAAGCGTATTGGATTAAAATAACAATTTTATTTTTAATCAAAATAATTTTTATGGGATTTCTGTTCAGCGAAAGTGTTAAAGACAACATCAAAGTACAAATTAATTGAATATAAAACTAATAAATTTCACTACATTTTGTTATTATAAATGTTAGGGTCATCCTGTGCTTTCCGCCCTCTCGGGCCGGGGGCCTGTGCTATTGTGCTCCCTATTGTTACGCCACTGTCTGGCGACGCTGATTGTTAGCGAGCGGACGACGCGTGGTGGCGCCGTGTCGCGCGCTGGTCCGCGTGTCGGGGCAGTACGCGCGGGAGGCACGCGGGGTGGAGGTGCGGGGCGCGGGCGCTGCGGCGCAGCGCGGCGCGTGCTGCGTGCTGCGCGAGGGCGCGCGCGTGTGGGTGTGGTGTGCTGCCTGCGCCACCGGCGACGAGCGCGAGGTCGCCAAAAACATGGCCGCCGCCGAGCACACGCTCGTAATGCAGGGTGTGTCATTTGTTTTGTATCTATAGTTTATTTAATTAACGACCACGTGGCCCGGTGGCCACAGTAATACGTACGTAGTAGATTATAAGTAGGGTTGTCACGCATACTTTATAAAAGTTTCTTCCCCTTGGCATCATAACTGCTAAATATTCAAAATTTGAAATTGTTTTCTAATCTGTTCTTTAATTTTATAAGTTACTATAATTGCAGTTAATGTAATAAAAATAAAGAATTTGATTACGTTAACCCTGTTACAGGAAAGGAGAAAGCAGACTTTTGGACGGCTCTGGGTGACCGCCGGCACCTGCTGGTCACGTCGCCTCTGAAGGAAGTAGAACGTCCCCTGCCACCGCGTTTGTTTTACGTGTCATTTGGTGCGCCCGGTCAATACTCGTGTAAGTCTATAAATTTTAGCAAGTTGAACGTGCTTCCGTCCGAAGTAAATTTTTCAAAAAAAATTGTGCGATCGGGGAACCCCTGTCAGGATCGTAGTTCCTTACGTTATTTCTTCGACTCTAAACATGCCGTCTCCACGGTGCAAGCTATCTTTGTGCCAAATTTTGTCAAGATCAGTTCATGCGGTTGAGGCGTGAAAAGGTAACAAACATACAGAGGGGACAGAGAGAGGTACTTTCGTATTTATTATTTTAGTATGGATATAATAATAATATAATAAGTGCCGTAAGAATAAGCGCAGAGGCATTCATTCGACCTCACTTTCTCAGCGATTCATAGCGTAGAACCCAATTCGGTTCTTAGCCACTGTACGAACCAAGTTTTTTATCACTTTTTTAATGAAGCAAGTGACGAGACAAGCAAATACCTAGCAGGTAAGTGCATTGATAGCCTATAACAAATGCCGTGGCACCCACGTGCAAGGATTGAAAAGGGTTCCTAAATACCGGTAAGATACCGGTATTTCTCGGTTCTGATATTAAAACCAGATCCGATACCGAAAGCTAAGAACCCTTAGAAACCCTCACGGTACCGGTACTCAAGCAAAACTTGAATTATAAGACCAGCTTTCTCAAACTGCTGTAGCTTATTGGAATGCACAGGTATTTCACGCCCGTATTTCAGTTAGTTTTTCTGATGATACTGATACTCTTATTGGATATTCAGAAAATGGAATTGTTAGGTTTTTCTAAATATTGTCTCAAATTATTTTATAATAGTGTCGTTACTTGGCCTACTATATTACAAAGCAATGCAAGAAGTTTCTAGAACTTTCGTAACAATAGAACAAAAGAAGCAATTCAGCAGTTTTTTCATATGTACTTGTAAAAACTATCATAATATAAATGAACAATGTGAGGCACCTTTGTCCTTTTTATTAATAAGTAGGTTAGCACCAAGCATTTCCCTATTTTGCCGTACCGATATTTTGGAACCGGAACAGTACCGGAACCCAAACCTGAACTGTACCGGAAAACTGGGACCTTTAAAGGAAACCAAATAAGGAACCGAAATTCGGAACCGGTTTTCAATCCCTGCCCATGTGTCTCTACTGCGCTAGTCACCCCGAGACATCAGTTCTTAAATCTCATATGTCCAGTGATTACATTAGCCTTTTTGCCATTCAGACCGAAACACAGTAATGTTGTACACTACTGCTTGACGGCGAAATCACTGGCACTGCGGTGTTACCTAAGTCATTTCTAGTTACATTGCTTAGGATAGTACTACACGTACCGGATAATCTTTTGGCACCAATTCGAAAAGTGGCGGTAGTGTTTTTTTTTATTGAATTACGTGACGAAACGTGCAAAATGTTCACTTGCCATCAATTGCACTTAGTTCAATTGCACTTACCATCAGGGTAAGTGCCACGCCACCCATATCAAATGCTGTGCCATCCAGAACATTTCTGTGTGCCACCACACTATGCCCATCACCCTGAGACATAAGTTATTTAGTCTCATATGCCCATCGATTACGCTAGCTGAGAGTGCCTTTCAAACGAAACACAGTAATGTTTGCACACTACTGCTTCACGGCAGAATAACTGGCCCTGGGGTGGTACCTACCTAGACGGATTCCTGCCTTTTTTCTTCTATTTATTAATCTTGCATAAGAATTCACCAGTATGAAAGAGCTTTTATAAAATGTTGTAATTGTGTATATTTTGAATGTTGGTGTTTAATATTGATAGTTTATTATGCAGCAAGTGCTCTTGAAAGTGTACAGTGATTGGAAACTTCAACTCAAGACCAAAATTGTACTTTTCGTTTTAGCTCCATCAGTCCAGCAAATCTTTATCTTCATCTTTATTCATCAGTCCAGCAAATCTTTTGTAAAATTCAACTATCATTTTAATGTCCATTCGAAATGAAACCTTGTTAAATTAAAAAAAATACTCGAAATAGGCAAAAATAGCTCGAATTGGTAGCTAATTGTCAGGACCAAAATAGAAGAAAACACGTAGCGGATGAACGTGTGACGGGAGAGGCCTATAGTACTCGTATTCGTTTGCAGTCGAGGAGATAATATCGCTGAGCCAGTACGAGCTGGCGCCGGAGATGGCGGCTGTGCTGGACGCGCATGCGAGCGTGTTCGTGTGGCTCGGCGCGCACTGCTGCCCGCGCGCCAGGGACGACGCGCGCCAGCTCGCCGCCGCATACCTCGCGCACGGTCTGCATCATTTGCTATAATATGCCACTGTGTTCCGCGCACACTTCGATACTCTGACTTTTTTTATATTTTTTTCATTACTTATAGTGACGAGACGAGCAAAACGTTCACCTGATGATAAGTGCAACGTCTGCCCATAACAGATGCTGTGTTACTCAGAATATTTCTCTGTAGCACCACACTGCGCCCGTACACTTTGAGACATAAGTTCTTAAGTCTCATATGCCCAGTGATTACGCTAGCTCTCAGTGCCCTTCAGACCGAAACACAGTAATGTTTGCACACTACTGCTTCACGGCACAATAACTGGCCCTGCGGTGGTACCTACATAGACGGACTCCTAGGAATCCTACCGTCGATGAGCCATGACGATCTATGTTATTGCGTGACTGCAGTTTCGAGTATTAGACTTCCGGACAGATTAACAACTCTCAGACCCCTTCAGACCGTAACACGGTAATGTTTGCACACTTATGCTTCACGGCAGAATAACTGGCCCTGCATAGGTGTCCACCCACCATTAAAACTTAAGTTATGTAATAATATAAGTGAATAAAGTTGTTTACCCCAATAGGTTGAGGATTTTGAATGACAGAAAAATCATTTGAAATTTGTGAACTTTATAAAAATGTAAGTAACAGCCAATGTTACGTTCCACTGCAAGCTCCTCTTATTTTTGAATATTTTGGAGGTGGAAGGACTTCGCCACGCTGCTCCAGTGCGGGTTAGCATACTTACATGTCCGTAAAAAATTTTTCAAACATACAGGTCTCCTTAAGATTTTTTCCTTACCACCGAGCAAAAAGAAACACATGTTTTATTTTTCATTGGATAATGTGATGAAACGAGCAAAAATGTTCACCTGGTGGTAAGTGCAACGTCTGCCCATAACAAATGCTGTGTCTCCAACAAAATTTCTGTATGACACCACACTGTGACCATCACCCTGAGACATAAGCTCTTAAGTCTCATAGTGCCCAGTGATTACGCTAGCTCACAGTGCCCTTCAAACCGAAACACAGTAATGTTTGCACACTACTGCTTCACAGCAGAATAACTGGCCCTAGGTTGGTACCTACCTAGACGGAATCCTGCCTTTTTTCTTTTATTTATTAATCTTGATAAATAAATCTACTAGTCACACTTTTCTACGTATTTTATGTCATCTTTGTCTTATATGATTTTCTTATCTATTAATTAATTAATAATGGGTTTTGGTAGAATACATTTCACTGTAACTGTTTAAAAAATGTATTTATAACTTAAATATCTAACTACGAGAGTTATAATTGCTACATTATGTCTATGGGAGTTACATGTTTAGGATTTTAATGTGTATTTTTTTTAATTTTTTCTAATTTATTGAACCACAGATCCGGCAGCTCGTGACCCCGAAACACCAATACTAGTCCTGAGCCAGGGTCGGGAACCACCAAATTTCACCGGTTTTTTCCCGCATTGGAAGCATTCCATGTGGAAGGTAAGCTCTCTGAATGTTGTATGTGAAGTGAAATTGCTATGATACGTATATCCTTTAGACCGCAACTTAAAAAAAATCACAAGGTTGTATTTATTATTTTTACCATTGTTACTGTACTTGTACTGTTGTACTATAACTTTATTTTATTGGACTCATATACCCAGTGATTACACTAGCTCACAGTGCCCTTTAGACCGAAACACAGTAATGTTTGCATACAACTGCTTCACGGCAGAATAACTGGCCCTGGAGTGGTACCTACATAGACTGATTCCTGCATAGGAATTCTCACCATCCGGGATTTTCTCCCAAATTTTTATTGAAGATAGTATGCCAGTTTCAGTGTTACCTTAACTTTGAATTGTATAAGGTTTAGTGCTGCTCTGCACTGCTTCTGTCAACTTGAGAAGTCAGTTGTTAGGTCTCATATAACAGTTCATTGGCTACAGTGCCCTACGAACCGGAATAGAATATTACAGACAGAGCAATTGCCACTGTGGGGTTGCGTTCCTGGGCGGACTCCTAACCAACGGACGCGATGACAGTAAAATTTCAAGGTCTAATTTGGGTGCAACGGTTCCATTATTAAACGCTTAATTTTAAATAAAGGACGGAAAATAGGTACTTGGCCAGACAAAAAGAGAACTGCTATAATATGTACGATGCTGGGCTCGTTTTATTACTGCAACAATTACTGAAAACTGTTGTATGTTTTCATGTGGTAGACTTATTTTTCGCGGGTAAAACCGCGAGGTACAGCTAGTCTGGCAAAAATTTACTAAGTATTAGATATACAAATCAAGTCTCTCTTTGCTGTACCTCCCTGCTCCTCTTGGCGACGCCCTTGTGGGGGAGGCCTATGATAGACTGAAACAAATATAAGAATCTTGTCACGTGTACTGAGTCGCATACGCTCTTTTTTTGATCATTATCGTTTGATACACCAGAGTCACAAGACGTTCAGCGCGATCATCAGCGCGTTGGAGGGTAAGGCGATAGTGCAAGGCGGCAACAGCGTGCTGCAGAGCGGCAACAGCGCCAATCACTTTGACCAGTACGAAAAGTACCCGCTGGCTGTACTGCGCGGGACCCAAAGAGCACCTGCCGCTCGACGTCGATCCACTCACTAAAGAGGTACTACTCACGATAAACCTACAAAACTACCGTTTTACGAAATCATAAACAAGAAGCAATTAATTCTTACTCCTTTTGTCGTGATAATGTTCCGTCGTGAAGCGAAACAAGCGCTGTATATTCTACTTCGGTGGTATGGTATGTATGTATGTATGTATGTAAAGCTCTGGTGTGCTAAATTGACCTGGCAACAGTTACGGGGCGATTGCAATGTCCAATACTGTCGCTGCATTTGCTTACTAATAATAGTTTTTAAACAAAAATAGCCTACAAGGTATGTCAAATTCTACCTCAGAAAATTAATCCTATATTATAAACGAAATTGGTAGATCGTAAAAAAACGACATAAGCAAACGAAATCTTAATTTTTTACGTCAGAGAATAAATATATTTAATTTCATTTCATGTCCACAGCTCTACTTAACACACGACGACTTCGTGTCTACGTTCAATATGCCATACAGCGACTTTCGCGCACTGCCACATTGGAAACAGAGAGAGATGAAGAAAGCTGTCGGACTCTTTTGAAAATATATCAAGAACTTTAACGACTTCACCCCAAACATCTCTATAACGCGTAACGACAATTTACGGGAACTTAGAGGCTCGAATAACTGTAATAATACAGTTAACAGTGTTTCTTTTAGTCTAGCAAAAATATTTATGGCAATATGAAAAAAATACAACTTATATCATATTTAAGTAAGAACAGGTTTATAAGAAAACATGTTTATTGCTAATCTGTTAGTTTTACTGGTGGGTTCGATTATGTCACCACTACGCGATGCCAACTAACTAGTTTTCAGGCAAAATGCCTGGTGTGAAAACTATTGACTGGCAAATGGCTCTAAACCATTCATACTTTCCACTTCCGTTCTCTAGTCTCTTTTACCTCACGCTTACCGTTCGAACCTCACCACTTTACAGCGATTGGTGAAAACCTAACCAAACGTTAGGTATAAGCTTATTCAGAATTTAAAAAAAATAATTATTTTCGCACATGCATTTATATTATTTTTGCTTTATTATCCTATATACGAATGTTTTAGTATTGTTGTTAAATTGAATAGATATTTATGAATTGGATTTACATGTGTTTAAGCGGATTCGTAAATAAAACAATGAGATTTTAAAATGTTATTTATTTCTCACAAATGTAGCTCTTATTAGCTAGGCATTAATTTTATGATAAAATTAATAATAATCTTTACAATATACAAATTCCTTAAAAAATCCATAAAATATTGGTTTATTTGAAAACATATGTACATTACACAATAACTATCGATACACATAACATAGTATGCCTAGATATGGGGATGGGCCGAGTAGCTAAGGCACGTGGTGTTAGTACTGGGTGACGTCACACCGCACACAGCGACGAGTCCTAACCAAGTCCAAAACGAGGACGTTCATCAAATTATAAAGCGATAATAAAAACATATTCACTATACCATAAACTGTTACTCAACGGACTATTGTCAGCGGTTACAGCTAATTGAGAAGTTTTTTTTTTTTTAACAAATCTGAAGCTAGTTAGGAACTTACAATTTTAGAATGTTAAATAAAACGTTACGACAATAGAAGTAATACGATAATAATAAATAATTTACATAACGAGGATTGTACATTGCCCCCTATTGACACGTTGCTGTGTATGCGACCATTTGGAAGTATTTCTAGAAGGGCGCGTTCAACGCCGTCACAGATAAAAAATACTCCGCAAAAATGTCACACTAGACAATCAGCTACGAATTATGCATAGAATATAACGAGTTATTTATTAAAGTGGATAATTAATAATAAGCATAGAAATAATAATGAAGGAATAATTCTCAAAGCACAATGCAATTATAATGTATCAATTACAGAATTTTCCAAAATTTCTTTGGCAATCAAAGCATTTCCGAACGAGCGCAACAAAAATATCGGTGAAAGATGGAATGGAGTAAACGAGAATAATGCAATAGCTGCCCTATCAAAATATAATTTAAAAAATGCATCTCAAAAATAAGCGTACGACTACGATGAATTGCGATTTATAAAAAAAATAAAACACTTAAGTACGTTAACATGTTATCCGTAAGTCGGCGTACATTGAACAGGGACAGTTTAAAACTTAAAACCTAATAAAACCTAAAAGCGATAACTGGTCAAGCAACAGAGTCGAACAATGTGTCAATATAAAAACTAATTTAAACAAAACTCAACATAGCTCTCGCTGGAGGAATGTAAACAGTTTGTATAGCATTAATAAACATCGCTTATATCTTTAACACGAACCACGTGTAACAACAACACATCGGAGGCCTGTTTCACTTTAGCACCACGGGTGTTTTAGACACGTCTATATATCACAGCTGTCCAAAGCCACGTCCAGTCGCACCGGTCTTATACCCTAAGCCGAGGGCGTCGCCAGCAAATGGGCCAGGGGGCTCATTTACGACCACGGCAACAATTAGCGAATGCTGTTGTTAGTTTAGTTACGACTCATGTGGTCATGTGACCGACTTATTTTATGTGAAACCGCGATTTACAGCTAATAAATGACTTGGCGTTAGATAAAGAAATCGATACTCGGGAGTGGGGGAGGGGTGCAGCAACCCATCCATGGCGACGCCCTTGGCATAAGCTTTTGACCTCGCGCCTACCTCGTTATAAACGGATTGAATTGTCTCCAATGTTTATCAACTAAGTTGCAATCAACAAACGAGTTTACAACAATTGCAATCACGCATTGATCGATTTGAACCGTGTGAAGTCCATATGTACTTTCACAACAACATTTTGTACTTTTGAATCACTGTAAAAGGTACTTCACGATGCAACCTTCAAGTGAATAAGCATGTATTACCGTATACATAACGATGCGCAAAGGCTCCAGTAAATATAGTTAGGATACACAACCATTGAAACTAAAAAGTTCTTCAGGCATTCTGTTTGTACACGCCACAATAACCGTATTCCATATTCATAATACAGGCTCGAACATTTGGCACTTATACATTTTAGTGCTACGATCTTATTACATACAATTATGGAGCTTTTATAAGACACTGATAATTATTGCTTTCATTATAAACATTTGCTTAGAATATAAGTATTGTAAAAAATTTTGTTTCATAATGTCAAATACGTTCTAGAATTGATTTTGGGAAGCCCCATCACAGTCGTGTACAATTAAGTAACATGCGAATTTTCAATACGAGAACTATTTACGTTTGAGCAACTAGCTGAAGAAATAATACTACAAACAAAAATATACGTATGGCACTGTCCTTCGTTAATATGCAAAAGCAATATAGCATTGACTGCTTACACTAACATTTGGGTCCCTGAATTTATTGTTAAAACACGTATCGTGGGTACGATCAATCGTATCGTTATAAGTGAAGACGGAAAGTGCCAATATTTACGATCATTTATCTAATATAGTAAGGTCTTACGCTATGAAAATCAATTCCTTTTAGAATATACAATTGCAGTTGGGTTAACTATTCCAGCGGTACCGGGTGATGACACTTATAAAATTAGCACGTTTGTCAAGTTCCAAAAATATTGACAGCTAATTACACAAGAATAATAAATGGCCTGAAACATTAAATGAGCTAAGAAATGGGCTACTTCTTTTAAACAAAACACGTCTGTAGTGATGTACCACTGAGGTTTCGTTATTCGGTAAATATGGATTAATTTGAGGAATAAAACATAAAACTAATAGCTAATGCGATAAGATCTACCTCCGATCTTATCGCAGCCAGTGTCATAGACACGGGGACAAACAACAGAACAACACACGAAAACCAAAAATTTGTGTTTTTACACAAATTTTGACTCCGGCTGGGATACGAACACGGGACCCGCTGTGGACAGCGCTCTGACCACTAGTTCACGTGATCAAAACATGACTGTTCTGTCAAGTGTCTTCACTCGGTTCCAATGGCATAATAACATTATTTTTATTATCATATTACGTTATTAAATCTGAGAATATATCGCAGTCATTCCGCTTAAATTAGCAACCTCCTTACAGTTCGGTTTCTGGGATTGTTAACCAAAAACTTAACACATGCTATATGTGTGGTTTTAAAATATTTATCTCACACCAACTACTATTCAACAGAATGGCTACGATACTTTAATGGGGTGCAGTATACAATACAGCTTATGTGCTTTCGATCGCACGTTTACTATGACAATATAACAAGTAGTGTATATGTTGTTGTTTAACTATATTTTATATATGAAAAGCATACTTTCTATCGGAAAAGTTTTTTGGAATACTAAGACATCGATAATTCGTCGTGACGTTGCCTGATCTGGAATAAGTTTTTTATTGCTCATATTGTTTTAATAGGTTCAAATTGAGCTTATTCACGTATCCAAATCACAGGCCAGAACATCCTGTAATCCCAGACCATTTTAAGCATCCCTAAGAGCGCATAAAGCACGCATCACACTGTTGACCGAGAGATTTCGAACGCTAGAAAGCACAAAACCAGCGCAGCTCACGTAAAAAACAAATAGCGTCTCCCACCAATCGCGACCTACGTATTATACAAGCGAAGTACAAAACCATAATATCAACACAAATGCAACTAATATTTACACAAAATTAATCCGTATAAAACTGTGTTACAAAAACAAAGACAGGTATCGTAATAACGAGTCCATGGTATTACACAAGAAAATATATTGTACTGACTCGCATAGTAATATGTATTTCTCCACCACAAAGATCGAATCATTCGATTGAACGGTCGAACGGTTAACTCGGAAGCGGCTCAATAACGATTATATATATTTGAAAAATAAACATTTAACGATACAATGTATTATGGGATAAGTGCGCACGATACTCTTATCCTCCATAGTGAAACGACCAAACAACAGGATATAACATGTTAGTAAAAAAACGTTTTTAATTTTGAAATTTCAGATCTAACAAAACATCGACACGACTTTTTTTTTGATACGTACAAGATTTCTTTGCCTATCACAGCAACCACAACGTCGTTTAGTTCAGCAATTTCAATAATGATCATGATACATATCGAGAGACTAGTTATTGGTCTGAATTAAATATATACTACAAGATTCAGGACCGCCTGTTTCTGACACAGGATGTGTGTGTTGATTATATGTTATTAGTCGATTCAATTATCGCATATTAAATCGAAGCCTATGACAATCAAAACTGTCATTAAAATTATACTAACGGAAATTTTATAGTTTCCAAAATTTGTATTGGGGTTTTATGTGCACCATACATACAAAGTGGGGTCATGTAGCCTGTATAAGGCGCCAATATAGATAGCAAATTGCAAAAGAATTGTCAAATCTGATACGTGTTGCTAATAGAAATTGAAATTTTACTTTATAGTATAATATAAGCCGAATAATGGACGTACGGTGTACAGGTTAGTCATCACTGTCGCGGCAGGGACGCGTTGGCCGGCAAAGTGGAGCTGCGCTGAGACGCGTTCATGTAGGCCGCCTTCAAGTTCGACCTCATTGAATCCCTGCAAAAAATATCGAAATGTGTCATCATCAGCCACACATGTGTGTCATCATCACAATCCATGGACTAAGGCCATTTTATTGTATAAAGTGACGAGTTGAGCACAACGTTCACCTGATGATAAGTGCAACGTCTGCCCATATGCATTAGGCGATTCGGCGTCACTATTACCAGACTCCATGCCCTTAGACGGCGCCTGCTTTCGGTCCCGATAATCTAGTTTGAGGTGATTATTCTGCAAACTGTCTATAATAAATGATATTATAATACATATCTATGTATTATAATATCATATTCCCAGAAGATAACTTAAGAAAGAGTTCCAAACGCAGAGTCAACATAATACAAATTCATGATCAAGCGCTGTTTATCCTTGTCACTCTCGTTGTAAACGGAGTAAGGTTCTCTTTCCTTGCTATTGCGTAGTCATGGCGTCAATTGTCGCCTTTTTTTAGCTTCACTTTCGAAACACTGGTAACGTGTAGAAACTATTTTATTATATAATATCATTGTCTGTAATGCCTTACTCACACGGAGGCGCACTTACCTTGTGCGTTAGCTGTCTGTGCTCTTAGATTTTGAATAAAGATAATTCTATGTCGCGCGGCGGCACACTTGCCATGAGCGATAGCCTGGTATGCTTGTAGGTTTTGAATTAAGGTAACTCACCCTCACACAGATGCGCACCTGCCCTGTGGGACAGACTGGTGTGCTCTTAGATTTGAACAAAGCAATTTCACGTCACACGAAGGCGCACTTTTACATTTTGTACGTCGCATTTCTACACAGAAATTATGTCCTCCTTTTCGGCGACAACTTCCGAATGATCTCCTTAAATTTCTAAGAACAGAACAGAAGTACAGACCTGGGCGACAGCTTGGTGTGCTCGTGGTTGGTGTGGTGCGCGGCGCGGTACCCGTAGCGCTGCACGCGGCGCGCCAGCCGCGCCACCCAGCGCCGCTGCTCCTGCGCGGCCGGGGCCAGCAGCAGCAGCAGCAGCGGCGAGCACCTAGCAGTACAGACCTGGGCGACAGCTTGGTGTGCTCGTGGTTGGTGTGGTGCGCGGCGCGGTACCCGTAGCGCTGCACGCGGCGCGCCAGCCGCGCCACCCAGCGCCGCTGCTCCTGCGCGGCCGGGGCCAGCAGCAGCAGCAGCAGCGGCGAGCACCTAGCAGTACAGACCTGGGCGACAGCTTGGTGTGCTCGTGGTTGGTGTGGTGCGCGGCGCGGTACCCGTAGCGCTGCACGCGGCGCGCCAGCCGCGCCACCCAGCGCCGCTGCTCCTGCGCGGCCGGGGCCAGCAGCAGCAGCAGCAGCGGCGAGCACCTAGCAGTACAGACCTGGGCGACAGCTTGGTGTGCTCGTGGTTGGTGTGGTGCGCGGCGCGGTACCCGTAGCGCTGCACGCGGCGCGCCAGCCGCGCCACCCAGCGCCGCTGCTCCTGCGCGGCCGGGGCCAGCAGCAGCAGCAGCAGCGGCGAGCACCTAGCAGTACAGACCTGGGCGACAGCTTGGTGTGCTCGTGGTTGGTGTGGTGCGCGGCGCGGTACCCGTAGCGCTGCACGCGGGCGCGCCAGCCGCGCCACCCAGCGCCGCTGCTCCTGCGCGGCCGGGGCCAGCCCAGCAGCAGCAGCAGCAGCGGCGAGCACCTAGCAGTACAGACCTGGGCGACAGCTTGGTGTGCTCGTGGTTGGTGTGGTGCGCGGCGCGGTACCCGTAGCGCTGCACGCGGCGCGCCAGCCGCGCCACCCAGCGCCGCTGCTCCTGCGCGGCCGGGGCCAGCAGCAGCAGCAGCAGCGGCGAGCACCTAGCAGTACAGACCTGGGCGACAGCTTGGTGTGCTCGTGGTTGGTGTGGTGCGCGGCGCGGTACCCGTAGCGCTGCACGCGGCGCGCCAGCCGCGCCACCCAGCGCCGCTGCTCCTGCGCGGCCGGGGCCAGCAGCAGCAGCAGCAGCGGCGAGCACCTAGCAGTACAGACCTGGGCGACAGCTTGGTGTGCTCGTGGTTGGTGTGGTGCGCGGCGCGGTACCCGTAGCGCTGCACGCGGCGCGCCAGCCGCGCCACCCAGCGCCGCTGCTCCTGCGCGGCCGGGGCCAGCAGCAGCAGCAGCAGCGGCGAGCACCTAGCAGTACAGACCTGGGCGACAGCTTGGTGTGCTCGTGGTTGGTGTGGTGCGCGGCGCGGTACCCGTAGCGCTGCACGCGGCGCGCCAGCCGCGCCACCCAGCGCCGCTGCTCCTGCGCGGCCGGGGCCAGCAGCAGCAGCAGCAGCGGCGAGCACCTAGCAGTACAGACCTGGGCGACAGCTTGGTGTGCTCGTGGTTGGTGTGGTGCGCGGCGCGGTACCCGTAGCGCTGCACGCGGCGCGCCAGCCGCGCCACCCAGCGCCGCTGCTCCTGCGCGGCCGGGGCCAGCAGCAGCAGCTCGCGGGCGCGGTCCGCGTGCAACTTGCACGCTGCCACGCCTTCGCCCTCCGAAACGTGCTCGGCGTGGATCTTCATACGACACCCTGCACGATACGGATAAACATTTTTTTTAGTGGATTATGTAACGAAACGAGCAAAACGTTCACCTGTTTGTAAGTGCAACGTCTGCCCATGTGATGCCAAACTGTCCTCATCCCCCTGAGGCATCAGCTCTTAAGTCACATATGCCCAGTGATTACGCTAGCTCTCAGTGCCCTTCAGACCGAAACAGTAATGTTTGCAGACTACTGCTTCAGAATAACTGGGCCTTGGGGTGGTACTTACCTAGACGGATTATTTGTTAAGACATACGTTTAGTCTGAATTATGTTTGAAGTTTGTTTCATACACCTTTGGAAACGTATAGCTAACATAAAGTAGTGTGTAGCATAAACGCGAGCAACTGTAGATGATGCTTTTAATTTGTTAGTTTACAATATAGCAATGCGAAAACTAACAGTTTCCTTTCTAAAATGCTCCTGCAGGCAAAGTTGCGACTTATTACTAAGTTCACAACATATAACATTGTTAAAACACTGGTTGTAAGTTTCCTTTGCAGGTATCAGTCTATATAGGTACCACCGTAATGCTAGATATTATACCGTCAAGCAGTAGTGTCCAAACATTACATTGCTTCGGTTTGATGGGCATGATAACTAGCGTATTTACTGAGCATATGACACTAAAGACTGATGTCAGGGTCAGGCTGAATCAGAGTGACGAGCGCTGTGTGGTGCCACACCGAATTGTTCCGAGTGACACATCATTTGTTTTGGGCAGACGTTACACTTGCCATCAAATGATTCAATAATTTTTCGTGGTTTGCAGGGAGTAGAGGGCAATCTTCCGCAGGCCTAGGGCAGCCAGAGCATGAAATCCGCCCCTGTATGTAACGATCATTTGATGAGATGCAGTGTCATAGACATGGTAGTAATCACAACACAACCCGATCTGAAAACCAAAAATTTGTGTTTCTACACAAATGTTAGCTTCTGCTGGGACCCATGGCGCAGTACTCCCGAGTCACGGAGTCGTTGCTTTTAATGATAATAACTTGGACCATTATGACTACCTATAACATCTTCAAGTCATCATCTGTTCAGTGATATTCTTTCTCCTCACGATGGTCTCCCACTAATGGAGAGTCAAAGGTGGTACTTTACCGTAACTCCTTGCAATAGGCAAGCAGATTAACATACTCGCGAAGGCGGTCGCTATTATAATTTATAAGAAAATTAGTTTTTTTTTTGGAACCTCCGGCGCACCTAACGTAATTTGCACAAACTAAAATGAATGTTAAGTTATGGCAATAAGAGTCATACTCACGGCGACACTCATATGCGTGCGGCGGACGGAACATGTGCCAGAGCGGACGCGTGCACACTTCGCAAGCCGTGGGGATGTGGTACGTGATGCTCACCAGGTCGTGCCCCTTGTGCTGCACTGTATTACCTGGAAACATTGCATTAGCTAGATAATTATCATCATCAATTTATAATCTAATCAGGAAGCCGTGAGAAAATAGGTAAACAAACAGCATTTTAATACTACCAAATTATAGAGAACATTTAGTGCCAGCATTTTCGATTAGAATGTGACGTTTTCTCATCGGTCGGGTTATCACCGCCATTTTTTGTATCACTCAACTTATTGATGTAAGAGTGCTGTTTCCAAATAATTATGTTTTATTCTTGTTATTAAATAGTTAAGTTCTGGTGTTTTCGTTAAGTTTCTGGTTCTGTTATGTTTTTGGTTATCTTTTCATTGTTTCGTGTTGGTTATTTTGACGTTTTAGTTTGACTAACATAGTTTTCTTTGTTTATACTTTGCCTCAAACTGAAATGAATGAGCACTAGAATATCGAAGTTTTTCGTCGGATTGTTATACTTTTAAAAAGTAACTGCCTATAAATTAAACATTGCTCGGCAAAGTCTGTCCAGTGCACTCAGTTCAAGTTTTTTCATAATGTTTCTTCACTGCCAAGCATGTAGTAAATTGTAATTAAATAAGTTAGATGTCAAGATGTTCTTCCATGAGGCAGATAAGATAATTGATAATGAAAGGCTACTGAAAACGATTGCTCGCCCACCAAAAACTATTTCTACTTTTATGAAGCTGCAATTTAAATCCCTGCAAAAACCAAAGGGCAGAAAGTTTACTTTGATATTTTATTTATAATCAATAAACATAGATGAATTTTTTTTTTTTAATTGTGTAAAAATAATTTGAAGGCGTACTAAAAAAACGTACGGAAAACATTATTTGTTTTTACTTTTTAATTAAATCTTTATTAATTTTATTTAATATCGACTTTTATTTTATGGTTCTACCTACTCCATGTTTTGAATTTGAAAAAATGACACTAGTGGCTCTTATGGTAACTGAAGTATGAAATAAATGCTTTGGTTTGGATTTGATCAATATATCCTTGAAACACTGCGTCAATTACTGTTTTTGATCTTGTTGTCGAGCTAATGAGAGCAAAATCTACCAAGGAATCGAAGATTTCAATGAATTTAAAAATATAAATATAGGAAATAATATAATAAAATAATATAATATAATTATTAAATTTATAAATATTATTATATTTATTATTAAATTTGAAAATATAATAATAGGAAACATTTTATACTGTCCTCTACCTCATTCTCTCGCACGCTAAATCTTATAGATGTCGCTCTTTCGTTTCAATTAAAAAATAAAATAGCGTGGGACTTTTGGCGCCAACTCGAAAAATTACAGAAGTGTTTTTATTTAATTTTGTAAATTCTGTGTACATTTGGATTTTTGATGTTTAATATTGATAGTTCATTATGCAGGAAGTGCTCCTGAAAGTGTACAGTGATTGGAAAATTCAATTCAAGACGAAAATAGTGCTTTCCGTTTTGTCTCCATCAGTCCAGCAAATCTTCAGTAAAAGTCAACTATCAAATTACAGTCGATCGAAATTTTGAAGTGTTGCTGCTTGAAGATTGTATACTGGGATATGTTACTTGACACTGGAAAATAGTTTATGACTGTTCCATGCCCTGTTTATGTACTGGTAGTAGGATTCCTATGCAGGAATCCGGCTAGGTAGGTACCACTCCAGGGCCAGTTATTCTGCCGTGAAGCAGTAGTGTGCAAACATTACTGTGTTTCGGTTTGAAGGGCACTGTGAGCTAGCGTAATCACTGGGCATTTGAGACTTAAGAACTGATGTCTCAGGGTGACGGGCGCAGTGTGGTGTCACACAGAAATATTCTGGGTGACACAGCATTTGCTGTGGGCGGACGTTGCACTTACCATCCGGTGAACGTTTTGCTCGTTTCGTCACTTTATACAATAAATAAAAATAGCGTATGCGTGCGAGGCGTACCGGCGTGGTCGTTGGCGTCCTGCGGCAGGTCGGGCGTGTCGCCGGGGCGGCGCGCCTCGCCCTCGCCCGCGTACAGCAGCTGGAAGATGCGCGGGATGTCCTTCGCGTCGGCGCGGATCACGTCGCCCTGCGTCACCGAGCGCACGTGGAACACCTTGCTGCCGGGACAACACCGCTCGTCTCATCACCACTTATATTTATTGAAGTTTACCTGGTGATAGGATTCCTATCACAAGGTAAACGGAAATGATGTACTGATAAACTTTTAATATTTAGGTGCTTAGTTATTTTATTGTTAATGCTATGTTCTCTGTGGAAGCAATTACTTAGTTGTAGATTGCAACGAGCCGGTTTCCGCTATTACCTATCTATTACCTAGTTTTAGGTACCACCATAGGGCGAATCTGCGCGTAAAGTAGTAGTGTGCAAACATTACTGTGTTTCGGTCGAAGGTGACTGAAGAACTAGTGTAATCACTGGGCATATGTGACTTAAGAACGGATGCCTAAGGGAGACGGGCGCAGTGTGATGTCACACAGAAATGTTCTGTGCAGATGTTGCACTTACCAACAGGTGAACGTTTTGCTCGTCTCGTCTTTTAATGAAATAAAAAAGTTATACTTCTTTAGGCGCAACGAAAGTAAAATTTCAATGACGAATTTCAGTAGAACGTTATTCCTAATTAATATTTATTTATGACTTTAAAATTTTTTATTTACTAAGCAGTTATTTTACAGCGAGTAATATTTTTTGTTAATAACTTATACATCTTTATTTATTTTTATTTTATGTGTTTCACTGCAGATACATATACTGAATTGCTCTTTTTTATAATTTTATTATATAAAGTGCACAAGTCTAACGTCTTTTTCTTTATCAGCCTCATTATAACCTCTCCCAAAAAGGGAGCATAATCACCAGGCTTAGCAGACTATTGGTGATCGCAATACCAGTCGCCTCTCACCTTGAACGCTACTGCTTATCACCGATCTGTATACTTTCGCTGTGGTATTTTTATTCGGTCACTCCGCTCATGAGATTTCCCTGACAGTTCCCTATGACGATTCTTACGACAGCTTCAGGATGAGATGGGGTGGCTAATTTTCTAACGCCACCATCGCCAGCATTCTAGCTATGCAATTCAAAAAATGTATTGAAATATTATAAAACCTTATAAACATTTTGATTACATTACTATAATACTAATGTAATAAAAATTTCACAACGTACATATATTTAAACAGAAGAACCTTTTTTATCTGTACGAACGGATTTAAATCGAGAAATACTAAAGCTATTGACATGAATTTTACCAACTTAGACTTTGTTATACCGAGTTATGAACCTTTTTTCCGATAATATCAGTTCACAGACCGCCATTTACAGTATAGTAACAGAACCCTTTAGTATTAAAAACTTTGTCACAGACCGCCATCTATGATATATTTTTTAAAATGGTATAGTTAATTGACTGTCTGATTTACATCGTCCACCTAAGGTTGCTTTTGAATAAGATTTTATAGAGCACCATTTTCGTTGATTCTCTAATTATATATTATACTTCACTTAAGAACTTAAGATTAACCTGAGTTTAAAAGTTCAAAATTCCCACGAACGAAGTCACGGTTAGTCCTAGTAATTCATATATGTAGTTTAGTTATAGCCAGACCTTATCGAGACCTTACCCTGAAATATCCAGACTCCCGTGTGGTGGCTTACCACCCCATCTCATCCCGCGGGTGTCGTAAAAGTCGATAGAGAAAATAAAAAACCAAGAGATGGGTAGCAGCATCTTCCTGGAACATCTGAATAAATAAACAGCAGTTGCCAACCCGCCTGCCAAGCGGTGCAACTATGGTAAAAGCCCCCCAGAATGAGTGTGAATGAGAATGAGTGGTAATCAATGGGAAGGCCTATGTTCAGTAGTGGACTAGTGGACTAGTGATAAGCTGAAATGATGATGATGACCCTGAAACAAAGCCTAAATTTGGAATATTATTATTATTGATTAGATATATTTTAGTCCTATTGGTGCAATATTTTTATTAGTAAGTATTTAAAATAATGAATTAAAATGTTTTAAAGCTCATATAACAGTGCCTCTCCATGCCTTGTGTTGACTGGGAGAGAACGTCAAAAGGCGTTAAGTCCGCCCTTTGTAATCCTTTATTATAAATAAGGTGAATACAATAATAAAAACAACTAACAGGGTTACTCCACGTCTGATCAAAGAATAAAGATCTGATAACCGACTAACCTCAAATCCAAGATCATGACGGGATCGGTGGTGTTCTGCTTGTCGTTCTCCGTGTTGTAGAAGATGATCTTCTTGGAGGAGACGACGACGTACTGCTTGCGCCAGCCGTGGCGGCGGATGTTCTGCTTGAAGGGCACGGACAGCCAGCCCTCCAGCGTCTGCTCCGTCTCGCCGTCCTCCGCGTCGGCCGACGACTGCGACGCCGTCTCGCTCGTCAGCGCCGCCAGCTTCTCCTTCAGCTGCTCAATCTCCACGTCTTTGCTGTCCACCTGGTGGCGAGTCGCGGGAGGATACCATTCAATATAGCCAATACAATCAGGCGTTACTTTGCGGAAATTCATTAAAAAATAGGAAGGATAGTTATTTTTTTTAAGGATGTAGTGACGATGAATGAAAGGAGATTGACGAAACAGATTTATGAGGCAAGTGTGAATGGAAAAGTCGGTAAGGGTCGACCTAGGCGTACGTATCACAATCAGGTCGGTGAACTTTTGAGAAAAGGTCACGTTAAAAGTACCCGCAACCGACGAGCGTGTGTGAAAACGCTAATGAAAGTAGAAGAAGCTAAAGATGTGTGTCAGGATCGTAGCAAGTGGAAAGATGTGGTCTCTGCCTACCCCTATGGGAAAGAGGCGTGACTGTATGTATGTATGTATGTACGTAGTGACGAGACGAACAAAACGTTCACCTGATGTTAAGTCACCCAGAACATTTCTGTGTGCCACCACACTGCGCTCATCACTTTGCACAGTAATTACACTAGCTATCAGTGCCCTTCAGACCAAAATACAGCAATGCGGGCACACTACTGCTCCACGGTTTCACATTCGCACTTATCTTCTTCATTAGTACATTGTCCCGTCGGAAGCCAGGGCGGGTCGCTAGTTTGTTATAAAACAAAGGTTTTCCGATTACATTTAAATAAAAAAAAGTCTTTGAAGAGTTCCCGGAACCCTCGTAACTGAACACTTCGAAAAGATATTAATTAATAAAAAAACTGTTTACAACTTGTGGGAGAAAGAAGTGGAAAAGAGGAAATAACAATTATTCAATATTTGAATTATAAAAAACCTAGCGATCCCCGCCTTGCCTTTGCGTCGGTGTTAAGTTTTTTTAACTTTTTTTTTAGTTAACCCTGCCGACAAAGATCTACATTACGACAAAGATTTACGTCTACGCTGAAAGAACTTTCAGAATCAATGTCATAGTTTTTGAGATTACCACTTCACAAATCAACATACTTTGTATGTATATATTAGAATGACCAACACATTTATTCATGAACAATAATTTTGCAGTACGTAGTCAGGTCTCTTTCCCATTAGGGTAGGCAGAGACCACAACTTTCCACTTGCTAAGATCCTGACACACATCTATGGCTTCCTCTACTTTCATCAGTTTTTTTAGTCGTCATTTTTTTTTAAATCAAACAACAATAACCGTCGACAATCATAAATAAATATATCGATATATACCTCCATGGCGAGACGCAAGCGTGTCTGCTGCTCCTCCAGCAGTTGCTGCTGCGACTCCTGCAGGTCGCGCTGCAGTTTGGATATGTGCTGGTCGAACTTCTCCTTCTCGCGAGTTAACTCCTGCTGTAACTTGCGGTAGTCCTTATCCTTGCGCACCGACATTTTACTCTTGTTTTTAGTCGTTGCAGGATTCATGTCCTTTCTGTGGTTAAGATTAAAAAAATAAATTAACAATCAGTATATTAACTTCAGTCGTTTCGACTGAAATGAATACATTCGCCAATCCACCTGCTTGACGTAGCGATAATCGCAATATTTTATGACGAATTATTGTCTCACAATCCTTGCGGCGAGTTTGTTTATTTTTTTATTTAAAAAAAATATTAATTACTTTAGAAAACTTAAATTGTAACGATGAAGAGACGATGTTCATATCTAAATGGCTTCAATACTTTTTATCATATAATCGTTCTGTCAGACAATGAACACTATCATAGGATTTATTTGAAATAGCCATCACAATAAAAAGTGTTTAAACGCTAAGAGTTTAAAAATCAAGGACAGGAATTTCAATTTCTTTTGATTGAAAGTCTGGCAACAGGGTAATCTCAAAAGAGTAATTAAAAAAAACTCAGACCTCATAGCCATCAGGTTAAAATGTTTTTTTTTTTATTTGATAAAGTGACGAAACGAGTAAAACGGTTAGTGAACCGTTTTACTTTCTTTCACAGTAGTAACATCAGTTCTTAAGTTACATATGCTCAGTGATTACGCTAGCTCTCAGTGCCCTTCAAACCGAAACACAGTAATGTTTGCACACTTCTGCTTTAAGGCAGAATAACTGGCCCTGGGGTGGTAACCTATCCAGACGGATTCCTGCACAGGAATCCTACCGAGAGTAAAATGTGTAAGTGTAAATTTAATAACAGCACAGTAAACGACGAACCTATTCATAATTTCCGCGAGCTTGTTGACGGCCTGCTGCTTGAGGATGATCTCGGAGTTGAGCTTCTTGTTGAGTCGCTCCACGTCGTCCTGCAGGCGCTGCAGCGTCGCCACGCGCTCCGCCAGCGCCGTGCCGCTGCGACGCAGCTCGTCCACCTCCTGCAAACAATCGCAATACATACATACATAAGATCACGACTGTATCCCATAAGGGGTAGTCAGAGACTGGGCACTCACTGCAAAAACGATGATGACTGCCACAATCCGCGTTTCACCAAAACAATATAATGCACTTGGTGTGATAGGTGGTGAGCCCATCGCCACCATGCGCTGTTGGGTGCACAGTGCAGTTTAATTCCTTACTCGCCTTTTACGAGATCCGTTGGATGAGATGGAGTGGAAGTATTCTTTTAACGAGCCGCCACCGCACGGCTCGAATACATAGATACGTCATATTCCCAGAAGACAACTGAGAAAAGCGTTCCGAACGCACCGACAACATAATTCACATTCCATTCACGATCACGCGCTGTTTATCATTATCACTCTCGTTGTAAATGGCGTAAGGTTGTCTCTTTCCATGTGATTGCGTAGTCATGACGACGTTTGAAAACAATTGTCGCCTTTTCTTAGCTTCATTTTGGAACGCTGGTAACGTATCTACCTCTCTCTTTTATCATCTATTTTTTATATCATAATATCATTGCATGCATACAGGCATTTTTTTAATTATAACATTTATCAGAAACAGCCCAGAAACAGCCCAGAATAAAATCTGTGAGCGTGGACGTCACGCGCGTTAGAGGTAAAATTTCAAAGTTAAGACGACGGTAAACGAACAATTGAACTGTAAAGAGAAACAAATGTATTTGACATATAAATAAAAACCTTTATTTTATATTTTATTTTCTACAATTTACATAGATCTTCGATTTTATTATTTGATTCAGTACAAATTCTGACACTTGTTTGATAACGGGAGGGAGAGAAAAAACTGAGAGGAAGAGATAGAGAAAAAGAGTGCGTGAGAGAGTGAGCACTAAACATGACCACGAAGAAAGAGAAAGACGTGTGTGTGTGTGTAAGAGAGAGAGAGAGAGAGAGAGAGAGAGAGAGATAGAGATAGAGAGAGAGAGAGAGAGAGCGTGATATAAGATGAGAGACAAAGATAGCGTGCATGAAGAACGGGTAAATGTTGTGTACATTTTTTATAGTTAGCCTAACTTTTTGTATAGTTATATGACAGAGATATCTATAGAGAAGAGTAAGATGAACGGTTACTTTTCGCTGCAGGTCGATGGTGGCGCGGTTCTCGTGATCTCGGTCGCGCAGGCTCTGCAGTAGCGAGTCGCGCGCCGCCAGCTCACCGCTCTGCTGCGCCAGCGCTTCCCGCATCTCCAGCTCCTTCATCGTCTTCTCCTTCTCCAGCTCGCCCACCGTCTCTTCCGCTATTGATCTAGATCGGAACACGAGGTAAAATGTTCATTATGTACGTTTTTTTATTGACATACCTAGTTAATTAAAAGTATTTCTTTTTTGTGAAGGTCAATCACGACTTTTTCCCAGAAAAGTATTGAAATACTCATGTTCACAAGTTCACGAATTGGCGGTTTGAAATACAACGGGAAGTCCAAAGGTACAAAAGCCCCCGCATTATATACTCGTATTATAGTATTATTACGGCTGCCCGTACAATACTTTAGTCGGCTCTTACGACAGGTAGGAAAGAGGTATAGATATAATAAACATATTTCTGCATTAATGGTAGAAACAGCGAAATCCATTTTGAGTATCTTACAAGACCATCAACCCTTGAAAAGCTTTAGGTGTCAAAGTCATTCGGAAATCGAATAACACCGTTTACTCAATATTTTAAGATTTTGAAGGCAATTATTTCTTATATTTAAGCGAATGAAAATTTAATGTCAATAGCGTTGCGAATTATTAACTTGGTAGGAATCGGTGTTCTTTTGGGAGGATTTTTTGAAATGGTTGGGATGATTCAGAAATGCTCACAGACTATATAGGTTTTAAAAAGCGCAATAAAATCCGTAAATTTAGATTTATTAATTTTGAAGGATTCTTTTTTGTTGTTGTTCTGTTTTTGCAGTGAGTGCCCAGTCTCTGACTACCCCTTATGGGATACAGTCGTGATCCTTATGTATGTATGTATGTATGTAGATTGCAACGGGCCGGTTTCCAGCAACTCTATGTCTAGCTCGTATTTTGCGTGATTTTTTTGTTGTTTTACAACATGACAATATTATGCAAGATTATTGGTGCTACTGAAGTCTTCAAAAAAGGCCGAAAATATAGTTGTCTTGTAGGCCGTTCACCCACATACAGTCTGAATCTGGCTTCCGGAGATTGTTATTTAGTTGGATTTACATATATTTTTTAAGGTATATACTTTACTATACTATATATACAAGATGTATTAAGCTAAAGGGATTACATTGAAAAAAAAATAGTTGCCATTTTTAAATTCAAAACCGCTTCACTTCAAGAAAGTATTTAGACCTCTCCTTATGCTTCATCGCAATTTATTATTTGAGATCTGGCACCTAGAATGTGGTAATTATCTCTTCCGTCAATCAGAGCCCGAAATTTACCGGGCATATGCCTTGGGCGGCTTTTGCGACACCTACGATACGAGAAGTTCTAGACAAACTATTCCGTGGGTGGATTTATTTATTTATCATTTAACTAGCTGATGCCCGCGACTTTCGTCTGCGTGGATAAAGGTTGTGAAAATATTCCGTGGGTACTATTTCATTTTCCGGGATTAAAAGTATCATGTGTTCGTCTTCAGGATGCAAGCTATCTCTGTGATAAATTGCGTCAGGATCGGTTCAGCGGCTTTTAACTTTCGCATTTATAATATTTGAATGGATTGTATACACCTTATCGCGATAAAATGGAAATCGTTAAAGGTAAAGGCCACGCCATGTGTGTCAGGATCGTAGCAAGTGGAAAGGATATGGTCTCTGCCTACCCCAATGGGAAAGAGGCGTGACTCTACGTATGTGTGTATACACATTAAGTCCGCCCATTGTCACAATGGGAGGACTTAATGCCTAGTCATTCTCTGCCAGTCAACACGAGATAAGGAAAATTGTTAGCAGGTGCAATGTTTGTACAAATTAAAATGTTATATATGTCGTGTGTTGTGTTGTCATCACCTGGCGATTGCCTCCGCGTCGGCGCGCGCGATCGCCAGCTGCAGCTGGTGCATGAGGCCGGCGCGCTCGTGCTCCAGGTCACGGGCGGCGCGGTTGCTCTCCTCCAGCTGCGAGCGCGCCTCGCCCGCCTGCGTGCGGTACGCAGCGCAGTAGTGCTGCTCGCTCTCCAGCTGCGAACGCAGCTCCTCGCACTGTTCACAAAAAAATTGATGACTTTCAATAAAATGTAATGAATGAAGTAAGATTCCTAAGCAGAAATCCGGCTTGATAGGTATCACCGCAGCGCAAGTTATTACAATGTGCCGACAATGCTGTGTTTCAGTCTGAAGAGCACTGTTAGCTAGCGTAATTGCTAAGCATATGGGACTTAAGAACTGAATCTCCAAGTGACAAACGCAGTGTAGTGTTACGTAGAAAAGTTTTGGGTGACAGCATTTGTTATGGGCAGACGTCGAATTAATAATCAGGTGGACGATATGCTCATCTCGTCACTTTCTTATTTAAAAAAAAATTAAAATAAACGTTCGTCGGATCTGTTGGCGCAGTGGATAAGCGATTGATTTGGACGCTAAGGGTCGCGGGTTCAACTACCGCAAGGTACAGATCTTTGTACAACCTACAGATATGAAGCTGTTTCGGACAACAACGTAACAATTAATATCTATTAAAGATTTCTTCATAAAAAGTTTTTAAAATTTCAGAAAGAGGTGTACATACAGTCCATGAACCTATCGATAATGGTAATTATGTAACTAACGCTATAACAATTGCAAGCGTACGTGTTAATTCATTGATATTACATTTGTTTTCAAAACATTTCGGTATATATTTCACGTAGAAAAAAAGTCAATAACTACATTCATCAGTCTGTTAAAATCCACCAATCCGCCAAATTTGTAAAATTTCATTGACGGATAAGCAACCGCAGTACAATGGTGAGGTAAAAGTGAATGTAACAGGCTATTATAGTCCCACTTTTGGGCCCAGGGCCTTATGAGAGTTTTAAGAATAGGGGAGAGCCAGCCACGCTGCTCCAGTGCGGGTTCACATGTTCACGTGTCTTCAAAACAAGGTCACTCGCGTAATATGAAATTTTATGCGAGCTTCTGGCCCATTAGCTAGCACGGCTACACCAAAACAGACTGGTCGATATACATTTTATTTATTTAGCTTAATCGTCTCCTAGGCCTGGCACGGGCTGAGGCGAGGTGGTGATTTCTCTTAATCTGTCATATTGCGGCCCATACAAATTCAAATTTATCAACGACTAGCTTAGCCCCGTGGTTTAGTCCGCGTTAGCCGACCTACGCCATGCGGCAAGCTCGCTGACCTGAGTATTCTCAGTTCGCGCCTCGCGGTAACGTTCGGTTCTCGGCGTGCGGCGTCTTAAGACCGTATCAAAAGCCTAGCCTATAACCTTCCTGAACAAACGTGCCATCTTATGTTAACACACAAAATGTGCCGCATCATTATAATAGTAAGATAACTTTTAGCCGTGCGGTGGCGGCTAAGATAATCTATCACCCCGTCTCATCCCGTGGGTGTCGTAAAAGTCGACAGAAAAAAAAGTCCATAATGAGAGCTACATTTTTGTGGTTGTTTATGGAGGAGGCCTATGACTATGATAGGCTGAAATGATGATGATGAGGTAACCTTGATTTGTCAAAGCTTTAAAACTCAAAAGTTATTTTACTTAAATAACATTTAATATTTCCTTTTTCACTACTGGGAGATTGCTATGCGCATTTTATAGTTACATACATACAGTTACGCCTTTTTCCTATATAAGGGGTAGGCAAAGACCACTCACGTAGACCACTTTTCGCTCTCGCAGGAAACGAGACGTGACTTGTGGCGAATTAAGTGGCAGACATTTTGTTACTAATTATTAAAATATTATTACTTCCCATTGCATCCCCACGAGCAGTATATTGGCAGCATTGCACATTATAGTGTTATTCTTTACGAATAAAGGCTGTCCCTACAATACGTTAGTCGCCTCTCACGACACCTCGGTAGGAAAAAGGTAGGTGCTATTCTATTCTACCGGACAACTATCGGCTAAGTTCCCTATAGGCTATAGTTATCTTCAAAAAAAGTCGAAAATCTAATTTACTACCTTTAGGTGGTGGTTTACCACAAATGAAAAAACTTGTACGTGCAAAATTTTAACAAGGATGAGCAAGCAATATAAATAACTTTAATGTTTATAAATGCTTAGTGTGACTATTAACTGAACAATATGAAGTAGTTTTTTATAGTCATAATGACTAAATCAAGAAATGACACTGACCGTAAGTGCTTGCGTCATTCAAAACAAACTCATCGGAGTAGACCTATAAAGCGAATTAAAACCAATGTTCATGATAGATAAACATTACACTACGATAAAATCGCAAGTAGCTAAAGATGTCCGGGGAAATAATCGGCGTTGCGACATTTCTGCTTATGAAACACTACGTACAACACGCGTCTACGTCTGCGTGGATTAAGGTTTATTAAAATACCATTGAAGCTCATTGATTTTCCGAAACAAAAAATAAAATAAAATTAGCCTATGTCCGTCTCCAGGACGCAAGCTATCTCTGTGCCAAATTTCGTCAAGATCGGTTCAAAGATTGAGCCGTGAAAAGCTAACAAACAGACACGAGGGACAGAGAGAGTTACTTTCGCATTTATAATATACTAGCTGATACCCGCGACTTTATATACTTTTTGAATGCCCCGTGGCAACTATTTGATTTTCCGGGCTAAAAAGTATCCTCTGTCCTATATTCTGTATCCTAATATCCTATATCCTGGAGAAGGCTCCAAGATGCGAGCTATCTCTGTGCTAAATTTCGTAAAGATCGGTTCAGCGGTCGAACTGTGAAAAGGAAACAGACAGAGGGACAGAGAGAGTTACTTTCGATTTTATAATATTAGTATGCTAATCCATATGGACAGCATGGATGTAATAAATACATGTATTTTATACGGGTCGTTACGTTTGTAGTGGCCTGTGATTGTTAAAGACTTATATGAACAAATTAACGGAGTGCGTAACACACGTTATATAGTTTATCGCTTGATTTGACTTCACGGAGCGCTGATTCCTAGCTCCAATACCGACACCGCAAGGTTACACGCTATGTACAGGTGATAATGAGGAAATAATCAAGGAAACATGTAATGCATCTTTAAATTGCACTTAGTAGGCTTCCGAAACTTACCTATTAGCCTAGTTATTTAATTAGCAAACGTACGTTGAAACTTAAAATTATGAATAAATTATTGCACACGCAAAGAAATATCAAGCTTTGTAGTTCAGGTGTTTGTTAGGGGCGCTCGCTTTAGATTTCATAGTAAGCGAGTGACCAAGGTTCGTTTCCCGGTGCCGGCACCATTGTTAATTGCAATTTCAAGTGTTGATAAAAATATTTCGTGGATATGTGAAGTTAGTTAACCCGCATTCGAGCAGAGTGACGGACTCTTCCCGGCTCCAAAACCTTCTTACAAATGAGAGGAGACCTGTGCTCAGCAGCCGGCCATTTATAAGCTGTTACTTTACTACTTAACAAGGAAATATGCAATATATTGGTAAATACGCCAGAAGTATTTCCAGACGGTCCAAGAATGAGTGAATGATAAATGTGGCGCTCAGAAGACTTGGCTACGTCGTATAATTTCGACGACCGCGTGCCCTAGTGGTTAGGGTACCTGACTTCTACGCCGCGGGTCCTGGGTTCAAATCCCAGCCGGTGCTAACATTTGTGCAAAACACAAATTGTTGGTTTTTCGGGTCTGGTTGTGTTGTGCATGTGAAATGTATGTCTGTAAACCGCACCCAAGATACAGGAGAAATCCTTCTGTGGGCATCGCTTTTGTAAGTGAAGTGAATGAGGTGATGAATATATGTATATGTATTATAATATATTAAGTATATTCCTGGACTGTTACTATATCGATGCAGAGTCCGTCCACGTCTCCAAAAGCTCATACCGCATAATATTATTTAGTCCTACATTTTTTTATAATACGGTCACTGGTCAAAAGTTTATTCATATTAATTTATATATTCTAGATTTGGTAACCTCTACGTTCTGGTTGAATCCGTTTATTAAAAAAAAACTAAAAACGGTACAGTACAATAAGCAGCTTATTTTAGGCAAAATAATAAAAGCTTAACGGCAAGTTATCTAGGTACTGCAAATTCCGAGTGTGCTTATCGAATTACTCAAGTTTGCATCTGTTTTTCGTAGAACTGATCTACCTAATTCCGCAAGAATAAATACCTGATACTTGCATAAGTACTGACAGAACGTAGTCAGAGATATTTTTAAAATTCTTACTGATGGCAGTATTCCTTTGCTGGAATCCGTCTAGGTAGGTACCGACGCTGTGCTACTTATCTGCCGTCAAGTCGTAGTGTGGAAACATTACTGTGTTCTGGTTTGAGGTAGAACTTTCATCCATTAAAAAATATTTAAAAAAACCAATGAATGTAAACTACTACTGGACAGAGAACAGTTACTGTTGAAGGATTTTCAATACGTGTGAAGTGATTTTATTAATTTCTACTATACAACATATAATTGTTTATTTTATTGGATAAAGTGATGAAATGAGCAAAACGTTCACCTGATGGTAAGTGCAACGTCTGCCCATAAAAAATGCTGTGTCACCCAGAAAATTTCTGTGTGACACCACACTGTGCCGATGGGCACAGGGTGATGACCCTGAGACATAAGTTCTTCAGTCTCATATGCCCAGTGATTACGCTAGCTCACAATGCCCTTCAAACTGAAACAAAGTAATGTAAATCCATACTATTATTATAGATGCGAAAGTAATTCTGTCTGTCCCTCAGTCTGTTTGTTACGATTTCGCGGCTCAACAGCTGAAACGATCTTGACGAAATTCGGCACAGAGACAGCCTAGCGTCCTAGAGACATACGAAGGAAATTTTATTCCCGAAAATCTAAGATATCCCTCGGTATGTACAACCTATATCCACGCATAGTCGCGGACTTTAGACAGTAATATTATAAAAGCATGTTTCAATCGATGAATTTTGTTTCAATTTTAAGAACCACCGAGCTCTTTGTCTATACTCGGTATGCGTAAATATTTTTTTAATTATACCTTACACTAGGAACAAATGCACAACACAACCAAACCAGAAAAACAACAACTTGTGTTTTTGTACAATAATTGACTCTGTCTGGAATTCTAACCCAGGACCCGCGATGAAGAAGTCAGGTACTCTATCCAATTGGCCACGCGGTCGCCGTTTTAGTTTCCGTATGAAAGATCAAAAACTTGAGCGATTTGAAAATGGGTTACAATGACCCGTCATACGTATCACGCGGCCTCATATATACTGTCAGTGTAAGTACCATTTTGATTTAATGGTACGTTCGAGCACAAGTTGATAAAGTATGAGTTTGTAGTGAACATTTGTCACTTACGAATATGACCTGTCGCATACAATTTATAGGTCACTTCGTTATTTGTAATCCTAATCACTGTTACTGACGGTTAGCAATTTCTCTAGTATTGATATTTCAATATACATATATTTGACTACTTTTGAATCTGATGTATGATAAAAATTAGACCTTCGAGGGGCGTTTATTGTATCCTCGGTGATTTACTACATTCTTTGAGGGTATAATTATAAAATTTCATAAAGTTATTATCATTAGTTCGCTAGTTATTCTTAGTTAGGTAGATTCTTCTTCAAACACAATTGAAATTGCTGACGTAATAATTTTGAAAAAAATCGAGCACCACACTTTTTTTAAATTCCTTACAAAACAAGAAAAAAGTCAAGGATATATTCTGTAGGTGATGGTTGTGGTTTACAAACATGCAGAATCTTCTCCTTTGTTATCGACTGTTCAAAAGTGGTTCAGTTAATTTAAAAGGGGTAGCGATAGTATTGAAGATGACGCGAGCTCTGGCGGTCCGGATGAAAACGTGAAAAAGTTCAGAAACTTGTACGGGGGATGCCCAAATGAAGGTTAAAATGAGCTGACATGATTAACCTATCCGTAACACCATACACACCATTCTTCAAGACTCTCTAAATATTACAAAAGTCAGCGAAAGATGGCGCCGCCAATTCACACGCATTCTCAGAAACAAAAGCTAGTCGGGTGCCGGAGTTTTTTTTTAAAGGGCATGATTTTCCTGTGTCGTGGGTGACAGACATAAATTCCACATGCACAAACACCCAGACCCGGAACAACTATATGTAGGCCATACAAAAATTTCTTCCGTGCGGGAATCGAAGGTCATCAAATAACATCAAATATAATTGTTACTGTAAATGGAACATAGGTTCATCACTATTACCTTGAAAGCGAGCAGGAGTCCATCCATTGGCACACAAAGGCTTAAGACCCCCTAAATAAATTTAAAGTCACTACGTCTGCCGGAACAGTCATAGCCACAATGTTTTGGGACTCGAGGGGAATTTTGATGACCAGAGTACAAAACAAAATTTGAAACCATAAACGCAGCATCCTACTCATCCACTTTGCGTGCTCAAGCTTTGCTCAAAAATATGGAGGTAAATTTTAAAAGGGTATTGAAACATAAAGTAAAAGATGTTATAAATGAATTGGGGTAACGAAGTATTACATTAAAAGATAAAAATAATTTTAATATAATTTTCGCTTTTTTTATACCGACACGAGAATTCATTGAGCGCACCTCGTAAATGCTCGAGTTACTCGATGACGAGATGCCATTGGTTAAATAAATATGTGTATGAGTCTGTAAATATATGTAGAATACATGCGTATACCATATTCCTATATATTAAATATTATATCATACTGTATTTATTTATTGGACGCCACTGAAAAACAGGGCAGTGTGGCATGTCCTAGCATATCCTTAGTAGCGATCCTTTTTGAAGCATTGCACTAACTGTGGATTTTATTTTTTTACTGTTTGTCTATTTTTTCAATACTGGAAATCTGTTTGTTTACTGTGTGCGTGTAAACAATGAATATTCCTTCTTTATTTATTTCTAGTAGTGTTAATTAACTAAACAAATCAAAATTTGTTGTAGTTAGACCACATAAGCTGTACCGCGCCTCAGCGCGACGTAATGGTGGAGTAGTTTGCTGGCGCTATCATGTCATCGTCGGCGTTACTAGATGACTTATATTCGAAAGAAAAATGAGACATACTATCTCACGAGATACACGTAAAGCGCAAGTTTCATGATAATATGAACTTTATTTATGTTGGGTAGGTAGCCAAGCCAAACAACGCTCAAAGAAGCTGTAAAAGCCATGACAGCTAATAGCGAAAACTTCACCAATACAATTTGTCGTCGTCGGGCTTACGCAGCGGTAGTTAAGGTTGGTCGTAAAGAAGAAAGTGGTAACGGTCATCATCATCGTCATCATCATCATTCAGCCTATCACTAGTCCACTGCTGAATCAAAGTAAAAAAAATGAAGTACGACAAACGAAATTTTAACTTCTTACGCTGAAAAATAAACAATTCATTTCATTTCAATGTCAAACGTGCAAGAGAACGATGTGCAAAGAATGTGTAGTGCTTAATCCGTCAAATAATATCGGCAATGAACTCAAATATATCGCATAACTATTACTTCTAAGCCTGACTTTACAAAGTACCTGACTTCTAATCCGCGGGACCTGGCAAATTCCAACCGGAGCCTACGTTTGTGTCTGCACAGGCTCCGGCTGGAACACAAATTACTTTTCGGGTCTGGTTGTATCATTAGCATGATCATTTCAGCTTCTCACTCGTCCACAATTGACCACAGGCCACCCCCGTAGATTACCAAAAGTTAGTAGCTCTCATTTTGGGCGGATTTAGGCTATATATATCGCTTGGTAGGCGAGTTGGCAACCGCAGTCTATTTATTCAGTTGTTTCAGAAAGATGCTGCTCTCCTCTGGTTTTTATTTTCCCTCTGTCGACTTTTACCACACCCTCTATGGGAAGGGCCTGGATTCAGCAGTGGACTAGCGATAGGCTGAATGATGATGATGATGATGATGATGACCGTTACCAATCTGTCAACTTTTAATATTTTATCTATCTATCTATCTAAATGAAAATCAATTGCCGCATGTATTAAAGACATCACTTGAGAAGAGAACTATCGATTTAGCCGATTTTTTTTTTGCTGTGTTCATAACTGTCAGGGCAAGGTTTGCATAAAAAATTTTTTTTTATGCAAACCTTGCCCTGACAGAAAATCCACCGAAAAAGTCTGAAAATTTGGATGGTATTATTATATAAAAATCTCAATACAAAAAAACTGACATTCAGTTCGACCGTTTCGCTGTCACGTTTTCTAACCGACAAAAAAGTACGTTCAGTCTCACATTCGCACTTCTCATTTTCATCATCAGTAAACTGCACCCGTGCGAAGCCGGGGCGGATCGCTAGTTCCTAATAAAGTTAAATCAACAAAAAAATTATACATGACGACTTCATTTTCAAAAAAACACGCAAATAATCTAACGGACGAGTTCCTTGAATTATAATGAATTAATGTTCTATTAATTTTTATATGACTACATTGTTACAGTTCAGAAAAACCGCGGCAATACGTAACGTTATGTTTATTTGCAGACGCTGCAGGTGCGTCGTATAAGGCAAAATTGGCGTTTAAACTACGTATGTGCAGTGGACGTGAGTCAGTGTGTCGCAACGGCGGAGGACAAACTATTTCGGCGTGATGAGACTATGATTAATTCAGAGAATAGTAAAAGCCTCGTCGAACTACGCGGTTGCGTCCCTCGAAGGAAACCTGATTTAGAATTCACCTTTAAATTTGCGCACGACTTCATTTTTGCTACGTGACTCATATTTTTGTTTATGATTATTATAAATATTCTAAGCGACGTTGAAATGTTACCTAAGATGCTGGTTTTGTTTACTATACATGAACTATTTGTTTACCGCAGTGTTGGTAGCTGTACGGCGGATGTAGCACCATCGGATATTAGTAACGGCTTTTCTTAATTACTTTTAATAGTTTTAATGAATCAAACCAATAAGCTCAATTTGATATACTGAATGTATGTTTGATACACCGTTGCAATAGTTTTAAAAGCGTTACAGTATTTTAGGTTATAGACATTAAATTACATAATTTATTTGTCTTAGGACAATAAAATTATTAACATGCTAATTCTATTGTAAGGAACATCTAACATTAACCACTAGAAGCAGTTTTGTACGCAATATATAAAGCTAGTAAAATTTCGCAAGTGTCTGCATTACTTACTCCTACTCACCCTGTACCTGATGGAACTTCTGATCCATTCTATCTGAGGAAGTCTGAAAAACACATTGCGTGTTGAATAAATGTAAGTAAACGGAATCAGGATTTGAAAACTGGCTACTGAATAGCAACTAATAAAATATCACGTCAATCAAACTGAATGCTCTGCTCAGTTTGATTGACAGAACAAACAGCGAGAAGATCGCATATGCGGTACCGCCTCATAGAGCATTTCGGGCTTAAGGCTGCCGGCGGCGAACTTGTTTGTGTTGTGCTGCAGTGTGGAACGCACTAGGTACAATTTCTGGGAGCTTAACACTCACCCGCGTGACGTCTCTGTCGTGATCGGTGGTAACGGCGAAGAGCTTGTCATGCAGCATTCTGCAAGTCGCGGGCGCAGTACACTCAACCGCGCATAGTGCATGTCGCGCTCGTCACCACGAGCAAGTCACCGACTTGGTATACTAACCTGCGAGTAATGCATGTCGCGCTCGGCGCTAGCGGTTGCGAAGTTTTCCGAGGCATCCTGCAGCGAGCGACACACTGCGATGAGTTCGCCAACCTGGTACTCACCTGCGAGTAGTGAATGTCGCATTTGATGTTGGTCGCGGCGAGCTTCGACGAGGTGTCCTGCAGCGCGCGACGCATCAAGTCACAGGCACTGTTAACTTTTCTGAGGGTAGCGCATGTCGCGCTCGTCGCTAGAGACGGCAAATTAGAGATGCAAAGTGGATCATTCTGTGAGTAGATCGGGGGCGCAATACACTCACCCGCGCGTAGTGCATGTCGCGCTCAGCGCTGGCGGCGGCTAGCTTCTCTGAAGTGTCGTGTAGCGCCGAACGCACTGCGAGCAGGTCGCGGGCGCGAGCATCTCTTTCGGCCGCAGCAGCGCGAGCGGCTGCCTCCGCCGACGCAGTCTCTCCACTCGCGGCCATACGTGCTGTTCGCTCTTGCTCTAGCGCCGCCGCAAGGCCGACCACCTACAAGCAAATAATACCATCAGTATGCTGATCAAAGGTTACAATTTTGCGTAACACAGTCATGATTTTTTAATTAACCCCCTTTCTAGCGGTTGGATACAAATAAGACAGTTTCCTTAGCGGTGCCATATAGTAAATCCGTGTCAAAAGATAGTAAGTACAGCAGAGCTGAAATGTGTGTACATGACATACGATACTCCAATTACAGAAGTGGAATACGACTGATCCATTTGCAGAAAGGTATAAGACGGGGTGACGATATGTTCCTAAAACTTCACCGCTACTTTGAAACCAGGTTTAAACAACTGGAATATAAAAAACAAACTCGCTATCGAATTGTTAACGATAAATAATTATGACAGAATGGACGGAGAAGCTTAGTTCTATACTAAATTACACCTACGGTATTCTCAACGGGTGTCACGATGTACGAGGAGGGATCAAAAAGTAGAGAGAACGACATACTCCTTGGTAAGAAAAAAAAATAAACACTGGTAGGCATAGCTCAGCTACATATTTGTAATATAATTAAAGAATAAAATCTTCGATTCTCTTTTGTTTTTTTCTGAGCGTAGTCATTTGTTTGCTTCGTGTCGAAACGTGTTCTCGAAAATGGAGAAAAACGAAGTGCGAGCCGTTCTTAAATACCTCTGTTTAAAGAAGTTAACGACGCAAGAGATTCATTGCGATTTGGGGGCAACATTAGGAGTCTGCTCCGCCGAGAAAAGGAGAGGGAAACTTCGAAGGGGCGTGCTGTTTCATCATGACGCACCCGCGCACAGGTCGGCAGTTACGATGGCTGCCATTCAGTAAGCTGGCTTCGAATTTGTTGATCACCCCCCTTATTCACCAGATCTGGCGCCTAGCGATTTTTACGTTCCCCAAATTGAAAGAATAGTTAAGGGGAAACAGGTACGAAGACGATACCGAGGTGATGAAAGCCGTGGAGAGCTTTTTGCAGGACCACGACAATTTTTTTTTTTGAAAGGGTTGTCCAGCGCATTTCCAAGGCTTCACCTTGGAAATGCGCTGGACTCGGTGTATAGAGAGACTCGGAGACTATGTAAAAAAATAAATTATTAAGTTATCAATAGTCATTATATTCTATCTCATTCTCACTACTTTTTGATCCCTACTCGTACATGGACTAGGCAAAGATTTTTTTTTTATGTAAGAGGGGGCAAACGAGCAAGCGGCTCACCTGATGGTAAGTGATCACCGCCGCCCATGAACATCTACAATACCAGAGGAATAGCAGATTCGTTGCCGGCCTTTGAGGAAGGATTGAGATTTGAAAGATTGAGTCTAACATGCATATCACAGTAATACCGGTTTGTTAGAACAGCACGATCATAAAGACCTATTCCGACACTATCGACAAAATCGATATTAACAAATAATGTGTTTGTGTGTGCCGCCATGAAGCGGTGGAAAGGTTCGTCTCAGTCGCGGAATCGCAGCGCTAAGTTTCAGTGGGCCCCAAACTACAGTATGAACGGATACAGCAAGCGACTAATTGTTTGTTTGTAGTATTTCGCGAATACGTATCTAGAACGTACGATCGTAGTATTTCTCGAATACGTATCTAGAACGTACGATCGTAGTATTTCTCGAGTACGTCTACTTAATCGTTAGGTTCGCCTGGGGACCTGGCCATTACTTGAAATGCAACCAACTTGGAAGGTGCCTTTGTCCTACAGTGGGAAGTTGAAGACGATGATATATTGGAACAAATTGTCCGACTGAGTAAACCAAACTCCAACGTTCACAAAACTGCAAGACTTCTTCTAGTTAAGTGTAATTTAACTTTTTAACGAGTGCATTTGTCTGTGATGAACTGCGAAGCTTATTCTACCTACGAAACAAGGATATTCGCAGTTGAACAAAGTAACTGATACAACTGATTCGAGCAAAATCTGAGCGCTCCTGCAGTCATTACAAATGGCGACCAGAGGGACTCCGGTGCCCTCGCGGCGGAGGGACATGCATATAGATTTACCCACTATGAAAAAGGTTGGAATGAGAATGGTTGGAACAAATTCTTACAATAGGACGTTCCCTCAATAATTTATATGTAAGAAACACAAACACAGTACATTTCATGACTTAAATAATGTTTTATACTAATTAGCTTCATAGTTTAATATTGAATATAACTAAAATTAGTTACTAGTTTATTATTAAATGACAAACACTACAAAGAAAAACATTAAATCCTTTAATTTGTCACTGTAACATTGGTATATATAACATAAAATATGGAAAAATTATATACCTTTTCACTTTCTTGTCGATGTTCGCCTTCCAACTTTTGCAAGCGCTGCTGCATTTGCCTGTAGTCAACGCTGAGCATAGACATCTGCCGATCTTTTTCCTGACAAGCTGCTTCTGCTCTCTGCCGTCCAGTCTTCTCTTCATTAAGTTTACCTTGTAAGGCTGATAAGCAAAATATATTAAGACTTGTCCTTTCAACTAAACTTACCAAATAAGACTGAATTAGAAGTTCAAAAAGGTCAGTGACTACGTTTTAATACTTAAAATTAATGACAGGTCTTAGATTGATTACAGATGTAACAAAAATATTATCACAAAGCAATAAATAAAACTACACAGGGACACACAGGAAAGTGGATAATAAAGTTACAATATTTCTTTTATACGAGGTAATACATATTAGCAAAATGAACAATACCTTTTAATATTTTTTCCAATGTTCCTGATGCATGCAAAAATTCAATTATCGGAGTACAGTCATATAATCATGGGATTATACTTATTTATAATATGTATTATCAGGGAAATAGCTAAAAATCTAAAAGCTTTCCAGAAATGTGTGCAAGCAAGAAACTCACCTTTTACTATTTCTAAATTGGCTTCCTGTTTAGAGAGCAGCTGGGATCGCTGGGTGTCTTGGTGTGCTCGAACTTCTTGTTGGTAAAGGTGCTGAGAAGCTCGAAGCTCATGAGTCAAAGACGCGCACTCCTTTTCAAGGGACGACACACGTTCTGATAACTGTCGATTATCATTCATGATTTGTCCCATTCTCGCGGAAGAACGCTCCAATTCCGCATGAGCAGCATTGAGTCTATTAGTAGCTTCTGTAACTGATGCATCAGAGCGTTGTTTAGCTGCCTTGACAGCTCCAAGTTCTTCAGATAGTGCACTTCTTTCCCTCTCCAAAGTGTCACGTTGCGCACGTAAGTTTGCCATGGTCCCATCACTTACAGCAGCCGCTGCAGCCTGTGCAGCACTCAACTCAGCTGCAAGTTTTCGAGACTTAGCTGCAGCTTCTGACTCCTGTTTCAACTTTTCACGCATCTCTGACAACAGTTTTTCCAACAAATTTATTTTGTCGTTGTAAGTTTGCAAATTACTCATTTCCTTGACTCTTTTACTCTGTTCTTCGTCTAGGCGGCGCTTAATATCGCCGTAGTTGAACTCTGCTTTCCGTCGGGCATCCGACTCAGCCTCAGCTTTGCGCTGTATGTCTTTTAGATCATGCCTGAGTAATGCTAATTCCTTGTCAGTGTCAGCTATGATTTTTTTATTTCTAGATTCTCTCTGAGCTAATTCTTCTAATTGACCGCAAAGCATTACTTGTCTATCCTCCAATTTGCGTCTCCCATCTCTTTCTCTCTCTAAAAGCTTTTCTAACTGCAGTATAGCTTCAGATCCAACATTGTTTAAATGATTATTAGAAATAGTATCAACTACATCAGCTGCTTTCCTTTTGGCTTCACAGAGTTGATAGTCACCATTGTAGGTGAAACCTACAAATGGCAAATGATTGCCTACAAAGGCCTTAGGAACAGGAAAGGACTCGTCTAGTGCATCAGATTTCTCAATATCATCAAAATTTCTAGTGTCATCATCACTTGAGAGTTCTGGTACTACTGGAGGCACTGAATCTCGTAAATTCTCAAAACTCCATTGATCATTTATAAAAAATGGATGTTGTTTGATTTCATCTACACTACTTTTGCCAAGTCTTCTTATTCTGTCTGTTAAAAGTCCTCTAATAAGAGATTTCGCGTCTTTAGAAATTTCTACGTCATCCGGAAATTGTAAAGAATTCCTGTGATCCATAATCTTTCCATAAGTTCCTACTAAACTGTCTGCATAAAATGGTGGATCACCTATTAACATTTCATATAAAAATATGCCCACAGCCCACCAATCACATTCACGTCCATACACTCCTTCACCATTTTGAGACTGTAGAACTTCGGGTGATATGTAATCAGGTGTGCCTACAGCATTACTAGCACGAACTAGCCCATCAGGGCCCATTCTCATACATGTACCAAAATCAGCCAACTTTAGGTGGCCATACCTATCAATTAACATGTTATCAGGTTTTACATCTCTGTGAACGAAACCCATGCCATGAATAACATCTAAAGCCAAAACAATTTCCATTGTGTAAAATTTTGCCCATTTTTCTGGTATATCAAAATTAGACATTAGGCTAACAAGATCACCACCAGGCATATAATCCATAACCATGTAAAGATACTTTTGATCTTGGAATGCAAAATGAAGTTTAAGGATCCATTCTGAATTCGCATGAGCCATAATGTGTCTTTCCTCCCAAAAAAATGTGGAATCTGACCTCTTAATCATTTCTACTTTACTTAGAAGTTTCATAGCATACACATGGCGTGTGGACTTTTGTCTGACTAGTTGAACTTCACCAAATGCTCCGCGACCAATGACCTTAATTAAATCAAAATCAGCTGCTTTCATGCGTAGATTTACTATGTCAGAAGCAAACTCTTCATCTAGAACAAAAAGAAAATGTTGTAGTGGTGGTTTTCTAAGAATTTTTTAAATTTTTAATGGATGGGTCTAGAATACATACACACACTAATTTTGAGAGAAATAAACAGTTACTTAATTATATTATGATAAAGTCAAAGATTAGTAAGTGCACCCAAATTGCATTAAATTAAGAAACATTGACAGTCACATAGCTGTGAGTAGTCCAAACTATGGGACAGAAAAACTGGAAATTTGGCATAGAAAGAACATCTTATTACAACACATAGTTTGCACTGCTTAACACTTTTATTTAATTTAATTCAAATAAAAGTTACAAGATAGATTAGATTAATTGTTAATGAAGGTGAGAAACAACCAAAAGGCATACAGTCCAACTGATGGAAAATTGTTGCTTTAGCTACAGACACAACATTCTTAGTAAGACTACTTTTAGTAGTGAGAGAGTAGCAGGGGTCATTGTATGTATTGTGATTATTTTTGAATTTCCTATTGCAATTGATTTGATTTTCAATTTTCTTTTCTCATACATATGACAGCAACTATCTTTTGACTACTATCTTTTGTTGCAATATTTTGACCACACTCTGGTCTGGTTTTTCCCGATAGAAAACCATTTAAGTTCAGTGAGTAATTGACCAGGCACCTGTAGTTGACCATTTTACTGGTGGTAGGATTCCTATGCAGGAATCCATCTAGATAGTCAGTTATTAACCCCTAGCCAGTTATTCTACCATGAAGCAGTAGTGTGCAAACATTACTGTGTTTCAGTCTGTAGGGCACTGAAAGCTAGTGTAATCACTGGGCATAGGAGACCTATGAGCTGATGTATCACGGTGTTGGGCGCAGTATGGTGCCAGACAATAATGTTGTGGAAAACACAGCATTTATTATGGACATTACACTTACCATCAGGAAATTACATCACTATAAAAAACTTGCTGAGGCCCGCGACTTCGTTCGCGTCTATACAGGTTTTTGAATATCCCATGGGAAACATTGGAGTTTCCAGGATAAAAGTATCCTGTGTCTGTCCCCAGGATGCCAAATTTCATCAAGACCGGTTCAGCGGTTGAACAGTGAAAAGGTAACAAACAGACAGAGGGACAGAGAGAGTTACTTTCGAATTCATAATATTAGTATAGATTTATTAGTAGAAATGAATAAAATCACTTCACACATACTGAAATTCCTAATAGTAACTATTCTCTGTTCAGTTGTAGTTGTCATTCATAGTTTTTTTTTTATATTTTTTAATGGATGAAAGTTCTACTTCAAACCAGAACACAGTAATGTTTCCCCACTAGTGCTTGACGGCAGAATAAGTGGCACAGTGTCGGTACCTACCTAGACGGATTCCTAACATCTTTAATAGTCTTTTTTTTAATTGATCCATCATAATTTGAAGTGAATGAGATGAGACACCAACTACAGTAGTAAGTTATTATTTCATATCATAATCTTAGTTCAATTTATAAAAAAAATTTTGCAATCTCCAAATATATGTATTTTCTAATAGAGTAAAAGTGCTAAATGTGCTTAAATTATCATCAAGCTACCCCAAGAATTCCAATGTGTTGTGAGCTAATAAGAGAAACTACCTTGATCCAATTCTTTAGAGCTTACAAAAGCTGACTTCAATAACTAAACAGTAACAGCACTATGTATCAGTTCTTTAAAGTTACAAATTTTATTTGAACGGGATTTGTAAACTATCGCTGTGGTCAAAAATCTGTCTAGAGGACATCTATTATCTGATAAAGCAGCCTGGGCAAGTCTGATAGTATGCTAGTGACTTGGATTCAGTAAATTTTTTCATTCCACTTTATACATAAATGCATATTTTTTCAAAATAAAGTGAGTTATAATAACTGGTTACCTACAACCACATGATGTAGTAAAATTCTAAAACAAGTTGGTTAACCCCAGATTTTGAACATACTGAAATAAAATTTGACAATTTTACAAAGGTCCATTCATTTAGATTACAAATAAAATATTCATAATAAAGGAAAATAATAACATTTAGTGTTTGATTACAAATGTAAACTTCCTCTTAAATTGCCATTCCTCTTACTGTTCTCATTTTGTTTAATTTATTCTATAACTGATAAGAAACAGTAATTTTAATTAAAACTGTTACTACAGATTGACTATAATGGAACTAGTATGATACTATTTTTTATCTATTATATCAAAGACTGTTATTGCTGGCATAATTTCTAAATAAACTTATAATGCTACTATATTAATGAATAATTAATTAACAGATTAAAGGTTGCTTCTACTGACTTCATAACTAGTTTAAGGGAGAGTTTATTTCCTCAATTACTTAGTGTCTTAATATGTAAAATTATAATAATTAAATGCTTGATATATAATAATAGATTGAATTGATTCAAATATAAGAATAAATATTATCACTAATATGTAATAGAATGACGGTGTCTGAAGCTTTTTTATTTAAGCTTGAAATACTACTCTCAATGCACATGCTTACAAAATTTCTATAGCCTTATATTGTTAAATATGATTATAGCCCTCATATATATCCTGTGTTTTGTTAATGTTACTATAAAAAAATGATGCCCCACATTAGAAGTATGTTTTACAGACATAAATTTCATATTCACAACAAAACCTGACCCAAAAACCAATGATTTGTATTTTTGTACAAATTCTTGGCACTGGCTAGGATTCAAACCAGGGCCCGGCATAGAAGTTAGATCACACAGTCATCAACATACCTGCTGCAACTAACTTGATATATTTTAATTTAACTTGTATCTATCCCCATAGTCGAAAAAGGAAGCCTATGGGCTAAGCTTTATTAGACATATATTAAGAAGAGGAATAGATGGTAAAATATATAACTATCAGGTGGACTGCATATGTTAAATGGCAAATTGCATGTCAACCTATGCATAATAAAAAAAAGCCTCGTATGTAAGCAAAGATGAGTAGAGGTTAGATATATTAGACATTTATAATTGACATAAGATTTCCTAGCGTACATGCAGTATATGAAAAACTGCAATTGAAAAGGCACTTGTATACTATGAACTATATGGCTAATACACTGACTGAACCATTGCACCACCGGAATGGAGATTTGTATAGTTCGAGAAATTTATACTTTTACAACTTCCTGCCTACTAAACAAGTCAGTTTCCTAATACTTTTTGTGGACTATAGAATAGCATTTAATTTTGATAAAAGTCACAAGATAAAAAACAAACAATATGGCTTACTGTAAAAGTAACAAACATTAGGAGGACAGACAGATATAGAAACAAGTTCTTTCTGTACTAGTGATCAGCTGGATGTTTTGCACTACAATTTACTGTATTTTAATTTATTGCAATTAACTCTATCATAAAATTCTTAATACATGTAAAAAAATGTAAATAAAAAAAAACTGATGACTCAAAGTTTCTTGCCCGTTTATTTTTGTTAAAGACAAACTTGACAAACATAAACATTTACAGAACACTGACATACATGGGAAAAACCTAAACTAAAACAAATATTTTTGAATTAAACTTATTTGACAAATCAGTATCTTTTAGGGAATAAAGTTTCATGAGAGAACCACATATGAGCAGTCAGTGTGGGATGATCCCTTCTTGATAAAGTGATGACTTATTGCCCACAGAACATAGTTCTCTCCTGTAGATTGACACAAAGTCCTAGGCCACCTGCATCTATCAACTTGTCACAAAACTGTAAAAGTTGTTGGTTTATTGGACTTAACACAATGAAGACGCTGAAGCCACATACTAATTTATATTACAATTTTTTGACATACTTCATATAGAAATGAGTTACTAACATAGAGGTGTACATATGCTTAAGCATAGATACATAATTCGTTACTAAATTATTTAACATCTTTATAAAGGAAAGATAATTGATAGATAACAAATTGATTTCTTTTTGAATATGGCTTTTATTATAGTGATAAAAGCATAAAAATTCTGCCTATATCAAGCTCTTTGGTAGGTTATTTATCAGGTGAGAGATCTAATGTAGGGGATTATACAATATCATAATTAGGTAGGATTAGAAAAATTAAAAAATGTGATGTGCTTTGTCTAGACCTCTGTCATTGAGTGGTCAATTACTCTAATTTTAGCTAAATGTACAGGTGTGACAAATAATTAGGTAACATATTATGAAACTTAATTATAAAGTTACTTGTGTTTTATTTTTTATTTTAATTAAAACCTTGAATATTGTATTCTTACATACATATCTAATTTGAACTAGTTAATTGGATAAACTATTATTATTACCTATACTATGTGTCATAAATACAACAAAGATTCATAAAACTTATGTGTTTGCTAAAATACACATGAAGAACTTGCGCATACACTAGAAACATAAAAATATTACTACCAATCACTTTGTATTAATAAGAAACAGGAGTAATCGCACGAATTGTAGTATTGTGCCTGCAAGAATACTGGATATTTTTTTATGTACAATATTACTAGCAGTAATTTTTAGCTTAGCTTGTAGTGCTCCTCAAGACAATATACTCACATCTGCTGGTATACGCCTCGACATTTTTCATGCGTCGAATAGCTGGATGATCGCAGTCGGAGATCAGTGCCGTCACTGTGTCGAGCAAGCAGTCCACGTTGCCGGTAGAACGAGGATCGCACAGTATCTCCTCCAACGCACACAGCCGCTGCCATCGTTCCTCATCCTTTACCGCTTCCATGCTGAATCCAATTTCTGATCTCCTCTGACACTAAACGCCACCGCACATTCTCCTTATTAGCACCCCTATTGGAGACACCACTCTCATCACGATACATCAACAAAAAGATATTGTCTTGCTATCCTACACTTTCGTAACTTCAATAGTTTATAAATCGACGGGTAACTTATGTTTCATTGTCGAAAAATTTACTTGCTAAAGCTCAAAATGACAGCAGATAAAGGTGGTTCTCACAACAAAGCATATGCACGTTTGCAAACATAGCTGGTTCATTGATTACAATAACAATTATCTGTACAGTGTTATTTGGACACAGGTATTCAAACAAAATAATTATTGGCACAACATAGAAGAAAAATGTATTAATAAGATAAATTTATAAACCGCTTGATTGACGAACGATGATCAAACAATAACGTGAAGATAGGTACATATTGCAAGTTACTGGAGGTGGTGCTAGCAATGGCGACAAGTTTGTATTATCCATGGTGGTTGTCATTCTAAAACTATCTATAGTTAATTTAAACTATAAAAAAATTAAATATTATTGGCGTTAATACCGTTTACTTTTGGTATTTTAATAACAAATAAAAGGAATCAAGTGATATTACTTGAACTTAAATTGTTTTCTATTAATATATAAATACAATACAAACTAATTTCAACAACTTATTAAAATTAGGTATTTTTTTAAATATTACATGTAAATTTATTTCTTGATAGGTTTTAAATCCATATCGATATTTACTATTTAAAATTATAACGTAATATGAATGTATGTCGATAAATATCGACAGAATACAAAGATACAGCTATTTGCTTTATTTTATATATTTTATATTACATTTTAGATTATATTAGAAAAGCTGCTGCCGTCCGAAAAAGCGGCCATTGTTTTACGGTCAAATAGCCACAAAACTTCAGTCACCTGGTTCAATTAATGTTGTGCCGAGTAAACAGAAATTAATAAAAAATCCTTCATTTGTGTTAAGATTTTGCGGATTGAAGCGGATGTTGTGCCGGAAAAAGGATCCTCCCAAGATCTGCTGAACATAGGCCTCCCCATAGATCGCCACATGACACATGATCTCACAAAAGTTTGTAGCTCTCACTTTGGAGGAATTTTGCCATATTTGCCACGCTTGGTAGGCGGGTTGGTTTTTAAATACACTTAAAATGATGTATGACGAAAAGCGAGGGAACAACTATATCAACGAATTATATTTGTTTGTGATTAACGTGCTAGTTTTATGACTCTCTTCGGTTATCATCTTTTCATTAGCATTTTTCATCATATGGTTTTCGTCGCTTAAACGACCATTCCATCGAACAGCTACAACTACAAAAACTCCTTGAACGCTGCATTGGAAGATGTCTTTGAACTACTGGACTGAAAAGGATATTATATTAAGAACGATATTAACAATGGCGAATATTTTAATCACTTAAGATTCGATTGCCTATGACAACTTCATTACGGCATAATTGCCTAAAGACCTTAGTACTATACTGTGAATAGTGCCTCCCAATGCGTCTTAAAATAAACATGAGGAAGGCGAAGATCATGTGTAAAATCCGTGTTTCAAAAAGAGGATTAACTATTGAAACCAATTCGGTTGGGCAGCAATCGGGAAACCACGTCACATATTCTCGTCGAATTAGCTACAAAATGACCATACGCGCAACAGAATTACTATAAAATCTAAAGGATTAGTAAGCTGAAGTAACGAGGACCGGAAAATGACTTTTTAATCTTGAATAAAAAAGATAATTGTGGGACTAGGTGATACCAATTTGGTTTTACAAGAGGTCGTTCTACAACCGATGTAGGTGTTGAACTAATGAATAATATATTTGATGCCTGGGAGAATTCACAAGATGCCTTGGGTGACTCTGTGATCTTTCTAAGGCCTTCGATTGCATTCATCATGAAACACTCATCAGGAAACTACATCATTACGGTATAAGAAATTCTGCACTTAAACTTCTAACTTCATATCAATAGCAACAGTTCTTTCTGATCAGCAGTATCTATGGGTGTCCCGCAGGGTTCGATTATCGGCCCATTTCTATTTCTTATTTACATTAATGACTTGCATTACCTAGTAGGGGACAACCATGATATAGTGTTATTTGTGATGATCCTTGATTTTTAAGATAAAACGTCACCTTTTTTATATGACGAGGTGAATAATGCTATTTCAAAATTAGTACATTGGTTTAACGTTAACAATTTGCTTTTCAATGGCAATAAAACAAAATGTATTAAATTCACAACACCAAATGTTAAACGAATGGATATAAAAGTACTTGTAAATGGGGAAGAGTTTAATCTTGTGGATACCACTGTCTTTCTTGGAATAACTCTTGACGCGAAACTTCAATGGGGTTATTTGAACCCCCATCTATCTAAACTAGCAATTAGACTTAGCTCTGCAGCTTATGCTGTAAAAAAATAGGAACTTGACTAATGTTGAAACTGTTAGATTAGTTTATTTTCGTAGCATAATGTCTTATGGTATTTTGCTTTGGAAAAATGCGACTGACTCAGAAGTGTTTTTCGTTTTGCAAAAGAGGGTCGTAAGAGCTATTTATAATCTAAAGTATCTCTTAGAGATAAGTTTAAAGAAATTAAAATAATTTACTTGGCCTCTCAATATTTTTGTTATGAAAACGTACTGTATGTACACAAGAACATTAAACAATTTATTAAAAAAAAGTGATGTTCATAATGTAAATACTAGGAACAAGTACAAATTAATAATGCCAGTTACTCGACTTCATAAGGTCAGTAACTCTTTTAATATTTATTAAATAAAGACTACATAAAAATAATACATAGATGATGACTTGTTGATAATTGTACAATATTTTTAACTGACTAAATAGAAAAAAAAATGCCTGCTGTGTTTCTAACTAGATCTTTCTAGGACAGAGGCATTTTTTGCGAACCAGTTATTTTCAAAAATCAACTTCATTAAATTCAATAAATAATCTTTGTTGAATAAAAAAATATTCTATTTTATTCCAGGATGTTATGCTCTATTGCTGGTTAATTTATAAACAATATAAAAATCGCCGACGATATGGTGTTGCTGGCTTCAACAATTAATGCTTTCGGGAACTTTCTGCATACTAACTTTTGGTTCTTCAATTACTAATCTGATATCAAAGTAACGTCTTATTCTGTTAATAACTACCTTCAAGAAAGAATAAAAAAATTATGGATCGTTTCCGATCTTCATTACCGCATTGTAAGTATTGTAAATTCAATTACTAATCTGATATCAAAGTAACGTCTTATTCTTTTAGTAACTACCTTCAAGAAAGAATAAGAAAATTATGGATCATTTCCGATCTTAATTACCGCATTGTAAGTTGTTTTAATATTTTGAGAAGCACCTTTATGTTAAAGAGAGTTAACTGGTTAAATTAACAATTCTATTTAAATAAAAAACTTTAAAAAGGGGTAGCAATACTAAGACTTCGATTTAATAAAAAAGGTAACCGATAAAAATGGCCTGATATAACAACAACATGACATTGTTCCATGTAAAATATGAATTTAACAATACGAATGAAATTATTCTATATTTTAAACAGAATATAACAGAAATTATACGAAAAATAAACCGGTCATAGCAGTGATGATGTCCGGAGTTTTAACCTATGAAATGTGCACTATCAGGATTATTTCTGTGATTAACGTCACAACCAACCACAGAAAAATTTTCCATCGTAGAAGACAACTGTTTTTACTAAAAATAACCACTCTTTATTACAATAATTGCAAAAAAATTGGGAAACTGATTCTACGCGTGCTAACTTGTGCTAATCTGTCATTCAAAACGGGTTTTCCAATTCGCTTTCCTTTTTTATCTTGCTCTTTTGATGCAAGAAATTTTCTTCCATTTCTCACACTATGTCCGTCTAAATATTCCAGATATATTCTAAGTCTATGGGTCAGATATACTCCTTGGTCACATAGAATAGCAGCTTAGAAATGTGATGCGACGTGACTTAATCTATCATTTATCGATTAAACTTACCCAACTTGGTGTTTTAATTGGTTTATTCGGATATTATAATAAATAATAATAATAATAAGTTTATTTATTTCTTTCACAAATCTTTTACACACTATACTTATGAGTCTAAATAGTTCTACTAACTACTAAGTACCAGCATCCTTCCAATGACACGGATAATTATGTGAATTGAGACTATTATTATTAGACGACTAATATTCATATTAAACAATTACATTATAATTTGCAATCACTTGAAGTACTCATAATCCGTGTGGCTTAGGAGAATCTACTATCTTGTCCTGTGGTTGTCGTGAAAGGTAAATGCCAATAAATGTCTCAAATAGACTGGTAATGAGTAGCAGCATCTTAGAAAATTAGAGAAAGAAAGAGAGTTAGAAAGATAATGAGAAACAGAATTGTATTAATAAAAATTGCCTTCAACACTCATCATCTTCAGCAGACATAACAATTTAATGTTCTGTTAAATTCAATATTTTGACATCCTTTTGTAATATTCAAATATTATTATTTTGCTTCTGTTTACTATTTTAATCCTCTTATTTGTTAAATCCAAGCCTTCTGCGATATTTCTTGTATTATTGATACCGTTTAGTGTTACTTGTGTCCGTATTAGTTCTGCTGCATTATATTGACAATGTTAAGGTTATTTGTGAATTACATATTCATGCTACAATCTACTTGTAGGATTCAGTTGGTAGTTCATTATTTGACATAGATTGATAAAGATTTCTTATATTTAAATGAACGCTACACATTTAAATGAAACTAATTTTATGGATTTTATCGCGTTTAATTTTACTATTTATAACTCCACGTTTCGAGTGCTTTACAGCACCCATGGTCACAGGAGGACTTAGGTGACAGATGTCTTGATGTCATAGTTAACCCGGGGTACCTTCAGCATTTAATTATTATTTTTGGTCCGATCTACACAGAAAGAGGTTACTGTGTCTTAAAGTCTTGCAGTGATATGCTTGGTTTTTGATTTAATATTATTAATTATAGGATTCCAAGCTGGTGGTAATACCCAACCATCTTCTCTATTAAAATTAGGATGTTCTTTAATTTCAATAGCCTCGCGAATCATCCTTGGTAGGAATCGGATTCACGGTTCTCCGCGCAGATAAAGAAACGCTACGATAGTAATGGATACGTCGGATTATAACTTTAAAATGCAAGAACTTTCAAACTTTCAAACGAACTTTCAAAAAGGTCAAAACAGACCCAACTATTAACACGATCAAAACAACTAGCGATCTAATAAAGAAACACGCCGAAAAGTTCAATCTAGACGTAAATTCGATACTACCATCTTGTACCAAACCACCGAAGTTTTATGGTTTATCCAAAATACACAAACTCATTGCTCCACTACGTCCAATAGTGAGTCAAATAGATTCACCAACCTACAGATTGGCTCAACATGTGGCTAAAATACTCTCCCCACTAAGAGGACACACAAGAGCACACACAAAGGCTTCATACCATTTTGTCAGCGAGATAAAAGACCTACATCTTACTGACAATGAAACTATGGTCAGTTTTGATGTCCAGTCGTTTTTTACATGCCTACCTGTTGAAGACTGCATCTCAATTGCAACTAGAAAGCTAACAGAGAACTACATGCCAGTAGAACATGCAGAATTACTTAGAATCTGGCTATGTATTGTGGAAGGAACAATACTACCGGTAACTAGAAGGTGTGGCGATGGGCTCCCCAGTATCTTCCATTGTTGCTGACATTTCATGGAAGACTTTGTGGAGAAGGCCCTTCGTACTTTTCCAGTAAATCCAAGGTTCTACAAGCGGTACGTAGATGATACTTTCACAATTCTACGTTCTGATAAAGTCACTGCATTTTAGCTTAACCTTAACTTTTTACCTTAACTCCATAAATTCTAAAATACAATTTTCAATGGAGTTAGAGGCAAATAACTCTTCAGCTTTTCTAGATGTTTTAGTAATTAGAAATCCTAAATACACTTTGAGTCACACTGTGTATACGAAAAAGACCCATACTAACACGTATTTAGACGGTGAATCTCACCACCATCCTTCACAGTTAGCTATCATGGGTAAATCTATGTTTCAGAGAGCACATGTGATCTGTGACAGTAAACACCTGGCCGCCGAGCTTCAGCATGTCAACCAAGTTTTGCAAGACAACAAGCTTCGGACAAAAGTATACAACCAGTGCGTGTTGCCAGTGATGACATATCGAACCGAGACGTGGTCCTTCACTGCAGGCCGCATGAGGAAGCTCAGAATCGCGCCGCGAGCTATGGAAAGGGCTATGCTCGGAGTTTCTCTGCGAGATAAAATCCGTAACGATGTTATCCGCAGCAGAACTAGAGTAACCGTCGTAACCCTAAGGATTAGCAAGCTGAAGTGGCAATGTGCCGGCCATATAGCTCGGAGAACCGAAAACCGTTGGGGAAGAAAGGTTCTCGAGTGGCAACCTCGTACCGGCAAACACAGTGTAGGGTGACCCCCCACTAGATGGAGCGACGACCTACACGGTTTTGCAGGAAGTCGATGGATGCAGGTAGCTCAGGACCGTGTTTTATGGTAATCTATGGGGGAGGCCCATGTTCATAGTGGACTATGGTAGGCTGAAATGATGATGATGATGATGAAGCTTCGGATTCCGCGCCTTCGTCGCAGTGACCGAGTGAAGCCAGCCACAGTCAAGCGTGTAACTGCAGTTAGTTGCTATAATAAATTAAATTAAATCAAAAACCAAGCATACAACTGCAAGACTTTAAGATACAGTTAGCTCTTTCTGCGTAGATCGGACCAAAAATAACAATTAAAAGATAAAGGTACTCCGGGTTAATCTATGTCATCAGGACATCTGTCACCTTAGTCAGTCCTCCTGTGACCATGGGTGCTGTAAAGCACTCGAAACGTGGGGGTATAAATAGTAAAATTAAACGCGATAACATCCGTAAAATTAGTTTCATTTAAATGTTACATTATCTAAGAGTTTCATAAAATTAAAAACTGCAAGCCCATTTTTTCAGTTTTAATAAAAATACTTGTCGGCATGGCTAGTAGTACTTCTTATGTTTATTTACATATTTTTTTATTTATTAAATGTCTTATATTTTAAACTATTTCCTTACAAATGGTTGATGGTGAAGTTTTACTACCAAATAAATCAACATTTTGGTATCCCTTGTCGGATACTTCTTACATATATGATAAAAAGTAAGTTTGCTAGTGTGTATTACAAAACTTCATGTGCTTAGTGTCACCGGATAATGCTCTATTCCGCGGCTTCACTATAAAGTTAAATGCAAAGAGTATATAAAAGTAGTGAAATGCACAGCATAGAATAGAACAGTCCCATAGACAAACATTATACTAATGTAGAACAGTCCATAATGATAAATAACCCCAAGAAGTGTTAAGTAAAGAACGAAGTAATATATAGTTATTTATAACATAATCAATTTCATAACAATCGCCGATAAATTACTTCAAACATGTCTTGGCGAAACTTCCTAAAGACATTTAGTTGAATTTTCTGAAACAAGATTCGAAATTATCCAAAATATTTATTTCGGATTATGGTTTTCTTTTATATTTCGGATATTTTTAATTTTATGGAATTTCATTACAACCTTGGTATAAGTATATATATAATCTATGATTATTATGAAATTATTAATATAGTCTACTGACTTAACTTACAATAAGCGTTCATGGCTCTTTGATTGAATGAGTGGAATTATAATCTCATTCTCATTCCATCTCACTCGCTCGGATAGAACATGGCGGTGCTACACAGGATGTCCATAAGCTTTTAATTTTTGCGTTAACGAATCGCAATTTTGGTTGGGTTTCTATATTTACTGCAAAGTTTTAACGTGCATCACTTAAATTGTCAATTACATTGTGGTTTGAAGTCTTATATTTATTTTAATCTTTTTGGACCAATTTGCAATGAAAATCATTACTTCATTGGTGGTGTAAAAATAATTGTGACAAATATAGCACATATTTTCAGGTAAATTTGTTGTTTCAATAACTACTGTAAATACCTTCATATCTTTTTTTTCCTTTACACTATTTTATAACAGTGTTCATAATCCACAGACTGCGAAACAGATCTGATGTCTACTTTGTACAATTTTACTTCCAAGTTTTCTCGTGTTATTTTTTCTTCTTAAGTTTTGAAGTACTTTAAATTAGAATCAATATTCTTCTGAAGACTATTTTATCTAGAATTTTGCTGATTAAGTTGTTTATTTCATTATTCGCTAGGACAATTCCTTTGTGCTTTTGAATCACGTGTGAATTGAGCGTTATTGTGGGGTCAATAACTGCTGACTACAAACTATTATACTTAGTTATAATCTTATAACAGAGGTCGAAAAGGCATTTAACATTAAAAGAGCTTCCGTTAATTGTAACCAGTTGATACCCCGTATGATTTACCCTGTTGATATAGTAACGACAGGCAGTCGTGGAATATGTGGATTGCATTTAATGACAACCTTTTGCGTATGTACACAAGTACAAGAGGAATATCATAATTATTATTATTCGATGACATGTGGAGGCTGTTAAAATAGATTGTAATCCTTCCTGGGGCTGGTGCAGTTAAACGCTGAGTACGCGACGGTGGCGACAGGCGGTAGGCGAAGGCATAATATCCGACAGTCAGCTGTGCGAGTGTCATGTTGTCGCACCGCGCTGCGTCGTGGGAAGTGGCCTAAATTATTACCCCTCCATTGAATCTTCGCGAAATTTGGCTTTATGGAGAGTATTGACCCAGATTTCAAACCATTGCAGATTTTTAAAGTACTGCTGTTACACTATACTGAACTTGCCCATATTAATTATTTTTATTTACACTTATTTTACTTTTATTTTCAAAAAATAACACATTCTTTTGTTCTACCTTTGTGCCATATTTTATCAGTTTCTGCCTAATTATCATATTTGAACTAAGTTTATATTATAAAATAATTTATTACACTTCACTTTCTCAGAACTTGTAATTTTATTTAACTTCTAAATAAATAAGCATGCCTTCAGTTAATAGCTTTATAATATAAAGCTCTTCAGTATTTAAAAATGTTAGATATTTTTTTGAACACAATTATTTCTGATTATTTCTGAAGTATTGTTTATAATTGAGTGAAATATACTCTAGTTGATATTAAGTTGTGTAATGCATCTAGAAATTATTTAGCAATGTGTTTCAATATAAAAAAATATTAAGCTAAACATTAAGTCGTATTTATAAACTAATATGTATTTATAAACTAAACATTACTGACAGTTTAAATAAATAATTTTAATGTATTGATTTATTTGAAATTATGGAATAATAGCTGAAATGTAAAATTATATAAGAGCGCCACTTTAAACATTTTCATTGTTAGGTGTGTTTCGCATTCACCATTGTTGTGCAATCAACAATTTTCAATAAAGTTACTTTTATGGTTTGTTGCTGGACGCTGTTGATAACCACTACACACATAATATTTAATCAATGTTTGATTAACATTGTATGATTCAATGGCTCTCGTAACTATTTTGAAACTTTAGACCAATTTATTTATCTTAAAATACATGTAGTGATCCTTTAAAGAAAAAGCAAAAAACAGCTAAGATATAATTATTATTATGATTAATATTGTATGAGTGTCGGTCCTTGTATAAATTATTAAGTTTTACATAAAAGTTTGATACTATGATAATGTAAAAAGATATTCTTTAAAAAATACAAGAGTACATTCTATGTGCACTATTTTTAAGTTTAATATGTATATAAATTGTTTCTTCAGGACAAAGAGTGAAGAAAAAATTGGTTGTAAACTTATTAACAATTATAGAGCACTATAACATATTATTTTATGTAATATTTATTTTATTCTATTTCAGAAAGCTGTGGTGGACATGGCTACACTTATTCAAGAGAATGGTATTAAGGAGTTGAGCAAAGGCACTCATGGAGTTGTGGCAAACCATGGCATATCAGCTCACAGTGTTGCCAGTCACATGGTGCCCGATCATGAATACTGTGAAACAGGAAAGCCTGTGGAACCACCACCCCCTTGTGCCAACTCTGGTACAGACACAACAGTGGAAACCACTGCTGAAGACGAGGAAGAAACTCCTGAAATAGACATCATGATAAACAATGTTGTGTGCAGTTTTAGTGTTAAGTGCCACCTGAATTTGAGACAAATAGCTTTGAATGGTGTTAATGTAGAGTTCCGCCGCGAGAATGGAATGGTGACGATGAAGCTGCGGCGCCCTTACACTACTGCGTCGATTTGGTCGTCGGGGCGTATCACATGTACTGGTGCTACCAGTGAGGACCAGGCAAAAATCGCGGCACGTCGATACGCGCGTGCATTACAAAAGCTTGGTTTCCAAGTACGCTTCCAGAACTTCCGCGTCGTGAACGTCCTAGGAACGTGCCGTATGCCTTTCGGAATACGGATTATAGCCTTCTCTAAGAAATATAAGGAAGCAGAGTGAGTATGACATCCATTTTATCTATCTAGAATGCATAGATAAAGCTAAATCACTATTTACAATTGCAAAATTTTAAATGATATGTAATATTTCAGTTTTTGTATCAGTGTTAATAATACTTTTGCATTGAAGTGATATATAACAAATAATATACATAACATAAGTAGATGAATGTTATTTAGAAGTATCTAGTAGCTCGTTTACATTTTTGTGAATAAATTGTTATAGTAAGTGGTCAATGTGGACCAAACTGTTTCATCTTTATGAAGTTGTAGGTGCATATTAATTTTTCAGTAAAAGTAAGTAATTTCTATTAATGTTCCACTGCTGAGCACAGGCCTCCTATCAAAACCCTCTCTGTTTTGGAGCCTTTCATTTGGCTCCAATGTTAGTTAACAGACTTCATGTGTTGTCTAAATATTTCTAAGTAACTAATTTATGCTGTTGTATTGACATCTTATGTCTCCGTATGAGAAAATCAAGAAATATCTCATATGTCAAACATACTTGTGGTAGGATTTCTTTGCAGTAATCCATCTAGGGATCCACCATAAGAACAGCTATTCTGCTATGAAGCAACAGTTTGCAAACATTACTTTGTTTCAGTGTGAAGGGCACTGTTAGCTAGTGTAATTATGAGACTTAAGAACTGATGTTTTAGGGGGAGCGGTATAGTGTGGTACCACTCAGAAATGTTCTGGGTGAAACAGCATTTGTTATGGGCAGACATTGCACAGGAGGTTAATGTTTAGCCTGTCTCATCACTTTCTACTATGAAATATGTTTCTGAGATGGGCTATTCTATATACATCTAAAGATTACTGCTTGGAGTAAATGTCCTCCCCAGATCAGACCACCTAATGTGGTGGGTAGCTACCCTTTTCTCTAGTCAAACTAGTGATCTGTGAGTGTGGCCTTTCTTAATCATGCCCACCTATTTATATGCCAGATTTTAGCAACTAGCTGCCACATTGCTCTACTACTTACAAAATTAATCACCACCACCTTTTAAACATTGTACTCAAATAGTCTTTAACTTTCTCCCCCCGTGTTTGAAGGATGCACAAACTCAGTATAATCTATGGGGGAGGCTGATGTTCAGCAGTGGACTTGTGTTGAGCTGTAATGATGGTGACGAGGAATTAAGATTTATTATACTAGCTAATGCCCGTGACCTCATCCGCATGGATACAGGTTTTTTTAAATCTCCCGTTTCTTGTCTGACTGTGTACTATTTGGATTTCTGGAAAAAAAGTATCAGTGTAACTACCTGATGAATCTTGGGTCCTGAGTTTGGATCCTAATGGCCACAAATATTTATATTTCATCATCATTTCTGCCATTACAACTCCAATGCTGAACATAGGCTGCTGAATATTTATTTTATTTTTTTTTGTAATTTTTCGGAGAACTTGAACCTTTATAATATCTACATAGGTAAACTTATAGATACGGAGGCTACTTATTGTTCCCACATATTTGTAGCTTAATGAAAAGTTGTTGCAAAACACAGTTTACAGTATCAGTGTCGCTAGAGTTATATACATTTTAGCTATTGTTTATAAAATTTAGATGTGAAAAAAATTCGTATATCGCTGTTGCTATTAAGAAATAGATCCACCTTGCTGTTATCATAGTGTTAGTTGAGTAAAGTGCTGGCTCGGATAAGATACGCGTTTTGCCTATAGACAAATATTATAGTAAATTATTGTTTTTCTTTTGAATATATTTTGCCTGTCCTGTCCTGGAGACATGACACTTTCTCGAACTTTATCTCAAATCCATCAGATACGAAATAATAAGGATTGGTGAGTCATTCTTACAGCTAAATTTCACCATTACTAGTATGAGACATTACAGGTGATTATTACAATAATTCTTTTGTTAATAATAATTCGTATTTTTTAAAACTTTTATTCGTCTGTGTACATTATCTTTTCGTAATGTCCAGTTTCCGTTACAATTCCACAAATTTTAGCAATCGTATTTGATGTTGTATATGTTACGTAAAGCGAATTAACTTTGAACTAAGAGCACGAACGCAACCGCTGCAATACCGTCTGAGACTGCTCTTGAAAAATATTTTCTATCCATATTTCTTAATTCATTCATTTAAAAAAAATGGTAATGTCGTTGTTTATTGAACATACTCTGTCAGAGATTCGATCATATTTAAACGCAGGTTGTTTTTATCGTATTTAGATGGCAAGGATAATCTCGTATACATTTAGTATGAGTAGAATAAGAAAAACTAATTGTTATAAGGTCAAATCTATGTTTTGTTACCGTAATTATTTTCTATTAGCCGATAGTTGTCCGGCAGAGTAGAATACCACCAACCTCTTTGCTACCGATGTGTCGTAAAAGGCGACTAAGTTATTCTACGGACAGCCTTTATTCCTGCAGAATATTCTGCTCGTGGGAAAAATTTATTTTTTACTTGTACTAAAATGGCGGCGACGTGGTTTACCACCCTCGTCATTCACGTCTCGTTTTCCACATATATTTCCAATGTATGGGAAAAAGGCGTGACTGTATATATGTAATTATTTTTAGCTGATACAATCTCTGCGCATTACTTTGATATTAATCCATACCATTACTTAAATATATATCAATACAGTATATGAAATAATTTAATTGTGACTATAATAATGGATGGAGTCTGGGCGAAGTAAATTTGAAAAGCAAAACGAAACGAAAGAGCTTAGGGGCCGGGCGTTTGTACACGTACGCGAGTGATGTGAGTTCGATCCCCGGTGCCTTCTAAAATTGTTCTGCAATTCTAAGTGCCGATTAAACACGTGCTCAGCGGTGAAGGAAAACATCTCGAGGAAACCTGCATGTCTGAGTAATAGAAATATTTCGAGGACATGTGAAATCTGCCATTGCTTAGGAGCAGCGGACTCTTCCTTGCTCCAAATCCCTATCAAAAATGGGAAGAGGTCTGTGCTCAGCACTGAGACATTTATAGGCTGTTACTTTTTAAAGCGAAATGGAACGTAAATATTCTATAAAATAATTGCAAGTTGACAATTTTTTTAATTATTTATTTTCAGTCATATTATTATATTTTAGTCAGTTTTACAGACACCAATTTCACATGCACAACACAATCAAATAAGAAAACCAACAATTTGTGTTTTTACACAAACTTTAGCTGTGGCTGGGATTCGAACCTATGACTTTCAGGTAGTTGGACCAATAACCACGTGGTCGTCAAATGTTTAAGATGTTTGTTTATGGCAATCGATTAAAAAACTAAACCAAAACCATTCGAGATATTCCAACGAAATAAAGACTAAATTGATCCCTGAGTTACCCATCCATAAAGGTCCGACCGGATTCAATTAATAAACGTAGTATCTTTGCTTGTCATATTTTATCAAGTGAGTGTATATAATACATATGACAGAAAAACGTATTTACGACTCTTAACTCACAGACATACTTTAATTTCCTTTATTGTACATGATTATGAAACAATTATAAAAGTATTTCAACACAGATAAAGATGTTTTTTTTTGTTACGGGCGACCAATCATTCATTTCAGACTCTTTCATCGTAGTTTACGATGTATTCAACATTTTTCTTAATGTACTCCACCAGTTTGCTCAGTAATTTAACTTAAACATATGACCTATTTTGGTATCTCGTTAGAGTGTTAGACTCGACCGACGCTATTGTACGTGAACTATTTATCATCATTTCAGCTTATCACTAGTCCACTGCTGAACATAGGCCTCCTCCATAGATTGCTACAAACGTTTGGAGCTCTAATTTTTGGGGGATTTTGCCATAGTTGCCACGCTTGGCAGGCGGGTTGGTAACCGCAGTTTATTTATTCAGATGTTCTAGGGAAATTCATTTTCCCTCGTCGACTTTTACGACACCCACGGGATGAGATGTTAGATTCTCTTAAAAAAATAATAATCCCCCTGGGTTTCTTACTGGTTCTTCCCAGGACAGAGGCATTTCTTTGCGAACCAGTGTAGTTTAAAACAAAATGACGTTCAATAAGCATTATGTAAATGATCTATATTGCATAAAAAATATTCTATTCTATTCTATTCTATTCTTATGAACTAATAACTACGTTACGTATTACTAACGTGAACTATTATATAAAATATTGTAGTCTAATATCTGGTGACTGTGTCCATACTAATTTAGTTGTAGTTTGTTGCCCAAGTTGGGATGATTGGTAATAATCGCCATGCTTGGCCGGCGATAGCGGCACCAGACCAGATTTGCGTGTTGACATTTTTCGAAAAGTTGAATTCCTAGACAATTTCGAGGAATTCCCTCGTTGGACTCTCACGACACATGCGGAATGAAACAGCACGGCAGATTTTCATTTAACCAAATCATACTAATAATTTTCATTATTATTATGTCAAATCATACTAACAATGAAAACAGATTTTCATTTAACCAAATCATACTAATAATGAAAATTATTAGTATGATTATTTATTTGTGAAGTTGCGGTTGTTGTGTTAGTTGGTCACTTTTATTTTCGACTACAGCGACAAATAGCGATAGTATAGTCGCACAAGAGTACTCGCGAACACAGGGGCATTCACTCGTCCCAACCGGGTAGGTACCTGATGTAAAGCTCATTCGATAAAAACGGAGGTAGCACAACCAGACCCGAAAACCAATAATTTGTTTTGCACAAATGTCGGCTGCGAACCCACGTCCTGCGACGTGGTAGTCAGGTACTTCAAGCGCTCGTATAGCCAGTGTCTATTATGTCACGTTATAGTTTTGATGTAAACATGATTGTAAAACTAATCACTTAACTGTAATATTTTTTTATTTGATAAAGTGATGAAACGAGCCAAACGTTCACCTGATAGTTAGTGCAACGTCCGACCATAGCAAATGCTGTGTCACCCAGAATATTTCTGTGTGACACCACACTGTGCCCGTCACCCTGAGACATAAGTTCTTAAGTCTCATATGTCCAGTGATTACGCTAGCTCACAGTTCCCTTCAAACCGAAACAGTAATGCTTGCACACTACTGCTTCACGGCAGAATAACTGGCCCTGGGGTGGTACCTACCTAGACGGATTGCTGCATAGGAATCCTACCACCAGTAATAATTCGTCAGTTAGTTTTTATTTCAATCTCAAATATAATCTTGGGATACTACCCAAATAAAAAAAAAGTTAATGCCATGGATTTTCGTTTACAAATTTATATTATTTCAAAAGTTTTAATATGTCACCTGCCGAAAACTGCACCTGCTGCTTGTTACAGTTCCCTAATCTCTTCGCGACTCATAAAAAATATTGTGACTCCACAGATTAGGTTTGTTTGAATTGTAATGCCATTGAAGAAAACTTGTTTGGATAACAACTGTCAAATCACACAGTGCTTAGTCGAGACGCCGTATTCAAGTTTACTTAAAACATTTTATTTTTTATTTTTACATACCACTCGAGGTGTACGAAATTTATTTGATTCGCTCAGGTTCTCTGTCTACTTAAAAAACTTTTTTAAATGTTTATTTTACATTCTTAACCTTAACATCACTTTGAAGACCGTGTCGTTTCGTCCCGGGGTGAATACACTTTTTGAACGACTCCTCACACTAGGATTTCTCAAGCAGTGATGGTCATACGGGGAAATATTAGTAATGATCTCGTTAAATCTGACGGCATATAAATAGACATTAAAAAAAGTTACAGTGCTTAAAATAAATCTTATATTTTTCTTATTCATTAATTTAGTTCGTTAGGAGTTAGTTTAAAAGCTATTACTGGGCTTTAAAAATGTATACGTAGGAATTATATAAAAAGAAACAAACATGTTATTGGCTTATAATATCTTGTCAACGATTAAGATACTTTTCCACTTCTTCGTGGCTTCGTCGTCGACTAGGATGTCATCATTTGAGAATCCTAATATGAGATGATAAATATTTTAAATACAACTTTACTCTGATACTATATTGCAGTGATGTGTGGAGGCGTTCACTCAGATTTATTGCAACCGAATACTGGCGATGAATTACGCAATGCACAGCAAGCAGCAACGACAGGAACTTTTTTTTTAAGCGCTCTATGAAGCCTTTATGACGCCCTGTCATAGCCGGTGCGCAATCCGTAGCAACTGACAAAATATTATTAAAACGAATATGTTTTTCGCCACGGAACTTTTCCAGTGTACTTAATATGGTTTCTTCTTTTGTATCTTTCCACATTATTAGCTAACAATAGTTCTTGACATATTTGCTCGTCTTTGGAACCTCACGTATGACAATAGCAATGTTTTATTGGTTGGTAAAGTTGACTCATCCAGCTGGATTGAAAATTGACAGGTCTGCAGGTGATTGAACCAATACGTCTTGGCACAGAACTTCAGCTCAAAGACATTTTTCGGATAATATCTGCAGGTGTTTTAAAGAGCACAGTGGTTATTAATTCTTTTAATGCTGTTAAAATCTATTTTTTCCCAATACATAGTATGTGGTGTGCCTGTTTTAGCAATCAACAATGAGATATTTAACGAAGTTTCAAGTCCGTCATTGTCTTGCTTAGAAGGTGATAAAAAAAAATTGATACAGTTGGCAGAATTTCGTACTTCTTTTTTTGAAAATAGGTTACAACTTTGTCTTTTCTATTCGGGTGTAGTTTATTAAAATGAGCTTGAAGCCTAGAAGGCGTTTTTAGCTTCATTTATAAACGTTTCTTGACTAATAAGGCACATTGACGATGATGATTAATATAATCCCCACTATACTGCCGTCTCTTCTTTTTTGCTTCCGACATGGTTTTTACTGACACTTTACAGTGAGAGAAAAAACTTTTAAAAGCCTGTTATCAATTGCGTGCGATATTGCTAATGAAAATAAAATCAACAATCACTGTCTTTATATAGGTTGGAGACATAACACACATGGACAGGAATAAGATCATGTTTATCTCAGTCAGTGACCCGCTTAAAACACCCTTCGTGGATATAAAGGGCATGTGCCGCGAGGGGTCAAGTTATCAAATTTAATGTGGATCTGAATGTAGTGGAATCTTTCAATTTTCATCCACTCCCCGAAATACCGAAATATGTGAATTTTCGATAAAAATGATTACAATACATACAATAACAGAAATTAACCAATATTAAAGTTTACTTTACTTAGTACGTGATTAACGATTTTTTTGAGACTATATTTTTTAACCTGCCTTAGCCCACTCTGCGCCCATATTTTTCTGGGTCTTCTACTGTGGGCGTTTGTGCCTCAGGGGGGCGTTACCGCCGACGTTGCGAACCAATGGCCTAAATGAATAGATAATCTTTGCAAAGGAAGAGTTTGACACAGCAATCACTCTGTAAAAAGTTAAATATATACCACCCTATAATATCTTATAATATAAGATCACCTACATTAAGGAAAATTTAGGTTTGCTCAATATGGCAAAATATGTAATTTATGTCCTAGTCGATTTTCACTACAGTCGACAACTTCCGCATAGGTACTGTATGACTGATCTACTGCGCAGGAGATATTGATTATATTAAGTGTAGTCAAAAACACTCTTCTTAAACTACCCGCGCTCTGTGTAACGCCTGTGCGATAAGATAGAGGGAGGCTAGAATGCAGTGTGAGACACGGGGACGATCGCAACACAATAAGATCTCGATAACAACAATTCGAGTTTTTGCACAAATGTTGCCAACTTTTCTGAGATTCGAACCAAGGACCCGGGACGTAGGAGTCAGGCTCTGGGCGCACCACTAGGCCGTGCGGTTGTAACGGCTCAGGTTATTTTATAGTGCCTGTTGGCTAATGACCTGAAGGCGGGTATAAAATATATGGTATAAAAGGGTTTTTTTCTATTCAATAAGTTTTTTTCCTCGAAGACGAAGTAATACACTATCCCTCCGATAGAAGTAACTGACCGCGCCGAGGTGCGGCACTCTCGGGCACCCTCGAGGTTTCTACGCCCACAAGGTCAAGCCAAGGTCCCCTATCGAGGGCTTTTGCGCTGGTTACCCATAAATAAAGATTTCGTCTGAGCGCCCGTTGCGCTCGACCACCTTTCAATCCGGCGAAGTTGTAAAAGTCTTCTGCTAACAGTGATCATCCATCATGTAATACCATTTTCCTCTTCTAATATATATAACAACCTTCCGTTTCGTCCTATCATACGACTCCTATTTTATAATTTATTAAAATACTCGGTAGAGTTTAGAACCGGAAATTATTTGTAACGCAGGTTGTTCAGTTGTGTTTTATTAAAAGAAAAACAATAGTTATGTTCGAAGTATGCGATAGATGCACTCACTTGCCCCATAGTTGATGGAAAGATCAAGCAATATCAAAGGTTCGACTGCTCTCAGATATACGGGACAACCACTATACATGCGTTATTCGTGTACAAACGTTTTCTTTTGATATTCTAACCTAGAACTATACTATATATGCTCTCAGATATACGGGACAACCACTATACATGCGTTATGCGTGTACAAACGTTTTCTTTTGAGATTCTAACCTAGAACTATACTATATATGCTCTCAGATATACAGGACAACCACTATACATGCGTTATGCGTGTACAAACGTTTTCTTTTGAGATTCTAACCTAGAACTATTCTATATATGCTCTCAGATATACGGGACAACCACTATACATGCGTTATGCGTGTACAAACGTTTTCTTTTGAGATTCTAACCTAGAACTATACTATATATGCTCTCAGATATACGGGACAACCACTATACATGCGTTATGCGTGTACAAACGTTTTCTTTTGAGATTCTAACCTAGAACTATACTATATATGCTCTCAGATATACGGGACAACCACTATACATGCGTTATGCGTGTACAAACGTTTCCATTTGAGATTCGAACCTAGAGCTGTACTATATAAACATTCGAGAAAGTAAACAAATACGTTGCCATGTGTCTATAACGTAGCATATGATCCGCTGGAAGACGTGTGCTTCAAGGTGCCCCTGTACGGGTGCAGACGCTTGTGATTGGGCAGTCTTATAAAATGGCACATTGCATATTTTTACAGTTAGAATAGGTTTTAAAAATAAACTGCATTTTAACAGCTTTGACGCGTTCGAGAACGTTTTATTTGGAGATTTTGATTTATTTTACTATTTTACGCTGATATGAATGCATTTTGTGCTTTACTGTAATTTTAGATCTAATAAAAAAATCAACAAACTAAGATTTATTTATTTACTCTTTCATGTATTAAGCCGATAGGTGTCCGGCAAATTAGAATAGCACCTACCTCTTTCTTAACGAGGTGTCCTAAGAGGCAACTAAGGTATTTAACGGACAGCCTTTATTCGTGAAGAATAACACCATAGTATGCAATACTGTCATTATACTGCTCGTGGGAACGCAATGGCGAGTAAGAATTTTTTGGCCTTCTGCCCTTATGTGGGAAAAAGGCTTGACTGTATGCATGTATGTATGTATTCATTCAACTTTCGAAAAAGGATTACAAATGGCGGACCTAATGCCTTTTGGTCAACCACGGGCATGGAGAAATAATCTCATAGGTGCTTGAGATAACATTACAAGACTATTTACAACAACAAGATTATTTTTAAAGTATATTTCTTATACGAATTAATACCATCGAAAAGCAACTTTCATCGAATCGAGCCAAAATATTTTTACTATCTAAATGCGAAGGCCGGTAAGAATTTAATCTACCTAGAAATGAATGAACCAGAAATGCCACTATTAAAATATGTCTTTAACAATCTAATCTTATATTGAAGATACTCAGTGCAATTATCTATAGAAATAAATAAAAATAGATATTCTGTCTGCGGTCTGTTTGTGTATTTGAAAGTAAGCGATTTTATAAACTTCTTAATCTATTGCCATGTGTGTGTCATCGTAACGATTTAAAAATAGTTTACGTTTGTTTAAAGTAAAAGTCTCAGTGCAAACACACAAATTGTTGAGATTCGGGTCCACCTCCGATCTTATCGCATAAACTATATATCTGGTAGGTTAGGACGAGTGAGTGCGTCTGTACACATATATACGCATTATAATATCTGTGGCGCAATTGATATCTTCCGACAATATTCGGAAGTTGTCGCCGTGGTATAAAATAGGCCAACAGGACATCATCTTTATACGAACCAAGTTGTAAGCTCTCTTTGTTCTGACCTAAATGAAGGAAAATCTTATAAGCTATAATTAAATTCGTCATAACGCTGAGTTTCCCATATTTATAAGAGCTCGACAAATAAATTGTATACGAGGCTGTATACGTATGTCGAGGCCGAAAAAATTTCTTAAGGCCTTCTAAAGCACGATTTCGATTGAGTGCTGAGGCACTTAAATTTTCTTTACAACATTCCCGATAACATTTAGGGTTATTATGACTACCAAACGTGGAGATAGAACGGCTTGCCTCGGAAGATAGTCTCGCGTGTCTACCAAATATGTTTATATCTTATCTTCGATCTATGAGATCTTACTAATAGTATGATATCTATGAGCGTAAATCACTGTACTTAGATATGCCAAATTCAAGTAAAAGTATATTTGTTTCTGTACATGATCTCGGTGTATTTCCTTATAATATTTTAATAGTTAAAAATATATCTCGAGTCTTCCAAAAGTGCTCAGGCGTCATAACGACATCGACAAATTAAATTTTAAATAAGCTAAAACCATAAGGAATTACATCTAACTATATAATATGTGGTTATGGTGAATGATATTGTTTATTGATGGATTAAATTGGTAAATGGTTTAATGAATATGAGAATTTTTTTTTACAAAAAAACTTTATCATTCCATAAAATCATTTTATGTTGTCATCATGTATGTTTTTTAACATTTAATTACTAGTACAATCGAAGCAAATAACAGCAAAAACAGTTGATAATGACTGCAAAGCTTAGATGGTGATTTTTTACTTTTTTAATTTCAAAATATCCTCAAAAGTAAAATCAAAATGAGTTTCTTAAAACTTTTTATTTACCATCGCTTAATAAACAAACATTTAGTTATGGTTAAACATAATATTATTTAAAATCTAAATTGTTTGCGTGTGTATGAGTTTGTCGACTATCGCGTATTAATCTAACTTTTATTATTAATATACAATAGGTAATTAGTTTGTGGATAGCTTTATAACGCATTTTACACCTATACTTATAAAATCTATAGTAGGATATAACCAAATTTATGTATATAACGGCGATTTATATATATAAATATGATATATCGGCTACCCGTTTTCACGCTTTATGAGCATAAAATAAAATTGAGTAATAATTATTTATTTTACAATTAAAATTACTAATCTGAGTAATAGACTTCGATATCTATACATAGTATAAATGGACGTCACTGGCGAGCGTCTGTCCTTCTGTATGACCGCGCTAATCTCAAGAACCACTGAACGAATTGGCATGCGGTTTTCACTGCTATAATCTGCATCTCCCCTGAAAAAAATATTTATTAAAAAGTGCCCTAGCTCATATAGGAGCTCAGCATTAACTGTATTATTAGTGAATCAAGTCTGGATAAAGTGAAGCCGGGCCGCGACGCTAGTTTGTAATATTAGTAAGACTACGTTTAATACATTATTGCTCGGATGCAGTAACATGTGAACAAAGCATCGTGTGGCTTATTGGCCAATTTCAACCTCGTTGTCATCTTCTGGTCTACAATCAGAAGCTGTGATCTTGTATATTTGTGTTGTTAAGTACGAATAAAAGTCACTCGCTTTACCCTATAGTCACGTCACTTTATCCTATAATTTTTTTTGATAATATCGCGAAATAGGATCAAATATATCGGATGGCAGTACTGTCTCTGTGTCTAGGGGACAGTCACAATACCGACCCGAAAACAAATATTTTTTGTGTTATTCAGCTGAAATTTGAACCGAGTGCTTACGACTCAGCAGGCAGATATGTCGACTACTGCGCTATTGGCAGAGTCGCTAATTAACATACGGCTTCCGTACTCGTAACGTGGTTTCTAGTAGAAATCTGGAAAAAATATGTCAACATTTTTTATTGTTTTTTGTTTATATTTCTTATTACTATTTACAAAGGTCAACACGTGACGAACTCGTAACTTCGAAGCCTTTAAAACGTATTTGTTTCTTGTTTCAGTTACGAGCCGGAACTTCACCCGGGCGTTACGTATAAACTGTACAACCCCAAAGCTACGCTAAAGATTTTTTCTACGGGAGGTGTGACGATAACAGGTACATTGAATATTATATATTATTTTGCCGCGGTAGCTCAGGGGCTAGGCTCGCTATAATTTTCATAGTACGCGAGTGACCCGGGTTTCGATCCCCGGTGTCGGCACCTCTAAAATTGTATTTTGCATGTCTGAGAAATAAAAAATATTTCGAAGACATGTGAAGTCCGCCAACCCGCATTGGTGCGTGGCGGATTCTTCCTAGCTCCAAAACCCTCTCGGAAATGAGAGGAGGCCTGTGCTCAGCAGTGGGACATTTATAGGCTGAAACTTGCATTTATCGCTTATTGCAGCCTGTAACATTATTGAAGAGGGTCCGCACATTGAAAGCGAGGGCGTGGGCGCGAGCCCGGCAAAATCGAACTCTTCTAGTTAACTCAATATGATGACCTAATCATCAATATAGATTTCATCATCCTCATCATCATACTTTCCCTAGTTTTGGGAATTTATTGGAGTCTTAACTGGTGGTAAGAACTAATGTCTCAGGGTGACGGTTGCAGTGTGGTGCCACACAGAAATGTTCTGGGTGATACCATAGTTGTTATGGGCAGACGTTGCGCGGTGAACGTTTTGCTCGTCTCCTCACTTTCTCATAAAAAATAAAAAGTTTAGTAGTATAGTAATATTTTTTTTGTTTTATAAGTTTCTCGTCTATTCTGAAGTAGGATACGCTGTTACCGAACGTCTTACGTATTAACATATGATTTGCATAGCGAATACATTTCTGTTTTCAATTCTGGCCGTACAATGTCATAGTGTGTGTAGTGTTGTAGATTTTTCTTGTGGATTATCAGTTAAAGGTTACTAGAAAGTTTGACTTTATTACAATGTAGGTCATGGTTCATAAGATTATGCTTTATATTTATTTTTAATGAACAAATGTGTTGCACATACTACTATGAAGTTTTATTGTAATCTCATTTCTGTTTTTGTAGTGCGGTATTCCGTTATGAAAGAAAAAACTCATAATTGACAAAATTAAATGACAAGGTTAATTTTTTTTCTTTATCTTGAATAAATAATATAATTGTAATAATATATTCGTCGGCTCAGGTTGGCGCAGTGGCTAAGCCCTTGACTTTTGCACCACGGGTCGCGGGTTCGATTCCCGCACGGGACAAGTATTTGTATGGCCTACATATAGTTGTTCCGGGTCTCTATGTTTGTGCACGTATAATTTATGTCTGTGAAATGCAACCACGACACAGGAGAAATTCTATTGTGGGAGCACGGTATAAAAAAAAATGAAATTAATTACGTTACTAATTTTCCTGTTAACCGCTCCAACTAAGCTTAGAAGCTTTTGCTAGGAGATTGAGAGGAGGGTTCACGAAAATAGTCAAATGGCGGGCTGGAACCTGCGGCGTCAAGTTCCCTACACTATCATGCTTCTTATGGCGCGTCTAATTTACAATTTCTATCGATTCATCCTCTCTTTTCGATATTAAATTTATATAAAATAATAATTATAATATTAAAGGGGAGAAAGTTTCTTCGCATTTAGTATATTGCCCTGACACCTTCAGATTTCCGCCTGTTTTCCGGTCTCTTCAGAATTCCTTAGGTCAGGTTCTTTAGATCTATAGAGAGAGGGACTGCCAAAACTACTTGTCGCGTATTTTTAAGAAATCCTAAAATTTCTACAGCAACGGGAACATGTCGCTACCTTCAAGATCAGGCAAAAGTCATCGAACAAAATGACACATATATACTACTGTAATTAAATGTAAATAAACTTTGAAAAAATAAAATGTTTTGAGTTTTCATACTAATAATGCGAATAAACTTTTTCCCCGGCCTATTATAAGTCTGCTAGACAAGGCGTCGTTAACGTGAACACTTCGCACGCTTAACGTAATAGCAAGGGTTTTTTTGCACATAAGTGAATTCACCAAAATAGGACTATTTGTTATGGTACTTCGTAAATAAGTGTATTATTTTTATGTTATTTTGTAGAGACAAAAAATAAAAATGTGAAAAATAACATCTACTATTAGACAATATCGAATTAGGTCTATAGAATAAATAAAGAGGAAATGTAATGATAACTGTATGTAAGCTTAAATAAATAAATAATACTTACTATACTGAATCATAATTCAATATAATATATATTTCTTCAATTGATTATTTACGTAATGAATAAAACTGTTTTATAAACCGAGTTGGAAAAATGCTTAGTAAAAGAACCAGTAACAAATGTAACAGCATTATTTTTAGTTTATACTGTAACGGTAGCAGTAGGATTCATTTTATTTATTCCTATGTTTTTTATGGAAGAAAGTGAAGAGACGAGCAAATAGTGAAATTGTTCACCTGATGGTAAGTGCAAGCGTCAGTCTGGAGCAAATGCCGTGTCACTCAAAAAACGACACCTTGAGACATCAGCTCTTAAGTTTTATACGCCCAGCAATTACACTAGCTATCAGTGCCATTCAGACCAAAACACGGCTTCAACACTGCTTGACGGCAGAATAACTGTCACTCTGATGGTACCTACCTGGACTCCATCCTGCAAAAGCTCTTGAGATAAGATCAAAGGTAGGCTAAAATGCAGTATCAGGGACAAGGGTACAATAATACGCGACCAGACCCGAAAACCTATAATTATGCTTTTGCACAAATGTTGGCCCCGGCTGAGTTCGTACCCAGAACCTGTGGGGTAGAAGTCAGGTACTCTGAATACTAGACCAGTCGTCTATATTTCGTACGGTGGGTGAAGAGAATCGCAGCCAGTAATGATTAGAGGCATTCATATTATCATAGTCCTTAAAAGTGACAGCGCAACTTGATCTTGAATCTTCATTGAAGATGGTAACCATTACCATAAGGTAGGACTGTGTGTTCGTATGTGTATGGCGTTTGCTTCTAGAAATGTATTACGGACCGATTAAAAGGAAAGGAAAACATATCTAGTCTAGTCATTTTCTATTCATATCATTCATATAAATCATAATGTCTAGTAGGTAATTAGGAACAATTAAATCCAGAGAGCAGCCATCACCTCTCTTTCGATAATAAAAGTAGCAGCCTATAAATGTCCCACTACTAAGCACAGGCCGCCTCTCATTTTTGAGAACGATTTTGAAGCCGGGAAGAGTCCGCCACGCTTGCGGGCTCTAATGCGGGTTGGCGGACTTCACATGTCTTCGAAATATTTTTATTCGTTACACATGCAGTTCCTCACGATGTCTTCCTTCACCTTTGAGCACGTGGTAAATCAGCACTAATAATTGCAGAACAATTGTAGGGACACTGGGGATCGACCTCAGTTCACTCGCGTTCTATGAAATTTAAGCCTAACACCGGCTACACGGCGACGGCCTGAATAAAGAGAGCTAAGAAAACGATATTGGAACGGGTTCTTGCATTTGCAGCTCGGAGTGTGAACGACGTGCAGTCGGCGGTGGAGCGCATATTCCCGCTGGTGTACGAGTTCCGCAAGCCGCGCACGGCGGCCGACGAGGAGCTGCTGCGACAGAGACGCGCCGCGCGCCCCCCGCCTGCCACACCCCCTGTCACCACCGACCTGTGCCTCGTCACACTCTCCGACGACGACGCCGAAAACGCCGACGCCGACGCCTGGGAATGACGACGCCGACGCCAACACGTCGCCGACGCCCGCGCCGATGCCGACCGCCCCCGGACGGCCTCGCGCGCCACGCTCGACGGCGCACCCGCGTCTCAATCGTCGGCGAACTTTCCAGTTCATGCCAAAGATATTTATTAGAGGTGCTTCGCGCTTGTCCAACGCGAACCGCGCTCGCGCTTCTACTAATCTACGAGTATATCTTAGTACGCGTACATCGATTGTGTCAACTCGTAATTAAAAGTTAACGTCTGTTGAGAATACATCTCGATACTGATACTCAATTCTTTTTCATTTTGCCGTTGCAGTTATGATTGAAATTGTAGTGATAATAGTGTTCACGTTAAGATTTGTTCTAAGAAAGTGATGACTGAATGATTAGTTAGTTTTTAGTGATTGTAAATACGAAGCTTAGACATTATACATTTCATTAAAAAAAATAACTATTGTTTTATTATTCGTTTATGCTTGTTTGTCCTGTTAAAAATTGGTAGTACAAAATCATGAAAAAATCACAAACAATTTTCATTCTTCAACATTGAGTGTATTTCTGTAACATTCCAGATATACGGTTCAAGAAATTTATGAATCCGACTCGTGTGTATCGTACTCATCGCTGGTGAAGCCTCGCCGCGGTCTCCAGTAACGCCCGGCTCGTAAGCGGGAGCTAGAGAATGGATTCCGTGGTAACATTTCCGGCGTACGGATGTATGCGCTGAGGTCCACGACCGCTAAACGCGGAGTTCTTACAGCGGTACCTGCAACAATTGTGCCGTCTTAACATACAAAGTGAAAGGGTATTTTAGGAATTATAATTTAATATTTGAATTATATTATATCGGTCGAAGCTATTAGCTCCGCGTTTTGATCGCTATATTTTCTTAAATAGTTAGTTTCTAAAATGCATCCAGGATTTCGATGTTTTCTTAAAAATAATTTTATATTTAACTACACATTTAGTAATGATATGCTGGATGTAGTTTTAATTGAAATACTTATCATAATCTATTCATTATCTATTTCTTCGACTCACTAAATTGTAGATCTTAACGTTGCAATACTTGTAATTTTACATAAATAAAATATTAATATGTTTGTTTGGAAATAATCCTCAAACCATTAACAGCTCCTCATTACAGCACAATATAAATATGGCAATGAGCTTTGTGGTTGTGTCAAAGTTTGGGAAGCCAATTTTATAAATTCTTAAAGCTGATATCTTCTACACAGATAAAGAAAGCTTGCTTTTGTGCTCTTCTCTCTTGTGAGATAAAAAGTTGAGACAAAATGGCCGATGCTCTGTCAAACAAATGTATAACCAGTGATAACTGGCAGCACGTTGTCGGGGCGTTTGGGTTGCGGGCGGGCATGTAATAGAGGGCGCCTCGCAGTCCGCGGTGGCAGCGTCCGCAACGGCGGCGGAGTGCGCGGCCACGGCGGGGACAGCACGCGGGCCGCCAACACGCGCCGCTCCGGCGACCAACTGATCGACCTGCCAATTTTAATGTCTTTTTTTTATTGCATAAAGTGATGAAACGTGCAAAACGTTCACCTGATGGTAAGTGCAACGTCTGTCCATAACAAATGCTGTGTCACTCAGAATATTTACTACTCAGTCTATAAACAATTATTAAGTAATCGATAAGTATTATTTAAGAATAACAGAAACGTTTCACGAAAACGCTGCACTGAAATTCAAGTGCAATTCACAAATTATTGGGTGTTGGGACTACCTCGATATTTATAATGTGTATTATAAAGATCGTATCGTATCACGATCAGATCGAAGTTGTTTTAAGGAAAGGCCACGTCAAAAGTACCCGCAATCGACGAGCTTGTATGAAAACACTAATGAAAGTAGAAAAAGCGATAAATGTGTGTCAGGATAGTAGCAAGTCTAAAGATGTGGTCTCTGCCTGCCTACCCCAATGGGAAAGAGGCGCGACTCTATGTATGTATGGATGTATAAAGATGATGATGGCGATGATGACCCCTGGCCGATTTCCGACCACGGCGATCACTTTCGAATACTGTCGGAAGCTATTAACTGCGCAGGAGATGTTATAGTGCCACAAATGTACGTATCTCAATCTTCCTAACCTATCCGCGCACGATGTAACGCTCATACGATAAGATTGGAGGTAGGATAGGGTGCAGTGTCAGAGACATGGAGACTATCACAACACAACCTGAATCGAAAACCAACAATTTGGCACACCAGCACAAATGTTGGTTTCGGCTTGAATTTAAACCCACTGCCTAGAAGTCAAGTACTGTGATCACTAGGTCACGCGTACTATAAGATATTATGATTGTTTACGTCATTAATTTTAAAGTACTAAACTTTTAAGTTCTTCTTTTAAAAAAAAATTAACGCGAATTTAGGTCCGCAAATTAAGGCAGCCAGAACTAATAATGACATCAAGACATTTAAAACCTCATTCCCCCGTGATAGACACTGAGTGCTGCAAAGAACCGAATGGAATGGCTCTGCAAGTCTTCAAGAAAGAAATGGCGATAACTTATATTTATTTTGTAATTATTGGCGGTAATTAACTGCGACAATATCCATCAACCTAGTTTTCTTGTTTATAAAAATTTTCCATGATTATAAGTCAACTCAATAGGGAGGATGAAAGAAAGTGTCATCATTTATATATTTTTGCTATTATCATATCAAGGTACGAGGTAATTTCTTTTCTATAAACCGGAAAGAAACTTTCTATTCAGTATTCTAAAACAAATAGTTTCTTATTTTTTATTTGATAAAAGTGACGGAACGAGCAAAACGTTCACCTGATGGTAAGTGCAACGTCTGCCCACAACAAACGCAACAAGTGCTGTGTCACCCAGAACATTTCTGACATCAGTTCTTAAGTCTCATATGCCCAGTGATTACGCTAGCTCTCAGTGCCCTTCAAACCGAAACACGGCAAAGTTTGCACACTACTGCTTCACGGCAGAATAACTGGCCCCTGGGGTGGTACCTACCTAGACGGACTCCTGCATAGGAATCCTACCACCAGTAATCTTTGGATGTAAAATAACATCTATGATTTATCATTACCTTGACGACCTGTGGCCTTGATTTAGAATGCACATTGAAAAAAAAAAACAAAATAACGGCATGCAAAACATAGTGCAAATTGATTTGATATAATTGGCGAACGATCCAGTTTGTTCTATTTTGGACCGCATAATATCATATTAATGTGAATTGATTGCTCTTGACCTTTCCCGCTCGTAAGCCGCCCGCCTGCGCCGGCGTCGCCCACGGGCATCTTTCTTCTTAGTAGGTGCGCCGACCCGCGGAGGAATTACACCTATGTGGCGATAATAATCGCACAAAGCTTTCACTAACGCTCTACCTATTTTTAAATCTGTGTGCGTGTTATTGTTTTTATTTATGTGTGTTGGAAGATGTTTCTGTCTTTCACTCTCCGTACAATTGTAAGATTATTTCTAATGACTCTTACTTCGCGTTTATAACAATTAAATTTAATATTAGAAGAAAAAGGGCGCGTGTTACATAATATACGTGCCAGAAGTAAAACTTATTGGAAATGTGATTAAAATAAAAATAAACAAACATGATTAACTAAAATATTACTCACTATAAGATATTTGCTCAGTATATAATTAATTAAGAATTACAAAAACGTTGCACGAAAACGCTGCGCAAATTGGACTTTTAAATTTTACTCTCGTCGCGACTAAAGAAGTTTCACTTCAAAAATAATTTTAGATCTAGTGCACTAATACTGTTTTAACGAATTTTTATTTTCGAAAAATAAAAGATAATAATTAATAAGTTTATTGTTTCGTCAGGTTTATAAGAATCCGTATTTCTTTCATACATCATTCATATCATCGAAGATTAAAACTAAGGAGTAAACAATTTATTATTCCTACGTATTTTTTAAATCCATGTCAGTTGAAATAAGAATTGTGATGTATGTGAAGTAATAAATAATTTCCATTAACGTATCGCAAAATAGCATGTTCCAAAATGTGATTCATAACGCATTGCAATATTTTAAAACGTGTTACACAAGCAAACATAGTCGTATTTAGAATATAAGAAAAACAACCCCGCATGACGATCGCAGAATGGTCAAAGTTGCTAAAAAAGATTTAAAATATTTCATTTTGATGAAGCGAAATATTTGGACATGTACTAAATGCAAACCTTTCAGCCGTTCGACAGTCGAGTTAAGAGACAGTTAAAAAGGAAAGAGAAGTAGCGTGATTAGTGTTTGCTACATTTCATCTAATTTCAGTGAAAACGTCATGTTTTCTGATGAGACTTAAGATAAAATTCTGTAAAAGATAGAACAGCAATAAAAACAATATGCACAAAAAAACTATAATAAAGAAGGCAAATTAACAGTTTTGTGAAAATTGCGAGAAAAATTGTAGGCGTTCTTGATCAATATCAATATAAGGATAGAAAAAAACAATGCTGTCTTATACCGAAGAAACACCCCCGTTCTATAGACGTTTACATATGACACCGACCGAAAAACATTTTGCCCGCAGCTTTTCGCACAGAATATAAAATGGCCTCTATACTTTAGGGGGACTCTGTGTTCCTCAAATAGTCAAATTAAGATGGCGCATAAGTAACAAAAAGTGTAAATTAAAGAGACGAATTACACTCCCTACTTAGTTATGATAAAATTAAACTATCTTTTAAAGGATACAGGCATCTTCGGTATAATGTATGTAAGGTCCTTCGGGGTTCATTCTCCTGCCACCCATAGAGACGGTCAGGGTGTAGGCATCGACGGAGGCCGTGGGCAGAGCGCGGCGAGCAGCGCCTACCAACGTCGTCTCAGCGTTATACAAACAGTTGTCTGTCTGCCAAGCCTCGACGCGTGTCGCTAGGAACTTTGGAAGCACCGCGTGGCGCTCGAACCTGATATTAATATAATGCAAGAATTGATAATCGATAATTCCAAATAAAAATCTAGGTAAATTTGGATGAAAAAAATTAAAAGTTATAAGTTTAAGAGGATCTGGTGGTATCGGCAGTGGTCCATGGACGCCAGAACAATGCGAAAAAGAGCGAGTTACTCATTTTCAAATGCGCCACTAAGTACACTGAAGTGCCCTCGGTCGTTTTATGTGGTACTCCTTTTAGTAGAGTTACGCAATTCAAATACATGGTCACTGGGTTAATGATGATGTAAAGGACGACACTGACATGGAAAGAGAACGAAGGGCGCTGGCCGTTCGATGCAATATGCAGCATATTGCATCCGCAGATTAGCACATTGCAACAACAAAGAAAAGGTGACCTTTTTTGAGGCGTATTGCCAAATTTCTATACGCGTAGTACTCGTACGAGTATATAGGTCAGTTATACGCAGAGTGCGTACAACGCCCTTAGAGTTCAGTATTACGGTAGCTCATGGAATATGTGTGACGAGGCGCGCACAGATGGTTTCCGAGCAATCTTGAGAAAGCGGAGCACCTCCTTTATCGGCAGGCTGCGCGTCTCTACAAACAGTATCGTGAGTGTACCTACTGGATAATAGGTGGGATGCATACATGTTGGGGCACTGGATACGCCTCCATACTGCGCTGCCGCTAATGGCTATAATATTTAATTATACAGCTGCAATGTCAGTCATTTTGCCGTCAAGCAGTCGTGTGCGAACATTACTATGTCTCGATCTAAAGGGCTCTGTAAGCTAGTGTAGTTACAGAGCGCATGAGAGGATTAATGTCTCAGGGCGACGAGTGCAGTGTAGTGCCACCCAGTAATGTTCTGGGTGACACGCATTTGTTATGGGCAGACGTTGCACTTACCATCAGGTAAACGTTTTGATTGACACGTCAATTTCTTCCATTAAAAAAACGTCTTTTCGAAATGTAATATTAAAGTACACATTAATTAATCTGTACCTGTATACATCATCGTATGAGTTTCCTCGTACGAACACGCCTTCATGGCTTATGTCAGCATGGATGTCGATAATAAAATCCAGTTGCAGCGTCTGGAGAATGATATAAATTAAGTAGTGTGTTGAAGCGAGAAAGTTCAATCCCACAATACACACGTGGTAGAAAATGAGGTTATATCACACTTATTTGTAAGCGACAATACATATTTATATATAATTATTTTTATCTGGACGAATGGATTTATGTCTGATATTACAAAGTTCTAAAATATGTGTGTGGTGGCGGCTTAAGTGAATCTACCACCCCATCTCATCCCGTGGGAGTCGTAAAAGTCGACAGAGGGAAAATGAAAACCAGAAGATGGGCAGCAGCTGAATGATGCTGCTGCCCATCTTCTGGTTTTCATCACATCTAAAAAAATAAACTGCGGTTGCCAACCCGCCTGCCAAGCGTGGCAACTATGGCAAATCCCTCCCAAAATGAGAGCTTCAAACTTATCTGGCAATCTATGGGGGAAGTCTATGTTTAGCAGTGGACTAGTGATAGGCTGAAAAGATGAGATGAGATGAAAATATGAATTATTTAGTGTTATAATTCCCAGGCGGGGTTATAATTTAAAATTAAATAATATTGTAAATGATACCGTTTGGGCGGTGATTTTCCGAATATGGTCTTTTACGGCGATGAGCGATGGATGAGCGAAGGAAGTGGCGCGGTGCCAGCAGCGGTTGAGATCGGAGCCCAATAGGTCCGAGCGCTGGTTTCCCAGGAACACTCCGTCCGGGTTCAGCATCGGCACCACCTGTGTGCTCATCAATCTTCATTATATATAATCTGTAGGCCCACAAGTCAGCAGCTCAAGTCAAGTTAGCAGCTGCGAAAAACATTTAAATAAAATTATAATAATTTTCAGATCACGAATTTCACAATTTTACTCCCATTTTTTTTCTAATCTTAAATAACATTTTGAATATATTATTTCTACTCTAGGTATGTGTAAAAATTATAAAATAATTTACTTGTATCACTATGTGGTCCTTTAGAGCAGATGCATTCTCTGCAGAACTTACAATGTAATCCAATAAACCTGCAACAAAAAAAAACTGTAGGAAATAGTACTTGAACTGCCAGTTTTGTGTAATTTTTTACTAAATACCTTGACAAATATATGATGCCGGTGGCTCTCCGCCATGCGATCTTGCAATGATGAGAACCACACGCTTTTTTGATTCGTTATTCTTATTTTTCGTTGTATATTCGTCTTTGTTTTCATGTTCCTTCACATTCAAATCTCCTATTGTTATAAGATCAATTTGGCGTTTTTGCTATAAAACGATAAGAAAACTTTTAATTGCTTTACTTGAAGTTGCTAAAAAAGTAGCAGATAAGAGAAATAAGGATTTTCTTGGCATACAATTACGTTTCTACAATAAGATTACAAAATAAAAATAAAGTAAAGTTTCAGCCTATAAATGTCCCACTACTGAGCACAGGCCTTTTCTCATTTCTGAGAGGGTTTTGGAGCTAGGAAGAATCCGCCACGCTGCTCCAATGCGGGTTGGCGGACTTCACATGTCTTCGAAATATTTTTTATTCCTCAGACATGCAGGTTTCCTCACAATGTTTTCCTTCACCGCCGAGCACGTGGTAAATCAGCACTTAAAATTGCAATCAACAATTTTAGTGGTGCCGGCACCGGGAATCGAACCCAGGTCACTCGCGTACTATGAAATTAAAAGCGAGTGCCTAGCCCCTGAGCTACCACGGCTCTTAAAAATAAGTTGATATTAAAATAAAATGTCAAATAGTTTTTAATACTAATATCTTCTTCTTTTCTTGCTATGAACTAATTCCGTTACTGAAAAAAGGAGAATATTTTGTTTTTGTTTATTTCTCGAAAGCTCAAGAAAAAAAAACCTTCGTTCTCTATCTTCTCCTATGAGAGAGATTTTGTTTAAATATATTCCCTTTTAAAGTATTTCTTTAAAATGTAAAAAATTCTTACAGTAGTTTGAGCGATAGTTTTCCTGGTGGCAAAAGTTTGAGCTCGCTTCTCCCAGGTTGCTAAATATTTCTGTAGCCGGGAGTACGAATATGGTGCTGCCGCTGCGAACTGGTACACGTCTTCTTCACGATCGAATCCGAAGGCTAGGCTAAGGATCTTACGCCCTCGATGAAGTAATGATCGGTGGTAGAAAAGAAGTCGCTTCGGAATTCGCTGCCTGAACATAACAATATACGAGTAATATATTTTATTTTGCCCTCCGCCCACTTTGAGAATATTTTTTTCTGGAGTCCCCAATTTTTTTTACTCACAGATGGTAAGTCGCGAATCTTAAACAGCTATTGGCACTATTATATTTAAACGTGTAATATTATATAGTTGTGAGACAGGACATGACATTCTGAGTTTAAAGAAGAATGTTTCAATGAGAACAATTAAAAAGCATACTTAAATATATTGATATAAGCCTATAGGTGTCATAGGTGGCCTATAGGTGGTGTAGAACAGCACCTACCTCTTTCCTACCGAGGTAAAAGGCGACTAAGGTATTATTAGGACAGGCTTTATTCGTGCAGCATTACATATAATCGTGTAATAACACCATACAATGCAATGCTGTCACTGTACTGCTCGTGGGAACGCAATGGCGAGTAATATTTTTTTTTACTCGTACTAAAATGGCGGCGACGCGGTTCGCACTCCGTCACGTCTTTTTTCGCGGGGTGAAAAGTGGGATTCGTGTGTGGCCTCTGTCTACCCCTTAAATTCGAAAAAGGCGGGTCTATATGTATGTAATAAGACTAATAACACATATTGAGAGGTATTTTTATTGACATTCAAAAGACATTGAATTTATAACTTATGTAATGAGAAGACAATCTCAGGCTCGATCTTACTTAAAAACAACCGTAAGTCGCCGCGTACAGTAATATGGAGCCGATTTCTTTTTTAGTTATTTTTTAGTTACCGAAGTCGTTACACCACTAAAAAATACACGTTGAGCTAAATATGACGGTGGGAATGCTATCAGAAATGAAATATCGTTGAACAATCGACCATAATCCTGGGTACAGTTGCGAAAACGGCTTCTACAGCCAAAATTCTTGGTAGCTATATTTAAATTTAATTTTTAATTCTACATTTGTCGTCAGTTCTATTAATTCTTCTTCTAACTAGGATAATCCTGCTGTGTTAACATTTGAAAAAAGATCCGAAAACCGGTCTGGTATGTCCATGTTTAAAATTTCCTCGAATCGTTCTTTGAAATCACTGTGGAGGTTTTCCAAGTGTTAACAGTAAACAAGCAAGTCGTCGTTCTTGAATGATATTGCTGATAAAATTCCCTTCTGTCGAAATTTCTTTTGTAGAGTAGCACTTTGGATACAAAAGAAGCAACGCAATAATTTTTTTGTCCTAATCAAGTTTAATAATAAAACAACTTTTGCAGTTCTGTCAAGTACACAATATCATTATTCGATGAAATGATATTGTTGCGCAATTGTGTGTCTTTGTTTCCTAGGAACTCAATCACAGACCCAAACAGATTGTAAAATCGAGTCAAACAAGTACCTTTTGACAGCCAGCGCAACTCTGTGTGACGCAGCAATCGGTTAAAATCTTCATCATTGGCAATGCAAAACTGACTCAATAATCTGTCACTGAACGAGTAACTTCTGATTTTATTAACAGCTCTGATAACATATTGCAGCGATGCATGGAGGCGTTCACTCAGATTTATCGTAACCAATTGCAGGCGATGAATTACACAATACACAGCAAGCACGTCAGGAACTTTATATTTTAAGCGCGCTGTGCAACTGACAAAATATTATTAAAACTAATTTCATTTTCGTCACAAACTTTTTCACTGTATTAAATATGTTTTCTCCTTATGTATCTGTTACCAAATTTGTGAAAAATTGTTCTTGAGATATTTTCTCATCTTTGATGAATCTCACGTATGACAATAACAATGCTTCATTGGTTGGTAAAGTGGACTCATCCAGCTGAATTCAAAATTGACAAGTCTGCAGGAAATTGCACAATGATTCTTCAATGTTCTCATCAATTCGTCTTTGCACAGAACTATTGCTCAAAGAAATATCCGAAGCTGGTTTAAAGAGCACAGTGGTTAATACTTCTTTTGCTGTTGGTAACATTTAATCTTCCCCAGTAATATGTGATTTTCCTGATTTAGCAATCAACAATGAGATATTGTACGAAGTTTAAAGTCCGTCATAGTCTTGCTTAGAAGCTCATGAAAAAAGTTTTGAGAATGGCAGAATTACGCACTCACACATACAGGTAACACCTTTCTCTTTCTTATCCGGGTGTATTTTATTAAATAAAATAATCTTGAAGCCTAGAACCATTGGTTCATTTGAAAATGTTTTTTGACACATAAGGCACTTGGCGATGATGGATTTGTGTGTTTGTGGCATTTTCGATAAATCCGCATTTAATATAATCCACATTATGTTGCCGTCTCTTCTTTTTGACTTCAAACATGATTTTCACTTTACAGATACGTGCGTAAAAGATTAACTTTTAAAAGCCTGTCATCAATTGCTGTCGATAACGCTAAAGAAAATTAAATGAATAATCACTGCTATTTGAGACTATATTTTTTTAACCTGCCCACGCTTCCTCTGTACCATCTCAACGCTCCCTAATTTTCTCTGGGTCTTCTACTGTCCCCCTGAGTGCCCCCTTGTAGCCGTTTGAGATCTAGATGAATGCAGACCTATAATGACATTGGCTTTTCATTTTGCGTAATATTATTTCACGTGACTCGTGTACAAGACATATTATGGACAAATCCTGCTAAAGATCGCATAGCTAAATGGTGAACCAAACTGACTCCTGAGTTGTGTTTATATTCTGGCGAGGACAGTATTAGTGAAACTCACAATTTATTGGTTTTCAGGTGTAATGTGATTGTTCAGAGTTAGGCACTGCGTCTACCCCGTTCTTCAATGTTATCGTATAAATGTAACATCGGATACGAGAAAGTGGGTGCCTATGTATAGTGCTATTACTGACGATACTATACGTGTTACCCATTCTACGCAGATAAGAGCATTTAGTTGTTTATAAAAACACGTCACGGAAGCCGAAACCGCCATGTATTTCCACCGAATTAATAAATTTAAGTTAACATTTTGCACAAGTTTGTTAAAATGATTAATGTTAAAACAGATGGCATACAGTTATGCAACAATATGAATAACTGAGTCAGCGTAGGCAAGCGTACAGCCGGGCTTACCATTTTTGGCGAGAAGATGATCTCACGATCAGCGTCATATCTTTATCGTATAATGTGTATTCCTTTCCGAAATTTACTATATTAAATATTACTTTCTGGAAATAACAACAGTAATTATTATAAGCAGTAATTATTACAACCATTATAATTTCATAGGAATATCGAATTATGATTGACGACAGTCAATAGTTTATTAGTTAAGCAAAAGGTAGAAAGAATTAAGCACATTAATAAAAGGAAAACAACTGTTGCCTGTCTGAGCTGTAAATTAATAACATAAATTGTCTTCAATATTAACCATGCATATGTCTTTCATTACACTACAATACATTATTACTAGGTAGTAAGTACTCATTAATGAGATAATGAGGACCGCGTGGCCCTGTAGTCAGAGTACCTAACTTCTACGCCGCCGGTCCTTGGTTTGAATCCCAGCCGGAGCCAACATTTGTGCGAAAACACAAATGGTTGGTTTTCGGGTCTGGTTGTGTTGGTGCATGTGAAATGTATGTCTGTAAAACGCACCCACGATACAGGATAAATCCTACTGTGGGGATTCTAGTTAAAAAAAAAACTCTCCGTGGTGTTACTTAACTCTTCCAAAACGACCAAATGTGGAACGGCTACACTTTAAAAAAATCCAATGTCTGTACTTACTTGATCCTGTTTGACATTCTCCACAGTGAAATTGAACCAGAACCTGGCCCTCGGGCGGCAGGTATCCGGCCTTACGTATAGGTCGTATTCAAGCTCGGTGATGTGGTCGGCGCGGCCCAGGTTCCCGCACTCGAAAGCCGCGTCGAAGCAGAGGTGGCCTCGCTTGGCCTTACCACTATGACCCGGCGGACGGACAATCAGCCGATTAAGGTTACCCAAGCCGCCTTCGCCATCGCTTTCTTCGCTGTCTGCTTTTATAAAAACATTGTAATTGATTAAAAAAGAATCGATTAGTAATACAATATAAGCTAATATTTGCCAACAAAACATTGTCAATTCAGAAGATAGAAAATATATTTATCCTTAAAAAACATATAAAATTTGTTTGGCATTCGTAGATTAAATTCAGAAATAACGATTTGCACTAGACATTAGAACATATGTATGTTAGGTTTTTTCCTACTACATTAGGCTTTAAAGCTGCTTAGAAATAAAAACCCCAAGCATTATCAACAGTTAGCAACAGTATAAATAAAAAGTGTCACAATACAGTTTAGATTCCGTTTATATATCGTAGTATGTTCGAGATCCTCCACCAAGGCTTCCATTGTTGATACTGAACAAGCGGAAGGCACATGCTTCACAAATCTATCGATACATATAATAAAGAATGGATTGGCTGCTATACCCCAAGCGATAAGTGCATAAACATTACCTAAGGAAAATCGTTTACCTAACACGCTATCCATTCGTATATTTTATAGTCAGTCAATTGAAAACTCTAACAGTTTCATGAGTGTCGATTGAACATATTTATTCAACACTATATTGTGGGTACTTGGTAAAATTTCAATTTTTATGCCAATATTGTAATCCTGTCGATGCTGTATATGTATAAAGTAAAAAGTAAAATTATTCTAGTAAATTTCTTATGGAAGACCTGGATTTTTTTTAAGGTAAATGTTTTTTAATTCCGTAGGTTATAGACAATAATGAAATATTTGTTTGTGTCTCTTTTTGTGTTCTCGTATTGTTTCCATCAGTATGCCTATGCATCACATTCTGTTGAACCTCTGTGACCTTAACTAAATGTCTTATTGTCTCTTTGATAGATAGATAGATAAAAGTTTATTTGCATATCACAAAACAGTACACGCATAGCCAAAATATAAAACACAATTTTAAAAAACTAAAACACAATGAGTAAAATGTAAAAAGTAATATTAACAAAAAGAAAAATAAAAAAAAAACTATTTATATACATACACATAAGCACATCAAAATATAAAACTATCCAAGGTATGCCTGCACTGCAGTATGACAAAACAAAAGAGTCTACACTCAGCATGAGCTGCGATCATACGCAGCGCTGATTTTCAGTGCAACCCTCGGTCCGTAACAGACGGGTAGTGTACCTTTACTAAAATAAGAAAATACCTATGTAATATATATACATTTATAGTTACATGCCTACATACTTATAATTAATTAGGAAATTATTATTTTATTACACAAACAAAAAACGAAAAATGCTATAAAATAGAAGATCAACATGAAAATATAATCATATTAAAGACTGCGACAAAAAAAACAAGAATAGTCTTTTTTGTTTTGCCAACACGGTTTCTTACTCACATTTGGTGTCATCATCAAATTCACTTCTTGTATTCAAATGAACATATCTTAAAGAAACGAAGAATATTTATTATTTTACAGGGAACTATTGAGGTTCTAGAAAGTTCTTGAAGTATTAATACTAAAATAAAAAAAACAATGTTTTTATGTGTATGACAAATGTCCGATTATTATTACTTTGATTATTATTATCACAGAAATTGAATGCGTTGTCAAGTCAAGCATGTCATGTATCAGCAATGTGAAGCATCGTCGCTCTAGGAAGTCTGCAGTCTATGACCATAGTCTGGATCATCCCAACCACAAAACCTTGCAAAACCTTCCTACCGAGGATGGTTGGGTACTACCACTGACTTAGGATTTCTGCGTTAAAAATGCTGGATGAAGAGGCGAGGATTTATATCTCCACCTCTGCATCTAGAGGAGGTCCGTAAGGACTGCGGGGTGGGAGAGTGTCTGCCTTCTCTCCTTCACTGTAGCTCGGGGGCCACGGAGATGGAGGAGAGTCTTTCTTCTCGTAAAGAGGCCTTAGCGACGTATCCAGCCCTTGGTATCTTAGGCCTCGAGGCGACGCGCGCGGTGTTCCCGCGATCCTACATGTAGATGGGGTAAAGACATCCTGCTCTACTCCCTCAACGAGGAGAGGCCTGCTAAAGGCCATCTCTGTCGGGGCTGCGGTAGTCAACCTAAGCGCTCCCGCAGTTACGAGAAATGGCAACGAGAGGAACACCGTGATTTTTTAGCCCGTAGGAGTACGGCGTATCTATGTAGATTTCCCCACAAAAAAAAGAAATAAAATTGTTTCAAAAAATTATGCTTTTGGCGCGACTAAGAATCTTAAGACTATTTAAACGACTAAAGCAATTGACATGATATTTTTGCACAAGCTAACTGGGACTAACTAAGTCTGTTTTATTATAATATCAAAATATTCTGAAGTTACATGCATTCTGAAATATAAAAATTGGTGAGTACAGATACATTAAAATGTTAAATAGTACGTTATCCAATTAAATCCACGTTCATTGTCGTCTTTGAATCTTTAAAATACTTAGTACATATTCAGTTCTAATAGCATAAACTTTTATGTACAAAATACGACACTCTTATGGTACTAAATTATTATTGGACTCGTACCCCCGTTTGAGCTTCCTGGAAGACTTCATCTAAAAACACCTTAAACCCTATGCAGCTAAGTGGGTACATATTGCCTATTAACTATCATTAACAGTAAATATATTCCACATCTCTTCATTTCGAATTTTAAAGTAATTTTCATGTGCCATTTATTATCTGCTATTAGGTTTAGTATAGCATTGTAGTATTTAATTACTAGATTACACAAGCTACAAAACGGGCCACTTCTGTCATAATTTTTCAGGACAATTTCGCTTGTACGAGTAACAGTATGCATTAAATATTTTGCCTTGATGTAAATGTTACGGTTGGTACAACTGAATGAGGAAATTCGCGTGCTTAAAACCACGCGTATTAAACCGACGCCTTATACAATATCCGAATGCGTAGGCTGCGTCTGTTAGCCGTCACGAAACCGGAAATATGTGTCGTATTCAAGGCGTACTGGATAAAGGCTTTTTCAGTACAGTTTTGTAACGGAATTAAAAAAAAATAGATGCAGTATATATACAATATTCACATTCCGGTACTACGGGAAGCGGCCATCTAAAAAAAAGTAAAGTAACAGCCTGCAAATGTCCCACTGCTGAGCACATGCCTCCTGTCATTTTTGACAGGACTTTGGAGCGTCGAAGAGTCCGCCACGCTGCTCCAGTGCGGGTTTGTGGTCTTCAAATGTTTTCGAAATATTTTTATTCCTCAGACATGCAGGCAGGTTCGGTTTTCCTTCACCATTGAGCACGTGGTTTATCAGAACTTAAAATTGCACAATAGTTTTAAAGTTGCCGGTATCGGGAATCGAACTCAGGTCACTCGCATACTATGAAATTAAAAGTAAGCGCCCGGCCCCTGAGTGCAGTTAGCACGAGATATAATGTCTTAAAAATTCGCACGAACTCACAAGTACTTTAACTCACTGTCATGTATCCGATACTTAAATCAAAACGATTAGAATGTTAAGACAATCGTTAATTGTGACATTTTGTTATTTTATTTATTAAAACTTTATTATAAACACCTTAATTCAAAGAGTAACACAGGACGGACTTTATGACTATTGGAATTCTCTTCCAGTCAGTCCAAGGGCGTGGAGAAAATTGTGAAGGGTGCAATATAAAAAAAATGAGAAATTTAGTTTAAATAATAAGCCGAAGTTAATAATAACAAAAACATAAACCCAATAAAAAGTTATAATACTATAATATACATAAACATACAAAAACATAAATTAATATATACAGTGTGATTGTGCTCTCCTTTCCAGAAAAGTTAGGGTGTGATCGGTGGGTGGAATAAAAACTATACACGGTATTATTTATTGACTATCTTTGGCTTTACTACAGTCCCGTACATTCAACAAACTACATAAACCTACGACATATTACCCTGCCGCGGCAACAAATAGAACTTACAAAATGAGTTAAATAAACATGCCACAAGCTTCTATTTCACCTACCTAACACACCCTACTTTTTCTGAGAAGGAGTGAACGAAAACTATGTATATACAAATAAACACACACATATCCATACATACTTCGATATACATTACGTATACATAAAACAGCAATGATCGAGGAAGTCGTATACAGATTAGATTTCTGCAGATGTCTGACGACAGTATTCCCGCACGAACCTTTTGAAAGTATTTTTATTTGATACTTTTCTAATATCATTGGGAAGGGAGTTCCAGAGTAGTGTAGCCTGAACAGTAAAGGAGTTACCGACAAAACAGGTGGAACGTTTCTAATCTTATAGTTCTGGAACGTACTCGTATACTAATCTTATGGTTAGATGAAGAACGAAGCGATTTAGAGCACCCATGGTCACAGGAGTATTGAGGTGATAGATGTCTTGATGTCATAGTTAATCCGGGGCACCTCTAGCTTTTAATTATATTTATTTATTTCAATAGCCTTGCAAATCATCCTTGGTAGGAATTGGTCTTCTTTTGTGAACATTTTTGGTCTATAAAATATAATGTAGTGGTTGGGATGATCCAGAACATAGTGACAGACCGCACACTTGCTAGAGCATTGATGCTTCACATCAGCTATCAGGTTTTATGCCAAACACCGAAGTTGTATGGGTTACCTAAAATACACAAACTCAATGCTTTGATTCACCAACATACAGATTGGCTTAACATGTGACTCTCACCGCTTAGAGGAAACACAGAAGCACTCACAAAGGATTCATACCATTTTGTCACTGAGATAAAGGACCTTCATCTTACTGACAATGAAACTATGGTCAGTTTTAATGTCGAGTCACTATTTCATGTTTAAGACTGCACCACAATTGTAACTAGGAAGTTAACAGAAAACAACATGCCTGTAGAATATGCAAGGTCACTAGACATTGCCAAACTGGCTATCTATTGTGAAAGGAACAATACTGCAGGCAAGGTATCCATGGAAGACTTTGGGAAGAAAGCCCTCCGTACTTCTGCAGTAAATAAAAGGTTCTTTAACCGGTGTGAAGATGACACTTTCACAATTTTATTATCTGATAAAGTAACTGCATTTTAGACCATCACTGCATCTAGACCACCTTAACTCAATAAATTCTAAAATAAAATTCCCAATGCAGTTATATATATAGTATTTAAAAGATAAATAAAGGATAAATATTGTCTCCATTCAACACAGTTAGCTACCGTAGGTAAATCTTTGTTTCAGAGATCACGAGCGACCTGTGACCGGAAAAATCTAGCCACCGAGATTGAGCATGTCAAACAAGTTCCGCGTCTACGTCGCAGTGATCCAGTGATGCTTTCCCATATGACAAAAGAGTGACGGCCTAGATTTGCTATATCTTGAAGCGGGCTTCCATAAGAACATTTTTCGAGCTACCGAAGAAGATAAGTGAGTTTTTACTATCTGTCAAGTGTATGTAACATCCCTCTACAAGATGCAAAAGTATACAAGCTAGATTATGAATGTGGTCTCCGTTACATAGGGCAAACAAAAAAATCAATAAAATCCTGCGTAAAAGAACATATACCTGATGTGAAGCATCGACGCTTAAGGAAGTCTGCAGTCTGTAAACTATGTTCTGGATCAACCCAACCATTACATCAGATTAGATATCCAAGGATGATTCACGATGCTATTGTAATTAAAAAAAACATCCTAATTTCCAATAGAAAAGATAGTGGTACTACCACTGGCTTAGAATCCTGTTATTGATATATCAAATCAAAATTGATTTAATAATTCTGTTTAATAGGAACGTGAAAAAAATCAAGCTACTTTTTATGAAAAAAATCAAGATACATTTCTAACATAAATAATGCCAAATGGGAATGTTTAATATGAATAGTGTTCAGTGGGCCATAGTTCATTATGCCGTATAAAGAATAAAGATACAATTACCAAGAGGTACATTACAACACAATGATAAAAACATAACGTAAATACGAAAGAACAACATGCACGAACTCCTTTTCACGAAAATATATCTTTATGTTTTTCCTTCCGTGATATTTTCGCTTACTTATCTTTTATTATATCTTAGCTAATTACAAAAAGATTTTTTCATACTTCATAAATATGCACAGATTTGACATTTTATATTGAACTTTTTTCATTTTGTCTTTTTTTAAACGTCTAAGTAAGCAGTCTCGCTAAGTTATTAAACAGCAGCAGAGGCTTTGGTAACGAAAGTGACGATGGATTTTTGCGTTGTATTATACAACAATCAAAATCAAGTATTTAATCAAAGGTCAATCAATATAAATAGCATATAGTGATACACAATTAGATTGACGAATGCACTGAAAAAAATTTAATTAACATAGGTTTAACTATTATACGAGCATTATTAATTTTTTCTTGTCGCCCAAATTATTAACGTATATTAAATTAAAGCGTACCTGACATTTTAGATTTTCACCCCTTTATTTCACGTAAAAATATTATTATAAAAACTGAGTCGACTTATACAATGTAATGACCAATTGATTACTTTTCTTCTTATATTTGCAATGAAAAGGTATATAGTTTATTGCCTCAATGTACCGAAACGCATTAATAGTACAAGCTGTTTTCATGGCTCTTTGTTTTATGCGGATGTAACACTTGTACCGTTGCCACGTAACGCTGCTCTGCGACATTACTCGTTATAGTGACAATAAAATAATAACTTTACGTTTATCGCAAAGCACAGACCTTGGTTGCCATGCAACTGTTGTATATTATATCTAAAGCAGCGTCCATATTAATTGTTATTCTTCTCAATTTCAATTTTTGTTGTCTTAGCAGATTTTTTTAATGTGGATTTTCGGAACGTATCTGATATTCATTGCATTTAGCCTATAATGTTGTGTTGAGTCATTTTTCAATGGAACTGATGAAAATTCTACGATGTTTTCTTTTAGCCCAGCATTTGGGCTAAAAGATTTCAAAAAACTCAATCTTATGAATTTGGTGCCCACTTAAATTGCTACCCGAGGCAGGTATCCCGGTTTGCCCTCCGCTAGATCTGGGGCTGCGAACACTTCTGCCAAGAGTTTATTATAATATGCTATGTATTAAAATATGCTAGACCTAAATAATCTAGACTAGTTGCGGAAGAAGCATCTACGACACGAGAATTTTTGTACTGCGTTCGCCATTCCAGTCTACCAAACGTAGCGATTACAGCAAATACTCCCTACTTCAACAAGACCTACGTCTTGCAATGAACTGTATAAAGGCCAAAGTTGATGATTTTCATCTATTATCTAATAGCTTCTTATTTATACAATCATACAAATAAGGTATCATCGAAAACCTCTTGTGTTCTGCGACTCATGCGCGATTGACCCGACACGCCTTACAGGAAACGATACTTGCGAAAGTTGTCACTGGTATAAAGCGGTTAATTGTGGGTCAATAGCTATAATTTGCATATCAACGCTAAAACCCGAAAAGGTCTCTTTACACTGCATACACTACTTAAAATTCAACAGCTACTAATTGTTTTCTGCTTGGTATAAGTGATAAGATGGTGAAAAAAGGCAAAAAACCTATATTACCCACTAAATTTTACTTTTACTAAACGTGAGTTAAGTATCCAACGCCTGAATTAAGCAAATAATCGGTATGACACGTGTAGCATAGATATCTAGTGACTAGTCAGTATTACGAAATTCGGCAGAGATAGCTTGCACCCTGAGTAAGTATGGAGTCTAAAAAAAATTGTCCTCGGAGACATTTTTGTTCTCTTACTGTTGTACCATAAATCTAATAAAGTTTTAAAAAAATGAAAATTTTTTTTTATTAACGATGCCTAACACTAGGATTTCTCTAGAACAATGAGTGCGTTTTACAGACATACATTTCACATGTCCAACACAATCAGACCCGGAAACTAATGATTTTTGTTTTTGCACAAATGTTGGCTCTGGCTGGGATTCAAACCCAGGACCCGGGGCGTAGAAATCAGGTACTCTGACTCACTAGACTATGGTCGGCAATCACTTGAACTTCACTTAAATAAAGAAAGGTTAGGAAATAATAGCATCTAGGACTGTCAATGAATGGTGTTTATTTTCCACAGTTACCACTTTATGTGACCTGTATGATTATTTGGCAATCTAATTGAAATAAAAATAAAAGATAAATTTGTAGAAGTAAAACAAGTTGCTATTTGAATACTATTCATTGTTTAATATGTCATAAATATTCATGAGAATTATACTTAATAACATATTCAGGGCGAAATAACGCCTCACCAACACTGAACAAAGCTCAACATAAATATAATCTGATATAACTACACTTACAGTTATACACCACATTTCCCTTATAGTCTAGGTACACTATTAATATTTACATGTTAACTTTATTACCAAAGTTTAATAATAAAGCATTAAAAACGTTAGAAAATGGAGATATAACAATTTTACTTATACAAATGACACTAGTTATGAAGGTAAATAAAAACATTATAAGTTACATATATAAATGAAATTGGCTATAAGATATCCAGCTATTAAGATAGACACACACATGTACATTTATAAAATCCATGTTGATGCAATGAATTAAAGTAAATTACACCGGGCTAAAAGGACCTATTTTAAATTTGAATATATTGTATATATATAAATACTTTTGGTAACCATTTCGATTGCATTTAGCGTTTTATGTAAAAATTACTGACTTGTAAAGGAACGTGAGCAAATTATTGTAGAAAAAAATTTCTACATATATAATAGTAAAGATATATTTATAAGAACGTGACGACATTATAAGAAAGTAGATAGTGAAAACTTACATGTAATCAGTAAATTAGACTAGATAAATTTAGTAAATTCCATCATATGCGGCTTACTCTGGAATTCTTACAAATGTTCATCGCCAATTAGTTTTGGGACGGCGATAGAAGCTCGTGACGTTTTTAATATAAACGATTTTGATTTGAAACATTTAAAAAATATAGGCATTGGAAGCTTTAGACATGTCTTTGAATGGAAATATGTATAAAGTGACATTTATTTCAATTAGACTTGAATATATATTGTATTTTAATACAAATATTCCAAGTCAATCACTTTAAATAAATTACTTAGATACAGTGTATGGCTTAAAGACGGAATGTACCGTTATTTATGTATTAAGGAACAATGTTTTGAATGAAGGAATTTATGGACGATATAGGAAACAGTTATAATTCCATCCAACCAAATTAATAATATGATAACTAATGAAACTGAGTTTGTAGTAGTTGGAAGTGAAACGACTGCACTATTGCATTAAGATGGTTATTTGAATATACGAGTATGTTGTCTGTCCATTGTATTTCACTAAGCCGTACTTGTTTCTTTAAGTATTAGTGCAAATACAGAGGCACTCACAGTATAAAAGATACGGAATACAGCAAAAAAGAACCAGTAGACAAACTATAATTTGCATGTTGCATAAATAAGGATACTGATTACTGAGCATGACCGCGTGGCTCAAGACGTATCTATACAAATAAATAAAATAGAAGTGTCTGTTTTAAATAAGAAAATAACAGCTTTTTACTCAATGCTTATGAAAGTATATACGGTGCTTATAAGAAAAAAAAATGTTTTAAAGGTCCGAAATGGCTGGACCGATTTTATCAGGACTTTCACTGGCATATAGGTGATATTATAGCGGGTAAATTAGACTACTTTGATTTTAGAAAAATTATTAGGGTTCCGCGCAATCAAAATTAAAATCCGATTCAAACAATTATAAAGATACAATATTGATAATTGTTTATTGTAGATAAAAAAATATTGATACATAGAAATAGGTTTAGTAACATTACATTGTATGTTTTAACGAATTACAGATACAATTTAAACATTACGTTCATTTTGAGTTGTGAGATTATTTATTGATGGATAAATATTTATTATTTATTACATAACCATGACATTGCTTTGAATACTTTAGCTATTGCAACAACCTTCGTTTGTTCCTTTTTCTATGTATAAAGTCTTTATAATGCACGAATATTATAATTGGTATTCCTTGAGTCGAAGTTTTATATTCATTAACAACTGTTAAATGTCAAGATATCAGTTAAAAAAAAGTCATCAAATCACGCCTGATCTCCATCTGTGTAATGAGAAGGACCTTCCGCAGAACAAACTGAATCTTCCGGTGTTCTCGAAGCATCTCCGGCTTCGCTCGCCTCCGCCATACTGGCACTGCCACCAGTTTTATTTTTACCCCCTCGACGTGCTTGTAGGGCCTGTGTAAACATACATTATGAGCTAAGAAGAGTGTTTTAAAGTTACTGTTTCATATTTATGTGAGATAAAAAAATAGTGTCATTCTATATGGCCAGAGACAATGTGGTGAAGGTATTCAATATATTTTTAATTACGTTATTCAAGTAAGTACTGACTATTGGAAACCACGCCGAAATGTTGTCTTAATAATAAAAGCGTCTTGTGTGAATTCCTTGATATGTTTAAACAATAGTCCAGCAATAGACAAATCACATTATACATATAATATACATAACAGGGATTAAAGCGATTATTTGAATTCAAACATAAATTTAGCTGACGTCATGTTTTTTATAGAGAAATATTCGTAAATAACAAAATACGTAAAGTAATGTCAAAATCTTAATGCCAGGCCTTTTGAAACATGTTTCAAGGTAATTATTGGATAGTTTTGCGTTGAATACTTTTTCTACGTATAACATCTTAGTAATGCACGGATAATAATTAGTATTCCTCGAGTCCAATATCTCACGAATAGCATGATCGAAGTACAGAAAAAGCAGATAAAGTATAGAACACTGAGTACAGGCGGAGGTGAAACAGGGTGGTGCTGTGCAAGTCGGTGCTTCGTTAGGCGGGACTTCCACAGGGGCATGCGGGACCACATCTCTTCACATGCGGTACATTGTACACCTTCCTTACCTTTTCGCGGCTGCCTTTTTTCTAAAGTCGGAGGAGGATGGAATATGAAACATTTAATTAATGAGAATGAAAATTAAACATTAATACAGAAAGGTTGAGGCTATACAATACCATAAATAATTATCAAAGGTAATTTCGGCTTATACCGCGTGACGACACCTTGGAGGCAATAGTCTTTACATTTTTTTTGTTAATTGGGAAAGAAATTTATGAAAGAATGATTAGGAAAATAATTTTACTATTGGAGCACAATAACAATTTTAGGGAAAAGAGATAGATCAGTGGGCTCACAAGGGTCTACAGAAAAATTGTAATAGAAAAGATTGACATTTGTTTGTACTGTTTTAGCAATATAAGTATATTATACTTAAGGAATGAGTAACTCTCGAAAAAAAAGTATTACCTACTCGTATTTACAAAAAAGATTTAATATTTCCAGAATATCGGAATCTGGAGCTGCTATTAGTGATCTGAACACTAAATATGTATATTTATTAACATATATTTTATGTGTATTAGATGATTGTTCTTAAAATTAAAAGATATCGTTATATATTAATTACGATTCGATAGAAACATAAAGCATTAGTGTCACTGAATAAAACCGATTTATATTTAATTAAAATTAGGAAATAGGATTAGCGGTTTTGAATAAAAAGCATCATTATCATCAGCCGCGGCAGTTCAGTGCTGGCCACAAAGTTCTCCCAAGAAGCGCCACTATGATCTTTTTTCGGCTTCTCGAAGCCAGTGGCTGTTCGCCGTTTTGCAGATTGTATACATAAATATATGTAGGTAATCTTCTAACTTGATGTCATGGATTTTACTGACCATCTGTACTGTTGTGATCTCAGTTGGGCACCCGTTATTGTTAGAACGTCATAGTCTCCCTCTTGGTGGAAATATGCAGGTTTCGTGTCTCGTCGTTCAACCTCTAACTGGTCTTCATCGAGGGGTGGTGGCTCACTGACAACTAGGACTAGTCCCTGCTTGCGCTCCGTCCTGTCGTGTTGTCCCCCTTCTAAGTTGGTCGACGATGTTTGACAATCTGGCTCAAATGATGGATCATGCGCAGCGGGCGGTCCATAATGCATCCAAAATAACGAACTGCGCTCTTCCATTCTATACAATGTTCGACGAATACCGTAACGGAAATCGTTCTTAGTAACAAAGCGAACGTGACTCACCATAATATTTCCTCAACTTTTAAAAATATTGTTTTATTAATATGCCTTTATTATAATTTACATCTCTCCATATTTACAAAACACGATAACAATTGGTTACAGACTTTTCGATAACCAAAAAAACTGTTTAACTTGAAAACTGAAACTGAAACTTTAAAAATAAAAGAGTTATATCAAAGCGCCATCTTTCGTGAAGTCGCAGACTTACTCAGACAGCTCATACAGAATTTATTTTCATAAGTCAATACAAACCTTATCTGTCAATATTTATCAAGTTTTGATTTGTATTATAGTCGGAACTTAAGCTTTAGAAATGCAGTCTATTTGATTTCTTGTGTCGGCAGAATTTGTCCCCATGGTGACAAAAAATTTCTATCCAAGATCTATGTATTTCAAATATATATAACTATTTATACTATATAAACAGAAACTATTTACATGTCGTTACGTATCCAGTGACACTAATACTCAAAATTAATTTGTAGTTTTTCAAGACTCATTTATATGTCATGAATCTGCAGATTGTGCCAGCTTCCTACTTTACATACTTGCAGCGAGAAGCGCCTGTGAGGTGGTTTCCTGCCACCGCGACGTTTGCTAATGTGGGGATTGTCGCGACGGAGAGTCTTGTTACGTAGGATTTCTAGCTGCACATAAAGCCGCTTCAGTTCTGCGCGAACCTCTTCCGAGGTTGGCTCCTCCTCTCCCTCGGCCCCGAATCCCTCGGCAGGGCCTCGACGCGATACCTGGAAAATATTAGATTGATAATAATCATTCAATTATAGTGAAATTGATCGGAAGCTTCTTTTTTTGATTACTATATACTACGTAGCTATTGACTGGCATGTGTTGCAATGTCGCTTTCGAATTTTTGTGATTTTTTTATTGAAGATAGTGACGACACGAGCAAAACGTTCACCTGATGATACGAGTAAGTGCAAGTTGCCTATAACAAATGCTGTGTCACCCATAACAATTCTGTGTGACACCACACTGTGCCCGTCACCCTGAGACATCAGATCTCAAGTCTCGTATGCCCAGTGATTACACTAGCTGTCAGTGCCTTTCAAACCGAAACACAGTAATTTTTGCACACTACTGTTTCACGGCAGAATAACTGGCCATGTGGCGGTACCTACCTAGACGGATAGCTGCATAGGGATCCTACCACCATTTGCTGGATGAGTACATATATACAAAACAGACACATATATATGTACAAAATAAATGAAAGACTATGATATTTTGTTAAAGAATTCCGCGCAAGTTGCAACTCATGCATAGAAGACGAACAATTATCCAATACCATTCACGCGCCACCTTTTGTAAAATAATTGTACTAAATCAGAAACCTTTCCGGGTTCGAATGAATGGTATAGGAATGCATACGAGACAAACAAAGAAAGATTCCGATAATAGCTTTCTTGACTCTGAAATACTTATAGACACTAAAGTTTATTCATGAGACAGGTAATAGTTCACTATTGGACAAGTCCACTATTTGACGTGAGCCTCTCAAAAGAAGAAAGGATTGGCAGGCGGTTTGCTGATTGCAGTACCATACCTTTCGTACCATAGGCGCTGATAATTATAATGTCCGGGGAGGTCTTACTAGGGTGAATATTTCTTTTCGTGCATATTGCATGGCAAACGATAAAGAATATATAAAACTCTGAAAAAAAATTAATCAAATATAACTGTTGGAAATTTGAACATGTGTTGCAGTTGGAGCAATTAATAATAATAATGAATAAACAATAAAAATGTATTTTTTTTTAAATCAAAAGGTTAATTTCTCATTACCACCGGTGTCCCTTTTCCCAGATTTTAGACTATTTGTACATTTTACATAAAACTGAGTTGGAAGAATGGAATTTTAGTATTTTTTTATGATAATAGAATAGTGGACATGTCCAAGGGCAATTTATTGAAAGCGAAAGAATATATTTAAACAGTTTTTACTATTTTGAAAAATGTCCTTACACTTCCTCATAATTACCATTCGGCACGATGTTTAGTCTTATATTTTGATACCTACGAATCAGAATGAAACCCGACTCGTACGCATCGATCGGCGACAGTTGTCACTCCGTCACTGAGCAAGGCACACGCGCGAAAGAACAGTAACGGCTTGATTAATTAGTTAATATTACTCACTAACTGAGCTATCTCTGTGCCGAATTTTATCAAGAAAAGGTAACAAATAGACAGAGTTACCGAGAGAGTTACTTTCGCATTTATAATAAATATTACTAGCTGAAACCCGCGACTACGTCCGCATGGATTTAGGTTTTTTTTAAATACCGTGGGAACTTTTTTTTTTCTTTTTTTAATTTCATAAAAGTGACGGAACGAGCAAAACGTTCACCTGATGGTAAGTGTAACGTCTGCCCAAACAAATGCTGTGTCACCCAGAAAATTACTCTGTGACACCACACTGCGCCCGTCACCCTAAGACATCAGTTCTTAAGTCTCATATGCCCAGTGATTACGCTAGCTCACAGTGCCCTTCAAACCGAAACACAGTAATGTTCGCACACCACTGCTTCACGACAGAATAACTGGACCTGGGGTGGACCTACCTAGACGGATTCCTACCACCATTAAAACTCTTAGATCTTTTTGAATAAAAAGTATCCTTTGTCCGTCTTCAGAACGCAAGATCTCTGTGCCGCAATAATTACTTTCGCATTTATAGTATTAGTAATTAGTAATTCGACATTAAATTTTGAATTTGATAACGCTGGGTTCATAGCATTTATTAATAAGTGTGATCACCTCTTGCGCGAGCGACCGCGTGCGGTATCCGTGCCAGAGACGCGGCGCCAGCACGCAGGCGAGCGCGGCCCCGGACGAGAGGTGAGCTCGGGCGGTGGCCGCCAGCGGCGAGCTCTCCGGCGCCGCGCCCACCAGCGTCGCGAACCGCCACGCCACGCCGCACAAACCTTCTGCCCACAGCGCCGCCGCCAGCCAACCGCGCTCCTGTTCACACACTATGTTACTAAAAAAAGTAAAAGCCTATAATTGTAATTTAGGCGTTAGATTTAGACGACCGCGTGACGTTAAGCACTGCATTTCTATGCCGCCGGTCCAGTGTTCAAACCCCAGTCGGATACAACATTTGCGCAAAAACAGAAATTGTTGGTTTTCGGGTCTGTTTGTGCTGTATATGTGAAATTTGTCTGTAAAACGCACTTACGATACAAAATGCTTTCTATAAAAAAAATGTCCCACTGCTAAGCACACAGGCCTCCTCTTATATCTGAGAAGGTTTCGGAGCCGGGAAGAGCCACTTAACTCCATAATCAATAAAATAAATAAATAAATGGGCGGCCAGGCTTTACATCTCGTCAAAATATTATTGATTTTTTATGGGGAATAAGAATGTTTCGAATGTTACGGGAGTGGTCTCTGGCTACCCCTTATTTGGGAAAAAATCATGACTGTATATAACATTCCGCGCTAATATCCATTCGGTTGCTAACCGAATATTGTGCGGTAGGGGAGATACGTGCGCTATTCTTATGGGTGAAATGTAGATGTACCTGAAAGGGTACATTAGCGTTGCGTGCGGCGTGCGCGGTGCGTAGGCCGGCGACGAGCAGCAGGAGCTCGGCCGCGGCCGTGACGTGGTGCCACGCCAAGTGCGCGCAGCCCGCCTCGCACGCTGCCGTCGCAGTGAAAGCAGCGAGGTAGCACGCCGCTCCTAACAGCATCGCACCGACTACGCGCAGCACCTTGCAATGTAACGTGTTTTTCTTTTATACAGACATTTACGATCAAAAAATGTAAGTCTAATTATATCCCAGAGCTGGACACAGCATCCAGTAAACTCCACTTATCTTCGAAAGGGTTTTGGAGCCGAGAAAATTCCTCTATGTCGCTAGAATGATCTCCGGCATGCAGATTACCCCACGACGTTTTACTTTAGTGCCGAGAACGTAGTAAATCAGTACTTAAATTGATTGGAGATGGCACCGGGAATCGAACTCAGATTACTCGCGTACTATGAAATTTTAAGCGAGCGCCTGGCCCCTAGCTTATCTGGTAGTTATTTTGGTTATTATTCTATATGTCTTCAGTGATTTAATTATAAGTTTTTGTCGCCTGTTCTACTTATATCCCTATCATCATTGTATTCATAAGTGAACTAGTGAAATGCTGTGCAGAAAAGTGTCATTTTGACATAGCTATGTAAGCATGACATAGTAATGTAATACTACATGTGATGCCAATTGCTTATTGACTGCATTTTTGAAAATTAAAATTAAAATTGCAAAATTAATTTTATTTTATTCATGAGGCTGCAGTCTCCAAGATATATCGTCGAAACATAATAAAAATTTAAATTTAAATTTCAAAGATATTTATCTTACCCGTATCTTAGATGCTATGCTACGACTTTAAATTAAAGATGTTTATCGTTTATTGTCTACTATAGACTACAGTTTCTAGTTAGTAGTAGTGCATTACGGGAATAGGAATGGTATAAATATCTCGAGGATGGTACTAGCATACATATATTGGAATAAACGTTACTTCGGCATCCCTTGGTGTCCACCTATGTGCTTTTCTAGTACGAAACTCTGCGAGCAACACCCACAATCGCAGTACTACGGAACCGTAGCACGCTACGAAGCCAAGCTCACGGAGCCACGCGCCGACCACGCAGCGCCATCTCGCGTCCGATATAAATTGAGAAGCCGCCTGAAACAAAAAGTAAAATAAAAAAGTAAGGGAGATAAATCTATTTAAAAATATTGTTTTCTCTTTGATAGGTACTTTTTTCGTCGATTTTTACTCTGTGTATCTGATATAATTCGTACAAACTACAAGCGAGCACTTTCCGCGTCACAAGTTGAATTTAAAAGATTATTTAAAAAATAAAATGTTTAATCAATTACGTTAATCTTTCAGATTTGATAAAAGAAATAAAAACAATAACAAAAACAACTATTGACAGTTAAGATAAATATGAAGAGGTAAGATTTTGCGGATAACCGGTTCTTGTGTTATAAGTTGACAGACGTTATCCTCTTCATAATAAATATCTATCACGAATAGTATTACAAGTGCACCCTGTTAATGTATGTGTGGTTGAATACTCATCTCAAGAACTTATTTTTACTGTAAAAATATAATGTAACAGCTTATTAATGTCCCACTACTGAGCACACACCTCTCGATTTTAGGTTGTAGGCGAGAAGAGTTTGCCACGCTACTCCAATGCGGTTAGTCGTTCTTCACATTTCCTCGAAATGTTTGTATTTCTCAGACATGAAGGTTCTTACGATGGTTTCATTCGCCGCCGAGCATGTGGTACATCATCTCGGGTTTATTTACCTACTTAGATAGCCTTGTGGTGGCGGCTGAAGAGAACCTTCCACCTCATCACATCCCGTGGGAGTCGTAAAAGTCGACAGAGGGATAATAAAAACCAGGAGATGGGCAGCAGCATCTTCTTGAAACATCTGAATAAATAAACTGCGGTTGCCAACCCGCCTGCCAAGCGTGGCAACTATGGCAAAATCCCCCCAAACTGAGAGCTACAAACTTTTGAGGCAATCTAATGTCTATGCTCAGCAGTGGACTAGTAATAAGGTGAAACGATGATGATGATGAGATAACGATCTTATCACATAAGCGGTAGCGATAGATCCTTCCTTTAGATATCTGTGGTTACAACGTGTAAGAGAAAGTGTGGTGCATTGAGTGTCTCTGTGTTTGCCCTAGTTCTTACAGAACTATAATTTTTATGAATTTGTCTGACGAGATTATTATTATTTACCGTCTCGGTTGGCACAGTGGCTAAGATATTAGCTACTGAGGAACGGTTTTTTGTAGAGTTTACTGGTGGTAGGAATCCTTTGCAAGAATGCGTCTAAGAAGGTACCACCGCAAGGCCAGTTATTCTACCTTGAAGCAGTAGTGTGCAAACATTACTTTGTTTCGGTCAGAGCTAGTGTAATTACTGTGCATATTAGACTTCATAACTGATGACTGAAGGTAGAGCGCAGTGCGGTGCTACAGCTAAATTATCTAAGTGACACAGTATTTGTTAGTTTTTTTGTGATTTTTATGTTTGTGTATGCGCAATTTATGTCTGCTACCAGTGAAGCAACGTTTTAAAAATAATATTTGATATGAATATTGTGTTGATGTCAATTTTCTTTTGTTAGCCGGATGTTATCGTCTTCGGAATTGACCGGGAAGACATATGCGCATGACAAGAAGCTTTGAGAACAGGAAAGATATTTTACTTACAGCTGCATACATCAGCATAGCTCCAAAAAGTACTACTTCTAGAACTGTCCACATGCCCATCGCTACCGCCTGAAAAAATACACATTTTTGTTTAAATTAACCCTTGTAAATTACACTTTGTTATCGACATATCAACATACAAATATCCACTACATGGTCCTCCATTTAGATGGAGCTAACTGGTAGCAAGTTGGGAGGATTTGAGGGCCATTCATCCTGCCGTCAAGTAGTGTGAAAACATAACTGTGTTTCGGTTTGGAGGGCACTGAGAGCTAGGGTAATTGAAATAATACGAGTATAAATAATTGAGACCTGATCTGACCTGACATGATCTCAAGTTGAAAGGCGTAGTGAAATGCCACACAGAAATGTTCTGAGTGACACAGCTACGTATGGGAAAGAGGTGTGACTGTATATATGTATGTATGTCATGACTTACAACAATAGGCGGGAAAGCTATCTCAAAAATTCCAGACCTCCGTGTATCCTACACGGATCCGTGACGTGCACCAATGTCTAGGTATAGAGTGATTGATTAGCGAGGCGATTACGGCAAATTTTCTCATAATCATGGAAGAGTAAATTCAGCTGACTATAAATAGGTTGACGACAAAGAAGAAAAATTATTAATAATAATATAAGTATTTTTAGTAAAACCATATTCTTACAGATTTTATCGCGTTTATTGTAACTATTTATTTCCCGAAGTTTCGAGAGCTTTACAGCACCCATGGTCACGGGAGAACTAAGGTGACAGACGTCCTGATGTCATAGTTAACCCGTGGTACCTTAAGCTTTTAATTATTATTTTTGGTCCGTCTAGGTAGGTCCTACCCCAGGGCCAGTTATTCTGCCGTTAAGTAGTATTGTGAAAACATTCCTGTTTCGATTTGAAGGGCACTGGGAGTTAGTGTAATCACTGGACATAGGCGACTTAAAATCTGAAGTCACAGGGTTACAGGCGCAGTGTGGTGTCAGTGTTACACAGAAATTTTCTGGGTGATACAGCATTTGTTATGGGCAGATGTTGCACCTACCACCAGGTGAACGTTTCGCACGTTTCGTTACTTTATTCAATAAAAAATATATTGATATTACTAAAGTCACATGTTATATCTTACATTAACTATGACGACTATTACTACTAAGCATGTTAACGATGTTCCCTAAAATTCAGATCACATTACAACTAAATAAGACTTATTATCAGTGCCAAATAGCCCACTGCTGGACAATTAGGGAATATTTAGCCTAATCACTACGCCATGTAAGCAGATTGCAAATATGCATTACTTCTAATGTTAGACACCGTTGCCGACGATGGTGGTGGCGAGAAGAGTCGAGGCGAGGAAGTCATAAGTCTTCATTGCATTTCTTTTAGTAGGCAATTAAAACCACCACACGAGAAAGGATGAGTGACCTGCCATCGAAGCGTAAGTGACTATTACACGTCGAGTTGTAAGTTACAACTTACGGCACACATCGACATCAACACACACTTACAACATCGAAAGTCGTTGTAGACTGGTTCTTGTATGAAAGCAACACTTACTTTGCATTTTCGCTTTTTAAAAATGACGATTCCTATCACGAGGCAGAGGAGGACGCCCGCGAGGTCAGCGGGCAGCAGCGTTGCTCGGTAGGCGTCGGCGAGGCACGCGGCGCCGCTGGCAGCGCACGCCGTGCAGTGCAGCCCCGCCTGCAACGACGGGCCGCGCGTCCACCCGTCGCCGTCCGCGTGCCAATAACCCGGGCGACACTTGCACTGGTACTAATACGTTCTTGTTATAAATAAGTTAAGCGCGCGGCTTTACTCACGTGAAACATGATATTCATGCAGGTAATTCTAGAACTATTTGAGTTATTAGACACTAGTTACATGTTAACTTACTATTACTGTCTATTTATTTATGCAATTTCAATTTAAGATGAGCCCGAAATAGATTTTTTAAGTCAGATTTGGTTTAGGAAACGAATACACGTTAAGTAATCACACCATCAAACGTCGAATCCCAGACAGACATTTATTAAAATTTTATTTTATCCGTTTGAATTCTTATTCTATCTATTGATTACTTTGCTTCATATTCATAACATAATGAGTTTTTATTAGTCTTATTGTTCTTAAAATGCAATATTCCATATTTATTTATATTTTATTTGCACAAAAAAAGTAATTGTTTGCCAGTTCACCTTAGGGATAAGCAGAAAAGTTCTAGTGGGTGCAAATTTCAGAAAAGGATAGAAATATATAAACATTATTACGTGGTAACATATTAATTTAGCATTTGCTGAAGTTATTTTGTTTCACTTGGTGTTCATCGATTGCAGCATAGCAAGAACAAGTAGCATCGTGTAACACATGTGTGTGTTGTGGCTATAATTTTTTTTCATACCTCCAAGCGCCTCTCTGGCGAACCGAATACTGGAACAGCTTGGCATTCTGTGGTGGCGGGATCGCAGGGCGGTGGTCCTCCCAGCCAGTCGTACATGGTTTCTTCGCATGGCATCGCGGACAGGCGTCGAAAGATCGCTGCTGCGGCTCTCGCCGGCCCCGAACCTCTCGCTGCTGCAGCTCCGCTCCACCAACTCCCGCCGTCGTTTTCGCAAGAAAACCATGCGTTCGACCAGACAACGGCGCTCGCGTTCCAGGCGGATGCGAGCGTTCGCCAGAAGAGTTGTAAAGCGACCGAGTTGTTCTGCTGAAAGACAAAGAGGCGAGATGGGTCTGCACGGTAGAGGACGCCCAGGTGCAGTTGTGGGGCGCCTAGAGCCACCGCCGCGGGCGGCGGCTGGAGAGACGCGCGAGCGGCCGCCCGCGCCAGCGTTGCCGCCCGTTCTTCGTCCGCCACGCCCGCCTCCACCAGCTCGGACAGCGCCCGTGCCGTTTGTGCTGCTGTAGCCTCGTGTTCGCGCACGTGCTGAAATAGTATATATAAAGGTATTTTATTTCTTTTAAAGATATTGGAAGAGACTCCTGAGCAGAAGACCCGCTAGTGAGGAAATAATATAGTTCATCCATTTGTGTATCTATATGTGTTTACGTCTGCTTAGCCGATTGACTGCGACAGAATGCCTTCAGGTATTAATTCCGCCTTGACTGCGACAGAATGCATTTAGGTATTAATTCCGCCTTATGTACTATTTACTACAAATGCCGTGTCACCCAGAACATTTCTGTGTGGCACTATATTGCACCCGTCCAACTGAGACATCAGTTGTTAAGTCTCATATGTCCAGTAATTATACTAGCTATCAGTACCCTTCAGATTGAACCACAGTAATGTTTACACACGATAGCTTCACGGAAGAATAACTGGCCGTGCGGTGGTACCTACTTACGCGGATTCGTGCATAGGAATCTATAATGTAATATTTAATGAAGTTCAATTAAGTTATCAACTTACCAGTGGCATGGGTGGCGGAGAGCGCAGCAGCAGCGTGTCGCAGGTGCGCAGCGGGGGTCCTGAGGGGTGGTGCGGGGCGTGCGGCGGGGCGGAGGGTGGCGGCGCGGCGGGCGCGGCGGCGCATGCACACCACGCCAGCGCCAGCGCCGCCCACCGCGCCGCCATCGCTCACCGCGCGCACCTCTGCCGCTGAAAGAGGCAATGTCTTAAGCAAATTTTTTTTCTTTTATTACACTCAAGCGAGGAAGGAAATTGAATCCCCCAGATCAGAGAAATCAGAGCTAAAAACTTTTGTGACAATCTATAGGAGCGGCCAATATTCAGTAATGCACTTGTAATAGGCTATAATGATGATGATGATGATTTTCGACTACGGCTACAGTCGAATACAGTCGGAAGTTGTTGCGCAAAAGGTTTTACACTATCCCAAGTGTACGCGGAAACACGCACTTATTAACCTTATACCTAACCTGAACCGCACCCAATGCTATAAAATTGGAAGTAGACTAGGATACAGAGGCACGGGGAGAATCACAACACAACCGTACCCTAACATCAACAATTTGTGTTTTACATGAATGTTGTCTCCGACCGGGATTCGAACTCAGAATCAGCGGCGTAGTAGTCAGGTACTCTGACCGCTAAACCACGCGGTCGTCTTACCAGTGTAATGCATTTTGTTGTACAGTTGTCCTTAGATATCAGTATCTAAGGACAACTGTAATCACTTATCATCAGATGGATTGGCACATTAATACAACTAAGATATAAATACAACAATAATAGGTATACCTTTGTTTTGGACGGCTACAATATTGTTATAAGACAAAAAATTGCTATATTATTATAATTTTCTCATATTTTTGTTGCGTGATTGAAAAAAAACCAGGCACAGATTTATGTTAAAATCAGTTACATATTTATTATAATTTATTTCGTACGAAGTAACTCCAGTTCCACTCCACTCAACATTCGAAACCTTTGCTTTTAGAAAATTTCAGAAATCAGCGGCACGTGCCCGAAGAGCCTAATAAAAATAAATAAACAAAAGTCATAGAACTTTCTGACACTTTTGGAAGGAATATGGGGTTGGTTTTATTTATAATCACAGCAGCGCATTTCTTCACAAATTTTTCAGAGTGCCTAATGAAGTGATCTGATTTGTTTCTTTGCCACTTAAAAAAACTTAGTTGCAAATTCGGTGAAGTCTTTGATATAATTCACAGTATGTATTGTATGTACTGTAGTGTGAGGTATTATATAAATAAGTTAGTAGTTATGCTGGTGGCGGGTAGGTTAAGAATTATATGACGTCAATTCATTCTTGAATAAATTATTACACTACATATACCACCACTTTCGTTTTTTATAATCTTCCATGTAGTTTGTAGATATGTCTACAATTTGCAATTATTTTGGCAGTATTTGTAATTTTTTTAATAGTTTGTCGTAATTTTTATATTTAATTCGATCGGTATTTTTTTTAGATGAGTAATATTGGACAATTCGAATTGTGAGCTTATTAAACAATTCGTATTTTACTTTTATTCTTTGAAAACAAAGGTTATAGAGTAAACAAAAAAGACCAAAAAACTCATCAAAAGCAGCGTTTTGTCAGTCTGTGTGTTTGTAAACTTCGCAAAATGTCAAACTTTTTAAATGTTTTTTAGATGTTTTTATGTTATCTTGTGAATAATTTCTATTAAATGAGTATATACTTTGATGTTATCTTTTTATTTTTTTATTTTTTATCGGTATTAAGTTGCGCCGCTCTCCCTATCTTCCTCGGCGGAAATGTGGTCGATTGCAGAGCCACAGACCAGATCAACTGCTGGGGCAGGGAAGGCTGGTGCTTCTTAATGCTCGTTTATCTGGCCCCATGACCTCTACGTGACGGATTCAGAAGGTCCGTTGAGGGAGCGAGGAAAGGAAGTGAAGGACAGGAACCTTTCCCGAGGAGGGGCCGTAGATGTTAGGAGTTACGACGATCGCGTTATACAAGCAGTCAGTGTACCTGCCTGCGGAGTCATGGATCGGTTTGAATTTCACCAAAGTCATTATATATATAGTTATACAAAAATTCTTGATTTTTGTTAATTTCATATTATCCATGTCCTATTTAGTATGTTTAGTTTCCGGATATATAAGGTGACATTACTTTACTGTACTTCATGAAGTCAAGAAAGGTATCGATGCACCAATGCAATATTATAAATATTATATATTAAATTATAATATAAATATTATTGAAATATGTAGACGTGGCGACGAACTATAAGTATCAATTTTATAGATATAACTCATAAATCTTAGGAGTATTCTTGAAATGTAATAATTTGAACAGTTTAATTCTGTAGCTGTTGCATAGCATTGTTAGTTAAAAGTAGGGACAAATGTGTGGATCGAATTCAATCAGTCCTTGAACTTTGTTTAATAAAAAAATATTTATATATAAGTTAATAAGTTCATCCACATCATCCGTAACGCCGCACTTTGATAAGACATAAAAAAGAACTAAAAATTACATAACATTGAGAGCAAACAACACTTGAGATATGACCGTAATCGATTCAACGTGGTTTGGTAAATGACACTCAAACTGTTTAGCTTAACTGTTATCGAGTGTGACATATGGGTCTTTGGGCTATCTTAAAAAAAGAAACTTGTCCATACGTAAAGTGTCGATAACAACATCATCGGGGGTAGAGTTTATATATTTAATAATCTTTGTAATCTGTTGTTTTCATGTAACATTTCTATAACGTATCAAGATACGCTCAGATAGAAGTGTCACTTGAAATATATTTTTAGGTATACTGTGTTTTGGTTTGAAGGGCACTAAAACTAGCGTAACTACTAAGTAATTACAAGAAGAATTTGAGACTTAAGAACCGACGTCTCATGATGACAAGAGCATTGCGGTACAATCAACATTTCCGTATACAAAGTTTTGGATGACATTTGCAAGCGTGGTAAACGAAATCCTCGTCTCGTCACTTATAAGTACAATAAATATATATATTTACATATATACTCGGAGATCACGTTTTTAGACTTCATTCTCATTTATCGATATGTTACAAAAGTATGTTTCTAACTTTTGTTTTTGAATTAATTAGCTTTTCGAAATTATTGTTAAATAAAATTTAACAAAATTTTATCCTAAGCCATTGATTATATAATCAGAAAATTGAAAACATGTATGTTGACGATACTATTAATATTTTTGTTTTACTACGCTTGGTATATAGTGTAGTGAGAATGAGGGGAAACAGAAGCACACACTATTGTTTACCTTTCTGTATCCAATGTAATGCTTATGCCTTGTGGTCAGAGTACCTGACTTCTACGCCGCGGGTCCTGGGTTCGAATCCCAGTCGGAGCCGGTGCTAAAACACGAATTGTTGGTTATCGGGTCTGAATGTGTTGTAATTGTCTCCGTGTTTGACTTCTAGCCTACCGATATGCCTATAAGCAATTATTTCTTTCATTTAATTCCTTAAATGCGGAGTCAGTGTATATAACATAAATATTGGCTTTTTCTTATATACATTTTACTATTCGACTAAGAAGGTAAGCACTTAATCGCTGACCGTACGTTTAATACGTGGTAGAGCCACACTGTAACTAGATATTGGTTGTCGATTGAGATATTACTGGTGGTAGGATAGTTATGCAGGAGTTCGTCCAGGTAGGTACCACCGCAGAGCTACTCTGTCGTGAAGCTGTAGCGTGCAAACATTACTCTGTTTCAGTTTGAAGGGTACTGAGAGCTAGTATAATTACTGAGCATAAGAGACTTAAGAACTGATGTCAAGACATCCGGATGTAAGTTTACGTCACGATGTGAGATAATTTTCAGAATGGCTACTTTTTGTGATTGAGACTGCTTCTTGTTAAACGCATGTATCTTGATCGAAGTACCAAACGGCTTGCATCTTAGCACGGTTTTACTGCTGGGGAGCGGTTACACGCTGCGGCCCGTCACTGGTTTTCGTATTTTCGGTGTGGATTCTTTTCTATAGCTATACTATGTATCATGAATTACTACTAACTTATATGCGATTTCTTGGCTGGTAATAATACCAAACTTTTAAATTGCTTAGACAGGTTAAAATAAAAAGTATAAACATCAGGGGCGGATTTGTCAACCTGGCTGCTCTAGGCCTACGGAACATTGCAGCCAAAATATAATGACATAAAATAATCAAATTAAAGTAAAAAAACAACGAAAGTCTGTAAATTATGAAATTATCTCAATCCGTGTCTTTAGATACTGATGCTCACTATTTTTATTTGTAACAATGAATACCATAAAAAAAAATCTCACTTAGTTTTGCCGCCCTAGGTCTACCTACTACCTACGGCCTACTCGGCGTATAGGGAAATCTGCCCCTAATAAATATACTTAATTTATTGTTATTTGTACGATTATTGTGTACGATATATACATAGATGGAGTTCTGTGGAAACACTATCAAACATAGTCATCTATTACCTGTGAAGAATCCATGTCAACAGTTTTAGTAGTTCTCGAGCTTATTCCGTTTGTATAATCAGATAAACAAAATAGGTACTTCTATTTTATTTATGTGTATTATATACTGGCGCGTGGTGTGCCGTATGGTGACCGTGGTACCACCACACGTAACAAAATCTACCACCCCATCCTTATCCCATCCCGTGGGTTTCGTTTAGTTTTTGAACTCAGTGCTGCACATTGTTGTGCAGGACTAGAGGTTCTGACTCATCATATATATATATATATATCTGACTCATACATATACATATTGACAAGGCGTCACTAAAGCTTCTACATTGCATGCATATAAAGGGGTAGGCAGAGGCCATACACGGAGCCTCCTTTTAGCCCCCATGGGGAACAAGACATGATAGGTTGGTAACCACATCACCGCCATTTTGGTAAGAGTAAAAAAAAATCGTTTTGAATTCCCCATTGCGTTGCCACCATCTACTGCTCGAACGATGTGACAGTGATATATGATACATATAGATATTATGGGGTGCTTCTGCACGAATAAAGACTGTTAGTCGCCTCTTACGTCACCTCGATAGGAAAGACGTAGCTGTTATTCCACTCTGCCGGACACCTATCGTTCATAAAGTAAACAATATTTTTACCGGTAATTAACTTTTAGAATCGAATCGGCACTTTTCGTTAATAACTTCCTTATACGTAAATACAAGAAGGTGGCCAACTCGAAAAGTGGCGGTAGTGTTTTTATTTAATTTTGTAATTTCTGTGTTTATTTGGAGTTTTGATGTTTAATATTGATAGTTTATTATGCAGCAAGTGCTCCTGAAAGTGTACAGTCATTGGAAAATTCATTCAAGACCAATATTGTGCTCTTCGTCTAGTCTCCATAAGTCCAGCAAATCTTCAGTAAGAGTCCACTATCATTTTACTGTTGATCGAAAACGAAATTTCAACGAAGATTCGAAGATTGTATACTTGGATATGTGGCTGACGCACAAACCGTGCAGGTCAAGAAATGGGGAAATAAATAAATAAAGTGAAAGGATCATCTATTTAAAGTCTAATGTTAACGATCAGGAATTGTCAGTGTAAATGCATATATGCGAGTGATTAATAATTTGAATTACTAATTAAAAAGTTTGTCAGTGGCATATAAGCAAACCGCGCGATGCCAAATTAAAAAAAAAATACAAGAAAACGTCACAATATACTTTTAAATAATTACAAGGCAATGCTTATCCATTAATATGGATGAGCATTGCCTTATAATTATTTAAAAATTGATTACATTAACTAGTTCAAGGGTCTCCGTGTTTTGAATGACTATCACTTAATTATTGTATGAAACAATGTAATTAATCAGCCTTACAGACAACCCGACCTACATTATGGATATAACATGTTTACATGGTATTAATGTGGAAAAGCAATCGGGGCGGAAGAAAAGACAACTAGAGACAAAAGCTGTCGGCTCGGTTGCCGCAATGGTTAAGTAATTGGCTCCTGTACAGTGTGTCGCGGATTCGATTTTGGAACGTGGAAAATATTTCTATGATCTACAGATAATTCTACCGGATAGGGATGTACGTGAAATTTATTTCTGTGGAAAACACCCACGATACAGGAGATATTTTGGTGCGAGGCAATTTTTTTGAAAAAAAGATTAAAAGGTAAAAAATAAAAACTATGACAGCTTTTAATTTTTTTCATTACCATCCTCGGATGTTATTGGTCCTCTGGCCGATTCTGTGATGACTTATTTCACTTAATGATCAGAATGTGGCGTGCGCGTGGTAAATACTGGCTAGAGTAGATTTCAGCCTATCACTAGCCCAATGCTGAACATATGCCTGAACCATAGATTGCCATAAAAGTTGGAATCTCTCATTTTGGGGAAATGTTGTGATACTTGCAACTCTTGGCAGGCGGGTTGGCAACCGAAGTTTATTTGTTCAGATATTTACACGAAGATGCTGCTGCCCGTCTCCTGGTTTTCATTTTCCCTCTGTCAACTTTTACGACACCCACGGGATGAAATTGGGTGGTAGATTCTCTTAAGCCGCCACCACTCTGTGTGTCTGGATAAATTTTCTGATACAAAAAAACTGACAGAACAAAGTTTATTCTTATAAGTATAATATTATTCATTAGTTTCTGTGTTGACAACGGCTATTTCTTCTGTCTAACAACCATAAGTACATATGTCCTTTGCGTAGGACACATTATAATGTCGTAATTATTAAATAAAACACATAGCACTCACTTATACTAGTTTTCTCATATCCTGTGTCGACTACCCAATAAATCTATATCCGAAGAAGTTAGTGCTGTTAGTCTTGTGCCTTTTGTTGCGACAGTTTCCCTTTTCCTTGGGATTAGACTATTTATTTATTAAGAAAATCAACAGCGGAAAAACAAATATATACATAACAGTGTTATAACAAAAGTAAACCTAATGTCAGGTTTTCCTTATTTAAAAGCACTAGTAAATACAAATACAAAAGAAAGTAAAAGTGCCAAACAGAAGTACTTAAGCAAAAACAAAAATTGAGGTATTTGTCAACCTTCGACTCCACATGTAAATTCCCTACATATACATACATACACATGATATATACGTACATACATGTGTTATTAATGCGATAGTCCATCTATATGCATGTTTTGAATTTTGATTTTGAACACGAAAAGAAATCAATTTGTTTAAAAGTAGCATTGTATGTGCGTACGATTCGAGAGAAAACTGAATTTTTGCGTAGTTTGTGTAGTTATGTGGTGTCTGCAAAAAAGATGTGTGACGTGTACGATACGAAGGGACACCAAAATTGTTCGCCTCTGCTAACATACTCGTACCATATTCAGTGCAATCCTCGTATATGGATTTTTCCGGTAACGATAATTCAAGTGATTAACGAATACTTTCTATACTATTTATATACGTAACATAATGTGGAGACCATATTGGACTAGCGTATTCCAAAATGCTACGAACATATGCAAAATAAACTGTCTTAATAGCTGCCAACTTTGTGAATAGCTTATTATGGTAAAACAAAACCGAAGTTTTGGAAACCTTTGTTAACTACATAATCAATATGGTCAGACTGCAACATTTTATGGTCAAAATACACTCCTAAATCACGCACTGTATTACTTCGCTTAATCACTGTATTGCTAATTTTATAATTACGAGTACATATTATAGGTTTTATTCTACGAGTGAAACTAATGCATTCACATTTATTTAAATTAATTGTTATATTGTTTTTCGCATAATATTCGAATAGATTGTCAAGATATTTTTGAATTAAAGTGCAGTCGAGGTCATTGTTTATTTTAAGTAAAATTTTCTTATCGTCTGCGTACATAAGGTGATAAGAGTGTTCAAAACAGGATCCTATTTCGTATAAGTATGCGTTATAAAAAAATTAGACTAGCTACGGAGCCTACTACCTTTTCTGACAACAAAAGCAACTACGCCGACAGCCATCTCAGCCACAACACTGGTCTTCTATCGCCACCACAATTGTTTTCAGGTCTACAGCCACCTCAACGCCGGACGTCTCTAGATCTCCTCGCTCAATACGACTGCCTGTCTCAGCAGGGGGGTTATATGACAACTTTGTGTCCATCATATGAGAAGCTCGAATACATCAACAATTACTCATAATCATCTTACATTCTGCATCACGTTATTGAAATTTCAACGATACTACAATTGCTGGGCTGAGATGTCTTCTACAAATTTGACCACCCGATCTGGCGGATAGCTACAGAACAAACCTCCCGAATTGATGGGCACTAACCCTATATTTTGCATTCATCTGCGAAACTTTTATAGCTTATTAATAAATTCATGTATTCAGTACTTTTTATATTATATAGTTTCGGATAGATAAACAGAAAGGCAATATTTGTTAACTTTAAGTAAGTGAATACAAAGTGGAAGTAGTATTGATTTTCAAAAATTACCACGGCCTCGTACATGCAAACGAAAGTGTATCTTAACGCTATCGCGTTGATATGACTGCTGAAGTTGTGGTTCGAGATAATAATCTGATGAATTACTTTTGCATCTCCACTATAAATGTGGCATTTGCAAATAATAAAATTGCACTCGTGTGGAATCTATGAAAAAGCCACAATGTCACATATCATAAGGCTGTGGTTTGTGTCACATTTAGTTTTCTTTAAAACAAATTTTTTATTAAAAATTATTTTAATTCTGTTAATAATAATAATAGTAACAGTATATACTGGTAATTTTTATTTACAGTATACTGATTTCGGTGCTCACCTTATCAAACACCTATCAGATCAGGGACGTCCGGGATGCAAGAAAATTCCCAGATGGGTTCATTTTTGGTACAGCTACTGCTTCATACCAAATTGAAGGTGGTTGGGATGAAGATGGTGAGAATTTTCGAAATATACATATGGACTATTATCTATATAATTATAACTAATACACATTTTTTTACCAGGAAAGTCTGAAAATATTTGGGATCGCTTAACACATACTGATCCGTGCTCAATAACCGATTGTTCAAATGGAGACATTGCTGATGATTCGTATCATTTATACAAGAGAGATGTGGAGATGATGAGAGAACTTGGACTAGACTTTTACAGATTTTCACTGTCGTGGTCTCGGATCCTACCCACTAGCTTCCCGGACAAGATAAACGAAGCGGGAGTGCAGTACTACAATAATTTGATCGACGAAATGCTAAAGTATAAAATTGAGCCAATGGTCACTTTATACCACTGGGATTTGCCACAGAAGCTACAGGAAATGGGTGGATGGACCAACCCGCATATTGTCGACTGGTTTGCTGATTATGCCCGAGTTGCATTTGAAATGTTCGGTGACAGAGTGAAATACTGGATAACTATGAACGAGCCCCGTGAAGTTTGCTACCAAGGTTATGGAGCAGATACGAAAGCACCGCGGCTGAACATGTCGGGGATGGCCGAATATATGTGTGCGAAAAATTTATTAATGGCTCACGCTAAGGCTTATCATATTTATAATGATGAGTACCGAGCATCACTGGGTGGAGTTATTGGTATAACGTTAAGTGCTCAATGGTACTATCCCGAAACTGAGGCAGACGTAGTAGCTGCAGAAGAGACTTTACAATTTGAGGTATTGTATATCTTTTTTTCTTTAATTGTAATATATTGTTTCAGTTTAATCATTATAAAATATTTTTTTATTAATGTGATGATATACAATTACAGTGGGGGCAATATGCTTATCCTATATTTTCGGAAACTGGCGACTTTCCTCCGGCCATGAGAGAGAAGATCGCGGCAAAAAGCGCTGTGCAAGGCTTTCCAAGGTCAAGACTACCCGAATTTAGCCCAGAGGAGGTTGATTACGTCCGGGGATCGTCGGATTTCTTTGGCCTCAACCATTACAGCTCTTACGTTGTATACAGAAACGAATCAGTAACCAATTACTACGACGCTCCGTCTTACTATGACGACCTAAATGTTATTTCTTATCAGTCTCTGGAGTGGGAACATGGTGCATCAAGTTTTCTTAAGGTAATACCTTTTGCTTTTGCTTAAAATTATTATTTCTCTTAGCGAACTTCATTTTCAACACTGCGAAGATGATTACGAATTTTTTCTTCCTTCTAGTTTTGAACATGGTGACATTTTTCAATAACTGGTTGTAATTTTCCTTTGCAAGAATCTGCCTACTAAGATACCTCCAAAGTGGCAGTTATTCCGCCGTCAAACAGTGGTGTGCAGACATCACTGTTTCGTTTAAAGAAAACTATAGCTAGTGTAATTAAGATAAGATAAGAAAATCTTTGAATATCATAAATCGCAAATCCAAAATGTAAAACACAATTTAAAGAAACTAAAACAAGTTTAAAGTAAAAATAATAGTAACAAAAAAAAATTATATATCATCATCATCATTTCAGCCTATCACTTGTTCACTGCTTAACATAGCTTCTGGTTTTAATTTTCCTTCTATCGACATTTACGGAGTGTGATATGGAGTGGTAGATTCTCTTAAGTCGATACCTCACGGATATTTACATACTCGTATATGCACACATCTAAACATTAAGTTTAGTCTCTTGTTATCGAGCGAACTACGCTTCAACTCAAACACATCATTTTAACTTCATCACGTCGATTCGAACATACGTCTGCATGAAATCTAAGATGCAATGTCAGAGCCATGAAAACTCATTAATGCTTAATATACGTTAATTCTTCTAACAGTAAATAAAACATTTTAGGTTGTACCAGATGGTTTTTAAAGACTGTTAACCCACATTAGAGAGAAATTTAACAATCCGCCTGTATATATCACGGAAAATGGATACTCCAGCTATGGTGGTTTAATTGATGATGACAGAATCGCTTACTATAGGAAATATATTGACGCCATGTTAGACGCCATAGATGAAGGATCTGATATTAGATGCTACGCCGCGTGGAGTCTTCTGGATAATTTTGAATGGATGGAGGGTTATACGTAAGTAGTTTTTGGTAATAAAATCGAGATGTATTTTTTCAATACCTTAGCGAATTTTTAGAAAAATGAGTATCAATTATTTTATTTAAAAAGTTTTTTTTTGTAAATTTTCTATAAAAAAAAGTAAAAGAAAAGTAACGTAATCATAATCAAAGGTATGTTATGGGGTCAGCCGCACATGAGTATATAATTAACCCCCAGAACTTTCAAGGTTATCGATTCAGAGGTAAAAATGTTGCAGACTTTTTACCTCCCCTACATAAATAATAGTCTTGTTTTCTGAAAACCTTTGTTTAGAGAAACAAATACAGAAGTTGTTTTGTTCAGTCTTAGATCCAGAATAGAGACGATGTTTTGCATAATTAAAGTACAGAATCATTGCAACTGCTTGCCGCCCTGTCTAGGTAGGTTACACCCCAGGCCAATTATTCTGCCGCGAAGCAGTAGTGCGCTTATCATTACTGTGTTTCTGTATGAAGGGCACTAAGAGCTAGTGTAATCACTGGATATGATATATGAGACTTAAGAACTGATGTCTGAGGGTGACGGGCATGGCGTGGTGCTACACAGAAATGTTCTGGGTGACAGCATTTCTTATGGGCAAACGATGTACTTACCATCAGGTGAATGTTTTGCTCGTCTCGTCACCTCGTCCAATGAAAAAAACATTAACGGATCGTTCACCAAAAATATTATGACAGTTTAATGCCATCATCATCATCCCAGCTACTACTAGCACTAGTCCACTGTTGAACATAGGCCTCCCCCATAGATTGCCACAAAAGTTTGCAGCTCTTAATTTGGGGGGATTTTACCAAGGCTGCGTCGCTTGGCGGGCGGGTTGGCAACCGCAGTTTATTTATTCAGATGTTCCAGAAAGATGCTGCTGCCCTTCTCCTGGTATTCATTTTCCCTCTGTCGACTTTTACGACACCCACAGGATGAGATGGGGTGGCAGATTCTCTTAAGCCGCCACCACACGGCTTTAGTGTATCTTCATCTATATTTGAATTGAAGTATAAATGCCATAAGAATAGCAACAATTTTTTCAGTGAGCGCTTCGGTCTGTACGAAGTGGACTACGAGAGCGCGGAGCGAACGCGCACGCCGCGCAAGTCCGCCTTCGTGTACAAGCAGATCGTGCGCACGCGCGAGCTCGACTGGAGCTACGAGCCCGATACTGACGTAATGAGCATCGATGAGGGTCATTAGGTTTAAATAATATTTATTGATTAAAATTTTATTAAATATTTCATTTTATAAAATTGTAAATAGTATAAGCTAGTCCTTTTAATAAGAATAAAACTACTTTGTAATAATTATTTACAATATTGATTATTAATAAGTAACGATCCTGCCCGGCATCTCCGGGGTAAAATTTTGTTTTTACAGTGATAAACTGAATAATTAAAATGGATAAGGAAATAACAATTATAGACAGTAACGGCATACTTTTCCCCAAACTGATTTAATAATATTACCGTTAATACTGAGCTCCTATCGTATAGCTTAGGCGATATTATACCAATTTTTTGGAGAGATGGAGATTATAGCAGTAAACACCACATGCAAATTCGTTAGGTGGTTCTCGAGATTAGCGCCACCCTTTTATACTATGTACAGATGTACAGATGAATCGCATCTACATATAATAGCGTATTAAAAATATCTTTTACGTATATATGCTTCAGTCATATATATCAATCGATTGATTTTTGATTTAAAATTTACCTTTATATTTCCAGAGTTAGTAACGAATTTTTTGCAAGGTCATCATCATCATCATTCAGCCCATAAAAGTCGTAGTCTGACTGCTGAACATTGGCCTCCCTCATAGATCGCCACAAATGTTTGTACCTCTCAATTTAGGGGATTTTTCCATAGTTCCCACGCTTGGCAGGCGGGTTGGCAACCGCAGTTTATATATTTAGATGTTCTAGGAAGATGCTGCTGACACCACAACGTATTTTAGGCAAAATTAAATGTTAAAAAGTAACAAATTAATGTTAGTTGAATAACGAATGGAGAGGCAGGTGGGCCGTTTGCGGTTTAAGTCAGCTTTTTTTAAAACTTTGCAGAAGTTTAAAAGTTGTCAGTTAGCGCCTAACCGCTTCGGTGCTGCGTAGTAACCGCGACTTTTTCTTCCTTTTGCTTCCAATCCATTATTTTCAATGAAACTAAATCAATTTATTTTTATTTTAAGATGGGGCAAAAGTTCCTTATTCAAAATAAGTAAAGGCCAGTATTTCGAAATTTAAATTAAATAAGGATGTGACAGAACAGACAGAACTTGACCCGACTAGTTATATATATATATATATGTACATATATACTGTGATCTTTCTAAGACTTACTAAACTTTTAATGCAACCGATCTTAGTTGTCAGAGTACCTGACTGACCTGGCGCTGGGTTCGTATCCCAGTAGGAGCGTACATTTTTATTTTGCGGGTCTGTTGTCATTGTACCCGTATCTGTGACACTGCATCCTAACCTACCTCCGATTTTGTGAAATGAACCTTACATCGAGCACGGGTAGTTTATTGAAAGACGAATCTGTGTTCTGCGTACACTTGGAACACTATAATACATATCTCCTGAGCAGTTAATAGCTTCCTACAATATTCCGAAGTTGTCACTGTAGTCGAAAATCAGCAAGAAATACATTATCTAAATGTACACAAAGTTGCGGGGACTACCAGTAACATACACACAATAAAAAAAACATGATTGTGATGGATCACTGGAGTTAGTAAGAGTTTATTTAAGACATGTATAAAATTTTTAGGTCAAAAGCATATGTAATATTACGATTGCTAATTTAATAAAACGTTTTCTTGACACGTGTGATAGTAATTAAAATCAAAATTTAAAAGTAAAAATAAACCAAGGTTATATTTAATAAAAGTGCAATCCATACTTATATTACGAGTATAAATGCGAAACTCTCTGTCCCTTTGTCTGTTTGTTATTTATTCACGGCTCGATCGATGAACCGATCAAGCGTCATTTGGCACAGAGATAGCTTGCATCCTGGAGACTTTTTATACCGGAAAATCAATCAGTTCACACGGGATATTTAAAAAACCTAAGTCCGATGATTTGAGCGAAAGCTCCAGAATATTTGTATGCAAAATTAAACTGGTCCTGAAGTGAAAGTGCATACAATACTAGAGCTTCGTCATATCTGGTACGAATACCTCAACATAGTAGAGCAGCGTTTTGAGGTAGTTTCAGGTTTAGTGCCACTAAATGCTGGAACGATTTACCTCAACCTCTGCGTGATATGCGATCTGTTAAGGCCTTTAAAAGGAAGTACAATGCAGTATTACTAGCTTACCATTAGACTCAGCACTTACCTAACCTACCTTTTGTTTTTTATGCATACTTTGTTGTAACTTATATTATTAAAACGCTTCTATATTTCAAACATTATTTTGCACCCCATTATATAAAACTGGCTCGGTCTGCCTGACTTGTGTCGGCGCGTTACTCGTATCTGGGGAACTGCTGAAAATCAGCCCTACAACTGTAGTACCGCTATGTTGTACTCGTAGCATTTAATGCTGAGCAGTGCACATTTGGATGAGACACTGTTGCAGCGCAATGCGACTAATTTTTGGTAGGCATATATACATATTTTTTTAATGTTTTTTTTTGTGCTGTCCAGTGTTATTGTTCAATAAATGTATTTCTTTCTTTCTTTCTATACCAGGGCCAGCTATTCTGCCGTGAAGCAGTAGTGTGCAAACATTACTGTATTTCGGTCTGAAGGGCACTGGGAGCTAATATAAACACCGGGCATATGAGACTTAAGAACTAAACCGAGGAGTCTTGGAGTATACGAATGTTCAGTGTGACACTGCATTTTTTATTGGCAGGCGTTGCACTTACCATCAGGTAAGCGTTTTGCTCGTCTCGTCACTATACAATAAAAAAAAGTCACTCTTCGCAGGCAAATTGGCGATCACTGTAGCAGGCGCCGCGACCCTAATTCTATGCTTTCCTGCTGGTCTGAGTAATCTATTTCTATTATCAACTGCCCCGAGTTTTGTCTGGCTTTCCCCTTACGCGACTGTAGCGAATAGTCATCTCACATATGCCAGAACTAAAACGGGTTACATCATCCACCCAATTGACACCTCCTATTACCGGCGGTAACGCTTGGGACAATCTGAAATTAGGACAATCAATCCGCGCCCAGACCCGAAAACCAATCGACCGAAACCCGAAAGATTTCGACCATTTTCAAGACGATACCCACAGAGACGGGTAGCAGATTTTCTTACGCTAGCACCACAGCGGCGCATAAATTACTGCTATGGTCTATCTAGATGTTACTTGGAATGTAAATCGTTAGAAATACCATTGCTACTTCTTATGCGGCTTTATGAATTATTGCCAACAAAAACCGTTAACAGACATGAAACATTTATTTTAGTAACTTAACATTCGACGACGACTGCGTGGCGTAGTGGTTAGAGTCTACTACGTTGCGAGCTTAAATGTGTAGAAAAACACAAATTGTTGTGTCTCTTTCACTGCACCCTAGCCTCCGATCTTATCGCACGAGCGTTACATCGGTTACGGGTAGGTTGGGACAAGTGAGTGCCTTTGTGTTTGTGCGTACACTTCTGGCACTGTAATATCTTATGCGCAGTTGATAGCTCCCGACAATTTTCGGAAGCTGTCGCTGTGGTCGAAATCGGCCAGGAGGACATCCTCATTCCTATTCATAAACTTTAACTTTTATTTGTTTACACGCCGCTGTGGTGCCAGCGTAAGAAAATCTACAACCCCGTCTCTTTGGGTGCGTCTTGAAAACACACAGACCAGTGACAGTAGCGTCTAACTTGCGAGGTTTATGATCTTGCGATCACCAATACGCCAACTGAGCTTGGTGATTACGCTAAATCTTCTCTTATAGCAGTGGACTGAATAATAAGAAAATTAAGGTCCTTGTGTTTTAAAAAAAATATGTACCAAATCGTATTTCGTCGTCTTACTATATAGTGCTCTAAATAAATAACACTACCTTTTTTGGTTGATACCGCAGTTGCACACTCTAAAATTAAATTGTAATGTCAGCATAAGTGGAGCAGTTACCTTCATATTACCTACATATAGTAATACAGACAACAGAAATTTCACAGTTCGGTATGAACGCCGCTATTTTTCACTTGTATTTTGCACCTGTTCGTTCTGTTAATCCTATAAATTGACATAGATTATCTTTTTCCTTTCGGTCGGATTATAGTTTGCCTTTAATCGTATAAATACACTTTGGGAATAATACGGGCTTCATGTTTTCCTAGTCAGCTTCTTTTAAACAACCACAAGTTATCTACTATCTTAAGTTGTTATCTACGCAGGATTATATCACTGTAAGTATTCGTATTAGCGTAAACACGAGGACTTACTCGTCTATCAATTGTTATATCCGTACCGGTAAAAATTGTATGTTACACACACATGGACTATCATTAGAATTTGAACAAAGTAAATAAAGTGAAAATAGTAAAAAAAAATATCAAATTATATGTTTAAATATAATGACAATTTTTCGTTTTTGTCTGGGGGTTTTTATCTCATATTTAAATTATGGATAACGTAATCTTAGTAATGAGATCTTTTTTTTTAGATTGTTCAAAGCGGTGCATAATATTGTGACCATTTTTCCGCCTTTCAAAATTTGTCATTAAAGATTGTTTGCAATGTATGTATCTTCTCGCAGTAGAATTAAAGTAAACCAGTTAGGGATAAACCGTTGGATATAAATACAATTGAAAGTCAGTGAACACAAAAATTTAAGTCGTTTAAACTACTACAGATATCAAGACACTCTTTAATGTGATCATCACAAGCCCACTAACGATTTAAATACGCCTACAAAGACTACATAATAAAATTGATAATACTATATTGAGAAAGAAAGGTTTTAAAATGCTGGAAAAGCTTAAATTGTAAGTATTCACAATTGAGTCCTTATAATCATAATTATGTGATACTAGTGTCCTGGCCGGTTTTATAACGACGACATCTTCAAACTCTGAAAGTACGTTATACGAGGATCTCTCTAAACCTCAACTTTCTGTAGTCATCGGAAGGACTATTCGAAGCTGTCGATAGCAGTTTCAGACGCAATACCTAAGATACTGGAATAGCAACCTTGTCTCTGGCTGCTGTAAATGTTATGGGTAGACAACATATGTCAATTTCTGATCTCACTGAGTTTGAATTTAATAGATTCTGAGTTCTGAAACTCTTTAAGTTTCAAACTCAGAACGGTTAATCAGGACACAGTGGCAACAGTTTTAAAAGTTGTTTCATCCACAGCAGTAGGTACTGACTAAATAAGTCTTGAAATGGTGATGATGACCTTGCCAGACACTTGCAGCACTATAACTAATACTATAAATAAATAAATCTCCAAAAAGAATACTGTTAAAAGTGTCAAGGATCTTCGAACAATCATTATACTGCCGCGTTTATCTAAAGTATTAGAAAAGATAGAGAGGTAACACAATATTTAGAATCAAAGAAAATATTGCCAAGTTTTCAGTCAGAGTTCGATGTAGATACTGTGGGGTGGTTTCTTTATTACTTGTCCTTGAGATCTCAAATTGTTTAAGTAATGAATATGAACGGCACCTAGACAATCTCACCTTAATACTTTATTCCAGTAGTGTTCCTCAGAGCTTAATTCTCGACCTGCTACTGCTGCTATTCTATGTCACCCAAAACATTTCTGTGTGGCAGAACTACACTGCGTCACTAGTCATCCTTAGACATCAGTTCTTAAGGCCGTTCGGATAGAGAAATGTCACAAATTTAAGGAAATTTGACCCGACTTTATGCAGAAACGCTATGTTTTGCATCCTAGATAACTATTAATGTTTGTTTGATAACATTCATCAAACATTAAAAGTTTAATATTTCGTTTCTTCACCCGCGCATTATTTAACGTTTTGATTGATTGTTTCAACATTTCAAATAAATTTACGAAAAGTGGTTGAGCTGCAAGTTATGATTTAAAAACTGTTTTTATATTTAGTGTGATTACAAGGTGAGTTATTAAAATAAATACAAACAGTTTACTTACAACAATAAGTGCCTACAGTTAGTTAACCATTTTAAACGAAAACAAAATGTTATTAAAGGTATGTAAGATCAAGGAGTTTTTTATTTATTTTGTGTACGTACTTAATGTTACTACTGAAAACGCGAATTTTAGATTATTTTAGTTAGTTAATTGACTAGATATAAATTTTTTATTCGTTTTATTATATTCGGTATTTATTAAATCCGTAAAATATTAACAAATATTTTTTTTGTGATAAAATGTCGAAAGGAGCAAAACGTTCACCTGATCACGTCAACGTCTACCCATAACAAATGCTGTGTCACCCAGAACATTTCTGTGTGACCACACACTGCGTCCGTCACCCTGAGACATCAGTTCTTAAGTCTCATATGCCCAGTGATTACGCTAGCTCTCAGTGCCCTTCAAACCGAAACACAGTAATGTTTGCACACTACTGCTTCACGGCAGATAAACTGGCCCCGGGGTGATACCTACCTTTTAATGAAAAAACAACTCTTAAAAACACATTAAAATTTAACGCACTAGTAAATATAACAAAACGGGCTCGGGAGTTAATAACCTTATCCGTTATATTTAATTAACACGTTTTTTTTTTCAACTTTAACTTTTTAATCTTTTTTAACATTTAATCACATCACCTCATGTATAATAGTAATGCAATAATGAATGAAGTTAAAAGTTAAAGAAATGTATTGAGATAAATTAGATGTTTAAACCGTTAATGATCACTTCTACTACTAAGTCGCCTCAATGGTTAGTGTTCTTGACCATAGAGTCGCAAGATCTTGGGTTGGTGAGATACCAAGTAAATATTTATGCAACACACAAATTATCGACTTTCGTGGCTGGTCATATTGTACAGAATCAATGACCACGAAAGTCGATAATTTGAGTGTGTTTGCTAACTCTTATTATAACATTTTGTATTACAACTGTTATAATTCGTGAATAGTCCATTTCCCATACGTAGAGACGGATCTGAGTTTTTTATACATTTTGTAGGAACAAAAATTTCGTTTGGATAGGGTGAACCACTCCTTAAGTCTATAGCATAAATTATTGTAATCTAACTTTAACGTTTCTCAATTTATTTTAATCAGATAAGTATTTCTTGAGATTTGCGTGTTCAAATAAACAAGCTCTCCAGATTTGTTATAGTAGTAAGATAAGATAAAGACATAAAAAAGTACTACGAATTATCTTAACCACGTATTAAGATATTAAGAGAAATGTTTAATCTGCCATGACCTACAATAAGAGCCCAAAATGACAGCTGCAAACTTTTGTGGAAAGCTATGAGGAAGGCCTATGTTCAGCAGTGGACTAGTGATGCACTGAAATGATAAAATCCGTGCGTAGCACGTCCATCCATGGGCATAGCCATGGTAGAGCCCCTAATTTACCCAGTTTTTCAGATTTAGCCTTTCTAGACCTAGCTAAAATTTTTTCCTGAAAAGTCATCTACCTGCCAATGCAAGTTCCTTTAAAATCGATTCAGCCGTTTCGGACGTTATCTGGCACAAGTAAACAAACACAGAGTTTAAAAAAAAGACTATTGCGAAATCTCGTACAGACACAATTTTATTTATTTGTATAGGTTTATAATTCCCGCGCGATGCGATCTGAAACAGAAACCTATGCAGAGCAATGCCGTCTGTTTTCTATTACACGTACATAAAGGTCTAGTTGTACGTTAGGTGTTGGAACAACCACATTAGGTAAAAGTAGGCACAAAAGTAAACGTAGTCTTACTGACACTTCGAGTGGTGGATGATGTGCATCAGCTGGTAGAAGCGGTACCCGAGCCGCGCGCACTCCCACACTATCACCTTCGGCAAACACACTAAACACAAGATCCAGCTGCCTGTCATTACAATTACCTACTTTGTTACCCTGAGCTTTTTTTTATTGTATAAAGTGACGAAACGAGAAAAACGTTCACCTGATGGTAAGTGCAACGTCCGCCCACAACAAATGCTGTGCCACCCAGAACATTTCTGTGTGACACCACACTGCGCCCGTCGCCCTGAGACATCAGTTCTTAAGTCTCAAATGCCCAGTGATTCCGCTAGCTCACACTGCCCTTCAAACTGAAACACAGTAATGCTTGCACACTACTGCTTCACGGCAGAATAACTGGCCCTAGGGTGGTACCTACCTAGACTGATTCCGGAATCCTACCACCCGTAAATCCACAATAAGTTTCAAAACATTCATAGTAATTATTTATGCTTGATGGGCACGAATATAAGTTGAAATCTCCTATTACTATTATTTTACTATAACTTGTATTACAATATTCTTGAATAATCCTCAATAACAACATATATTCATTTTCACTACTATTAGGTGCGATATATATTACGACTAATAGATATAAAAAATATTTTTTAGATAGACGGTAACACAAAATAATTCAAACATATGATCGTTGATGTTATCGTTACTCGGCAAATGTACTTGTCGTATTTCAAAACGCGGTGTGGCCACGAGACACGCCTCGCTGTTTACGTCCGTCCTCTCTGTCACACGTTATGATGATGTATCAGGAGGAATTATTTCAGCCACGTGAATAGAGTCATTGCATCCTGTTTCCGTATAGGAAAATAGATCTGCTCCTGAAATGGCAATACACGTATAAAAGTCATATATCTTCTTTCGTAATCCTCTTACGTTTTGAGAATAAATCTCAAAGGGTTTTGTCATTTTTTTATATTTCTCGGTTGATCTACGCAATCCATTCACAGAATTCAATATTTATGGCCCAATTTCCAGGTTCACACAGTTTATCGTATTTACTTTCAGGCACTCCAACAATAAATGAAGCATAGTCTCTCTCCGTTTTAAGTTTTATTTTTTCAACTTTAATTGATTCTTCTTTTCCACATATATTCTTAACATGCTTTAGTAAATTTTCTCTAGTTATTTCTTTCGCTCAGTTCCCTGATTTTCACTTGTACATGTACTTCCTCCTTTTTTCACTGTGGTGTTAGGATATCTGTTTTTCTTCCTATTTACAGTTGTCCAGTTTTCTTATATTTGTGTATTTTCTTTTTCTATAATAGGGTTAATCATTTCTTTCTCTTTATTTATCGTTTGTATAATTTTCTCGTTCATAACTATGGCTGCTGATTTCGTGACCACACGTTCTTTTTGTAATTCGTTTTTGTTACTAACTTGCTTTTGATTTTTTTTACCTATATTTACAAATGACAATAGCTCCTTGGATTCTTGAGATGTCTCAGTATGTTTCATATTAAGACAAGATTCTAGGTGCTCATTTCGTTCTAATTAAACTTGTATTTTCTGTCTCTAACATATCGATTTTGTTGGCCTTTTCATTACAACAAATGTCGAGGTCGTACAACAAATGATGAGGGTATATCAAATACCCTCATCATTTGTTGTAATTTCTCTAACTGTGTCTCTGTCATAATGAATCTATTTTTGAGCAATGTATACTTCTAAATTAAGATTTCATTTCTAGACAAAATTCCCGTATTTCCTCTAACAATCTGCTTTCATTATCAGGCACCAACAATTCTTTTGAGTTGGTACGAATTCCACGCTCAGTGTTTACGTAGTTACTCGGTGTAAATGTTTTATTCATAATAATTTTTCCTCGGACTGGTGTATCAGAATCACCTCTTTTTGGAATAGTGCTCACGCATCCATTTCTCCTTATATTCCTCATTGAGAGTTTCAAATTTCTCTAACGTAATTGCAAAACACTTTAAATGATATAACTTTTTACATGTTTCATTTGAACACTCCATATATTGAATATCATGGATCACGGCACCACAGCCGTTACATTTCGTGTCCATTGAGTACTTATGGACAGGAACGAGGTCTTTTCAAAAACACGTCCGTACCGTTCGCGTAGCATGAGACTTATATTTTTACTTTTATTTATTATGGGAAACTTGATACCAATGTTTCTAGTATAGTATAGTTATAGTTAATTTGTTTTTCTGTTTTAAATTTAATTTATATTGTTATTATTCTTTAAATATGCTATTTGCAACAAATAAAGATTCTTTTTTCTTTCTTTCAAATTATTTTATAAATTTTTCGATAAATAAAATAGTTATATTGATTTTTCGAATCCAACGACAACCAGTATGATCCGTAGAAACTTTACTATTCTTTTTGTTTATTTCATATATTTTTTTATTATTTTTTCCATTTTTAAGGGAAGTAAAGTTGAACTTTAAGACGAGTCGTGTTGAGAAAATCTGGAGTCTTTAAATTATCGTATTTTACCGCAAAGAAATCCTAACAATATTGCTTAATATCCATACTACTTATGGCTTAACAGAGTCTACCGCCCCATCTCATCCCCTGGGTGTCGTAAAAGTCGACAGAGGGAACATAAAAACCAGGAGATGGGTAGCAGCATCATCCGGGAATATCTGAATAAATAAACAGCGGTTGCCAACCCGCCTGCCAAGCGTGGCAACTATGGCAAAATCCCCACAAATTCAGAGCTATAAACTTTTGTGGCAATCTATGGGGAAGGCATATGTTCAGCAGTGGACTAGTGATAGGCTGAAACGACGACGACGATCAATAAGACATTTTAGGACTGGAATTTTCATACAATATGACCAAAGTCGTTGCGTTCGGTTAAGTACTTCATGCCGAGCGCTACTTAGTGTGTTTTTCTTAATCTTGTTTCTTAACATTATGTTTCTGTAAAGTAAATATGTTTTTTTCTTTCTTTCCCTGCATTCAATTCGAACGATAATTGAGTAGTTAAATGAACTGTCAAACGGCTTAAGCTCTTATGAATGTATAAAAAACACATTGTTCTATTAATAAAAAGCAGAGTAAAGGTTTACTCTAAATTTGAAAAGAATTTTGTAACTTGGCAGACTGTTATCGAAATTATATGTTATTAACAATTTTAATTATATGACTGGATAGTCTGGAAATTCTATAAATAAATTCTACTTATAAATAAATATATTATAGTCCTTACGTTATTATAGTTCATAAAAATGATTTGGCTCAAAGGACTATTTTAAGGAACTGTAATAATGGAAGGACTATAATAAAACAACATGATTATTAGCTTAGACACTCATTTTAGTTTTATAAATAGCCCCTAGTCAATTTAATACATGCTTTATATTGCAGTTTAGTTACACTTTCTTTCATAGTCAAAGCGGAGTGTGAATGTACTTATATTGTCAGCAGTGAAGTTAGAACATTCCCTGACCATTTTCTTTTTGGTGCAGCGACCGCTTCGTATCAAGTCGAAGGAGCCTGGAATAAAGACGGTAAAAGGATATAATCAATCATTACATGTTTTTAATGACATTGAAATTTTATCGAAGCATTTCAACATGTAAATTATTTTACAGGAAAATCTGAAAACATCTGGGATCATATAACTCACACAAATCCATGTATTACTAAAGACTGTTCAAATGGAGACATTGCAGATGACTCTTATCACTTGTACAAAAGGGATGTAGAGATGATAAGAGAGCTGGGTTTAGATTTTTACAGATTCTCATTATCCTGGACAAGAATTTTGCCTACTAGTTTCCCAGATAAAATAAATGAAGCAGGAGTGCAGTACTACAATAATTTAATTAATGAATTGCTGAAATACAATATCAAACCCATGGTTACTCTGTATCATTGGGACTTGCCGCAAAAGCTGCAAGAGATGGGCGGATGGACTAACCCTTATATTATAGACTGGTATGCAGACTACACACGTATTGCTTTCCAGTTATTTGGAGATCGAGTAAAAAATTGGATCACAATTAATGAACCACATCAAGTTTGTTATTTTGGCTATGGAAATAAATTGCTTGCGCCAGCAGTCGACATCAAGGGAGTGGCGGAGTATTTGTGTGCTAAGAACTTGCTTTTGGCACATGCGAAAGCTTACCATATATACAATGAAGAATTTCGACCTACGCAGGGTGGTTCCATCTTCATTACAATAAACGCTGAGTGGTTTGACACGGAGTTTGAAGAATTTGATGTTGCTGTTAAAGAAGCGAACGATTTCAATGTATGTAGTATCTGACATCACATCACATCATAACATCTGGCGAGTAGTTACTCTTTTCCTTGGCAATATTATTTGCCGAACTGGTGACCCCAACGAGATATGTAAAGCGCAGCCACCTTCTCCCAACCACAGAAACAACGTCATCGTCAGCCATCGCAGTCACTGCTCCAGATACTACTGTCGGCACAACGCGTGCTTCCTAGTCTAGCAGCCACTGAGGATCATCAACGGCGGTCCCCGCTACTCAGGCTAACTCTTGCGGCATCTTTTTTTTATTGTATAAAGTGACGGAACGAGCAAAACGTTCACCTGATGGTAAGTGCAACGTCCGCCCACAACAAATGCTGTGTCAGCCAGAATATTTCTGTGTGACACCACACTGCGCCCGTCACCCCGAGACATCAGTTCTTAAGTCTCAAATGACCAGTTATTACGCTAGCTCACAGTGCCCTCCAAACCGAAACACAGTAATGCTTGCACACTACTGCTTCACGGCAGAATAACTGGCCCTGGGGTGGTACCTACCTAGACGGATTCCTGCACAGGAATCCTACCACCAGTATACATCTACACTTGTCTCCATAAGTCTCGTCGCACCATTAACCAACGTGGAGCAATTTTAATTTATCTACATTAACCACAAAATTCCCTATAACGCTGTACATTTTCACATGTCTGCCCATCACCTAAAATTGAAAAATAATAATTTTTATAAAAAAAACTAAAACGATTTAGGACTAAACGACTAACACAGAAATATCATAAGTTTACAAAAAACCAATAAAACTAATGTTTTTTATACAATGATTGAATTCTTATTTTTTGTTTCGTTAAATGTAATTAAAATGTAAATAAAACAAAAAAAATATATGTAACTACTGTAACAAATTAGATACAACGAAAAAAGATATGAAAACAATTAAAATCTTTACCAGTCATACTATTTAGAAAAATACTTGTTGACCCGAAACATTATCAAGAAAGAAATAATAATTTTAAAACGCATAATATTATGTTTGACTTGGCACCGACATCAAAATTATAAAACAAATAACAATTACATAATAAACAATAATAAAACAAAAATTCAACAAATGAGTGTTAAATTGTTGTATAAAAACATTTAATTTTTTTACTTTTTGGGCGACTAATGATATCTTTTTGTTTTTTTGAAGCTTTTTTAGTTTTTTTTAATAGTATAATGAATTCAAAGCAATATGCGCTATATGGCTACTATTTTATATTATAGTTATTTATAAGATATCTCTGCAATCTGAAAAAAGATAATCATTTTTTTGTAAAAGAACAAAATTTAACGCTTTAGCTTAAGTATGAATGATTAAAAATAACTCTTCTGTTCACAAAAATTTGTATACGGCGATGAAATCCTGCTTTGAAATTTAAATTAATTATTATTATTAGTTTTTTCAATCGAACAATTTACTTGGAATTTCTTTCAGTGGGCCATATATTCACATCCCATTTTCTCAGAAACTGGCGACTTTCCGCAATCTGTGAAGGAAATTGTAGCGATGAAGAGTACCCAACAAGGATTTTATAAATCGAGACTGCCCGAATTTACAAACAAAGAAATTGAATATATCCGAGGCACTTCTGATTATTTCGGTCTAAACCATTACACCACGAAGTATGTCTATCGGAACGACTCTGTACCTAATTATGAAATTCCATCATTTAAAGATGATTTGAATGTCGTTACGTATTATTATAATCAATTGGAAACTAATGAAGTGAAGACGTTTAATGTAAGTATCTAAGCAGAAAAATATTTAAAAAGTAAAGAGTAAATATAAATCCAAAAACGATTTTGACAGTAACGTGTTCTTGTCTAAACAACTGAACTAGTCATAAATCAAAAATGCAAAAAGAAGAAAAAAAAATAGCTGCAGAGAAATAGAACGTTCGCCAGTAACCACAATAAAATGCCTAATACATCAAATCTGTACAATTATTCTACAGACTAGACACAAGTTAAATTGAGGTTTAAAAATTGTATTATTAAATAAATTGAATGGAAGAAGCTTCTAGGAAATTAATACTATAGTACTATTTCCCTCCATCATGTATTCCTCCATAAACGCCAACAACAATGTGGTGCCTAAGCTTTAAAAAAAAGGCAATACGTTCCATCTCTATTATTCGATCCACAGAGAGGATCAAAATATGCATGTGTATTTACATTCTTTATATTGTAATTATTGAGTAGTGGTGTGGTAGCAAGTCCGTGGATGTCATAAAAACACAACGACATAGGGAAATGACAACCAAGAGATGGGCAGCAGCATCTTCCTGGAATATAAAAAATCAAACTGAGGTTACCAACTCGCCTGCTAAGCATGGCAACTATGGTAAATCGCCTAAAAATGAGAGGTACAAAGACACAAAGGCCCCTAGTCTCCGGCGGTTCCGCTAGTCCTGGCTCCGGAAGCTGTCATGGTAACAGCGGAGTAGGGGGAGCGAAGAACCTCTGGAGGAGGAGATCTTGCTACCACCAACGACACCAGGACCAGGCAACTTTCAACGCACGGATGCTGAGGACCGACGTGAAAATTTTGGACCTGGAAGAGAAGTTGATAGGTTTATCTGAAGTCCACAGACGGGGGGAAGACATGGACTCGAATCCGGTAACTTGTTCTACCACCGGGACGCTGACTATCTGTCACAATGAGGTGTCGGGTTTATCGTCCACAAGTCACTCATTAACATCGTTGACAAAATCGGGAGTGAGTCGACTAGGATTTCGTACTTTATACTCAGAATAACTAAACGGTATTACGCACCTTCCTCGGCACACTCTTTCAAACGCGGCCTCACAGAAAGTGGACCTAGATCAGCCCAGCCGGTTCCACAAAAAATGAGATCGACTTCATCGTGACGACCAAACTACAGCTGTTTAATGATGTCTCTGTGATCGCTAGAGTGAAAAACAGCAGTAATTGCCGAATGGTAAGAAGCACATTGAACCTGAACGTAAAGGTGAAGAGGTCTAGTCTGGTGAAGTTCACGCTCCGTCCATCTCGTGCCGTTATTCCAAACCCCAGGAGCTTTCAGCTCGAATTGCATAATCACTTTCAATCCCCGTATGCTTGCGTTACAGTCGACGATATTAACGAGGGATTCGTGGAAACTGTCCATGCGGTGGGGGCAAAGTTTTGTAAGACCCACATTCAGAAATTCTCAGACCACACTCAGCTCGAATTGCGTAATCACTTTCAATTCCCCCATGTTTGCGTTACAGTCGACGATATTAACGAGGGATTCGTGGAAACTGTCCATGCGGTGGGGGCAAAGTTTTGCAAGACCCACATTCAGAAATTCTCCGACCACGCTCTCAATCTCATGAAAGCTAGACGTGAAATGAGGCTGCAGTCCCCCAGTCCTTAGTTCCTATTCTGATGATATCTCGGAGACCTCGGTCTGAGCGAGATTAGTATGGTTCTCACATAGGTTAAGAATGGCAAAGCGCCGGGTGACGACTGAATTACAGCGTACCTTCTGAAAGTGGGTCAAAAACAGGAAATTGTAGTTCTACAGAAGCTATTAAATTTCGTCATACGCGGCGATGCTACGCGGAGTAGAAGCGTGGTGGTGTTATTCTTTAAGAAGGGCGATAATATCCTTTCGAAGAACTTTACACCTATATCCCTACTTTGCCGCATTTCGAGAGTCATTACGATTCGTCTCGCAAGCAGACTTGACGACTTCCAGTCCCAAGAACTAAAACCAACTTGGGTAAAAATACACCGCGAATTGATTGCCTAGATTCTGAAATGCCATCGAGAGTGAAGGAGTTGGACAATTTGAGGTTTTTAAAACTAAAAGAAAAGTACCCGCAACTGGCAAGCTTGTAGGAAAACGCTAATGAAAGTAGAAGTAGCGAAAGATGTGTGTCAGGATCGTAGCCAGTGGAAAGATGTAGTTTCGGCTTAAGTCAATGGGAAAGAGACGTGACTGTATGCATATTTTTGCATGTAAATAAAATATATCAGTACATGCTAGATTCTCTTCGATCCTTTTCAATACTAATTTTATACTCATTTTCGATACACTTTAAAAATGGTTCAAATTGGTTTTTATTGTATTTATAACCTTAGTTGTTATTATTGTTAATCATTTTCATTCACAATTCATTATGGCTTGTAAGTATATCACTTTTTGTTTTCTCTGTTTAAAATTTGTTACGTTATAACTCCTTTTTTTTACATTACTACGATTAGTTACATACTGTTGATATTGTTCTCAATTTGTCAAAATATTTGACATGCACCACACAACCAGACTTGAAAACCAATAGCCTGTGTTTCTGCACAAATGTGAGAACTCTAAACCCACGGGCTAGAAGTTAAGTCACCCTTACCACTAGGCCACGCGGCCATCCGTACCTACTACGTACGTTTCAATTTTCTAATTTTTAGATAGCTGCGTTGGGATTTTACAAACTTTTGACACAAATAAGAGTAGATTATAACAATCCGCCGGTGCTTATTACGGAAAATGGTTTTGGTACTCATGGTGGCTTGGACGACGACGACCGCGTGACCTACTACAAACATTACATAGACGCAATGCTTGATGCTATTGACGAAGGATCGGACATTAGAGGTTACACAGCGTGGAGTCTCATGGACAATTTCGAATGGCTGTCTGGATATACGTGAGTGAATGTAATTGAGGTCCCGACTAAGCTTTGTTAATAATTAGGAATATTTATGTATGTTAAAACTATTTTGTGTTGACAAGATTCATAAATATTGTAATGACATTACAATATATTAAACACTGGCGATCCGTCCCGGCTTCGCACGGGTAGATAGATATTAGAAAAATAAATTAGTACTTTATTTGGACAAATAGAACAACAACAATCCCTTCACTAACTATGTTTGTAGCGACTGTACTCATCAGCGGCTCTGTAGCTGGTCAGGTAAGATTACGTTACCGAAATAATGTTTTATTTATGGGAACATACGCCATGAAAGTTTAGTGGCACAGAGCTTCCCTGTAAACAATATTTGATGTCGTGTTAGCAAAATAAAACAATCGGTCTTGACTGCTGCGCAAAGGGAGCCGATCACCTCGATGATGCTCAAGTCGCATGAAACCGGGCGACGCGGCGTTCGAGACCGCGGCCGGTGTATTACTTATAGATCATTTCAAAGTTTTAAATTAAAATATAATATAATTAAAATTACACACCACTATTCAATTGTTTCTAGTTTAAAAAAATAAAATGATTAGGTTGGTAATTAATAGAAGTTAGTCTAATCGCGCGCAGCACGGGCGAGATTATGGCTGTTTGCTCGCACCGCAGCATTTTTCTTACTTTTAGCATTTTTATACCCATCGTAACTTCTAAACGATAGGTCCAATTCGAATAATAAGAGGAATTTACATGTACATAATCAACTTTGACTATAAAACTATTTAGAAGGATAAGGATCAATCTTATAATACGAATGCCATGATCTTTCGATTCTACCCGTGTTTTGATTGACTAATTTGAAGAAAAAGTGGTTATTGTGACTTAACTGTAATATTTAGACATATAGCCTCGCCGACTGATTAGTGAGTAATTATGAGTACTATGAAAATGTCATACATTATTTTATTTATTATCAATCGTTTTTGCAGCGCACGCCAAATAATGACTATTATTAGTAAATTTTTGATACCTAGAGTAACGTCATAGCTAAAAAAACTGAGATCGCTACGAAAATTTCTTAGCGATCTCAGTTTTTTTATTAAATTAAATATAACGCATGCTAAACGCTGATAATATAGCTGTATATAGGTAAAAGAATTTTTAAAATTGGTTGAGTAGTTTTTGAGTTTATTCATTACAACCAAACATACAAAAAAATCTAATCTTTTCTCTTTATAATATTAGTTTAGACTAATAATTTGCTACAAAGCAGCATTATTAAAAGCAGGTTAACGTGTAAATAAAATGAAAAAGTTCAAAAGATACGCTGGAGCGTACATAATGTGACAAGGATTTTTGAGCCAATGTTTTCCTTATACCAAAATGTATGAATGACGTTCTAGCAAGCACTACGGCCTGTACGAGGTGGACCACGGGAGCGCCGAGCGCACGCGCACACCGCGCAAGTCCGCCTTCGTGTACAAGCAGATCGTGCGAACGCGCGAGCTCGACATGCTCTACGAACCTGACACATACAACATGACTATCGATGTGGGACGTTAAATGATTCTACCCTTTAGAAAGTAAATTTTAAATAAAAAAATTAAGAAAATTACTTTTTCATTTCTAAAATGAAAATGATAAAAAAACAAACTTTATGAAATAAAACAGATGTGTCGGTCGATGATAACTTGTCTTTAATACTCGTAATTAATTTTCAATGTTCCTATTTTTTATGTGCGTTTACTTTGCTAAATCTGATGTTAAAAAAGTCTCTGTACGTCTGTCCAAACTAATACAACTTAAAAACTACTGACATGAAATTCGCACATGTTACTCGTTAACCCGGGAACCAATTTAAACATCACTTGTCGCCGAAATGTTTTTTAGTTCTCTGTCATGCAAGTTTTCTGATAATGTTTGTTTTACCGATGAGTCATGGGAAATCAATGGCACTTTTAATAGTAGTTAATAATTTTAGTGGTACCGGCACTGAGGATCGAAACCAGGCTACTCGCGTGTTATGAAATTTAAGGCGAGCAACCAACTCGTGCGCCACCTAGTTAGATATTAATTTCCTTTAATGTCAACTGGCCCAACCGTCACTACTTTTCTCCTTTCACAAAATGTAGGTGTACCTATTCCGTCATCCTGCTCTGTGGTGCTCTAAGTAAATAATACTTGTTTAGTGAATATCGATCGATGAACGATCGAAAAGCATAGAGGGCCGAAAGTTTTCAGTAAACAGTTGAAGCGGGGTAGCCAGCAAATTCATAAGTTTTGTACAGAGGATAGCTTTGTTACAACTAACCGTGAAGACGTAAAGAAGGTTGTGGAAAGATACTACTCCAATTTATACAGTTCCCGCACACCAGGGCCAGATTCGCGGCGGAGGGATCTCAAGGCGCCATTGGTTAGGCACAGAACTGAGGACTTGCCTGAGATAAGTCTGTATGAAATCAGGCATGCCCTCAAGCTCATGAAATCAGCAAAATCGCCAGGCAAGGACAGGATAACGTACCAATACCTGAAATACGGAGGAAAGCCTGTGTTAAAGCAACTAAAATTGCTTTTCAATAAGGTGATGTTTGAGGGTGTAGTACCAGATACATGGAAGAATGCGGTTGTGATACTTCTACATAAATAAGGGGATACAACCAAACTAAGCCATGTGTATAAGCTTTTCACCAAAGTGATCACCCTACGCTTGACCAATAGACTAGATTCTGCCCAGCCATTGGAACAATCAGGCTTTCGATATGGATTTTCGACTATTGATCATATTCACACTGTCAGGCAAGTTGTGGAGAAGTGTACTGAATATAATCGACCTTTGGTAGTAGCCTTTATAGACTGCGAAAAGGCGTTTGATACGGTGGAACACTGGGCCGTTATACAATCTCTGCAAAGATGCCAGGTCGACACGAGATTTGTGGAAGCGACAAAGCAGTCTACCAAAGTGCAACGCTTCAAGTGAAACTCCACGAGCTCACTGAGCCGGTTCCGGTCGAGAGAAGAGTTAGGCAAGGGGACACTATTTCGCCAAAACTATTTACCTCATGTTTGGAAGACATCTTTAAGCTTCTTGACTGGTCAGACAGAGGTGTTAACATCAATGGTGAGCGCCTTACTCATCTCCGATTTGCGGATGACATAGTCATTTTTGCGGAAAACCTGGAGGACTTATCAGCTATGATCGGAGAGCTTTATGATGCATCAGTGATGGTTGGGCTAAAGATGAACACATCGAAGACTAAAATAATGTGCAACAACAACTCCAATATAGATCACATTACTGTGCATGGGCATGCGATACAAAGAGTTGAGGAATATGTCTACTTGGGACAAACCTTGAACCTTGCCAAATTCGGACAAAATAGTGAGATTGAGCGCCGCATCCGCCTAGGCTGGGGTGCTTTTGGCAAACTGTCCGAAGTGTTCAAGAGCACAAGCATCCCCATTAACCTCAAGCGTCGGACCTTTGAACAATGTGTCCTACCAGTCATGGTCTACGGAGCCGAGTCATGGACGCGGACAAAGCAAGTGTTACACAAGGTCCTAATCACCCAAAGAACCATGAAACGGGCTATGTTAGGTATCTCGCTACGTGATCGAATCAGGCACACCGAGATCCGGAAGAGAACGAAATTGGTCGACATAGCTCATGTGATCGCTAGCAGAAAATGGAAGTGGGCGGGCCATATATATCGTAGACAGGACAACGGGTGGGGTAGTCGGGTGCTTGAGTGGAGGCCTAGAGTAGGGCATAGAAATACAGGCAGGCAACCGATGCGTTGGACCGACGACCTTTTTAGAGTGGCCGGAAAGGACTGGATGCGAAAGGCGCAAAACCGGGAAGAATGGCGTGCATTAGAAGAGACCTACACTCAGCATTGGGTGGTGAAAGGTTGAAAAATAAAAAAAGAAGAGTGAATATCGAAAATGTAAAAAAGTAATTGCTGTGTAAAATGTAAGTGCAGCTATTATTAGTATTACCTACATATTGCCAACGTTGTTTATAAGTGAAACAACTACCCGACCGTATAGTACCGGAGTGTTTATTCGATTTAACGTTACATTATCAATACGAATAAAAGGCTTTGACCTGACTGATTGACAGACAACGTACGGTTCAAACCGCTGTACATAGAGCTTTGATATTTCGAGGGTGTGTTTATAGAGAGGTGTAGACGCGGACTAAGAAAGGGTCTTGGAAAATTCGTACCACGAAGTAAAAGTTATAACAAAAAACCTCCATTTTGCCTTTCGTTTTCGAAATTATCTAAACAAAAAGGGCGGGGTAAGATTTTCATAAAAAATAAGGCATTGCTTCTTTCTTTCTGAAACTATAACGGTCGATGACAACCCTCACCGGGTTTCGATAAGGTGACCGTTCTTTCTTTAATATTCTTAGGGTTCTTTATAATTGTACATAATTTGATGACATTTTGCGATACGTGGGCTCTTTCAAGTCGTCTTTACGAAGTGGTTGACAAAACATGCCAACCCGGCTGCTGATGATGGAGTGGAAACTGAACTGCTTAATGGATAACAGTGATGATGTTCTCCTAGCCGATTTCGACCACGGCGACTACTTCCGACTACTGTCGAGAGCCATCAACTGCGCAGGAGATATTATAGTGCCACAAGTGTACGCGCAAACACAGAGGCACTCACTCGTCCTAACCTACACGTGCCCAATGTAACGCTGATGCGAAAAGATCGGAGGTAGGCTAGGATGCAGTATCAGAAACACGGGGACAAACACAACACAACCAGACCCGAAAACCAACAATTTACGTTTTAGCACAAATGTTGGCTCCGGCTGGGATTCGAACCCAGGACCCGCGGCTTAGAAGTCAGCTACTCTGACCACTAGGCCACGCGGTCGTCATCATGGATAACAGTAGAAATATCATGTAAGGATTCTTTCGATTAATCTTTTTGAAAATATATATCAATCCATGACAACTAGATATTGTGCGAATTATGGAACTCACTTTCACTCATGATACAACATAGCTCTTTGTATTGATACACGGTAGTTTGGTGGCACGTGATAAATCAGCACTTCAAACTGCAGAACAATTTTAGGGGTGCCGTCACTGGGGATTAAACTCAGGACACATGCGTACTATGAAAAAAAAAGCTACACGGCTTGATATGCCGTCAAAGTTTCTATATGAATAATAAGTAGGTAGATACATACATACAGTCACGCATTTTTCCCATAAGGGTTAGGCTGAGGCCTGACCCGCAGCCCACTTTTAGCCCCCGCGTGAAACGAGACGATACGAGTGGCGAACCAAGTCTGTAGTAGGTAGTAGGTTGATACTAAAATGTAAATAAATGGCAATTAATAAAAAAAATTATAAGTAGGTATTTATTATCATTTGAGTAGCGAAAATAATCTCAGAGGGTTTTCGCCTAAATTAAAATATTTACGCGAGCATGTTCCCCTAAAAGCCACCGAAACAAAAAAGTCGACAACATTGTTTATACAGAAATATTGTAAAAACTCTCAGGCAGTTAGCGACGTCATTAAAAACCACCTTAGCAACATTGGCAGCAACATTGAAAAACCCTAGATTGTTACAAAACGTTCACTTTATCACGCGAGCGACGCCGTGGGCAAAACTACTGAGTACAAATTTAAATACACTAACAATGGGATCATTTCTTTTTAATTTTAGTAATTAATTAAGGAAATATAGAAATAATGGAGAGACAACAATAATTAGTAGTCCGTAATAAAACAAATGTTATTTTTTTTCCATTGCAAAACGCACCGAAAAACATTGTTTATATTTATTTGCGTTTCAAAAATGCGGGATCGTAATTAAAAAGAAACAAATCGATCGGTACAAGATTTAAAAGTCAAACTTAGTAAATTTAGATCTCAACAAGCAGAAATAAATATTCATGTCAGTTATAATATTTATGACGTCGAGATAATCATAAATGTGATAATGAAATGATTGAAATCAGCTGACTATAAATACGGCTGGTAGGAAAATGTTCGAGACCATAGTTCAAAATGTTGGCAGAAAGTAAATTGTAAGTACTAACAATTTATTGTTGTTGGAATAGTGGCGAAGTGATTAACATCTGCGTATTGGGCCGCGAGTTAGATTCTCGCATAAAAGAAATATCTGTACGGCCTACAGATAGCTGTTACTGCGTTTGAATGTTTTTGGATGTCCTATTTGTGTTTGTAAAACGCACGGCATAACCTGTGTATATATAGGAGAAAACCTAGTGTATAGCATAGTTAAAAATAAGAAAATAATTCTAATATATTCATATTGATTCTTGTAGCTTCCTTTTTCTGGCTTTTTCTCTATAAAAGAAAGCTTGGGATGCTGTGTCAGAACAGTATGCCGACAGTAATGATGGCTCTAGATTAAATTCGGACCATGAGTTACCCATAGTAGTGAAAAAAAAATGTCCGTCGAGATAAGCGGCTTGCAGTTGCTCTTATGAATGTAAAGTATACAGCATATTAATCATTTCAATTTAATGTTTACTTTTGCGCATATTGTTCCGATCCCCTGAAAATTCTTCTAATGGATTGCATCGATAGTAGTAAAGAGATTAGTAGACAGAAATTTTTATTCAAAATATTTTATTACAATCCTACAGATTATTTATTATTAGATAAAACACACTAATTAAATGTATATTTATATTGCAGTCTGGTCATACTTTCATTGATAGTAATGACGGAGTGTGCGTTCACTAATAATGTTGGTGAAGAATTTAGAAAATTCCCGGACAATTTTCTATTTGGTACTGCTACCGCTTCCTATCAAGTCGAAGGGGCGTGGGATGAAGATGGTAAAAAGAAACATTCACTGTAGATTTCATACTGACATTGAAATTTTATCAAAGCACTTCATCATATGTGTATATAATTTTGCAGGAAAATCTGAAAACATCTGGGATTACTTAACCCACACAAATCCATGTATTACTAAAGACTGTTCAAATGGAGATATTGCAGATAACTCTTACCATTTATACAAAAGGGATGTAGAGATGATGCGGGAGCTAGGTTTAGATTTTTACAGATTCTCATTGTCCTGGACAAGAATTTTGCCTACTAGTTTCCCAGATAAAATAAATGAAGCAGGAGTGCAGTACTACAATAATTTAATTAATGAAATGCTGAAATACAATATTGAACCCATGGTAACACTGTATCACTGGGACTTGCCACAAAAGTTGCAAGAAATGGGTGGATGGACTAACCCTTATATAATAGACTGGTATGCGGATTACACACGTATCGCTTTTCAGTTATTTGGAGATAGAGTAAAAAATTGGATCACAATTAACGAACCTCATCAAATTTGTTATAATGGTTATGGAGATGAATCGCTTGCGCCAGCAGTCAACATCAAGGGAGTGGCGGAGTATTTGTGTGCTAAGAACTTGCTTTTGGCACATGCGAAAGCTTTCCATATATACGATGAAGAATTTCGACCTACACAAGGTGGTTCCATTTTCATTTCATTAAGCGCTCAGTGGTATGACGCGGAGTTCGAAGAATTTGCCGTTGCTGCTAAGGAAACGAACGATTTCACGGTAAGCGGTAATTTATTACACATTATAATCACTTACATCTTTTTTATTCAATTGGATATAAAATAGGTCACACTACTATATTATGTTAATTTAAATATCAAATGTATCGTCTATCTAATTAAAAAGGTTAGTTGATTTGATTTGATGAGACTAAAATATTTATCGCTTTAATTAAATATCAATGTAAATAAATTTATACGGCAATGTGGTATAAATTTATAGTAAATTAATTATAATATTAACTATTCACAAGACTTTTAAACAATTCAGAAAAACGATACCAATTGTAAACAATTCAGTGATTTATACTTGTTGCCGTTGTCACTTTATGAAACAGCATCATTAATATAATAATTACATTACTCGCTTCGCATACTGTTTATTAAATAATCCGACTCTGCTTATTTAATAATACCTTACGGTAATCGCGGTCAGTCAATATAACCAATTTGATTATACAACCGTCATTTATATTACTAATAATTTACTGCGAATTCTTTCCAGTGGGCTATATATTCTCATCCCATTTTCTCAAAGATCGGTGATTTTCCGCAATCCGTAAAGGATAATGTGGCGGCAAAGAGTAAGCAACAAGGATTTTATAGGTCGCGACTGCCAAAATTTACTAACGAAGAAGTGAAATATATCCAAGGCACCTCTGATTATTTCGGTCTAAACCATTACATCTCGTTTTATGTATATAGGAACGACTCTGTATCTAACTATTACGAAATTCCATCCTTTGATGATGATCTTGCGGTCGTGCCATATACTAATGATGATTGGAAATTTGGTGACAAGGACTATATTAACGTAAGTATTAAGCTTTAACTAACTTCAAATGATACTACTGGTGAAATGCTGCTTTGTGATGGCATATTGTTCCTACCGCGAATAAGAGGCGACTAAGGTATTGTATGCTGTCATTATACTGCTCGTGGGTACGCGATAGGGAGAAGGATTTTTCGTTTTTTCACGTTTCGACTCATACCAAAATGGCGGTGACATCACATTTTAGTTTCCCGTGGAGGCGAAAAGTGGGCAGCGTATGTGGTCTCTGCCTGTACGTGGTCGTCAATTTCGATTAAAGGAATGTCAGAAAATCTTGTCACTTTTTTTTGGAGAAAGTGACGTGACAAGCAAAACATTCACCTGATGGTTGGTGCCACGTTTGCTCATAGCAAATGCTGTGTCATCTAGAACATTTTTGTGTGGCACCACTCTGCGTCACCCTGAGATATTAGTTTTTAATTTTTATTTGTCCAGTAATAACATGAGCTCTCTGTGCCCTTCATACCGAAACAGTAATATTTGCACACTATCGATAGCCTGTTATTTTTGAACAGTAACAAAATAACAGGCTATCGATGGTACCTAGATGGATTCCTGCATAGAAATTCTACCACCAGTTCCAACAGACTACGGAATAACTTTCGCGTTAAACTTAATGATTTCCATAATATTGATATTCGTGACCATCACACGGATGTCTTTACTAGAGACTAGTTAAATCGAATGTCAATCATAGTGAAAATCTTGAAGTGGTGTGCTAGTGTTTGAGAATAGATCACATCATCTTGTATGAAAGAAGTACCATAACTGACGATTAAGGGAAAAACAAGAGGATAGATGGCATCAAACTACTTCATAAAGCTTGAAAATGCGTAAGTTATCCCACCTGCCAATGTTCGTGTCACAACTATGACAAATATACCATAGGAAGGCTAAGATCAAATATTGGACCAGAAAGATCTAAAATAATATTGATAATGATGATAATAATGTTTCAAATAAATTTTCATTCCATTACTACGATAATTGTTCAGTATATTACTGCTAAGCCTTTTGTAATTTTTGAACTCAATTTCATTAAGCATCAGCTTGCTAGCAGACCACAGCTGGACATATGACCCTCTCCAAAAGAAAGGAAGAAGAATTTGCCATAGTTACCACGCTTTATAGATTGACTTTTATTGGCGATTGTAGTACCAGGCCCTTTTCACCTTACACGCGCAACCCGTCAGCAGTCTGTGTATTGACGGTCTGGTATTTTTGAGATAGCTACTCCGCCATCTGTCGAAAGCCTTGAAGTGTTCCAAGCCTTAGCTGACTTTTACGCTACCCACGAGAGGATTCGGGGTGGTTTTTTTTTAACCGTCACCACATGGTAGATTTCATTTAATTATCATATATACTTGTGTTAAGCAAATTGAGAAAGTATTTTCAGTATTGTAATCCATTCTATCAATTTTTAGTTTGCACCGTGGGGATTCTACAAACTTTTGACACAAATAAGAGTAGATTATGACAATCCCCCGGTAATTGTTACGGAAAATGGATTTGCTACTCACGGTGGGTTGGACGATGACAACCGCATCACCTACTACAGATATTATTTAGATGCAATGCTGGATGCTATTGACGAAGGATCGGATATTACAGGTTACACAGCTTGGAGTCTCATGGACAATTTCGAATGGATGTCTGGATATACGTGAGTGTATCTCAATTAGACATACGATAGAACACTCTTAAAATTAATAATAATAATTTTGTTGCATAAAGAAAGAATATTTATTACGAATAACTTTAAACCATCTTAACATACTGCCTATTAATCCGTAATGTAATCAATATAGAACCTCTGACTTCTAAACTAGACAGGGCCTGTATCGTAGAAGCCAGAGCTACTCACAAGTTTGAGGCCAACTAAACTAGTATTACAGTGGCGAAATATGTTGAGATGTTAAACTAAGAGATACAAATTTGTGGTTGGGTATGTGCGTACGTGTGTGCAAGCGCTATGCCCCTAAAACTAAACTCGAGTATCAACTTCCTGCAAACCTATTTCGAGTTCTTCGTTCGACTTCCAGTTAGCATTTAAAACTGCCATTCACAGGTATCTAGAATAGATTTGCGACCACGGCGATTACTTACTTCTGAATAATGTCGGAAGCTATCAACTGCACAGGAGATATTATAGTGCCGCAAGTGTACGCTCTAACACGGAGGCACTCATTCGTCCTAACCTACATGCGCCCTTTTTAATGCATCTGCGATCTTAGGATGCAGTGTCAGAGAGACGGAGACAAGCAATTCACAGCCATACAGATACAACAATTTGTGTTTTTGGACAAATGTTGGCTGGTATTCGAAAACTGAACTGAGGACCACGTGGTCGTCTGAATATATTATTAATTTGTGGCATCTCAAATTCATCCTAAGAACTATGAGGATTGTCTTTAGCCCGTTTAGACTTGTGCGCTCGTCTTCACTCGTCACACTGCAGCCAAAAAATAGCGCAAATTCAGAGACACTCGTTAACCTACCAACTACCGTATCCGATGTAATGATTATGCGATAAGAACGGATTAGATGAAGCATCAGTGATAAGGGACGTCTACAATCACAGTTCATCAATTCAGCTACTCAGTCACGCGGCGTTTTTTTTGTGACTCATGGCCACAGCGCAAGGGCCCCGAGAGGGAACCTCGGCTTGGGCCGTCATCCAGTGTGCGAGAGTATCTGACTCGAGGGTGCCCAAGCGGGCCTCGGTTCAGTCAGTTACTTCAGTCGGGAGGGTCACGCGGCGTTTGTTCATTTATTTTTTTATACTTTATTGAGCATTACGATGTTCTCCTGGCCCATTTTCGACAACTACCGAATACTGTCGGAAGTTATCAACTGCGCAGGAGATATTATAGTGCCTATAGTGTACGCGCATACACAGGGGCACTCATGCGTCCACCCGTGCCCGATGTAACGCTCATGCGATGAGATCGGAGGCAGGCTAGGATGCTGTGTCAGAGACACAGGAACAATCACAGCACAACCAGATCAGAACAATAACAATTTGTGTTCTTGTATAAATGTTCGCTCCGGCTGGGGTTAGAGCCCAGGACCCGCGGCGGGGTAGTCAGGTATACTAACCACTAGGCCATGCGGGGCCACCTTTCATATAGTAATAGAACAAAAGACTCTGGCCAGTCAACCTTAGGGCAGCGAGTAACCAACGAAGGCGGTTTCAATACAAAAATAATATAATACGCTAAACTATATTCAACCATATTTTCATGCATACATACATATTTACTTGCATATAAAAATGTCGAGCAGAGTAGAACAACACCTAGCTCTTTTCTACCGATGTGACGTAAGAGGCGATTAGGGTATTGTACGGCCTTTATTGGTGCAGAATAACACCATAATATGCAATGCTGTCACTATACTGCTCGTGGGAACGCACTGGGAAGACATAATTTTTCGATTCATACCAAAATGGAAGCGACGTGGTTTGCCACCCGTAAGGTCTCTTTTCCCGCGAGGGCGAAAAGTGGACTATGTGAGTGGCCTCTGTCTACCCCTCATATAGGAAAATAGCGTGACTATATGTGTGTATGTTATGTTTCTCTTTTTACACACATTTAACGCTTCATACATTTCCACAAAGCTCGCATGAAGCATGAAAAGCAAGAAAGTTTTATCCAATAATTGTGCCAACTCTTCACAAACGTCATTTATTATTTACTAGCGAGCGTTTTGGCCTGTACGAGGTGGACTACGATAGCGCCGAGCGCACGCGCACGCCGCGCAAGTCCGCCTTCGTGTACAAGCAGATCGTGCGAACGCGCGAGCTCGACATGCTCTACGAACCTGACACATACAACATGACTATCGACGAGGGACGTTAAATGATTCTACACTTTGCAAAGTAATTAATAAATACAGTATAATTAAGTGATTTTTTTATTTCCAAGATGTATATGTTGTTAGTTATTTTTAAATATTATTTCATCAAAAAACCGACTTCAACGCATCAGCTTCAAACATGCTTATGCGAATTTAAGACTATCATGATTTTCTCATGGATCCCATCATCAGAACTTGACCAACTTTATACAGGACCAACCTTTAATATAAACAATTCATCTAATGATCTTCGAAATCGGTTCACAACTGGCGAAGACATCGCACTCTACATGCATTATTCATTCGAATTTAGAATCTCCCTTTTTTTTGAAGTCGGTTAAAAAGTAAAGTATCGTTAAAGAAAACGTTTTAGTCCGACGGTGATTGTCGAAAAGATAATAAATATTTATTTCCATATATACTTTTGGTTTTTCCCTTAAATAAACCGATGCGTTTTGGAGTTACTTTAAAGAAAAATAATTACTTACTATGATGCTGAATATCACCAAGATATATACGATCCCGTCAACATCTGCCGGTTACTATACAAGTGCCGTGACGAGCACGTCATTCAGTTGACGGTAAGTGTCATGACTACCCATAACCCTTAACAGTAGCATTACCATCTAGAAGTTTAAATCAAGCGTTTAGTTGAAACAAGCAAAGCTCCGGCTCTCTATTTAGTTCTGCATTTCACCACGTCACCAAAGGACATCAGTTATTAGGACTCAGATGTCCAGTAATTTCACTGCAAACTAAAACACAGTAGTGTTTGCATGGCTGACCGTAGAACAGGTTTGCACTATTGTATCGATCTAGGCAGACTACTGCGTGCGAGTCGTACTGCCTATACAGTCAATAGCTTTAATATAACACGCACCACGACGCGCGACCGCCGTAGAGAGCGGCGCGCAATAGTCAATAATCACATCGCGTACACAAGATTCACCCGTGTTCCAGGGCGGTTCTCACCGCCCAGAGTTACCGACACACAAGTCGACAGTCCGAATGGACGCGCGCAGCCTCCTTCGGACGGTCAGTAGACGACTTAAAATGTTTAAGATTTTCGAAATCGCGAAAGCACGCAGCGAACGCGACACAGTCCGAACTTCGAGGGTTTTGTAGGAGTTTTTATTTATTTATTTATTTATGTTTGGGTCAAACCAAACCTGGCACACGGGCCCCTGGCCCGCGAGCACAGTATCCGATGAAGCTGTAAAAGCCGAGACGGCTAACAGCAATTACATCACCGAAAATATATATACTGCCTATATATGTACAGTCAGGTGAAAAACTGTGTCAACAATTAATAGAAAATATGGATATTGGCATTTATTTTATAATAAAAACAATACTTACATAACTGAAAAGAACATTGATTAACGCATGAAATTACATTTTTTAATTAAATTAAAAATCTGCTTTAGAATAAAATAATAACAATGAAGTTGGGTTCAGGTGCAGCATTTGCATCGAGCATGACATACTTTAACTTTAATATTTTATTCAAAGTTTGCTGCTACAACTTCATGTTACCACCACTATGTTTCACTGTTTGAATAAAATACTTTGCTTGACTTGATTCGCCAGCTCTTTTTCAATTCCACCGGTGAAGATGTATATAATATCCATCAATTTTACTCTAATGTTACCAAATCACCTTCTTACAATATATAATAACCATTCCATTTTGTATATTGTTTCTAAAGTAATGTTCTAGCTGATATTTCTTTTTAGTTACAATTTTTTTTATTTGAACGCTCTATATTCCGCAAAATGTAATGCCCTATATATTGCCCACTTACTTACTGATTCGCCAACTTTTTGTCATAAAAGCCAAGTTGCCTCAGAAGCTGAAGAAGCTTCCCAAGAAGTTAAATATCGAATCACTCACAATTCACCGACGACATTCCCTGCAAAGCACTAACGCAACTCGCATTATACGCCGATGAATGCAACACACGCCGCGAATAAGCTACAGGAAAATCTGATAGCCCTGAGGAGCTGGCTCGCTAACTGGAGGTTGTCAGTGAAAGTCGGGAAAACGCAGGATATCGTGCTCGGGCTCTCCCAAAAGATGCCGCCGAAGCTAAAATCGGAGGACAGGCAAAAGACAGTCAATTACCTAGGCCTCAACCTTCAATCGAAGACTGAGTATCGGGCAATACGTACATGACACTATCGTGAAGACCCGTGCGTCTAGAGCACTCTTGCGTCCAGTTCTTAGATCCCAACTCCCAGAAATGGTGAAGGTCGGGAGCTATAAAAAACACATAAGATCCAAAATTACTTAATCAGCGCCGGCATAGTACGCACTGGCAAGCACAACATCAAGAAACCTACTGAAATTAAGAAACTCAACATTGCATTAGATTTAAAGCATGAGAATCTGGACGCATTTATAAGGCGGCTCGCGGCAAATATGTTCGAGTGTCCACCTTCGAACACTTGATTAACATCGCACCACTGCACGCTCCACCTCCCGACTGGAACCAGGAACCAGAAACATCAGGAAGTAACCATACCGTAGCTTAAATCTGCGGTAAAACACAGCAACCGCAAGTCACCGCCCGCTTGCTGGTAAGCTAGCCGGATCCTACCCGGCTAGCCGGTTGGCGCGGTGGGCGGTGTGAAGAGCACTACCACTTGGCGTGGCCTGCACAGGCAGGAAACCTGTGCAACCCATCGCCTAAGAATTATGCAACCCAAGGCCCCGTACATTTGTATGTACAGCGAATAAAAACCACTGAAATGAGCCAAGCCGAAAGAGAATGTGCCGACGGGCAGGTTTAGTCGCTCCGTGGCCGCGGTCGTGAGACATATTCTACAGAACGTCTTTTACTGTATGTTTCTTATGTTTTACATGGCTTATTAATTCCAAGTTTCTTATGAATGTCTACATATTAATTCTCTACTGATTTATAGTGTTTAGAGTGCATACGTAAAGGATATTAAACAAGTTTTACGAGCTTGTATAACATCTGTTAGGGTTCTTAAATGTCTTCAATATACACTCCAACTTGCTCTGCCACACAATATCCTACTTTTATACATATTCTTAACTCATTACATTAAATTTTGACTATGTAATATAACAAAACATGTTGTAACATGATATAACTTTAAAATATAACAACCACATACGAGTGTATTACGACTTTAACCATTATTTTTGTTATAAACTTATCTTATTCAGGTAGTATTTATCTGTACGCGGTGTCCAACCCTCGCTAGTTGTCGCAACCTGAAAGTTTACATCATGCGGCATTAATGACGTAACTCACACCAACAATGCCTAAAACCACACATAATTATGTCCGGTTGCTCAATTAGGGACGGCTTCTGAGATAACTGCGTCATACATTTGCTGATACTATTTATTATACATCGTGCATAATTCTTTAAGGCAAAATGTAAGTTTTTCACGTCAATCCGATCTCCTTCACATTAAGAGCGCGTGCACTTTATAAACTCAAGTTTGTACGAAGCGGCGCTAAGTTGATAATGGGCAGCAGCGTCGCGATGTCCATCTCGCTGTAAATTGATGATGAATAATGTTGGTTTCATTGATCTCGACATCAAATGGTTCATGGAACATACACCAAGCCGTTAATGGTGTATGTTCAATATATTGAGTATAATCTATTACTCGTCGACAAATCGTTTAATAAGCGTCGTTTTCAGTTTAGAGAAGAGTATCCAACTTTAGGCTTTAAGTCTCTGAAGTTTCACGTCTTCTAAGATAACTGGATGTTGTATACAGCATGATAAATTGCTGTCGGACCTCATTAGTTCCTCCTCACAGAATGGCACGCTGTATAGGGCTCTGTTGTCATCGGTGCACAGGAACTGGTCTCCAGCGGTGAGAGGGCGGCATGGGCTCGCGATCGGTAAGTATTTCATCCCTTTCGCCATTATATGGGGATATTTGGGAAATATAGCTAAGGTTTGATTTTTAGGTTCATGGGTAATAGGTAAGGAATACATTTTAAAATATTTGTAAGAATAATTAGCTGTAAGTGGTATTTCTAATATGAATGTTACTAGATTTTTCGTCATACACAATTTTACAGAAAAGGTTACTTCTATTTTTACTAAATTGTATTCATTTGGTTCATATACTAAGTTGCCTGCGTCGGATATTGATTTTAAATAATTTTATAGATCAGTGTACAGTTTACATTGTCTGATCTAAGATAGAGTCGCAGTGCACAGTAGGACGATTGCGAAATTCCGAATAACTTTCGCCTTATTTAATTTTCATAGATTCAAGTTTCTATGTTTAAGCATTGTTCGCCATACAGGTCGCCAAATTATTGTTTTAGTAATTATTTTAATTAACTCCAAGTATCGACATCTTCCGGTTCAAATATTAATGCATCGGCCTTGTCGCAAAGGCGACTTGATACGGATTGGTACACATATATATCCTGAACATGATTCCCTGTATACCTGTTAATTACGTATTTACACTTTCTAATAAATATATTTAATTGTGTATTACCTCTCCGTAAATAGCAATAAAGTGCAAGAGATTCCGCGTGGGGGCGTTGCAATTTCTTCGGCTTGATTTATTTTTATATAGAGTAACAAACAGGTTAAGAAGTGAGACAAACTAAAAATTATAAATCACACAAGAATATTTAACAATTAACATATCCAGCAAAAGTATAAAATAAGCACACAAAATAAATTAATTATCAATTAATAAAATTAAACAAAAATGTTATTTACGTTGACGATTTTAAGAATTGTAACTCTACAATTGAATTTAAAATAAGCTTATCACTAGTGGCAGACTAAACAAGGAGGATTCACTCTCGCGCGCCGAGTTTCCACGATCGGGTAAATTTTGATACACGAAAATTGCGAGGACTAGCAAAACGTTGACGAGCAAATAATACCGGCTGCGCAAATCAAATTTAATGAGCTTTCAAAAACTTTTTAAAAACGAATTAAATCTAAATAAAAATAAGTGTTGCCGATTAAGAGGCTCTATTAATAATGAATATAAAATGAATCGTTTGACATAGTACTGCCAAAACTAAAGACAAACTTACTAAGCATAACATAGAAGTTCACATGAAACTGCTTCGTAAGCTCTCCCTCAAGTCGAGTTGTAAAGGGCAAGGGGGATGCATAACTACGTATTTCGGTATTATCGGCACAATTCTCTACTAATGTATATTATTTTTGACAGACTTCTACGTAATTTATATGTATACCAGCTTTTAGCTGTCAGCTGCAGGCGAAATGTGTATAGTAGACCTGTTTACCTATGTAGGAGAAAACGCTCGTAAATTCCATTCTTAGTGGGTGTCATATTAGGCAAAAACAGAATAGAATATTTTTTTATTCAATATAGATAATTTACATAATACTCATTGAACGTCATTTTTTTAAGCTACACTGGTTCGCAAAGAAATGCCTCTATCCTGGGAAGAACAGTAAGAAACTCAGCGGGATTTTTTTTAGTTATTTTAAAAGTAATATATAAATACAGCAGTATTATAAAGATATAGAAATAGCTTGGCAGCGATCACCTCATACCCGGGGGTTATCATCATCCATATATTTCTTATTATTATAATAACCCTTCTTAAAAAGTCTTTGTTTAACACATAGTTTGAACTTTTTGATTGAAAGACTTTGTGGGCTTTCTGGGATTTTGTTGTAAAAACGTATACATTGCCCCATGAAAGAGTTACTGACTGTGTGAAGTCGAGTAACGGGCATAATTAATTTGTGCTTGTTGCTGGTATTCACATTATGTACATCACTTTTTTATTAAAGTGATTAATATTCTTATGTACATACATATCGTTTTTATATACATATTTAGAGGCCAAGGTTAAGATATTAATTTCTTTAAATTTATCTCTAAGAGACACTAGAGTCAAGATTATAAATAGATCTTAAGGCCCTCTTTTGCAAAACAAAAATCACCTCTACGTCAGTCGCATTTCCCCATAGCCAAATACCGTAAGACATTATGCTGTGAAAATAACTAAAATAAACTAATCTAGCAGTTTCAACAATAGTCATGATTCTAATTTTTTTTCGCTGCAACATAAGCTGCAGAAGAAGCAGAATGAAAGGATAGTATATATGCCAAATTTCAAATGAATAGGTCTCGTCGTTTCGAAGATGTTGATTTATCACGAAAATATGCTCAGCGGTGAAGGAAAACATTGTTAGGAAACCGTGCAGGTCTGAAAAATAAAAATATTTTGACGACATGTGAACTCTGCCAATCCGCATTGGAGCAGTGTGGCGAACTCTTCCCGGCTCCAAAACTCCTTTCATTTCTGAGAAGTCTGTGCTGAGATTGGATTGTGGGATTTTTACATACTTTTACTTTACTTTTCGTACACTAAGAATCCTACTAGAAACGTATACCTATTAGTAGGTACCTTTTTTGTTCCAACATGACCTGTAATGGCATCAGACTCCCCGTCAAATCCCTACATCGTAATTTTGTGAAGGCTATCATCTTGACTTGTTTTTGTGTTTGTTATGTGCTGACTGTGAGGCAGTTCACTTAAAAGCCCCCCAACAAAAAAACAACGTTGTTTACAAAAAAATATCGTTAAAACTCTCAGGTCAGTCAACGGAGACATTGAAAACCACTCTAGCGATATTGGCAGCAACATTGATACACCCTACATTGTTATAAAGCTTAAAACCATTTATATACGCGTTGACTTGTTGATCACGCGCCGAAGCCGCGAGCAAAAGCTAGTAGGCTATATATATTATCTATAGCAACTTTCATTACACTAACAATGGGAACATTTCTTTTTATTTAAGTACGAAAATTAAGAAATATTGAATGGAGAGACAATAATCAGCTCGGTATTAAGACAAATGTATTCTTTTTGCATTTCATAACGCGTCGAATAACCTTGTTTGTATGCGTTTCATAAATGCAGTGATGTAATCTTAAACAAAAAGAACGACCCCTACAAGATTTAAAAGTCAAACCAAGTACAGATAAGTAGTATAAAAATACTATTTAAAGCCGGCAGAAACTAGTACTTATGTCCATTATAGTATTAAAGACGTCGAGATAATAACAAATGTGATAATGAAATAATTAAAATCGGACTATAAATACGGTTAGTAGATCAATTTTCGAGAAGAAATGTTCAAATGGCGAAAAGTAAATTGTAAGTATAAACAATTTATTATCGGCTAAGTTGCCGTATTGGCTAAATGACTGGCTTGTGAGCTGAGGGTCGCGGGTTAGATTTCCGCATGAAAATATTTGTACGGCCTACTTAAAGCTGTTCCTGTGTTTTGATGTTTGTGGATATCATATTTATGTCTTTAAAACGCACTGCGTAACCTGTATCATGGACACAGGAGAAAACCTAGTGTGTGGCATCGTTTAAAAATAAGAAAATAATTCTAATATATTGCTGCTATATTGATTCATCTGAACTAAGTCTTAACTATGAAGTCTATATTGTTACGTTATAGCTATACCTATAAGAAGCGTCCTTTTTCTGACCCTTCTGAACATAGGCCTCGCCCAAAGATTGCTATAAAAGTTTGTAGCTCTCATTTTTGAGAGAATTTTGCTATTCGTTTATTTATTCCGACGTTCCAGGGAGATGCTGCTGCCCATCTCCTGGTTTTTACTTTCCCTCTGTGGAATTTTACGACGCCCATGGGATGAGATGGGGTGGTAGATTCTTTTACACCGCCACCACACAGTTCACAGATATACGGAACATACATCATTATTAGTTAAGAATGATTGTAATTACTTTTTTATTTATAGATGAACATTTCTATTGCAGTCTCGTCATACTTTCATTAATAGTAATATCGGAGTGTGAATACACTAATAATGTTGGTAAGGAAATCAGAAAATTCCCCGATATTTTTCTATTTGGTACAGCGACCGCTTCATATCAAGTCGAAGGGGCCTGGGATGAAGATGGTAAAAGAAAACATCCATTACTTGTTTTATACATTGGAATTTTATCCAAGCACTTCATCAAGTATATAATTTTACAGGAAAATCTGAAAACATCTGGGATCATTTAACCCACACAAAACCATGTATAATTAAGGATTGTTCAAATGGCTACATTGCAGATAACTCGTATCACTTATACAAAAGGGATGTAGAGATGTTGCGGGAGCTAGGTTTAGATTTTTACAGGTTCTCATTGTCCTGGACCAGAATTTTGCCTACTAGTTTTCCAGATAAAATAAATGAAGCGGGAGTGCAGTACTATAATAATTTAATTAATGAATTGCTGAAATACAATATTAAACCAATGGTTACACTGTATCATTGGGACTTACCGCAAAAGCTGCAAGAGATGGGTGGATGGACGAACCCTTATATAATAGAGTGGTATGCAGACTACGCACGTATTGCTTTTCAGTTATTTGGAGATAGAGTAAAAAACTGGATCACAATTAATGAACCACATCACGTTTGTTATTTTGGCTATGGAAATAATTTGCTTGCGCCAGCAGTCAACATCAAGGGAGTAGCGGATTATTTGTGTGCTAAGAACTTGCTTTTGGCACATGCGAAAGCTTACCATATATACGATGAAGAATTTCGACCAACGCAAGGTGGTTCAATCTCCATTTCATTAAGCGCTCAGTGGTATGACGCGGAGTTCAAAGAATTTGCTGTTGCTGCTAAAGAAGCGAACGATTTCACGGTAAGCGGTAATTTTTATGTCGTTTTTGTTTAATTCGAAATAAAATAGGTCACATATTACATTTATTTAAATTTCAAATGTATCGTCTATCTAATTAAATAAGTAAGTTGATTTTTAGAATTCTAGAATATTTAACGCATTAATTAAATATCAATGTCACCTGTAACGTTGCGTTTCCCGCAGGGGCGAAAAGAAGGCTATGTACTCGTATGTGGCCTCTGCTTACCCGTTATATGGTAAAAAGGCGTGACTGTATTTATGAAAAGTAATACGACAATGAAGGATCGGCTTCTAAACAAATTCTTTATATTAATTATTGTTCACAAGACTTAGGTAATTCAGAAAAATGTTATCACACTTAATGTTGTCACATTAATATAATTAATAATTTACTACCGATTGTTTCTAGTGGGCCATATACTCTCATCCCATTTTCTCAAAGACTGGTGATTTTCCGCAATCCGTGAAGGAAACTGTGGCGGCAAAGAGTGCGCAACAAGGGTTTCACAGGTCGCGACTGCCCGCATTTACTAACGAAGAAGTTCAATATATCCAAGGCACCTCTGATTATTTCGGTCTAAACCATTACGTCACGTGTTATGTATATAGAAACGACTCTGTATCTAACAATTACGAAATTCCATCCTTTGATGATGATCTTGCGATCGTGACGTATAGTAATGATGATACGAAAACTGGTAACTCTCACTATATTTCCGTAAGTACCTAAGCATTAGCTAACTTCATGTGATATTAATGACGTATTTTGGCGAGATGGTGCTTTGTGGTGGCATATCGTTCAGTGGATGTCGTGAATGTCGATTAAAGGTAATCCTTTAATCGACGTTCACGACATCCACGACGATCGGAGATCGCAGTACTAGGCGCCTGTGCTAGGGCACCTTACACGCGAAACCCGTTAGCAGTCTGTGTATTGACGGTCTGATACTTTTGAGATGGTTATTCTGCCATCTGATGGAAGCCATGAGGTATTCCGTGCATTTGCTTTAGTTGACTCTTACGGTGTACTTTTACCGGGTGGCAGTTAAGGAGCACATGGCAGATTTCATTAAATTCCTATATATTACCTAGTGTTAAGCAAATAGAGAATGTAATTTCAGTAATCCATTTCATCAATTTTTAGTTTGCACCGTGGGGATTCCACAAACTTTTGACACAAATAAGGGTAAATTATAGCAATCCTCCGGTATTTATTACGGAAAATGGATTTGGTACTCATGGTGACTTGGACGACGATGACCGCGTCACCTACTACAGATATTACTTAGACGCAATGCTTGATGCTATTGACGAAGGATCGGACATTAGAGGTTACACAGCGTGGAGTCTTATGGACAATTTCGAATGGCTGTCTGGATACACGTGAGTGAAATCTAATAAGATATACGATAGAATTCTCCTAAAACTAAACATATATTCGAGGATCATCTTCATACAAACTTATTTCGACAGACGATGATATCTCCCTGGCTGATTTTTGAACACAGCGATAACTAACTACTGTCGGACTTACTGAATACTGTCGAAAGCTATCAATTGCGCAGGAGTTATTTTAGTGGCGCAATGGTACTCCCTAACACAGATGCACTCATTCGTCCTTACCTACATGCGCTCGATGTAATGCTCATTCGATCTGAGGTAGACAAGGATGCAGTGTTTGAGACTCGGGGTCAATCACACTACAACCAGACCTATAAACTAACAATTTGTCGTCGATGTGTCCTTGAACAAATGTTGGCTCCGACTGGGATTCGAAACTTAGCCCACGGCCACGTGGGTCGTCGTTTGGATATGTTATTAATGTATGACATCTCAATGTTAGCGTAACAATTATGCGGGTTGTTTTGACCATGTGTGGTGCTGTGCGCTCGTCTTCACTCCTCTCACCGTACCTGACACACCCAAGATAATTCAGAGTCACTCGTTTTCAGCTTTCCATATCCAATGTAACGCTTATGCGATAAGATTGGATAATATATAGATTAGTGACACGGGACGCACACAATTCATCCATTCAAAGACCTCACGTCGGTTTAGTCTCTTTAACATACATTTCCACAAAGGTCGCATAAAGCATCAAAAACCAGCCTAGTTTTATGCAACAAATGCGCAAGTTTTCATAAAAATTGCTTTTTATTTTCTAGCCGGCGCTTCGGCTTGTACAAGGTGGACTACGAGAACGCCGAGCGCACGCGCACACCGCGCAAGTCCGCCTTCGTGTACAAGCAGATCGTGCGCACGCGCGAGCTTGACATGCTCTACGAGCCTGACACATACAACATGACTATCGACGAGGGACGTTAATTGATTCTACTTTCCAAAGTAATTTATAAAAATAAAGTATAATCAAGAACACCTCTTCATTTTCAAACAGCAATGTATCTTTAAAGAAAATGGACGTATCCGCCGGAACGTTGCCGAAAAGTATAAATATCCCAACTAGCTGAATTTTATTATATAATGGTCCAGACAACATTTTGGTAGCATCTTTAGGTTAGTACTAGTTGTTCGCATAACACTCACTTGACACCCACAGGATGAGATGGGGTGGTAGATTCTCTGAAGCCGCTACCACACGGCGGATTTTTTTTAATTAAAACATTAATTTATTCATTTATATCTTCAAGAAGCCGTTTGTAGTGGTCGTTTAACGACATTATTTTTGGCATTGAACATTTAGCAATATTCGAGCGAATACAATATATTTTTAATTTAAATTGTAATTTAAGCTCAAAGCTTTTAATTAATTGCAAGATTTATATTACATGACAAAACCTCATGAGTTAAGTCAACATTTTCATTACATAAAATCTGCCATCCATACTGAGCTTAAAAGTAGGTTAATGTGATTGATAACTTGGACAACGTATTATCCGAGGTTTTTGTATCAGTATCAGATAAGTTAGTACAAAGTGTATAAACATGCACTATTATAATCAAACACGACTCCATATTATTTTGTAATAAAGATTTATTACAAAAAATACGTAGAGTAGAGTTGACTGGATTAGCTAAAAAGTTAAAACTATACTGTCCCAAAGTACTCGTATGCACGCGCCACTAGACATATGTCACATAACAAATAAGTACTCGTACTTACTACGACGATCGCTACGCCGTAGACCCTGAGCTCCAATCTCGGCCAGAGACATTGCATGTGCTAAAACAGAATTTATTACTTTTGGAGTCTATCATTGTCTCCGTGTCTCTGCGTACCTAATGAGCTATACATCGGGCGCGTGTACATTGGGACGAGAGAATGCTTCTGTCTGTACACTTGTGCCACTATAATATTATCTCCTGCGCAGTTGACAGCGTCCGGCAGTATTCGAAAATTGTCGCGGTGGTCAATAATCGGCCAGGAGGATATCATGCACTTAGAATAGAACTTGCGTATATTATACGCAATAGGTCGGAGAAAAAGTCTTTTCGCATATAGTATGAATAAACCAGTAGTAAAATCTCTTTGACTGTACTATTTGTATGGTTTTGATGACATTAAAAAGGTTACATTTCAAGAAAAGAAACGATTAGTAAAATGTTGTTACCAGCAATTTTCATTTGTTTTTCTTTACGTCAAAATTTCAAAAATCTAATAAAGAATTTCGATATATTATAAAATTTTATTTCAAAAAAGGAAAAAAATGTAACGCAAGCCGCAAACATATTTGTACGTTTATGGACCTAATGCAGTGTCAGTAAGAGTAACACAAAGTTGGTTTAAGCGTTGGACGCCATTTTTGAAAAACTGAAGCGAGATCGGCATATCTGTAGTTACGACATATCTGAAGAACTGGAAATTGACTACAAAACAGTTATAACCCATTTGTAAAAAGCTGGGTACACAAAAATGGCTCGATATTTGGGTGCCACATAAGGTCATTGAAAGAAACTTAATGATCCGTATGCTCATTTACGATTCTTTATTAAGACGTAATGAAACCGAATCGTTTTTGAAGAGATGGATAACTGGTGATAAAAAGTGGACCACGTACGACAAGAACGTGCGAAAAGGTCGTGGTCAAAGGTCGGTCAGGCTTCACAGACTATGCCAAATGTGCCAATAACTCGCAATAAGGTGATGGTGTGTGTATAGTGGAATTGAAAGGGCGTTGCTCATTATGAGCATTTACTGCCGGACAGAACCATCGATTCGATCTCTACTGCCAACAACTGATGAGAATAAAGCAAGAAATTGAGAGAAAACGGCCGGAATTGATCAATAGAAAAGGCGTGGAAATAAGGAGTTTGGCTGGGAGGTGTTAATGCATCCGCCATATAGCCCTGATCTTGTACCTTCAGATTTCCACCTGTTTCGGTATATTCAGAATTCTTAGGGTAGTGTCAGGTTAACATCAAGAAAGGACTGCCAAAACTACTTGTCGCGTTTATCATCATCATCATCATCATTTCAGCCTATCACTAGTCCACTGCTGAACATAGGCCTCCCCCATAGATTGCCACAAAAGTTTGTAACTCTTATTTGTTTTAGTTTTCCCGCTGTCGACTTTTACGACACCCACGGGATGACATTGGATGGTAGATTCTCTTGGACCGCCACCACACGAATACGAGTAACTTGATAAATGATTCATGTTAATTGTCTATATTTCTACATTGCTACTATGAACAATGTAAAACTGTTCATTTAAAAGAAGTACTTAATAAGTGTTCAAAATATGATAAAAATAAAATGAAATAGAACTCTGTCTTAAGCTTATTATTTCCATGACAAATTTAAAAGCTTAGATAAATGATAGGTCTCGCTGCGTGCGTCGAGCGTCATTTATCTAAGTTTAAAAGTCTATATTACTAAAAGATTATTTTGCGTGTACCCTTCTGTTAGTATATTAAAAAATGTTTTTAAACGCATCTCAATGGTGTGGAGGTAGGTTATTTCAACAGTCGGTAGCTGCATAGTTATAAATACCTCTAAAGACTGAGGAACTATGCCGAGGGATACTTAGCAAGTAAGAGAAAGCTCGAGTACTTGGTATGCTCCCGACATCAATCTGGTTTGTTGTAGATATACTTTGTTTTATTTTTTATTTTTATAATGCCAGTCGTAAGCCTCTTACGTCTGGTATTATAACGTAAGAGGCTTACGTCTAGCAGCCAACTAGAGAATATTATTGTCATTGAGAAAAGGCTTATATGACCTGTTTTGATGTGCCGCACGTCAGAACTGAACCCCGCACAGGCGTTGTGGACCCGTTGAATAAGATGTGCAGTGCGGTCAATAAACACGGTCAATAAATAGTGTCAGCATAGTTAAGTTTCGACAGTATGAGTTCATCCGATAACTTCTTATGTAATTCGATACTAAATTATTCACGGCATCCTGTACAATATTTTTTACCGATAAAAACAGTTTTTAACAATGCCAGCAAAATAATCTTCGAATCATAGGTCAAAACTAACTATAACTCCTAAATTTCAGGCTTTTTTTGATATTTCTAATGGTATGGCTTTAATATAAGGTTTAGGATCAAATTCATTTATTTATTCTATCTGTTGTTTTGTGTCACAGGAATTTACTTCGGACCATTTCAGTATTTTATCCAAATCCTCATCAAAGACCTGGATCGATTTTTCAAATATGAATACGTTTGAAAGAAGTTTAAATCTCTGTGTCATCTGCATATACATGGTATTTAAAATATGTAAAGCAACTCCCAATATCCGCAGTATACAACGCAAAGAGCACAGGGCCCAATATCGATCCTAGAGGTACACCTCCCGTAATCTGCTGCGGAGATGACACGCATTCTTGTCCGTTTTCTTTTGTAATTATGTATTGTTATTATGTGGCTCAGTGGTCAGACTACCTGACTTCTCAGCCGCGGGTCCTGGGTTCGAATCCCAGCCGGAGCCAACATTTGTGCTAAAACATAAATTGTTGGTTTTCGGGTCTGGTTGTGTTGTGATTGTCCCCGTGTTTCTGACACTGCATCCTAGCCTACCTCCGATCTTATCGCATCAGCGTTACATCGAGCGCGGGTAGGTTGGGACGAGTGAGTGCCTCTGTGTTGCGCGTACACTTGTGGCACTATAATATCTCCTGCGCAGTTGATGGCTATCGGCAGTAGTCGGAAGTTGTCGCCGTGGTCGAAATCGGCTAGGAGAACATCATCATCATGTTATTATTAAACAGCTTCCTTAGTGGACGCTAAAGAAGCGGTTAAACAATTCTATTGGACAATTTTATCGTTTTGGGGTCAAATTTTTAAAACGCCATTTTGGACAAAATTAACGCCGAATTCATTATAATAGTCTCAGAAGATAAACACAGTCCCTTTACCTGTATCTCGAGCCTCCAATATGTTGCTTACTACATCAGAAAGCAAAGTAACAGAACTCCATCCATTTCTGAAACCTGATCTGAAACTGTCACAGTTTTGTATGTACAGCACTATTCTCTTATTATATGTATTATTTTAACATCAGGTTCCATCAATGGTTACATGTTGCTCTATAAACAGGTACACTAAGAAAATAATAAGCACTTCAGGTCTCTTGGCCGATTACAACCCCTGCGTAATTTTCTGGTTAAAGAAGTTGGCGTCATTGCCGGAACAAGGCCACATTACTGTAAGTACTACAGCAACCACAGATGCAATACACTCGTTTTTATCTTATAACCAACTCACTTAAACACCAATACAAACGATTTGTGTTACATTACTCAATGGACTGTGTGTGGACTCGTGCGACTCAAATCACAAAATCATAACATTTTGCAGGTTTTAAAAACATGCGTTTTATTATCATTTTTTTTATTTATAACAGATGTTCATTAATCATTGAAAATGCTCACAAAAAATAATTTGAATAACACTATATACGTTTCAGTTTTTTTTTTAAGTACCTAATAAAAGAAATATTGAAAATAGGAATGCAATGTTAGAGTACCTAAAACAAATGAAAGGACCCCCAATAACATTTAAAAGTCAAACCAAGTACAGATAAGTCGTACTAAACGTACTTAAAAACGTATTGATAGCCGGCGGAAACAAGAATTTATGTCAATGTATTCAAGTACTCAAGTATTATAAATGTAAAATTATTGAAATCTACAGACTATAAATACGGCTGTTAGGACCATTTCCGAAAGAAAAGTGCAAATGGTGGGGAAAAGCATATTGTAAGTATTCAAATTGATTCTCGGCTCCTGGCAGATATTTGTGCTGTCTGATATTTGTGCATGTGCAATTTATGTTTATAAAACGCCCTGCATAACCTGAATCGTAGATACAGGAGGAACCTACGTGCGGAACGTTGTATAAAAATAAGAAAATTAATGTAAGTAAATTTATATTGATTAACTTGATGCATTAACGTCTTAACCGTGAAGCTTACACTGTGCTGCCATAACAAGACTTTTTATTATTTATTATAGATGTCTATTAATCTTTGAACATGCTAAAAATAAACTCATTTGAATAACATTAACATTGGACATGTTTCGGTTTTATTTAGTAGATAATAAAAGTAATAATGAATAAAGAGACTAAAAATATCCTTGGTAATAAAACAAATCTATTATTTTGCATGATATTACGCGCGAATAACAGCATTTCAGAAATGCAGTTTTGTTTAAAACAAATAGAAGGACCCCTATAACATTTTAAAGCAAACAAAATACACATAAGATGCTGTTGAAAAATACTGTTGAAAGCCGGTCGATATAAGTATTTACGTCAGTTACAGTATTAAAGATGTCGAGATTATCACGTAATGTGATAATGAAATCATTGAAATCTATAGACTATATATATACTGGTAGAACAATTTTCGAGAAGAAACGTCCAAATGATGGCGAAAACAAAATTGTAAGTATTCAAATTCATTGTCGGTTCCTAATTTTATATGTTCCGGAGTCTGCATGTGCAATTTTTGTTCATAAAATGCACTGCATTACCTGTTCAGACGATAGAAGAAAAACCTCCGTGTGGCATACCTATCGTTTAAAATAACAAAAATACATCAAGTGTATTAATTTTGATTACCTTATATACCGTGCCGTCATAGCAAGACCTATAAGAAGCTTTCTTTTCTGACCTTCCTGTAACTTGTTCAATAATATCGAAGGCAGTTTCGGTATCTGTGTCCGAAAACAGCGACGGCATTCTTGGTTTTGAATTTAATTCGACTTAGTAGTGAAATAAACTGTCCGTCGAGATGAATGGTTTGCAGTTTCTCTTGTGAGTGTAAAGTATAACATCATATTAGTCAATTCGATTTATTGTCTACTTTTTCGTATATTTTGTATGATGACTGATATCTTGAACATTCTTGTAATGGATTGTACACGTCACCATAATTATTAGTTAAGCTGCAATTTTTTGTTTTAATTACTTGAATAGCCTACAGTTTAGTGTATAAGATAAAACACAATAACTACATATATTCACATTTGTATTGCAGTCTGGTCATACTGTCATTGATAGTAATAACAGAGTGTGAATACACTAATAATGTTGGTGAGGAAATCAGAAAATTCCCCAATAATTTTCTATTTGGTACAGCGACCGCTTCATATCAAGTCGAAGGCGCCTGGGATGAGGATGGTAAAAACATACATCCATTGCATGTTTTGTACTGACATTAAAATTTTATCGAGGCATTTCATCATATATATAATTTTACAGGAAAATCTGAAAACATCTGGGATCACATAACTCACACAAATCCATGTTTCACTAAAGACTGTTCAAATGGAGATATTGCAGATAACTCTTATCACTTATACAAAAGGGATGTAGAGATGATGCGGGAGCTGGGTGTAGATTTTTACAGATTCTCATTGTCCTGGACAAGAATTTTGCCTACTAGTTTCCCAGATAAAATAAACGAGGCAGGAGTGCAATACTATAATAATTTAATAAATGAAATGCTAAAATACAATATTGAACCCATGGTTACACTGTATCATTGGGACTTACCGCAAAAGCTGCAAGAGATGGGTGGATGGACTAATCCTTATATAATAGACTGGTATACAGATTACACACGTATTGCTTTCCAGCTATTTGGAGATAGAGTAAAAAATTGGATCACAATTAACGAACCTCATCAAGTTTGTTATAATTATGGAGTGGATTTTTTTGTGCACGCAGTCAACAACATCAAGGGAGTGGCTGAGTACTTGTGTGCTAAGAACTTGCTTCTGGCACATGCGAGAGCTTATCATATATACGATGAAGAATTTCGGCCAACACAAGGTGGTTCTATTTTCATTTCGTTAAGCGCTCAGTGGTATGATGCAGAGTTCGAAGAATTTGCTGTTGCTGCTAAAGAAGCGAACGATTTCATGGTAAGCAGTAATTTATTACCTATCATTACATTATTATCACTTACATCTCTTTTAATTGGAAATAAAATAATTCACACAATTATATTATTTTTATTTAAATAAAATATCAAATAAATCATCTGTCTAATTAAATAAGTATGTTTTATATTTTTAATGCAATATATTAAAAACCAAACATACCTCTGCCAGACTTCAAGATACTGTAAGCTCATTATGCGTAGATAAAACTAAAAATAGTAATTATAATATAAACAATAATAATAAGCTGAAGGTACCCCACGCCGTTTTAATTATTACATCACGTCACACCCCCACAGCACCCATGGTCACGAGAGGACGCAGACGTCTGACGCCTGAGTCCTCTCGTGACCATGGGTGCTGTAAAGCGCTCGAAACGACAGGTAAATAATTAAAAATTAAATGCTATTAAATCCGTAAAATTATTATTATTCTCCAGACTTTTAGGCAATTCAGAAATTCGTTACTAATTTTAAAGAATTTAGTAAGATTACTTTGCAGAAATCCGTCTAGGTAGGTACCACCCCAGTGCCAGTTATTCTGCCGTGAAGCAGTAGTGTGCAAATATTACTGTGTTTCGGTTTGAAGGGCACTGTGAGCTAGCGTAATGACTGGGCATATGAGACGTGACACAGACATTTTCTGGGTAATACAGCATTTGCTATGGGCAGACGTTGCACTTACCATCAGGTGAATGTTTTGCTCGTTTCATCACTTTATCGAATAAAAAAAAATATAGTAGCAACGTTTGTTTACAGACGGTTAATTTGATGACAAGTGTGATTAATATGATTAAAAACTAATTAATATTTGACTTCAAATTGTTTCCAGTGGGCCATATATTCTCATCCCATTTTCTCAAAGATCGGTGATTTTCCGCAATCCGTGAAGGAAACTGTGGCGGCAAAGAGTGCTCAACAAGGATTTTATAGGTCGCGACTGCCCGAATTTACTATCGAAGAAGTTCAGTATATTCAAGGCACCTCTGATTATTTCGGTCTAAACCATTACTTCTCGAATTATGTATATAGGAACGACTCTGTGTCTAACTATTACCAAATTCCGTCCCCTGAAGACGATCTGGGTGTGGTGACATATTATAATGATGATTGGAAAATTGGTGAATCGGACTACACTAAAGTAAGTACCTAAGCAATTTCTATGTACATACAAAATCAATTCATTCATTCATCCATTACTCCAGTGGACATCGTAAAAGTTGATTAAGGGAAATGCTAGAGAAAATTTTATCATCTCTATCAGATGACGGAATAACTATCACACGAATAACTAATACGAAACATCTTCTCACTACACTAACATTTAAGCTTCGTGTTGGTAACAATACCAATATTGACTACATGTATTTCAGTGACATTACTAACGTAAAAGATACTTCAGTTATGATACGCTGACGATAAAAAAAATTGAGTCATACTTATTGAATTAAATAATATTGATACTCCTAACACTAAATCAGTGACCACCACACTTCACTTTTTGAAATGGCTATTCGGGCCATGTGGTGACGGCTTAAGAGAATCTACATCACATTCCGTAGGTATCGCAAACATCGAAAAAGGAAAAATAAAAACCAGGAGTTGAACAGCAGCATTTTCTGACACATCTTGATATATAACTGTTGCCAACCAACCTGCCAAGCGTGGCAACTTTCCAACTTCCACCGAAAATTATACCTACAAACTTTTGTGGCAATCTATAGGCCGATGTTCAGCAGTGGACTTGTGATAGACTGAAATGATGATGATATACCTAGTATTAAGTATAAGCAAATGGATAAAGTGAAAATTTTCAGTATTGTAATCCATTCTATCAATTTTTAGTTTGCACCGTGGGGATTCAAAAAACTTTTGACACAAATAAAAGTAGATTATGACAATCCTCCAGTATTTATTACGGAAAATGGATTTGCTACTCACGGTGGCTTGGACGACGACGACCGCGTCACCTACTACAAACATTACATAGACACAATGCTTGATGCTATTGACGAAGGATCGGACATTAGAGGTTACACAGCGTGGAGTCTCATGGACAATTTCGAATGGGTAGCTGGATACACGTAAGTTAAATTCAGGCGAAGCGCCAATAGCCTAATGGCTCAGAGAAAAATTGCGATTTCACGTCGCGGGAGTGAGCCCGCCATTTGACTATTGCCATGAACCACATACTAGCCCAAGCTGAACTTAGTTGGAGTGGTTAACAGGAATATTAGTAATAAGAGTTATTTTTATTTGATAAAAGTGACGGAACGGGCAAAACGTTCTCATACGATGGTAAGTGCAACGTCTGCCCATAACAAATGCTGTGTCACCCAGAACATTTATGTGTGACACCACACTGCGCCCCTGAGACATCAGTTCTTAAGTCTCATATGCCAGCCCAGTGATTATGCTAGGTCTCAGTGCCCTTCAAACCGAAACACAGTAATCTTTGCACTCCTTAAACTTTACATCTAGATTCCTAAATTTAAGTAACACCTTCCTCTAAACCTATTTCAACCGCGGTGACAACTTTCTGTTAGTAGTTGTCAAAACTGTTCTAAACCAACAATTTAGGTTTTGTGGTGAGAAATTCCAAAATTTAAAAAAAAAATCTACAAAGTTGACTCCGAATGGGATTTGAATACTAGGCTACAAGGACTTCTGAATATATTATTGAAATAAAATATTTAATCTCTGACTTAAGTAATTAAAATTTTTATAATCGACCGTCTTTTCTTAATGAGGTTCCTCTGTACGGAGAAAACACTTATTTGGTGAAATTTTCATGTGTGACATATCAAATTTATCGTAAGAACTATGCGGGTTATCTTAACCCCTGTGGTGGAGTATGCTCAAGACATGGCGCAGCTTTCGCGGTCAGACAATAGCGCAAATTCAAAGCTTATGCGATAAGGTAGAATTAGATGAAGCATTAGCGATTCATTCGAACTTCATCTATTCAGCTACTGAGTCACGAGACGTTCGTTACTTTTACACACATTTAACACTTCATACATTTCCACAAATGTCGCATGAAACATGTATAGCAAGCTCAGTTTTATCCAGAAAATACGCCGAGTTTTCACAAACATCACTTATCATTTCCTAGCGAGCGCTTCGGCCTGTATGAAGTGGACTACGAGAGCGCGGAGCGCACGCGCACGCCGCGTAAGTCCGCCTTCGTGTACAAGCAGATCGTGCGAACGCGCGAGCTCGACATGCTCTACGAACCTGACACATACAACATGACTATCGATGAGGAACATTGATTGATTTTACACATCGCAAGTAATTAATAAATATAAAGTATGTCGTCGTGAGAGCAATCTCTGCCGACGTAGTGTTAATTCCTTCATCATCTTTAAATTATTTTTATCACACAACCTTTCCTTTGTTTTAAAGCTTTTATCGGACTACAATAACCGACTTGTATCAGCCACTTTTGTAAAGAGGTTTCGCCGTGAAAGCACTATCTCCCAACGTAGTCTTAATGCCTTTAAATTATTTTATTACACCACCATTTCTTTGTTATTAAAGCATTTGGGTAATATTTAACTTTTTTTTTGATGAACACAGAAGTGGCACAATTCCACAGAAAATAAATTGATCAGTCGACTTTGACTTTAATTCTCAAAAAAAATCAATAATCTATCAATTATATAAAATTATTAATTAAACGTAAAGACGCTACAAATCATATCTACATATTATTATAACAAAAACAGGCCTCTTAAAAACATAATATAAAATAAAAGACAGCTCAACGTTTATTTTTTGTGGCGTCCTTCCTCCCTCCTCGCCTCTTAACAAAAATTTTAGAGCGGCCCTTTAGAGTGTTCCGATGTTAGATCCGTATCTACATCTGCATCAACATCTTAAGCCACAACTGCAAATACCTCGCCATGAAGCCGCCGCCCGCAACTACTGTGAGCAGCACTGAAGAAGTGAAAACCAGCGGATTTCGTCTTGAGGATCTGTCTCAAACTCCCGCTACGAACATGAGCTGGTGCTTTTCAGACGACTAAAACGCTTGGGACTTTTACAGTCAAGGACAGTTGATTACATATTATAAAAGAAACAATAACTCAAAAAAAAATCCTCTTCAAAATGTTGTCGGAACCTATCAACTGCGCAGGAGATATTATAATGCCATAAGTGTTCAGGCAAACACACAGCTATTCTCCCAACCTACCCGCGCCCGATGTAACGCTCATGTGATAAGATCGGAGGTAGACTAGGATGCAGTATCAGAAGCTCGAGTAACAAGTAACAATTAAACAATATACTCTTTATTGTAATCATAATAATAATAACCTTTATTTATACTGTACACTTGGCTACTTGTATCTCATTAAATCTAAACCCTGCGGTAGAATGAACTGTGCTATACAGGCTTTAGGTTCTTCCCAACTATAGGATGTGGATGTGTATGTGTGTATGTATGTGCGTGTGTGAGTATGATAAAGTAGGTGAACTGTGTTATGTGACTATTAGTAATAAATTTTCAGTAGTATAGTAATCAAGCTCTTTATGTTTACTTGCAAGAATCTTTTGACATACATGATTTACATGTGTTCTTACTACTTTTACATCTTTTTTGTATAACTTATTTTATATAATCGGAGCATAATATTCGGAGCATTTGCTACCAAACACGGTATTATATTTTGGTACAGGTACACGCACAACTCGTTTGTCACATTGCGGAAGTGATGGCAGAATGTGGCAATGAAATTTACATATGCACCGATAAATTAATAATTTTCTAACTGACAGGACTTCGCATTGTTTGTAAAGATATGTAGAAGAATGTGTAAAAGGAAGTCTGTTCATGACTTTTAATACTTCGATAAAGTAGGACTTAGCTGCACTACCCGAAACACTGATGCAATAAGAAGTTATACTTGCACACAATGATTTATATGTCAGAACAAGGATATTGCGGCTGGGTACATCACGCAAATTTTTAAACACGTAAATGAACTTTCTTTATCTGCTAGCGACTCGCGCCGTATGTGGGCCCCAGTTGAATCTGTCATCTAATATGACACCTAAATATTTTATATTGTTAACTCGTGTTAACATGTTACATTGACAATATGCAGGGGAGCTGGCTTTTCTATTGCATGGGTAAGTATGTAATTGTATTTTAAATCTTTCAGTGGATTTGTTGCGAGCTGACATGTTGAAACAGATATATTTTGTCTTGGCGGCATTAAGTGTAAGTTAGATATTTTCTAGCCAAGCTGTCACCTCACTCATTCCATTTTCAGCGACAGAACGCACCGTACTCCAAGTCGGTCCATGACAGTGTCATCTGCAAACATATTTATGTCAGTTACATTCAACTTTAACCTATACAGTTCATTTACATATATAACAAACAGTGTCGAGCCTAGGGTACTGCCCTGCGGTATTCCAAATGAATATAAACTACTATTACTTAAGTGGCCGTTTACTCTGAACATCTGCGATCTGCCTGTCAAGTAGGATCGGATTCATTCATGTGGTATTCCTTTTTAAAAAAAACAGTAAGACCATGTTTTGTATTCTTGACAACAGAATGGGAATTGATACCATATCAAATGCCTTCTGTAGGTCTTAAAAAACACAATGACGTCTTTCATTGTTGTCCAGGTAGGATCGCACTTTCGAAGTTAAGTTTAGAACGGAATCCTCAACGGACGTTCCTCTCCTAAATCCAAATGGTTGCGTACTAAGCATGTTTAATTTATCTAAGTATGTTATTAATCTATTATTAACTATCTTTTCTGTTATTTTTGATAGGGTCGAAATCAAAGAAATTGGTTTATAATTACATGGTAGTTTTTTTATGCATGCTTTGTATATGGGTGATACTATAGCTTTTTAAAAGCCTCTGGAAATACGGCTGTTTCTAAACTAAGATAGATTAAATGCGTAATTGGTGTTATAATATAACAATAAATTTCTTTTAGCAAATCAGTTGATATTCCATCCCACCCCCGAGCACTTTTATAGAGTTTTATATACTAGGTGGATTGAAAAGTACTCGGCCTAACACAGATCCATTCAATTCTAAAAATCAAATCTACCCACATTATTTAGTTCAGTTCAGACTAGTTCATTGTGTGAAGTTCGAAACGTGTGCGATAATTAGTTGTGATTTTATAAATTTATTAACAAAGTAATCGGTCATAATTTCCGCGAATGGAGCAAATCGAGCAGCGTGCCGTCATTAAGTACCTCCATAAGAAGGGGCTATCATCAAAAGCCATCCATGATGACATGGTCAGTACATTAGGCGATTGTGCTCTGTCATATTCATCCGTCAAAAAATGGATAGCAGAATTTAAGCGTGGTAGAGAGAGTGTGAAAGATGAACCCCGCTCTGGAAGGCCTTCGACGTCAACTACTGACGAAAATATTAAAAAAGTACTTGATTTAATAATGGGAGACCGCAGATTAAAAATTATAGAGATAGCCGAGATTATAGGCATCTCTTATGAACGAACTCAAAACATCATTGTCAACGAGTTGGGTTTCCACAAGGTGTCTGCGAGGTGGGTTCCGCGACTGCTTTCAGTTGAACAAAAAAGGACGCGATTGACTATTTCACGCGACTGTTTGGAGTTATTTGAAGCCGATGCAGATGATTTTTTGAATCGTTTTGTTACTATGGACGAAATATGGGTTCATTACTGTACACCGGAAACAAAACAACAATCAAAACAGTGGAGAAGACCTGGTTCACCACCCCCTAAAAAGGCTAAGTCGATTTTGTCGGCAAATAAGGTGATGGCTTCAGTATTCTGGGACTCGAAAGGTGTGATTATGATTGATTATCTTGAAAGGGGTCAGACTATAAACTCTGATTACTACTGCACCTTACTACGTCGTTTACGAGAGGAAATAAAAGAAAAACGTCGAGGAATGCTCAGAAGAAAAGTCCTGTTTCATCAAGATAACGCCCGTGTTCACACGTCAGTACAGTCAATGGCTGGAATTCACAACTGTGGCTTTGAACTGTTACCGCATCCGCCGTATTCACCTGATCTGGCACCATCAGACTTCTTTCTGTTCCCTAACCTAAAAAAGCACTTGGGAGGTCAAAGATTTTCGACAAACGACGAGGTCAAAGCAGCTGTAGACGATATTTTGACTCTAAGGAAGAATCATTTTTTTTAACGGTCTAAATGCTTGGAAGGGGAGGTGGCAAAAGTGTATTGAACTTGATGGTGATTATGTAGAAAAATAAAAATATAACTGATTTAGTATGTGTTTATTTTCTTGGTTAGGCCGAGTACTTTTCAATCCACCCTCGTACTTCAGAACAATCCATGGGTAAAAATGTAAATAAGTTAGAGGGAGAGGCTAGCGAGGAAGCTTTCTTAGCTTAGTAATTTTCTGTTAGTCCTAACTTAGTCAGAGTATCTTCTGCCAAATCATTACCTACCGAAGTGAAATATCTATTAACTTCGTCAAGCGAATCAGTAATATTAGTTTTGTTATTAAAGAGCTCATTAGGTAGGCTTTTATGCTTTTATTTAAGTTACAAACATCTTTTAATAGGTTCCAAGTATTTTTAGTATTACCGGCATTTTGCCTAAATTGAGTTTGGAAGTACTGTTCTTTGGCTGATTTTATCAGACAATTGCATGTATTACGACATTTACAAAAAAATATTTTAAGATTGACGTCATCAGGGGCAGCTTTATACTGTTTATGTAATTAATTTCGCCTCCCAATAGACCTCACAAGTCCAGGCGTAATCCAGGGTTTTATACATTGCTTCCTATGCGATATCTTTATAGTCCTGCTGTTTTTATGAATTAATGACTGTATTTTAGACACTAAATGATGCTATATTTATATCTGTTATCTGGTAATACTCAGTCACTATTTAAACAAATCAAAGTACAACCATCCTGTAAGCACAATACTAGGCAATCTAGTACTTCATGTATATCCGGTTAAGTTGCTGTAGTTACAATTTCTTTACGAACGTAAACTACTATGCCGTTATTTTTATTTAAATACTTTTTTGTAATAAGCCGTGGTAGCTCAGGGGCCTGGTGCTCGCCTTTAACTTCACAGTACGCGAGTAACCTGGGTTGGATCCCCGGTGCCAGCACCTCTAAATTTGTTCTACAATTTTAAGTGCTGATTTACCACGTGCTTAGCGGTGAAGGAAAACATCGTGAGGAAACCTGCATCTCCGAGGAATAGAAATATTTCGAGGATATGTGAAGTCCGCCAACCCGCATTGGAGCAGCGTGGCGGACTATTCCCAGCTCCCTCCCTCTCAGAAATGAGAGGAGGCCTGTGCTCAGCAGTGGGACATTTGTAGGCTGTTACTTTACTTTTTACTTTTACTTTTTTGTAAAAAAACATTTGTAATTAAGCATTAGTGGTGGAGGTCTGTTAGCATCGATCCAACATTCAGTTAGTGCCGTTACATCTATTGGTATATTCAGAGATTCCACAAATACAAGAAATCTATCTAGATTGTGTTGTATGCTTCGTATGTTTATTGTAACCAAAGTAAATGTGCTGGAATTTGAGCGTGGTGGGTTTTGAGCGAAATTAAAAATATAACAAAACTTATAATATACGTAGTTGGTCGGTGCGATGATATTATTATTATTTGTTTTATATAGTTGATTTTATTTTTTAAGTGATTTATGTATTGTGGACTGTAGGGTGTGAGTGTTGTATCGTTATGGTTTTAAGTGTTTAACAAAATATTTGTAAAATAGAATGGACATACTGAATAATACATTAAAATTAAGTAATAATGAACATGCAATCTTATTGTTAGAGCAATTCTTGATAATAGTCAATCAGTTGCCAACTTGTAGAGGTCTTCGAGTGCTTTAATTAAAATAGGTTTTGATTGTTCAGTTAGCTTCAAGTAGATTCTCCCGCCTGATGCCCAACACCGGGCGTTAGCATTTTTCCTTGTGTAGTCTCTGGTGGCGGCAAGTAGCTGTCTAGATTTTTGTGGTAAATTATCAGAAATATAAATAGGTGTTGTTGGTCCAAATTTGGTTGCAAATTTTTTTGTGTTTGTGTGTTTTTATATATGTTTTTAAGTTTACAATGAACTTTTCTTTTATTAAGCGACTTGAAAAATCAGATATGATTGGCTTATTGCCCTCCTTTTTTTGTATTTATACGGAATATATCTCTAAAATCGGATTGTACACCAACACAAAGATAAAGACTAAGTATTATCTTTAAGTTAAGGTACAAAAAGCGGTCTTATCACTGAAAGCGATTTCTTCCTATTAGACAACCTTAGCGCAGAGAACTGATACAGCAAAATGAAAAACCAAGAAAAAGAGGGTGATGTACACTAAACCATGAAAATTTATAAAAAAACACTAGATGATAGCATCTCATATAAAAAGCGACAGACTAAGGTAAAGGATTAAGAACAAAAGGATTAGTGAAAAGGAGAAGTGAAAGAGTGAGTTAAATATCCAAGTAATTAGCTCTAACTAGGTTTTTGAAGGGAAAAAGGGACTTAGCACGTCGTATGTGTAAAGGTAAGAAGTTCTACGAGGGCACAGCTGTGACAGTAAATGATTTACTAAAGAAAGAAGTGTAATGCATAGTAGTCCGTAGGAGGAGGTTGACAGAAGAACGAAGAAATTTATCATGGGTGAGGGAAATATACTTAAAACGATTTTTTAATACAGAGGAGTAGTTGGGTTGAACAGCACGCAGTACAAAGCAAAAAGTATATGAGTATTCCTGCAAAGTAGGATGAGAAGCACTTAAGTTGTTTACGAAATATATGATCATATTTGCGAAATCAAAATACGAATCGTAGACACAAATTTTGAATTAGCTCAACTTTATTAAGCTGTACTTCTGTAATGTCAAGGTAGCAAATGTCAGCATAGTCAAGTATAAGCAGGAGTAGAGACTCTGCAAACACAACTTTAGCAGTCACAGGAAGACAATTACGTAGTCTCCGTAACTAACTTAGAGCAGAAAACATTTTTCGACTAACCTGATTCATCTGCGGAGTCTAGGTCGGGCAGGAGTCAAAATATATGCCCAGATTTTTGACCGTTTTGCTATACGGGATATGTGTACCATTTAGCAGGATATGTTGTGGACCGGAAAAGGCCAGTCAATTTTTGTAATAAGTCTGAAACTTCCAATAATTATTGCCTGAGTTTTCTTAGGATTAATGCTTAAGCACATTTAATCACAACACAACCAGACCCGGAAACGATCAATTTGTCTATTTGCACAAGCGTTCGCTTTAGCTGGGATTCGAACCCATGACCTGCGATGCAGAAATCATGTACTCTAACCACTATGACACACAGTCGTCAAAAGTACTAATATTTATTTATTGACATAGATTTCTGTGTGACACCACACATCGCACGTCACACTGAAACGTCAGGTCTTACGTCTGATATTCCCAGTGATTACGCTAGCTCTGTGCCCTTCAAACCGAAACACAGTAATGTTTGCACACTACTGCTTCACGGGAAAAGCTTGCACCGTAGGGATTCTACAAGCATTTCATACAAATAGATTATCACAATTTTTAAGTATTTATTACGGATCATGGAATTGCTATTAACGGTGGCTTGGATCGCATCAATCACCTACTACACATATTACTTAGACGCTATATTTGATGCTATTGGCGAAGGATCGGACATTAGAGGTTCTGGCAGGAAATACTTGAGTAAATTGAATTTAGGTTTTGGATACGTTTTGTTGATTATTGTCATTAAGTATATTTTGTCTTGACAATATTCTTAAATATTGTAATGTTTTTTTATGTTCGTGTACTTTGCCAAATCTGATGTTAAAAATCTCTGCACATCTGTCCAAACTGACAGAGCTAGGAAACTACTGCAGCCACTGACATGAAATTTATATATATTAAACCGAGAGCCCATACAATCTTCATTGGACTTCAGACGTGGTAGTTCAAGGTCTAAGCGCCAGTCGTAAATTTAATGTTACCCTAGTGCATGGGTTCGTGTATGTCCTACTGCAGAGTGCAGGCCTGCTCTAAATTTTACGGGGGTTTTAGAGCCAAGTAGAGTTCACCACGTTGCTTCAAGCTATGTTGTACGTAAGTAAGTAAGTAATATATTTATTTGCAAAATAAACATCCAGCACAATATACAAAATAAGTATAGAGTAATAAATAAAGAATATTAATAAAACAACTTAACTATAAAACAATTAAAAAAACAGTTAGTTTTTGCTGCAGCATAGAGTAATGAGCGGTTTTCGGGGTATATTAACTTATGGTTTGGCGATCTGGTATTTAACTTTGGTATTGGCCGAAATCAATTTATTATAGCAGAATATAGGTCCTTTGTTTTTTACCAAATAATAGAGTAGTGAATTGTAGTCGCCTGCAGGGATGGCGGTACATTAAAACAGAACTGCGCGCAGGCGTTTTGCACCCTTTTGAACTATTTGTTCAGTCCTCCTCTTATCCTCTTCCTCTAATCCATCATCACCTCAAGTTTCATCGCTTCAGAAACTCTTTGAATTGTCTCACCATTGACAACAACAGCAGGACATCTTGAAGTAACCTTCTTTATTTGTGTAGGCATTCTTAAAATTAACTATTAAGTTTTTTTTTTGGATCCAAGACTAATGCGTTACACTCAAACCATAAAGATATGCGTCCTAAATTAGAGTTCAACTCTCCTAACAATGTGTCCAGATCACAAGGCTAAAAAATATATACATATATATGATCTTCGTGCATGTGATATTTACTTTGCTTTATGTTACTGATGTCATCCGCCCTGTACAACATAAAAAGTAATGGACCCAGAATTGGCCCCTGCGGTACTCCTCGTTTCTCATGTCGATTCACGGAAATGTTTTTACCATTTTAATTATTTTGTAGATCGCCTCGCTGGGAATGGTTCTTAAAACAGCTATCAAATCATTTTAAAACTTTTGCAATTATTCCGTAAAATGACAATTTAGAAAGTGAACAAATAAAACATAAAAGGTTTTTGAACGCCGGGAGTGCGGGAGATATCTAACAGGGTCAAAATTGTGCCCTTTCCATTGGCCTATGCCGTCTAGTATCATTATCATCTAGTACAGAAGGCAAAGCAGTGGTACTGCGCTGTTTTCTGAATCAATTCTGGATCATTAGAAAAATATCGTTTGACTCTAGGTACTTTGATAACTGATTAAATGCTTGCTACCTTAGACACGCATGGTAAAATACTGATGTGGCGCAGATCAGATATATAAACAAAATTGCTTGTTTTAGGAATAAGCTTCACAAGGACTTGTTGCCAAACGTCGGGGTTAATATTTTTGTCGAATGACTTATTTACTATTAATGTTATTACTGCTGGACAATCTGAGAGTAACGAGGCAACCATCTCCCAAGTAGCTACTCCCTAGTAGTAAACCTACTCCCTAGTCGCGTGCTCGATTATCGGCGGGCCGAGGTATATGTGGCAGTCGGTACCCCGGAACTGATGGCACGACCTACCTCTCCTTTCCGAAGCCACGTTTCATTAATAGCCATTATTTCTACAGAGTGACATGCCATCGTTGCCAAGAACTCGTCATGTCTGGTACCAAGCTATTATGGTTCAGTAAACCAATTTTTCTATTTGTTCTATTCATTTACATTAGTATATTTTATATTAAGACCCACGTAAATTATTACCTTGACATAATAACTTATTAAAACTTATGAGTATTATAATAATAATAAAAGGATAGTTAATCCTTTTAAACTAGTAAAGATGAAAAGTTTACATGTGCGAAAATTACATAGTTCAAAAAACACAGCCTTAGATAAAAACTAAAATGGGCGATAACAAGCGAATGTTTTTTTATTACTCGCATTTCTCACCTCCAGCTATTTGTTTTATAAAATTTAACAAAAAAATTAGCTAAAATATTTTTAAAGTATAACATATCAGTAGCACAGACAAATTTTTGCTTCAAACGTCTAAAACTCGCAACAGTTTTTTGAAATGTATAGTGCTGTACGAATACGATGGCGTGATGTATTAGAATCGCGAAATGCAAAAATAAACCCATCCCGCGTCCACACGTACCGCCAGCCTTTGCACCGTCCTTCCCCCCGCGCCTTACAATATAGCTGCTTATTGAACTGAGTGAGGCGCACATTTGAATAAAACCGGCTCGGTTCTGCTCCTAGGTCCAGCTGTATCGGACTCACGACGAACACTCTCAGCACGTCGCAGTTAATCTTGAATTACTCGTCGATCGAGATGCGTAACCGCAGGGCATGGCCTTGGCTTTTCGGTACCGCTCTCGTAAGCCTGGTTTTCGACGCATACCGACGCGACTCACAGTTACAACGTCGCGTTTATCCAACTCATAACCAATCTTTGTAGGTAATAACGGGACTATGTATAGTGGATTCTCGCGCTTAAGCGAGATTTACGTAACGAAATTAGTGACATGAAATGAATTTCATGTTTTTCGTCGCCGTGTGGATCTTTACGCGTTGAAAGTGGCAAACCTATATAAAACTTTGATATTGATGGGGCAGTCATACTAAAGTATTCGCGACACTCACTTTTATTTGAAACTACTTTCACGCATATCGAAATTAGTTACATGACATTTATTTCAACATGCACGACAGAAGTTTCGTAATGTAAACCCGCTTTAGGTTCCACGACGACGACAGATATTTTGACGTCGTTGAGTTATGATTCTTGAACACGTTCATTTATCGACACTTTAATTCGATAAATGTGTTTTCCACCTTAGAGTCTTCCAGCTGATGCACGGTCTTCATCCCTCGCTGCTCAAGATACGTAAACATATTCTCAACATCGCCTGCCTTGTTTTGTTCATTTATATTCGTGCTGATTTTGGATATTTCGTGACCGAAGGACCACTTCTCTCGGGCAATAGCTTTTAGCTGCTCACTCATAAATTTTATTTTAATCACCATTTCGATATTCGTGTCACTGCGCCCTCTGTCGGCAGTGTCAACGCGTCGTCGAACTCCGTCGTATCCGTGCTACCGGAGCTACCTGAACTTTTATGGCAATCTATGTGAGTGGCTTATGTTCAGCAGTAGACTATGGTAATATGATATGATATAAATAATAATGATGCAAAGGCGTGAGGCGTTCTATAAAAATCAACAAAAGATGTCGTTTGTGTTTATTATAATAAAGTTATTGCAAAATTATTTGTATTTTTATGAACATTTCACCTTATGTACTATATATTATTTAAGAATATAGCACTAATTTTACACCGGTGTTCTCTATCGCAATTCGAACGAGATTAAGTGATAGACAGCTGATTGTGACGTTGTTATGTAGCCTGATTTTTGCACTCTTCACAACAATTACCACTACTGTAACCATAATCGCCCTTATAGTACATCGCTACTAAACTGTCTTTAAACATAAGTATTTAGTAAAAAAAGATTTCTCCGCCATGCAAGTTTCCTTATGATGTATTTCCGTATCTATGAAAACATGTCATATCAGATTTTAAAATAGTAATAAACAATTTTAGTAGTACCGGCAAATGGGAATCGAACCCACGCAACTCGTAAACAATGCAATTTAAGGCCAGTACCTAACCCATGCGCCGACAGGTTAGCTATTAATTTATTGTGATGTCAACAGGCCAACACAGCACTAGTCCTTTCAAAAGAACTAAGTGGATCAATTACCTATATTTGATCTACAAGTAATGTCCTATACATAGAAACAAACTAAAAAAAAATTAAGTTTCGTATGTACAGCACTATTTCTCTACTATCTAGTTATATATATTATTTTTGACATTAGGTTATATTAAGGTCTTAATTTAGTTCTAAATAGGTACTCTAAGAAGATAATACCATTTTGTCGACCGCGTGGCGTAGTGGGTAGCGTATCTGACTTCTACGCCACCGGTCCTGGGTTCGATTCCCAGCCGGAGGCAACATTTCTGCAAAAACACAAATTGTTGCTTTTCGGGTCTGGTTGTGTTGTGCATGTGAAATGTATGTTTGTAAAACGCACCCACGATACAGGAGAAAATCCTACTGTGGGGCTACGTTTAAAAAAAAATACACGCTTCGGGTCGTTCGTTTTAAAATGTATTACAGATGTCTATTAACATTTGAACATGCTCAAAATAAACTAATTTGTATAATATTAACATTGGACACGTTTCAGTTTTATTCAAGTACCTAATAAAAGAAATATTAAAAAAAGAGACTAAAACACCCTTGGTAATAAAACAAATCTTATTATTTAACATGAAATAACGCGCCGAATAACAGCGTTTCAGAAATGCAGTGTTGTAATCTAAAACAGATACGAATAGAAGGACCCCTATAGCATTTTAAAGTCAAACCAAATACAGATAAGTCGTATAAAATACTGTTGAAAGGTGGCGGATATAAGTATTTATGTCAGTTATAGTATTAAAGACGTCGAGATAATCATGTGAGGTAATGTGATAATGAAATCATTGAAATCTATAGACTATATATACGACTGGTAGAACAATTTTCGAGAAGTAACGTCCAAATGATGGCGAAAAGAAAATTGTAAGTATACAAATTTATTGTCGGTTCCTAATTCTATATGTTCCGGAGTAATTCCGAAATTCATTGCATTACCTGTATAGAGGATAGACGAAAAACCTACGTGTGGTGTATCCATCGTTTAAAATAACAAAAATAATTCAAGTGTATTAATTTTGATTACCTTAAATACCGTGCCGTCATAGCAAGACCTATAAGAAGCTTTCTTTTCTGACCTTCCTGTAACTTGTTCAATAATATCGAAGGCAGTTTCGGTATCCGTGTCCGAAAACAGCGACAGCAATCTTGGTTTTGAATTTAATTCGACTTAGTAGTGAAATAAACTGTCCGTCGAGATGAGTGGTTTGCAGTTTCTCTTGTGAGTTGTCATTTCGATTTATTGTTTACTTTTTCGTATATTGCTCTGATGATTGACATATCTTGAACATTCTTCTAATGGATTGTTCACGTAGCCATCATTATTAGGTAAGCTGCATTTTTTTGTTTTAATTACTTGACTAGCCTACAGATTAGTGTATAAGATAAAACACAATAACTACATATATTCACATTTGTATTGCAGTCTGGTCATACTTTCATTGATAGTAATAACAGAGTGTAAATACACTAATAATGTTGGTGAGGATATCAGAAAATTCCCCAATAATTTTCTATTTGGTACAGCGACCGCTTCATATCAAGTCGAAGGCGCCTGGGATGAAGATGGTAAAAACATACATCCATTGCATGTTTTATACTGACATTAAAATTTTATCGAAGCAAATAATCATGGATATAATTTTACAGGAAAATCTGAAAACATCTGGGATCATATAACTCACACAAATCCATGTGTTACTAAAGACTGTTCAAATGGAGATATTGCAGATAACTCTTATCACTTATACAAAAGGGATGTAGAGATGATGCGGGAGCTGGGCTTAGATTTTTACAGATTCTCATTGTCCTGGACAAGAATTTTGCCTACTAGTTTCCCAGATAAAATAAACGAGGCAGGAGTGCAGTACTATAATAATTTAATTAATGAAATGCTAAAATACAATATTGAACCCATGGTTACACTGTATCACTGGGACTTGCCACAAAAGCTACAAGAGATGGGAGGATGGACTAATCCTTATATAATAGACTGGTATGCAGATTACACACGTATTGCTTTCCAGTTATTTGGAGATAGAGTAAAAAATTGGATCACAATTAACGAACCTTATCAAATTTGTTATAATGGTTATGGAGATGATTCGCTTGCGCCAGCAGTCAACATCAAGGGAGTGGCGGAGTATTTGTGTGCTAAGAACTTGCTTATGGCACATGCGAAAGCTTACCATATATATGATGAAGAATTTCGGCCAACTCAAGGTGGTTCCATTTTCATTTCATTAAGCGCTCAGTGGTATGACGCGGAGTTCCAAGAATTTGCTGTTGCTGCTAAAGAAGCGAACGATTTCATGGTAAGCTGCAACTTATTACCAGTCATTGCACTTCTATTTTACAGCTATCACTTACATCTATTTAATTAATAATAACATTTATTAAATATTTTTTTATTAACCATAAAAGTCACACTACTATATTTAATTCATTTAAATATCAAATATATCAACTATCAAATTAAAAAGGTAAATTACATTTTAATTGTAGACTATTTAACGCCTTACTTAAATATCAATGTAATTGATACGGTTGCGCGCTGTCGAAATTGTTGATGTTATTTAGCTCCACATTAATATTATCGAAAAGTACGTTTAGATTGGAATTTAAAAAAAAATCACATAATATATATTACACTTACTATTTTCTAAGGGTGATTTAAATAAGTGCAATGTTCGTCAAGATCTAAGAAAAACCATTTCTCATTAGTTATTAAAGTACCTTCACGTAAACGCAAGCTACGTTTCGAACTTATGAGCGCAGCGGTAGGCGGAACGGTATTATTCTGTATTCGTGGTAAAGTTTTATTTTAAAATATTATTTAAACAACACTAGCAACAACAAAGAGTTTTTATTGTGCGGTATGTTTAAAGGTCATTGAAAATCGTCAATACCTAAGTTGCACTATATGTAAGCTAAAATACGACTTAACGTGCGCTAAGGTGTTACTATAATACAATGACTCCAGAGCACAAAAAAGCCTGGAACCGTGTAATATGTACTAGCAAACAGCCAAAAATAGGCAACACAAACACCCGGATAAGTGCTACAGATAATTGATGAGCCGTCGTGTGGCGGGAGCGGTAAACCCACCAAAACAAGCTGATGAACCTTCCTCAACGCCACCTGTTATAGATAATAATATGCTATCTAACATATCTCTACCTGCATCAGATATACAAGCTCTTATTTTTGAGATGCGTCAATTTAAGGAAGAAATGGTTTTGAACAAGACAATAATTTAGCTTCCTTGCCGAGACATTGTCTACTTTAACATTAAGAGTAGCTAATTGTAAAGAACGAATTGATCAGTTAGGTACACGCATGGATAGTTTATAGAATAAAATGGTTGAGTATAGGTCGGCAGCTGTGAACGAGACACTCACGTGACGAAACGAGCAAAACGCTAAACCTGATCATAAGTGCAACGTCTGGCAGTAACAAATGCTGTGTCACCCAGAACAGTTCTGTGTGACACCACACTGCGCCCACCACCCTGGGACATCAGTTCTTAAGTCTCATATGCCCAGTGATTACGCTAGCTCTCAAACCGAAACACAATAATATATGTATATATGTATATTTATATATTTATATGTCTATTTATTTCAGTATATGTATTAATATTATTCATTTAATTCATTTAACTTTTATTTCTTATTTATTAAATAATACACCTGCTACTGTTTTTTCACCACGCCATGGGTTGACTGGCAGAGAATGCCTATAGGCATTAAGTCCGCCCATTGTTACCTTTATTTTAAGGTTAACAATAAAGTTTTTAAATAAAATAAAATAATGATTGCACACTACTGCTTCACGGCAGAATAACCGGCCCTGGGGTGGTACCTACCTAGGCGGATTCCTGCTAAGGAATCCGACCAATGATGTCGAGATATATTCAAGAGCAGAAGAATGAAAACTAAGCTCACAATTTTATGACACTTGGGAACTAGCTAGGGATTAAACTTGTCGAAGATGAGTTGCGCCCGCGTGTGGTTCATTAAAGACTTACCGGTGATGAACTCTACTAGACAGTCTAATCCCCGCCCCATAGTCATTCGCTTCTCGCGCCGATATCTCCGTGACTAATTAACATTGTGCGAGTACGTCGGGGTGCTACGACTGAAGGTACTGACATACCTGGCCCCGCACGACGTTTTTATGTTAACGAAATATTAACTAAAATAAATCGTCATATATTGCGACGTACACGAGAGCTTGCTCGGCGAAACAACTGGCATTTTGCTTGGACTAAAGATGGGAGAATCCGTCCATCCCTAATTTTATAAGCAGTGTTTTGTACGTTTTTAGTTATTGTAAATTTTATTTCGTTAATTTCCGGTTGTTTTTCTTTTGTTTTTGTGATGTTGCTGTTGGGTGTACTGCAATGATACAATTATATAACTCAAATTTTAACAGCAGTAATGTTAGTCGTTTACTTTTCTATTCCTCATACATAAACTATGATTACACCTCTCTTAAACAACAAATTGTATATTGTGTATTTCAGTACATTAGATCCACTTTAAAACGTCCCGATGCCTGACCGAACAAAATTCCTAATGTTAGCACTTTATAATAATGATGATAGAGTATGTAATTATATAATAATGAAGATAAAGTGCTAACATAAGGAATTTTGTTCGGTCAGGCATCGGGACGTTTTAAAGTTGATCTTATGTACTGAAAGACTCCAATTTGTTGTTTAGGAGAGGTGTTAATTTAAGACACTGTGCGTAGATCGGACGAATAATAAAAATTAAAAGGTTAAGGTACCCCGGAATAACTTGGACATCAGAACATCTGACACCTCAGTCCTCCCGTGACCATGGGTGCTGTACAACACTCGAAACGACGTAGTACTGTTTTCACTATTTAAAAAAAATGTAATTATACTAGCTGCGTTCGTTCACACACTGTTTGCGTAATAAGCCGACCGTGCCGTTTAATAATACCCGGTTCCCGATAATGCTCGGTCGAAAAAAATCGATTTGATGATGACACTAAGTCATACATATAATAAATATATAATTAATAATTTACTTCGAATTGTTTTCAGTGGGCCATATATTCTCACCCTATTTTCTCAAAGACCGGAGATTTTCCGCAATCCGTAAAGGACGCTGTAGCAATAAAGAGTGCGCAACAAGGATTTCATAGATCGCGACTGCCAGAATTTACCAACGATGAAGTGAAATATATCCAAGGCACCTCTGATTATTTCGGTCTAAACCATTACATCACGTTATATGTATATAAGAACGACTCTGTATCTAATTATTACGAAATTCCATCCTTTGAAGATGATCTTGCGGTCGTTACATATACTAATGATGATATGAAGTTTGGTGAATTTAACTATACTAAAGTAAGTATCTACATAATAACTAACTACAAAAGGTATAAGTGGCTTGCACTACTTTATGATGGCGTCACATACAGAATCCATTCATTCATTCATCCACTACCCCCATATCGTCCAGTGGATATCGTAAAAGTCGATTAAGGAAATGCTAAAAAATCTCGTCACCTGTAACAGATGATGGAATAACTGTCACGTGAATAACTACATAAACGTTTAAATTTAGTGGGGGGAGAATGTTAATAACAATACCGATATTGACTACAATTCTTTTACTGACGCCATTTTCCCATATAAGGGGTAGGCAGTGACCGCGTGGTGAATCACCGCCATTTTGGAACGAATCAAAATTATTCTACTACTCATTGTGTCACCACAATTCACAGACAAATTGACGCATTACTCGCCAATGTCATCGGTCTGTGTATTGAGGGTCTAGCACTTTTTGAGCTTTTTGAACTTTTTGAGCCATGAGATGTTCCATTCATTTGCCTTAGTTGACTTTTACGCTATCCACGGAAGGACATGGACAGAATTTCTTAAGCCGCCCCCAGATGGTAAATTTCATTAAATTTCCATATATACCTAAAATAAATCAAATCGAGAAGATAATCCATTCTATCACTTTTTAGATTGTACCGTGGGGATTCTACAAACTTTTGACACAAATAAAAGAAGATTATGATAATCCTCCAGTATTTATTACGGAAAATGGATTTTCTACTCACGGTGGCTTGAACGACGACGACCGCGTGACCTACTACAGATATTACTTAGACGCAATGCTGGATGCTATTGACGAAGGATCGGACATTAGAGGTTACACAGCGTGGAGTCTCTTGGACAATTTTGAATGGCTGGCTGGATATACGTGAGTAAAATCCAATAAGATATACGATAGAATGCTTCTAACACTAAACATCTATATTCCGAAACTTGAAGATCACCCTTCTTCAAACCTATTTAGACAGCGGTGACATCTTCCGATTAGCAAACAAAACTGTCACCTGCTCCAAGCTGTCCCCTTCCGATGTAACGCTCAAGCGATAAGACGACGGACTAGGGGCAACGGATGCAGCGTCGGGGACACGGGGACAATCACAATACAACCAGACCCGTAAACCAACAATTTGTGTATTTGGACAAATGTTGTCTCCGATTCGCGCCTCACACACCCAAGAGATGACAGTTTTGGCGGTCAGTTAATAGCGCCAATTCCGTGTCACTTGTCTTCAGCTTTCTGTATCCGATGTAACGCTTATGCAATTAGGTCAGATTAGATGAAGCGTTAGCGATACGGGACGCGCATAATTCAAAAATTCAGCAACTGAGACACTCAGCTTTTATCTCTTTTATACACATTTAACGCTTTATACTTTTCTTTTTTTTACATTTCGACAAAGGTCGCTTGAAGCATGGAGAGGAAGCCTATATTTATTCAGCAAATACGTCAACTTATAACAAACATCACTTATTTCCCAGCGAGCGCTTCGGCCTGTACGAAGTTGACTACGAGAGTCCCGAGCGAACGCGCACACCGCGCAAGTCTGCCTTCGTGTACAAGCAGATCGTGCGGTCGCACGAGCTCGACATGCTCTACGAACCTGACACACACACTATGACTATCGATGAAGGACGTTAATTGATTTTACGCTTTGCAAAGTAAATAAAATAATAATAATATAATCTTTATTGAACACAGATTATTTTTAATTCCTAGCTCCTGAACTAGGAAACCCTGTATGTCAGAAGATAGTTCCCTCCCACTTTAAATGGCTTATTCGCTGTTTACAATACAGACCATATACAGAAAAAGAACAATATGGTATACAAATGTTCTTTATGTATATGTTTATAAGTGTATGTGTGTACTCGTGTTTGTGTGAGAATGTGAACGCGTGTTAGTGTGTTTGTGTTTGTGAGATGCACGTGCGTGTGTGCTCGTGTGTGTGATTGATAGTTATTGTGCGAATGGTTGTCTGTTATTTTGTATTTGTTAAAGTTGATTACACATGACTTAAATAAGGCGTTTTCACTAATTATATTCCCTTCGTCATCGTTCGTTATCGTATCAGCCTAACACAAGTCCACTGCTGAACGTAGGCCTCCCCCATAAATAGCCTCAAAAGTTTGGAGCCTTTTTTTGAGGGATTTGGCCATAGTTGCCACTATTGCCAAGCGGGTTGGCAACCGCAGTTTATTTATTCAGATGGTCCAGAAAAATGCTGCTGCCCATCTCTTAGTTTTTATTTTCCCTCTATCGACTTATACGACACCCTAGGGATGAGATAGAGTGGACTCTCTTTGGCCGCCAACACACGGTTAACCTTAAGCAATTAAGAACAGTATTTTCAATTTGGTGACTTTTTAAATTATGTAGTTTATTTTTTTATTAATTGCGTTATACAGGCGCGGGGCTTCATAGTCATATTGCCTTTTCGCTATTGCACTTTTTACGAGTGGAATTGGAAATTTTTGAGTGCGTTTATTTTTTTATTAATCTAAGGGCTGTTAAACTATGATATCTTTTTATGCAGTTGTATATGAATGATTTTCATACACAGAGGACTTTTGATAATTTGTATACTCTAGATGTTGGATATGTACAAGGAAGACGTAATATTAACTCAAGTATCGTTCTTTGGGCTCGCTCAGCTTCGGAAAACACAGCAAAAGTGATTTTTCATTTTTAAAAAGGTAAAAGCAATGTATCTTCAAAGAAGTCGGACGGCTCCGCTGAAACGTTGTCAAAAGGTGATAATAAAAACGCCAGTCCGATTCGAATATCATTTTGGTGTTTTCCCTTAAACAAACCGACGCCTTTTAAGTAAAATAAGCACTACCTGATGATAATATTCTCCTGGGCTATTATTACGACAACTTAAGAAGAGATGGTAAATATCACCTGGATAATTACGATCACGGCAACATCAGCCGGTTAATATTCTAAGACCGTCACGAGCAGATCGTTCACCTGGCGGTAAGTGCCATACCATACACCATACCCTTAACAGTAGCATCTAGAACTTTAAAATGCAAAGTCCCTAGTGGCACTGTGCTGCCCTCGTCACCATTGGACATCAGTTATTTATTAGATATGTCCAGTAATTTAACAATATTAAGTTTCTCTACAAACCAAAACACAGCATGTTTGCACAATATGAGTGGCGCAGAGCGACTGCCGATGAGGTACCTGCCTGTATTGGAGTGCTACTGCCTTTAAATATTACATATCAAATGCCGCATAAAAGGGTAAATACCTTCACTTATCCATGGTAAACCTTGACAACATGCTAAGAGAAATGTCCACTTGTAGTAGATACCGGACAGTCACAATCACAATAATAATAACCTAAGAACCAGGATTTAGTATAGTGGTACTATTAAGCAACTTTTACAGGAACCATTTTAAGTATAAAAAAAATATTGAATGATATCGTCCACAACCCAATAGTTTTATTAAAAAATTCAAAGATCTTAATTAATGCAATAAGAAGTTAATACTTTTCAAAAATCACATACTTTGATACTATCTCATGACGATAACTCGCACCGTCTTTGCTAAACTCATTTAGATCTTCAATTAGTCGTCCGTAGTGGTCATTTAACAACGTGTTTTTTATATTGAACACATTGCTAAGTAAAAAAATATTATCACTGTTCGAACACATACAATGTATTTGAAACTGCATCTTAGCTTAACTCCAAAATAAACAAAGTCATAGGTTGTTATTAAAAAAAGTTATTATTTTTTTGTTCCGAGTTTTGACCGTAGTTTGTGTGGCGTAAAGGTACGTGGAACAGAACGATATGTCTTGTTCGTCTTGTCGGTACGTTCAACTGCAAAAAGAGTGATATCAGCTCTGGGCTGTCAAATTTTGAGCTTAAAACGTTATATATAAATATTTATATATATATATATATATATACTCTGAAGCAGTGTGCGACGATTATTTAAGGGCGATTCGTCTTCATCAGGAGTCGTCGTGCTTAACTATTGGTGGGTCCGGTAATTACATATACGGCGTTTCTTTATTAGTTTCGTTTGAATGCTAAAAAACTACTGATACATTAAGTTTTTTACTCAAAAGTTTATAAGATCCCGTTCGCTTGGAAAAAAATCTGGCTGTATCTGACACAGCACTGTTGTTCAGTGCCAACCACCCTTTGCTCCGGTGTGGTTACAATAACGTATATAATTTTAGTTATATAAGATTATACTTATTAAGAACTATAGGAAAGAGAAGTCGGGTTTCAAAGGACAATGATCAGCTGAACGTTAAAGTAGAATCAGATTTAGCGACATTCGCGCCGTTCTACGCAAATTGACTTTTTATCTAATTTTTTCAAGATATTTATCTTCTCAAAGACAATGCTAATTGAAGTGATATTAAATTCTACCTATTACCGGTTTTTATTGGATAAAGTGACCAGGCGAGCAAAACGTTCACCTGATGGTAAGTGCAACGTCTGCCCATAACAAATGCTGTGTTACTCAGAACATGTGTGGTAATACACTGCGCCCGTCACCCTGAGACATCAGTTCCTTGGTCTCATATGCCCAGTGATTACTAACTCTCAGTGCCCTTTAGACTAAAACACAGTAAAGTTTGTAATAAATGGCCTGGCCATCTGCATCCGCAATAATCAATGCGGATTTTCATTCGGGTGCAGATGTACCGCAGGTGGCGGCAAGAAAGAAGTTGGGTGGGGCCGGCGAGTGGCTCGTGCCGTGAGCACGTGCTGATTGACCAATAGGAGCGAAGTTTTCGGTGACAAGATACGACGTGTTTGTTATTGTTTATAATTTGTTTCTCATAAATAAATCACAACGTGTTTAGTTGCGCCTGTCGTATGAAAATTTAAATTTATGAGTGTTTATTGAGTATACAGTTCGTATTGGACCGTACCACCTCGTTTTAGAATAATTATCTAAAATCGTTACACCCACAATAGTTTAGTATACTTATTTGAAAGTTCAAATAAAGCAAAATAGTAAATTAAATATGATGCAAGTAAGTTGTTGTTGTGGCATTGTTTACATTTAATTTGGTTTCACTCTTAAGATTCGCATTCGCATCCGTATCCGCATAGTATTAGAATTTTTTTTCCGCCATGTAAGTGTAACCTCCAGACTATGAAATCGCCATAACTCTGAAACGGTGCAGTGTGATATTCAGAAACAAATTGTGTTTATCTCGGTGATCGAATTTGGTTAAAAAAAACAGATGATTATTAATTTTATTTACATTAGGTCCATTTTTTATGCTACAATATCGTCGTTGTCATTTTGTATTACATGTATTGCACCGATTAAGAAATAAATATTTAGTAAAACAAGGTTAATGACAATAAGAATTTACGAGTAGTAAAGACCAAAAAAAGCTATATTCCTTAATCTAGTACGCCTAATTACTTAACACCTCAAAGGAATGTAACATAAAACAAAAAAAATCCTCGCGTCTATAAAAAAATCTTACATATTTTTTTTAATTTCATCATCATCATCATCATTTCAGCCTATTACTAGTCCACTGCTTAGGCCACTGCAAAGGACTCCCCCGTAAATTGCCACAAAAATTGTAGTTCCATTTTGAGGGGATTTTGCCATAGTAGCCACGCTAGATTGTTTCAGGTCCTGATTTATTTTTAAAACTGTTAAAAGAGGCAACACCAAGATGAGCATATTGAACTCATTACAGATGATGTTAATATGCGCTCTGGTGATTCGCTACGGGAACCTGTCAGTATTTTTATTAAAACGTTATGCATGTACGTAAATTTAAAACACTATTCACCAAGAATAGTGATTAACATAACTTACAATTAAAAATAATAGCAAACTAGATAATCCTTATAGAGTTAATAAAGTAAAAAAATATTGGTCGATTTACACGTATTTATAACAAAGAGGAAGATATAGTAAACTTAACAGAAATTAAAGGACATGACCAGTGGTAGTATGGACGCATGCCTAGCTGTGATGCGCAATGTGTATCAATGATAGTAGGTATTTGGAATCGTTTAATTTTATAGTTTACAGGCAAACAAAAATCAGGAGTCTTAAAGCTAAGGAAGGATACTGAGAAAATAAAGATAAGTTTTTAATTAATTATTCTGTTATATACGAGAAGGTGTTGTTTTAATAAAATTGAAATATGCTTTTTATTAGCGCTTCTGGTTACCTATATAAGTATTATAAGTCTGAATATGGTAGTTTATACATGTTAACGTCTTTTGTAAGCGCTCTTGCATATAGAATGACCTAACTAATTAAAGGCGTATGGTAAAGCAGTTTCGTTTATCATAATTAACTATTCTGGGCATAATAGAATTTATAATTTCATTGTGATGTGATTTTACAATTGAACCCGATTCAAAGATATGCCAAATTTATGCACCTCATCATTAAAGTCAAACAAATCCTTAAGCATCCAATCAATCACAGCAATCTTCCAGTAAGAGTAATCGAGTTTTGAAGATCTCAGTCCGTATAAAATGCTATAGTTATTAGAAATAAAACACAATAAGGTTACAGAACGCAACATACTTGAAGAGGACAGAGAAATAACTTGGACGGCAATCAATAAATCGATAAGTCGACTATTGAACATCAATTAATATTGTAGGTTGGTCGATTTTAGATTTTATGAATCGAGACACTAAAAAATATATTATTTTTTCGAATAAAAAACAAATTGTAGAATCTTGTTTCATTTCATTAATTAAACTTTTAGCAATTTAAAAATAGAACGATTCAAACACGCATTATATACTTTGGTAACTAGTACTAAACGACAACTACTACGTTAAAAAAACACGCACATACATATATATAGACACGCCTTTTTCCCATATAAATGGGTAGGCAAAGGCAACACGTATCCCACTTTTCGCTCCTGTGGGAAACGAGACGTGATCCAAAAAAGAACTTACTCCACATAGCGTTCCCACGAGCTGAACATCATTACATAGCGACACCTCGGTAGAAAAGAGGTAGATGCTATTCTACTCTGCCGGACTAACTATCTGTTAAAATAATTAAATCCGAAATCCTTCTTAATTATCAACATTACCTTGAAGTAAACGTAACAAAACAAACTATTTTCTATGATTTAATAATAATAAATAGGAAGCAACAAGTAATTATTTGTTGATTTCGTTCTTTAAAATATTGACTGCCTAATTTTTAATATCTTGTCACGATAACTGTTTACGCACTTGCGTAAATCTGTACAGACTCAAACGAAGAAAACTACCGCATTTTCGAAAGTAGGGGTGAAATTTGATATACTCTGAATTACACTAAGTCACTGAGAGGTCAGAGTGAACAAAGTTTCAGTTAAGTACATAATTTATATTCTACTACACTAAAAACTAGCTACTTGTGTCGAACAACTTGATATCGTGAATTTAAACGTCTGAGCGACATCTATCGCCGAGCGACGTCACTAAAATATTACACTCATTAATAACTGAATTAAAATGAAATATCACTTATTTATTATTCAACGAGTTATTACATAGTTATTCGTACATCTTTTTTGTAAACAGTTTTTTCGATTCGATTTTTAAATTTAACTTTAATCGATTGTATTATTTAAAAGACTTCTCCCTATGCAGTTTGTTGACATTTTATGTAGACAACGAAACGTCAAAATCGTGAAACTAAAGAAACGGAAGCAATGAAACTACTTTTCTTATATATTTTTTAACCTCTGCTTTAGAAGTAATGATATAACCGTAATAATTTTGATATAATTTTTCTAATATTCGGGTAAAAGCAGCAATCCTGCCCATTCACCAGAACCGGTGGGCAGAAACTGGTCATGTCCCATATAACTTACATTAAAGTATGTTTTTGCTCTGAAGTTTATTATAATTTAAATGATTATCACAATGATAAGGAAACATGGATAGTGTCCATTCAGGGAGACATCAAGTAACGTACCACACGATGTGACTGTTATTTTGTAAGCAGCCACGTAAGATCTCTTTTTATGTAGCGATAAGTATTTACGATGTAACATTTTTACAAACATAAAATTGCAAATGGTCTTATGGAAGATTATAGGTGTGCTCTGTAAAATGAAAGGCAGATCCTTATTAGTGCCAAACTTGAGTATGTCATGCTAGCGCCTGCTAAATGCCTCTGCTAGCGGCGGCGTCGTGTGGCGGGTCGGCCACTTCCCTTGAATATGGTCGAGGAAGCGATGGCTGCCACATGCGTCATACTTTTGAACGGGTGCTGTTGGTGGAGGCTTGTCTGCTCGACTATGCAATGCACTTACACATTTATTATTGAATCTTGTCTTACATTTTGTCATGGAGCGTGCTTTGGTTATCTATGAGACTATTCTTTCTAAATGTATTTATAATGTATTTTTGACTAAGATAAAAAATCCAAAAAGAGGTTACCTACGGAGATTTCCTCGCCTGTTTCTTTTGTCAGTGGGACCTACTTACGAAACGGTAGTAGATTGTACAAAAGTAAACATAGCTTAAAACTAGATGGAATTTTTTCATTAACTCGCTTTCTTGTCTCTGTTTGTTTTGTGTGATGGGTACTGTAAATACTAGTTTTATTTTATTTATCATTTTGTCCCATCCTTTTGTCGTTGACGTCTTCCCAAACAGATATGACTTAAAGGCATTTGTTATGGCATATGCTCGTCACGGAGATCAACGCTGTTAAACCTCAGGTAGGTTTGTACTCGTAGTTAAATTTTAAGCGTACAGGATTCCGCAGGAAAAAATGCTATATATACATAAGAATAGATAAGCTATATATTATATTTATAATTATTTAACAGCATTCAATCAATGAGTTTAATTTATTGGAAGAAGATATAACCTTAACAAGCCGCTAACCCGGAGGCAAAAATAATTTATGATCGAGCAGCGATGATTACACCGCTAGATTAACGTCTCTTGGTGGTAAAAAGACAATTAAACAAATAAAGAAACTTTATTTTATTTATTTAACAAACTATTGAATACGGTTATCCGGGACAGTAATGAGGTTGTTAGAATGTTATCCGTTTTTAAGTAAGTTGATAAAACTGTTTTACATTTGAATTACTAGTTTTAGGTGTGCTAGCGAGTAATTAACATGAACATGTAAATACTAAAACATTTCTTACGTCTGTCTGTCCAAACTGACAGAACTTGAAAACTATTGTAGCTACTGACATTTAATTTGGACAGGTTATTACACGAGAGCCAATATGATTTTCAATCTCGGTGATACGTGAAACTTCAAGGTCCTGACGCTGGCCTTAAATTTCATATTACGCGAGTGACCTCGGTTCAATGCCCGATGCCGGCATACGAATTTCTATTTGATTTTAGATCAATTTACTAGATTGTTTTACTAATTCTTAAATCGTTCTTTAGCTATTGTTATCGTTCAAACTTTAATGTACATTAATTCATACACGTTTATTCATAAAAGTAAAATGAAGTAATAGCCCATAAACGACCCACTGCAGAACACAGGCGTCCTTTCACTTTTATTTCTAAGTCATGCAGGTTTCCTCGCAATGTTTTCCTGTACTTTTGGGCGATGAATACATGGTAAATCAGCACTAGTAAACAATTTTACCAGTGGTACCAACACTTGGTTTTAAAACCAGACCACTCGCGTACAATAAAAATTAAAGCGAGCACCCAACCTGTGCCCGTTACCTATTCATTTATTGTGAAGTAAACAGGTCAACCCAGCACTACTGCTTGCAAAAAATTTGGTGTATTTAATCATATTTCGTCATTCTGCTTTTTGGTGTTTCAAATAAATAATAATTGTTAAGTGAACATCGCAAACTCATCAACAGCTTAAACAGTATTTGTTGTGTATAATGTAAGTGGATCAATTACCTACATGTTATCTATAAATAATGTCTATATATAGTAACGTTAACCGAAAAACATTTACAGTGTCGTATGAACGGCACTATTCAATAGTTATATATTATTTTTGAATTTTGGTACATTAACGTATACATTTATAGAACATAAACAGGTACACTAAGAATATAATACGCGCTTCGGGTCTCGTGGCCGATTACGACCTTAGTTACGATTCTGGTTAAAGAAGTTTGCATCCATGCCGGAACAGGGTGATGTAACTGTAAGTATTAGAGAAACTGCAGATGCAGTACACTCGTTTGCATCTTATAACCAACCCAATCAAACGCTAAGATTTCTGTTACATTAAAATTGGCTTCTGTTGCAACTTAAACCGCACAATCCTAACATTTTCGCAGGTTTTAAAAACTCGCGTTTTATAATCGTTTTTATTATTTATAACAGATGTTCATTAATGTTTAAGTATGCACCAAAACCTTATTTGAATACCACTAACAATGGAGATATATCGGTTTTATTTGTTAAAGTGACAATAAATAGCGTTCGTAACAAAACAAATGTTATTCTTTTACATTACAGGTGTAACGCATTGAATAATGAGTGAAATCGACAGACTATAAATACTGCTGGTAGGACAATTTCCAAGAAAAAGGGTCCAAATGTTGGTGAAAAATAAACGGTATGTATAACAATTCCTTAATAGATGTCATAACTGTTATATGTGATGTATGTTATGTATGTATATAGCTGTTTCTTAGTCTGCATATTTGTGACAGTTTATTTATAAAATGTACTGACATAATCGTCATACTTTGTACTTTTGTCATATGAATAGACCCTAGTCAACTTATTACATGCTTTTTATTGCAGTTTGGTTATACTTTTTTTCTTAGTCATAGCGGAGAGTGAATCAACTTATATTGTCAGACATGAAGTTAGAAAATTCCCTGACCATTTTCTTTTTGGTACAGCGACCGCTTCGTATCAAGTCGAAGGAGCCTGGAATGAAGACGGTAAAATGAAACAAACATTCATTACATGTTTTTAATGACATTGGAATCTTATCGAAGCATTTCAACTGGTAAATTATTTTACAGGAAAATCTGAAAACATCTGGGATCATATAACTCACACAAATCCATGTATAACTAAAGACTGTTCAAATGGAGACATTGCAGATGACTCTTATCACTTGTACAAAAGGGATGTAGAGATGATGCGGGAGCTGGGTGTAGATTTTTACAGATTCTCATTATCCTGGACAAGAATTTTGCCTACTAGTTTCCCAGATAAAATAAATGAAGCAGGAGTGCAGTACTACAATAATTTAATTAATGAATTGCTGAAATACAATATCAAACCCATGGTTACTCTGTATCATTGGGACTTACCGCAAAAGCTGCAAGAGATGGGAGGATGGACTAACCCTTATATAATAGATTGGTATGCAGATTACACGCGTATTGCTTTCCAGTTATTTGGAGATCGAGTAAAAAATTGGATCACAATTAATGAACCACATCAAGTTTGTTATTTTGGCTATGGAAATAATTTGCTTGCGCCAGCAGTCAACATCAAGGGAGTGGCGGAGTATTTATGTGCTAAGAACTTGCTTTTGGCACACGCGAAAGCTTACCATATATACGATGAAGAATTTCGACCTACACAAGGTGGTTCCATCTCCATTTCATTAAGCGCTCAGTGGAATGACGCGGAATTCGAAGAATTTGCTGTTGCTGCTAAAGAAGCAAACGACTTCTCGGTAAGCAGTGATTTATTACCTAAAACTACATCATTTTCTCTTTCATTTTTTTTGTTTAATTGGAAATAAAATAGGTCGCATTTAGTAGATTATATTTATTTAAATAACAAATGTATCGTTTATCTTATTTAATATCTTAAAAAAATCTAATTTAATAAAAGTTAAGTTTTATTTTTTTTTAAAGTCTTTTAAATGGAATATCAGTGTTATTACAATTATAAGGCGTTCAAGGATTTGGCTTCGAAATAAATTCGTAATAATAATTATTGTAATTCACAAGTCTGTAAGCCTGACTTTTAGGTAAATAAGAAAATTGTTACAAAATTTAAACAATTTAGTAATTCATACGTCTCTGGCCGCAAAGCCGGGTGGGTCAAAAAAACAATTTGATGGTACATGTGTCATTAATATGTATAATTAATTATTTACTTCGAGTTCTTTTCAGTGGGCCATATATTCTCATCCCATTTTTGCAAAGACCGGGGATTTTCCGCAATCCGTGAAAGAAACTGTGGCGGCAAAGAGTGCACAACAAGGATTTTATAGGTCGCGACTGCCCGAATTTACTAACGAAGAAGTTCAATATATACAAGGGACTTCTGATTATTTCGGTCTTAACCATTACTCCACGCATTATGTATATAGGAACGACTCTGTATCTAACTATTACGAAATTCCATCCTTTGATGATGATCAGGGGGTCGTAACATATTACAATGATGATTGGAAAATTGGTGACTCAGGCTATGTTATGGTAAGTACCAAAGCATTAACTAACTACAAATTAAGTTAAGTGACGTTTGATGGTGTGGTGTATAGTTGTGGTACCGTCAGATAATCCATTACCCCATATCGTCCAGTGTATGTTACAAAATGCGATTATTAAGGGAAATGCTAAAAAAATCTTGTCACTTCCGATAAATGACGAAATAACTCGCGTGAAAATAACTAATATGAAACATCTGCTAACTGCACAAACATTTGAATTTAGTGGGGTGACAATGTCAGTAACAATATCAACATTAGCTACATTTCTTTTACTGACATTATTAACGTACAACATCAGTTATAACACTTGTTATACTATGTGTACTCTAGGGTTTACGATTAGTATAAAAAAATTGGGCATACTTAAAGATTTCAATAAAATTGATACTGGTAACATTATCGGTGACCTTATCGAATAATTTCTCATTTTCGATAACTTGAGTGTCAGTAATAATGAAAATCTCATAGTAGCAGAGAATCGATTACTTCTTCATATCTAATATGTATCATAGCAGGCGATTAAATAACCAAGAGGATAGAAAGCATCAAACTACTTCATAAGGCTTGAGCTTGGGCTTGAGCCAGCCCACCGTCACCAGTCAATGTGCAATTGTGAGAACTATGGCAATTACGCCATAGGAAAGCCTATAACTATTGAACCAGAAAGAAAATTAAAGAAAGGGGATGCCATGAAGAAGAACAGAATAGAATTTATTCACGGCCACAAATCATAGGAACAAGATAACAAAATAATTAGTAAAGAAAATAAAAGCAATGTACTTTAAAATCAGAATAAACCTTACCATTATAACTAAGACCCATGTCGTGTTCAATGAAATAGTCTTAACTCAGCATAGTGTTGCGGAATTAAGCCACAACGCTGATTTTCAGTTAGTACTTCATTAGCCTATTTAAAATATTTTTTCTTTATTTTATTTTACTAGATATTTTCACATTTATTAATCTCGATTTCATTCATCATCAGTCGACAGTTGGCCTCTCTCAAGAAGGAATAATTTGTCGTAACTAACACGCTTTACAGATAGATCGTCGATCGCAGTATCAAGATCCTAGCGGTCTGCGGTCTTTTCAGATGGCCAATCCTTCATCTTTCGGAAGACATGAGGTGTTCTATACATTTATACGCTTGCCTTAGTTGACTTTTACGCTGCTCACGGAAGAACACGGCATGGCACATTTTCTTAAGCCACCACCAAATGGTAGATTTCATTAAATTGTCATATAACCCTAGTATTACGCAAATCAGATATTTTCAGAGTATTTTCCGTATTGTAGTCCATTCTCTTACTTTTTAGTTTGTTCCGTGGGGATTCTACAAACTTTTGACAAAAATAAGAGTAGATTATGACAATCCCCCGGTAATTGTTACGGAAAATGGATTTGCTACTCATGGTGGCTTAGATGACGACGACCGCGTGACCTACTACAGATATTATTTAGATGCAATGCTTGATGCTATTGACGAAGGATCGGATGTTAGAGGTTACACAGCGTGGAGTCTCATGGATAATTTCGAATGGCTGGCTGGATATACGTGAGTGAAATTCAATAATAGATACGAAAGAATGCCCCTAAAAACCCCTCCTTCAGACCTATTTCAACTGCCATAGCATCGGTTAAAATTCAAAATCGTCACCTGTGCCAACCTACCCGCGCCCGATGTGACGCTCAAGCGATAAGAGGAGGAGAATAGAAGACACATAATAGCGCAAATTCAGATTCACTCGTCTTCAGCTTCCCATATCGTAACGATGTAACGCGTATGCAATAAAATCGAAATAGAAGTAACACCAGTGACATAAGACACGCTGTCACGCAGCGTTTGTCTCTTTAACACATATAATGCTTCATACATTTTCACAAAGGTCGCATGACGTATGAAAAGCAGGCCTAGTTTTACCCAAGAAATGCGCCAACTTTTCACAAACATCATTTATTATTTTCTAGCGAGAGCTTCGGCCTGTACGAGGTGGACCGCGAGAGCGCCAACCTCACGCGCACGCCGCGCAAGTCTGCCTTCGTGTTCAAGCAGATCGTACGCACGCGCGAGCTCGACATGCTCTACGAGCCCGACACATACAACATGACTATCGATGAGGGACGTTAATTGACTTTACACTTTGCAAAGAAATTTTTAAAAATAAAGTATAATCAAAAGGGCTTTTTAATTTTTCATTAAAGAAAACCGACGTGTCTGCCGGTGATTGTAGAAAATTATAAATAATAATTATTTCATTCTCTCATCATTTTGATTTTTTCCCCTAAATAAACCGATTAATTTTGGAGAATTGGTGTGAAATGGCTCCGAAATTCGCGCCTCACACACCCAAGACATGACCGTTTTGGCAGTCATATATATTATAAGATATTGATGAATGTGAGCCAGGTTACATTACGACCACGGCAACTTCTGCCAATTACTATTTTAGTACCGTGAAGGGCAGCCGTTCCTGATGGTAAGTGTCAGGTCGGCCCATAACCTTTAAGAGAACTTTTAATGGCGAAGCCCTGCATTGGCCTTGTCACCATTGAAAATCAGTTATTTAGACTATGTGAGTAATTTCACTTTATCGTTCCCCTGCAAACCAAAACACAGTAGAGTTTGCACTATATGGCTAGCGGCAGAACGGCTAGCACTGACGTTTCTACCTGGATGACTACTTATTATGAGCGCACAATGCGCTCATTATTTAATTTGATTTTTTTGCATCTAATTACCAACTAATTTTATAACGTCGTTGAACGATAGTTGACTTCATTTAAAAATCTACTTTATGTCGTGGGCATAATGTGTTTGTTTAATCGAAATTTGTGACCTTGGTCTTTTTTATGTTTTAATCGATTGAGGACGCTTCTTGAGCTTGATTTACATTTCTTCGCATATTATTATTCGTAGCTTCAAACGCTAAAAAGTTAAAACGATACTGTCTCAAAATATGCACGCAGCACTAAGTCTTATGTATGTACGTCACATGTGACGAACTATAGAGATACTTACTATAGAGTTTGCGCATACGATGCTAAATATTCGGAATGCTAAATGTTGCATTTCGGAGAAAGTGTGTAGGAGTTACACCCGATAGTTTTTCCTTCCCGATCCTTTTGTTATTAACGTAATGTAGTCTTTACATACGAGTAAAACAATTAAGTCCGCCTATATACATTAATTGTATATGAACTTAAATAAATAAATAATGATATTTTTAAGCTAACGTGCTCGTCATGTTGAACTGCGAGGACCTTAAACCACAGGTAAATTTGTGATAAAAATTTTAAGTAAACAGTTAATAAATTTTAAGTAAATTTGTTAATTAACTTTATGGAAATATGAATTAACCCGATACAGATATTACCGATTATCATTATTTATAAACGTTTCATAGCGCTAAAACGCTCTTTGAATATTCAATAAAGACATAAGTTATTTATTAATTTTGGGAAGGCTTACAGACTAATAACTTGCGAAAAGATAAATGCTTTGTTAATAATATTGTCAATGTGCTTATCAAAAAGAATTTTGCTGTCAAGTAAAATAGCTAAATCATTTATATTGTTTACTTTGGTGATATTCTGATTATTAAGAGTATACCCCGAACCCCACTGGTGGTAGGATTCTTATGCGGGAATCCATCTAGGTAGGTACCACCCCAGTGCCAGTTATTCTGCCGTGAAACAGTAGTGTGCAAACATTACTGTGTTTCGGTTTGAAGGGTACTGTGAGCTAGGGTAATCGTTGGGCATATGAGACTTAAGAACTGATGTCTAAGGGTGACGGTTGTGTTCAGATGCAGAGTAGTTTAGTGTCGTCTAAGCTTTTGATTGTTTTAAGGATTTTCAAGTCATTTACATACAATAATATTTCAAAATTCATAAAAATAACAAACATAAGTAAGCCTAATAAGGACCCCTGTGGCATACCAGATAAAATCGCGCCTATTCTGACATGTATCCCTGAAGCCCAACACCGTGTTTACGATTTTCTATTTATGAACAAAACCAATGTTACTAATCACCTTGTATAACTAAGGCAAATAACGTTTTTAAATGAACGTAGTGATTCATACGATCAAAGGGTTTACTAAAAACAGTATATTAAATCTACTCGACCACAATAATTCAACCTTAAACCAAACTAAAATTAGCTAAGAGGAGGTTGGTGGTGGTTGATTGATTACGATGAAACCCGTTTTGTTCATCGTCCACACTACTTCGGACTACAGTGTATGCTTCATTATAAACAACCCGTTCAAGAATTTTAGAGAATAGGCAAAGTTTCGAAACAGGACGATAATTTTCGACATTTGAGGTATGTTCTTTTTTATGAATTGCTCGATCTAATAGCTCCGTGATGACGACGAACGAAATGTCAAATCGGTTCACCTTATCAAGTTCTGTTCTAATAGTCTCAGAATCGCCTTTGTAAAAGAGGTTTACTAGTTACTTTCTCCTCTAATGTATGCAGTTCAATAAAATCCATTTGTCTAAATAAAGGTTTATGGTATGCATCTATAAACACTACTAATGGATCATCACATCCTGTAAAAGCTACAGAACCATTAGAAAATACTGGGTCTAATAACCTACCATTTTCGTTACATACACTTTTGTATTGCGACAAACTACAAGTACTCGTATCAAATAAATTTGTCAGATCAGCTCCATTACTATTATAGTTCAGATCTACATGATTTACAAATTTGAAATCGGCGGCTTTAATAAATGTGTCTAGTGAAGTTGATAAAATCAATTAAATTTGGTAGAGAAATTTTGTAACTGATTGTTATGAGAATACATAGACGGATTGCAATTTAGACTACAGCTTATTACTGACCGAAGTGTGCTATCAAATATATACATACTCAACATAGATATTTGTGTGTATATTACATTTGATCAGAACTACAACGCAATAATACTTAAGAATCTCATAGAGAAGAATTACTTATAAAATTGAGTAGACGTAATGAGTGTTATAATTAGTCAGTGTTGTAAACCTATTATAAGGATTTTTATGAATATTCATGAATGTAATATAAGACTGTGGATTTGATGCTGTTGCTCGCTAGTTTGTTTATTTAAAAAGTATTGTAGTATTATTAGATCCTTCTAGTAGTGAAGAAATCAATAAATCAAAGAAATTATTATTCAAGTCCAATCTCACTAATTTAAATAACAACTTCGGGTAGGTAGGTATGTATTCAAGTCTTGAATCGTCCAACGACACCGCTCTGTTCCGCAGGCGGGAGAATATCTCAACAAAAAACGCTAATGAAGTAGAATTTCGAGCTTAATCATCTTCCAATTATGGAAAATAGCAGAGACGATTGTTGTATTACGCTTCAAAGAGAATTTCTTTACGTCATCTAGTATATGAGACGACAGTATTATGAAATTCTATTTAAATGTGTTTCATAACATTGCCTGTAACAATACTTAGGGCTGTAATGATGCATTTTATAAAAAAGTAGAACAAGGTTATGGTAAATTTAAAAGCGATGCTAAATAAAGCTCGGTACGTGTAAGTTTTTCTTCTTCATCTTCAACAGCCTGTAAAAGTCCACTGCGTTTTCCCGCCACTCTCCTAGATTGTGAGGATTTGTGGCGCACTTGGCAGGCGGATTGGCGATCTCAGTACCAGACACTTTTCACCTTAGACTTTGCCATAACCCCGCGTGGAGTTGCCTGCTGGTCTTCACGGCCTAGATGCAACGTCGACGAAGAAGACTCATCTAAAGACTCACACAGAAAATTTCTAGGAACGGTTGCTTCAGTGATTATATGTGTAAGATAAGACGTGAAGCGACAGGGAACTGCTTTCAGAGGGAGAAACCAGGAATCTGCATCCCATACATCATCCGAATCAGACGGAAACTCTTCTTCTTCGCCTGCCAGGCGCGGAAGGCCATAGCCAACTTCTGTGAGGCCGTGATGGACCAGAAGGAAGCTGCCGAGAGGGATCGAGGGAAGACAGATCCCTCCCGGAGTTGACACCGCCGAGACACCAGCGGGCTTCGTCACGGCTTTATTATCAGCGAAGGAGTTCGGAACACCGTGTTCCCTTACCACAAACAGGGTCTTCGGTATCGCAAGCCATCTGGATAGCGGTCCCGAACGTCTTATAAAGCGAAGAACGATGTTGGCACCGAGAGAGTGCTAGGGGCAGCGAGAACTGCCCCCGGGACGGGCTATCGTTGTAGCCAAACGATGGGGTTTGGGCACGGTTGCGTACCGAACAGCGACGTAGAATTGAGGTACTTGGCTTTGCGGTCATTATTACAAAAAGATATTCATAATTGTGGTTACGTGGGAAATTTTGAACTTATTTCATACAAATACCAAAATACATAAAATATTGTGTCAAAAATAAACATAGATAACAAAATAAAAAGCCAATCCATGTTAATTTTCCCTTTCACTCTTCATGCGAGGGTGCCCTTCCAAAAGTCGCATTTCGGCATAATTCCATTTACTTTTGTCGCTTCCAGCTATTTCGAGCTAATTCAATTCGAGACATGGCTTTTGCAGGAGTAATTTTTACGAATTTTTAGTGTATTTGAAATTACAGCCGATATCGAAATGCAATTATTATTTTACACGCAAAGCAAATATATAGATACGCAAATATCATATGTAATAATGATATATAGCACCAATAGCCTAATGATAGGGTATTCAAACATGATATCGCAGGATCGAGCCCGCCATTCGACTATTATCCATAATAATATTATAAAATCAAAAGTAACTCTCTCTCTGTCCCTCTATCTGTTTGTTGCCTTTTTACGGCTCAACCGTAGAACCGGTCTTGACTAAATTCGGCACAGAGATAGCTGGCTTCCTGGAGACGGACCTAGGTTAGTTTGTATTTCGGGAAAATCTAAGTTGTTCCACGGTTTAAAAAAAACCAAAACCGCGGGCTTCAACTAGTAATGAATATATTGGGCTAACCGTGCCCTCTCGGTCACAGTTCTTCAAGGTTCTTTACTTACAACGTCTTGTTTTCACTTTACAGTAATAATACTGCGAAAGTCAAAACTGTGCTATCCACATACGATAAGGTCATTAGAAGGTAATGAAAAATAAGGTAATACTTTCAGAACAAACTACTTCAACGTATGTGCTAAGTTCTGAATCTCCCTTATAGTGCGTAAAGATGATTTATAAAATTAATAAGACTAACTATTTGCGAACCAAAATACAAGCCAGATCTTGGGTGATTTTCTTAGGTGAGTTATGTTTACCAGACAAATATCTCTACACAAACATCTGGCGTTTCGTTCCTACTGCCGAGTATCTCCACGTTAAACGTGATCTTTTTCTACTACTGGTACATCTATATTTTTTTCTTTTACTAATTATATAATTTGGTGAATTTACTATAAAACAAAATATAGGAAGAAGCTTTGGTTATCTGTATCAATAATATAAGGAAAGATTCCTATCAAAGATGATTTTTCTTTTACAGCCATCTCACCCTATTGTTGTTTTGCTGCTATAAAGATTACAGACTTTTGTAGGTTATCAATCATCGGAAAATGTATTTAAGGCGGACACGGCAGCTCCTTTAGCAAAACATCAATATATCTCGACATAAAAACCTAGCAGCTTTGGAATAAAATATTCTTAAGCCTTGACCATATAGTATCATATAGTCTCGGACTATTTATAAAAATTAGAAAATTATAAAATTGACGTGCTGCAACGTAAATATTGCACTTATACATAAAATACACTAGTATATTTTATTAATATTTTTAATAACAGTACTTTTCACTTTTGACATCTCATCTCTGGATCCATAATAAATATCCTAATCCACCTGCATCCATCGACTTCTCGCAAAACCGTGTCGTTGCTCCATCCAATGAGGGATCGCCCTACACTGCGTTTGCCGATACAAGGTTCCCACATGAAAACGTTATTTCCCTAACAATTATCGGTTCTACGACCTATATGGTCGGCCCATTGCCACTTAAGCTTATGGATTAGCTATAGATATAAGTCAGTTACTCTAGTTCTGCTGATAATATCATCATCAGGGATTCTTTCTTGCAGAGAAAAACCGACCATAGCTCTTTCTATAGCTTGCTGAGCGACTCTAGGCTTCCTCATGCGGCCTGCAGTGATGGACCACATCTGGGTTCCGTGAGTCATCACTGGCAACACGCGCTGGTTAAAGAATTTAGTTTCGAGATATTGAGGTATACTCGATGGGAAGTAGTGACGCAGTTTCCCGAACGCTACCCAACCGAGTAGGATCCGTCGATTGATCTCTTGATCAAAGTTGGACCTACCTAGTCGGTCTATCTATCTATACAATATTATTCTATATAATATCTAGATATACAAATTCGTCAACAGTCAATATGTCTCTATGACTAAATAAAACGTCCACACAAGTACAACAAACATTGCAATTTAAAATGTATGCTTTTGTTAAATACTTTGTTTAAAATTTTAACTTTAGGTGGAGAGTTTTAACTGTTCTACGTTGAAACGAGCGTGAATTCTAAGCAATATGCACTATTTACATGAGGCTGATTTTTTAAAAGATTATGCCGTGTAATGGGCGACGTAAGAGAATCGGCCACCCTATTTCATATCGTCGGTGTCGTAAAAGATGACTTACGGAAATACCACAAAAATCCCATGCTTTCAGACAGATAGCCGAATACTCGTCTCGAGAAATGAAAGGCCAAATATACTGAGACCGTTGACTAGCAACAGCGTCTAAGTTGCGAGGAGTCTGGTGCAGCGATCACGAATCTAAACACGGCGATTATCACAAACTTAGGAAAGGCGTACGTCCAGCCATGGACTCTTTATAGGCTGATGAAGGTGAAGAATAAACGTTTAAGACCATTCACTAAGCCAGTCGAATAATTTTTAAATTTCACAAATCCCAGAATTGGTCAGTTTGTTTTTCGGATTGACTTGAATAATGGATTGAGGAGATACGTTGCTTTTTTTACGAAATGACTGACGATAAGATTAGCATATCGAATTTTCCCAACAATTGGCCTTGTGTAAATGGTCCATCACACTGAGCCATTTAGACATCATGGTATTTAAACATTGGTGCAGATTCCGCAGAATCTAAAAAGTCCGTGAAGCCAGCGAAACAGGTTTTCAGAAATTAATTCCCCGTGTGCTCACTGTTTATATAGCCGCTCACATAAAAATTCTATAAATGCCCACAAAAAATATATAATAAAGTATTTTCAGCTATTAGAATTGTTCTCATTAATTGTTAATAATACTCTACTAACATAAACCTTCCCTAAGAAGGAATTATTTGTTATAATCACCACTCACATTGGCGAGATGGTAGTCGCCAGTGTAATCACTGGGCACATGAGACTTAAGAACTGATGTCTCAGGGTGATGGGCGCAGTGTGGTATCACACCGAAATTAATTCTGCGTGACACAGCATTTGTTATGGGCAGACGTTGCACTTACCAACAGGTGAACGTTTTGATCTTCTCGTCATTTTCTCCTATAAATAAACTACTAGCTGAGCGGTTCCGCCTTTCTTTTCTTACATAACAGGAAGTCAACACAATTTATGCAAATACACATATCAACTTACGATATGTAAAAGTTATAGGAGTCTTTTAATAAATCTATCAAAATGAATGTTCCATAACGTATTCATAGTGTGCGGAAGTAACGAAAAATCAGCACACATCTAAGACATCGTAAATAAACTTTTTTTCTAAAATTCGCTTTCTATATTAAGTAATTAGAGAAGTCTGAAAAGTATTCGTATTATTTTATACTTTTCAGTCTATATAAGAAATATGTTTGTGAACTTTAGACTGAATGCTGAAAAAATTATGAAAATATTGTAGCATATTTATGTTGCACAAATGTTTTATATGAATTGAGCCAGCTTACAAACAAACTAATTAAAATTTAAAACAACGGCTGCCCAACCCTACTCAAACAAACATAAACACGTGAATTCGAGTGTCACATACGACAGGGTTTGTATAAAATACAAATTGGGACATCTCCATACCTCGAACCACGCGCGCATTTCATTCCACAACTGTCAAAAGTTGCTAACATGTTAGTTTCAGTGAGAACGTACGCATTGTATATACTATCAAAATAGAAGTTATAGCGACATGAAATTATAGAAATAGTATTTTTCGTGAACATAATCCCAACTATATATTGATTTAGATGTCTTTTTGGCCGACTTCGACCTTTGTGACATTCCAATGGTAGTTCATAGTTAACAGACAGGCGTCATTTGCGCAGCATTTAATTTTAACACAAACAAATAATAAATTTTTAAATTAAACCTGACTTCTACGACGCGAGTCGTGCATTCGAATTCCAGCCGGAGCCAACATTTATGCAAAAACACATATCGATTGAAAAAGAAAAATTTATCTACGTGAATTTGTTTTTAAAAAAAAATTATTTATATATTTTTACACTTATGTTTTAATAGTCATTCTATAATAACTATTGATATACAAAAAATAATAACAAAACAAATAAGACACCATTATATTAATAGATTTTTTTGTATTTTTGTCTTGAGACCTTTCTACGTAATAAATAAGTTGACGAACTTATTGACAAAGCTTCTGGAGTATTGTAAAAGAGAAAGAAAGTAGAGACTAATGAGTTGAGGGGCCAAGACCTTCTTATTTCATTACGAACCTCAAAACTGGCTTAGATTCGCCATTACTACAATAGGTAATTGAAATTTTAGTGCAATTGCAAGAACAGTAGTACAAGGATAATCGCTTAAATTAAAAAATCCAATGTCAGGAAAGTGTGCTCCGAAGTCCTTCTAGGTGGATACCACCCCAGGCCAGTTATTTTGCCGTGAAGCAGTACTGTGCAAACGTTACCGTGTTTCGCTCTGAAGGGCACTGAAAACTAGTGTAATCACGGGGTATATGAGATCTCTGGTAGTGCCGCACAGAAATATTCTAGGCGTCCCAGCAAGTAGCACTTACATTTAGGTAAAGGTTTTGCTCATTTCGTCACATTATCCAATAAAAAAAAATTATGTATTATTATTAATAATATATACAAAAACGCACCACAATCAAAATCCAATCACCGATTTCTGACAGCTTAGTAAACAAAACAATTAAGGAATCTTTTAAGACCACCAACACGGTCATAGAAATAAAATATATCTTGTTTACATTATACTCGTAAACGCGGATTCTGGCTATTCACATAAATTTTTAGTTTTACATATGGTACAGATAAATCTCTCTCACAAGTATTCATTGTGATTTTAAGTATCCATTAAGATCATAGATCAACAAAGTAAAACAAAATTAGCACAAGAAGTCAACGCATCAAGGTAAATACGTTACAAAAAAGTTTATAAAATAAAGGGAAAACAAGAAGAAAAAAATAAAGTACAGCATCTTACATAAAGAGACAATTTCTTGTTGATATCATCGCATAGACATATTGCATTAATAAGAGGTGGTAGGAGTCCTATGCAAGTGACGTTCCACCACAGTGCCAGTTATTCTGCCGCCATTCGATGGTGTGCAAAAACCACTGCGTTTCGGTTTAAAAGGCACTGTAGCTAGTTCAATGACAGGCCATATGAAACTTAACAACTGCCGTCTCAGGGTGTTGGGCGCAGTGCGGTGTCACATAAAGCTTTCTAATTAAATGTTCGGGGTAAGACAAGAGAGATAACACTCATTGCACCAGGTGAACATTTTGCTTATTTAATCACAAATTTCGACAAAGAAAAAAAGGAAATAATATATTAAAGTAAAAAAAAATAATACACTATACAACATCATTCATCATTTCAGCCTATCACTAGTTCACTGCTGAACATAGACCTCCCCTGTATTGATTTTGCCATTTGCAGCTCTCATTTTGGGGGGAATTTTGCCACACATGAATGTTGCCACGCTTGGCAGGTGGGTTGGCAACCGCAGTTTATTTATTCTTATGTTTCAGGAAGATGCTGCTGCCCACCTTTTTCAGGTTTTAATTTCCCCCTGTCAACTTTTACGACACCCACGGGATGAGATGGGGTGGTAGATTCTCTTAAAGCGTTACCACACGGCCATACATACAACACCATACAACAGTGACATAATATTACAAAATAATAAAAGACTATACAAGAGGATTTTGTGTTAAAGGTACGAAACCAAATAGGACAGTGGAAGTTCATTAAGGTATGCTTTACTGCTATGTACGTACTACATGCGTGCTGTTCGGCGAAGGAAAGCTTTGTGAGGAAATCAGAATGCATTTAAATAATATTCAAAAGTGCCGCCGTGTGGTGGCGGCGTTAGAGACTCTGCCACTTTTATTTCATTACCTATGAGTTCTGAATGTCAACTAAAAGAAATGTCTGTAAAATTTTATGGTCTCCGATTGATGGCAGTGTAATCGTTACAGTTATTCAATTTTAGTATATTTTTAATTTGATTATTTAACGATGGTTCGTAATTATTCTAATATCGTATTACGATTAGCGTATATTTGCCAGTTCGCTGGTTGTATTGAACCGAGTAAGCATCGAAATGTCGATAAATGTCTCAAGTACATTCAAACAGCATTTTGACGGTACAATCGCTTTTTTATTGTTTTCTTATCAGACGTGTTAGCTCATTCGATGAACTAGATGCTATTGACCAAGTAAAATATGCACATAAATTGCTGTAAATGTTGGAACGATACTAACAAGTTACGCATATTGCGGAGGGAACAAACTTCATACAAAATTACAAAGAGTTCAGAAATTGAAAAATGTGTATATAACATATATTCAGAAATTGAAACATGTGTATATTATAACAGTGTAACGGTTACTGTTAGCCGTCATAACTATCTACTGCTAGGCCTGTGACAAGCTAGAATTCTTAAAGGCTTAGTCTCCAGTGTTTAAGTCTTTCGGATATTTTGAGTCGTTTCTCTGCTAACTATCACAGACCACTTGTTCCTTAGCCCTAGATATTTAAAAGTGGTGAATTCGAGACGTTTGTTTGTTAATAACATTGCACTGCTGAATGAACAAACAAACGTCTCGAATTCACCACTTTTAAATATCTTTAAATCCAGTACTTAAAGTTTAAATATACTCGAAGTAGTCGTTTGCTATCAATTCGGTCGCAAACGGCTGCTTATGTAATTCGGGTGGTGGATTGTGTGAGCAAGCGGTCGCTATCACGATATTGTAATCGCAATGTCGTTGGTGGGGGCCGTTTGCGTCACCTTTAGTATAAATAGGCAGCTCTTTGACCGCGCCGCTCACTCGGCGGCCGTCTGTCGTAGAGTCTATGACGCTTGATAATGCCTCGTTTTGGGGCGAAACACGTGTCGTGTTCTCGACTTCAGTGGTGTATATTATCTAGTGGTGGTATTGTAGTGGTTGGTGGAGGGTTCCTGGTGGCGGTGTTAGTTTGCTTGTGCACGCTACTGAGGGAGGGCGGGCGGTGCTCTTCAAAAAACTAGGTAATATACACCATTTTTATATTTTGCATGCGGATCTTAGCAAAGTAACTTACCTTCCTTCATTGAAATTAGATTGACAATGACAGCTCTCTAAACGCGTTTAAAGAACTGAACGTCGAAAATTGGGCGTTCAGAATTTGAACCGCGTTTAGCATTGAATGCGTTCATTTGATGTTGATGAAATGCAATATGTAGCATTGAACTCAGTTAAACGCTTAAACTTCGTTTTTCTTGAACTGATCGCGTTTAGTTTCTACGGTGAAATCCGCCCTAAGGCAAAATTATTACTTTAGAAACCTTTGGAAGTGTCTATTTATAAATTAAATTATAAAAATTATGACATAAAATTTTCAATAGTTTAATAGGAAGAAATGTTTCATCATCATCATCATCATTTCAGCCTACCATAGTCCACTGTTGAACATAGGCCTCCCCCATAGATTGGCACAAAACACGGTCCTGAGCCACCTGCATCCATCTACTTCCTGCAAAACCGTGTAGGTCGTCGCTCCATCTAGTGGTGGATCGCCCTACACTGCGTTTGCCGGTACGAGGTTGCCACTCGAGAACCTTTCTTCCCCAACGGTTATCGGTTCTCCGAGCTATATGGCCGGCCCATTGCCACTTCAGCTTGCTAATCCTTAGGGCTATGTCGGTTACTCTAGTTCTGCTGCAGATAACATCATTACGGATTTTATCTCGCAGAGAGACTCCGAGCATAGCCCTTTCCATAGCTCGCTGAGCGATTCTGAGCTTCCTCATGCGGCCTGCAGTGAAGGACCACGTCTCGGTTCCATATGTCATCACTGGCAACACGCACTGGTTGTACACTTTTGTTTTGAGGGATTGAGGTATACTCGACGAGAAGATGTGACGCAGTTTCCCGAACGCTGCCCAGCCGAGTTGGATCCGTCGATTAACCTCTTGGTCGAAGTTGGACCTACCTAGTCGGACAATCTGTCCTACATATACATATCTATCATAAGTATTTTTTTATGAATAAGACCATTCATCTATACGATCTCTATGATTCCATAAGTAAAAATATTGTTCTTCTTATTTATCGTAATATTTCTTCAATAGCACACTGTAATACAACAATCGACAGATGTAATCAAGAAGGCTGTAAATCAGTAAGTCGACCTTAAACAGATTTATATCTTACGCTAATAAATAACCACTATTAATTACCAGAGTTACTTGACATTATTCAAAGTGGAAGCTCGTTGTTCCGAAGTTCCGTAAACATTTGGTTCGACAATTAATTCTAATATTACATGTAGTACCAGAAATATAGTTCAAGGCATCAATTTTATTATATAATTAAATCCAATCTTGTTTAAGAAGATCTTCTAAATTTATATACGAGTCAGTTGCTGTGACTCAAATAAAGCTTCGTAATCGTGGTGTTCGGCTCTGGAGTGGGGAATTAGGTGGTGGATTCAGATAGTGGTAGTACTAGGGTTGCCAGTTGATATAATTTATACTTTTATATATCAAAGAAGTATTAGATAATACGTTATTTCACCGGAAATAACATGTTATTTACGAATATTGGGAAATTCTGTCATAGTGCAATATTTTAAGTAAAGATTTATTATTTAATAACAAGAAAATAACATATTTTCTAAGAAAATAGTAAGAGAATCAAATAAAAGAATAAACAAATGTCTTGTTGTACGAGAAAGTCAATGAGAAGGCGGAATACTTATAGAAAGTTACATATTACGCCACCGACAAAAAGCTTAGCTCTTAAATCTATGATCTATGATAGACATTATATGTATATATATATATACTAATATTATAAATGCGAAAGTAACTCTCTCTGTCCCTATGTCTCTTCGTTACCTTTTCACAGTTAAACCGCAGAACCGATCTTGACGAAAAAAGCGATTGAACCTTGAAAAGATGACGAATAGACAGAGGGACAGATAGAGTCACTTCCGTATTTATAATATTAGTATGGATACGTAATTTGTCGCTAATAGCGTTAAAATTAACAGTTACGTTAAACGTTTCGTAACATACGAGTATGTATATCAAAAATTACAAAAAATGTTAAATTTTCATAATTTGAAAACGGATATACGTAAACCATACTCTGTTTATTGTTTTACATCCAAAACTATTCTCCGTACGGACGGTTTCACGAAACGCTGATTGAAGACGTCGGCGCGAACGTACAGCTTGTTTACAAGAGCGTTGTTTCCAGCTAGTTGTATATAAATTTAAAGCTTCATATCTTGTACACAGACATTACTCTGACAAAAGTTCATCTTGTTCTTGATCATAAATAAACATAGCGACAGATAATTAACGTGCGATAGAAATATTGATACTATTACGATGCTGCGTTAAAAGTTGTAGTAAGACTACTTCGTCGTCGTCGTCTTTTCAGCCTATCACTAGTCCACTGCCGAACGTAGGCCTCCCACATAGATTGCCACCATAGTTAATAGCTCTCATTTTGGGGGAATTTTGCCATAGTTGCCATGCTTGGCAGGCGGGTTGTCAACCGCAGTTAATTTATTCAGAGACCGGACCGGGCCCGGAGATTGAATCCAAGTCATTTGCGTAGATTCTACAACATTTAAGTCGATCGCCCGACCCCTAAGTTACGTTACCCAGTTGTTTGTTATGTTTCATAATGTTACGGGCGCTCTTTTAATTTTCAGGTATAAACAATAATTTTTACAAAAATGTCGTCTGAGTTCTTATACCGCTGCGTTCCAGTTAAGATCTCAAACTGCGTGCTCACATTCCGCACAGATAAAAGACTACTATTTCACGGCAGTATAACTGGCACTGCCTACGAATCCCGCCACCTCTAAACTTCTTCGGAAAACATATGCCGTTGGTACCTGCTGTCTTTGTTCAATCATTTTGGACGTGTTGAGTTTAAAGACAATTTATGCAAGAGAATCTACCACCCCATCTCATCCCGTGGGTGTCGTAAAAGTGGACAGAGGGAAAATAAAACCAGAAGATGGGCAGCAGCATCTTCCTGGAACATATGAATAAATAAACTTCGGTTGCCAAACGCGCCTCTCAAGCGTGGCAACTTTGGCAAAATCCCCCCAAAATCAGAGCTACAAATTTTTGTGGTAATCTATGGAAGACGTCTATGTTCAGCAGTGGACTAGTGATGGGCTGAGGTCAAGCTTTAGAATTCGGATTGGCAACTACTAGTTAGAACATAAAATTTTTACTTTTGTTTTTATCCACAAATTATTTTAAGACGGACCAAGTAGCTTATACATGATGCACAAAATAAGCATACCCATTAACTGCCATAACAAAATGTTTATTTCATAAACTCTAGGCCTCGTAGTTATTGCGTAGATATTAATAGCGATAAATGATAAGATAACTCTTTTTTACGAAATAGAGTGCTTGCGGGAAATATATACAACTATAGTAATTATTGGAATTGTACTTAGGAGACTCGGGAAGCTCACCGTTGAAGGGCCGCTGGCAAACGTAAAATTTCATAGGATGCCAGCAATGTTTATAATTTTAGGGCTACCGCAAATTTAAATCAGGGATTTAATGATTTACATTTGCGGTCTAGCCCTAAAATTATGAAATTTAATTTTAAAAGCTAATTTACTACACCGCCTTGTTAACAAAGAAAACAATAATGAAATAATAAAGTTTCAATCAATTGTGAAGAAACCTTCATAAATTTAAAAATAAAATTAAAATTAAATAAATATTTAGATGACACTTGAACTCTACATGCGCTACACCAATTATTGCTAGTAACTAGTAACTCACCTTAAATGGCTCACTGTCAAACAGAGGCGCTACTCTAGAATTCTCTATGTTCTCTACTCCATCTTAAATGATTCCACTTCTCCTACTTATCAAAAAAGAAAAGCTCAAAATAAGTTCTGATTTAAGAGGTTAGTACGGGAGCATTATTTAAAGATTACAGATAAAATTGTTTGTGGATTCTTTTTACAAATTTATGCCGAACCTCATTGAGTTGGGAATTATTAAAAAAAAAATCAAAGCCTCAAACCATGAAGTGAACCCTGAAAGGATAGAGTCCATTAATCCTGCCCTTTGTATCCTTTAATTGTAAAGGAAGCAATAAAGATTTAAATAAATAAATAAATAAATAATTGAATACCTCTGCCTACCGCTTATGTGAGAATAAAGGCGTAACAGTATGTATGTACTTATGTATCGTCACTCTACCCTAATTCACTACAAGATTTGCAAAGTTAAAGTCAATATATTGCTAAAATTAAGTTTATATTGATAGATCTCATCCCGTGGGTGTCGTAAAACTCGACAGAGGGAAAGTAGCAGCATCTTCCAGGAACAGCTAAACAAATAAACTGCGGTCGCCACTCTGCTTGCCAAGTTTGGCAACTATGGGAAAATCCCCCCAATCTATGAGGGAGGCCTTTGCTCAGCAGTGGTCAGCAACTTATGACGGGCTAAAGTGAAGTAAGTGAAGTGAAGCTTAAGTGAGGCCTGTCGCAACGTAATATAAGAACGTAATATTCAGCAGTGGTAATTGAAGAGGCTGTTGATGATGATGAGATTTATTTCTAACTATTGAGAACTTAAAAAAATATGACAACTGTTCGAAAAACTAGACTAAGAAAAGAATCGAAAAAACAATTGTCATTAGGGTTTTCGTAGTAAAAACGGAACCCATATAATTTCGTCCTTTTTAATTGCAGACTATTGGCACTATATTGACAAAATTTTGGATGAAAGTGTTTTTTATGAACTGCTATACAATGGTGTAGTGAAATTGCGAAAAAAAAGGGAGACGGACAGTCCAACTAAAAAAATACAGTATTAAAAAATGATAAAGAAGTTTCAAGTAGAGATAGTGTATTCAAGTAGAAATAGTTTTCGGTTTCAGGCTATTCCCCACTAAGGAACCCTTCACCGTGCGTGGCCTGACACGCGCTTGGCCGATTTCATTTTTATTTATTTTAAAAAATACTCTAAAAAAATGTGCCTTTTCTAATTTTCATAAAAATTGCAAGTATATATAAAGGTACGTATTAATGGGCGTATTAACAATGTACTTTATATATCTGCAATAATATATAACAATATTTTATAATCCAAAAACATCGCATTTTTTAAATACATATTAATAAAAATTTCATAAACCAAATATATTTATCATTTTCCATACGTAAATAATTTCGCAATCGAAGTAAACTGATTTGTTGCACATGTTTGTATCAGATCATCTTTAAGAAGCTGAGTCTGCGTCTGTTTGCGTTGTCATAAGAAGTTATATAAATCACGAACTAGACGCAATTGACTATACTGCTGCTACCAAAAACTTGCATAAAGTTTTCCAGTTAAATTCGTCATACATGTGTTCCAACAATTATTCACCATCACACCGTCTAAATATGTTTTATTTATTATTTTAGTAACGAGACAAGAAAAATGTTTACCGAATGGTAAGCGCACACCTGCCCAAACATTTGCTGCGTGACTCAGAACTTTGAATTGTAAGGTATTTTATGACATTGCAATCGTTCGCCACGTTGAGACGTAAAATAAGTACGTAATTACTGGGTAGTTTACTTGTACTTTACGGAATACAGTAATGCACGCACACTACTGCATGGAAGTCCTGCCTCGAGTAGCACGAACCAGAGCCAGCTGCATCCATCGACTTCCCGCAAAACCGAGCTGGTCATCGTCCATCCATCCGCCCTACACTGAGTTTATCGGCAGGAGGTTGCCACTTCGGCTTACTGATTCATTTCATTTACTATAAATCTAAAAAATCAAATAAAACAGAAATAAAAATACTTTATTAATTAAAAAAATATTCTCTCATGAATTAAATAATATTATCTGTTTGTAACTCATGTTAGCAACATATGTATAGGTAAAATTGACCATTGATAATGGTACATTTTAGATAAATAAACACCTTATTTTTTTGACAACTTGGTCTTCCAGGCCTAAGTCCAGCCTTGGAGTTTTTTACAAGGAAAAGAAGAAAATTTTTAGATTATATTTAAATAACGTAGCACGATATTATGGGTACTAATTTTAATAATTGTTATTTTGAAGACAAACATTTTAAGAATCTTTCAGATATTCACCTATTCGTAAAATTTTATACTTTTAAAAATTAAATGTATAAAATTTTACATCTAATTAAAGTTCCTTTGCATAAAATTTATAATAAGTAACACATTTTCGGCAGTTTCTTTTTGTCAAGTGAACATTAAGATATTTTTTTCTTACTACATGATTATCACAGTATTTCTTCTTATGAGATGAGATACGCGTTGCCAGGTCCAGTATGTCAAATTTCGGGACAGTAGGTAAAAATTATCGGAAAATTGGTTTTCAAATCGGGACAGATACAATGGCTACCAAAATAAACAATTTTGGGAGTCATCATTTATTTTTATCGGACAGTCACTTTTTTTAATTAGTACAAGAAACGAAACAATTAAAACTTTAACAAACTGGATAATTTTAGAGGCCCCGTATTACGCATATCACACGGGTGTGCCCAGGATACCTGCACCGCAAAAATTGTAAATTAAAATTTTAAGTCATGTTTACCACTTGCTCTGCACTAAAGTGATGTATCGTCATTCAGAAGTCGTTTAACTTAAAAAATGAGGCGCCCACTCATGTAGCCCACTTTTCGCTCTCGCATGAAACGAGACGTGACGGGTGGCGAACGACGTCGCCGTCATTTTGGTAGGACTCAAAAAATTCTTACTCCCTATTGCATTTCCTCACCTCGGTAGGAGGTGTCCGGCAGAGAAGCACCTACCCTTTGTAGGTGCTTCTCTGCCGGACACCTATCGGCTAGGTCTGCTCTCTTGCGCGACATTTTCCGGTTCAAAAATGAGAGAACATCTCCAACAGATGAACATTTAGGGACTGTTACTTCATTATTCTTTCTTTATATCATAATTTTCCGACTTCATTATCTGACTAGCCTAGGGATATTTTACATTTACGGCGACATATAATTCTAAATGTTACGTTTGCGTCCACATTAAATTAATTTCTAGCTTTAATCATAAATTTACGAGTATATAAGATATTTTAATATAAATCTGTAATAAATTCTTATTCAATGTAAATTAGATAACCGACTCGTAAAATATTGTTATTCAGTATTTTTTATTTCAATTATTTTAATAAATTCATTATTAAAATAATTGAAATAAAAAATACTGAAATGTAAATGTATGTATTCGAATCATCTACGCATCAACACGACTTGTTTACAGCAACTCTGTTTTCAGCTGGTTTGAAATAAATATCGTGTTCCATATCTTGTAAACAGACATTGCTCTGACAAACATCATCATTTTGAGCTTTACCATCCATAAATGTCTCGCATAAGGAAATAAAGCAAGGTAAAAATACGGACACCTTACTTTGATGTCGTATTAATGAAGGCATCTAAAATGATTACGAAAGAGTTCTGATATTATTAACGTTATTATGTACCTATATTTATTTAATCGTAGTGCTTTTACTGATGTTCTTCAACAATAGCAGAGATGTCTTGGAAAACTGGTGAGAAAAATTAGCTATTTGTAAGGTATATGGTAAGTGTAGTAACGTTTGTTAAATAATATATTTGACCCTATCATCCTGAGTATACTAATGGAAATGTTGTAGCGACAGATAACGGACTAACAACTTTGAAAATACGCAATGGAAAATAATTTAGACCGCATTTAAGGTGCCAAAAGAATTATGCTGCAATAACTAAATAATAATCATACATAAAGTAATATAAAATAATTAACTTTCATAACAATAATACCTTTTTGTCTGTCTGTGCGAACGGATTTAACTCGAGAACTACTGAAGCTATTATAAATTTTACACAGGTTATAGATAATAATGCGTCTTCGTGCATGCTAGTTGAACAGATTATCAACAGATAGCGCTTTCATTTTCAATATTTTTTTAACGTAAACGTTAATTTTAAGATATTATATAAAATAATCTTCAAAATGGCGTATCAAACATTAATTTCGATACAATTTTAAGGTAGATATTTCATTCCGACAAATTTAATACAAACAGAAAACACTGGTCTTTCGCCAGAAAGTATTATTGTTCTGTGACTCTGGTAGTTAAAACGCTTAAGCAAAGTTTAGATTTAACTTGCAGCAAAATATTTAATTTTAGTATCCTCACTTGTCTAATGACAGAGGTCATTCTTCGTCTAACCGACGTTTACAGGGTTTCTTTCAAGGTTTGTCGGTAAGTACACACTAAAACACCCTCTTTTGCAAGTGAACCTTAGTAGTCGTCATGTACGCACGATCGAGTATACCTGTTTATTTATTTCTGTGTATATGAGATGTGTAGGTTTAGATTTATTTGAGGTTAGATTTAGTTCGTTATTTTATTATAAAATGTATGTTTTTATTTCTTACACTATGCAAAATGCAAATATATTTTTAGTTATTATTGTCTGCAATTAATGAACATCTAAGCCATAAATGACGCTGTATTTTTTAAAGAGCGTTTTAAAAAGAAAATATATAATTTCAAACCAATATTCAATTGTTTCTAGTTTACAAAAAATAATATGAGTAGGTAAGTAATTAACAGATCTTATTCTACTATTCTCGAGTAGCGGGCGAGCGTAGGGCTGTTCGCTCACACCGCGGCATTTTTCTTACTTTTAGCATTTTTATACCTGTCGTAACTTCTAAACGATAGGTCCAATTCGAATAATTTAAAGAGGACTTTATACGTACGTAATCAACCTTGACTATGAAAGTATTTGTTAGGATAAGGATTAATATCATGATATGGACGGACATCATCTTTCGGTTCTACCCGTGTTTTGATAGACTAATTTGAACAAAAAGCGGTTATTGTGACTTAACTATAATAGTTAGACATATAGCCTCGCGGACTTTTTTGTGAGTAATGATGAGTACTATGAAAATGTATTACATTATTTTATTAATCATTAATAGTTTTTGCAGCGCACGCCAAATAATGACTTTTATCAGTATATTTTCGTAGGAATCTCGTTTTTTTTTTAAATTAAATACAACTTATGTTAGTCGGTGATAATGTAGTTGTATATAGGTGAAAGAATTTTTTAAATCGGTTCAGTAGTTTTTGAGTTAAGTCATTACAACCAAACATACAAAAAAATCAAATCTTTCCTCTTTATAATATTAGTTTAGATAAATTAAATATTACAAAACCGTACCGGGTGGTGGCGACTTAAGAAAATCTACCACCCAGAAAATTAAAACCAGAAGATGAGCAGCAGCATCTTTCTGGAACATTTGAATAAATAAAGTGTGGCAAATATGGCAGAATCCCTCCAAAGTAAGCGCTACAAACTTACGTGTTTTGTAACAATCTATGGGGGAAGCCTATGTTTAGTAGTGGACTAGAGATAGTCTGAAATGGTGATGATGATGATGATTACAAAATGTCACCACTTCTCGGGGTGAGTGGTGGTCTTGCCCATTTTTTTTAAAACGTGAACAGTGTAACGGACTTTTCCCAGCTCCATTTTAACCATCTGTGTTTGTTGGAGGCTAAAAACGAAGTTGTGGCATTTCTATAAGTGACGATTACTGTGTTACAGGGATAACAAAAAATTATTATATTATAATTCCTACTAAGGTAAACCATATTAAGGTGACGTAAGAAAATCCAATTAACTTATACCGTGGGTATTGGACAAGGACGAGCAAATCGTTCACCTGATGCTTACATTTCTGTCTGGTACCACACTGCACCTTCCTCCGCCGCCTCCGCCCTGTCAGGCCAGTTGATCATGACTTACGCAGTCGACCGATGCATCCCATCATGTAAGCGTTAGACATGTTCATTGGTGATAGGATTCCTATACAGAAATTTGTCTAGGTAAGTACGACTCCAGGACCAGTTACTCTGACGTGAAGCAGTGGTGTGCAAACATTACTATGTTTCAGTCTGAAGTGCACTGATAGCAATTATTGGGCATATGAGACCAATTATGTCTCAGGGTGCCACACAGAAATGTTCTGGGTGACACAACATTTGTTATATGCAGACGTTACACTTACCATTAGGTGAACATTTGCCTCGTCTCGTCACTTTCTACTACAAAAAAAATTGCATAAAATAATTTTTGACGAAGAAAGATGTATCTGAAAAGATGAATTTATGACCAGTTTTGTTTGTCTAATTAATAGTCTCTGAAGTCACGCTGATTTCTAATTTTGATATAAATTGAATAAAAATGAAAACCTTTCAATTTTTAAAGTTCATTTTGGTTGTACATGCGGTGAAAGATTTAGAGTATTGCTTATAGCTTTTATGGACCTTATTTTAAACTTTAAGCGAAGTTGCAACAGATAAGGTTTTAGCTTTTGACCAAAATTTTTCTTAATTGTCCATACTAATATTATAAATGAGAAGTACCTCTCCCCGTCCCTCTATCTGAGTGTTACATTTTCGGCTACTACGGTTCAGCTACTAAACCATAGATAGATTGCCACCTGGAGACAGATACACGATACTTTTTATCCCGGAAGATCATATAGTTAAAAACCTGCATTCTCGCGGACTAAGTCGTGGGCATTAGCTAGTTTCTTATATTTACGCGAATACTATTCATGCGTTTTTAACTTTTATCCTGTCGTTTTGAGGGCTTTTCGTCACCGAAGGACCCATGCTTACGAAGAGACTGAAACGTTTCAAATTTAAATGATTGGGTCCGTCAGTAGACACCTTTAATTGTTTAATGACATTTTTAGGCACAATGTAAACGAATATAACAAAATTTCTAATTACATTCTATTTCTGTTTTTTTTTAATTGTATTGTGATTGAGAGAAATAGTACTCGTTAAACCTTTGAGTCACAGGCTTTTTTAAATTAGCGAAAATATTTCAATTGTTTAAACAATCATAAGGTGTTACCAACCGCAAAAACTTAACGAGTAGCAATAATTAATGTAATAAATAAAAATATTAAAGCTTATTTATTTAATTAATTTGATACATTGTCTTCATTATGTATCATAATTTAAAGTATGTACTTTTATTTCTTTTTTTCTTCTTTTTCGTATAATATTTGAATTGATGTCGATTCCTTATCTCGAATATACAATAATACAATAAAGTACTTTTTTGCCGTGTGGTGGCGGCTTAAAAGAATCTACCACCCGATCTCATCCCGTGGGTGTAGTAAAAGTCGACAGAGGGAAAATAAAAACCAGGTGATGTGCAGCAGCATCTTCCTGGAACATCTGAATAAATAAACAGCGGTTGCCAACCCGCCTGCCAAGCGGGGCAACTATGGCAAAATCCCCCCAAAATGAGAGCTATTATTTGGCAATCTATGTGGGAGGCAGTTTTCAGTGATAGGCTGAAATGATGATGATGATGATGATAGTAGGTTTGTCATCAAACGACAACTTTCTCACATTAAGAACCAAGGTGAGATAGATCCTATCCATTTTAGATTAGATACTTCAATACTTTTATAATTAAATTTGTATTAGTAACAAACCCAATTCTAAAGGTAATCAAGGTGCTTTTAGGCTTCCAATATAATTAGCTATCAAAATGACCCGGAGCAATGACGTAATGTGTCCTTTGAAGTACAATCATTGTCGTTATTTGCTACGTACGAATTCTTTTTTTTGGTGGTGGGATTTCTATGCAGGAATCCGTCTAGGTAGGTACCACCCCAGGGCCAGTGCCGTGAAGTAGTAGTGTGCAAACATTACTGTGTTTCGGTTTAAGGGGCACTGAGAACTAGCGTAATCACTGGGCATATGAGACTTAAGAACTTATGTCTTAAAGAACTTATGGGTTACGAGCACAGTGTGGCGTCACCCATAAGTGTTCTAGGTGATACAGCATTTGTCATGAGCGGGCGTTGCACTTACCATCAAGTGAACGTTTTGCTCGTTTCGTAACTTTATTCAATAAAAAAAAATTATCATCATCATAAACAGTCTGTAAACTGTAATACACTCAGCGTCACAAAAATCGCACCTCTCTGAGTTTGCGCGAAAAATGGCTGTAATGGCTAGAAACGAATTATATTTATATAAATATTGGTATGTTTGAAATGGGTATTTGAATAGCTTTACGTTATTAATAAAAAAATCATGAAATCATTAAAACATTTATCATTATAGAGCGTCAAAAATAAACACTGTCAAATGCTCGTTAGTAAGGACGCTAGTTACACCACCTAAAAAGGGTATAAAAGGGTCGATCTGGATGAATTATGGGCCAGTCGTAATTTAGACTTTGCAGTGAACACACGTGAACAAGTAACCCAAGTAAGAACAAGTACAGATGGACACCAGCTCTGAAGAAGCCGCTCAAGTGATTGCCCTATTGCAGTCGGGGATGCGGCAGTGTGACGTTGCTCGACAGTTGAACCTGTCCCGTTTTTCAGTTCGACGGGTGTTCCAACGTTTTCAGCAGACTGGTGGTTATGTTAGAAAACCGGGATCTGGAAGAAAACGGTGCACATCAGAAACAGATGACCGTTTCATCGTTACGACATCTTTACGAAACCGTTTTACAAATGCTGTTGAGTTGCAACAACAGCTTCGATCAACTCGGAGAACATCTGTGAGTGTTTCTACGATACGAAGAACGTTACACGAAAAGAGTTTAACAGCCCATAGACCTGTTAAAGGTCCAAAACTTACTGCACAGCATCGCAGAGATCGCCTAGAGTTTGCTCGCAATCATTGCGAGTGTACTCTAGAACAGTGGCGGACCGTACTCTTCTCTGATGAGACGAGGGTCTGTCTCTTCTGCAATGACAGACGTAGAAGGGTCTACAGAAGACAAGGAGAGGTTCACACAACCCTGCTTCGAAGAATCCGTCGAATACGGGGGTGGCTCGTGTATGTTTTGGGGCGGCATTTCCGTCGACGGGAAAACGGAACTTGTGTGCGTTTCCCGGACTCGGGGTGGCCGTGGGCAAGGGTCATTGAATGCTGGTCGGTATATTACTGAAATCCTGGAGGAACCGTACCGGTGGTCCCGTATGCTGGTTATGTCGGTGATGGATTCATGATAATGCATGATAATACTCGTTGCCACACCGCGGCTATTGTACGGGATTATTTACAGGAGGTCGATATCCCTGTTATGCATTGGCCAACACGAAGTCCAGACCTTAACCCAATAGAACATCTCTGGGATGACCTAAAACGGCGCGTGCGACCTCGAGATCCAGCTCCAGCCACTCTTCAAGAGCTCCAAGATGCGGTACTTGAAGAGTGGGAACAAATACCCCAAGAGGCTGTTGCGATCTTTGTAAGGTCCGTGACAGATCGCATGGAAGCCGTTATCAAGGCAAGGGGGGGTAACACTAAGTTTTAAGAACTTTTTGTGTATTTATTAAGTTTTTTTTTAAATTATTAATTTGCAAATTTGTACATACCCTGTCTTTTTCTTTAATTTCTCTTTCGTCTCGTTATAAAAGTAAAATTCAATAAAAATTCCTGAAAGCTAATGAAATTACCTTTCGAATGATACCCCCAAACCACAACATTGCCATTGGCCTGTTGTGTTAAAATAGTATTTAAACACAACATTGCCATTGGCTTGTTGTGTTAAAATAGTATTTAAATTATTTTTTTCGGATGTGCGATTTTTTTGACGCCGAGTGTATATATATATATATATATAGATGTAGGCCTTATCCTAGGCAACTCCTGGTAATGATACTTGAGGAGTCTTAAGGTTCGGTCAAACAGCGGGCGGGGCGCGACGGTGACGCAACGCTGACGGGACGGCGACGCGATGTGAATGTCACACTGGCGGCGTGGCGGTCGCGTCAGCGTCCCGCCGGCCGACCCGTCGCACTGAGCGTGATTTTTTTCCTATTGATTCCCAAATCGTCGATTTTGGACCAGCATTTTTATATTGCAGGTGGTCATACAAAAAAAGGTAGCCTCGAATGTGAATCAATGCAATGAGCTTTTCTACTTTTTCGTTGACCATTTCTGTAATTAAATACAAAGTTGACGTCCCGTCGGGCGCAACGTGCTCCGACCCGCTCTCTGTTTGACTACTACAATGAATACTCATAGAACACAACGCGGCGCATCGCGCCCACGCCGCGCTTGCGCCCCGTCCCGCCGCGCTTCTGTTGTATTCCAGCCGGGCGCGACGGCGACGTGACGCGACGCGCCGAGCGCGACGGTGCGGTGTGACATATAAATTAGTACATTACAACTGCTCATATCGCGCCAGTGTCGCGTCGCCGTCCCGCCCCGTCCGCTGTCTGACCGAACCATTACGCTTTCTTCATTTGCGAATGTCTGCATTCTTGCCATCGTCGTCGTCGTTTCAGTCTATCACAAGTCCACTGCTGAACATAGGCCTCCCCCATAGATAGCCACAACAGTTTGTAGCTGTCATTTTGGAGGCATTTTGCCATGGTTCACACGCTTATTCTAGCCATAATTACATTTAATATATCTAATTCGTTGGAGTATATAATTTGTCACACAAGTGGAATGGAATGCAAATTTTGAAACCAGGTCACACGCACCGTTCATTCCGAAACAGACAAAAGTTACCAACATATTCTTTTTTCATAATGGCTTACGGTTGCCTATTCTGTCAAATCACCATTGAACAGATTTCGAAAGGTAAAAAAAATGTGTGGTCGAAAGCATTGGCCTTTCTTCAATAACAAATCTGTATTTAAATACTGATTGTTATTAAAAAGTGTTTTTTGTCACACTATTTAAACTTAAAATCTACAATAATATTTTATACTTCCTGTAAAATCCTACAGAGCTTAGAAATTGCCTGATTTTTCATTGAAACTAAAGGCGAGGCAACAAAATACGACCTAAAGCACTCACTAACACCACTCAAGATGTTTATCGGCGTTTCAATAGATTCTTGAATCACGCCACCAACTGAAGTCACCCTCGTGAAAATATGCCTTTGTCTCGACACGATATTTAACGTTGTCCTTAAAACTGCGGCTGAAATGATGATTTCATCCCTGCTCATTATGGGTATGTTTTCACCGTCAACCTTTCTCAAGTATTTAAGAAACAAAATAAAACATCTGCTCGATTATCTCCCAGTCCGATTATCACCAATAACAGACAATGTAGTGTTCTACATGATGATAGTATTCCTATGCAGGAATCCGTCTAGGTAGGTACCATAGCAGTGCCAGTTATTCAGTCGTCAAGCAGTAGTGTGTAAAATATTAGTGTTTCGGTCTGGACAGCACAGCTAGCTAGTGCTATTGGGCATATGAAACTTACGAACTGATGTCTCAGGGCAACGAGTGCATTGTGGCGTTACACAGAAATATTTTGAATGATACAGCTTTTATAGGAAGACGCAGCACTTAACATCAGATGCACAATTTGATCTTCTCGTTAATACCTTCCATAAAAATATGGGATAATAACCGAAAAATAAGCTATTTCTGAAGACCTTTTGGCTAAAATGTTCACGTTTCTGTCTATCCGTATAGTAGGTCTGACTGAGCTGTCAACTCATCATCGCCATCCTAACAGTCCACGAATGGACACAGGCCTCTACTGAGTAGGTCGGAACAACTGAGGTGTGCCATATTTAAGATGGTTATTCAGCTATCTGAGGTCATGTGAAGTTTCTGTTATTCCTCTTAGCCGTTAGATTATCTTACGGCGTCACCACACAGCATTGGTGGTAGGATTCCTATGCAGGAATCCGTCTAGGTAGGTATCACCCCAGGCCAGTTATGCTGCCGTACAGTAGTAGTATGCAAATATTACTGTATTTCCTGCCCACGGCTCCGTCTATATAGATACCACCCCAGGGCAGTTATTCTGGAGTGAAGCAGTAGTGTTCAAACATTAGTCTATATCGGTTTGAAGGGCACTGAGAGTAGTACTATTTTCTGATCAGAGTTGAGTCTGAGTACTGATGTCTCAGGGTGACACGAAGGGCGCAGTGCAGTGCCACAGAGAAATGTTCTTATTGACACAACATTCTACTTACCATCAGGTGAACTATTTACTCATCTCGTGACTTTCTTCCATTAAAACACACGGCTATGGGATATCGCTTCAATGTTTCTATATACCAAAATGCCTTATTTATTCTGCAGCCAAGCGCACAATGGCTATTTATAGTTATACGCCTGGGAATCATCTAGTGGTAACGGAGGAGGCGGACGACATCGCTCCATTTAACATATTTTCAAGCTTCACGTCACGTACTCTAGGCCTTTTACCACGAAGATTCATTTTAATATGAATTTCACAGTAAATGTACCGAGATAAACGAGCGATATTTAAATGTTAATGTTGCTTTAAATGATAATGTTGATTAAGTTCATTTTTACACCGTATTATGGTGTACAAAAGATAAAAATCGATAACATCTTAAAGCCCATTTTCAGTTGGACATTCTAAAGTGATAAGAAACATTTCTGTTTATGCAAGATGTGTTTTTTATTATTGTTTAATTTTATTTTTTCTTAGTGGTTTAAAATTTTTGTTTGTCTGTTCCGTTACACAATTAAAACTCGTACCTATTTACTCGGAAGTAAATTTTTTAAAGATAGTTTTTTTAGATATAAGGGCAAAATACTGTAAAGAGACTAAGTCGTAAAATACCTAAACTTTAGATTCATACGAAAGTTTTATTTAATGTAATAGACACAAGCATTGTTATCGATTGTAACATTATTGAAGTGAAACTTCTTTGGGTGCGATGACATTGCAAGGTCGATTTTGAGTTTATTTATTATAATCCAAATCTATTTATTTGAGTTTTAATGAAATTCCTAATATAGACTAGAAATTTATTATTTGTCAATAGTGTAAGTACTGAGTTGCACTGGTTCTTTTTTGTTTATAATTAATCTAAAAATTTAGGTCATGAATTAAAGTTTAATTATTTCATTTTATTCTAATGTAGTTATACCATAATACTCGTATTTGAACAGTACTAGCACATGCATAAGTTCGTGACGAATCTTCAACATAACTTATTCTTAAATCTTTAGTTTCAATTTCAAGTTCCTGTTATCCTGTTGTTATGGGTATAGGATTAAACCCTATAATTTCTAAATGTAGATAATGTACGAGATGACCGGTGCTTGTAGAACCGTCGACTCTGAATTATTGAAATATAATGTATTCGCGTTCAAGTCCATGATCTATTTTTGTTATTGGCTTTTTTTTCTAACGAGATATTAAATCGTGATAATATCTCGTGAAGAATGGTTTACAAACACATACGCACATGCGTACACCAAAGACCATATCGTGTGAGAAACAAGGTGTTATTGAGCCTAGCGACAGGTTGGTTAATTTCTGCAGTTGATTCTATTATTCCTAAAATGTTTACGGAAGTATAAGGAATTTTAAGTTTACTCTTTAGCCGCACAAAAACATACCATATAAATATATTCATCCTCGAAAACAATAATTATTGATAAATATCGATTATATTAATATCTTCCACTTATTAGTCCAAAACAAAAGAATCATACTAACACACTTCCATATCACAAACGAGAGCACCTCCTCAGTCAATATTAGGTAATTATTAATTAAAATCGCTCCTCACAGTCGGGGAATCCTTATACAAAAGATAAATTAAAACGAAATATGTAACATTCTCATAAAAAGACGTGTGTAATCACACAATTTAAATTTTCATGCAGTTACCTACCCACTGTGTTGTCACTAGATTCCGAAGGCTCATATACGGTCCATTCCTGTTAAAGACTCTCATAAAACACCCACAACGATTTTTTTATCAAATTCAATAATTGCCTAGATACATTCTACGTAGATGAACAATTTAAATGACAAACACTAGAAAGAAGTACGTTCAAAATCGAATGTTACTATAAAGCCCGTATTTTAACGAATATTATTCAGAAATTTTACGGTTCAATCGGTTTGAATATCGAGAATTTGCGCGCGTCCCTAATAGGGCTTGGAATCGACCAGGCGTCCCGCCGCGCCACTGAGCAATCTCGAAAGGCTCACAGCTCGCACCGATAACGCGCATGCGTGTACCGACGACGCCGCCCGCCCTCCGCCTCGCGACGTTTATCCCACACTTATCGCTACCTCTGCACTACTCCTTTCCATAGACATCATGCCAAACTCAATTATACACAGCAATATGCTACTTACATTGCTAACATTCGCAGCAGTCGAGAAACGCAGCAGACACGCAATAATGCTTTACAGTAAAAGCATCAACATAATGACATCACGACTAAAGCTCCAAGCGCCGCTATGGCGGTCGCTCGTGAACGCGCGTCTTTTCATTAACGCCAATGAGACCGACATAAACTGGCCTATAAAACTGATCCTAAGATCTTTCGAATAGACGGTAAATTGTTGCCGGCCGAATACCTCAAATAAAACGACCTCCAACTATTAATCAGAAGCTACGTCATGAACTAATAATTTTTTATTGTTTAACGTCAGCTCGCCGTCTAAAAATATTGAATCAATATCGGGCTACATAAACAAACTGGATAAATGTGTTCTCGATTCGTGTTTACGTAGCCGCTGAACGAAGACTGAAAAGCTTATTCGGCTCCACTTTATATCCCATTATTTAGGCCGGTGTGTAGATATAGCATAACCACTCTCCGCTAAGGACCTCTCGCCCATATTCGCTTTATAAATAAAACGAGACGGTGTATGACACAACGGCTACATATTTAGTATGCACCAGAATGTTTCCTTACGCTCGCTCGTCCATAGCCAAAACGTCACATAGTAGCTAGACTACTATGTAACAATATTTTGGTATTACGACGTTCTAGTGTCAAACGTTCACACTACTATAATAAAGTAGATGTTTTCTATTCGCGTTAAATAAGATATCAAGGATAAATACATTAATAACACATTGTTCACTTTGATTTGTATATTTAGATGTCTATATAAAATTTACATAAAACAACAACAAATGCAGTTTGCGTCTATTTCGAACCCACTTTCTGTTAACCTAAGACATATGAGTTAAAAGAAAGCAGCAGAAATTACTTTTAGGAGTTTTTACAGAACTTTGTTAAGCGTCTTATAGAAACACAGTTTAATAAAAAGTTTAGGTACATAGAAGATTTTCTTTAAATAATAGAGCAAGAAAACTCAAATGAATTAAAGAAGTTATACATTGTTCCTAACCCAAACTGTTCGATACCAATGAATTATAACAGTAAATTTTAATTATATTGACAACTATTTATACAACAAACTTGTAAAATCACCTAACTATGCAAATCCGAAACATTGCTATAACTTTTATGTACAAATCACTTAACCTACAACATAACTTTTAATACTTAGTCTAGACAAACTTCAACTTTGAAACGTACAAGATCAATCAGCAGTAAAAATAAAAGCAACTATATCATACGTATAAATAAAATAGAAGTACCTTTTTGTCTGTCTGTACGAAGGGATTAACTCGAAAGCTATTAAAGCTATTGGCATGAATTTTACACAGGTTATAGGTAATAACTCTTGGACCAATTGGTTTGGCAATTTATTTCAACGTTTCCGAAGTTATGAACATATTTTCGATAACGTTCCACAAAACTACGCCTATGGTATAGTAGCGAAATTTTTCACTTTTTGTAAAATCATGTAATCCATGTTTCTTCGCTTAGATTTTAATTTTAATAACCTGTCTAACCAAATCCAAAAGTCCACGTGAAGGAAGTCCCGGGTACAGTTTGTGTTATATATATATTAGTGTTGTAACGTATACGAGACGGAAATAAATTTTATATTGTTCAAAATCAATCACGAATAAACAAGTAAATTTTTTCATTGTATAAGAACGAATGTAAACCTCTTGTTAATTGGATAATGCCGATTTTCGCATACATCAAAGAAATTCAAACGAAATAAACTTAAAAGTTAAGAGAGAAAAAAACGCATTACATTTCATTTTGTAGAGGACTTGTAATTGCTTATTTAATTTCTATGTTTTAATATTAGTCTTTGCACTAACTTCGCTCAATAGTTCATTAATCTGTCAACAGTTGAAATACGTTTCACACAACATATTCAAACGGATAAATTAATAATTTCCTTAAGATGAATAAGACAAGCAATCAGATTAGACGATCATCGCTCATCGATCACATTAAGTAACAAAATATGCTATTAAATGTTTAATAATCATAAAATTGTGAAATGTCAAAGTGTTAATACCTGAACTTGATAAAGCATAACTCATTCATGGGTAAACGTAAACGATTTCACACAATTTCATGCAGTGCATAGTCTTACTATCAAAAAGTTAATCATTTTATAAAACAGAGTTTATGAAAGGGGGCAGTTATTATTATGTAGGTTATCTGCTGTTACAAAACCGTTCTAACAAAAGTTACCTTTTCTAGAAACGAAGAAAAACTTTCCATCTATCTGTTTTAAATTTCCAACTCAGCAAAAAATGTCTCGTGATCGCTTCTATTTAAAGAATATTTAGATCCTAAAAAATGTTTTGGTGACGCGTAGAAAGATAATACGTTTTAATACGCAAAAATGTCAATAACTCAATTTTTGAATTCTTTGAGTTAATATAGTTTTGTAATAGCAGTGCAATATTTTAAAGAATATATTTGCCCCTGAAAATAAGGTGATCGCTACCAAGTTATTTCTGCACCGTCATATTATATTATTATATTTTTTAGAATGATTTACGATTACGTTATATTATTGTACTTTTTAGAATGATTTACAAGAAAAAAACATAAGAAAACTTGGTTTTCGTACTACTCAAAGACTTTTTCTTCACAGCTCAAAGGCTGTTTTTCAGACCAGTGTTGTGTGAAAAATGACCTACAATATGTATTTTTTTTATATAGAAGAGGGGGCAAACGAGCAAGCGGCTCACCTGATGTTGAGCGATCACCGCCGCCCATGAACATCCCCAACACCAGGGAAATCGCGAGTGCGTTGCCGGCCTTTGAGAAAGCAATAGGCTCTTTTCTTGAAGGCCCCTAAGTCATATCGGTCCGGAAAAACCGCTGGCGACAGCAAGTTCCACAAAGTCGTCGTGCGTGGAAGAAAATTCCTCGAAAAGTGCACAGTGGTGGAATGCCAACCATCAAAGTGATGTGGATGGAATTTGATGCCGTGCCGCGATGTACTATTGGTAATCTCAGCGGCTGGAATGATTCTGAACAATTCCTCGGAACACTCCCCATAATAAATACGATAAAAACGCAAAGAGACGGAACATCTCTTCGCAAGGCTAGTGGATCAAGCATAACGGAAAGAACCTGGTCGTCGACGATTCGAGCCACTCTTCACTGGACGCGGTCAAATGGAAGGAGCTGGCATCGGGATGCCCCGCCCAAAGACGAGAACAGAATTCCATGTGTGGCTGAACTTGCGCCTTGTAAAGTAGTAAGCGGTGGACCGGCATAAAATATAATTTTGAAGCCAATTTGGCCTTTCCTTCCAGATGACCACGGAACTGAACGTCACTTGATATGTCAACGCCAACGATTCCGATACTAGCTGAGGCAACAAGGGGAGTGCTTTCAAAATTAGGTGACACGACGAAGGGTTTCTTTTTAGCGGTAAACGCGCAAACTTGTGTCTTCTAATATATTTACATTAAATAAAAATAATTCTATTCTATAATTTAATTGCGTAAGAATGCGTTCGGAACAACCCTGTTATAATCAAAATTGACTATAACATATTTGCCAGCAATTGTTCATGCATATAAATCGTTACTTTCCGCTAGAAAGGTTTTATAAATATTGATAATAAAATTAGCCTTCAATAAATTCTTATTTACGTATGTTTTATAAATTTAATTTTATTATCCTTATTCTTATGAAATTTACAATCAAGACTACAAATTCTAGAATGGTCATTATAAGATATTCAGTAATCCACAAAAATCGCTACAAACATACTATACGCTCTGTAAAGGCTCCAATAAGTGTCATGTCAGTAGAAAGTGCTGCTCTTAAAACTTGTGGGGCGACAGCGTCTTTGACTCTCAGTGTAAACTCCCTACGAATTGGGGATGGAAGAGCGCCACCCATTGCATTTATTACTCTAGTTCTACCAGCTACGTCTAAAGGTTTCCCTTCGGCACTATTACCAAGTATTCTGCGTACGCATACAGACCTGCACGCTTCCTTCTCGGCTTCGAATAGTTCGCGAGCGGCTATTTCGAAAGTACGTCTTTGGTCAACACCACCAACATTCGAACTGCCCCCTGGAACGCCCTCTTCAATAGCCTTTAACGCTCCCGCTTTGATTATAGCAGGCAACAGAAGTTCAGCGGCCGCTCCTACTGTACGAGAGCGTAGAAAGTGTAGAACTTGTTCTGCCTCACGCGTCTCATCAAAGAGACGTCGTTGCCTTGCAGCCGGCACGGGCCGGGCTACATTCCACGCTTCAACCCACGGGTTCCCGGGTAACAGCATGCGATCGCCTAAAGAGCCTCCGTCATCTGGCTTCCAATCTCGTGGAGAGTACCAGTGCACAAAATCGCATAACTCCGCACCAGGATTTGCCGCTTTAAACGCTTCCATGTCAGATAGCAATGAAGCGCTCATCATTTTTGCACGAAGCTCTGAAGCCTTCGCATCATCACCTAATCGAACCATTAGTTCAGCATCCTCTTCCAGCTGATCTTCAGTCTTCGGTGCCGGATCCTAGATTTACAAAAAAATCTTCAAAAAATGCATAAACATTAAATTAAAGTATACCTAACATACATACCGTCACGCCTTTATCCCATATATGGCATAGGCAGAGGTCAGACACGTAGCCCACTCTTCGCCCTCGTTGGAAACGAGACGTGACGGGTGGCGAACCACGTCGCCGCCACTTTAATAAGTGACCAAAAAATCTTACTCCCCATTGCGTTCCCACGAGAAGTATAGTGACAGCATTGCATATCATGGTGTTATTCTGCACGAATAATGACTGTCCGTACAATACCTAAGTCGCCTCTCCGACGCCTCGGTGGGAAAGAGGTAGATGCTATTCTACTCTGCCGGACACCCATCGGTATGTGAAGTCCACCAACCCGCATTGGAGTAGCTTGGCGGACTCTTCCCGGGTTCAAAACTCTCTCAGAAATGAGTGAAGGCCTGTGCTCAGCAGCAGGACATCTATAGGCTGTTACTTTTACGCGAATACGATACATTTAATAAAACGGTACACTTAGTTACTTATTTTATTGCATAATGTGACGAAACGAGCAAAACGTTCACCTGTTGGTAAGTGAAATGTCCGCCCATAAAAAATGCTGCGCCACCCAGAACCATGTGACACCATATTGCGCCCGTCACTCTGAGACATGAGTTCTTAAGTCTCATATGCTCAGTAATTACACTAGCACTCAGTGGCCTTGAGACCGAAACACAGTAATGTTTGCACACTACTGCTTCACGGCAGAATAACTAGCCCTGCGGTGGTACCCACCTAGACGGATTCCTGTATAGGAATCCTACCACCAGTAAAATAGTTTTAATAAAGATTTAGCAATTTTGTAATTCTTTGTAATATGAAATGATTTGAATACGAAAATATGAACACTATTAGAAGTATACTATTTAATAATAGTATCTTCGGCAACTGAAACCAAATTTGTGTTGTCGTCTACGTGTAAACAACACGTTTTGTCAGCAATAACCTGTTACTGGGTATCAATATCCTTACTAGGAATCATCCCGAACCATGTGCAAAGTCATGCAGTTTGGCTTAGCATAGATAATTCTCTGGCAATTTTAGTAAAGTTAATAGCATTACTAGTATAGCCAGACGGAATTTGCAATCATTTCACAGCAGTCGTGCCAACTGTACAACAACTGCACACCGACGATCCGTTCTATTAACCAGACTAATTGCAGACGCAGGACAGTGCGGCGAACTGTATAACATCAATCATCTTCACAGCAGCTCCAACGGCAAAGTGCAGTTATATACGAGTAGCACTACTGTCTCGACTGAGGACCGCGTGGTCAAGTGGTCAGAGCATTAAACAACTAACTAACGAACTAACATTTATTGGAAAGCAAAAATTGTTTTCGGGTCTTTTGTGCTGTGGTTTTGGGTTGTGCTGTGATCGTCTCCGTGTCTCTGACAATGTTTTCCAGCCTGATCTTATCGCATGAGCGTTACATCGAAAGCGGGTAGGTTAGGACGGGTAAGTGCCTCTGTTTGTGCGTTCACTTGTGGCATTATAGTAGGCATCTGTTACTTAACTGAAGTACTTAACTGACTTAACTAATGTACGCAACATTAGTACACCTGTTTGGAAAGAGGCGTGCAATACAATGGTGACCAGTGAGCAGTACATCGTCAAGATGCACCGAGCAGCACTGACTTATTATTATATAAATAAGATTGACAAACAAGCACTCAGTGATGACTTACTATCAGTAAGCGATCCCTAAAACCCGGCCGTAAAATCAGCACTGTGCAAACATTACGTGTAATGAAGAGCACTGCTAAGCAGTGTAATTACTGGACATTTGAGACTTAAGAACTGATATCTTCTTTCACTGGTGGTAGGATAGACGTTGCACTTGCCATCAGGTGAATGTTTTGCTCGTCTCGTCACGAGGTCGAGCGCACTGTGGTGACACACCGAAATGTTCTGGGTTGGTTGTCTGTTGAACTATTTGCTTGCCTCGTAAAAATAAATAAATATTTTCGATAGCCAACTACAAACCTGCGTACGAGGAATGTAAAGAGGTGCACCGTTTTTAAGTGTCTCATTTCCAAGGCGGTTAAGCCGCCCCACAGGTCGGTCCCACGGTGGTTGCTCCTCCCCTCCCTCGCCCTCCGAACAGTCGAAAAATTCATCTTCAGAAGAGTTGCCGCCCACGCCTCCATTGCCTTTTAACACTCGCTGAATGCAACAGTTGAGAAGCTGTAGTTTTTGATGCAGGAGACAAGTTCGTGCGTTAGGCGGGCCTTCCGCTACCCTGTTAATAAAATAAACTTAAAATAAATAAAATAGGAACAGCTTATAAATGTTTCACTGCTGAGCACAGGTGTCCTCGCATTTCTGAGAGAGGTTTGGGGCCGGAAAGAGTCCGACAGGCTGCTAAAATGCGGGTTGGCGTACTTCTCATGATCTCGAAATGTTTTTATTCTTCATACATGCAGGTTACAGCCGTGGTAGCTCAATGGTCGAGCGCTCGCCTTAAATTTCATAGTACACAAGTAACTTGGGTTCGATCCCCGGTGCCGGTACCTGTAAAATTATTCTTTAATTTTAAGTGCTGATTTACCACATGGTGAGTTGTGAGGAAAACAACGTGCGAAAATAAACTTACTTATATAAATTGACGTTTTAGCGACGCAATTTAAATGACTATAATATCTATTTTCAAGTTCTGTTTTTATAATATTTGCATCTAATTCTTAAGAAAGGCAAGAGTTGTTCGTTGTAAATAATATTTTGTAAGCATTCAATGCAAAGGTAATAAACCACGTCTACGAAAACTTTCATGTATGGAAATTAAAAATAGTTTTAAAACTCTTTATACATTAAATAACAACTGTCACGTATAGTCAACTCCGTTTAACTTTCACTTTGAAGGTAATTTTTAGGAAGACAAATGCGCGACCTCGAAAAGAAAGCAAATAAATCAAGAGAGCGAACGAGCAGCGCAATAAGCGAATCGTTTTCTCTTTCGTGTATGCAAATTTTGCAGCTTCTATGAGAGCACGGCTCAAATTGGATTCCAATGGAGTCACGTCTCCATTGGACGCACTTTCAAAGAAGCCATGAACGCCGAGACACCTGCCGATAATGTCCGAAATACATCGTCCCGTTTCTGTGTCGCGACCCAGAATCGGCGGAAGTCAAGTTAAATGCGCGAACGCTCTCGGAACCGTTATGATATTGAATTACAAATGAGAAGCAAGACGGACAAGAGGCGAACGTCGGTGTACCCACTTTTTCATCATGTTTAACGTCTAATCGGTCGGTGAACCGTTTGTTTACCGGAGCCGGTGCAAGTACAGAACGTGCCGGTGTAGGTCAGGAGGCGCTGGTGGGGAGCGGTGCCGGCGCGCAGTCCGACCCGCGTGCTTACGAAGGCCGCAAGCGCAACAGACATGTAGCATCCAACGATCGAAGGAATACTCCTTAGGCATTCGCGACTAACTACCGTGACCGTATATCCATTGGTGACTTAACGATGATAAACAATTGGTGTTAAATAATACAATATACGTGACAGTGCTAGTCCCAAAGTGAATCGCACAGGATTTTCGAAATAGTTTTCCAGCAATTTAAGCACAATGGTAAGTTTTTTTTTTATATCTCACTATTTCTTGCTATTATCGGTAACGCTCAAAAGAAAAATCTCTCGTCGCGTACGTTGACCCACTTATAAGAAGCGTCTTCAGACACCGGCACGATCTATCTGTTGTGTCTTCAAATAATCTTAAGCGAGAATATAATATTCTTAAATTAAATCATGCACTAATATAATTAGAAAGAAAACGCAGAAACTGGCATTTCAAACAAATGTAGCTAGGTTGCTCAGGCATTTGATAAATCTGCTACAGGTACTACCAGAACGACAAAAAAGGTTCAATAAAGTTAAAATTTGAATAACCACAATATTTAGAATATATTACCGACAAAACTCATTTTATGTTTTCATATAAGAGTTATGATAATAAAAGACCTACGAAAGCGATCATTTTTATTTAACCATTAATATATATTTAAGAGCATCCGTAAAACATTCAAATCTTAAAATAATAAAAAACTTCCTTCCGAGATATTCACCATTTGAATAGTTTGCTTTAGAAGTTTGTTTATTTGCACTTCCACTTAATGGGGTGATTGCCGAGGTCGACGACAATGCGACTCGCAGAGGCTGTCGCTTCGCTTCATCTGTTCCTATTCTAGAACTACTATTTCAACTTTATGCTATTATAATATAGTCTGAATCGTAACTTTACTGTGATTTTAACATACCGCTACCATATAAAATATATAGCGGATGTTAGTATATCTGTTTGAAATTAATAGATTCGGACACCGTTTGACGGATCACCAGGAAAATTGGCACATTGTATATTTTGTCATGGAGAAGATTTTTATGCTATCCACTTTGTTGTAACTCGCCACTGGATGGCTGTAAGCAGAACAACGTCAGCCGGTTTTTGCTAGCGGAATATATAAAAAAAAATCTTTTGAAAAATTAATATAAGCAATGCGATTAACAATACCAATTAATATTCCTGTTAACCACTCCATCTAATCCTAAAAGCTTGTGCTCGGAGAGTGTTCACGACAATAGTAGAATGGCGGACTCGAACCTGTCTTAGGTCATGTTTCGCTGTTCGTAGCCTAAACTATGAAGGTTTCGGCGTTTACATGAATTACCGCATGATTCTTTTTTACTAACTTATTACTATTCTCGTTATAGTTGCATAAGCAATACATTTATTACTTCGATTGTTGCATTATAATCATACGTACATATCATCATGATCATCATACGTTGACACAAAACACGGTCCTGAGCCACCTGCGTCCATAGACTTCACTCAAAACCATATTCATGTAGTTATATGGAACACTAAAGCCAATAAATGGTGATATTATTAGAATAATAGACCATATCTACGCCAGTTACAGCTGCCAAGAGTATAGGTGCGTCTTATGTGTTATCCATTGCCTTATAGATTCATAACATGCGACATGTCGTAGCCGCTATCACACAACCGCCTCCATTATTCATGCAGTGAAAACTTTATGGAAACAATGATTCTAGGAAATAGAAAATGATGAATGCGTGATGAGCTACAGTATCAGGCGATTTGAAATTATTGCACGTTGATATTAATGCACTCCTCAAAAAGGCTGTGCTTTATGCTCGACTCATCAAGATCAAGCTACGAGTATGTCTCTAACTTAAGTCGTCTCTAGTATATTGATGTTGCACTTGTAGGACGATAAAGTAAACAAATACAAAGACGCTTCCATAAACACATCTGAATATATTAGTACACACATTTCATTTCGTTTATAACAAAAAAAATACTGATTGAAAACAAAAATGTTGGACGTGAATTAGTCTATATGTACGGATGTCCATACAGACTAATAAAATAACGTATGTAGTCACGATAGCGCCCGAAAAACTTAACGTGTACATAGATTCCTTTTTTTATTAGCTTCGCAATCACGCTAAGTAGTAACTTAATGAATATCACCAGCCTAATTCTGATGGTATGTTTATAACATTCTAATAAATAATACATTAATTTGAAAAAACACAATTTTTATTATCTGTTATTTTAATATACATTTTTTCTTTTCTAAAAAATAATGTTGTGCATCTATGACAACATGAATAAATACCAATAACTGGTGAACTATGAAACATTTATTTTTCCAAAAAATAAAACTTAAATTATACACTTTTGGAGTTCCCAAACATTATATTGCATTGTATTACTGTATTTGCTGTGTCTATCGAAAGAGAATCCAACATCCAGACTCATCCCGTGGATTTTATAAAAATGGAATACAGGAACTTCCAAACTTGAGTACTGGGTCCAAATCCCAGACGGGGCCAATATTTTTGCATGACTATTTTTTGGTTCTGGTTGTATTGTGTATGAGAAATTTATATATGTAAAGCGCAATCAGGATACCGGAGAAATCCTTGTGTGGGACATGTTTTTTTTTTAATTTAAAACAAAAATAAAGGTTGCCGTCCTTTTTTACGCCAAGCAGAGCGACAAGGGAGCAGTGGATTACTGTACTATATACGAGGTGTTACTCTCTTTTTAATCCAATTTTTTTTATTATACATATTGAGGTATGCGTTAGCGGACTTAATGCTTCATGACATTCTATGCCAATCAACCCTGGGTGATAGTAAATAATATATGGCAGGTGCAAACTGTTGAGGTGAGGAACTGTGTCGTAATTGTTAGTAACGTGGGAATTGTTATAAAAAAACTGTAATAAATCTATACCAATAATGAAAATGAAGTATCTGTCTGAGATTTCATCAATTAGTATCAATGTCAAAATTTAAGTGAAAACAGCTATTTATACGAGAGCTAATAAAAATTAATTAATTTTTGTCTGTTTGTCTGAAAGTTATTCTCATATGGGCCCACAACGGCTCGAAGGATTTCAATGAAAATTTAAGTGGTTTTAACGGTGATTGTAACTTAAATTTTCGTGTATTTTCCATTTTGATATCTTGCAGAGTCCAGAAGATATGAATACAAATTGCTTTAATACTTAATGCCTTAAAAGCCGCTCGCTGTGACCGAGAAGGACCGAACTGTTACTGCTCAGGTAAGCAAGGTACTGTGCCATACGGCGCAATCATGTGATCGACTTATTTAACACTGGTCGCCCCCACGTTAAACGAGACGTGGCGAGCGGCGGCACATCGGCGCCATTTCGGTAAGAGTCAAAAAACTCTTGCGTTCCCACGAGCAGTATAGTGACAGCATTGCATATTATGGTGTTATTCTGCACTAACAATGCAACACAATGTCCGAAATTAAAGTTAACCTAGTAGATAGATGCCGTACGAGACACCGTCCCCTCCACGGGGTACTAGCCATCACACAGGAACACGGTGAAACCATTCTGCAGCTCGAGCTCAAAAAATGTACCACCACAAATAATGTATGCTACTTGTTAAATACAACCAAATACAAACGTGTAGAGAGTCTTAGAAACTTGCCAATTAATACCTACTTTCGAACGGAATCAGTGTCCATCCTGCTTCATTTTCATTTAGCTCTCAGTTTTAATTGCGTTAAGCATGCTCAAGGGAAAGCGTACTGAAGAAAAACACCCGGAAACCCCATCCGACAATGTTTATGACACATCATCAATTAGCACTACTTTTTGCCGGCAGTAATTTCACCTTAGACCCGCAAGTGGACAAAAACACAAAGGCATCGAACTCGAGACAATGGGAATAATAACTGTGCTAAGATTCCGAACGGAACGAGTGCGTGTGCCGTGGGATTGTGCGTTTGTGTAACTCGAAAAATATCGAAATCTTAGCCTCAATTATCATCAAATATAATCTTTTTTCATACTACAGCTGTTTACTTTTGCCTCTAGTTACCTTTTTATACGAGTAAACCTTGTTCGCCCTATCTGATAATCTTATAAATAATATTATTAGTTCCGTATCTACACTCAGCGTCACAAAAATGGCACCTCTCTGAGTTTGCGCGAAAAACGGGGGGGGGGGGGGGTAGCACTAGGTTTTAAGAACTTTTTTGTATTTATAAAGTTTTTTTTAAAATTATTAATTTGCAAATTTGTACCTTTTTCTTTAATTTCTCTTTCGTCTCGTTATAAAAGTAAAATTCCTGAAAGCTAATGAAATTACCTTTCGAATGATACCCTCAAACCACAACATTGCCATTGGCCTGTTGTGTTAAAATAGTATTTAAATTATTTTTTTGGATGTGCGATTTTTTTGACGCCGAGTGTATTACTTCCAAGATAGAAGTAATCGATTGCTTCTAAGACTATTAGATTTGTTTAAGACTTCTCCTGGCACAAACTTAAGATTTAATTGTTTTACTGAATTTGCTGAAAACACTGTTCACAAAGTAAAACTGTGATCATTTTAGCCTATCACTAGTCTACTGCTCAACATAGGCCTCCGCCATAGATTGTCACAAAAGTTAGAAGCTCTTATTTTGGAGTGTTGAAGCTCTTATTTTGGAGTGCTTTTGCGATAGTTGCCACGCTTGGCAGGGCATCCGCGGTTTATTTATTCAGATGTTCCAGAAAGATGCTGCTGGCCATCTTCTGGTTTTAATTTCCCTCTGTCGACTTTTACGGCACCCACGGGATGAGATGAGGCGGTAAATTCTCATAAACCGCCACCACACGGTAAAAAACTGTGATCAAATTAAATTACATTAATTTTTGAAGTGAAACTTCTTTGAGCGCAATGAGAGTAAAATTTCAGGTCGAACTTGAGTGCAGCGTTTTCGTGCAACGTTTCTGTTACTCTTATTAATATTTATCGATTAATTAATAATTGTTCATATAATTTGTTTTTTAGTTATTTTATAGTGAGTAATTTTATTTTAATCATGAATCGCGAATACATAAGTGAAACTTACATATATTGCGCCGATATATGTTTCACTTCTGTCACGTGTACTGGGTTGAACGCGCTTTTTTTTAATTATACCTGATTTTTTTTTATTCCAAAAAGTGACGAAACGTGCAAAACGTTCACCTGATGGAAAGTGCAACGCCTACCCATAACAAATGCTGTGTCATCCAGAACATTTCTGTGTGACACCACACTGCGCTCGTCACCCTGAGACATCAGTTCTTAAGTCTCATTTGCCATAGGCAGTGATTACGCTAGCTCTCAGTGCTCTTCGAACCGAAACACAGGAATGTTTGCACACTACTGCTTCACGGCAGAATAACGGGCACTGGAGACCACTCCTGCCAGACATCCAGACATCTGTCACCTCAGTCCCCCCGTGACCATGGGTGCTGTAAAGCACTCGAAACGTCGGGTTATAAATAATAAAATTAAACGCGATAAAATCCGTAAAATTAGTTTCATTTAAAAAAATAGTAACGGTAGGTACCAACCGTACTTAAAGCTTTATTTTTTACCCTTTACGTGTACTGGTTATCGACTAAGGCTTGTACGTTGTTTGTTCACAGTGAAACATTTCTCCACCATACCTTGTGTAGATAGATAGGTTGCAATAGAATATTAAAATCTTACAGTAGAACCTAGACCTACCTTGGTACCACCCCAGGCCAGTTATTCTGCAGTGAAACAGTAGTGTACAAACATTACTGTGTTTGGGTATGAACGGGCACTGAGAGCCAGTGTAAGCATGGGGATATGGGACTTAAGAACTGAAATCTCAAGGTGACGAGCGCAGTGTGGTGCCACACAGATATGCTCTGGGTGACGGTTCGTTCCTCTCGTCACTTTATCAAATAAAAAAAGTGTGGTCACGTTCTTAAAACAACAATCTCTTGGATTTAATAACACTTTAAATAGCATACATACTGAGTTCACGTGTCTTTTGACTGAAGGTTGGCCTATCACGCTGTACCATTTCATCATAATAAAAAAAACATCAATCTCGTAGAATTTATAGTACTGTAAATATACGCGCAAACTCCGAAGTGCTCTCGCGTACCTTCAAAGATCTTCAACTTTCATGTGATTGGATGCGATATCAGATCGCGAATAGCGACAGTACTTCTAGATGCGAATACCAATATTTTATGATTTATTAAAAACCTGGCATTATCTCTCTGAGCAAAACGATAGCAGGTTTTGAACAAAAACGGTTGAATATTAAATTGCATATAAAATGTGACCTACTGACTCAATGGATTTGTGTGGCGATCTACAGGTTTGGACTTCGCTGTAGCGCTAAAACTAGTCTGAATGTGTGAAAATATGCACAAGATGCAACTGTATTGTGCTTCGGTATTGACTCGACTACGAAAAAAATGGTGTAATAAATACTACACATTACAAAAAGGTCATGTTAATAAAATAATATTTTAAATAGTTTCGTACTAACATTTTAAATATTAGTATTTTCATTTTAATATTTTCCTAAACTTATCACTACGTGGAGGTGTCAAGACTAAGAAAATATTATATGTATATGTATACCTATCTTTCGTTGTACGTATAATCTAAGTTGAAAAATAAGCAAGGCAACGCCATCAGAAATTGGCGAAAACAAACCAAACACACGAGTAATCCAGGTTTGGCCCTGCGTGACACAATAAACTCCACTGATAATATAGTATTAATTATTTGTAAGAAAAAACATTAGTGCCACTGAATCTTAATAATGCAGTTTTCAAACCTGCGTTACTATTCTATGCATACAAAATGCATCTTTACCTTTCTACTGTAGCGACATCTTTGTCACCACGCAAGAAACTTAAGAAATATACGCCACGGGTCCTGCGTTCGAATCCCAGCCGGAGCCAAAGATTTGTGCAAAAAAAACTAAAACTGGTTGTATTGTGAAATTTAAATTTTTAAAAGTTTATCCGTTAATACAATCGCGTAATAACGGCCATTCCGAATATTGAAATCACTGCTGCCTAAAGGCCTTGCCTTGCCTTGCCTTGCCTTGCATCGCCTTGGTTGAAACCAAATTCGATGTTAAATAAGAATGTCTATCGGGACGTTTCCAACTGATAAAATTGCTTGACACGAAGCTTACACGAATAAAAGACAGTAATTTAGGAACTAGCTACTTTTGTAAATCTCTTACTATACCCCAAATGATCCTGGAGTTACATTATTTCTAAAGTAGACAAGTTCGCTGACCAATAAATAAAACAATACCCACACTCGTAATTTGGTAGCACCCTAAGCTTTAAGAAGCTGGCTATACGTATGGGAAGTATGGCGGTGTATTGACCTCAAACAGGTGGTACGAGCGCATTCGTCTATGTCGCGAGCAATGAGTCATGGCGATATGTAGGCGGACATTAGGGGACATTAGCCCGAGCAGGCTTAGGAGCCACATAGTGTCTACAAAACATAATAAAGCACAATAAGATCTAATGATTTATTTTATTTTTAAATTATAGGAGCCGCAAGCGCAAGCCGATGGATCGCAACCGTGGTGGATCGCAACCAGCCAACTTCTATATTGAAATTCGGTTGTCTATTCAGTCACAAGTCAAAAATTGCCTCGAACTCCAAAATACCCTCGAAACGTCTGGTAATAAATCGTTAAATTTAACGCGATAAAATGCGTAAATTTATATTTGTTAAAAATAAGACCAGTTAAAGATAAATAAAAAAGAAGCCTTTTATGACGTAGATACTTTATTGCATATAAAAAAGTATGTACAGTATAATTACGAATCTTTACGAAAGCACGCGTGGTCTTCATAATTTATTATATCTTCATAATATATGTAACTCCAGAACCTTCCAACAACAGTTTCAAATTACAATTCGTTTGTAGAACCAAAAAGAGATTGTTATTTTTCTTAATGCAGATTTGAATAAAACATTTGATTCGTATCTTATATTTCAATCAAAAAAAATTTTTGCTTTGTTTTCTTGAATGTTCACTGATGTCAAATATTATCATATGGTTAGAATTGAAAATTGATGAAAACAAGACAAATAAGACCATCCGAAATTTCGATTTCTACAAAACTACATAAAATATAATCAGGTCCATCCGCAGCGTAATAAATCCGTTATAAACGAGTTTCACTAACGAATTAAATTAAAATCATAAAACTCCGTTGAAAAATGAATTTAATGCTAATGACTGATCTCAATCGACCAAACGACCTAAACGGAGCTTTCTAAAATATTTTTTTCGAAAACCGTAGGAAATAGGTTCATAGCCTTTCGAACCAACTTCTCTTATGGGTTATTAAAATAAACGATACGTATGCATTATACTCTTGAATGTGCGTTGAAGAATTCTTAGTGATCGAAGCCACAGCGAAAAGGTAATGTAAGGTAATGTATTATAATTATGATAATTTATAGGCTCACAAATGTGTCAAGCAACAGCTCGGTTTCGCGCCAGTCGACATCGCGGTCGCGACGCGCTCTGCTCTTGTCCGTCCACTCTCCATCTGGCTTCATTAACGCATCGCCGCATGCCGACCGTTTTTACACGCATCGCTCTTCCATACGCACTACATAATATAAAAGTAAAAAAAAAAAGAGCCGTGGTAGCTCAGGGGCCTGGTGCTCGCCTTTAATTTCATAGTAAGCGAGTAACCTGGGTTCGATCCCCGGTGCCAGCACCTCTAATATTGTTCTACAATTTTAAGTGCTGATTTACCACGTGCTTAGCGGTGAAAGAAAACATCGTGAGGAAACCTGCATGTCCGAGGAATAGAAATATTTCGAGGACATGTGAAGTCCGCCAACCCGCATTGGAGCAGCGTGGCGGAGTCTTCCTAGCTCCAAAAACCCTCTCAGAAATGAGAGGAGGCCTGTGCTCAGCAGTGGGACATTTATAGGCTACATAATATACTATCCAATAATCCCACTTACCTACACAGCGAAAGGTAATAATCCGTTAGCAAACCGTACCTATTAAAATAACTGAAAAATGAGCAACAGACAAAAATTATTACAGTTAATAGAATCAGGCGTTACTTTGCGGAAATCCATTATAATGAAGAAAAGTAAGTTACTTTGCTAAGATCCGCATGCATTTTTTGCATGCGGATCTTAGCAAAGTAACTTACTTTTCTTCAAAAATTATTACGTTGCGGAAAACCGTGGTAAGTCAGGAGTGGGACGCTCGCCTTAAAGTTCATTGTACAAAGCATCAAAAAAATCAATTTTAGTTGTTAATTCACCACGAGATCAGTGGTAGAGGAAAACATCGTGAAGAAACCGGCACGTCTGGGTAACAAATAAAGTATTTCGACATGTGAAGCAACGCGGTGAACGGTTCTCGGCACCGCAACCCTCCCAAAAAATTAGAGAATGCATGTAGCTGGTAGTGGACATGTATAGCCTGTTAGTTTAACTTTATGATTGTCCTGTGTCTTTGACATAGCATGTGATCCCAATGCACGTCAATATTAAACTATAGCGCTATCACACCGCGCCCGCGCTTTCAATGTGAGGGAGGCCTTTCAGTCTTATCATCGGAGACGGAAGGGTTAATAGGACTGATTGCTTTATTGTTTCCTCTTAACCGCGTGGCCTAGTGGTCAGAGTACCTGACTACTTTGCCGGACCTGGACTCAAACCCCATCCGGTGCCCAACATTTGTGCAAAAAACTCAAATCTCTGGCAGTTCGGGGCTGATTGTGTTGTGATTTTACCTTGACACAGCATTCCAGCCTACCATAAATCTAATCACATAAGAGAAACGAGACGCGAGTGGATTAGGGCAAATGAGAGCCTCTGTTTGCGCGTACAATTGTAGCACTATAATATCTCCTGCGCAGTTGATAGAGAAAATAACTAAAATAAACTAATCGAGCAGTTTCAACATTAATCAAGTTTCTAATTTTTTTCACAGCATAAGCTGAAGAACTAAGTCTACTTGCTAGTTTAGATATATGGGGGCCCCATTGAAGCTTCGCGTCTAGAGTTATTCCAAGAAAGAGCAAAACCTTCACCTGATGATAAGTGCAACGTCTAACCATAACAAATCCTGTGTCACTTGGAACATTTCTGTGTGTCACCACACTGCGCCCGTTACCCTGAGACATCAGTTGTTAAGTCCCATATGCCCAGTAATTACATTAGCTCTCAGTGCCCTTCAGACCGAAACACGATAATGTTTGCACACTACTGCTTTGCGGCAGAATAATTGGCCCTGCAGTGGTATCTACTTAGACGGATTCCTGCACAGGAATCTTACCATCAGTGCCATAATATATCCTTATGTTATAAGCCAGATGTTGTAACAAAATCGGCCAGCTGGACATTATGTCTATAACTATGCATCTTTGATGTGTAGAAAAGTGCGTTAGTTGTATATTTAATATATATAGCTACATTCCAGCATTTATATAATGTAAAGTGTTTTTCTGGCGATATTTATTGTAGTAGTAATTAACATTAAATAATGACAGGATATAATCGCAATTAACTAAAAGTTATTTCCGTTTGCATATTAATCACATGTTTTTAAATGAATATTATGAATATGTAATGTTACTTATGCTAACTATAATAAATGTGAAATTTGGTATGTATGGATAATTGTTATTAAATCCCGCCCAAACGACTGAACGGATTCTTATGAACTTGTGATGTCATAGTGATCGATTATTTCGTGGAATAGAACATTGGATAGTTTTTATAACGCTACTAGCTGCACCTCGCGGTTTCACCTGCGTAAAATAATCCGACCACATAACTGCGCCGTGCCTCGCTGACCTGAGCATTCACGCTAATTTTCGTTTTTCAACGTCCGACTCTTAAGGCCTTAGCATGAAACTTGATAGTGTATCCTCCCTCACTAAACGGGCTATCTAATGCAGAAATATTTTTTGAATTCGGATTAGTATTACCTGGGATTAACACGTTCAAACATATAAACTATCTAGCTTTATAATAGTTTTAAGATATAATTCCGACGAGGGCGGGGATTTATATGTGATGATGTGTTCCCGGCCGAATTTTTACCACAGCTGCAACTATCGAATAATTTAGGAAACTATAAACTGCGCAGAAGATGTTATAGAGCAGTTGTCTTCGACCAACAACAGTACTATTGTTGATCGAAGGGTGGTAGGTATAGTCTCATCTTCAAAACGCGACGTTATAATTTTGTCATGTCCGTCTATCACAGGTAGGTCACAGTCATTAATGTCTTGAAAGTGTTTTCAAAATGACTATTTTACAAAATTATTTATGTGGTAATAATTAATTTAAATAATTAATAAAATAAATAAAAATATAAAAATATAAAATAATAATTAATATTAATTATTTGGTAACATTACTTCTAACTTTTCAACTATGCGTAGGAAAATTCAGAAAAAATTGAAAGTGTGTAGACATAAAAAACACTTTTAACAAGAATTGGTTTGACTAAGAAATGTCGTTATGATGAGATGTGGGATATTTTCGGTTACTCGCTAATTATATTATTTAACATATTTATTTATCATATTTAATAAAAAAACATATATATAAATAAAACAGAAGCGTCTATCTGTTGTTTTCGAGTTTTTGCGATCTAAATATTTTTTCGTCTGAAGTGTATTTGTTTACCTGACAAAATCTTAACTGAGAGACAATTCCGAATAATACTGAACTATTCTCATGCATAGATTGTATAATGCCTCTAACAACAATTTAGTTTCTTTCATAGCAATATCACAAATAGTTTTGATATTATATGAGTACTAAAATGCGCGCGAAAAAATTCGAAGAAAATGTCGTAAGTAATGAAAAAAAGTATGGAAAGAAAAAGCTCTACTTCTGCTAAGTTTATAACATTAATCACATACTCTACTAATGTAACAGAAATTTGCATTTAAAACAGGCAAAGTTATAGTTACGTTTCCCATACAAAACAATTTCCGTAGGTTCAGGATTACGGATATCAAATGAAAGCTTCCGCTTTCCGCTGCTGCAAGCGGAAACGCTAACGAAATAGGTCAACATATCTCATACTGAGAATACATACTTGTGCATACATACATACAGTCACGCCTTTTTCTATTATAAGGGGTAGGCAGAGGCCACAGACGTAGCACACTTTTCGCCCCCGCGGAAATCGGGACACCTGTTATCGCAAAATTTTCTTCCATTTCTTCAACAGCTTGTAAAAAGTTCACATCTGAACAACAATGACTTTCCTGAGTAAGGAGGATTTGACACAATCGCCACGCTTGGCAAGCGAATTGGCAATCGCATCCACACGCACCTCAGGCGCTGCTGCCCCTCTGGATAATTAATGTTTGGTATAATTCAGATGACTATTCCGCTATCAATGGGAGGCGACGGGTTTTTCCTTGCATTTCCCTTGCATTTTCTTAGTCGACTTATAAGTACGACTCCCCCGGAATGAATTTGTATGGCAGAATTTGTAACCGCCAATACACAGCTTGCAAAATAAAAGGTTTTTTCTGACCGTGAGTTTTTCTGGTTGAGGGCATCGACAGAATAACAGATAGGCCTCTGCAGTATTACGCTGAGTCGGCTGTATTTTTGTTGTTGTGGTCCTATATTTTGTTAATGTTAATAATACCTTTATTGTCGAATGCACTGACTCTGATTGACAGCCGCAAATAAATTTATTTTTCTTTCTTTTGATCATCTTCAACCGCCATCATTTTAGTCATTTTTAGTCTACTGCTGTCACTAAGTCTCTTCCATAACTAGTGGGCAATTATCACGTTTTGCACGCGAGCTGGCGACCGCATTATAATAGCTAATAGAAGAAGACACTGCTGCACATTTCCTTTAATAGCTAATAGAAGAAGACACTGCTGCACATTTCCTTTTTAGGGTTCCGTAACAAAACGGAACCTTTATAATTTCATCCTGTCTGTGTCCGTATGTCACAGTCATTTTACTTGAAGGCTATTAGTACTACATAGATGAAATTTAGCAGAAAGGTGTTTTTTAACCGCTGTAGTGCTGGAGCTTTATGCAATGGTGTAGTGAAATTAAGTATTAAAAAATATACATTTAAAGAAGTTATAGCAGTGTTAGATAAATTGCTAAACAATTATATAACAACATGTGCACAGATTATCACTTATTATTTATAGTATGCAAAAAACGGTAGAGGAAGAGAGTTAGTGAACTTCCCGCCAAAAACGCTGGAAACGAGCATAGCGCCATTACATCGAAGCTCTCTAGGATCGCGGCCATTATCTGCCACCGGTCATTTACTTACGAATTCATGGCGCGCGTTAACAGCTCATATTACGATCACGATCTGCTTAAACATAGCTATTAAACGCACTGAAGTAACTGTTACCACATTTTAAAAAGCTAAGACTTGAAGTTATTTAATCCACGAATAAAATATTTGCGTTGGCTTTTGTACACAAAAACATGATATTATAACAAACCATTGCCAAATTTTCCTTTAAAAAAGCGAATTTCATCTTTATGATGTCTCCATCCGCATAAATGGATAAAAAATCGATGTCGCGAGGATTTCTTGACCTCCACCCCATTATTCTTTTTTATGTCAGAACATGACGAGACGGGTAAAACGTTCACTTGATAATCACGCCTGCCAAGCGAGGCAACTCTGGCAAAATCTTACCATAATGAGAGCTACAAACGTTTGTGTCAGGCAGAATGAGGGACCAGCCATCAATCCCATATCATGTAACAGCTCAGTAGTTCAATAGTTTACTCTTACAATACCGACAGGAAGAGAAATTACAAGCTATTCTTTAACATACTTAACATACACTTTGCTTCGTGAAAATATGAGTAGTAAATATGTATGTCGAGGAATTAATTTTATGTAAAAAATACACATCTGCGATGTATTAAAATTCGGCCTGAGTTCAACGACGCGTAAACATTTTTTATTATGGTCAAAGTGATGTAGTATGTAGCATATTCAATATTGTAAGAAAAAGTGTTAACAAAGAACATACTTGTCGATAGACATTAATTAATTATATATTTGTTAATTGTATAATAACCATGATATAATTAACTACGTTTTATATACTAATTGTAAATTAAAACGAAGAAATTTGAATTATGTTAATTCGTTGTTATTAAGAAGCCACATTTACTCCTCCCATTTGTTTAAAATGAGGATGGTGTAGATGTGTAGCATATTCTGTGTTGTAAGTAGAAATGTAATAATAAGTGTTATGAATGAAGGTAGATCTAAATGGGTAGAATAAAGAAGGGTCTAGATCAAAATGGCGTTTTACTACAAAATGCATACTAAAGTAACAACACTAACGACATTCTGCTGAGCATGTACTTTCTCACATTTTTGAAGGGACTTTGAAGACAAGCAGAGTCCACCACGCATTTCCAGTGCGTATTATCAGACTCCTCATGGCGTCGAAATATTTGTTATTTCTCAGACATGCAAGATCTAGTTATATGTTTTGAAATTTTAACTTCTTAGTCAACTAAAAGCAAGAGCAACATATAAGCTTTAGTCGGATAGGTCTTCTTACTTTTGTAAAAGCGTAAACACATATTAATAGGAAGACAAAGTAAGAAACACTACATTAATAAACTACACGTTATTGGACAAAGAATTAGTGATCTCCAGCCGATATCCGCTCCAAAGAACATACATACAATCACGCCTTTTCCCATATAAGGGGTAGGCAGAGACCACACCCGTAGTCCACTTTTCGACCCCGCGGGACTCGTTTCCCGCTGGTGGCGAACCACGTCGCCGCCATTTTGGTACGAGTCAAAAATTTCTTACTCTTCATTGCGTTCCCACGAGCAGTACAGTGACAACATTGCATGTTATGATATGTCGATGATCTATACTAAAATATGTTCCGAAGATAATAAACAAGTCGATTAGAAAATACATTTGAGACTTTTTTATAGAATTAACTGACAAGAAGAGAAAGTCGTCAAACCTGATGGTAAGTGCCACGCCTGGTCATGACAGTTACTGTATAAACCAGAACTTAGCGTTGAAAAGGTCTGTTGTAGCACCACACTGCGCTCGTTACCAACAGACACCAGTTATTAATTCTCATATGCTCTATAATTACACTAGGTACAGTGCTCTTCAAACCAATACACTGTGCTGTTTGTACACCACTGATCGACGGCAGAATAAATTACACTTTTTGAAGTTAAACTTCTTTGGAGGCTATGAGAGAAAAATTTCAAACTCGAATTTGACTGCGTTTTTGTACAACGCTTCTGTTACTCTTAATTAATATTTATCGATTAATTAATAATTATTTAATTTCAGTGAATAATATTTTTGCTATTTCATGTTTATTTTATTTTTTTCTAATCCATATTTCAAATACTGTGTCACCCAGAACATTTCTGTGTGGCACCACACTGCGCCCGTCACCCTGAGACATCAGTTCTTAAGTCTCATATGCCCATTGAATACACTAGCTATATATAACTGCCCTGGGATGCTACCGACCTAGACGGATTCGCATAAGAATATTTACTGGTGGTCAATGTTCTAAGTTGCACCCGCTCTTTTTTTAATGAACAATGTTTTTAGTATTTCACTATTGTAATGTTAAACGAAATTAATTTTATAATTTAAATAGCTAGCTCATTATTATATTATAGTTCATTATTATTAAAACAGTGTGTCAAACAAACCATGTTTTGTGTGGTTGCTTTAATGGATGTTGATCGACGTAATAGGAAAGGTAATAAACCGCCCTTTTAATATACGTAAATTTGCTCTAAAAGCTTTCTTAAAGTGCCTCTGCTACGGGGTACCACTTCGAGTACACCCTGCGACAAATACACATGTAGCCAAATTAAATATTGAGCTCCAATGATAACTTCGGTAAAAATTTATAGAATGAAGGAACTTCCGTGCGAAGCCGGGGCTGCTTACTAGTTAACAAGCCCCGGCCTCGCACGGAAGTTATTGTTATGTTAAAGTCTGTATAGACAAAATCGGCACCAGCCCGTTTAAGCATTAAATGTTCTTAAAATCCGGTTTTAGTGGGTGTCTATGTCAGGAAAGGAATATGTATGCCAAATTCCAAGTCAATAGGTATTTTAGTCACGGAGATATCGTGATGAGTCAGTGGCAAGTCGCTTTTATATATATATATATATATATATATATATATATATATATATATATAGATAACTAGCTGAAGCCCCCGACTACGTCCTCGTGGATTTAGGTTTTTTGAAAATACAACAGGGGCAACTCTTTGATTTTTTGGAAAAAACGGACGCAACCTGATGATGAGCTGAATTTCATCAGAATCGGTTCAACGGTTGAGCCGTGAAAAGGTAACAAACAGACAGAGGTACAGACAGAGTCACTTTTGCATTTATAGTATTAAAGACGGATTATCTGAGAGGGTACAAAACGCTGTCATCGAAACAGAATTGACTCGTCGCATATAAAACAAATGAATACGATAGAAGCAAAGTTGAAATGCAATGTCAGCTATGAAGATTCAGATACACTCTCGTCCATACCCAAACACCAAAAAATTTTGCCTTAGACTGTAATTCGAACTCGAAACTGCCTTAGTAAAGAAATGTCGGCTGGGTTGATCGTCAAATGATTGATTTCTGCGTCATGGGTCGCGAATACGATTCCGGCATGGGACAAATATTTGTATGGGTCTAATATTGACATGGGTGTTTGTGTATGTGAATTTATGTATCTAAAACTCGCCCACGATATAGGCGAATTCTAGTGCAGAGCATTATTTTTAAATATGTTGCCAATTGCTAAACAAAATAGATTGCATGTCGATGTTAAAAACTGTGCGCTGTGTAATTGTCTTCCTGTTAAAAATAATTTTATTTTCGAGAAATATCTTTGATAAATCTTATAGATAGTTTATTCTTATGTAGGCACATAGATTGTGTTTTTTGACATGAGGTAAATTGGTTGTTAAACTTTCTTGATCAAAGAACGTATTAATTTAATAACACAGAGGTTTCTTTTAACCGATTTAAAAAAAGAGGAGGTTGTATATTCGTCTGTATGTATATTGTTTATATTCGTTAACACTTGACGTAACACCACTAGGGCGTTTGTGGCCAGTTGGATAAATGCAATTTGACATTAACTAATATTTTTTTATTATTTAAAATTTGGTTTTTTTTTTAATTACTCCCCGCAAATAATCTCGTGGATATCACAAGAATTGACTAAGGGAAATGCATAAAAATTTCAATGAGGAAACCATATTAGACAGGTGGCAGAATAATTTACTCCAAAAATACCAATCCTGAAATAAACCGGTGTCGGGCGGCAGTGTCTGAGGTGAGAGGTGTGTAGTGGCGAACAACAATTTGTCCACAAGGCCGTGGTGAATACGGCAAACACTCTCTTCGTCGGAGAGGTGTATGTCCAGTGTAATCCAACTTTGCATTATTAATTGGCCGTTGACCTCCAGCCTTTACGACTAACGCCCGTTTCCAATTTTCAACTTACAGTTATTGGTAACAGATACTATCCGTTTCTTTGCTACCTTTCTTTCCTACCAGCTACTAACGTCCGTTAGTTATTAGGAATGGTTTTGCTCACTATTCGTAGACAATTTAACTGATCGTAAGTAAAACGTCTCGTTTTGTGAATATAGGAAATTGCGGGCGTAAATCAATTCAAGTCACCATGACCGTAGTCTCTGACTGTCGGTCGACCGAGCCGCGCCCATAATTACATGTTTGCACTTTCTTATTCTTCTTCTCGCGTTAAATATAGTATGTTGCTTTGACCCTCTCTTCGTTAACAGTTACAAAAATAATATCGAGTTGTTTTATAAAAATTTTAAAGTACGAATATATATATATATATTACTAATTATGAATTATAATAACTATGCACAGTAAGGGTCAACAGGCCGTTTAACAAAACGTGAGCGGTAGCTAAAGCTTGCACTATTGTAATTGACGACCGCGTGGCCCGGGTTAAAACCCCGCCGGGGCCAAATTATTTGTTTTGCGAGTATGGTTGTATAATTGTCCCCGTGTATTCGACACTTTAGCCTAGCTTACCTGCGATCTCATCTCATGAGTGCCCTTATGTTTGCGCGTACACTTGTGGCACTATAATACCTCCTGCGCAGTTGACAGCTTCCGACAGTATGCGAAATCTGCCGCCGAGGACATTTTTTTTTATTGAAGAAAGCTACGAGACAATCAAATCGTTCACCTGATGGTCAGCACAACGTATCGCCCAGAACATTTCTGTGTGTCACCATCCCGAAACATCAGTTCTTAAGTTTTATATGCCTAGTAAAGACACTAGCAATCAGTGCCTATCAAACCGAAACACAGTAACGTTTGCGGGTAGCGCCGCGGAGAACCTACGTGGAGGTACCTACCTATCCGCATTTCTGCATTGGAATCTTACCACCAGTTACATATAGTACATGATCAGTTGATACTTAAAGAAATGTAGTTCTCATCCGTACAGAAGGATATAATTTTACGTAAATTATACTTTAAGTCTATAAATGGAAAAGCATGCGTGAGTGCATAAGTTTATGCGTTTGAGTATGCGTGTGGGCGAACATGTATTTACGCTTACATAAAATGTGCTGAGATACGTGTGCGTGTATTTACAAGTGAACTACCGGCCTTTATTAACGTGCTATTACTACTGTACTTTATGCGTGTACAGACACGCACTGACCAGAACGTATTTTACAGTTGCTGTTCATTTAAGAACATTTATCGGTTACATTTACCGCTATAAAACTAACGTTTATTTAGTTAGTCTCGGCTTTAAACTGTATTAATACAGAACATCAAAAAAGAGGCACACAAGGTAGCAGGATTCCTATGCAGGAATCCGTCAATGTAGTTATTCTGCCGTGAAGCAGTAGTGTGCAAACATTACTGCGAATCGGTCTGAAGTGCACCGAGAGCTAGTGTAATCACTGGGCATATGAGACTTAAAAATAAAGTCAATGACAAAATTTTAGTATTCAGTTAAGGCGAAACAGAGAACGAAGACAAGGAACTCTAGGTTCTTTTATTTTTTTCATTAGCATATTACCATGTATAAAACATTACATTACATTATTCTCGTATATACATATTTGGTAGCCAGCGGATTTGCAAGTGCAGAGTAAGAGTTATTTCCACACATCATCGTCTTCTATGTAATGATCTATTTTATAACGCCCTTTTACCATAAATGTCTTCTCGGCAATTTTGTTGAATTGTATGTCAGTTTTTGGGTCACACTTAGGAATTTTGTTATAAAATTTTATGGATCTACTAAGAAAAGACTTTCCAGTTTCGGCCAACCTAAACACAGGAACCTCTAGCATGTCGCCTCGGCCCGTTCTACACACTACAGGATACAGACACTTTTTATTAAATAAATTCATGTTTTTCTGGGCGTACATTATAAATATACCATGACGGAAGTGTCAAAATATTAGTCAAAATATTATCGTTGAATAGTTCTCGTAGCGAATCGCGAGGACCTAAGTAAACGATTGCCCGAAATGCTTGTTTATGCAAAATGGGTATTGTTTCCAGACCGGCCGCGGATCCCCACAGTAATACGCCATAGGATAATACTGTGGTAGTATGTATACCATGGTAAGTGTCAGGTATTAAGAACTGATGTCTCAGGATGACACAGACTTGTTTTGGGTGACACAACATTTGTTATGTGCAGACGTTGCACTTACTATAAGGTAACCGATGAATTGGCCTCGTTACTTTTTCCTATAAAAAAACGAATTCATGGACAATGATCTATGCTCAATATGCAATACTTTTTATGCTATACTTGATACACAAGTATCTTTCACTTAAGATAATCTAGGACCCCACCTCATCCCGTAACCCGTGGGTATCGTAAAAATCAAAGAAAAACGCTAGAAAATCTCATGGTATCCGATGATGGCTGGCCAACAGATGGCGGAATAACCATCGCAAATATATCAGATCTTCATTATCCAGATTAGCGACAGCCAGGAATGTCTAACATGCCTCACTGCGATCGCCGATCCATTTTATAAACTTGGCGATTACGGCAACTCCTCTCACGTTGGAAAGGCATATGTCCAGCAGTGGGTTGTTAAGAGGCTGATGATGAAGACCAAATAAAATATAATAAGAAATACATGTGTAGCGCGATATAAGTGAAACCTTAAGAAACCTACGAGAGAATGAGACGAATGCCTAGTATCAGGAGAAGGATAATTGTAGGGTTAATTTAAATAAAACTACTTTTTTACGGATTTTATCGCGTTTAATTTTGAACTATTTTTACCCGACGTTTCGGACGCTTTACAGCACCCATGGTCACGGGGGGACTGAGGTGACAGTTGTCCCGATGTCATAGTTAACCCGGAGTACCTTCAGCTTTTAATTATTATTTTTAGTCCGATCTACGCAGAAAGAGCTTACTGTGTCTTGAAGCCTTGCAGTGGTATGCTTGGTTTTTGATTTAATTTTATTCATAATAGGATCCCAAGCCGGTGGTAATACCCAACCATCTTCCCTATTGAAATTAGGATGTTTTTTAATTTCAATAGCCTCGCGAATCATTCTTGGTAGGAATCGGTGTTCTTTTGCAAGGATTTGTGGTCTATCAAGTCTGATGTAATGGTTGGGATGATCCAGAACATGGTCACAGACTGCAGACTTCCTAGAGCGTCGATGCTTCACATCAGCTATGTGTTCTTTAACGCGGGTTTTAATGGATCTTTTAGTTTGCCCTATGTAAGAGAGACCACATTCACAATCCAGCTTGTATACTCCTGCATCTTGTAGAGGGATGTTACACTTGACAGATGGTAAAAACTGACTTATCTTCTTCGGCGGCTTGAAAAATGTTCTTATAGAAGCTCGCTTCAAGATATAGCCAATCTTGTCCGTGACTCCTCTGACATATGGAAGAACAGCAGGTACACGCTCGACTGTGGCCGGCTTCACTCGGTCACTGCGACGAAGGCGCGGAACCCGAAGCTTGTTGTCTTGCAAAACTTGCTTGACATGCTGAAGCTCGGCGGCCAGGTGTTTACTGTCACAGATCCCTTGTGCTCTCTGAAACAAAGATTTACCCACAGTAGCTAACTGTGAAGGATGGTGGTGAGATTCACCATTTAAATACCTATTTGTATGGGTCTTTTTTCTATACACAGTGTGACACAAGGTGTTATTAGGATTCCGAATTACTAACACATCCAGAAAAGCTAAAGAGTTATTTGCCTCTAACTCCATTGTAAATTGAATTTTAGAGTTTAGGGAGTTAAGGTGGTCTAGAAATGCAGTTACTTTATGCGATGGTAAAATTGTGAAAGTATCATCTACATACCGCTTGTAGAATCTTGGATTTACAGGAGAAGTACGGAGGGCTTTCTCCTCAAAGTCTTCCATGAAAATGTCGGCGACAATGGGAGATACTGGAGAGCCCATCGCCACACCATCTACTTGCTTGTAGTACTGTTCCTTCCACAATAGATAGCCAGATGTAAGGCAATGTCTAAGTAGTTCTGCATATTCTGCTGGCATGTTGTTCTCCGCTAGCTTCCTGGATACAATTGAGATGCAGTCTTCTACAGGTAGGCATGTGAATAGCGACTGGACATCAAAACTGACCATAGTTTCATTGTCAGTAAGATGTAGGTCTTTAATCTCACTGACAAAATGGTATGAATCCTTTGTGTGTGCTCTTGTGTGTCCTCTGAGCGGTGAGAGTATTTTCGCTACATGCTGAGCCAATCTATAAGTTGGTGAATCGATCTGGCTCACTATTGGACGTAGTGGAGCATTTGGTTTGTGTATTTTAGGTAACCCATACAACTTCGGTGGTTTGGCACATGACGGTATTACCGAATTTACGTCCAGATTCAATTTTTCGGAGTACTTCTTTGCTAGCTCGCTAGTTGTTTTCAGCGTGTTCGCGGTTGGGTCTGATTTAACCTTTTTATAAATATTTTCATCCGACAAAAGTTGTTCAATTTTAAAATTATAATCTGACGTATCCATTACTACCGTAGCGTTTCCTTTATCCGCGCGGAGGATAGTGAGTTCCGGTCTGTTCCGTAAGTTGTTCAACGCTTTAAATTCGTCTTTGGGAAGATTTAGTTTGGGCACTGAACTTCGACGTAACATAGATGAAATGTCTTGGCGCATGGCCTCCAAATCTTCCTTACCGATATTATTTTTATACAGACAATCCTCGACACTACAGATAATTTCTTCGTACGGGATTTTTCGCGGTTATTGCGAAATTCATTCCTTTCGATAATACGTTTAATGTTGGTTCATCCAGTTTGTTTTGACAGATTATAGACCGCGCGTAGTCTATGATCTTTGTCTGTTGTCAACGGTAACTTTCCGTTCATACGTTGAGATTTGTATTTGACATTTAATTTGTTCGTTAATTTTTGGTATTTATCTATATGTTTATTTTTGCATTCATTATATTTAGCTGTTTCGCGCTTATTTAAAGTTTCAATGCAATTGTTAAAATCAAATGTCGTTAAGATAGATTTTAATTCACTGGATGAATTGTCTATGGCCGTATTTATGGTGTGTAGATCGGTACGTTTTTGCTGAATCACCGTCCTTAGCAACTTTTTACTTGCCTGGCTTAGGATCTTCGCGCTTCCTCGAATGTCCTTTTTAGCTGATATTTTGACACACGTAGGAATGAGATCATGGTCTCTGCATCTCTTCAAGAAATTCAAAGATGTTATGAATCTTGCGCGCTTGGTCTTGAGATCTTCTAACCGGCGTATTTTATTTGCGATTTCCAGTCCGTACTGGTTCACATAATGTTTTCTTTTATTTACGCGAATATTACACATTTAAATAAAACTACTTTTTTACGGATTTTATCGCGTTTAATTTTGAACTATTTTTTTACCCGACGTTTCGGACGCTTTACAGCACCCATGGTCACGGGGGGGCTGAGGTGACAGTTGTCCCGATGTCATAGTTAACCCGGAGTACCTTCAGCTTTTAATTATTATTTTTAGTCCGATCTACGCAGAAAGAGCTTACTGTGTCTTGAAGCCTTGCAGTGGTATGCTTGGTTTTTGATTTAATTTTATTAATAATAGGATCCCAAGCCGGTGGTAATACCCAACCATCTTCCCTATTGAAATTAGGATGTTTTTTAATTTCAATAGCCTCGCGAATCATTCTTGGTAGGAATCGGTGTTCTTTTGCAAGGATTTGTGGTCTATCAAATCTGATGTAATGGTTGGGATGATCCAGAACATGGTCACAGACTAAGGTTAATTTATTATAATATCGCTAAAAAGTTAAAAAAATATTTTACATTTATTCTACATCGATTGCATTACATATTTTAGACTCCATGTTTGCAATTTCAACAAATCACACGAGTGGCTTATGCTAAAATTAAGAAATAAATGCTTTGGTTTGGATTTGATCAATATATATACGAGTATTTTTAATACAGCGTCAATCACTGTTTCTGATCTTGTCGAGCTTATTAAAGCAAAATTTACGAAGAAATCGATGATTTGGACGAAATCGAAAATATAAATATAATAGGAAACACCGTATACCAGTGGTATTATTCTATCTCATTCTCCCGCAGGCTAAATCATATAGATGTATATGTATGTCTTATTTTAGTGTCGCATTTTCGTTCTAACGAGTTTCAAATCACAACAATTCTAAAGAAGTTTTCACTTCAATAAACTGACCAATATTGATAATATAAAAAAGATGGACGTGTAACGTATTCAAACGTTGTGTCCATTTTATTTGCATTAAAAGCGGTACAGCCCTAGGTTTCGCGTAAACGTAACTTGGTAGTACCAGTACACGTGAGCGGCTAACGGCACAGCGTTTTATGAGGTTAGTGTGCGATGTTACAAAAACAAAACGTTAAGCATCTTGACTAGACCGTCTGTCAAATGATTGCATATTTAATGTTCTTAGACTTATAATTTTTAAAACAAAAGTCTTATTTTTATTACAAGCTTTTATTTGTGGGGTCTATGTCCAGTAGGAGGACTTCAAGTGTACTTCTTCTAATGTACTTGGCAGGAAACATTTAACGAGCCTAAAACGATATGGCTGCTGTAAGCAATTGAGGAGTTGGGTGGTCTGCAGGTGGCCCTGGCAGCAGCGTCAGGTCCAACTCACCATAATATTGCATTGTCATCAGGCATAAACACCAAATTTCAGCCTATTCGGACTACGAGAACTGGTTCAAAATAGACTTAAACAAACATACAAACATTGCAAGCTAAATTAAAGCTTGTAAAAGTAACTAGTAATGTGTGTTTATGTGGGCCGTGGCAATAGCCTTGCAATTAAATCGTAATCTCCTTTCAATACGTTTCTGCAGTCTGTGATATACTCGCGTTCTATCACGCAAGAGACTACTGCCGTGAAAATTCATGCTTTAATTGAAGTAAAAAGAAAAAACATTCCCATGCAATGTATTATTGAATATATTTTGGAATCGTGTCGGAAACAGTTGAAATGTTTTATAGAAAATACTTAAGAAGTGAAGTAACAGCCTAAAAATGTCCCACTGCTGAGCACAGACCTCCTCCGATTTCTGAGAGGGTTTTGGAGCCGGGAAGAATCCGCCACGCTGCTCCAATGCGGGTTAGCGGACTTCATATGTCTTCGAAATATTTTTTTATTTCTCAAACATGCACATTTCCTCACAATTTTTTTTCTTCACCGCCAGCGCGTGGTAAATCAGCATTTAAAATTGCATTAAAATTTCAGTGGTGCCAAATTTAAAGCGAGCACCTAGCCTCTGAGCTGCCACGGTTCTTAATAGGTAAATCGAGTTAGTCGATTCATAACCGCAAGCTCATTTACTAGGCCTGTAATCATTTTATACCTACATACAGTCACGCCTTTTTCCATAGAAAGTCCCCTTAGCAGACTTAATAATGCTATGTTATAACATATGTTCAAGTAAAAAACTTATCAAGCCTATAAATTTTTCTGAGTATAGTTCTCTCATTTATAAGAATGTTTTGGAGCCGAGAAGAGCTCACCACGCTGTTCCAATGCGAGTTAGCGAAATTCACATATGCAGGCAGTCCTCACGATGTTTTCCTTGGTCGCTGAACACATGGTAAAACAACATTGAAAATTTCAGAACAATTTTAGAGGAACCGTCACCGGAGATCGAACTCAGGCCACTCGCGTACAATGCAGTTTAAGACGTGCGTCCGCCCGTGTGCTACCACGGCTCTTACTTAAAATTTGTTACATTCTAAATTTAACAGCCGTGTTCAATTTATCAAAGTCACTTTTTCGCACTTTAAACTAATATTATCATTTCTGCCATCGTCGATCGTTTTGTAAAATTGTCACTTGCCATTAAACTTTCACCAGATTATTACGCAAAACAAATCAATTTTTTCATAAAAAAAAATATACTGCTTTTAATGATTGTAGTATTATATATAATATTTTACCATTCCGGTGTCCATCCAGTCGGTGTCACGTCTAGTGAACTAACTGTAATATGGTAACGATTCGTCTATAAATCTATACAAATAAATAAAATTGAAGTTTCTGTTTGTAATAACAAAATTACAGCTTTTTACTCAATGCTTATGAAAGTAAATGCTGTCCTTATAAGTAAAAAACTATTTTTAACTTTTTTGTCTGTCTGTTTGTTCTTCTACGAAACGGCTGGACTGAATTTGACAAGACTCACTTGCCGATAGCTGATAATATATCGGCTAACTTAGGCTACTTTAATTCTGGAAAACTAATTAAGGTTACGCGCATATAAATTAAAACCCCATAATCCGATTCAAATAGGGAAATGATATATGTATATCATCGATCGGGTCTGCATTTTTACGCGGGTGAAACCGCGGGGCGCAGCTAGTAGTAGTAGCATATGAAAAGAATTTACTGTTATGACATCGTCAATGTGGAAAACACAGAAACACAAACTATTAAAAGTAAACTTGATACTTTATTCGCTTTCGAATATGAAATAAAAAACTTTTTACAACAGTTTGGACCGAAATAGAAAGTATGAATAATAGAAACGCCAGAAGCAACTCCATTCCATGCTTGAACATATATTGTTTTTATTAAATATAAAACGAGGACACGCTGCGAGTTTGTTATGAGTTCATTATACAGATGACTTTTTATGATATGAAGTTAATGATTCATTTCATTGCAAATGTTAAATGTATCTTAGTGTTATTATAGACAACATATACTCGTACATATTCGTATATTATATGTTGTATGGTATAGCATATAAATGGCTTCAGACTCATTTACTTAGAGGGTTTTTTGAATAATCCGCCACGCTACTCCAGTGCAGTCACGTCTTTTTTCCATAGGCTTTCACATATCGTCGAAACGTTTTTATATTTCTAAAATATACCATCGTTTCCCCGCGATGTTTTCTTTCAACTATAAACACCTGTAAAACTGTAATTGACAATTTTAGCAGTGTCTGTACCGGGAATCGAAAGCCGGTCACTCGCATACTAAAAAAAATAATTTTACCTGACCCCTCACAAACTATGGCTGTAATAATACATCACTATCTTTTTTATGCCAATTAATATTAAAAAAATGGAATTCAAAAGAACACGCCTTAAAGTTTCATTTTTTTGGTTAAATAAATTATGTAATAAATGCCATGACAGTTGCGCCACTTTTTTTTAGCAAAATTAAACTAATTATATAAATGAATATAAAAGATGAAGAAAATATTGTTTAAAATTTGTTCATTTAATCTACCATAATGAATTTTAGAAAACATTTTATATAAACCAGGATTAGGCTGGTGATATTCAATAGGCTTCCACTTAGCGTGATTCTGAAGCTTATAAAAAGTGGAGTTTATACGTTAAGTTTTTCGGGCGCTATCGTGACTACATAAGTACATCCGTATATACAAATTAACGTCTAAGATTTTTTTTCAATCAGTATTTTTTTTGTAATAAACAAAATGAAATGCGTATTGAAATGAGACGTGTTTATGGAAGTGTCTTCTTGATATTTGTGTACTTTTATTGTCCAGAAGTGCTGGATCAATATAATAGAGACGAATAAGTTAATGAAATCGCTTGAACTTGACGAGCACCGCCTCATTGAGGCGTGAAAAATATTATTATAACAAATAATGTTTATATTTCTTTATTTGTATACACCTCCACTAAAATATTCCGAACAATGAATCCTATGCAGGAATCTGTCTAGGTAGGTACCACCCCAGTGCCAGTTATTCTGCCGTGAAGCAGTAGTGTGCAAACATTGCTGTGTTTCGGTTTGAAGGGCACTGTGAGCTAGAGTAATCACTGGGCATATGAGACTTAAGAACTTATGTCTCAAGGTGATGGGCGCAGTGTGGTGTCACACACACAGAAATGTTCTGGGTGACACCGCATTTTTTATGGGCGGACGTTGCACTTACCATCAGGTGAACGTTTTGCTCGTTTCATCACTTTATCCAATAAAAAACAAACGTAAAACTAAAAACAATGTATGTAACAACAAAGGCGTCAGAGGCAGGCATCATAAACGCCTCTAGTAGGTGGAACGACGGCATTTAATCACAGCCACTTGCAGTGAGAAGAACGGGGGCGTTCAAGAGGTCACGATCCCGCATAAATCGTTTTTATTTATTTTTACCCGACTACGGCGAAGCCAAAAAATAAGGGTTCATTTCACAATATTCAGCCCCGGTCGTGAGTTGTCAAGTACAAAATGCAAACGTTATTTGATATACAAATAAAAACAATTGACGCCGTCAATCAAAACTAAAAATTACGCGTGTCATACGGGATTTTAATTGAATGATAACGTTATTAAAGTAAAAGAGCCAGAAGACTTCAATAGATAGAACTAAATGCAACATAACTAAAACAGCAATATCTTACATATCAAAAGACTTGTCTTACTCAATAAGACGATGGTAAAAATCAGCACCTAACTTGTTTCTTACTTTTTAGTTTGTTTATGCATAGTCTGGTTAAAGGTTTTGGAACTTTTTCCCTTATTTAAAGTTATTTTTTCCGTAATCGTGGTACAGTTTTGTTGTTAGTCAGACAACTACAACGCGACACCAGTACGCTATGTTACGTCTATACTGTTTGCTACAATGTATCGTTTTCAGTTTACGGTGTATGAAAAATAAGTCGTTTACAATATAAATAAATGTGTGTTTATCATAATATCACCCTCTATCTAATTTCTATAGCTACACAAGTTAGATTAGATTTTGAGCGTCGACTAACTAAAACTAATGTTTTGTTTTTTTGATACCAGCCTGCATTATTTAATGTAATTTTTATTTGATATGACATGAGATTATACAAAACAACTAAGTTAATGACAACAGACCATAAGAAAAAAAATCAGAGGAGGCCCGTGCTGAGCAGTGAAACATTTATAGATTGGTGTTTTACTAATTTTTTTTAGTTTAGCTTTAATTTTTAGTTTAAAAATATTACTAACAAGAAACCCGTGCTGAGTTTGAGGTTTCTTGTCTAAACTAATATCATAAAGAGGAAAGATTTGATTTTTTGTATGTTTGGTTGTAATGATTTAACTCAAAAACTACTGAACCGATTTGCAAAGTTCTTTGTTAACTACAAAATGAGTTGTATTTTATTTAAAAAAAAACCGAGATTCCTACTAAAATTGCTATGATGTAACTCAAGGTATCAAACATTTACTAACAAACGTCATTATTTGGCGTGCGCTGCAAAAACTATTAATGATAAAGAAAATAATGTACTACATTTTCATAGATATGTAACTATTATAGAATAACCACTTTTTGTTCAAATAAAACACGGGTATAATAAAACACGGGTAGAATCGAAAAATGATGACATTCGTATCATAATAGTAATCCTTATCCTAGAAAATAGTTTCATAGTCAAGGTTGATTATGTACATGTAAATTCCTCTTTAAATTATTTGTATCGGACTTATGGTTCAGAAGTTACGACGGGTATAAAAATGATAAAAGTAAGAAAAATGCTGCGGCTTGAGCGGAGAGCCATACGCTCACCCGCGCTACTCGCGATGAGACTAAGTTCTATTGATTCCCCTACTCACTTTATTTTTTGTAAACTAGAAACAATTGAATAGAGGTTTTTAATTTTAATTATATATTTTTTAATTTAAAACTTTGAAACGCTCTATAATAAATACAGCGGCCGTGGTCTCGAACGCCGCGTCGCCCGATTTCATGCGACTTGGACATCATCGAGGTGCGCGGCTCCCTTTGCGCAGCGGTCATGAACGGTCGTTTTATTTTGCTAACACGACATCAAATATTGATTACAAGGAAGCTCTGAGCCACTAAACTTTCATGGCTTATGTTCCCATAAATAAAACATTATTTTGGTGACTTAATCTTATCTGACCAGCTGCAGATTCGCCGATGAGCATAGTCGCTACAAAAAATGTTAGTGAAGGGATTGTCGTTGTTCTGTTTGTCCAAATAAAGTACTTATTTATCTTTCTAATATCTTTCTACCCGTGCGAAGCCGGGACGGATTGCTAGTTAGTAATATTTTTACCACCAATTCTTTTTGTGGTTTAAATTGGAGGACTAACCGAATTTTTAAATTTATATCAATACTCTTCGAACATGTGATAAGTTTTTTTTCTTTTTATTACTCGTAAATTTAACACATCTCATATCCAATTGTAATATTGTAGTACGTAGAAAACCACACCCTCTAATAATATCTTTATATTAATAAGTAAAGAGAAAACCTTGTACCCCTTTTTAAGTAAATTGCGTGCACGAAGTAGTGTGGGATTTGACATAATTAAAAGTTTGTATGGAGAAGAAGCGAGTAAGCTAAAATTTGTATATAATATGTTTAACAAATACATTAAATTGAGTTATTTTATTCCAACTAAATTCATACACCAAAACATTATATATATGCAATTTGTTTACGTTAATTCATGCACGTTGAAGACAGTCGTACAGAGTAGAAATTGTCGCCATAGAATTTTAAAATGTTGCAAACAAAAAACAAAGGTTTGAGTAATTATTGAGGTCAATAACACTCAAACTTAAAAACAATTAATTACGGTCTAATTTCAATTATTTTGGTATAGATATGTCATTTAAATCAAGTAGATTTCGTTACCTTGTTTAGTAAATAGATGTGTATCGATCAGTGCTATCTTTCTTATAAAATTAAGTCTTGCAATTTCTTTTTTATATGGAAGTAAGTGATGAGATAAGCAAGTCGTTTGCCTGATGGTAAGTGCAACGCCTGCCCATAAACTTTATTGGTGTCATCCAGAAGCACGTGTGAAACGGTAGACCTCATAAGACAACCAGTTCTTAACTTCAAACCGAAACACAGAGTGCACACCACTGGTTAACGACAGAGTAACTGGCATTGTGGAGGTACCTACTAAGCGGATTTCCCCGAAAATCCTACCACCATTAATAGTATACATTCTTAATCCACAACATCATCCGTTTAAATAATATAGTGAAGCTATGAAAAAGCGCGGGTGGGTCGTGAGTACCGCACGACAACGCCGGTTTGACACGACCGACATGCGAGCCGGTTGACTCACGAACATCTCTGTGTCACTTTGTGAACAGAAACCAATTCCCAGAAAGTCTCGATAAACTGTCATAGAAAGTATCGAGCTTTCTCAATGGCTCGTTTTAAAACGTTTAACACGCGAATACTATTTGTATGAGTAAGTTAACATAATAATATGTAAGCTGTGATAACTCTTGTCGGACGTCCCAATGAAATTGACTTATTATATGTGAGTGACCCCAATTCGATCTCCGGTATGGATTTACCATGTAAGTAATGCTTTTTTGCAATGCTTTCTTTACCGCAGAGCACGTGGTAAACGCGCACTCTAAATTAGTAAAGTAACAGCCTATAATTTTCCCACTGAGTACAGGCTTGCTCTCAATTCTGAGAAGGTTTTGGAGCCGTGGAGAGTCCGGCACAATGTTCCGATGCCGAAAAAATCGAGAACAACTCGATTTTTTTTATTTCTCAGACATGTAGATTTTGACACGACCACTTTACTTCAGCTCCGGCTAGGGTTGAATTGGTTAAAAAGGCCGGCCATCTAAACTTGTAAAAGATTTTGTGTTTTTGTTTTCAAATGTTAAAAAATCATTATCATCACTGTTTCAGCCCATCACTAGTCCACTGCTGACCTAATGCCTCCCCCATAGATTACCGCAAAACACGGTAAACATTACTGTATGTAATTCCAGATTCTCATCATCATCATCATCGTCATTTCATTGCTGAACATAGGCCTCCACCAAAGTTGCCACAAAAGTTTATAGCTCTCATTTTAGGGGGATTTTGCCATAGTTGCCACGCTTGGCAGGCGGGTTGGCAACCGCAGTTTAATTATTAAGATGTTTCAGGAAGATGCTGCTGCCCATCTCCTGGTTTTCATTTTCCCTCTGTCGACTTATGTCTGAACTTCTTATGAATCAGTATTCTTTGTTATGCAGTTCAAAACGCCGACCGCGTGTCTAGTAAAATGTAAATAACCTAACAAAAGCCTGTCAGACCGGACACCGTCTATTTTGGTCGGACAAACATCCAAAAAGCCTATATCCGGCTTTATCCGAACGCCTGGCAAACCTACCTCCGACTAATTAAAATTGCACTTAATTAAGTGGTGGCGGGTCAGTGATTAAATCCAGATCGATAAATATTTATAAAATTTAAGACGAGAACCCGAGCTGTGTGCTGCCACGACGCCATCTTGAATTACTACATACGAAATAAGTTTATATGCCGACAAGAACGACTCCTTTACGTAAGCTACATTTACTAGTTTACTTAAGAGTTTGATTATTTGAGAAAGTTCAAAAACGTAATAATTTACTAAATATTGTATAAAAGATTTGCTCATCCAAGTTACCACTTTCACCAATGCAGACAGGCGATGCATTATCATAACGAACGAAGTCTTCGCTTCCCTTCTTAGTTGAGCCAAATGCGAATCATCCAGGCATATATAACGAAATCATTTCTATCTCACGGTTCAACAGTTCAAAAGACGGGTTATTTATATTACTTAATTCCACAATATATTTTTTCTCTTGTATTAAAAACTGACCGGTCTTGCTTATAAAGTAGTTTCGTATATAAATATTATACAGTATTTTCGAATTCTAATTTGTATAATATCTAATGCAATATATGAAGAATAAAATATAAAACAATTTTTAAAGTTGGTAACAATATTATAATGAATATCCTACAATTATCCTACTCCTGAACTACTGATATTATGCATTCGTGTTATTCTCTCCTAGTTTTCTGAAATTTGCACTTCCACCGCGTGTGAACTGCACACATGTTGTGTTGTTATATCTAACAGTTATAAATTACAGAACTTAATAAATAATTTACAACCAAGATATAATAACATGAATCAAGAAAATCGAATCAAACCTATATCATTAATCAAATTGAAACGTCTATCTGTGATTTCAAAATAAATGCCTAAATTTAAGGTGAAAACTGCTATTTATCCGATTCCTAATCACAATTTACCGCTTTTAGAATTTTTGAACAACACTTTTTAATCAACTGTATACCTATCTAAGATACATAAAATATCTCGAATTCCAAAAGTCTCATGCTTAGCAGTGAAATGACTTTAATCAAAGTTTTATACAACATAAACAATCTATAATAATGTTGAACTTCGTTATAGCAAAGTTGTTTTCTAGTTTCCTAATGAGCATTCACCGCCACGGAATAATCATTATAAAATCAATTTCACACTGAAAGCACCCAACCATTGAGCACAAATTGAATCACGGGTCTAAGTATGCCGAGCGTTTCATAAACATTAACAAGTTCGGAAGCGGTTAAAGTTGATCGAGAAAACCAATTGCGGAGTTAAAATACGTTTTCGGGGGAGTGAAGGCCGTAAAACTTTATTGGCTCCAGTTTATCTTGATCCTCCTGCCATAAATTCAGATAGATAGACAGCAAAGGCGCAATTTGACAGAACGAAAGCTTGATGTAAATTAAAATAACCCTTCTGACATTAGTCTTAGGGGACTAAGATTGTTTTTTCTTTAATACTAGCTGAAGACCTCGACTCTGTCGGCATGGATTAAGTTTTTTTTAAATCCCGTGGGAACTCTTTGATTTTCCGGAATAAAAAGTTCCGTCTCCAGGATGCAAGCTATCTCTATGCCGAATTTCGTCAGTATCAGTTTAACAGTTGAGCCGTAAAAAGGTAACAGACAGACAGAGGGACAGAGAAAGTTACTTTCGCATTTATAATGTTAGTATGGTTAATACAAGCGTAAAATGTAAAATACCAGCCTATATTAATCCCACTGATTAACACCGGCCTCCCTCCCTACTCGAGAGTCTTCTGTTGACAGCTCAAGCTGTCACGGGTCTATAGTCAGAAGTACGAGTATATTGCATATAGACTTATAATAAACTAATTAAAAACTTTCTTAGAATAATTTACAGAATCCGTTTTTTTGGCGAGTATACCAATAAAGCTACTCTCCACAATACAGGAACTTGAATTTCAAGTTTTACACAATATTTTTGTTGGTTACGAATTATAACTGAAAACAAATGACTACATACCATCATCATCATCATTTCAGCCTATCACTAGTCCACTGCTGAACATATTCCTCCCCCATAGATTTCCACAAAAGTCGTAGCTGTCATTTTAGGGGGAATTTGCCAAAGTGACTAAATAATTACAATGTAATCTATTGTTTTTCAAAACCTCGTAATATGAAACATTACTTTTATTCAACATTTTTATATGGTACAGATGCAGCGTCCTTTCAAAAACTTATTCGAAAAGTAGGAAATAATAAATTTATGTGGAGGTATATCTGAAGAAAGCAAAAATGATATAAACTTATATAAATATTAATTAGCGCCGTGACAGCTCAGGGGCGCGCTCATCGTACGCGAGTGACCTGTGTTCGATTCCCGGAGCCGAGACCAGTAAAATTGTTAATTGCTATTTTAAATGCTGATGTACCTAGTGCTCGGCGGTGAAGGAAAACATCGTGAGGAAACCTGCAAATGGAAATAAAAAATATTTCGAAGACATGTGAAGTCCACCAATTGGAGCCGCGTGGCGGATTCTTTCTAGCTCCCACTCCAAAACCCTCTCGGAATTAGAGAGGCCTGTGATTTTAATAAATGTATAAGTAAATAATTCAAGTAAATATAATATTTTCACGTGTGTACATTGTAATTTTCAAATTTATCTCATGATCTAAAAAAACAATATATTTATAGTTAATGACAATTTTAATAAAAGGATCTTTCAAAAATTAGGGGTCAGTAGGACTTAGCCCGCCGAATGCGTAACAATCGGCGACGGACTTCACGCAGACGCGTGATAAACCGAATCATCATTCCCCGTTAAAACCTTTGGAAAGATCAGTTAGATAATTTTTCGTCGTAGTACTGTTAAAAGTGATCAAGTCAAACCATATCGTGATTTAATTTACTACTAGCGCCATCTGTTGCTAAACAGCAACACTAAAATACATAAAAAACTTCTTTGTTTTAACGAATTATTAATTTTAATTTATTTTTATTTTCAATACTTATTCATATTTATTCTTATTATTAATACGTTTGGTATTCCAATAAATCTACAAAAAATGCAAGAACTTCTAAAAATCGGCCACCACAGCTAGGATCGAACACGCGTAATTTCTTATTTCTCACAGTGGAAAAGTGGACTTAAGAATTCCAGCACCTTTAAAATATTTATGATATTACAATGAAAAATTAGCTAAATAGATTTCAGTGTTACTTTACGTTATGCAACCGAATTTCATGTAAACAGATTTAAGCATATCATCACAATATTATTATTTTTTTTAACCTTAGGAACTAACTATATTGTCTACTAGCGATCCGCCCCGGATTCGCACGGGTAGATAGATATAAGAAAGATAAAGTAGTACCTTATTTGAGCAAATAGCACAACCACAATTCCTTACACTAACCTTGTTTTTGTAGCGAATATTCTTATCGGCGACTCTGTAGCTGGTCAGGTAAGATTACGTTATTTTAACAAAACAATATTTTATTTATGGGAACATAAGCTATGAAAGTTTCGTGGGTCAGAGCTTCCTTGTAAACATATTTGATGTCGTGGTAGCAAAATAAAACGACCGCTCTCGACCGCTGCACAAAGGGAGCTGCGCACCTCTGTGATGCCCAAGTCGCATGAAGTCGGGCGGCGGCACGGCGTTCGAGATTTTTATACCCGTCGTAACTTCTAAACGATAGGTCCGATTCGAATAATTTAAAGAGGAATTTACATGTACATAATCAACTTGACTATGAATATATTTAATTGGATAAGGTTTAATATCATGGTCCGAATGTCATCACCTTTCGATTTTACCCGTGTTTTGATTGACTAATTTGAACAAAAAGCGATTATTGTGACTTAACTATAATAGTTAGACATATAGCCTCGCGGACTTTTTTGAGAGTATAAGTACAATTAAAATGTAGTACATTATTTTATTTGTCATCAATAGTTTTTGTAGCGCACGCCAAATAGTGACTTCTATTAGTAAATTTTTGATACCTTGAGTTAAACTATAGCAATTTTCGTAGAAATCTCATTTTTATTTAACTTAAATACAGCTCATGTTAGTCGCTGATAATGTAGCTGTATATGGGTGAAATAATTTTTAAAATCGGTTCAATACTTTTTGAGTTTATTCATTACCACCAAACAAACATACAAAAAATCAAATCTTTTCTAATCATATTTCCAAGGAAAAAATAAAAAGAGAAAACAGTATTTTGCTAAACAAAGAATAACCTGTTCTTATAAAATATCAAAAATATCACAATGAGACTAATCAGATTCCGGTCAACGACGAAAACTTTCCATTAATTCGTTTGTAAGTGTGTTCATATCTGCTGCACCCTGTAAAATATCGAAATGGAGCGGAACATATGTAACACACGAAATTTAAGTTAAAATTCCTGTTTTAATCCCTAAAATTTTTATTGAAATACTTTGAGTTAAATTTTTATTGAGATACTTTTTAATAGGCTACGAGCCTATTCAAGAAAAACTTTCCGACATACAGACACAAATTCAAAAAATTTCATTTATGATTAGGCATCGTATAAGTAGCTGTTTTCACTTAAATTTTGGCAATTACTTTGAAATCTGAGACGGACATTTCAATTATATTATTGGTATTCATTAGTTGGTTTCGTCAGTTCATCAGTCATCATTTACATAGTAAATTAACTATCAATAAACAGTTTTACTGTGGTAAAACTTAAGATCTTTAAACCCAAACTTAGCGTGTTATCTTAAATCAGAAACCAAAGGTCCCAGAAATAAATACTGCGACGCGTCTTATATTCGCTCAGGTGTTATTTAATATGTTTGACTATAAAACGTAATCAATGTCCATCCGGAATACTATAACTTCCTAAAAGCGAATGATTTTTAATAATCGGTCCAGTAGTTTATTAGATTACCAGCCTTTCACATACCTACCACCCCATCTCATCTGTCGACTTTTACGACACCCGCGGGGGGTGACGTTAAAGTCGACAGAGGCAAAATGAAAACCAGGACATGGGTAACATCATCTTCCTGGAACATCTAAATAAATAAACTGCGGTTGCCATCCCGCCTGCCAAGCGTGGCAACTATGACAAAATCCCCCGAAACTGAGAGCTACAAATTTTTGTGGCAATCTGTAAGGGAGGTGTAAGTTCGGCAGTGGACTAGTGATAGGCTGAAATGATGACACCCGACATCTCTACAACTACGACGAAAGTGAATATACCGTCGACTCAACAACACGCAGATACCGCTATGGATAGAATTGGACGCCTATAGAAACAAGTAGGTCAATACTACGATCTTGCAACACAACCGGATCGTGATAGTACTCATCTGGTCACCACAACACGAGGCGAGCCTCTTTTTAGAAATGTAACTTTTAAAATCTAATGCAACTTCGATTTTGCATATAGTATAATTATACGTGTTATGTAGACACATATTTAACAAAACAAAACTAATTGTAACTAAATAATTAATAAAAAATATCTACACATAATAATTACTACGTATGTTATCAGCGCTGCGATTCCGCGGCTTATGCTGAGATCCCTTCTGCCGCTTTATCACGGCACACACAAACACATTTTGTTTTTCTTTACGTAGTTATTTTTCTTTATATTTTTTTTTGATACGTCGTATTAACATGACATTACTGGTGGTAGAATTCCTATGCAGGAATCCGTCGAGGTAGATACCACCCCAGGGCCAGTTATTCTGCCGTGAAGCAGTGTGCAAACATTACTGTGTTTCGGTTTGAAGGGCACTGTGAGATAGCGTAATCACTGGGCATTTGAAACTTAAGAACTGATGTTTCAAGGTGACGGGCGCAGTGTGGTGTCACACAGAAATATTCTGGGTGACACAGCATTTGTTGTGGGCGGACGTTGCACTTACCATCAGGTGAACGTTTTGCTCGTTTCGTCACTTTATACAATAAAAAAATGTATTATGTGTGTAGATCGAGACACCGTCCGTGTAGTGGCGGCTTAATAGAACCTACCACTCCAGCTCGTCCCGTGGGTGTCGTAAAAGTCGACAGAGGGAAAATGAAAACCAGGAGGCAGGAGCATCTTCCTGGAGCATCTCAATAAGCAAACTGCGGTTGTCAATCCGCGTGCCTAGCGTGGCAACTATGGCAAAATCCACTAAAAAAAAATTTTGTGGCAATCTATGAGGGAGGCCTATGTTCCGAAGTGGACTAGTGATAGGCTGAATTGAAAATGATGATTATGTTTTTATTTATGTCGTTAATCAAAAAACCGAATTCCATAAAGCAGCTCCAAACATGCTTATGTGAATTTAATAGTTTCATGATTTTCTCATGGATCCCATTCATCAGAACTTGACCAAATTTATATGAGATCACCACTACGGTACCCCCTTTCTATTTTACATATATAGAACATTATTATAATAAATAGTAAATACAATACAATTAATATTTCGAATAGAGATAGATTATTGATTAGAGATTAATATACCGACCGCCTTGTCCAGTGGTCAGAGTATCTGAGGTATCTGGGCCTTGAGTTCAAATCTCAGTCGGAGCCAACAGTTACAGAAACACAAATAATGTTCTTTTTCGGGTCTGGTTGTGTTGTGTATTTGAAACTTATCAGACATCGCTTTTGTTTCGCGTTTATACATTACCAAAGTTAACCATATTGCAAATTTTAATATTGTAAAATGACGTGGAGAAAAATTTAATAATAATGTTAATACTTACATATAATATAAAAAAATGCAAAACATTCAAAATGTTTTGAATATTAATATAGCAATTCTGCGTTACTTTTCTTATAGCAGAGAATTACTAAAATTTACGTTGGTTAAGGGAAAACTTGTTATCATAGTAAACGGTACGGCATTGCGGTTAACAATTGAACATAACGTATGCAGGGAAAGCCGTTGTTTTCCGGGCTGGTAGCTCGTAGCCGCCACGCCACGGTTCTCTCTTCAACGCTCCATGCGCCGCTTGAATGGCGCTCGTTGCATGTACTGTCTCATAATTCATACTTTAGCGAGCAACCTGACTAGGTTCGATGAAATGTATATCTAGGCCAAACGTTATTTGTGGCATTCAATCATTATTTGACTAATTAATGTTGATAGGATTCCCATGCAATAATCCGCCTAACTCAGAAGTATTTATTAAAAACAATGTAGCGCGGATTGCGATGAGTTTAGAAGCTTAAAATTACCCATGAACTGAATGACAAATATTTAACTTCTATTAAGTGTGACCGAGAGGTTTCGCAACGACTTTTTATAACATAAATTCTAAGTTTCGGCAAAATTAAAACAATTCTTGGTGTGTTTTTTCAGAATTATCACGCTCCCAGAAAAATTAAGTCATGGGTGGCAAACTTACTGATAGTAGCAGCCCTACAATTGGCCCAAGCACAATGTCCTTGGAAAGATACGCCAATCTTACAATCAACGTGTGTCTGCGCTCTCAATTTGGCTCACGACCTATCCGTGCAATGTGACCAGGTACTAATTGAATAATTTTTTTTTATTAAATATTAACCATTTTAATATTATTCATTAACTTTAATTATTTTTCAGGTGGACTTCGCCATGCTTTTATCAGCGTTAAATTCAAACGCTCGTAAAATTTCGATAGACCTACTCTATATAAACAACTCAACCATCCCAGTACTCGACGACGATTTGTTCGCAAATCTAAAAATTCACAATCTACAAATATCTGGCTGCAAAATGAAAAAAATAGGAGATGAAGCATTCAGTGGGCAAGGTCCGTATATAAAAAACTTAAATTTGCAGGACAATGAATTGACAGAAGTACCGGTACGGGCGCTAAGAATTTTAACGAATTTATCACTGCTAGATTTATCTAAAAACCGAATAACACGTATTGGAAATCACGCTTTCATTACTCTCCAAAAATTAACAACTCTAAAGTTATCTGATAACAACGTAACTTTAGCACCGCAAGCTCTCACCGGTTTAGAAAGTTCGTTAAAAAATCTAAATTTAAAAGGCACAAGACAAAAACTGGTTCCAGAGTGCATAAAGGGCCTTCGCAGCCTAGCATTTCTTGATCTATCCCAAAACAGTATCAGAGAACTACCTGGAACAGATGGTAGTCATACCTTCGAAGGATTAGATTCTTTGACAGCGCTCAACTTAGAAAGAAATTTATTAGTCAACTTAAAACAAGACGCCTTTGATGGTATTAAAAATACGCTAAGTTCGTTAAGTCTCTTAAATAATTTGTTGCCAGAATTCCCAACCACAGCGATTGGAGCTTTAACTGAACTGAGAGTATTAGATATCGGATTTAACTTGTTAAACAAATTACCTTCTGATGCTTTTCTGAAGAATCCTTCGATAACGTTGTTAGCATTAGACGGAAACCCCTTACCCACTGTCCCAGAGAAAGCTTTAGCTCACTTAAATCACACACTCCGTGGCCTCAGTATAGGAGGAAGATTTTTGAACTGTGACTGTCGTCTTCGCTGGATAATAGAATGGATACGCAGTGGGGAACTGCAAGTTACCTCTCGTGAAAGGAATCCTCAATTCTGCGGAAATCCACCTCACTATCGAGAGCGTGGCTTTTACGGTTTCGAACCGAATGAACTTATTTGTGAGCAAGAAACTACTACCACTCAAGTTAAAGTAATTTCAACTTCTACTTCTACTTCAACAACAACGAAAGAAGACATTAATGTTTATACGAGACCAATTACAACTACCACACCTTCAACAACTAGCGTCCGAACCACAATACATAGTACAACAACTACAATGTCTATTAGCCCGAATACTAGTGAAGAAACTACAGTGAAATCAGCAAGCACGTTACCACCAACTACAAGTAGCGATCGACCAAGTCGCATACCCACGGTACGACCTGCCGCGCCGACTTGGCGGCACACTTCCAATCAACGACCTCCACTGATTATGAACTTCCCGCAACAAAAGCCAAAAATAGACGATTCGAACGAGGTTGTTGTAAAAAATGCATATAGGCAAGACAACTCTGTCATAATACAATGGGATTCAGATGTTGCTAATATACTAGGTTTCCGTGTTGTATACCGATTATTTGGAGATAAAAGCTTCAAACAAGGACCGCCATTAGAAGCTAGCGAAAGAGAGTTCAAAATTAAAAACGTTCCCTCTCAGGTAAATTTTGTATATATTTTAATTTATCACGAAGACTGTCTTATAACTTATATGACAAAAATACATATTGTTACAGGAATGCATTGTCGTCTGTGTAATATCGTTAGAAGAAGTACATGTGAGTCCGGAGACAGTCCCGTACTTGCAATGTCGTGAAGTACGCACAGTATCTGCTGCCGCATCCAATATGGATAAAATAACAATAGCTGCAAGTGCAGCTATTTGCGGTACTATTGTCGTAGCAGTTCTTATTTTTGCGGCTGCATCGCGTCGCCGATCACGGACTGTACACCGACTGCACAGCCAGCTTCCAGAGAAGATGCCCAACAGCTGCTGCGGGGGTCTACCTGGAACGCCGAGTCCCAACGGACCATTATCTTCGTTAGCAACGATCGGCGCATTTGGAAAGCAGCGTGAGTGGGATCAAGTGTCGGCTTACAGTGCACGTTCGATCCCCCGTGCACGTACCTATACAGAACCGGCTGCTCCGGAACCCTTACCATGCCGTCCAGGCCGCACTCGTTCTTTTGCAGACGGCCAATCTCAACATAGTTACTCACATTCCGGTCGTTACGGTGCGCCCGGATATCCCGGCAGTTTGTTAGGGTCGAGAACTGGTAAGTGATGTGATTAAACTTGTCAACGAGCTTAAAAATACTTCTTCAATTTCTTTGTTGACTTGTACAGTCGTCTTTATAACTACTTTATTTTGCTTTCCTAGATCTTCGCCAATCACGCCAGTCGTTAGGCGCCACGTCGGAGCGGGCGTCTCGGTTATCGCTTAGCGGTGCGGCCGGTGGAGCTACCGGCGGTACCGCCGGCTCTAGGAGAAGACCACGATCGCGCTCGCGACCAGCTAGCCGATATAGCGTCGGCTCTCTAGGGTTAGGCTATTGCGACACGTCCGACAACTGGACGGATCACGATATGGACATATACATGGCGCGTAACCCGACAGCACGGGGCGGCCTAGTGCCATTATAGCGCGGGAGGGACGCGGGCACGGCATATAAACAGGAGGCGCAGCGCGGGCGCTGCTCGCCGTCGCGGAAGGCCACCTCAACCGGCACCTCCGTGTGCATGCGAGAGGACTGCTCCCGTATACGCCCACGCCGTCACTCACACCGCCATAGTAGAGCGAAACGCGACAGATACATCGATCGGACTTGGGAAAATTATGACAGCAATATTAACGCGAATTTTCGTTGATTATTTCATTTCACATAGCGTGTGGGTCGAATTTAAAATAAGACTTGTTAACTAAGAATTATTACGAGTATTTCCCTACAACGGAGTAAACTTAAATATGACGTTACAAGACATAAAAATCACGACATTAATAGTAAATGTAGTTGAATTTTAAAAACACCAGAAAATATAATTTGTAGTTGTTTGTATAGACTTTTAACGTTGATTAAGTACGATAACCTAAACATAAATATAGACAAACCCACTCGAACTTAAAATGATGTAAAGTTTACAAGTTGGGTTTTAAGAAAAACCTTATGTACATTTTCATTATAGAAAGTCTACACTTTCTCAATGAAAAATGACAAGATTAATAGATATATAATTATATATTTCATTATCCATGTATTATATAAAACATTAATTATATTACTTATACTTACCTCTATGTATTTAGACAACTATTTGTACAGCAATGCAATGCTCTTTATATATACTAGTGTCGACAACAGTTATTTTGTTTCTTGTATAAATTTCATCAAAACTATTTAAAACAACATTTAATTTAGAAACTGAAACATACTGCTAGTCCCAATTATATTTCAATGCTGCATGAAATATTTTTTTATTCCATTTTGTTATAAAAAGAAAATGTACATACTAGATATTAAATATGGTATTTATTAAGTAATTCTCAAAGAATATACTTAATACCTTTTTAATTTATTTTTGTTGTAGATTATTTTTGTACATTAATTCTATTCTAAATAAAATTTACGTTCACCATTTCCAATGTGAATTGTATTGTATAGTAATTATAGTTGTAAATAAATTATATTGCATAGTTTAAAGAAAGATTTTGAGAGACATTTACAGTATTCATGATCACCAATATTCACTTGTTAAACCCATGTTTTATAATAATTTATTTCAATTTCAATAAATACAGTAAAATAGCCAATTCATATGATTAATTGATGAACAGGCAATTTTTTAACAAAATGAAAGTTAGTGGACACTCAATAATTTTCATAAAAAGTTTCTTTCTTAAAAGTTGGCAGGGGAAAACATTATGAAAACATAGTGAAACCAATACATGGAAATAATGTCGTATATTTTACCTGCTTTAATGATTACAGAACTAGACTGACAGAATGTCAGTCTAGTTCTGTAATTAAATATTTCTAGTTGTTAATACCTAAGATAACAAAATTATAAAAGAAAATAACTTTATGGTTTATTTGCCTGGATGTAAGGGCTATCATAATGGTGCTATTTTAGATTAATAAAATGTACAGAAAAGTGACAATAAATAAATTATGATAAAAATTGTTTTTTTCATTTCTATACTCAAGTAGCTTACAAAAATTAAGGCTTGTGTAAATATAAAGGCACGCGCCTCTACCATGCCATGTATTTGTTATGAGCAGACGTTATACTTACCATCAGGTTCTGGGATTTGCTTGTCTTGTCACCTTATCCTACAAAATAAATTAAAAACAGCTTGAATGTGACTTACCCCGGCACAATAACACGATGCTCCCAACGATACTGGAGCTCTTGTACAAACTCGTACCAGAAATGTGCTAAATATGGCAGTCCACCTGCGTCCAGAAGACGGGCTGCAGTCACCGAGAGTCTCCAGACTAGACCATCTTCTGGACTTGTCTTCACATAATTGCACAACTTAGACTCGCTATCACCCTATAAATTATTAAAATAAATTATTCTATAAACCTATTTATAGCTTTGCAGTTTATTTTTAATACCTATACCTATCTTTAATTATTTGAGAAATAAAATACGGGGACATATTCATGTGTGAAATATTTAAAACAATGGTTTACTAACTCCATTGACAAATTCTACAACAATTAACTCTTTAATGCTAATTCTGGTACTGGCACCGTATTGAATTCTATGTCCTGCAATGAATTGGGATATACTGATTATGGTGATTATATATTAATGTAATGAAAAAAAGTATATATAATCATACAAAAAATTATTCAAGATCTGTTATAAAAAACAGAAATGATAAATAATTCAGTGTAAATACTAACAGATTAACAACTTTACATTGGTAAAATTTTAATTGGGTTAAGTTTGGTTTAGCATTCTTTAAATGTAAAGATAAACAAAAAAAATATTATTATTCAAGGTTTAAGTAAAATTCCTATGCAGGAATCTTCCATACTTCCAAAAAAAAATAACATACATAAGACATAAGATCAAGACTGTATCACATAAGGGGTAGTCAAAGACTGGGCACTCACTGCAAATCTGTTTTTGCAGTGACTGTCACAATCCACGTTTCACCAAAACAATATAATGCACTTGGTGAGATAGGTGGTGAGCCCATCACCATCATGCGCTGTTGGGTGCACAGTGCAGTTTAATTCCTTACTCGCCTTTTACGAGATCCATTGGATGAAATGGAGTGGTAGTATTCTTTTATCGAGCCGCCACCACATGGCTAAAAAAATAACAAACAGACAAAAGTCACTAAAAGTAACATTATCGTCACTTTTATTACTACTCTTCAAATCTTATTGCTAGAGCATAAAATTAGGCATGGTGGTTAAGGACAAGTGAGTGTCTCTGTGTTTATGTGTACACTTGTAGTACTATAATAACTCCTGTGCAGTTAATTGTTTCAAACAGTATTCTATTGGAATATTGTCCAAGAGGACATCATGACAGCCCAACCTAATAAAGACATATCAGACAATTCCAATGCATGCATAGTGAGGCATATTAAAGTATTACAAAGAAATAGAAATGCATACTTGCTTAGATTCCACATCTAGCTGGGCAGGATATGTAAATGTACTGTTTTCAACTGCATCCGGAAATACATAGTACAAGAGTGGCATCAATAAATCATCTGTTATAGGGCCTTTAAACTCTGAAACACTCATACTTTGGCCAATAGCAGCCTTGACAAGTTTGGAAATTGTGATAGGAGCTTCAGTAATTTTATGCAATGGATTAATCAACCCCAAGCTCTTACTTAATCCTAAAATATCCATTAATAAATTTGTCTCATCCAATAAGTTCATCACCTTACTAATCATTTCTGATAATTGACAATTTATGTTGTTCCTCAACTTAAGAGTTATAGTCCAAGTCGGAGCCATTATTGGATCAATATCCGAAAAGGTGGAAGAATCTACAATAGCACTCTCACGGAACTGAGGCCAAATTGCATTTAACAAAGCACTATGTATAGGATTTTTTTCTGCACCAAATGGAAGTTCTATTAGTTTCTTAACATCAAAACCATCAATAGATAAGAATTCATTTGAGTATGTTGTCTGCTTCCATGCAAATGTATCTGAATCTTTTAACTCATAACAAAATTTGGCAGATATTAAAACAGCATCTAGTGCTACTGGTGATGCAATCTTAGATTTAAACAGGCCAACTAATCCACTAAGATGAGAACACTGATTGGAAATTCTTTTCAAATGTATTGTGTCAAAACTAGTTTTGTAATCATTATCTTCATAGATTCCTAAATACACCTGCTGCCAATGTTCTCTGATTTTTACAAAAAATGGTACACCACAGTCAACATTAGCAAATGCTATGTTTGCAGAACTCATAACAATTTTAATTATACTCCCATTTATTAAAGGATTATTAGAACATAACATTAAATATCGTTTTAAGCCAAACCAACTGGACACAGGAAACGAACTACCGTCACTATCTTCCATAAAATTAAATGCGGACTCCCAAAGTCCTTTATGCAATTCAGAGAGAAAGGAGTGATCATCGGAGTATTCCAAATCAAGGGTGTTTTTGACAGGTTCCAGCGTATGATAGGAAAGCGTAAAAGTTATGCCGTTAAATTTGATTTCTTCTGATTTTATCATCCATTTCTTTGTATATTCTGTACCATATTTAAATAATTTGGATTTAGACAAATGCCACTCATTAATAACCTCCTCTAACCGTGCGATAAATACTTCCCATTCAGACACAGTTGTAAAATCCTGATGATAAATATCATATTCATCAATTTCTTCATTCATTTTAATTACCAAGTGCGAAGAAACCAAAGAACAAAAAATTACTTGGTAGCAAAAAATAAATTATGGAATATATCAAATTCAATGACAAACAGCTGTTTTGACTAAATGACATTATTTTGTTGTTGTAGTCATATTTTTTTTATTTCAACAGCAAATAAGCAGAAGTGTAGAACCATACCGCCACTCATTATATGTGGAGTACTTTTTAGACTAATTTTTATAAAATTGAAATTGGTTTTTAGAATTACTTTATGATAAATAAAAATTATCACTATCAAAAGTGGGCTACGTGTGGCCTACCCTCTGCCTACCCATTAAAAAAAGTGACTGTATGTATTAAAAAATATTTAGAAAAAACGTGTGTATCTGTTTCCATGACAACCTGACTTACATAAATAATAAATACATACGAGGTGTGGATTGAATACAACGTTAATATCTTAAAATGTTCAAAGGGGACAATTCTCACTCATTAAGCTACGAACAGCAGGCAAAATTTATTCAAGATCGAATTACCAGCGTGGAGAAACACTTTGGTGACCTATGTGTTGCATTCGGAGATTATGCCAGGAAGACTGGAAGGTAAATGCTTTTTGATAAAGTAATCCGTATCAACTAATACTACTACTTTTGTAATACACTGTACTTATATTACATTGTATAGTATTTATATTGTATTAGATTGTATCATAAATTCAAAAGTGGGTTAGTCGGAGTGAACACACATTTGCCATTATGCATTTGCTTTTGCTATAAACATCAATACATTTTCATGAGATTTGAATACATGTATTAAGAAGGTAAACATAAGATATTTTTGGTTCCGGTATCTTAGTAGAAATTTTAGAATTCATTATTAATAATCCAACTATGTATTCAAAAGTAAGGGCGTGAAAGAAGGACTAGAAAAAAAGGATACGTGTCATATAATTTATAAATGAATAAAATAACATTAAAATGTATGACTTTTGGAGCCAATTCGAAAAGAGGCGGTAGCTACTTATCTAAAAATTATATATTTATACCTAGATATGTTTTTTGTGACAGAGTACGTGACATGGGAGATGAACTCGCCAAAGTAATAAAAGACTATGCCAATAACGAAATCGTTAACAAGTCTCTAAGCACTGGTCTTGATAATTTATCTATAACTTTAACGGCAGTGGAAGAATATAGAAATTGCGAAGTACAGCGTTTAGAAGCTAAGGTAAATGTAACAACAATGTATGTTTTATCCTCAGATCTTAGCAAATGTGTAGCTTATCAAATGTGAAAGAAATATTTAAAGTGCCACAAATGCTCGTTCGTCCCAACCTACCCATATCCGAAGTAACGCTCACGAGCTTTAAAGACACAAGGACAATCACAATGCAAAAACAAAAACCCGAAAACTAATTAAAAATTAAATTTTTTTTTTTGGTTTTCCAGTTTCGGGAAATGATGATGAAACGATGAATTAGTCGTAGCTTATCGTATCTTGTTAGCATCGTTTATTTAAACACAATTTCTTTTCCATTTTTAATTTGAATTTAATTTTTTTAAGAAATCGACTTATATCACATCGTCATATCATTACCATTCTATTCCCATTTTTCCCATTTTTCCCATTTTCGGACCACTGCTGAACATAAGTCACCTCCATCTATCGCAAAAATCGCTTCACCTTTTGGGCCGTCATCCAACATTGCGTGAGAAAGTTTCCACTTAGGAACTTTTTCTTCCTGATGGTCGTCTGTTCAACCTGTGACATTAGATATTGCCGCTGTATTTTACCCTTTTCTTTAACCTTTGTCGGTTGAATAGAAGAAGAATATTCTACTGCAGATATCATTATTTATGTCACGCTATGAATTGCAGGTAATCGGTGAACTCTGTCAATATGAAGCCATCTGTAAACATGCCAGAGAGGAACTGAAGCACACTATGAACGTAAGAGAAAAAGAAATGGCACGGAAGAAAGTCTTAGATAAAGCCAGGGAGAGACAACCGTTTAATAGGCAACAAGTGGTATTTTTTTATAATAATATTATTAACTAATTTCGGTAGGTACTTTCAATTTTAATTTCCTTAATGTTTCTAGTACTTATTTATGTTATTAGTTTGCTCATATCAAGATATTGTTAATACCTATGCAAGAATCCGTCTAGGTAGGTACCACCCCAGGGCCAGTTATTCTGCCGTGAAGCAGTAGTGTGCAAACATTGTTGTGTGTCGGTTTGAAGGGCACTGAGCTAGTGTAATCACTGGGCATATGAGACTTAAGAACTTACGTCACAGAGTAATGGGCACAGAGTCAGCATTTGTTATGGGCAGACGTTGCACTTACCGTCAGGTGAACGTTTTGCTCGTTTCGTCACTATATCCAATAAAAAAACCTCAAACACTGTTACCATAATATACTATTTTATCAAGTCCATATTATAAACCCTCTCCTCCTTGGTGATACATCGTGAGGTTTTAAGCTACTACTTAATAATGCGAATGTTAAATGCACCAATTGTATGGCAATTTGATAAAGCTTAAATAATTGAATTTTTAGAAATCAGTATACTTATTTAACATTATTGCAGAGTTACAACGAATAGTGTTATTTGAATATAATTTAGCTATCTTGTGGTTAGAGTGCCTGACTTCTACGCCGCAGATCCTGGGTTTGACTCCTAGCTGAAGCCAACATTTGAGCAAGAACACAAATTGTTGTTTTTCGGGTCCGGTTGAGTTGTGATTGTCCCCGTGTCGCTGACACTGCATCCCAGCCTTATCGATTGTTATAATTGTTATCGTGTATAAGAGCCGATCTTATCGCATGAGTGTTACATCGAGCCTAGTTAGGTTGGGATGCGTGAGTGCCTCTGTGTTTACCTGTACACGTGTGGCACTATCATATCTCCTGCGCATTTGATAGCTTCCGACAATATTCGAAAGTTGTCGCCGTGGTCGAAAACCTGCGGTACCAACGGTAAACATACTACGGTGGATTGAAAAGTACCCGGCCTAACACAGATCCCTTCAATTTTAAAAATCAAATCTACCCACATTATTTAGTTCAGTTCAGACTAGTTCATTGTGTGAAGTTCGAAACGTGTGCGATAATTAGTTGTGATTTTATAAATTTATTAACAAAGTAATCGGTCATAATTTCCGCGAATAGAGCAAATCGAGCAGCGTGCCGTCATTAAGTACCTCCATAAAAAGGGGCTATCATCAAAAGCCATCCATGATGACATGGTCAGTACATTAGGCGATTGTGCTCTGTCATATTCATCCGTCAAAAAATGGATAGCAGAATTTAAGCGTGGTAGAGAGAGTGTGAAAGATGAACCCCGCTCTGGAAGGCCTTCGACGTCAACTACTGACGAAAATATTAAAAAAGTACTTGATTTAATAATGGGAGACCGCAGATTAAAAATTAGAGAGATAGCCGAGATTATAGGCATCTCTTATTAACGAACTCAAAACATCATTGTCAACGAGTTGGGTTTCCACAAGGTGTCTGCGAGGTGGGTTCCGCGATTGCTTTCAGTTGAACAAAAAAGGACGCGATTGACTATTTCACGCGACTGTTTGGAGTTATTTGAAGCCGATGCAGATGATTTTTTGAATCGTTTTGTTACTATGGACGAAACATGGGTTCATTACTGTACACCAGAAACAAAACAACAATCAAAACAGTGGAGAAGACCTGGTTCACCACCCCCTAAAAAGGCTAAGTCGATTTTGTCGGCAAATAAGGTGATGGCTTCAGTATTCTGGGACTCGAAAGGTGTGATTATGATTGATTATCTTGAAAGGGGTCAGACTATAAACTCTGATTACTACTGCACCTTACTACGTCGTTTACGAGAGGAAATAAAAGAAAAACGTCGAGGAATGCTCAGAAGAAAAGTCCTGTTTCATCAAGATAACGCCCGTGTTCACACGTCAGTAAAGTCAATGGCTGGAATTCACAACTGTGGCTTTGAACTGTTACCGCATCCGCCGTATTCACCTGATCTGGCACCATCAGACTTCTTTCTGTTCCCTAACCTAAAAAAGCACTTGGGAGGTCAAAGATTTTCGACAAACGACGAGGTCAAAGCAGCTGTAGACGCATATTTTGACTCGTAAGGAAGAATCATTTTTTTTAACGGTCTAAATGCTTGGAAGGGGAGGTGGCAAAAGTGTATTGAACTTGATGGTGATTATGTAGAAAAATAAAAATATAACTGATTTAGTATGTGTTTATTTTCTTGGTTGGGCCGAGTACTTTTCAATCCACCCTCGTATTAACAGTCCACTGGATATAAGCCGCTCCTGAAAAGATAATCACCAGGCTTGGCAGGCGGATCGACATTATTGTAAATCTCTATTATACACATCGGGTTCAAATATTACGCTTATCATCAGTCCAGTAATTTATAGCTGCTAATATCTCTATTGTCCAGACATACGCAGAATCCGAATTATTAAAAGCTTCGGCGGAGATGTCTCGTACAGCTAAGGGTTTAAGCGAACAAACAGAATTCTTTGAGAAACGCAAGCTTCAACAACTGAAGTCGCTGTTGTCGAACTTCGTCATGATAGAAATGACGTTTCATGCGAAAGCCGTCGAGCTCTTCACGGTAGCGTATCAACAAATAGCCGACATAAATGACAGGGCTGATTTAGAGGTAAGCATTTATTTATTCGTGAATACTAATATCAACATTATCATTAACAAAATCATTTAAGCCCATCTCAAGTCCTCTCCATAAACTATCACAAATCACGATCCTGAGTCACCTGCATCCTTCGGCTTCCCGCTAAACCGTGCAGGTCGTTGCTCCATCTAGTGTAGGGTCACCCTAGCACCAACGAAAACATTTCTTTTCCAACGGTTATCGGTTATATATTATTTATTATTATATTATTAGCTTTTCTAAGATATAACGAATGTAATCTTTATTATAAAATAAAATTATTAATAATTAACATACTCGTATATCACTAAAATTTTCAGCGTAATGTAACGATTCGAATAAGAGCGCGATGTAAAAGCCGCGAGGTCTTTTCTGTCGGAAATGCCAAATTCCTTGGGAATGCCGAAGTCGTTCGTAGCAGTATAAAATCCAAAGTCTGTAATTTCGTAATTCAAAAGTGGCATGTCAGTCGATACAGTATAAGGATTCAAGGTCCGCAAACAATACAAAGTCGAAAAATAAGATCATTAAAACAACGTTAAAGATGAAGAGAGTACACAGTAGCAATTTGAAAAATTAAAAGAAGTTCTGACGAGGAACGGTGTTCTTGAGAGTTTAAAATTATTTCTCACAATTCCTAGCATTAAAACTTTGTAGAAAACTTTCACTGAAGTTTCGTTTCGGGGTCCAAGAGATGGCACTTTCAGTCATATTAAATTATAATGCTAGGTCTAAATAGGAGTTTCATATTGTATAAATGAATGATTATATCATATAACAGTAACATACAAACACTTTTATTGTGACACTAAAATGGACGTTTAGCATACGTGAGCATACAACAACTGGCTACTGTACACAAAAAGGTTAGCTTGAAGAAGGACCTACACACAGCTTACAAATAATTGAATTATCATAAGTGAGCGGTGGTGTACGAGTAGTTCGTGCGGATACATGCGGGATACCGTGTTCCAGGGCGGTTCTCACCGCCCAGAGCTACCGACACACAAGTCGAGAGTCCGAACGGAGGCCCGCAGCCTCCCTCGGACGGTCATTAGATGACTTCAGATAATAATTTTATGGAGATATTCACAGTAGCGCAAGCACGCTAGCGAACGTAACGGTCCGCATTTAGATGTTTAGTAGGAGTTTATATTTATGTATTTATGTTTGGGTCAAACCAAACCTGGCACGCGGGCCCCGGGCCCGCGAGCACAGCATTCGATGAAGCTGTAAAAGCCAAAAGGCTAACAGCGATTACTTCACCGAAATTATACATGCGGAATAACAAAATCTGCACAGATCTGCACAGGGGTGAGGAAGTGGGGGAGCTACTTAAATGAATTTACTACTCATTATTGAATAAATCTGAGCGAACCCGCAAGTAAATTCACTCGACTTAATTTGATAATTTCACTATAGCAGCATGATGCTGTTCCGTTTTATATGGCGTGTAAAGTAAACCGGAGACCGAATTACAGGCAACGGTATGTTCCAAGGACTCAGGGGCGTCACGCACCTACCTATATTTTGATTCTGTATCAAGTATGGTAGGTGTCTTAGGCCTTAGGCACAGAACCATTCACCAGAGATGCATAAATCATTTCCCCGAATGGATTGAACCTGGAACTGTTCATTTACGTTACGGAACTAGTTCCTTAAACATGTTCGCGAAATTATATAGTTCCTCTGCTAAGCACGCACCATTTCAATCATGGTGGTGTGGGAAATCTTAGTTCTCTAAGGTTATAACCTAAAAGTATGCGTAAGTTGCAAGTGTCATATTGTATTTTATCCTATAAAAGCAGTTTCGCATCTATGTATATCTGTCTCGCACATCGACACGACATCAGACTGAGTACGCTCGTCCCGGTCTGTGTTTCGGTATCGCTTGGACAAGCGGAACTAAGAATCTATTGGTATATAGTTCCAGAATTGAACATAGTTCCTGGAACTTTTAAAATCCGGATCCGGAGTCTCTGCTCGTTTATCACCGCAAGGATGATGTAAAAACAAAAGAAATCAGATTACGCGTCTTAACGCAGCGATTTTCTCCTGGACGTCTTACGGACAGTAGAGATACGAATACTTTGCCTTTTATTTTAGTTCACTAAGATCTTATTTCAAGCCGTGGTAGCTCAGGGGCCTGGTGCTCGCCTTTAATTTCATAGTAAGCGAGTAACCTGGGTTCGATCCCCGGTGCCAGCACCTCTAAAATTGTTCTACAATTTTAAGTGCTCATTTACTACGTGCTTAGCGGTGAAGGAAAACATCGTGAGGAAACCTGCATGTCCGAGGAATAGAAATATTTCCAAGACATGTGAAGTCCGCCAACCCGCATTGGAGCAGCGTGGCGGATTCTTCCTAACTCCTAAGCCCTTTCAGAAATTAGAGGAGGCCTGTGCTCAGCAGTGGGACATTTATTGGCTGAAAGTTTACTTTTTTTATTTCAAGTTGTTTCAATAAATATTTATATAACAAATAATAATAATACCTTTTTTTGTCAAGCTTTTAGACACAGGCCTTTCAGATAACGGGGAACCTACGGTAAACATAATTTTGTTATAAAAATATGGCACAATCACGAGTGTTAGTCGTTGAGTGAGTTCACAAAAACCAGTCTGAAATAAAACATGAGTTAATATTAATATTATTTTCTTATAACGATTAATATATATATACAGGGTCATTCGTAATGTCCTATACATCCCGGCAGGTTGGGCTTAGGGACGATGTGTATATGCCCCAAAGTTATAATGAGCCTCGTAGCGTGATACCTGTAGGAGATATGTCGACTTAAATAAGTTGCTTAATACTCATAGGTGACTACTCTGTTATACAACTGATCGAGGCAATGAACTCATAGATTTAATTGGGCGTTTTTTCATTCAGCTGCCATCGAAAGAACTCGCTAGTACTAGGATAACATGAAATCTGTTGCAAAGTAATTCCGTTAGTATGACGCCGTGGTAGGGTAACGTAAATTTAATGGAAAGACGTATTTTGAATTTGTCTGGTTCGAGGCAACGACTTTTTACGAGTTAGGGTCGCGTAAAGTTTGACAAAACAAATAATTTTAAAGTTTTGTATGGACATTTTTAGTATTCAATTTTGTCATTAAAGCTTCACTGTTGTGTTTATCAGATCAAAGTAGACTGCGTTGGTGCCGGGATGTTATACCAATTATGAATAACGTTGTATATAAGTAAATAAACATTACAATATATTGTAACGATTAGCACTCGTGAAATTATCAACAATATAAACAATTTATTTCTCGTTTATTACATGACTTTTACTTTCGTATTATTATTTTTAGTATAAACATAGGATAATATGTCATTATATACGTTAACAATAAATAATTGAAATCTACTATTTGTTAGAGTACATTTTTTATTTTTAATACCTATATCGTTATTATGTATAAAAGCTTAGAACTGTAAAATTTAACAGAATTTCAAAAGAAAACTACGGTCACCAGAAAAACAAATTAGCACCGGTATATCAGCAAGATCTTTGTCGTTGGCCTCGCTAATGAATCAACAGTCGCCGTCAAAAGATGATGGAGACTCGGCGGTAACTACCATTTTGTTTTGACTTTACATAATACGATTGTAGACTACAGCTCAATATTTTATGCTACAGATGCGTTATATCTTAAGCAGAGCCGAATTAACCGGGTTAAACTATCCTAAATTAAGCAACTGCCTCCATAGGCCTTGCGGTGTTTAGGGCCAAAGTTTCCTTAATCGTCGGTGGAGTCCGGGATAGAAAAACAACAAAACGGCCAGAACAAAAATTTCAATGAACATTAGATCTGTTCTAATTGTTCATTGAATTTTAAATCCGATTGCATATGCCATAAAGCAAATTTATTACAACTCTGGCGTATATATACAGTTTTTACTTCTTCTTATATTTCAGAGCTTAGCAAGAATAAGGTCACCAGACAAAAATGCCGCGCTCGGCAAGCAGAGGTCCAGTTCCTTAGCGGCGCTGATGAATCAGTCATCGTCTAAAGACGACGAGGAAACAACGGTACTCCTTGAAATGTTATTTCATCCATCTTCATAACTATGTTTCACATCTTGTTCCTTTACCTTTTATCCATCAGAATATATTCACTTAATCTACCTTAAGGCCTGTTTAAGGGTTCCGTCGTAAAAATGCAACCGTGTGTCCGTATGTCACAGCCATTTTACTTGGAGACCATTGGCACTTTAGAGATGAAATTTTGAAGGAAGGCATGTTATACGAACCGCTATACAATGGTGTAGTGAAATTACAAAAAATAAACATCATTCATGTAACTGAGAGATGATAAAAAAATCAGATAAAGAAGTTTCATAATATTTACTATTTTCTTAAATAAAATATTATTTAAGAAAATAATAGGCGCATATCTTGCGCTTCCAAAGTGGTGAAAAGTGTTTGAAAAGAAAAGTGTATTTTTCATTTTAACTGGGAATCAAGTGACAAGTGACAACAATTTTTTTACGATAGCCGTCTCTTAATAAAATTGTATCTTGTCATACATACTCGAAAATTAATATTTAGCGCCCTAATTTCAATACCAAAATTTAGATATATACATGTATCCATTTTAAATGATTATTAGTACCTATGGGTACTACCTACCTATGCCATTTACAAGTATTCTTTTTTTAGGACTCGGAATCAGACGAACCAGAATCATCAGAAGAAACCGAGTCACGTTGAATTTAAAAGTTATAAACTTTCAGTGTAAAACAATTTAGTGTACTGTAAAGAAATAAATGTGTGGCGCTATAAAGATTCTTTTACTCGATTTTTCTCAATAAAATCATACCTTCTTTTTTCTAAAACTTTGTCTATAGATCTCACTGCTTTGAGACAGGCCTCCTATCATTTTGGAGAGGTTGGAACTGGAAAGAGTCCGGACTTGGAAGTCTTCACATATCATCAAAATATTTTTTATCTCTCAGAAATATTTTTTTAATCTTCATGTAAATTTTCTTACAATGTGTTATTTATCATCATCATCATCATAATTTCAGCCTATCATTTGTCCACTGCTGAAAATAGGTCTCCCATAGTTTCTCTCATCTGGGGGGATTTGCCATAGTTGCCACGCTTGGCAGGCGGGTTCTGGCAACCGCAGTTTATTTGTTTGGATGTTTTGGAAGACAAGAACACATCTCCTGGTTGTGGTTGTGGCGTAAGAGAATATACAGCCATAATTTTGTAAAAAATATCGGTCGGATACATTAAATTGTAGGTACACAAAAATGAACAATTATTCAACTAAAAAAAATGCATAAATCAAGTATAAATTTGAATTCTTCAGATAGAATTTTTTATTGTAGTAACTAGTAGATTATATACTATTTTTTTTAGTATACATTAAATTGTATTGTGTTGGCGACCACAAAAATTACTGCGAAACCAGTCAATCGCAATAAGAGATACGTTGAGAGAAAGCAACAAAATGTCAAAATGCATTTAATACCGTATATTAAATGCATTACTGAAGTCCGGCAAAGTGCGTACTGTAAGCTTTTCGTTCTCCATACCGTAACGAATATCATCGGTTGCTTAAATACTTAGTTATAACACAATATTTTTTTTAGGGGATGTCATACCAGCAATTTGAATGTGATTTTGGGTCCCTAATTTTCATGGGCGTAGTAATATTGTCATTAATATATGGTTACCGGAGCTTTGTCGACATCTCACGCGGCTAACTTTTTCAGCGTAATACCTAGTAGGGAATCGATTAGTAAGTAGATTTCTGAGAAAAAAAATAGAAAAGCAAGTATGGAATTTGCAAAAAAATATGAAAGCTTGTTAGAAGAGGATTGAAAGAAGGTCATTCTTTCAGATAAAACAAATATTAGTCAATTTACATATGATGGTCGAAAGAGAATGGGAATGGAAACGGGAAGGTGAGCCAATAAGACAAACAGATTTTATTGAAAGCTTACAGCTTATTGTTTGTGTTCTATTCACTTCACAGAGAATAAAGAAACTTATCTCCATATTTTAAGACACCAATTAATGAATACAGTGGATAATATGTCTTATCCGATGAATGAAGTCACCTTCCAGCGGTACAATCATCCAAAGCATACCGCGAAAATAGAGATAAATTATGTTGCTATATATTGGATCAGTTTTGTAGCACAGTATCTTCGAGGTTTTCAACGAGGAGGACTAGAATATCTGGCGAGGGGTGAGGGACGTGTCAAACAATGTCCCTTATTACGAGTAGTAACTCGTTTTCGTCGGTATTCACAAGAAATGCAGCAACGTAATGACGCTGCTTTAGATAATATGCTGGCATTCTTTAAGAACGTGTGGCAGGACGGGCAAAATGCCAGTGGCCTCCGACCAGAGGGAACCCCTGGCTAGTTATTACGTAAATTAGCTATCGAACAGAAAGACCGAAAAAATATGAATAAAATCTTTATAGCACTATAAAGGGTGACAACAATAACAATTTGCGGATAATAAAGTAAAACTTTAGGTTCTCTATACCCAAGAGTATGTCATCATTGTAAGTATAGCATTTGGGCAAGCTTTTCTCCTTGGTACGTTTAAGTTAATGTTAGTTACATATCCGATAGGTGAGTATATTTTCTGTGTTTTTCTGCGTCGATATTGCTTAGAAACCACATCGACTTCACTATGCAACATTATACTTGGTAGCGGCATATAAATATACCGCCGTATATAGAACAGTTATTGAAACGCTAATACTGGTACATACCATTGCAACAATTTAATCAATCACACACTGTTCTAATAATTGGTGGGTATGACCCCAAAATCTATAGGTTTCAATAGTGCACTTCCGAGCTACGGAATAACATCGTATAACATCCGGTTAGATTCTTGACGATTTCTGAACAACATCAATAGACCATTAAAAAAAGAAGCTATTAGAGTACCTACTCAGAAGAAACTATTTTTGAGAACTCTGTATTCAAAATACAGTATAAGCTTTTTAAAACGAAAAACTCTGTAGCATAGACTTTTCCCGAGATTAATTGGTTGCCATTATTTTTCCATAAAATCTTTAAAAAAAAACTTAGTTTTAGCTTAGTAAAAATCGTTTAACTAAAATAACAGACTATATAGGTATAATAATAGAGATTGTAGAAATTTACTTTTAACCAGTAATAAAAATTAAAAAGTGGATTTGTGTCCTAATAATGTATTCGTTTGCAAACCTCTATAGAACGAAAAGTCTTTTTAGCAAAAGAAAACACTCCGTCCCTTGACTTTCGTTACAGAGTTTACACTATTCTCCAAATTTGCATCGGCATCAACTTACGAAGTTTTTAATAGATTGTTTGGACGACGTCTGATTCTGCTCATTAGTCAACATGGGAAAGTCAAACATCAATTTTTTTTTGTGGAAAAAAGACGAGCAAATCATTCACCTCATGGTAAGTAAAACATCTGCCCATAACAAATGCTGTCACCCAGAACATTTCTGTTTGGCACCACACTGTGCCCATTACTCTGATACATCACATTTTAAGTCTCATAAGCCCAGTAACACTAGCTATCAGTGACCCTTCAAACCGAAACAGTAAGTTTACGCACAAGTACTTCACGGCAGTATTCTGTTATTAATTATTATGCTAGTTATTACTGACACTGCGGTGGTACCTAACGAGACGGATTTCTGGATGAACCATGGTAAGAATTTTTAGAATTCGGAAAGTTACTGAAAAAAACTAAGTGCAAATAAAAACAGAGTTCAAAGGACAAGGTGGTTCAAGCAGCAATGAATATTATGGAATTCATATCACTCCATATTAGAAAGTTGTTACATAATTACGATACCTTTTTTTTAGAATAGCATGTGGCTCTCTAATACCAGAGGAATAGCAGATGCTTTGCCGGCCTTTGAGAAAGGAATAGGCTCTTTTCTTGAAGGTCCCTAAGTCGTATCGGTCCGGAAAAACCACTGACGGTAGCACATTCCATAAAGTGCAAGTGCGTGGCAGAAAATTCTGCGAAAAACGCACTATGTTGAGATGCCAACCATCAAGGTGGTGACGATGGAATTTTAAGTTGTGCCGTAAGGTGCGATGGTAAAATTCAGCGGCTGGAATTGGAATAATACTACGTTTACAGTTTTATTTAATGTAAAGTAATCGCGTAAATGTCACACTGCTGAGCAAAGGTCTCCTCTCATTTCTGAGAAGGTTTTGGAGCCGGTTGGTGGACTTCAAAAGACATCGAAATATTTTTATTTTTCAGACATAACCTACATGTCTGAAAAATAAAAATATTTCGATTCTCACGATGTTTTTCTTAACCGCCGAGCACGTGCTAAATCAGCACTTAAATTAGCAGAACAATTTTAGTTATACCGCTAACGGGGATCAAACTCGGGTCACTCGGGTACTGTGAAATTTAAACTGAGCGCCCGTCCCCTGTGCTGTCAAGGCTCAAAAGTTACTTAAAAAGATTTGTAGCTCTCATTTTCGGAGTATTTTTCCATAGTTGCCACGCTTGGCAGGTGGGTTGGCAAACGCAGTTTATTTATCCAGATGTCCCAGGAAGATGCTGCTGCCCATCTCCTGGTTTTTATTTTCTCTGACGACATTTACGACAATGGAGGATTCTCTTAAGCCGCCACCACACGACATAGTTTCGTCGCCACGAATTTCCCGAAATTTTAAGATTGATGGATTTGGATTTTCTTACGCGGTTACCACAATCCCATTGATTTCCAATGCCCTAGCCTTTAGAGTGAGCTGGGGTCATGGTGGAGATATTGTTTCTACTTTTCTATTACCCGTGACACTAAACAATATCCATAAATCTTCCGTTTTCTATTAAAAAACTATGTCTACGAGTCTTTTTTGAGTTGAAAATGTAGACAATCGTTTTTTTTAATTATTTTCTGATGCAATATTACAGAAAATCTTTAAAACAATTTGAACTATATATAGTATAAGATTTTTTTTTAATATTTAAACTATCTGTGCCCCACGATTTCAACCGCGTAAAAAAGCCGACCCTGATCGTTGATATACATATACCTCCCTGTTTGAATGGGATTTTGAGGCTTTTAATTTTTTTGCGCGGTACCCTAAATATTTTTTTTATTATCCGCTATAATATCAGCTATCTGTCAGTGAAAGTCTCGTCAAAATCGGTCCAGCCGTTTCGGAGATTTTAGTCAGAACAAACAGATAAATTTTATATGTGCCTATATATACATATATATATACAACATTATTCATAATTGGTATAACATCCCGGCACCAACCCATGCTACTTTGATCTGATAAACACAACGGTTAAGCTTTAATGAACAAAATTGAAAACTAAAAATGTCCATACAAAACTTTAAAATTATTTGTTTTGTAAAACTTTACGCAAGCTTAACTCAGAAAGTCGTTGCCCCCGAACCAGACAAATACAAAATACGTTTTCCTCTCCATTTAATTTATGTTACCCTAATACGGCGTCATACTAACAGATTTACTTCACAACAGATTTCCTTAAGGTTCATGTTACCACAGTACTTGCGAGTTCTTTCGATGGCAGCTCAATGGAAAAACGCCCAATTAAATTTATGAGTTCATTGCCTCGATCAGCTGTATAAAGGGTAGTCCCCTATGAGTTTTAAGCAAATTATTGAAGTCGACATATCTCCTACAGCTATCATGCTATGAGGCTCATTAAATTTTTAGGGCATTTACACATTGTCCCTAAGCCCAGCCTCCAGGGATGTATAGGACATTACAAATGACCCTTTATATATATATTCATAAGCATTGAGTAAAAATCTGTTATTAAAAACAGACATTTCAATTCTATTTATTTGTACAGATAGGTTTTTCTTAATTTATTATGGAGTAATAAAAAAAACATTTAAAAACATAATTTAAAGCAGAATACATGTAATACTTTGCATGTTACGTGGAGATATTGCTCATATTTATTACCATTTCACATTTGATTACATCACCTTGTATTTGGTACCAGGCTGTGTCAGGCAGAACCCAAATCAATACTCACCCCTCTGAAACAACTGTTAACCTGAATAAAAAGCCTCATGTAATTTCATGTATTATTCAATTTAATTACAAATCAAACTATTAACAAAGTTATGATGAATTCCAACTACCAGAGTTTACTTATATTTTCACTGTTATTCAATTACATAAAATTTATCTCAATTTGACAATTTGACAAATGTGCAAATTTGCACTTGCGGAAGATATTCTTAAAATCAACTATCAATAACAATATGTACTCAAATATTGGTGTTACTTGTGTAGCACTGAGATAGTCTGGTATGAATTTCTCTTTTGAAAAAACATGTTATGCTTATATACGTTTTTTAGGTTTCAGAACCTATTATAAAATACATTTATCAGTACCATTACAACACACAAATTTATTTTATGTTTGTGATACATTAAAAGTAATGAATTTTTTTATAAACCCAATTAAATTGACGTAATTAAACACCTACAGAAAAATTGTGCAGCTAGAGTGAGACTTAAATTCCTATTTGATTTTTCTTATTAATAATATTGTAGTCAAATTTTTCAAACTCAATTCAGGTTTTATCATTACCCAATGTATTTTTAGGCAATAATTTCATTTTTCTTTGCCTGAACGAAAAGTAGTAGTGTACAAACAGTACTGTGTTTCGATTCTAAGGGCACTGAGAGCTAGCGTAATCACTGGGCATATGAGACTTAAGAAGTGATGTCTCTGGGTGATGAGCACAGTGTAGTGTCACACAGAAATGTTCTGATGACACAGCATTTGTTGTGGGTAGACATTGCACTTACCATCAGGTGAATGTTTTGCTTGTTTCGTCACTTTCTTAAATAAAAAAAAATAATAACTTTATGGTTAGTGAAAAAAAAAATATGTTTGAAATGCGAACAAGGGTAGTTTACTTGTAATGTATAGTTTCTTATCTAATATTGCATGCAACTAAAGTGAATGTACTGTATCCGTAATATAAATGATTTGTGTGATTTAAAGACACTTTTTTTACTGAATCATTCACTTCAATTATTCATCTACAGCAGTCAATTTTATTTCTACCATCAAACTACTCCTTATTGCTTTATATTTTATTAATATTACAATTAGAACAGGATTTATTTACTATGCTGTACCTTAGCAAGCTAAAAATATATGAGCTTATTTTGATGTAAATTATTTAAAAAATTATTAGGATCTGAATCTATTTAAAATTCCAGTAATGAAAAATCTAGGCACAAGGTATCTTTGGGTGATATTTAGTAAATATGCACATAGTGATAGTTTAAATTATGGAGTGTAGATTGCCTATTTCTCATTTTCAACACCTGCTTGTGTCATAAGATCTGTGATATTTTTCTCCAATTCATCCACACGGGTACCCATTTCATCTATTCTATTTATGATTTGATCAGACATGCTTTGGAATTTGTCTTGCATTGTCTGTAATAGGGACTGGACCTGAAATTTAAGTAATTGTACTTATAGTAATAAACAATAACACAATTTATGAAAGATATTTGAAGTCATTTAAGTAAAACACTTTTGAGCATAAATGATATTTTTTTTTAATGCAAAATGACATTCAATTTGCGATATGTAAATGATAATAAAAAAACAGAAACACGTAAAATATATCAACGCCTTGTTTTTTACGTTGCCAATGAGTATACTAAATACTTACATACTGTGTCACCTCCTGCATGTTTTTGGGATCATTCGCCGGAGTCGTGTAATTGCTCTCGACATCTGTTGAGGTCGATTCTGGATTGTTTTCAGCCATTATTACTTATTTTATGCTGTAGAAACGCCACTATACTGAACAATAAAATAGTAGTTCGATTGTTTATTACTATCGAGTACAGCTTAAAATATCAACAAAGGAAGGACAAATAGCTATCAGGTTTTTATTATTTAATTCTGAATTATCGACAATATAAGATGCAAATAAAATACCTTACACTATGACTGTAAATACAAAGAAGCTAATTGTACGTGTACTACAGTCCAATGGTAGTTACTCCACGATCTTATTCGAACTAACGTAGTAGATCTATTTCACCATTGAATTTGCGTCTGACTTGACTTTTGACAGTTATGACAATGGCACAGATATATACATACGTATATGGTAATGTACAATAAAAACAGAGTATAATTTACATATGACGATAGAAATACATATTTTATACAGTAATACGAGTAATATTCTAGGGTAATTTACTAAATAATTTAAGAAATGGTACGATTCTCACAATCGTCTAGATTAAATTATTAGGCTCAACAGTCTTCGGGAATTATTTTTGTAGATCTCGTTGAGGAACAAAATTTGTTCGTGTAAGAAGGAATTTCGTGGAAAAGTTGGTGACAGTGATAGATGTGCAAGCTACTGTGAGAGGCTTGTCTATTCATCAAGCTCAAAATCACTCAAAGAGAAAAGGAAAGGGTCACGCCAGTGATTTGTCTGGTGAGTAAGATTCGTAATGAACATCCGGAGAACCAGGGTCACCGACATAGCTTTCCATGTTGCAATCTGAAGTGGCAATGGGCTGCACAGAGCAAATCTGCCACAGAGGTTTTTCTTTATTAATGAAAGTGACGAGATAAGCAAATCGTTTATCTGTTGGTAATTACACACATTGTGCCCGACACCCTGCGGCATCAGTTCCTAAGTCATACAAACAATCATGCATTTTTGCAATATAAGGGGTAGGCAGAGACCACGACGCCGACATTTTTGTACGAGTCAAAAAAAAATCTCACGCCCCGGTGCGTTCCCACGAGCAGTTTAGCGTTATTCTTCACGAATAAAGCCTCTTAGGACACCTCGTTAGGAAAGAGGTTGTTGCTCTTCTATTGCACACACTAAAAAAACCGTTTCTTTCCCTTGTAAAAAAAGGAAATGAGTACTCCAGGGCGTCGTCAAGGGGATACAGGGAGGGGCAGCTCTCTTCTCCCTCCTCTTAGAGACTCGATTTGTTTATCTAATATCATTATATCCAAGTCATTTATTGCCCGACTAGCTGTAGCTCGCGATTTCAACCGCTCGTCAAATTCACAACCAGAGAGATTTTGAGTCATTGGTGTGGCTTAATTGTTTTTTTTTTTTCAGCTTCCTGCAACCGCTTTCAACAAAACCGTGCAAGTCGTCGCGTCATCTAGTTGGGGGTCGAAATACACTGCGTTTGCCGGTAGGAGGTTGCCATTCGAGAACTGATATATACTGTTGTTATTGTATTCTGTATTAACTAATTCAAATTCCCCTTCTTATCTTAAGAATAACTTCCAATATCTCCACTCTACTCTTGACACACAGACAGAGTATCTCGTTCTACTCGTATAAGCCAACTTAAGCTTCGCACTTCACAATATAATACAGGATACTTTAACTCTTCTTTTACTATTCAGGCTACACTTCTCTGGAACGCCCTACCCGACAAGATCAAAATAGCTCCAAACTGCTCTGGCCCGGCAGACATTGTCCTGCCCGTTCCTGTTCGTGGATAACGCTTTCAACACTTGCCGCCTACTTTGCACGGTGATAACAGTAGAACTATAATAACGAAAGTGAAAGAAAACGATTTTGTGGTCGACAACACTTAGGTTGTTCCGTATTGGCCACATCTTTCCAAAATATTCAAAGCGCATTACAATGTGGATAGATGTAATTTTTATCTGCAGTGTGTTGATCCCAATATTCATCATCATCATCATAATTTTTTCCTATCACTAGTCCACTGCTGAACATAGGCCTCCCCTACAGATGGCCACAAATGTATGTAGATCTCATTTTAAGGGGACTTTGCCATAGTTGCCACGCATGGCAGGCGGGTTGGAAACCGCAGTTTATTTATTCAGATGTTCCAGGAAGATGCTGCTGCCCATCTCCCTATTGTTTTAATTTTCCTCTGTCGACTATTACGAAACCCACAGGATGAGATGGGGTGGTAGAATCTCTTCAGCCGCTACCACACGGCAAATCCCAATATTGCGAAGACTTATTGCATTACGGCTTCGACGTGAAAGATTAGATCTTCTGGCTCGCGGCAGAGTAAATAATACTGGAAATTTGGTCACAATTAAATTCAAAATTACATAATGAAGAAATTATCAATTATAATTTTGATAGTCTCATAAAGTCTTCAAAGGCAACTTACCGTTTGACTTACAAATGAAAATTGGTGATAACTCGAAAAAAAATCGCGGCGACGGCACACCTAGTTAAATGGTATTATAGACCGCGCAGTCTAATCAGCTATCAGAGGATAATGAAAAAAGACAGAAAGAAAAAAAAAGTATTTATTGTCACAGAACTGCAATGCATACTAAATAATATAAGTTTTCGTGTTTTTTTCTGTTTTAATAGTTATTCTGCTATTCAGGGCGGAGTCAAATCGAACAAATCCAATATAATAAATCATTCCTGGCGTTCTTGAGTTAATGGTGTAACTAACACGACTTTTTTTATATATAGAAGATTTTGTATCTATTTATGTAAATATTGAGATAGTACTTATTCATATAATATTTTTTTTAAATAAATAATATTTTTTTGATTATATTAATAAATATGGTCCATTACCACTTCAACATGCTCATCCTTAAAGCTATGTCGGTCTATTTCTGCTGCGAACGATGACTACATCGTTACGGTTTCTATCTCGCTGAGAAACGGCAAAAACAGCCTCTCATAACTCACTGAGTGACTTGAAGACGTGGCGTAATTTCCCCAACGCTTCCCGGCTGAATTGGATTTGTCGATTGACCTCACGGTTGAAGTTAAACTCTCCTAGTCGGAAAACCTGTTCTAGGTATACATTTTCGTCGACAATTTCGAGCGTAGTGTTCCCAACAACAACCGATATGGGTGTGACATTAACCAGGTTCATCAACACTATTAAAGCCGAAACGACTCTACCATAACGACTACATCATCGACAAATCGAAGGTGTGTGATACATTAGCCACTGACGTTAATATGCTTGAGGACATAAAGCAGGGAACAGTTTTTGGGAAATAACATCGCCCTGTACTACTTGAACCTTTCTGTCTTTCGGATAGGTATTAACACAAACATCAATTCAAAATTTCCATAGAATCAAAGGCTTTCTCAATGTCCACATACAGAAGCACGGCGTTAGAATATACTCCTCGGTCTTCTGTATCTGGCAAAACGTATGTATATGTGGTCTATGGTACTACAGCCAGCTTGTTCGGGAGATTTTAAAGTCATCAAGTCTGCTTGGGGGTATTCTTAATGACTCTCGAAAAATATATATCAGTTTATAGTTCTTCAAAGGGGCGTTTCGCCTTTCTTGGAGAATAAAACGACGACTCTCGTTTTTCATTTATTTATTTATTTAGGCACCAATAAGATATGAGTATTACAAGTTGCAACAAAACACTTAAACGAGAATAAGAAACGAGCATATCAGTCAAGCTATATCTTAATTACAGGCGACCACAGCTTAGTAAAACTAATTAGAGAAACAGACAACTAAACTTATGAATAAATACACATTTAAATAAAAATCTTATGCAAGTCTAGTTTTCTTAATTTCAACAAAACTTCCTCAGGGCTAAAGGTTATAGCATTAAGACAACAGCTTAAAAGTGTTTGATTCCGAGAGTAAGCATTGGGATCAAACATATTGCCGCTACTTGCATTGTTTAAATCTGAGTAATAGCAATCAGCAAATCTAAATATCACATACGTCCGATCCTTCCGATGCTTCAACATTATTAAAATTAAATGTAGAAGGATGTGCACTACGATTGCCTCTCTTTTGCTTCAAGAGTGACCATAATAATTTAGGGTTCGACTTAAGAGAACATTCGACGGACACTATATAATTTTTGTAACAAATGGTGCTAAGATTTTGACAACGCTTTTTTAGTAATTGAAAAGATGTTTGATCACGAGGATTCTCGTATTTAGAAAAAAGTAAACGGTATTTATTTATTTCGCGTAGGCGACGAATTAATTATCAAGTAACCACACAGGATATTTGCAACTTTTAGGTTTTTTCTTAGGGACATGCTTTTCATTTATATTTGTAAGAATCGAGTAACATTTTTTACCGTGCAATCAGTAGTGTAACCTTTAAGGAATTCGTTATGCCAAGATATTGTGCTCAAATTATCAATAATCGTTGCATAATTTGCTTTAAAATAGTTTAGTTTTAAATTACTATTATATGCTAAGTTTTTTGTACCATTACTAATTGGTATTAGGCACTCCAGAGGAGGATGATAGACATCGATATTGATAAGGGGTAATAGACAGCATAATTGTGGTCTCTGCCTACCCCTATGGGAAAGAGGCGTGACTCTATGTAATAAGTCACAAGCAGGACTGTTTGAAAGAACAAGGTCCAATATTTTGTTTTTGTGATTCACAATGTAATTGTATTGCTGTAGGTTATATAAGTTAACAAAATCTGAAAAATAATGTTGCCTAAGGGCTACAACTGTTAACACTAGGAACGAGTGGGAAACCCGCATCTCCACTCCAAAGTTTGCTCAGGTTGAAGTTAATTTTATTATTATTTTAAATAAACAAAGCCCCACAGTAGGATTTCTCCTGTGTCGTGGATGCGTTTTACAGACATAAATTCCAAGTGCTCAAACACCCAGACCGGAACAACTATATGTAGGTCGTACAAATATTTGTCCCGTGCGGGAATCAAACCCGCGACCCGCGCCGGAGAAGCCAAGGGCTTAGCCACTGCGCCAATCGAGCCGACAGATCACCGAATATATAAAAATTATAAATGTTTTCAAGACATTTTCTTGTGCTCTCTATGTAACTTTCTAAAATGTGTATCTGTATAGGCGGCGACAAATAAGCGCAGCTGAAAAACAACTTTTTATAATTTTATTAAACGGTATTTCAACTGATACCCATTCTGGTCTTCACATTTAGTATCCAGATTAGAATGACAGTGGGAAGAAAATTAATTTGACACAGCAATTAGAACACCACCCCCAGATTTACTAAAATGAAAACTACTAGATTCGCGATCGCGGCGATATGTACAGTATTTGTTTCCATACAATTCTGAGTCTAGTATGCTATTATTTAACCAGGTTTCACTTAAAATTATTATCATAGTCTCTTGTTAGTGTTAGTTCACAAACTAATTATGTGTCTTAGTTCTTAAACCTCTCACAGTCTGATAATAGATTTTTAGCTAATTTGACATTGCGTCTAAAAATAGCTAAATACACTTTCACAGTAATATAAAAATAGTAAACACAAAAAATAGTAACTAGGTAAGTTTTTTTAAGATCTCGTGGTTTATTATAAAAATAGGGTCTGAGGTTTTCGTTTTGCGTATATATATACGACCTCCACGAATCCACACAAACTTGTATATATATATATATTTTCGGTGATGTAATTGCTGTTAGCATTCTCGGCTTTTACAGCTTCATCGGATACTGTGCTCGCGGGCCAGGGACCCGCGTGCCAGGTTTGGTTTGACCCAAACATAAATAAATAAATAAATAAAAACTCCTACAAAAACCTCGAAGTTCGGATTGTGTCGCGTTCGCTGCGTGCTTTCGCGATTTCGAAAATCTTAAATATTTTAAGTCGTCTAATGACCGTCCGAAGGAGGCTGCGCACGTCCATTCGGACTGTCGACTTGTGTGTCGGTAACTCTGGGCGGTGAGAACCGCCCTGGAACACGGGTGAATCTTGTGTACGCGGTGTGATTATTGACTATTGCGCGCCGCTTTCTACGGCGGTCAGGAAGAGCTGAGACGTCCGTGTCGTCTAGCACGTTTCGCGGGCGACGTTTGCGTTCGGGTTTCGCGTTTCTGTTTGGTCGGTAATTTGCTGCTTTAACCACCATCGGGTTTGAATGAACCGCGGCTTTTTCGAAAAACCACCGTGATAATTCTCTGAAGTGTTCAGAGATTAAGGGCATTTCACAGTCGCTGTGAAGATCTACATTGCGTTGATACCAACCGGCTCCGGTGGCAGTTCGCAAGAATCGATTTTGAACGCTCTGTAACTTCTATAATTAATTGCCCGTCGCGTGAGCGAAAGCGACGCAAGCATAGTCCATTACGGGTCTTATGCAAGTCTTATAGAGGCGAAGTTTGTGTCTTCAGCACATTTTGCTTGAGGAGCAAGTTAATGGGTATAGACGGCTTGAGATAAAAGCCGCTCTATTGCGTATGTTTTAATGTGTGCAGCGAACGACATCGCTGCGTCTAAAGTGACCCCGAGGTATTTGACGCTCTTTTCCCAGGGAATAAGGCGTCCGAACAGGGTGATCGTGCCTAGCTGATTGTTGCCGATTGGGTGACATCGCCTAGCGGGCTTTGGTGTGCCCCTCGAGAAGTACATCGCTACACTTTTCTCGGGGTTTACCTCTATTCTCCATTTGCGGAACCATTCGCCTAGGCGATCGGCTGCGGCTTGGAGTTGAATCGTTATGCGGCCCTTGTGCTTGTCGGAATAGTACAGGGCCGTGTCATCTGCGAAAAGCGCAAGATTGACTTTCGGGTCTTTAGGAATATCGCTAGTGTACAGCGAGAAAAGGAGTGGGGAGAGGCAGGAGCCCTGAGGGACACCCGCTCGGAGAGGGCGGCTTGAGGAGCGCGTTCCCTCTACCCGGAAGCGAAATGGCCGGTTAGACAAGAAGGCTCGTATGATGTTCACGAGTATGTCTGGCACTTTAGTGTGATACAACTTGTAATACAAGCCGTCGTGCCAGACTTTGTCAAATGCCTTTGCGACATCGAAAAATAAGGCCCCTGTGCCTACAGGCTTAGGGCAGTCGTTTAAATTCTCTTAAATGTGCTCCGTTAAGCGGTGCACTTGATGAGTACACGAGTGTTCGGGGCGAAAGCCGAACTGCTCGTCTGGAAGAATATTATTTGTAAGGACATAGTCTTTTAATCGACTGAGTATAATTCGCTCATAAATCTTAGCCATCGAGTTGAGGAGACTTATTGGGCGATAATTAGACGGAATGTTCCTAGGCTTATTAGGCTTCGGAATGCCTATAACGTCGGCTTCCTTCCAGTCGTCCGGGAAGGAGCAGCTGAAGAGGAGCGCGTTAAAAATACTGACTAACGGACACAATAACGGCGTAGTTAGACATTTCATCACCCTCACAAACTTGTATCAGAGTTCCTTAGCGCGCAGATGAGCTGCAGAGTGCAGCAGTTTGTTGTCTGGAGATAAGTTTTTAATAACTTATAGCTTTGCTTCTTGCCTCCGATGCCAAAATCGCCCGAGTTAAACTTATTCTGAAGATGTTCTTTATTATAGTTCGAAGAGACACCCAATAAGCCATCACGTTTACACAGTGAGTTAAATTTTACTAATATGGATGAAGTATTATTATTCATTTTTGCAACACGGGAATAGTAAATCACATCACAATCAAATTTTGTGCAAATCAAAAGTGTTAATCAAATTTTCCGACTTAAATTCAGGTACACACTGAAGTTCTACATTCGCTGCGCGTGAAGATTGGTCCAAATACTTCACACGCTTAGAGAGAAGTTTAATTTCGGTAGGAAGGCATTAATTTTCTTTTTTGAACAACAGGCCTTGACCTCTGCGTTCAGATTATCGAATTGGTTTCTTATGAAAGTCATAGACTCCTTGACGTGGCTGAATTGTTCTACTATATCACTAAGTTTTGTATTGAGGTTTTTGTTTAAATCTTTCATGTAAATAGACATAATAGAATGCATTGCCTCTAGTAAATGGTAGCAAGTCACGCATCTCAGAGAGAGTAACATAGTCTGCCCTGCTGTTATTGTGTTGCAAACTTTGTTGTTTGTTTGGATCTTTATGGCGAGTGACATTGAACGACATGCCCGCGGGTGTGGATTGGCGTAAGGCTGTATCCGTATTGTCCCCCTTAGGCTTTGGCACAGAGGACAAATTCAGTCTCGTCGTCGTTCGGAGAGTAATTTAAACATAGGTTATGGTAATAACTTGTACATTTGGAGCACTCTAAATATTCATTATCGTATTTATTTAAACTTTATTTGCACACACGAAAAAATATGTACAAATATATAAAGCAAAAAAAATCTGTAATATGTTATAATAAAAACAAACAAAAATACGTATAATATTAACATTATATATACATACACACAAGCGCAATAAACACATATATATACATACAAATATACACATATACATAAAATATGACTAGATTCCGAATTTAGAAAGAAACCAAATACGTTTAGTAAAAGAAAAGAAGTAGAAATTTATAACAACCATTAGAAATAAAATAAAATAAAATTAACCTACTACGACAATGCAAGATAGTGGTTCCAGAGCAAGCGCTTAAAGTAAGCCTTGCTGGTGCTAGTACGAATGCTATTTGGCAATTCGTTCCAATTATTTCGTATCGGTTATTTCATTTTCACAAGCGGCGCACTGCTTCGTCGTAATAATCAGTACACTTGCACTGTATCGATCGAGAGGCAAATTATGCAACAGTACTGTTCTTGCAGAGGTGAGGCCTATTTCGCCGCACTCACGAGAGCCCGGTCACCGCTGTCACGCTTTACAGGTCACACCATTATGATATTTATTAACAACGCGAAACGAACAGCGAACGAAGCAGAATAGCACACGCTTACTATAAACTTTAAAACTATTTAATTTAATTTTTTTTTAATTTAAAATCTACTCTCAACTGAGGTCCAGGGACTGAAAAAGCGGCAACTGCAAAATTTTACGGCATGCTTCTAATGTAGCGCCGCCACAGATTTTTATTCTGCATGAAGTCAATGCTATTAATCTTTACTTTCATGTTACGAGTCAAGAGGTTCATTGATTTAAGTAATTTGCTTCGTTCCTTCTTTTCTTATGGGGAGCCCACCTCTAATGTGGGTGCGCTCTTACGTAATAAACACCAAAAAACATCGCATTCTGAGAAACACCCTGACATGGTGACGCAAAAAAATATTGGTATCACAAAAGTAAACTTTTGTATTATGTATAATCTGATGTTATAATATTATGAGCTTGTAACATTATCGTGCCGCTGTGGCTCCCTGTCCACAACACAAATGAAACTGCCATTTTTGTTGTTAAAAGTAATATTTTTAGGAGCCATATACAAAACCTCAAGAAACACTGTTCCACACAAAAATCGCTTCAGGAAGCGTCTTCCATCGATCAAAACATTATTTCCAATAAAGACAAACTTTACAAATTTCGATAAAATAAACAAAAGATTAATCTTATGCGATTACGACACGACATAAAATAACTTTATATTTTATTTTATTTTAATATATTCGGAAAACTTACATCTAATTTACACAAAATAATGTAATGAGGATAAAACAGTACAAGGCAATTTACAAGTTTTCACTTATAGAGTATAAAAGAATATCACACAAAAAAGTCTTAGACACAATAAATAATAACAAATCATCTGTAACTTAAAGTAATAAAAGCTAAGCATCATAAAATAAAAAGAAATTATTAGACAGAGAACGTCTAAGTTGAACAATGCTGGTACAAAATAAATCAATGTCTATATTGCTTGATACAACATTAAACGACCTGCACGACCGAATTACAAAAGAATTTTGCCGATACATACTTCTAGAAGAAGGTACAGAGAGCAGCGATGGTTTACGTAAACTAGATGAATGCGTGCGTAATCCAATTTTACTTAATAGTTCTGGGCAATCGACATTTCCTTTCACAATTTTTAAAAGGAAAGAGAGATCTGCAATATTTCTGCGCGCGTATAAAGGGAGAATATGAAATTTTTTACAACTAACAATGTAGTCGGACAAATATATTTTAGCTTTAAATTGAAGGAAACGCAAAAATCTTTTTTGAATGCTCTCAATCCTAACAATATATACTTTGTATTGAGGATTCCAAATTTCAGATGCATATTCCAAGTGGCTGCGGACAAAAGCACAATATAGGATTTTGATAGCCTTTATGTTGTTGAATTCGCTTGAATGTCTCAGTATAAAACCCAGCGCTTTGTTAGCCTTTCTAACAATTTCCTCAATATGGGTATCGAATGGCTGCTTACAGTCAAAAGTAACGCCTAGATCTCTTATAGCATCAGTTCTACTTAAGAAAGTATGGTGAAGCTTATAATCGTAAATTATGGGATTAGGCTTACGAGTGAATGAAAAAATAAAACATTTAGAGACATTCAGTTCAAGTTTGTTGCTAGCACAAATAGTTTCTAGATTATAGAGATCCTGTTGCAGGCTAAAACAGCTTATTAAATCAGTAATAGGACACAAGATCTTCATATCGTCAGCATACAAAATAATTTTAGAGGCTTTAAAGCATGAACTGATGTCATATAAAAAAATTAAAAAGAGTAAGGGTCCTAATAAGGATCCTTGCGGGACGCCCGACGATATATATATGGTTGATGATCGATACCCACCAAGGACGACTGATTGACTTCGATTCTTAATGTAAGACGTAAACCATCTGAATAAGTCACCCCTTATACCCATTTTTAAAAGTTTACGTAAAAGGATCACATGATCAATTCTGTGAAATGCTGTGCAGTAGTCTGTGTAGACAACGTCAACCTGTAATGGCTTAGGCATAAAGCTTGTTAGATAGTCAGAGCAAATTATGAGATTGGAAGTAGTGGATCGGTGTTTTAAAAAGCCGTGTTGGTGTTTACTAAATGTGTGACGTAGGCACACATACACCTGATTGTAAATCATTTTCTCAAGTACCTTAGCGAAAAAGCAAAGTTAGGAAATGGGGCGATAATTTTGTACATCATCTTTGGGTCCTTTTTTGTGGATTGGAGTAATAAATATTCGGAACCACACCTTCCTTAAGAGAACGGCGATAGAGTATGCTTAGAGGCAGAACTAGGGAATCGGCACAACGTACTATAAACATAGCCGGGATACCATCTGGTCCTGCAGACTTATTCAGGTCGATAGCCTTCAGAAGTTTCAATACCTCGGCTTTTTGAATCTCCACGAAACTGATGTCAATAGTGGTTTGATAATTTTGCATGGCATTAACGTCATCACTATCATCATCTAAGTTCAGAAGGAAGTTAGAATTGAAAAATTGATTAAACATATCGCAAATAACTTCACCTTCACCTGACGAATGCAGTCCAAATTTCATAATAGAAGGATATGAATTTCAAGAATTTTTGTTTTTGACAAAGTTCCAAAAAGCTTTCGGTGATTTGCTAATATTAATTTCTATAGCTCGAATGTAGTTCTCATACATAGTTTTTTCAAGTATATTTTATACTTAGAATGGTATTTATATAATTCTTTTAACATTTTAATCAGCGGTGCTTTATACCAAGGAGGATACTTCGAAGTTGACTTCTCAATTTTGAAAGGAACGTACGTATTACGCAAGATCTCTATTTTTTCATAGAACAGGAACACGGCCTCCTCTATAGTCCCCATTCTAAGACAAGTGGACCAGTCTGTTTCGTCGAGATGTAGAGATATTAAGGCGTAGTCAACTAAATGATACTGGAATTTAGTTCTAGGATGTGCTGGAAGCGTACGGTGGTGGATAAAATCAGTGGTTATGTTTAATGCTATATGATGGGGGTGTATCGGTACAAGGGGATCGATACATTTCAGTACGTTTACGTTGTTATTGCAGAAAATTAAATCAAGAATTCTGTTATTACAGTTAAGGTGGCTGTTATATTGAGACAAGGAACACATATTGACGATATCAAAGAAGTCTGATTGAATGGGTCCCTGGATATTCGTAGGATATAAGGATTGACCACAATATTTTCGGCAAATTAAAGTCCCCTAAAATCAGAAAGCCATCTGATAAGTTATTTAAAACAATTTCATTTAATTTCGTATGGAAATGTTGTAACTGTTCCATTAAAGAATTACCCAGATTTTGATGACATATGTAAGCATTACAAATATGTAGTTTGCTACACATATTTGGCGATGTGCGTTTGAGAGATAAAGTTACCCAGAGATCCTCAGCTGATGAACACCAGTCGCTACGACCAACAGCCACAAACTCTCGTCGAACAGCTTTAAGGACACCTCCCCCTAAGCTCTGATTTGTGTCAGAATAATTCCTATCCCGCCTCCATACTAAATAACGATCGTCAAAAAGTTCACTATCACTGAAGTCATTATTAAGCCACGTTTCCGTGAAGCATATTAAATCATAATTGTTCATAACAACACTCCTATATATAATTGCTACTTTTGTCCGCAGGCCACGGACATATTGGTAATATACATTAAACATAAGAAAAAAGATTTTAACAGCAGAATGGGCACTAGGTTAGTACGGCAAATAACATAAACACATACACCTAGAGTACAGAGTGATAAATAAGAAAATATTGGCCTATACTTATAAAATTTCGCGTAAGATCCATAACAATAGTACATAAAACCATAAACACTAGAAGCAAAACAGTAAAGGAATTTAATTAGTGCAATAGTTAAAAATCTTCTAGGAATTATATAAGCAATGCAATCGGTAAAGTATGGTGTTATATGTACTGAAAACGTAAGACTTATTATACAATGCGCACAATGATAGTATACATAAGCGAAACTTGTATCAAATATAAGACAATAAAGTAAATAAAATTTAAGAACAATTATATTTTTTGTTATGCCATAGGAACTATAGATTGACTTAAATACTATTAACTTAAGACATATGCAAAACACATAAAAATAATCAATATAAGTGTAAGCCTTTAAGCGTAAGTCATAAAATAAAAACATAAAAACCAGTAACATCGCACAATTAAAGCAAATTTTGCACATAATAAAACGTTAGCAATTAACCATTTAAGCAAGGGTAGTATAAAAACTAAATACTTAAGTCTTAATATTCCAAACGACTCTATAAGCGTAACAACATAAGGTGCAAAATAAAAATAAAAGATACCGGTAGCCGGACTGTGCCCTGTTATTAGGCGAACATATGCGAGATGCGAGTACACGATTAACCAATACACATTACCAGCGCTTCTCAAATTTTGCGGTTTAGTAAAAAATAAACAAAGCGATAAATTTAACATTTTTAAATTATTTTTTAAATCTGATTCCGTTTTTATGGCAATGCGAGAGGGGACCCAAGCAATATAATCAATGTTGTCTTTGCTCAAATTGAAATCTATTTTAACTGCTATTTTTAATAAAGTGGCGAAGAGATTTTCCGTATTAGATACCGGAACTCCTTTTATTTCAACATTATTCAATCTTGACCGCTGTTCCACCTCTCCAGCAGCAGCTTCCAGGTTTTTTAAACGTTGTTCAAGACAGGTGACACTTTCTTTGGTCTTTTGAAGAGATTGAATTTCACTGTCTATCTCAGCTAGCTTATTTGTAAGTGTGTCAACTGAAGTATGGACATATTCAAGCGAATCTTTAATGACTGTCAACTCACATTTCATTAACTTGAGATCTGCCAAATCAGCTTGAATGTTTTTTACAGAATCTAGTAATTTTGGCAAAGATGACATTTGTTCAGAAAGTCCACGTAGCTCAGCACGAATACTATCGAGATCACTTGATGTTGAGGGACCCATACGGCCAGGAACAGGACTGCTAGCACCTGTGTTTTTGCAACTGCTACACTTCCACGTTGCTTTCCTGTCGCCTAGTTTCCGATAACCAATCTCGGTTATCCCAGCACAAGGAAAATCATATTGTTTCAAGGGAACACTGAATACCATCCCTAGCCTCTATCTTACAACGGTAGCAAGTAAACATGTTGATATATAGAAAGGTTTGAGAACCGTATACGATTGCAACGTTGCGCGAAAGGTTGAGCGTACGTGTGTTCGGATTACCGTCTAACTAAGGACTTTTAATGAATACAACTATCGTTCCACGACGTTTTTAAATTTGTTGCTTTTTTGAGGACGTTTTTGAGTCGCTGACTATGTATTCTTGGTTTTTGTATATCAATGGAGCCATAGGATTAGAAATTGAAACAGTTTCCATAACTTTCTATCGAAAACATAAAAGTGTGTCTATGTTAAAATTGACATTGACACTGACGGATTCATAGACAAAGAAAAAGGGATCTCCAAGACTTGGGTACAAAAATTTATACATAACGAAAATGGCTGCAAGCCGTCGAAAGCTAGACGATAAAAATTTGGAAATTTTACGTGAACTTATATCTCTAAACGGAAATAAATATTGCTTAGATTGCAATCAAAGGGGACCTACTTATGTAAACACAACGATCGGCTCCTTTGTGTGTTCAAAATGTTCGGGAATGTTGTAAGTATTATTTTTGCGTTACATCTAACAAATGAGATCTGAGATCAACAAACAGTAAGTTTGTATTGTATGTACATTTTCAGGCGTGGTCTTACACCACCTCACCGTGTGAAGTCGATTTCAATGGCCACGTTTACACCGGAAGAGATAGAATTTATAAAAGCAAAAGGAAATGATTATTGTAGACGCGTATGGTTAGGTCTATACGATGGAGAAAGTGTAAACTTTACAGATGAACAAAGCGTTAAAGATTTTATGTCTGATAAATATGAAAAAAAGCGTTACTACCTCGACTCCCCACTCAATAATCCCCCAGTAATCAATGGTAGTTCATCCGTAAAAAACAAAACAAAATTAAAGTCGATCGGCGGCGCTACTATTCATGCACCTTTGATATCAATTTCACCTCAGAGCTCACAGACCTCAAAATATGGTAATAATAATGACAAGGTGAGCACAGCTAAAGTAGTGAATACACCAGTAAGTGATTTATGTCAAAAACTGCCCAGGCCTATCAACAACTCTCAGTGTATGCTTACAAAGGTAACAGCCCCAGATTCAACACCCCCTATTTCTGCACCAATATCTGAGTAAGTAAAAAATAAAATTCTGTTAATTTGTTGTGTACCAGTTGGATCTTTAATAATATGCATTCTTTCAGTTTTCCCGTTGATTTCTCTACCGCAAATATTTACAACAGTGCTCAATTTAATAACAATATTAATAACAATGTTGCATCTCATCCATCCTCTACATTAACAAATTTTAATGCTTTTAGTTCGAGCACTACAACTACTACTACAAGTAAGTTATGTTACTATATGAGTATACCATTTACTATTCTAAAAAAAATGATGTTCTGGAAATCACATTTTAGACAGTTCTTATATTCTTGACAGTAAGAATTTATTTATGGTGAAAGTTTACTATTTACAGATGATCGTTATGCTGCCTTAGCAGATTTAGATTTAGCTTTGAGGCAACAGAATATGAAAAATATGGGTGAGTTACTAATATCATATACTGTTTTAATAGAAGTGTACTGTTATCTTATTTATTAAGCATCATCTTTTCAGAAGAGAGTAATAATATGAGTAAGAATCCATTCCAAAGCTCAACTACCAATGATTTGTTTTCTAATAAAAATCCTTTCTCTAATGGTGGATGGAATTCTACCATGACACCAGTTAATCCATTCATGGTAAGTTTGTTTTTATATTTGACATAACCAGTGACATTCTTTACATTTCATAATGTTCCCTTTTCAACTACTGAAGATTGGACACTATAAATTTTTCTTGTATTTATGTATTTATTTGTGACACAGTTATTTTAATTAAATTATTTTTTATTATAATTTATGTATATTCTACATTTTCACATAGAATAATTATATAAATTATAGAAATAGAATATTTAGATAAACTCCTACAAAACCTCGAAATTCGGACTGTGTCGCGTTCGCTGCGTGCTTGCGCGATTTCGAATATCTCAAATGATTTTAAGTCGTCTAATGACCGTCCGAGGGAGGCTCCGGCCTCCATTCGGACTGTCGACTTGTGTGTCGGTAACTCTGAGCGGTGAGAACCGCCCTGGAACACGGGTGTATCGTGTGTACTCGGTGTGATTGTCGACTGCTGCGCGCCGCTCTCTACGGCGGTCGCGCGTCGTGGTGCGTGTTATATTAAAGCTATTAACTGTGTGTACAGTGTAGCCTGGATCGTGACTGACCGTATCGTGGTCAGGGAGTGGTGAGACGTCCGTGTCGTCTAGCACGTTTCGACGTTTGCGTACGGTCGCGTTTCTATCTGTATCGCCGTGATAATGCTCTGAAGTGTTCAGAGATTAAGGGCATTTCACAGTCGCTGTGAAGGTCTACGTTGCGTTGATACTCGTACCAACCGGCTCCGGTGGCAGTTCGCAAGAATCGATTTTGAATGCTCTGTAACTTCTTTAATCTATTGCCCGTCGCGTGAGCTAAAGCGACGCAAGCATAGGCCATTACGGGTCGTATGCAAGTCTTATAGAGGCGAATTTTGTGTCTTCAGCACATTTTGCTTAAAGAACAAGTTAATGGATATAGTCGGCTTGAGATAAAAGCCGCTCTATTTCGAACGTTTTTTATTTGTGCAGCGAACGACATCGCTGCGTCTAAGGTGAACCCGAGGTATTAGACGCTCTTTTCCCAGGGAATAGGGCGTCCGAACAGAGTGATCGTCCCTAATTGATTGTTGCCGATTGCGTGAATTCGTCTAGCGGGCTTTGATGTGCCTCTCGAGAAGTATATCCCTACGCTTTTCTCGGGGTTTACCTCTATTCTTCATTTCCGGAACCATTCGCCTAGGCGATCGGCTGCGACTTGGAGATGAATCCTTATGCGGCCCTTATGCTTGTCGGAATAGTACAGGGCCGTGTCATCTGCGAAAAGCGCAAGATTGACTTTTGGGTGTCTAGGAATATCGCTCGTATATAGTGAGAAAAGGAGTGGGGAGAGGCAGGAACCTTGAGAGACACCTGCTCGGAGAGGGCGGCTTAAAGAGCGCGTTCCCTCGTACGTGGAATCCCGCGTACCCGGAATCGAAATAGGCGGTTGGACAAGAAGGCTCGTATGATGTTCACGAGTCTGTCCATCACCTTCGTGTGGTACAACTTGTAACACAAGCCGTCGTATATATATATAATATAACAGCTCATGCCTACCACACATATTTCACTGTCAACCAGTGTTGACTGGCAGATAATGCCATAAGGCCTTCAGTCTATCTATTTTAGAGCAGACTGAAGCAAGGCCTTGTGGCCTTGAGTTTAAGTTGAGGTCTGACTTGAGACTTGGACTAACTTGAGACCTTAATAATACAGACCACAAATAAATGAATTCAAATTTAAATAAGAATTATGTGTTATAATGCACAAAATCTGAAACAAAATTTTTATCATGCAATAGTTAAATACTTGGGTGGAAATAGTACTAAATTGTATATTTTAATTATATGTAGAAAACATACTAAGATATCGTATAATGATATCACAGGAAATGTTTCAGCATAGCACATGATAACAGTGTCATTACACTTTTGGTTTTTCTATTGTCTCATATTTAGTTTTATCACATATTTATCAATTCTCTTTATAGTCACAACTATAACCTATTATTTTTTGTTGTTTATTGTTATATTTTTTATTTTCTAGGCATCAAGCAACTCAAGTTTTGGGAATTCAAAAAATCCTTTTCTTTGATAAGTTTCTATAAATTTAAATAAGAACAAAGAACAAATAAACTTAACTGAAAGCACAAACCAAGCTACAAATTTAATGTTGTTTAATTTTTTATAGAATTATTTATTAACAACATTGTATTTACACTTTGCAATAGTATTAAAATGTGCTTATAACGGTTGTAAATTTAAGTGCCTAAATCTGCCTTAACTGTTGAAGATATATGATGTTGTTTCTCATATAGAGATTATTATTTAGAAATGCTTTAGTATTGAATGGTGAGTTAAAAGCGTGTATTTGAATGGGTAAGAAATGAGAAAGTTGCTGGTCTAAGCTTTATTACTTATAGTATTTAGTAACAACATCAGTCAATTGCTCATAATTTTAAAATTGTGATTTTAATTTGGCAAATTGTATCAATGTTGAATATCAAGTTCTAAAGCATGTGCCTTATTTGGATATCGGAATGTTATGTCATTGTTAAAAATCAAAAGATTAATGATTAAGTCAGTTATGGTTGGGCTGTATGCATTTGAATATAAATTCATCATACTCCAAGTCATAGCCATGTATGAGTTATGAGGCATGAGTTTAAAGGTACAAACTGTCTAAAAAGACAAGATATATAAATAAATTTCAAGGTTTATATGGAGAGGCTAGATCTACTGTTATTTATTTACAAAGGAAAGATGTTAATAACACTTATTGAAAACTTTATACAAATAAATGTTTATTAATTTTAGTTAATGTCGTATTACCTACTAATCATAATGTGGCATTATTCTTTTCTTGTTTATCGTCACTAAAATTAGAAAACAATCAATAAATTTGTATATATAAATGTATTGTAATAATTGAACTCGATCTTTACACCAATGTAGATTTTTAGCAACTTATGGAATTTTTGAGATTTTACTAAAATGATGGTTTGTTATGAAATAAGCTCTCAAATTGTGTATTGCATCTGTGATTGTTATCAGTAATTTATCTTTATTCGCAAAGAGCTAACTTGAACAATTTTTATTTTAATCAATGCACTTGACTATTTATTTAATTTTAATGTTATTAATAATTATTTTTTACTAATTGAGCACTGAGATCTGTTAAATTGTTTAAATTTGTAAAAAATAAATCAATACTATTTTTAAATGGCGTTTTATTCATATTACTGTAATAAATCACAAGTTTTATTTTTTTCTGAAACATTTATTTTCTATGCCACAAACATTTTTCTGAATGTATACAGTTTCAATCGTCAACCTATTATTTACAGTTACAATCGTCAGCCTATTATTTACAGTTTCAATCGTATTCAATCATAACATGAAATTAACATCAAAGTAGTGATACTGTCTCATCCCTTCGCTATTGTAGAAGTTGACAGGAGGGAAAATGAAAACCAGGAGATGGGCAGCAGCATCTTCCTGGAACATCTGAAGTAGTGGCAACTATGGCAAATTCCCCCCTAGACTGAGAGCTACAAAACTTTGTCGCAATATATGTGGTAGGCCTATGTTCAGCAGAGGACTGAGTGAGTGATAGGCTGAAATGTTGACGACTTGTTTCTTCTTCTTTAACAGCCTGCAAAAAATAATTAGCTGGACACATGCCTCTCCTAAGTGAGAATTTGCCGTTATAACCACGTTGGGCAGGCGGATTGGTAATTGCAGTAGTCCAGTCGCCTCGCACCATAGACTGCTGCCCGTCACCGGTTTTTGTATTTTCGGTCTGACATTTTTCAGGATAGTTATCTCGCCACCCACCATGATTAATCAAATAAATATATTTAATTTTATTAAAAGTTGACTGGAAACTTTTATTACAAGGAAATAGGCTATCGTATACATAGCCGCAGTCGCTATCGAAATAAAACCGCAGCGCAGGAGTCAAGGGCGTAAGGAGGAAATGGAAGCCACTAGAAGGAATAAATTTTTATCCTTGGACCTAAAAATAAATTAATAAGTAGTATTTAAATACTTATAATATTGACTTCATAAATTGCTCGATTTTATACATTTATATGTTCTGAACTCGTTCGGCTTATCGTTTTTTTTTATATAGAAGAGGGGCTAACGAATGTCGATCGCCTAAAAGACGTCATCAACAATTTTTTTAGACAGTCATCGACTACTGGTGGTAGGATTCCCATGCAGGAATCCGTCTAGGTAGGTACCACCCCAGGGCCAATTATTCTGCCGTCCAGCAGTAGTGTTCAAACATTACTGTGTTTCTTGAAGGGCACTGTGAGCTAGTGTAATGGCTTCAACAAAGAATAACCACTTACGCAAGTTTCGGAACCAACAGTTAAGCCTTCAAGCTAAGTCTATGGAAAAGTCTTATCATATCACAAAAATTCTCTGAAATAATCGAGGAGACAGAATAAATGATCGGTTGGCGCAGTGGCCAAGCCCTTGGCTTCTGCGCCGCGGGTCGTGTGTTCGATTCCCGCACGGGACAAATATTTGTATGGCCTACAGATAGTTGTTCCGGGTCTGGGTGGTTTGTGCATGTGGAATTTATGTCTGTAAAACGTACTCACGACACAGGGGAAATCCTACTGTGGGGCAACGTTTTTTTTAACAAAAAAAAATTATATTTATGCAATTAGCTTAAAAATGCACAAGCTATTGCAATGGATTTGGAAATAAAAATTTTTGTTCCACGTTTTGTTCATAAGTAAATTCAGGCAGAGGTGGCGCAAGGCGTGGGCGATGTGGGCCACCGCCCACGGCCTCGCGACTCGAAACTTCATGCTGCTTGATTCATGAAAAATAGTTAGCACCGAGGTCGCTCAGAAGAGCCGTGATCGCGCAGGGGCCGAGCGCTTGCCTTATATTTCATAATACGCAAATGACCTGTGTTCGATCCTCAGTGCCGGCACCTCTAAAAATGTTCTGCTATTTTAAGTGCTGATTTAACACATAAACAGCGGTGAAGGAAAACATGGTGAGGAAACCCCCATGTTTGAGAAAAAAAAAAATTTCAAGACATTCCGATTCAAAACCCCTGTCTGTGCCCATGCTCAGTGGGACATTTATAGGCTGTTACTTTTACTTTTTTTACCGAGGTTGCTAAACTATTTAATTAACGAGGCCAACAGTTTTTGCCAAAATTTTTTACGTTGAATTCAAAACTCATTACAGTTTTCATATTTATTCAACGTATGAATGTTACAGAATTTTTTTTCATAAAGTTATGAAAATCTATAGGTATTGTCTAATTAAATAGTTTGTAGTCTTAAAATGTAGTCATTTCCCGCGAGGGCGAAAAGTTCGCTACGTAATTGGACTCTACCTATCCCTTATTTGGAAAAAAGAGTGACTGAAAAAAGAATACATGTATGTAAAATGTAGTCGTATACCAAGATTTAAATAAGGCTCTCGTCTGAAATGAAATGAAATATATTTATTTTCTGACGTATAAAAATTTCTTCTAGAATCCGCCGCAAAACTAAGTCTATTTGCTAGTTTATTATGTGGATTAAATATTTGCCTTCTTCCTGTACTGTATTCTGAATGCAGAACTGAAAGCTAAGCGTTTTTGTATCTAGCCGGGCTGGGGCAGCATAGAACAGAGAACTAGTGTTAGTGAGCACATTATAATTATTGTATAGTGTAGTACAAAATTTGTAAAATGTGCAAACAATCATCGTTTCAGCCTATCACAAGTCCACTGCTGAACAAAGGCCCCCCCTATATAGCCACAAAAATTGTACCTGTAATTTTGGAGGGATTTTGCCATTGTTGCCACGCAAGGCAGTTTATTTATTCAGATGTTTCAGAAAGATACTGCTGCCCATTTACTGGTTCTCATTTTCCCTCTGTGTGACTTATCTAGCGCAGATTATTGTTTGCGTATATGCGTAATTGCATCAGCTTCATCACAACTTCAGTGTAACTTTTTATTAGGTACGCACAACTTGTTTTAATTGTAGAACTCCATTAGTGAAATAAATCTTCAGTAAAATTAACTACCTATAACTTTTACTGTCAATAATCTTACAAAATTTGGAGTCTTGATTGCTTATATTATTCCTAAACGTTATCTGCCTTCATTATTTTTACTTACCTATACGCTACTTTCTGACTGGCAAAAAGCTAACAAATATCGCCGTAAAATATTGTAGATACTTACTGTTTTTTTTTAGGGAAGTGACGAGATAAGTTAATCATTCGGCTGATGGCAAGTGCAACATCTGCCCATAATAAATGCTGTGTCATGCAGAACATTTCTGTGTGGCGCCACACTGCGATGTCCCCCGTGAGGCATTAGTTCTCAAGTCTCATATGACCAGTAATTACACTAGCTATCAGTGCCCTTCAAACCAAAACACGGTTATGTTTGCACACTACTGCTTCACGACAGAATAACTTGCACACTGCGGTGCTACCTACCTAGACGGATTCCTGCATAGGAATCCTACCAGCAGTTGTCCTTCCGATAGTCAATAAACCTAGTAGTCTTTTCTGACATTATAGACTGCTGCTTCAGACAGTTTTAAATAGTCACCATAGATGACGTTCTGTGGAATATTATCGAAAAAATATTTTATTATATTATTGGTTTTATATATTATTGGTTGGTATTTTTGTATGAAAATCTCAATAAAAAGTGACGTTCAGTTTGACTGTTCTGAAGACAGAGACATTTTATTTGAAAACCATATAAAATTTTTTTTTTTGAAGATATGACCGTGATCGAAATTGTTTTTAAATAGAAATATATCCACCTCCAGGGGTCCACGGGACACTCTACGGACGTAGACCGTTGGCGTGACATAAAAATTGATTAGTTATTTATAGTTTTGGGAATATGGTAGAAATGTAGCTGCAGGGGGTCCACCAGAACCTGCTAAATTTTGAAAGTGGTCTGTGAGAAAAAAATCTGGGAACCTCTGATGTAGACTATAGAATTCACATTAACAGAATTTTAAGACATTTGATGATATTAGGTTAAAAGTTATTTTAGATCCATGATTAACAATCTGTGTAAATTTCTACTTTATTGCTTCAGTACTTTTTAAGTTATATTCATCCGAACAAACTTTTTTTTTAACATAAAGATTGGTTTAATTGGTGAATAGTGAGAAAAGGGTATTCTAAAATCACAAACAGTACTTTCATAGTGTATGTATTGATACTTATATACATTTAAATAATATAGTAACGAATTTTCGTAAATATTTCCCATGAACATAGACAAATATGTGACACATAAATAAATAAATGCACTTGTCTATCTAAATCTTATAATAAGCCAGTGAACGAGTTCAATTATTTACATTTTACTCATTCGAGAATTTGTATGTCACATTTTGTATTTACTATTTTTTCTTGTAAACATTGGTGTAGAGAAGTTGTCTGGCATTACATTCGGGCTTGGGAAAGGTGTTTTAGGTGTCTCGTGGGTTGTGGAGGTGGTGGATATGTTTTTTATAGCATCTGGTAGCTCCTCTGGCAAGTTTGTGGGTTGCGAAGATGATGCAGCTAATCGCTTTTCCGATATTGCCTTTAATATATTCTTGCCAGCTTCTTTGGTCTGAAAAATATTAAATCATTATCAAATACGAACTTTAAATCTGTTAATTGTGGAACAAATTGACCAAATGTACACAATTTGTGTTGCTTACACTGTCGTGTTCTAGGCATTTGTAGGCGTAGTGAGCAGCATGGTCTAATAAGCTGAACCGTAAGTAATACTGGGCCAAGTAACGTTGTGCTGAAGGTAGTTCTTTGCTTCCGGCATTGGCAGGGTCCTGACAAGCGGCGGTATATGCAGCAGCCGCGCTGTTAGGCATGTTTGATCTCTCATATAATCTGCAATTAATATTTGATTATTTTTACTGCACCTTAAAAGAAAAATAATTATAAAAAAGGAATAATGTAACAATCTATAAAAGGCCCCCTAATGTAACAGCCTTAAAAGGATCATAGATGGTCTTCCCAACATTTTTTTAACATTTTTTCGTACACTGCTAGGTATGTTAACTACATATCAGCACTTTTATAAATCAGCAATAAACAATGTTAGGGGTACAACGGATCTCTGATAAATTGAGCTTTAGTCACCCCCTTATATCACTTTTAGGTTAGATAGCATTGGGCCGGTTTACGCAACTCCACGTCTATACTCGTATTTTCATGTCTCGACTTTTAGGTTAACACTCAGCCTATCAGCTATCACACTTTTTTTTAATAAAAAAAAATAAGGTAACAGCCTATAAATGTCTCTCTGCTGAGCACAGGCCTCCCCCCATTTCTGAGAGGGTTTTGGAGCCGGGAGGAATTCGTCACGCTGCTCCAATTCGGGTTGGCGGACTTCATATGTCTTTGAAATATTATTTTTTTCTCAGGACATGCAGATTTCCTCACGATGATTTTCTTTCACCGCCGAGCACGTTGTAAATCAGCACTTAAAATTGCAATTAACAAATTACTCGCGTACCATGAAATTTAAAGCGAGCGTCTAGCCCCTGTGCTACCATGGCTCAATATATTTATTTATTACAATAATTAATAATATAATTGACATTTCAAAAATTTTAATAAACAAAATGCTATAAGCAGAAGCTGATTTAAGTTCGATGGCGCCTTAGGCCCAATGCAATAAAGCGCACTTCTTATTCTGTAACAGTATTCATTAATTTTTAATAGTTTTAGTGATTGCTTAATCAATAATTTTAACAAAATAATTCTTCTATTGAAATGAAAACATTTATTAAACATGATAATGACCGAAGCCAATCAATATTGTTCTACATGCGCCTTTTTAACACTAGATTTAAAAAATTGTTGAAAATGTTCATTTTTATGCTTTAAATTCTGTGCAAATAAATATTATTCTATAGCGATTATAAATTGTTTTTTATTGATTAATTTATGATTTTTATCTGGAACACCTATATTTCATTATATCTAGATGTTGTCTATCCATTCGTAAAATACCCGTCCCGTCTCGTCCTTGAATGCCCGTAAATCCAGTGTTAAATATTGCCGCCCTCGCGGGCTTAAGCGTATATCTATCACTGTATACCATTAAAAAGAAATAATATCACTATTATATTGTTATTTAATAGCCTTTAAGAGTTCTCTACTAGACGTAGGCCTGTCCCAAGTTGCAAGGATTTTCCATAATCGCCAAGCTTAGCAGGTGGATTGGCGATTGCAGTAAAACACACTTCGCACACGAGACGCTGCTGCCGGTCACCATTCAGGATAATTTAGGTCCGGCATAATAGAGATGGTTATGCAGCCATCAATCGGAAGCATTTCCCTTAATTGACTTTAACACCTATGGTATGAAATGAGATGGCAGATTCACTCATACCAACACCACAAGGTTTCACATTACCATCATACTTTTTAATTTTATCAAGTAAACTGACAGTTTATAGACCATTAAAAAGACCTTACTTTGCTAATTTAAATAGTGCCATTCCTTCAATGTCGCCTGTGCTGTGAGCCTTATAGTAACATTTGAGTGCATTAGGGATCTTATCCATTTTTTCATAAGCCTCACCAAGTGAGACTAACATTCTTGAATCATCTGGTTTGAGTTGCGCAGCTCTTGAGTAGTAATATATGCAGTAACCATTCAAACCTAAAATTTCATATGCTTGACCAAGCCCATTCCATGCTCTGTAATCATTTCGGTTTACATCTGTAAAACAATATTTAATTTATGATAAAACAAGACTTAAATTTTCTTTTCATTTCAACATATATATTTTTTACATAGGGATAGGCAGACATCACATCAGTAGCCATCTTTTCGCTCCCGCAGGAAAGGAGACGAGACGAGTGGCGAACCACGTTCCCGCATTATTGGTAGGAATTGAATTCTTGCTCTGCATTGAATTTCCATGACTAGCTAGCAATAGGGAAGTTGTGAAAGGAACTACAAGGTGAAGGATACTACTATCTCAGAAGGAGCAGGAGGAAACTGTAGTAACTCGGGAGGACAAGGTGACTAGGTCAAGTATCCCCATCCTTTTCAAATAACTAGATTAAGAAATGGACTAAATGTACACAATTTGTTTTGCAACACTGACATATTCGAAGCACTTCTAAGGTTTCAATTTTGTTAGTAATAAGAACAATTTTTTATAGATATATTCTTGTAAATGAAAATATCTAAAAATTATTTAATACATAATTAAAATAATTAGATTAAATAGACTGGACAAGCAGATGTATTTTTTTGCAGAAACTGTTTATGTTAAGCATTTATATAAATACATTGCATTAGACAGCAAGTAACAGGTGGTATTATTATATTTCTATTTTAAAAATTAAAATATACATTTAAGAACACAAAATATATAACAAATAAGATAAGAATGTTACCTATTGCTTGTCTATAACACTGTATTGCTGCATTTGAGTTCTGCAGTTCAATAAATTCATGCCCCATTAATATCCAAGCGGAAAGATACTGTGGATCCAGAGACAAAGCCCTTTGAAAGTACACAACTGCCTTTTGGTGTTCGCTCCTAAGACTGTAATAATTTCCTAAAAAAAATATGGAAATGCTTTGCATTATAATCATCAGCCTTACATCTTATACATCTGGTATATCTTGGGAGAGGGCACATAGGCCATATTTAAATTATTGTGTCAATTTGTAAAAATCCCTATATACTTTATTCAAACATTTGCAACATACTAATGAAGGTTTTTTTAAGGAGAAAGTGATGAGCCAAGCAAAACATTCACCTGATGGTAAGTGCAACATATGCCCATAACAAATCTTTGTGCCATCACACTGCGCCCATTCCTTGAGACCTCAGTTCTTAAGTTTCATATGCCCAATAATTACACTAGCTCTCAGTTTCCTTCAGACCAAAACACCATAATGTTTGTACACTGTTGCTTTACAGCAGAGTAACTGGCCATGTGGTGGTACCTACCTAAACAGAATCTAGCATAGGAACAGTAACTACTTTTGAAAACAAAATTGCTAATACAAAATCTTTCTTTTATATAATTATAATGGTCAACTTTAAAAAAACTTACCAATGACACAACAAGTCTCAACCCTGTATTTGTCAATAGATACAGCTTTTTGAGCCAATTTTGCCAATTCCATGCGTTTTTCTTTTAAATACAGTAGATGTGAGTAAACATCCCAGTTATCTAGCCGATATGGATCATTCTGATACAGCTCACCAAATAATGCTAAAGAAGAATCTACATCTGGAAATTTAGTGATATGTAGTTAGTAACAGAGCCAAATAATAACAACATTCATCATTGGGGTGACAACAAAGGGAAATAATATTTTGGTCTGCGGATATTAACTGGGAACAACAACATTGGATCAATGATATTGTGTTAAGGTTAATTTAGATTGAATTTTCTTAAAATGCAGAATGCAGAAAGGTGATGAGACCTTTCATATCCAACATTTATATACTTGGAGGTATATATTCTGCCTTCTTTTATTATAGTATTTGATGCCTGCAACTAGTCGCTTATTTAGTATTTATGTCTGCTATAAATATAGTAGTTTTCTAAAAGATTTAAGTAGTTTTTAACTTAAGAATCTATGAATAAAAAATAAAAGTATTCCAGACCTAGAACAGTAATATTTTTTGGTCGAATCATGAACATTTATTTATTCTTTATAGAACCTTACAACCGAACAAAAGGCAGACTTAATGCTTAAAGCCTTCTCTGCCAGTCTATGGTAGAGCAGAGAGTAAACAGCAAGGGCAAAAAAAAGAATAGTATATTATTAATTAAATATACATATATACATTCACCTACATATAGATACATACACATACCTAAATACTATATAATATAATATTCAAATAAGACACTACTAATAATATATGTATATATGACATTAAGAGGAATATATCCAGATTCCCCTTTTGCATGGAACATTTCCATATAAGATCTTTACATTATCTTCTTCTTCTACAGCCTGTAACATACACTGCTGGGCATAGGCTTCCCCCAAGTTGGGAGGATTTGCTGTAAGCACCATGCTTAGCAGGAGGATTAGCAATCTCAGTACCAGACCCTTCGCACCTTAGACACTGCTGCATGTCACCTGACCGGTGAAATTACAGCCTTGCAATATAGAGGTGGTTATTCTACCATCAATCAGAGGACATGCAATGTTCCCGGCATTTTATTGATTCGACTTTTATAATACCCATGAAACTGGTTATCATTATACTGGTGGTAGGATTCCTATGCAGGAATCCGTCTAGGTAGGTAGCACCGCAGTGTGCAAGTTATTCTGTCGTGAAGCAGTAGTGTGCAAACATAACCGTGTTTTGGTTTGAAGGGCACTGATAGCTAGTGTAATTACTGGTCATATGAGACTTGAGAACTAATGCCTCACGGGGGACATCGCAGTGTGGCGCCACACAGAAATGTTCTGCATGACACAGCATTTATTATGGGCAGATGTTGCACTTGCCATCAGGCGAATGATTAACTTATCTTGTCACTTCCCTAAAAAAAAACAGTAAGTATCTACAATATTTTACGGCGACATTTGTTAGCTTTTTGCCAGTCAGAAAGTAGCGTATAGGTAAGTAAAAATAATGAAGGCAGATAACGGCAGTAAGAGCCGTGGTAGCTCAGGGGCTAGGCGCTCGCTATAAATTTCATAGTACGCGAGTGACCTGGGTTCGATTCCCGGTGCCGGCACCACTAAAATTGTTAATTGCAATTTTAAGTGCTGATTTACCACGTGCTCGGCGGTGAAGGAAAACATCGTGAGGAAACCTGCATATCTGAGGAATAAAAAATATTTCGAAGACATGTGAAGTCCGCCAACCCGCATTGGAGCAGCGTGGCGGATTCTTCCTAGCTCCAAAACCTTCTCAGAAATGAGAGGAGGCCTGTGCTCAGTAGTGGGACATTTATAGGCTGAAACTTTACTTTAACTTTTTAGATAACGTTTATGAAATAATATAAGCAATCAAGACTCCAAATTTTGTAAGATCATTGACAGTAAAGTTATAGGTAGTTAATTTTACTGAAGATTTATTTCACTAATGGAGTTCTACAATTAAAAAGTTCTAAAAAGTTACACTGAAGTTGTGATGAAGCTGATGCAATTACGCATATACCCAAACAATAATCTGCGCTAGATAAGTCACACAGAGGGAAAATGAGAACCAGTAAATGGGCAGCAGTGCCAGATAGTGCCAGAGAGAGAGAGAACCCCAGGGCCAGATATTCTGCCATGAAGCAGTAGTATGCAAACATTACCGTGTTTCAGTTTGAAGGGCTCTGAGAGCTAGCATAATCACTGGGCATATGAGACTTAAGAACTGATGTCTCAGGGTGACGGGCGCAGTGTGGTGTCACACAGTAATTTTCTGAGTGACACTGCATTTGTTATGGGCAGACGTTACACTTACCATCAGGTGTACGTTTTGCTCATTCCGTCACTTTTATGAAATAAAAAAAAAAAAAACAAAATGGGGTGATATATTCCCTTATGTCACCACACAAGGCAAATATTATTATAGTATTTTCATATTCTTCATTATTATTTGAAAAGTAAAATTATAGAATAAAAAGCAAACTGGACCGTTTATTCATAGTAACAAAATAATTACCTCTCCTATCATGATGAGCAATAGCCATTTGGGCTGTTACATATGTGCTTTTATCAAAGCCTGCATTTGCTAACACCATATATGCCTCCAAAGCTTGCTCCGATAGTTTCAATTCCACAAAAGCATGTGCTGCAAAAAAGTACATCATCCAATGCTTTGGCAATTGTAAAGAATCCAGTGCTTCATACTCATTTGCTAGGCCTGCAAGTTCCACCCATGCGGACCACAAAGTAGGAGCAGCAGCCACTGCAGCTTGTAAAACTGAAACAGCTTGACTCCGAAGATCTAATTTCTTGAGAACCACACCTTCTAAGTAAAGCAAATACCCATCCAGATTGTTACGGTTTGCCTGAAAATTATAAATAAGTCTACTATTACTTACACAAGACTAATTTTAAAGTATAACCAGGGCTCTTTTACCTTGAAAAATGATAATAGATCTAATAACACTTGAGTTGACTCGGCATTGTCTGGGCCTATATCAGTAGCATTATCAAGCCTTTTTTTTTCACTGGACATATACTGAGAATATCTGTGTAGAAATACACATTTTGAACTGGTACAGTTTTCTATAAAATGAGCTGCTCTGTCATACTCCTGACAATCAAAATAACTTTTCGCTAATACATAAGATTCCCGCTCATCGGGCTGTATACCGTCATCGTATGAATTAGGATGTATGTGACTTATTTTATGATCTTTAAGTGCATAATTTAACTCTGAAAGCCATTTAACGGTCTGTGTCAGTCCACGATCATTGCATTCGCGAATTCCATGGAGAATATCCAGTCTAACTTGATTCAGGTCAATTTGAATATCACCTTTAGTATTTAACAAAGGCTGCATTTTGGACAATACTGTGTGTTATGAAGACAGCTTAATCAATTACATTCGAAGGTTTGGGTAACCCCAATAAATGATATGAAGCGTATAATATTTGAAATAAACACTAGTTATTCGTTATCAATGTCAAATGTCAATCAAATTAAAATTAATATGTCAATGTTATTATTACCAGGGCTGCCAGACGTAGCTCATTAGATTACCCTATACAAACAAGAATACTCATATATAATAGTTTACCCCCAGACAACAAATACCCGCCAAATTACTTGCATGCCAATTTATTGTCAAACTACCCCTATTTCTGGTAATTACCCGCTAACTGGTAGCGGTGATTATTACTGCTACTATTATTATTTATTTATATATGGCAACAGTAACAGTACGCTTTTTGCCAGTGTTTATAGTAACAATTTAGATAGATAACTTAAATTAAACGCGATAAAATCCGTAAAAAAGTATGTGTAATATTCGCGTAAATAAAAGAAAACATTAGATAACTTCATTTATCTTCAAATAACTAGCAAAACTTTAAAAGAACGCCGACCATAAAATTATAGTTTATTTGCCTGATGAAAACCAAATGAAAACCACGATTTAGATCTTGAACTAATTTTTCAATTACTGTACACTTTCACGAGCAATTGCTGCATAATAATATACTATCATTATTAAACATATTATTACTAATATGTATTTTTACAAGTTTTCGTTTCGTAAGTGTAAATAAAAAACTAGTTTTTCATATAAGAAAAAAATATCTATATATTCTACAGTAGAATAAGTAGATTTTTTTTATTAAAAATAATATAACAGTAAGCATTGAACACTTGCATGTGACGTAATAGGTCGGATATTCTTAACGAAAGTGGTGACGAACGATCTGGTTTCTTGTTCGGCAGTAAGCTTTTCAAATCGAGTTCGAATCGAAAACAAAAGCAAATTCGAATCACTTTGGGGAGTACACCTGCTGGTTTTGGCTGACCAGTGTGAAACTGACCTCGCAGAACATTGCTTGATTAACACTAAAGAAATGTATAGAAAAATGCCCATGAAGACGGACACTTATACGTTGCTTCTAATTTTATATTATTAAAACAAATAATAAAAAAAAATACGTTTAAAATCTCGATATCGATTTGTTTATTAAAATTGTACAAAATTTTTCGACAAATCGCTGCCCTTTTGTTTTTTATTTGCTATTCTTGAACCAAACTGCAAAGCTCGTTTAGGATACGTGACAACATTCTTCAATCCCAAATTGAGCGCCACAAGTCGTAACATTAGCTTGTCTCCTATTCCACAATCCAATGATTCACTAGGAAAACATCTGTAAAAAAACAAAGTATTATATATATGTATATAAAAATTCAAAATATATTTTAGAACCACTCAGTAGTCCGTATCTTTCCAATAAAATATTTAAAAACTAATAATATCTGTGTTGCACTAATACTGGCTTTGAGTATGATTTTAAGTCAGAAAAACACTGACATCAAACAGAAACACTGAGAAATTTTAAACAAACACCAGTGACCACCATTAACTTAAATTATAATGAAATGTCAAAGAAGTTACAAATTGATAAGTCTTTTGGACTTTTGGAGTCCACTCGAAAAGTGATAGATGTGTTTTAAATGATTTTTGTAATTTCTGTGTATATTTTGAGTTTTGATGTGTAATATTAATTATTAATAGTTTATTATGCAGCAAGTGCTTGAGAAAGTGTAGTGATTGGAAAATTTAATTTAAGACCAGAATTGTACTTTTCGGTCCAGCAGATCTTCAGAAAAAGTCAATTATCATTTTATTGTTGATCGAAATTTTGAATTATCTATTTTCACTTCCGTGACATTGGCAAAATTCTAGTGAGATAGACCAGAAGTAAAAGAAGATAAATCTTTCTCTGTAAGCTCTATAAAAAAAATTTCATTGTACATTAATATAAAACTTAGTCAACTTCATCATACAGAATAGGTGTATTGGACGCCGTCATTGCCAGCTTAGTAAGCAGATTATCGACTGCACTACCAAACTTTAGACACTGCTACACTCAGTCTGAAATTTTCAGTCTTTCCGACGTCGTGAGGGCCATGAGATTTTCCAGCGTTTCCCTTACTCATTACGTAATGAAAAGTGAAAAAGCAAAGTCAATGAAAAGGGGTGGCAGATTTTCTCACGGCGTCATCACACCGTCAACTTTTGGAATGCAATGGGTAGTAGAATTTTGTTGACTCGTAACAAAATCGCGGCGACGTGGTTCGCCACATGTCAGGTATCGTTTCCCGCGAGGGTCAAAGTGTTTTTCTTATAAATATATAAGATTTTTAGTCAAATTACCTCAACCATGGTTTCAAATTCAAAACAAAATCTGTGAAATCTTCATCTAAGTATGGCATTCTTGGTTGACAACCATGATCACATATTACTCTGTTGTCTCTTGCAAGATTTCTAAATGAAATTCTATTCCAGTCCAGTTGCAGTTCTTTGACTAATCCTAGCCAACCTTGTCTTTGAAAAGCTTTTCTATGCCTTAGGTATCCTCCAAATATCTCATCTGCTCCAGATCCTAGCAACAGTACCTATGTAAACAATTCATTTACAAAAATTACCTTAGGTATAGTCTCTGATCATCATTTTCAATTATGTGACTTTTTTGGCATTAGAGAACAAAAATATATATATAAATTATGTTTTACTTGTAATAGACTTCTCATTTTCAGTCACCTATTTGTCACAATGAAACAAAATAACAAATGAATAATAGTCCTATAGATGATTTCAGGGTAAATAAATCAATTAATATTAAGACAAAATTAAAGAATTTGAGAAATCATACCCTAGAGGAAGAAGGATCACTGCCCTGTCCACTAGCTGCAAACCATAATGCTGATCCAAGACTTTCATCCAAAACAGTATTTCTAGGAAATACCAGATCTGCAATTGTTGATTTTTGCAAGTTTTCTAACTTTTCTTTTGGTACATTAACTTCTTTAAAAACCCACTGCCTGTAAGACATTTTTATGGGTAATTTATTCTACACAAATTTAACATTTTACACACTAGACTAGATTAAAATGACTGTTGGAGCAAGAAATGAAATTTAAATTATTTAATTACCTTGTTTTACAGAAATTTCTTAGTTCATCATAGGATTGTCTACCCGTAATTCTGTCTGGTACATTATAAGATGAATCATTACTCATATTAAATGCAACATTGATAAGATCGATTGGTTGATCTTTATCCATATATTTATCTGCTAATAAAGCCAGAATTGTACAATCTAAACCACCAGAAAACAAAATACCTACAGTACAGTGATTACACTTAGTATTTTCATATTTGATACAATTTTTGCATTTGTTTGGTTGTGTTTTCAGACGAATTTTCACACTGTGTTCCAACAAATTAGTAATCCTTTCAACAGTCTCTTTTATTATAGAATTGTCCAATAAAGTTCTCATAATTGATAATTTACAATCATGTTTTTGTACTGCTGATTCTATGAATTGAATAACACCATCCTGAAATACATAAGACATAGTTCTAACAATATTTTAATGCACTTTTAAAGAATTAATAAGGAGCTGCTTAGTTATAATATCATCTGAATAACACCCGTATAATGTGAATAAAATTCATTTTCAAGTTACAGACATTATACTACTACTGAGTTCTATAAAATATAATTTAAGACAAACTATAGACTTCGGAAAGTTTGCTGCTGTTAGCTATAAGCTATTTCGAAAGACTCATCTGCAATATTATTGGTATTCCAAATTATGTAATAATAGATTTATCACTAAAGCACAAGTGCAACAGTAGTTAACAATAATTCGGCATTACTTAATAAAAATCAACAAAAGTCAAATTAAGCAAGGCAGTTTGAAAATAATAATATTCCTGATCAGTAATAAGACAGATATCTGGCAATAATGCTATAATCTGTTCCCTAAACATGCCGAGTAATTTAAATCTTGGAAACTCAGTATTTACTTAGGTCTATCTACATCAGTTGACTGCTAAGAATCTATGATGACAATTAAGTAAAATTTGAAACAGTTTGAAACAAGTTAAACTAAAATATGTTCTAGAAAATACAGTTTTAAACCACTTATATATACACAACACATATAAAAACTATAGGTTTTTACTTGTATTGTGCTGGTAATATAACATAATTAATGATTTCATGCAAGAAGGACCAACTATGACAATAACAAAATATGAAATATTTTAGGGTGAACTACAATAAGTTTGTGGCTTTATGAAATAATATAAGTTATTTTATACCTCATCACTAAGATCAAAATTGGAATGAAAATGAAATGCAAATTGATCATCAGGTAAACTTTGCTGCTTCTGAATTTCTTCTAACCAGTCTTCTAAACAAGTTTCTCTTTCATTTCGATTATTTATCCATGGATAAAGTGTAATTCTTAGGGTTTTCAAATTTAATTTTTGAATATTTGTAGCTGGTATTTCAGTGCAACTATATTTTCTACCTGAAAACAATTTATTAATTAATTTGACCTATAACACTTACTTATTTATAATTAAGAAACTAGTTATTTTACTAACAATTATTTACCCATTACACTGCTAATTATCAAGGAATTTCCCTCTTTATAGAATAACAATGAGCTTCTGCCAATTCTGTCTCTTGTAAAATACAAATTGCCTGTTGGTTTATCATAATAAATTAAACTAAATGGACCCTTTAATAATTTTAATTGAGTAATTATTTTATCTACAGAATGTTCTCCCTTAAATAAAAAAAAGTATTATTAAATCCATATTATTTGTGAGGTTATTATAGTTAATTAATTAATTGAATAAAACTACAAAGTTTTTGAGCATGTGCTATAATAGTGGATATATTTAGTGTCCACCTGATTGTTAAGTTTATCCATGATTACTTCTGTGTCGCTTAAGTCACTATCCCAAGTTTCGTCAAATATATCTCCATTGTAAAGTAAAACTCCATGATCATTTTCAACTGGCTGAGCAACAGGGCTCGATCCCTGCATCCACAGTACGGCGCCGCAAAAGAAAAGTCGCAAATCTTCAGCTACATCTAATTTTGATATCTGAACACTATCCGGGCCCCTGTTTCTTATACGTTGCAATATTGGTGCATCCTAAAAACGAATATATTAGGCAATAGACATATTAAAAATAGTACAATAAATTATAATATACGTACGAGAATTGTATTGTTTCCCGAATATCTTATTTCACATATTATCCCGCACATAATCGTTAATTATGTAAAGAAGAAATATCTATTGATCTAGTAGGTATAGATTTATTAAAATATGAAGTATTTCTATTTTTTAAGTTACAGGGTTGCGGTGGCAGATGTCAATGTCACATTTAGGGATGCGATCTGAGATCGATTAATAGAATAATTGATTTTTGGGTCGAGAAAATCGATATTAAGCAATGAATCGATCCCATGAATCGATTTCAGACAAATAAAAGAACAAAACTATATTTTTTCTGTTTCGGTAAGGACGCAAACATATAAATATTTACAGCAGTGTCCTGTGCTTTAAATACACCCACGTAAAATAAGACGTTTACATAACTGCGTACGGCATGGAACCTTGCTAACCTGACTGGCTATGTAGTTAAGTAGTACGAAGTATACCCTGGAATCTACATCAATAAACGGGCAATATAATGCAAAGAATTGTACAAAGCGGATTAGTATTTCCTGCGAATAGCGAGTTCAAACATTTCATGTTTTTATAGTAGTAAAATAAGTTACCAAGAGTCCTATGCAGGGATCCCTCTTGGTAGGTACTACCGCAGAACGAGTTAAGCAATAGTGTGCAAACACTAGTGTGTGTTTCGGTCTGAGGGTCATTGACAGTCTGCAGCGCATTGTGGTGCCTCTTAGAAATCTTCTGGTTAACATAGCATTTATTATAGGCAGACGTTACTATCAGGTGATTACCCTTTTCTCGTTTCGTCACTTTCTCCTATAAGAAAACAAACCCAAACACATGCCACAGTTGCCAGTTTTTCACTCGATCCATTCTTCCTTACTATACACTATAATATATACTATTCATACTAATATTATAAATGCGAAAGTAACTCTCTGTCCCTCTGTCTGTTTGTTACCTTTTCACGGTATAACCGCTGAACCGATTTAAACGAAATTTAGCACAGAGACATTTGCATTCTTTAGACGGATATAGGATATATAGTTTTTATTCGGAAAATCAAATAGTTCGCTCGGGATATTCAAAAAAGTCTATACCCACTGGGATGAAGTTGAGGTCATCAGTTAGTTAACTAGCAATTCAATAGATGATGACACTGTTATTATCACAGGATTCAATAACGCATGACCATAGCGTCTGATATAATCGTCACCTTACGAAAGATGTCGGTAAGGTGTCTGAACCTATGGACACAGTAATGCTAATGCTATTCTTAAGTACATTATTATGTGAAAATTATTCTTCACTTTTACTTTAATTACAACAAAGACTTGTACTTTTTACTAATTTAATGAAGTTAAAATCGATAAAAGATCGCTTTTTTGAAGTTTAAACCCATTTTTCTTTTAAAACTGACAAAAGGAAAGGAAAAAAAATCAGTTACATTCGTCCCTCCAAGCTTGACAGTCGCCTACCGCCCCGCTATGATGTGTGATAACGAAGCCAGCGCAGGGCTAGCCCCGACTGCCCGCGTTTTCCCTTCTGGGAAAAGTGGGCTACACAAGTTGACCTTGGGCACAAGTTGACCTTGGGCACAAGTTACCGCGGGTGTAACAGAGCGCCGAAAAGTAAGAAGCGCAGGGGAGGCCAAAAGAACGGCCGTAGGAAGGACCCCGGGGCCTCGCAGCCTCAAACACCCGCTCCTAAACCGGCAACTAAGCCCGCGACTAAACCCGCGCCTAAACCAACGCCCGCGCCCGCTCCGGCCGAAGCAAAACCCGGTCCCGCTGACGGGACTACCGGGCAGAGCAAAAGCCAGAGCGCCGCGCCGGCGCCCAACGCATGAACAAAACCGTTGCCCATGACGCAGACGAGCGCAGCCGCTTCACGGCCCGCGCTCCGAACCGCAGAGCCCAAAATTCAGGGCTCGTCAAACTTCGCCGCAGTCTTTTCGTTAATTTGCGGCTTCATGCGCAGCATCAACGTTGCGGAACTAGCAAGCTTAGCGCGTAAAATCCGCGAAGCAAAGTCCCCTCAGGACCGACTCATGGCGACCGTAGAGCACATGAACGTCATCGACGCGATTTGGACGTTTCAATGCGCCTAAACATCACGCGCCGCGTAGTCCATAAACAAACCTTTAATTGTTACCAATGGCGTCCCATTTAGGTAGAATTAAACCTCGCTCTCTGACTGTCGTATTTTAACGCAAACGGTCTTAAGACGCAGTTAGTTGAAGTCGCGAATTTCCTTCGTGACCATGACATTGACGTTATGCTAGTGCAAGAGACTTTCTTGAAACCTAGTATGCGCGATCCAAAGATTGCCAATTACAAAAGCATCCGTAATGACAGAGCGACCGCGAAAGGCGGCACTCTGATCTACTATAAAAAGTCCTTGCACTGTATCGCGCTCGATACACCCAACTTAGTCAATATAGAAACTTCTGCGTGTAGGTTAGCAATGACCGGCCACAGGCCGCTTGTACTAGCATCAGTGTACCTCTCGCCATCCAAACAATTATTAGAATCGGACTTAAAATCACTACTAGATTTAGGCCGTTCTGTTATTCTTGCCGGAGACTTGAACAGCAAGCACGGCAGTTGGAATTCCAACGTAAATAACACGAACGGTAATATACTGTACAACTTAGCGGAGAGCCATAACGTAAACGTTATAGCTCCCGAAACACCAACCAGAGTTCCAGCGCAGTTAAGTCAGCAGCCGGACATTTTAGATGTAGCTATTTGATGATGATGTTATTAAGGACGTGAACTTAGCAATAGACTCTATAGTTACGCTTCACGAACTTGAGTCGGACCACCGTCCGGTCATTTTTAAGCTGGGCCGGCCAAATGTTGAGGTCACTCAGACCAAAACCATTGTGGACTGGCGTACCCTCGGGGTCAAACTCGAGGCTACGAGCTCCCAGCACTTGGATGAAATCCCAGATATTATCGACTCGCCAGAGGTAGCCTGTCGACCGATAAAATCATTCTCAAGTCATCTCAAAACAGTCGTCGGAGAATCCTCCCGGACGGTTGCGGTGTCGAGCGATCGACGCTGTAATCTACCGGCGGACCTCCGACGCCTGATTAGAGAAAAGAACCGTGCGGCCAAAGCGCACGATAGATATAGAACAGACGCGAATAGACTCAGACTGCGCCTCCTACAAAGGGAAGTTAAAGAGCGCCTATCTGAGTACACTAATGACAGCTGGGATACTATGCTTGGAGAAATCGAGCCGTCGCACACTGCCTACTGGCAGTTGGCACGATCTTTCAAAGCAGAGCCGGTCTCACCAATGCCGCCACTTATTAGATCGAACGGCAACTCGCTCGCCTTCGTAGAAGACGCCTGCGAAAAAGCCAAATGCCTCGCAGACAGTTTAGAGAGCCAATGCACTCCGTCTCTCGCGCCTGCGGATCCCGACCACCTGCAGCAGGTGGCCGCGGAACTCGAAAACAGGGCTGCCATACCACCAGTGGGCGAACCACTGATTCCAGTGACTCTCGACGAAGTCACTAAGATTGTTAGAAATCTTAAAAACCGATCCGCGCCCGGCCTCGATGGCATAAACAACAGGGTGATCAAATGTCTAACTACGCCGCTATTGTGTCTATTAGTTAGTATTTTTAACGCGCTCCTCTCCAGCTGCTCCTTCCCGGACGCCTGGAAGGAAGCCGACGTTATAGGCATTCCGAAGCCTAACAAGCCTAGGAACATCCCGTCAAATTACCGCCCAATAAGTCTCCTCAACTCGATGGCAAAGATTTATGAGCGAATTATACTCAGTCGTTTAAAAGACTATGTCCTTACCAATAATATTCTTCCAGACGAGCAGTTCGGCTTTCGCCCCGAACCCTCTTGTACTCATCAAGTGCACCGCTTCACGGAGAACATTTTAGAGAATTTAAACAACCGCCCTAAGCCTGTAGGCACAGGCGCCTTATTTTTCGATGTCGCAAAGGCATTTGACAAAGTCTGGCACGACGGCTTGTATTACAAGTTGTATCACACTAAAGTGCCAGACAGACTCGTGAACATCATACGAGCCTTCTTGTCCAACCTATTTCGATTCCGGGTAGAGGGAACGCGCTCTTCAAGCCGCCCTCTCCGAGCGGGTGTCCCTCAGGGCTCCTGCCTCTCCCCACTCCTTTTCTCGCTATACACTAGCGATATTCCTAGAGACCCGAAAGTCAATCTTGCGCTTTTCGCAGATGATACGGCCCTGTACTATTCCGACAAGCACAAGGGACGCATAACGATTCATCTCCAAGCCGCAGCCGATCGCCTAGGCGAATGGTTCCGGAAATGGAGAATAGAGGTAAACCCCGAGAAAAGCGTAGCGATATACTTCTCGAGGGGCACGCCAAAGCCCACTAGACGAATTCACACAATCGGCAACAATCAACTAGGCACGATCACCCTGTTCGGACGCCCTATTCCCTGGGAAAAGAGCGTCAAATACCTCGGGGTCACTTTAGACGCAGCGATGTCGTTCGCTGCACACATAAAAAACGTTCGAAATAGAGCGGCTTTTATCTCAAGCCGACTATATCCATTAACTTGCTCCTCAAGCAAAATGTGCCTTAGGCACAAACTTCGCCTCTACAAGACATGCATAAGACCCGTAATGGCCTATGCATGCGTCGCGTTCGCACACGCGTCGGGCAACCATATAAAGAAATTGCAGACCGTGCAAAATAGATTCTTGCGAGGTGCCACCGGAGCCGGCTGGTACCAACGCAATGTAGACCTTCACAGCGACTGTGAAATGCCCTTACTCTCTGAACACTTCAGAGAAGTATCACGGCGGTTTTTCGAAAAGACCGCGGTTCATCCAAACCCGCTGGTGGTTAAAGCAGCGAATTATCGATCCGACAGAAACGCGACCGAACGCAAACGTCGCCCGCGAAATGTGCTAGACGACACGGACGTCTCAGCACTCCCTGACCACGATACGGTCAGTCACGTTCACAGTCAATAGCTTTAACATCACACGCACAAAGTCGCGCGACCGCCGTAGAGAGCGGCGCGCAGCTATCGTTAATAACACCGCGTACACAAGATACACCCGTGTTCCAGGGCGGTTCTCACCGCCCAGAGTTACCGACACACAAGTCGACAGTCCGAACGGAGGCCGCTGTATCCCTGGGACGGTCATTAGATGACTTAAGATAATAATTTTATGGAGATATTCACAGTAGCGCAAGCACGCTAGCGAACGCAACGGTCCGAATTAAGATGTTTAGTAGGAATTTATATTTACGTATTCATGTTTGGGTCAAACCAAACCTGGCACGCGGGCCCCGGGCCCGCGAGCACAGCATCCGATGAAGCTGTAAAAGCCAAAAGGCTAACAGCGATTACTTCACCGAAATTTTATAATTATATATTGGGCAGAGCCCTAGTAAACGTAGATTACTTCGTTTGGATTAAATCCTCGCGTAGATATAATTATTTTTAAGCACACACCCAAAAGTGTGCAAAAAAGATTCACACACACTTACACTTGGTGGCACCCGGAAATATTTCGCTTGTGAGACACTCACCAGGCCTCTCCTCAACACATTCTAGGGCCTCATCAACTTCCGACGCAACAGCAACGTTGTCCTCAGACTCCTAGAGGCTAATACGGGTGAAGCTGTAAATGCCTTCGGGCTAACTGTGACCATCAGTCATTTAATTTAAAATAATATACATCATCTAATAAATTAGATAATGCTTTTTGGAGTTATTTAATGTATTAGTTGTCCTGCTTTAACAAAATAAAATAATAGTTGGACTTTAACAAAATGAAATAATATTTGGAGTAATTAAAAACAAAACTCCCGAATATATAAATCAAAAGCTTACCTGGTCTAGTGAACATAACATTCACTGTACTCGTGGCGTTAAGTTTTTACTTGTGTCCTGGAACAGCCAGGACACGTCACGGCTGCTTTTCGCGGCAGTTTTCGCTATATAAGTGCTGGAACAATCTCCCACCCCCCTTTCGTAAAATTCAATCCAAGGTTAAGGCTGTGTGCTATCACCAACCCTGTTTCTTCTGCATGTCAATGATATGTTGCAAATTAGTAACATTCATTGCTATGCAGATGACAGCACTGGTGATGCGTATACACCGGCCGTGCTAATATTTCTCGGGAACACGTTGACGAGTACCGGAACAAACTTGTGTCTGAAGTCGAGTTTTTGTTAGACAAAATCTCGAATTGGGGCCGACTAAATCTAGTCCAGTTCAACTCCAAGAAAACACAGGTTTGCGCGTTTACCCCTAAAAAGAAACCCTTCGTCGTATCACCTCATTTTGAGAGCACTCCTAGGGGAGTGCTCTCAAAATGCCTACCTAGTTGCCTCAGCCAGTAACGGTATTCTTGGCGTTGACATATCGAGTGACGTTCAGTTTCGCGGTCACCTGGAAGAGAAGGCCAAATTGGCTTTCAAAAAGCTTGGCGTCCTCAGTACAGCGCGACAGTACTTCATGCCGGCCGAACGCTTGTAACTTTATAAGGCGCAGGTTCGGCCGCACATGGAGTACTGTTCTCATCTCTGGGCGGGGGCGCCCCCGTGTCAGCTACTTCCATTTGACCGCATTCAACGGAGAGCGGCTCGAATCGTCGACGATCATGTTCTATCTGATCGGCTTGATCCACTGGCTTTGCGAAGAGATGTTGCATCCCTTTGCATTTTTTATAAGATCTACCATGGGGAGTGTTCCGAAGAATTGTTCGGATTAATTCCAGCCGCCGATTTTCACCATCGCACATTGCGGCACAGCGCAAAATTCCATTGTCACCACCTTAATGTTTCACATTCCAGCACCGTGCGTTTTTCGCGCAATTTTCTGCCCCGCACAAGCACTTTATGGAATCTGCTGCCACTCGCGGTTTTTCCGGACGATACGACTTAGAGACCTTCAAGAAAAGAGCCTATTCCTTTCTCAAGGCCGGTAACGCATCTGCTATTCCTCTGGTATTGTAGATGTTCATGGGCGGCGGTGATCACTTACCATCAGGTGAGCCGCTTGCTCGTTTGCCCCCTCTTACATAAAAAAATAATATATATTTCAAAATGCGATAATAATTGTTCCTTCTAGATAACAAAGAAAATACAAAGTAAGGACTTGTTGTTTAAACACTAGGTAGGTAGATTGCGTTTTTATTCTTTTTATTTTAATTTTTGATGGTTCCCTAGGTTTTACGGAATAAAATTCAGTTTCCATGTTGAAATTGAAATATTTGACGTGGTTTGCACGGACAAAAAATGAATATTGGTCAATTGATGTTCCATTGTCCAGGAATTTGCACTACAGCAAATTTTTATATATTTTAGTGTAATTATTATTATTTCTTTCACTATTCTGTTATAAACTATTGCCAACAAAGTTAAAAGTAATATATTTATTGATTTATTTTTCCTTATTTATCGTTATTTTTAGAATTTTATCTTTATTACAACTACACTTTTGTGATTTGGTTATTTTTAGTTTTTTTTTGCATTTCTATTATTTTATGACATGCGGGCATTTTATGACATTTATGACATGTCGGGTCCTGCAATCTGCAATCCAATAAAAATTTTAATACTCTTTTATTGTGTGTTTTTATGTGTTTGTATTGAGCGTAGCAACGAATAAAGTTATTTTCTTTCTATCTTTCTTTCTTTCTTTAAATTCTCTTAAATTTAACTACATTTTCTTATATTGTTCATCAACGATCGTTTTCTTTTGTCATTCAGTCAGGTCATATTTGGCCATCTTTCATTCGATGCATGCGGTTTTTCGGTGAATTGCATTGTTTACATTCTCTTTGGTGACCTTTGTCGCCAAATCAAAAAGAGGTGATAGTGTTTTAATTGAATTTTATAATTACTGTGTATATTTTGAGTTTTGAAGTTTAATATAAATAGTTTAATATGCAGCAAATGCTTAAGCCGTGGTAGCTAGGGGCTAGGCGCTCGCTTTAAATTTCTTAGTATGTGATTGACCTGGGTTCAAGCCCCGGTGCCGGCACCACTAAAATTGTTAATTGCAATTTTAAGTGCTGATTTACCACGTGCTCGGCAGTGAAGGTAAACATCGTGAGGAAACCTGCATGTCTGAGAAATATAAAATATATTTTGTAAAAAATATGAATGTGAAGTCCGCCAACCCGCATTGGAGCAGCGTGGCGGATTCTTCCTAACTCCAAAAACCCTCTCAGAAATGAGAGGAGAATTTTACTTTTTTTTTTAAATGCTTGGGAAAGTGTACAGTGGTTAGAAAATTCAATTCAAGACCGAACCAGAAGTGTGCTTTTCGTTTTGTCTCCATCGGTCCAGCAAATCTTCAGTAAAATGAACTAGGTACCATTTTAATGTCAATTGAAAATTTGAGAAGTCGCTGCTTGAAGATTGCTATTATCAAAAAATTATATATAAAATTGTATACCTGGAAATGTTACTTGATACTGGAAAAAAGGTTACGGCTGTTTCCATAAATAAATAACAATGACTTTTAGCGCCAACTCGAAAAGTAGCGGTAGTTTTTTTAATGAATTTTGTAATTTCTGTATATATATTGAGTTCTGATGTTTAATGTTGATAGTATGAAGTAAGTATATTAGTATTGATGTAAGTATGAAGTTTACGCAGCAAGTGCTCGTGAGAGCACTCAGAGCACACAGAGTTAGTAAAATTCAACTATAATTTTAGTGCCGATCGAAATTTAGACGTTTCGCTGCTTGACGATTCTATACTTGGCTAATATGTTACTTGATACTGGAAAATAGTTTACGGGTGTTTCCGTAAATAAATAAATAACAATATTCTTTTGACAGAAGTGACAGTCTTTGGTGACAGTCGGTGACAGGTGACGGCAAAGATGACGGCTAGCTAACATACTTTCTAATTGTTGGTTTGCTTTTCTTAATGAAATTCTTACAAAAATTCGGTTTTTGTAAGTTCATTGGAAATAATATCAGCTCGGTTAAAGATTATCAATTTATTGCTCAATCCAATCGTGATAATTAATACAACATGATAACTACTGAAAAAATTGGTGAGAAAAATGAAGAACCACCACCGCCAGAAGAAACATCTGAGACTTCAGAAGAGAGCGAAAAATTAGCTGTTACCGAATATATAAATAATCTGGAAGCCAGAATAAAATGTAAACTTGACATGCGTAATCAAAACTTAAATTGTGTACGGCCTCCAGAAGATCATTTTTCAAAATTGGACTCCGGCTTAAAGAAGAACACTACTTTCGTTAAGAAATTAAAATCATTTAGTGCAACTCAGATTGATACTCTTCTTAAAGACTTTAGTTCTTTAAATCTTACCAAATACATATCAGAAGTAGCAGCAGCTATTACAGAAGCTAAGTTAAAAATGTCTGATATTCCTGCTGCAATAAATTTATGCTCTGCGCTTCATCGGACGTACGCAGAGTTTTCAGTGAATTTTTTTGAAAATTGGCAAAAAATTCTCTCCTTCAAAACTACTGATAAAATAACAAATTCGTCAAAGTTACGTGTGGATTTAAGATTTTATGCAGAGTTAGTCACTGTTGGGATTTTTATTAATAAAACTGGTTTGCCATTATTGGGAAATGTGTTAACCGTTCTTATTAATATGGACAAGGAAGAACATAATAATATTTCAATATTGCTGTCCTTCTGTAAACATTGCGGTGAAGATTATGCTGGTCTTATACCTAAAAAAATTAAAGATTTTGCTCAGGTATGTTATTTGACAAATTTTTACATGATAAATGTTAAACCTAATATCCCAAGATCCTAATATTTCTCAATATGATAAAACTCTATCAAACTATAAGTTGCTTAAGATTTCACAATCCTCTCTTGATCTATGTGTTAAGAATATTTTTATTTGAATGATTAACATATCATTATAAAACCCAATTCAAATATTTCTTTTTATCTTTTTCAATCTGACAAGCATTTCCACTTTACTTTTAGTCCCTGCTTTTATTTTTATTGTATGCTAATCAGTTTCATTTTACATATTTTCATTATAAGATAAATATGCCTGTAAGTCATGTCATTTCAGTCAACTTTCATTTCTGGGGTTATGAATAGTTATTATAAATATTAAAATCACATAAAAAAGAGCTTCCTATCTCATTAAGGCTTTTTGTATGGTCTTGTTTTTCAGTTATTATTTTATCATCATCATCATTTCAGTCCATAACAAGTTCACTGCTGAACATACACATAGTTCATTTAAAAGAAGGGTATATACTAAAGACAGTGATGGCTTTGCTTGTTGTTCTTTAGACTAGTTTTTCTTGATAATGAAAATATTTAACTTTTGAACTGTTATATCATTCTTTTTGTATTATTTACAAAAGTATTTCAATCCTTTTTAAAATAACATTAACATAACAAACAACAACTTTTCAGAAATATGGTATGAGTATTCCACGGAACACATTTCTACCAGCAGAGAAGCAGAGTGCTGTACGGACTCTTCTTAAAGATTATTTCTTGTCTCTCACTAAGCATCTCCTTGCAGAAAGAGCGCAATTACAGGCTTTGCATGCAGCAAATCAAAGAACTTTACACACAAGAGGTGAATTATCACAAGAAAGAAAAGACCAGTTAGAGCAGCATCAAGTATGTTTACAGCAAATTCACTTTTTTATTATCCATCTACATATTTATGCTTTTAATCCCTTACAGAGTCATATTGTTTTTTTAGTTAAAAGTTGGTGGTAATCATGAACATAAATGTAACACACAGGTGCACATAATTATTACAGGTTACTTTAAGTTTTGTAATCTGATTTTTTAACTTACTTTATTCAAACCTATAATTTTTTATTTGTTTTTTACATATTGTATAGAAAATTAACCCATAAAAGATTTCTCATTATAATCTTAAAGTTTATACTGAATTTTAGAGAAACTGATGTGGGTCATATATAAATACCAAAGTAAATGGTCCACTGCTGGGTATTGGCTTCTTCTTTCCGAGACAGCCAGGGGTGGTCACCCCGCTGCTAAAATGTCTTCAAAAAATATATTTTTTTGTCACGCTTAGAGTGCTTACAGTTAAAACTTCATTAACATCAATAATGTTTTACATTTTTTATGTAATTTAATTTGATAATTCTCTTTTTTTTTTCAATTTTAATTATTTTTGCAGGCAACTTATGACAAATTACTGTCAGGTGCACAAAGCTTTGCTGAAGTGCTGGGAGAGGAATTAGGAGAAGCTGGAGAACCACCAACTTTATCTCTGACTGTTATTGAGACTCAAGGCACTGTAACCATTGGAGGCAATGATGAAATTATTATGCAAGCTGGTACTGATCCATGGCAAGATGAGGATACAAGAACATTCTACACCAGTCTACCCGATTTAAAAGTGTTTATGCCTAATCATCAAATGAAAGAGGTGTGTGAAGAAGTTTGTATGTAACTTATTCAGTTCTAGTACTTTTGTTACGAAATATGCATTAATAGTCCTTTTACATTAAAATTTTGACAGGTTATTTAAGGCTATGTTGTAATTCCCATAAACCTTCTTGGATCAATTTCGACCATTGATTGGGGTATCAGCAAAAAAGAATTTTGCTTAAGGATAATTTAATATTGAACACTGAACAACAGTTGCTGCAACATGGCGGCTTAAGAGAATCTTCCACCCCATTTCACCCGTGGGTGTCGTAAAAGTCGACAGAGGGAAAATAAAAAGCAGAATATGGGCAGCAGCATCTTCCTAGAACATCAGAATAAATAAATAGTGGTTGCCTGCCGAGCAGGGCAACTGTGGTAAAATCCCCTCAAAATGAGAGCTACAAATGTTTGTGGCAATCTATGGGGGAAGCCTGTGTTTGGTAGTGGACTGGTGATAGGCTGAAATGATGATGATGATAAATTTTGAACTGGCAGGGTGCCTAAACTATGTATATAAAACTAAAAATCCTTAAAAAGCGGCATATTAATAAATATGGTTAAATGAAATTTCATAAAATGAAATTATTTTTTCAGACTGTAAAAAGTAAACCAGAAACGGATGTGACTGAAGAAATGTTGGATGAAGATTTAAAAGAGGATGAATTAAGTGATAATGAGGAACCACCTACTGTTCCAGATGTAGAGCAAGAAGAATCTCAACCTGCTAATGTTTCCAATAAGTCTGTGTTTCACCTGTGAAAAGAAATGACATATTAAATTATATATTTTTAAATTGTCTTATTATATTGTGACACTTTCTTTTTTAGATATGCATTAGATGCTTTCTTAAATGAACTACCAAATTGTATAAACAGAGAGCTTATAGACAATGCTGCTGTAGATTTTGTTTTGAATCTCAATACAAAGAATAATCGGAAAAAGCTGACAAGAGTTCTGTTTAGTGTTGCTAGAACAAGGCTAGATTTATTACCATTCTATTCAAGATTTGCAGCAATATTGTACCCAGTCCTGCCAGATGTATGTGTTGATTTGTGTCAGATGTTAAAACAAGATTTTAAATACCATGTCAGGAAAAAAGATCAAATTAATATTGAATCCAAGGTATGTTAAGTGTATATTTTTATAAGTGTAATACTCTGTTTTAATCTCAAATATATCGCTAAGTTTATTTTAAATTTTGCAGATAAAAGTGGTCAGATTTATTGGCGAGCTAGTCAAATTTGGTCTTTATTCTAAAATGGAGGCATTATACTGTTTAAAAGTACTCTTACATGATTTTAAACATCATCATATTGAAATGGCATGCAATCTATTGGAGACTTGCGGTAGATACTTGTACTGTAATCCCGACACTCATCAAAGAACTATGATATATTTACAACAAATGATGAGAAAAAAGGTAGTTGCAAAAATTATCAAAAATGTATTTTTAATTATGATAAACTAAATTTACTTAGTGTTTTTTTATTTAGACTGTTTCAGCACTAGACTCTCGTTATGTGACACAAATCGAAAATGCTTTTTATTATGTCTGTCCACCCGAGGCGCCAGCTCAGCCCAAAGAAGAAGAACCTCCCATGCATCAGTTCATAAGAAAAATTCTTCATGAAGATTTGCAAAAGAGTAATGAAGAAAAAATTTTAAGATTAATGAGGAAACTTAATTGGGATGATCCTGATATATCGGCTGTTGCTATTCAACATTTGGCTGGCGGATGGAGAGTGAGAGCAAGTGCAAGACGAGCTCTAGCTCGACTGACTGCCGAATTGGCCACCTGGCAAGAAGCTGTAGCTCCAGCAGTAGTCGACACTATTCTTGAAGAAATTCGTCTTACAATGGAGGATCCACATCCACGCTATAATCAGAGAAGAATAGCTACCGTAAGATATCTTGGTGAGCTGTATAATTACAAGCTACTAGACTCTCGAGATGTTTTCACTGTTTTATACTCTTTTATAACATTTGGCGTAACCAATGACCATAGTAACATTTCCCCACTTGATCCTTCCGACAACGTGTTTAGGTTGAGACTCGTTTGTGCTTTACTTGAGACATGTGGTGCATATTTCAACAGCGGATCTAGTAAAAAGAGGTTGGATTATTTCTTAGTATTCTTTCAAAATTATTATTGGTTCAAACATTCAGACCCATACTGGACTGAAAGCAATAAATTTCCTATTTATGTTAAATACATATACCAAGAGTGTTTGACAAGCCTGAGGCCAAAGTTGAATTTATTTACGAGCTGGCAACAATGTAAGGATGCAATTGAAGATCTCAGGCAAACACTTTATCCTGAACTTGGTGAAGAAGACCAATATGACAATGAAGATCAGGGAGAGGATAGCGTTAATGATGGATTGGATACAATTATGGAGACTGACGATGAAACGGATAATCCCCAACTACCCGAAGAAAGTTCGGACGAAGATCCAATAACTGATAATGCCGGAAATGACGTCAACGATATACAAAACGATGAAATGGTCATAGAACACAGGCGCCCAGCAGCAAAGCAGGCAAGTCTTTATTTTTTTATAGTTCCTTTAAAATTAAAGCCTTTACTGTTAGTCTATATTATACAATCATGTTTTTAAGGTCGAGGATGTAGAATTTGAATCGGCATTTGAAAAAATGGTGATGGAAAACATTGCTGAGAGACAACGAGAAAGCAGGCCACAACAAAGAGATATCGCCGTGCCAATGACGTGTCGACAGACCACAAAGAAAACGTATGAACAGCTTCTGGTATGTATTTCTGAGAAAACTTTAGTTTCTTGCTGTTTCAAGGAATTTATTTTCTGTGTGGATATGCACTGCGCTCGTCACCCCGAGACATTAGTGCTTCGTTCCCGTATTCCTAGTTATTACACTGGCTGTCAGTGGAGCGGAATCCTGCATAAGAATCTTACCACCATTCAAAGAAAGAAGATCAGGCATTCTTATTTGAAAATGAAAATTAGTAGTAGCTCGAATTAGCGCAGTTCGATGAATTCAGACATCTATTAAATTCCTAGAGCTAAAACCCAGATGTTAAGTAAATATTAATGGGTACTTTTGTAGTCAATGCAAAGTTGTTTAAAAAAAGAAGATGTAGTGTACAGTCACGCCTTTTTCCCGTTATGGTAGTATTCTGCACGAATAAAGGCCGTTCGAACAATATCTTAGTCGCCTCTTACGACACCTCGGTATAATAGACGTAGGTGCAATTCTACTCTGCCGAACAACGGCATAAAACCTATCGGCAAAAAAAAACCGAATGCATTATTATATATCCCTTCATTCCATAGCGTCATTCCACCTGGACTGATTCTTTCCGGCTCAAAATTTAGAGGAATCTTATAAAAATTAGAAGAGGCTTGCTATCAGTAGTGGGATGCATATAGGCCGTTACTTTAACTTAATTAATGGACAAACAGATGGCCCATTGAACAAAGTACCTGACTTCTAAATGGGTCCTGGGTTCAAATCTCAGCCAGAGCCAACATTTGTGCAAACAACCCAAATTCTTTTTCGGACCTGGTTGTATTGTGCATGTGAAATTTGTCTGTGAAATGTACCCACCACGAGAAAGACTACTGTATGGCATTGTTTTAAAAAAAATGGTTTTACTTAATTATTAGTAAAAATTTCAATATCAATTTTATTGTTTTGTAAAGCAAGGTAAGGAAGGCGTGGAGTTCGTTTTAATGGTGAGGAAAGGCACTAAGCCGCAATATAAATCATTCAACGCACCACCTGAGCTCGCCAGCAATTTGCAGCAGCAAGCACTAGCTGATAAGCAAGAAATGGAAAGAATGAAACGGCAAGTATTTTAAATCCATCAAAAGATCTCTTTTAGAACTCTGCGAGAAATTTCGAATACTGTCTGAAGTTAACAACTGCGCAGGAATTATTATAGTGCTGTAAGTGTAGTTTACACACAAGCACTGAGGCACTCACTCGCCCTAAATTACTCGCGACCGATATACCTATGCAGTTGCAAATCCTGCTCAGTTAATAGCTTTCTACGATATACGGAACTTGCGCCGTGGACCAAAATAGGCTAGGAGGGACGAAATTATTCCACTGGATATTATTTTATTTATTTAAACTTTATTGTTTACCGTAAAAGGATACAATGGGCGGACTTAATACCAGTAGGCATTCTCTGCCAGTCAACCCAGGGCGTAGTGAAACATTGTGGCAGGTGTAAAATCCAAAACAAACTAATTAGTGGAACCTTAAAAGCTGTTAATAAATATAAAATACAATTACAAAAAATACTTAAAATAGGTATTAAATAAATACATAACAATGAATACTTATGTTAAATATACAATGATCCGCAAATATAAAGTACATACATATAAAGTAACATACATACAAACATATACATATTTATACACACTTATAATATAAATATTCGATATAAATTGGAGGACATGATTTATGACATGTCTGGCTGCTGAAAGAATGCACATTTGACGTTTAACAGATTGGCGTAGTTTTAGAGTCAAACGTACACAATTAAAATAAATGTACACGTTAAAATTTACGTAATTATGTCATTTCTTATTTTATTTTTGTCAATGTACGGATAAAATATTCTCGTCGTAATGTGTTCGCCGCTTCAAAGTTATGTAAGTTATGAACTTCAATGTACGATACATTCGATAACGAACTGTCAAATGTGCATTCACAATGGCAGATTATAACTTTTTTTAAAGCTTTTCTTTAGCTTACTGTGTTGTCTATCTGTTTGAAATCTTACTCATATTTATAAGTCAGCCGCCAAAATTTTAGATATATTTGGCTTGCTGATGCAGCCAGCGTCGTATCCTCATAAAGGAACTGCCCATGAGTATCGTATTCATATCCTTATTGTTCAGGCCATGCATGGATTTTATAATAAACTAGCTGCGCCCCTCGTAAAATATGCATATAAAATATACACAACTGCACGGTACGTTCTGCCTTATCGGTAATGGTCTGTTTTCAGCTTGCAGCTGCCTAAGGCCGTAGCATGAAGTTTTAATTTTCTCAATAAATGGGCTATCTAATGCAATCATAATTTTACAAATAGAATTAGTATTTCCTGAGATTAAGGCGTTCAAATATACAAATTCTCCAGCTTTATTTAAATTTTATTATAGTAATATGATGTATAACAAACTCATAAATAGTCGATAGGTGTCGTCCGGCAGAATAGAATAGCGCCTTACTCTTTCCTACCGATGTGTCGAAAGAGGCGACCAAGGTATTGTACAGACTAAATTTATTCGTGCAGAATAACACCATATTATGCAATGCTGTCACTGTATACTGCTCTTGGGAACCCAATGGGGTGGAAGAACTTTTTTTTAACTCGTCCCAAAATGGCAACGATGTGGTTCGGCACCGTCTCGTTTCCCGTCGGAACGAAAAGTGGGCTATTTGTGACCTCTGCCTACCCCTTATACGGGAAAAAGGCGTGACTGTGTTTATGTATGTATAAATTATAATTAAGGATCTACTTATTTAATTTATTTTATATATTATTCTACGTTATTAAAAGTAATGAAGAATAATTTTCTTATACATTTTCAGTTTGACTTTGAATATATCTGAAAGACAAGAAGAAGAGGAGTATAGTGCGGAGAGTGGTGGGGGATCTGGTGGGAGTGGAAATCCAAACAGAGGCCAGCACGTCAGACAGAAATATCAGCATCCGAAAGGCGCTCCTGATGCAGATTTAATATTTGGACCAAAAAAATTTAAATAAATATCTTTTTTTTTACTAAGCTACCACATATACTTTCATTTGACCGGTTTAAATGCTCACATAAAAAAGTAAAAAATTCATTGTATACATTGTACGAGTACTTATTGTATTCATTTGTGTTATTTAGTTATCTAAAAACGTTATACAAAACGTTATAGTAAACATACGAAATTTTTTTACGTTATGTACATAAACTATTTTTATAACTTAAAAGCTCGCTTTATAACCAGTCTGGTATGCACACAGTCGAGACAATTTTGTGGAAGGCACAATTGTTATTTTCAATTATCGAAATAAAAGCTTCATGATGTCATAAATAAGAGTTTCTTTTATAAGCCCCAAAGTACTAGCTGCAGAGAATACTACTTACATGCTTCCCTAGTTGGACTTTATACTTCCTTATTTTTTTTTTGTTTTGATATGGTACACCAACAGTTAATACGTTAAATGATATCAAAAAATAAACATCTAAAATCTAAATGTTTACATCTACACTCGGCGTCAAAAAAATCGCACATCCGAAAAAAATAATTTAAATCCTATTTTAACACAACAGGCCAATGGCAATGTTGTGGTTTGAGGGTATCATTCGAAAGGTAATTTCATTAGCTTTCAGGAATTTTAATTGAATTTTACTTTTATAACGAGACGAAAGAGAAATTAAAGAAAAAGACAGGGTATGTACAAATTTGCAAATTAATAATTTAAAAAAAAACTTAATACAAAAAAAGTTCTTAAAACCTAGTGTTACCCCTGTAAATAATCCTGTACAATAGCCGCGGTGTAGCAACGAGCATTATCATGCATTAACATGAATCCATCACCGACATAACCAGCATACGGGACCACATGGTCCTCCAGGATTTGAGTAATGTACCGACCAGCATTTAATGACCCTTGCCCACGGCCACCCCGAGTCCGGGAAACGCACACAAGTTCCGTTTTCCCGTCGACGGAAATGCCGCCCCAAAACATACACGAGCCACCCCCGTATTCGACGGATTCTTCGAAGCAGGGTTGTGTGAACCTCTCCCCCTGTCTTCTGTAGACCCTTCTACGTCTGTCATTGCAGAAGAGACAGACTCTCGTCTCATCAGAGAAGAGTACGGTCCGCCACTGTTCTAGAGTCCACTCGCAATGATTGCGAGCAAACTCTAGGCGATCTCTGCGATGCTGTGCAGTAAGTTTTACGACCTTTAGCAGGTCTATGGGCTGTTAAACTCTTTTCTTGTAACCTTCTTCTTATCGTAGAAACACTCACAGATGTTCTCCGAGTTGATCGAAGCTGTTGTTGCAACTCAACAGCATTTGTAAAACGGTTTCGTAAAGATGTCGTAACGATGAAACGGTCATCTGTTTCTGATGTGCACCGTTTTCTTCCAGATCCCGGTTTTCTAACATAACCACCAGTCTGCTGAAAACGTTGGAACACCCGTCGAACTGAAAAACGGGACAGGTTCAACTGTCGAGCAACGTCACACTGCCGCATCCCCGACTGCAATAGGGCAATCACTTGAGCGGCTTCTTCAGAGCTGGTGTCCATCTTTACTTGTTCTTACTTGGGTTACTTGTTCACGTGTGTTCACTGCAAAGTCTAAATTACGACTGGCCCATATTTCATCCAGATCGACCCTTTTATACCCTTTTTAGGTGGTGTAACTAGCATCCTTACTAACGAGCATTTGACAGTGTTTATTTTTGACGCTCTATAATGATAAATGTTTTAATGATTTCATGATTTTTTTATTAATAATGTAAAGCTATTTAAATACCCATTTCAAACATACCAATATTTATATAAATATAATTAGTTTCTAGCCATTACAGCCATTTTTCGCGCAAACTCAGAGATGTGCGATTTTTGTGACGCTGAGTGTATTACAGAGTTATACACATCATGCAAAGAGATTATCATCTTCTCTTGTTTCTATTCTAGTGGTAATCTAATAATGCTCATAGAAGACACGACCACAACCGCGTGGCCTAGTGTAGTAAATTATTGGTTTTGGGTCTGGTTGCATTGTTCATGTGAAATATATGTCTGTAAAACACCCACAATACTCCCGCCCAAGAGGGCGAGATGGACTCTGCCAGATCTTTATTAAGAGTTCGCGAAGGTATTGTCTCGTTGCTCTAAGCTCATCATGCTGATTTCGTTGCTAACTTATCAAGATCTTCAAATACTCTGATACACCGACTCCAATAATGGGTGACGTTAAAACGGCTGAATAGTTAAATAAAACATGAATTTGGTTTTGGCGGAGACACTCCAAGCAGTAATTATTATTTGCAACTCAATAACAGATGGCTTTCCGTGTGGTGGCGGTTTAAGAGAATCTACCACCCCATCTCATCCTGTGGGTGTCGTAAAAGTCGACAGAGGGAAAATTAAAACCAGAAGATGGGCAGCAGCACCTTCCGGAAATTTCTGAATAAATAAACTGCGGTTGCCAATCCGCCTGCCAAGCGTGGCAACTATGGCAAAATCCTCCCAAAATGATAGCTAAAGATTTTTGTTTCAATCAATGGGGGAGGCCTATGTTCAGCAGTGGAATAGTGATAGGCTGAAATAATGATGATGATGAACAGATGGCATGTAGTGCATACATCGTTAGCATGGTGAGACCAGTAGGTTGAAATATTCAAGCATTGATATTAGCTACTCAGATGGCACTTCGTAACATTGTTGACGTTACAGAGTTACTGAACGGTATAAACAGCCAACTATCTATATTTTAATACCCAAAGAGAAAACTTAACATGACATTAAGTGACAGAATACAGAATTCAACATGACATTAAGTTGCGTGCGAAGCCGGGGCCAGTTACATATAATTTGATGAAATGTAGTTTATACTCTCATTGATTTTTTTGTACAAATTAATGATTCTGCACTCTTAATACATCCGATTTTTTAGTTTGACATTCGCGACCACTGTCTCTGACATGACTTTGACAGTTATAAGCATGTTCTGCTTCTGTGTATTTTATTATCATTTATTATCTTTGATTGATGGTGGTTTTCTGTTTGTTTCTCTTCTAAATTATCTATGTTAAAGTTTACGCGCGTTTTGAAATCAATGAGAATAAAACAAAATCTCAAATTTGAAATAAAATTGTGGTATATGGAGTCAAATATCTAATAGAACCATCGTTTACTTTATTGACTGTACATATTTGTAATCTTGAGTTGTTGTAATTCGTTATAACCTATACAACGCGATGGCGGACGACGATTTTAGTAAGTTATTGCAGCAGGCCGAACAATTAACAACAGAAATAGAAGGAAACGAGGAGCTTCCTAGAGTTGAACGATCTTTGGGTCAAGTCTTGGAAGCATCACATGAATTATATTCTAGAGTTATCCAATCAGGAGCTAATGATATCCAAGCGTAAGTATTTTTGTCTTACTGGTGAAAAACCCATTGTAAGAAATAGTGCTTTACAAATTGGCCCTCCTTGTGAGTTTGACTATGCTATTTCAAATCTGACCCGTCCGGGACGGCGATTTTTTGAGTAGATAACTGGTCGTGTGGTGGCATCGTGAATCTGGTATCAATATCGAGTTACTTCATTTCATTTCATTGTAACAAGTGCCGCCTCAGTCCTCCCGTGACCATGGGCGCTGAAAGCACTCGAAACGTCGGGTACTACTAACGAACTATTTCTAACAGTTCCAAATTAAACGCAATAAAATCCGTAAAAATTAGTTTTATTTAAATGTGTAGTATTCGCTTAAATAAAAGAAATCATTAAGTGCCGCCTTCTTGGCAGAATTTATATTCAGATGTGGGCTATTAAAAGGCTCATGATGAAGAATGTAGGTAACAAGGAAGATAATGCGTTAGTAATAGGTTCTACAGTGATATGTTTAGAATTGTGTTGTTGCTGATGTGGCCAGGGCTGCCAGAGACCCTAAACAAGACACAATAATATCTGCTTTTACCCACCCCCAAACACAGATTACTTGAAAATATAGAATTTTTTAAAATCTTGATTAGAAACAACTGAACATTGCTAATCTAATATAACCAGTAGTAGTTCTAATTCCTTTAAATTACCAAAGAACCATAATCAAAAGACAATAAAACAACTTATTAAAACATTTTAAATTTCATAGTGTGGGTATAAAGAGCATTATATTGTTAGGTATCTTTTTCAGCCAACGGTTTTACTGAAACTGAATTTCATTTTGAATTCCAATCTAATTTAGGGTTAACATTATTATCAATCTTACTATTATTAAACTGCCTTAGTTTGTATGTTTGAACACATTAATCTCAATACCAATTTTATTTGAAAATTTATTTTACATTAGATAGCATGTTTAAGAAGGCAGTTCTAGGCAATGAAACTTTATGCTTTGGCCTTAAGGAGCCTGAGAACACACACTGAAAACTGAACATAGCTGAGAAGGGCCAAACTGTAAATGCTCAGGTCATTGAGGTACCATGGCAAACAGCACAATCATTTAGTTATTTTACACAAGTGAAACTGAAACTCACTTTATAACTACAATTGTGTAAATTGCATTACACTTGTTCTATAATACTTTAATCATTTATTTCTTTATTAATTAAGACTTCTGTATTTTACATTTTTCAGACATCTTTTATTTGGATCAAAAGGTATAGACCTTCAGCAAATATCTCAGAAATTAGAAACACTCAGCTCAAAACGCACATTTGAACCACTTCAACCTATTGCTGATTCAGATGTTGAAAGTTTTCTTAAAAATGAAAGGGAAAATGCTATTTTATCACTTATTGATGAGGTCAATAAAAATGTAAGAAAATCTTTGCAAGTATTATATATTAAAAATAAGTCAAGACATGGCCTATAAATGTCCCACTGCTGAGAATAGTCCTCTCATTTCTGGGCAGGTTTTGGAGCAAGGAAGTGTCTGCCACACTGCTCTGATGCAGGTTGGCAGACTTCACATGTTCTTTGCATGTTCAAATTAGTTTTTATATCTCTGATATGCAGGTTTTCTATAGTTCACAATTTTAGTGGTGCTGGCACCGCAACTTGCATACAATGATATTTAAAGCAAGTGCCGAGCCCCTGAGCTACCATGGTTATTGATTGTTGTGTTGCTAATTATTACAATGGTTTTTATTATTTGTCAAAACAATTACAAGACTTGAAATTATCAGTAATATTTTATGAATATTCTTTATTCTTAAAGGATGTTTATTATGTTCAAATACAAATTTATGTACATAATATTTTAAATTGTTGATAATAAACATTTTCAACCATATTAACATGTTAAAATCATAGAGGATATAAAATTATTAATTTACAGTCACTGCAAACAACTGAAGACCAAAAATGGGAACACATGCTCTCAGAATGGAACAAAGAGAAATTAAGACTAATGAATGCAATGATTGGACCATCACAAAACTGGTTAGATCTTAAAAGGATGCCTGAACCTCCAAGTATTGCTGACACTCCCAAGAAATTTGGCCATTCCATGTTAGATAACATTGACGCTGCTTATGCTCGGCAAGTGCAACAGTACAATAAACTAGTATTTCAAGGATCTAAATCAAGAACAGTGTTGCATCAAAAATTTGCTCAAGTTGCAGAGGAGTTAAATGACTTGGTATGTTAGTAGGTTAACATTTATTTTATATAGTCATTTGATTCCATTCCAGCTGATTTCGACTATGGCAACAGGTAGATGCTCCAAATCTGAATGCCAATCTGTGCCACAAACAGTGTGGTTTTTCATACGAAATAAATGTGTCTGCATCATAACCTGCTTTTTACCATCTTCATCTGCCATCTTGCCCATGCTCTATGTCATTACTGTACTCGAAAACTCTCCTGGACACAACTGTTACCTTGTGGAAAGCCATTATAGTAAAATAAAGAAACAAAGTTAATGTGCTAAGATCTATATGCAAATTTAAATATGCATTACCTTGTTTTTGAAGAGCACTTTCACAATTTGTTAGTCCATGCTATTGTGGGAGGGCAGACCTCCCACAATAGCATGGACTAGCTTATATATTTTAGATTAAAACCCAGAATAAAGCATGCATAAAAACCTAAAAAGGGTTTCTTAAAATTGTAAAAATATCTTGTACATTGTTCTAAAATTTAATTTCCTTGAAGGATTGACAAAAACACCCACAATATTTTTTTACTTACATTAGTTGAATATTTTCTACTTTCTTAGCCACTACACACCTACACTCAACATAAAAAACTCAATTTGCTAATAATTTTATTGATCTTTCCGACCGTTTTCGGCCATGGCGACCACTTCGACTCCTAATCGGTCGGGCGCTGGTGTACCCGAAGATGGCTTATGTAGCCAATCTTCGCAGCGAACTCTCGCGCACAATGAGGGCACGTGAGTACGCCGCTTACATAATTGAATTTTATGGCCGCGGGTGGACGGGCCTTTAGCTCATTGCGCTTAGCGTCGAGGTCAGCTATACGCTGCTCCTCGAACTCGCGAACTTGCCTCTTCACAATACCACGCCATACTGGGCGCTGTGCTGCCAAACCTTCCCATTGAGAGGGCTCAATGTTGCATCTTCTCATGTGTCTTTTCTGAACATCTTTGTACCGGAGGAGTTGTCCGCCATGTTTTCGCTTACCCTCCTCTAGTTCAGAATAGAAGATGCGCTTTGCCACTCTTTCCTCCGCCATACGTGATACGTGACCGCACCACCGAAGTTGCCGACGCATTAAGTAGGCTTCAATGCCACCGACATTGGCTCGTCGCAAAACTTCGGTATTTCGCACTCGGTCGGACCATCTGATCTTCATGATGGTACGAAGGCATTTAAGGTGGAAGCGATCCAAAGTGCGAATGTGGTGGCGATACACACACCACGTCTCGGAGGAGTACAAGAGGTTTGGCAGCACAGTCGCCATGTAAACAGAGATTTTAGTGGCCAGCTTTAGGTCGTGTGAGCAGAAAACCTTGGAACGCAGCTTTCCAAATGCTGCAGCTGCAGCACTGATCCTGCTGTTTACTTCAGCATCAAGGTCACACTTGGATGTTATAGTGCTCCCCAGATAACGGAAGTTATCGACCTGTTTCAGCAAATCCTCACCAAGCTTAATGACCAGTGTCTCACGACCATGTATGTCTAAAGACATCACCTCAGTCTTTTTGACACTAATCTTCAGGCCGAACTTGCAGCATGCTTGGTGTAAGCCAGACATCAGCTGTTGCAGGCCATCTGGGGAATCCGCTAAAAAGCACAAGTCATCAGCGTACATGATCTCTGTGATCAATGAGTACGAGACTTTAGTGCGCGCCTTAAGTCTGGCCAAGTTAAAAAGACTGCCCTCAGTGCGGAAGCGGATGCGGACTCCTTCTGAAACAGTTTGCAGGACTTCTTTGACTACTACCGCAAAATACAAGGCGAACAGTGTGGGCGCTAGGACACACCCTTGTTTAACCCCACAGGTAACGGGGAAAAAATGTGACTGTTCACCATCTACAGAGACGCAGCACTGCATGTCGTCATGCAGGAGTCTCAGAAGTCCTACAAACTTTTCAGTGCACCCTAGCTTTCCTAGCACCATCCAGAGAGCTTCACGAGGCACACTGTCGAATGCTTTCTCCAAGTCAACAAAGCAGAGATACAGCTGACGACCCTGTTCTCTACTCTTTTCTTGTAGTTGACGCACAGAGAAAATAGCTTCGCAGGTACCTCGGTCAGGTCGGAAGCCAAACTGGGTTTCGGGCAAGATCTTTTCGGATATATCCTTCAGGCGGTTTAAAAGAACTCTTGCGAAGGCCTTTCCAGGGGCTGTCAGAAGTGAAATACCACGGTAGGAGTTACAGTCGGAACGGTCACCCTTGTTCTTGTAGAGGGCACTTATGCGAGATACTTTAAAATCATGTGGGACTCGCTCCTCCTCCCACATGCGAACAAAGAGTTTCCACACCAACGTGTGCAGCTCCTCACCGCCGTACTTAAGCAGCTCTCCCGGTATAAGGTCAATGCCAACCGCCCGCTTATTTTGTTGCTGTCTGATGGCAGAGACAACCTCGTCACGCGACAGAGGCTCATCCAGCTCGGTGACTAGAGGGAGTTGAGGCATTAAACTGATATTATGTAGATCAGCTGATCGATCTACGTTGAGCAAGGTATTAAAATGTTCAGCCCAGCGTCTTAGTACATCGCCCTTGCTTGTCAACAAGTGCCTACCGTCTAAAGACCTCAGAGGCACTTTTGCTCGGTAGGACGTACTAATCAGCTTACGTACCTCGCAGTAAAACTCCCCAAGCTGGTTTGTGTCAGCAAGCCACTGAATGTGACAGGCCTTGTCTTGCCACCACCTGTCTTTAATTTGTCGAGACAGCTTGCGCAATTCAAGGTCACTCTTTTTGACCACTGCAACGCTTCCGCCGCGTCTAGTATGCTGTCGTAAGAGGACTCGATGTTTGTCGAAGGCTGCTTTGAGAGCTTCGTCATTCTCATCGAACCAGTCTTCATTACGCCGGTTTTTAGTACCTAAAGCAATTGAAGCAGCTTCTACGATATCAGAAGACAACGCTCCCCATGCAGCACCGACATCATCTATCTCTTTAACTAGCGACAGCTTCCCAGACAAGGCGTCAGCATATTTCTCCGTAACCTCGCGATTGTTCAGCCTATCCACGTTAAAAGACGCAGGCCTTTTAAAACGAGATCTACGTGGTCGACGGAGGCGGAGTTGCAGTTTGGTGACAATAAGTCGGTGGTCAGTCCAACAATGCGCACCTCGCATGACGCGGGTGATTTGGACTTGACTGATATCTCCTTGCCGTACGACAGCATAGTCGATCAGATGCCAGTGTTTGGATCTTGGGTGCATCCACGTTGTCTTGTGCTTGGCGGCAAGTCTGAACATAGTATTAGTTATCGCAAGATCGTATTGAGCACAAAGACTGAGTAGCAACTGACCATTACTGTTCATGTTGCCAACTCCGTGTTTACCCAGAACTCCAGGCCACGCCTCGTAGTCCCGACCAACTCTGGCATTGAAGTCGCCTAGCAATAAAACCTGCTCTCTGGCATTCATGCTGTCAAGGCATTGAGATAGTTCCTCATAAAATTTATCCTTGATGTCATCAGACTTGTCCAGCGTTGGAGCGTAGACACTGATGATATTAAGGAAATTATCAGTATCCAGGTGAAGGCGCAGTGTGGTCACGCGGTCCGAGATGTGAATAGGGTACTCCTCAAGTCGCTTTACTAAGTTGTTCTTGATGGCAAATCCTACACCTGAACGTCTATGTTCGGAGGAAGCGGTACCTTTCCAAAAGAAAGTGTAGCCGCCTCCATCTTCCACCAGCTCTCCTTCATCAGCAAGATGGGTTTCGCTGAGCGCAGCCACATCTACGTCATAGCGACGAAGTTCACGAGCTACTATGGCGGTTTTACGTTCAGGGCAGTCGTTGCCATCACGATCAATAAGCGTTCTCACGTTCCACGCGCCAAATGTCATGACAGGTGTTTTCATGATATTATTTTTAATGTTGCGTCGACCACGAATTAGGGTGATGCGATGGCAGCCGCGGTTACTACCACCTTTCAAGTAGGGACGAGCATTTTTTTGGGGCACCTTTTCTAGCCCCCTCCCTGGCTGAGCAGGGAAAGCAGTGCCTCCCTAAATAGGGCTGCTTTGTCATCCCAGGTGCTGCCGAATCCACACTGTCGCCCCAAATTTGCAGTGCGAAAGCGACCACGGTGTGTAGTCACACCCCCAGGACCGCCCATGTGCAGGAATCAGACAAAGCCTAGCTTGCACCAAGCCAGACCTCTCTACTTCATCCCATCGCCACAGGACTTTGCGTAATCGGAGTCCATCAAACGGAAGCAGTCAGATGCGCAGGATATATTAAGGTGCGCAAGCGTTCGCGCACACGCAGGCGCACACACTCGTCCTCCCTCTTCTCGATTCAGTGGAACGGAGAACCGTTACGACTGGAGGAGAGGTCAGATGATGTGTCTGGCCGACGTTAACTCTTGCCCTCTAACGCCGCCCTTGGCCATCCACATTGCCTTGCTGAATCGCCGAGTCCGCCAAGCCCTTTGCATATCTGCGGTGGGTTGCCATCCTCGCCGAATCAGACTTCATGCACTTTGCAGGAGGGATCCGCATAAAAAAACTTGTCCACCAAAAGTGGCAAGCCCCTCGTCCAGGTTTAGTCCGTGAGCCGACACGGTTTACCGGGGTGTGGCCGCTGCGCGCATCACAGCTACTTGGAGCCACTGGAGAGAGTTTATGGGCTAATAACGAATTTAACACATCTCTGCCACTTCTGTAGAAGTCGGCTGGCAGAAATAGGCGCTATTACCCCACTACACCCCAATAAGTAAGTTAATAATTTTATTATTAACTTACGAATAATAATTAAATTTTAGTATCCAAAAAATATTAAATAATATAATACATAAATAAAATGCCAAGTTATTCAAAATTTTGTTTAAATTTATTTGTTTAAAAAATTAAAAAGTTATTTGCATAAGCTTTGTTAATACTGTTTTAATTTTATAGAAAGTTAAAGAAATGTGGGAGATTATTAAAACTATGACCAACATACCAGCACTTGTTAGAGATGAAGATCCACTGAAAGCAAGAGGAAATCCAACAATACAACAGTGTCTTATAGCTCAAGGAAAGAAATATTTAGAGAAAAGGTATTTCATCATTCATCATCTACATAATAAATATCAAAACTGGCTTACATCTGATCTGCTTTTAATAATTGAATATTATGAATATATCCAATGTTTGAGCAAAAACACAAATTGTTAGTTTTCATTGCTGGTTGTGTTTTGCTTTAATATCTCCTGTGCAGTTGATAACTTTCGACAGTAATCAGTAGTTGTCGCCTTGGTAGAAATTCGTCTAGGAGAACATCATCATCATCATCATCATCATCATCATCGTCATCATTTGCTCAATATATATTTAGCAATAAAAACAGTTCTTTTTCTTTTTTAACAGATACAAACAATACATGAGCGATGTAGTACGTGCCAACCCGGCTGCAGCAATGAGAGGTGGTGAACCTGGTACCTATCCATTAGTTCGCGGCTTTGTGGGGCTTCGACTACAAGGGCAGAGCAGCCAGGGCCTGACAGACGGTGTTGTTGATGATCGTCCCCTTTGGCCCATGATATATTACTGCTTGAGGAGTGGAGATGCTAATGCAGCACTGCATTGTTTACGGAAAGCGGGGTAAATATTAAACTTTATTTGTTGCAACTAAGTACCAAAGGTATTTTGCATTAGTTATTCATAGATTCTGTAACCATTGAAACCGATCTTGACGAAATTCGGCACAGAGATAGCTTGTATCTTCCACATACACACACATTTTAGGACACAGCATTATTTTTGTTCTGTAAAATCACGTGGGATTTTTTATATTAAGAAACCTAAATTCACGCAGACGTAGTCGCGGGCATTAGCTAGTATATGATAATATTATTACCAAATACAGGTAACTTAATCTTTCCTAATTGTAGGGTGTACATGAATAAGGCAGTAAATTTAAGAGTTAATGGGAGTAAATATACAAACAATGTATTGGGGAGAATAGGAAGCACGCTGTTTTGGGTTTGGTGCTGGATCTAGAGTGATCGTGGCAGCGGCGCAGCCGGCTGATTCTTTTCACTTCAACTTTACTTCACACAAGTCCCTAGAAGCTGCTTCCTTTTACACTGACTAAAGTTTGAACACAAACACATCACAAATAATCCTTCAAGTGGCCATTATATATTCGAGACTAGCACGGGGTGGTGAATTGCAGCCATTTTCCCGCACACGGAAAATGACGAGATAGGTGGGGTTACAATTAATAGTAATTAATTATAATGTATGTAATGCATCTACAACATGAAATTAATAAATTGAGATAGACCTTTACTTCACTTTAAAAACTTCCCAAAGCAGGACATGACCTTGTAACATTGCTTCAACCAAATAGGAATTTGTTATCCTTTTAAATTGGAGATTAAAAAAAAAATATTTCAGCCGAGATCATGACGAGTTTATAGCGGCGCTGGAAGAGCACATCAGAAATCCAGAAAAATCTTTGAGTGACAAATTACAGACAGCTATTAACTTCCAGTACAGGATACAAGTCCGAAACTCTACAGATCCTTACAAAAGAGCAGTATGTATGAATAAGTTATATGTACTTCATAACCTCAATGGGAAAAAATATAGTATACAACAGACATCATCATCATCAACCTTTTAAGCCTATCACAAGTCCACTGCTAAACATAGGCCTCCTCCATAGATTGCCACAAAAATTTGTATCTCTCATTGTGGGGAATTTTGCCATAGTTGCCACGCTTGGCAGGCGGATCGGCAACCTCAGTTTATTTATTCAGATGTTCCAAGAAGATGCTGCTGCCTATCTTCTAGCTTCGATTTCCCTCTGTCGAGTTTTACGACACGCACGTGATGAGATGGTGGGGTAGATTCTCTTAAGCCACTACCACCAGGCAAATGTAAACAAACTTAATACGTAACTATATTAAAATGACATAATTAAAGCTTCCAACAATAGACAAAAATATGAGAAGTAAAAAGTGTCTACAGAGTAAATGTTGCTGGTGTTGTTTTCAAATTAAAATAAAATGTGTATAAGCAATAATAAACTACACATAGAATTTTTAATGTATTGGTCTAAAAATAAAGCCAAAAATCCTATGGGCAATGTGTACCAAATATCCATAACGATAAAGATACAAAAATTGATTTCAGGTTTACTGCGTTATAGGTTGTTGCGATGTTAGTGATGAACACTCTGAAGTAGCTCGAACCGCTGATGATTACTTATGGTTGAAACTATCGGTCATAAAGTCTCGTCCTAACAATGAACCAGAACCTTTCTCATATTCAGATTTGCAGAAATTGATTTTAGAGGAGTATGGTATGTTGTTTTCTACATAATTATAGTACAACTATCTTAAGTAGCTGCGTGAAGTAAGTTCATTCTAATAGCACTTGCACATTGAAGATTTTTTTCTCATCTATGAGACAATGACATCATGCAGCAGACCGTTTTAATTAAATAACAATTTTACTATAATAAGACATAACTTTACAGGGGAAACACATTACCATGCTTATGAAAAACCACTGGTTTATTTCCAAGTATTAACTTTGACTGGACAATTTGAACCGGCTATTGAGTTCTTGTCAAGAATACCAAGGTTTGTATATTAATTGTTGATATCATTCCTTTTATGTGGTTTTAATTGAATTATTGTTCATAACCTTGTTCATGTACAATAATTATAACCTGAACATTTCGAAACATTATAATGAAAAGATTAATTTATATCCAGAGAGTTACATGTATATTTCAATAATGACAAACCTAAATTATCCAGTCCAGTGTTGGACAGCAGTGTCAATGGTTCAAAATTTTTGTTCACCAATCCGTTTGCCAAGCGTGGCGATTACAGCAAATCCTCCTAACTTGGAGGAGACTTTTGTCCAGGAATTCGTAACAGGCTGATGAAGAAGGGTTAAACAGAGGAATTTTTTGTATTTTCTTATTGGATAAAGTGACGAGACAAGCAAAACATTTAGCTGATTGTAACTTGTAAGTGCAACATGTGCCCATAACAAATGCTGTGTCACTCAGAACATTACCGCGCCCGTCACCACGAGATAACTGTTCTGAAATCTTGTATACCCACGCAGACAAAACAGTAATGTTTGCACGCTACTGCTTAACAGCAGAATAACTGGAATGGGAATCCTACCACCAGTACCATCAGTACATCCTACCATTAGATTAGTTTTGATGAGCGAATATGGAAACGAATAGGCCTTTAAAACTTGAAGAATTAGTAACAGACAGTAATTTTTTTAATTCGTATTAATGATTTTAGGTATCAAGTGCATGGTGTCCATATGGCTTTAGCTCTTCATGATGTTTACATGCTGGGCACCCCCCGAAATGTTCAAGCTCCATTGTGTAAGTAGAAAAATATATTCATTATTAATGGATAAAACATATATTTATGGATTAATTTGTGAATATGGCGTAATTGCAATTCTTTTTGTTTCAGTATCTGTTGATACTGATGATCCTTCGCCACTTCGGAGATTGAATTTAGCAAGACTGTTACTACTTTACGTAAGAAAGTTTGAACTTTCTGATCCTTCAGATGCATTACATTATTATTTCTTCCTGAGGTAAGATAGTAAGCGACTTATTATTATTCTGTTATTTCACACACAGTTCACCTGAGGGAAAGTAACTATGGCATATGGTCCTATCGAAATTTCTAAGGGTCGCATACCGTAATACCGGGCTGAGTATCTGGGTCCGCCGATATCGCACATAAAGGTCACCGGCACACAAGGATCTGCTGGGGTTCCTAGCATTGGCATTCTGCTGGGGTTGGTGGAGCTTGGTAGGCTCGATTAAGCCAAAATTCCTGTTCGCACGCAAAATACGCGCGTAAATCTAATAAGCAATCCGAAGAGGCAATGGGCTGGCCATATAGACCTAAAAACCGTTGGTGAAGAAAAGTTCTCAAGTGGCAACCCTGCAATGACCTCACACCATACGATATACGATTTGCAACGTTTTGCGGTTATTCTATGGATGCTGATGGCTCAGGACTGTAATTTGGGGTAATCTATGGGAGGTAAACTTGTGATAAACTGAAATGATAATGATTTACTATGTAGTTACTGTAATATTTCTGTTTTAGGAACCTGAAAGATCCGAGTGGTAAAAATTTATTCATGTGTTGCTGTACAGACCTTGCTTTAGAAAGCAGGGATTATGAATTGTTGTTTGGTCGAATGGATCCCGTCACAGGAGTATGCAGCCCAGGTTTATTGGATCAGTTCAATAATCCTCACATAGATAGTAAGGTACATCTCAATATTTTTACTTACACTATATAATTTTTCAACAATAACTTTAAACAAGTGACTTGCCTGTTGTTTAGCCATTCTTCCTAACAAAAGGGTCTATGGTTAGTTTGAGTTGCAGTATAAAATAATACTAGTTCTTTTAATAGCATTCTTTAAAAAAACTGTGTGCAAAAAAGTGTCCTGGCTGTGTCCCGTTTCACCCGTGTAAAATAAGCCAAGCACAACATGATTGCGCCGTACGGCATGGTATCTCGCTTACCTGAGCATTCGCCATTCACCCCTTCTCGGTAATGTTCGATTCACCGCGTCACTTTAAGACCATACTTTAAGTGTTATATCAAATTTATATTCATAATAGCTGAAGCCAATCCGTGGTAGCTCAGGGGCCTGGTGCTCGCCTTTAATTTCATAGTAAGCGAGTAACCTGGGTTCGATCCCCGGTGCCAGCACCTCTTAAATTGTTCTACAATTTTAAGTGCTGATTTACCACGTGCTTAGCGGTGAAGGAAAACATCGTGAGTAAACCTGCATGTCCGAGGAATAGAAATATTTCGTGGACACGTGAAGTCCGCCAACCTGCATTGGAGCAGCGTGGCGGATTTGTCCTACCTCCAAAACCCTCTCAGAAATGAGAGGAGGCCTGTGCCCAGCAGTGGGACATTTATAGGCTGAACTTTACTTTACTTTTACTTTAGCTGAAGCCCGCGACATCGTCCGCGTGGATATAGGTTTTTTAAATATCCCTTGGGAATTATTATATTTTCCGTGATGAAAGATATCCCATGTCCGTCTCCAGACATAGCTCAATCTCTGTGCCAAACTTCGTCAAGATCGATTAAGTAGTGAAAAGGTAACAAACAGGGAGAGTTACTTTCGCTTTTATAACATTAGTATGGATTGTCTAAACTCTGCAAGATATTGAAATGGAACATACACGAAAATTTAAGTTAAAATTTCTGTTTAAATCCCTAAAATTTTCATTGAAATCCACTGAAGCATTTCATAGACTATTCGAGACAAACTTTCAGAAAGACACAAAACTCTGAAGGCGTTAATGATAAGGCTTTGTATAAATAGATGGTTTCATTTAAATTTTGGCATTTATTTTGAAAATACAGACAGACACTTCAATTTTATTATTGGTATAGATTTAAAACTTTTTCCTTTAGTAAAGTTTCAACCTATAAATGTCCCACTACTGAGCACAGGCCTCCTCTCATTTCTGAGAGGGTTTTGGAGCTAGGAAGAATCCGCCACGCTGCTCCAATGCGGGTTGGCGGACTTCACATGTCTTCGAAATATATTTTTTTATTTCTCAGACATGTAGGTTTCCTCACGATGTTTTCCTTCACCGCCGAGCACGTGGTAAATCAGCACTTTAAATTGCAATTAACAAATTTAGTGGTGCCGGCACCGGGAATCGAACCCAAGTCACTCGCGTACTATGAAATTTAAAGCGAGCGCCTAGCCCCTGAGCTAGCACGGCTCTCAAAAAAAAAATTACAAAAATTTATATGTTTCATATGAATAAATTGCAGGTGATAGCATTAAATGTAGCTGAACAGTTGGTCAATAAAGGCCTTTTCGAAGACGCTATCACAGTCTACGATATTGCTGGGGTATGTATATTTTGTAACTTGTTAAGAAGCAGAGACATAGAAATAATTTTACCTTTTTTTCGTTAAGTCACGGCACACTTAGCCCGATATTTTGCTTAACGAAAGTTTTTGCCAGCTAGTAAAGCCAAGAACTGCCGTGTGGTGGCGGCTCATTAAAAGAATACTACCACTCCGTCTCACCCAATGGATCTCGTAAAAGGCGATTAAGGAATAAAACTGCACTGTGCACCCAACAGCACATGGTGGCGATGGGCTCACCACCTATCACACCAAGTGCATTATATTGTTTTGGTGAAACGTGGATTGTGGCAGTCATCTGCTTTTGCAGTGATTGCCCAGTCTCTGACTACCCCTTATGGGATACAGTCGTGATCTTATGTATGTATGTATGTATGTAAAGCCAAGAATAATGTTTATGGAGCCCAAGTCTATATTTTGAAATTTGATCATCACTCAGACAGCGTATTTTTCGTTAAAAATAGAGTCTATTAGCTCAAGCAAGCTAGTATTTCAAGCTAGTTTGCTCCTTATATTTACATAATGATCGTCATAATATATTATACATAACATTAACAATACATTGTCATATATAATGAGATATCAAACTAAGATACTTATTACTTTATCCCTAAAAATACTCCAGAATCAAGGTAATAAATAGCTCATATGGCTATCTTTTGTAATACGAAAAAAGCTTCATCACATCATTTAAATATTCATAGCACTTGATAACACTTAAAATGTACCATTTCAGAATATGGAGAAGGTCCTCGAACTGTTCTGCGTTCTGTTAGCCCAAGTGGTGAATAGCGGCGGTGGCGCTAGTGGGTTACGGCAACGTTTGTCTCTGTTAGCTGAACACGTATCCAGACGTCTCCGCTATGCCGAAACTACAACACTGCCTGCCGCCCTAGTGGAGGCCTACACTAAATTGTGCAAGCTTATGACATTCTTCGATCTGTTCCATAGTGAAAATTACGAAGGAGCTCTTGAGGTGAGAAACTTAATTGGCTTTAGGCAAATTCATAGCTTAATGTAAATAAGCTCAACCATGTCGAAGTTTGTTTTTAATTAATCATTACGTAAAATACATAATTATGTACAAACGCTATTACAATTATTATGTAATAATTATTTGGTAAATTTAATTTAAAGAACATATTCAATTGAAATTGAATTTTGATTTGTAGTTAAATTTATAATTATAAAAATGTTTTTTAGGATTTTCGGTTCTGCAAAAATATTACTGACTAGATCAGTTAAAATTTCAGGCGATGGAATGTTCGATAACTAAGTTGCGTACGTAAGTTGGGGCCCCTGGCAATGTGCCTATACTGACACTATTACTACACCACTGTTTATGGTTTGAGGCTAAAAAAATCAAACAATAAAAAACAATAGTGCTTAAATCTACCAGCGATTCTGTTATAATGGGCATATTGCCAGTAGTAGATGTATTCGTTATTGTAATGTCGATATATTCGCTATTGATAGTACAGTAGCTTGAAACAGTCTTTCAATGTCATTTAGTCACGCCTTTTTCCCATATAAGGATGAGGCAAAGGCCACGCATGTAGCCTACTTTTCGCCACCGCAGGAAATGAGACGTGACAGGTGGCCAGCCACATCGCCGCCTTTTTGGTACAAGTCGACAAAAACTTTTGACTCCGTTGCGTTCGCACGGGCAGTATAGTGACAGCATTGCATATTATGGTGTTAATTTGCACGAATATATTCTGCCCGTACAATACCTTAGCCGCGTCTTACGACATTTCGGTAGGAAAGTGGAAGGTGCTATTCTACTCTGCCGGTGGATTGGAAATGGAATGGTAGGATTCCTATGCAAGAATCCGTCTAGGTAGGTACCACCCATCAGTTATCAGTTCCCGTCAGGATCAGTTACTATGCCGTGAAGCAGTAGTGTGCAAACATTACTTTGTTTCGGTTTGAAGGACACTGTGAGCTAGCGTAATCATTGGTCATTTGAGACTTAATAACTGATGTCTCAGATTCACGGGCGCAGTGTGGTGTAACACAGAAATATTCTGTGTGACACAGCATTTGTTGTGGCGGACGTTGCACTTACCATCAGGTGAAGGTTTTGCTCGTCTCGTCACTTTATACAATAAAAAAAATGATCTTTAATATCATGGGTGTAAATGTTGTACAGAGTCTGCGCGAGTGCGAGCTGGTGCCGCTGAGCGCTGGTGAGCTGGAGGCGCGCGTGTCGGCGACGCGGGCGGCGCGCGGCGAGCTGCTGCGCAGCCTGCCCGCCGTGCTGCGCGCGCTCTGCACCATCCTGATGGCGCAGCGCCAGCGCCTGCGCGCCGCGCACACGCACGATATGCCCGCGCACACTAACAAGGTAACATCCGCGCACACTAACAAGGGAACATCCGCGCACACTTATTATAACCGCGCACACCGAGATCGGGTAAGATAACACCAAGGTGAGATCTGCGCACACTCGTAATATAACAGCCCATGCGCGCCGCGCACACGCACGATATGCCCGCGCACACTTATTAAAACTGCTTTAATTGTATATTTAAAATGACTGAAAAAAAAATCCCGCTGGGTTTCTTACTGGTTCTTCCCAGGTCAGAGGCATTTCTTTGCGAACCAGTGTAGTTTAAAAAAAAATGACGTTCAATAAGTAAATGATCTATATTGAATAAAAAAATATTCTATTATATTCTATTCTGCCTGCCATTAGTCCTTGGTTCCAAATCATATATCCCTTACATCCCCCCACCATTTATGGGACCACCTGTGCTTCACTGAAAGCGCCCCAGAGTCATATAATTTTTTTGCTGCTATTATGACTGACTAAAATGGCGCTGCTTAGATACATTCTATTGACTTATTTATGCTGATTGATTCGTAATTTCACACTAAATAAATTTCGCACGTTTATTAATAAATATAACATTCATATTATCCTTCTTCGTGCGGAGTTAGTATTTTTGGTCATTTCGCAACTTTGATTGGAAGAGCTTTTCCCATTTTTATTTTTGTAATCTTAAATATGAATAACTGGTTTTTGGTTCTTAAATAACGGGAAAACTACTTTAAATTTTATAACTGGAGTATTATAATAAATAACATGGCCAATGTCAAAAACAAATTATCTTATTCAATGACCTGAAAATTATATCTGTAGCTGAAAATTACCTTGAAATTGTAAGCATTGATTTATTACCTGTTATCTGTAGTTTTAAGGTCACGCACATATGTTAATAAAATACTTTTTTTATCTACATTTTACTAATGGCTTAAAACTTACAGGCACTTACAAACTTAATGTATGTAAACACATTATTGTAAGTTTCGAGTTACTATTCTTTATTTACTACGAAGTATTTTATGGTTGTTTTTATCTGTTTTCAGCATGTGGAGTGGCTGCGAGAGCAAGCAGAAGTTCTAAATACTTTTGCTGGCAACATTTCCTACAGAATGCCGGGCGATACTTACAGCCAATTAGCCCAGATGCAGATTCTGATGCATTGATGTTTTAAATGAATTAAAAATTATGTGAATTAAATATTGAAATAAAATAATACTGATTTATTTTTTATATTAGTTAAGATACACAATTCTTATACACTGTAATAAACTCTTTCTGCAAGTTGTCTTCTTAGTTCAATGCCTATGTATAAATCATTTATATTGTCATCTGGCAATTCTGCAACTTCATTCATGGGTGGTATTGTGTGTGTGTATGGTGTTGGTTCGGGTATGCCAGTTATTATACAAAGATTATGAAGTACAGCACACGCATTTATGATTTTTGCTGCTCTTTGGGGGGTATAATGAAGTGGTCTTTTGTGGAGACACCGCCATTGGCCCTTTAGCCTGCTTATGCATTTTTCAATACATGTTCTCGTGCGGCCGTGGAAATGGTTGAATTGCGATTCTGGAGTACCTTGTGTTGCATGTAAGATTGGAGTCATCAACCATGCTCTTTGAGGATATTTGCTGTCACCTGTGTAAAACAATTATTATTATTTGTTATAAAATAATGTACAATAACATATTTTACTCTACTGTGCCGTGCGGACCTGAGCATTCACAGTTTGGCCCTTTTTGGTAAAGTTCGGTTCGCAGCGTGTAGCCTTTTAGGCCGTAGCAAGAAATTTTATAGCCTAGAACCTTACTAAATAAATGGGCTATCCAATGCAAAAATATTTTTTTCAAAGCGAATTAATAATTTCTGAGATTATCGCGTTCAAACATACAAACACTTTTATAGTAGTAAGATATATGCAGTGTGGTGGTGTAAGAAAATCTATCGCCCATCACGTAATAACTTATTTCGAAAAATGTCAGACTTAAAATACACAGACCCGTAACAACAGCAGCGTCTGAGTTTGAGGCTGTAAGGATTTTTTTTTTTATTGGATAAAGTGATGAAATGAGCAAAACGTTCACCTGATGGTAAGTGCAACGTCTGCCCATAACGAATGCTGACCCAGAAAATTTCTGTGTCACACCACAATGTGCCCCTAATCACCCTGAGACATAAGTTCGTAAGTCTCATATGCCCAGTCATTACACTAGCGCACAGTGCCCTTCAAACCGAAAAACAGTAATGTTTGCACACTACTGCTTCACGGCAGAATAACTGGCCCTGGGGCAGTACCTACCTAAACGGATTCCTGCATAGGAATCTTACCACCAGTATAATGGATGTAAAAATACACACCAATCACCTGGAATCACTTAAATACTTGAAGGATGATGTCAGCCTGCATTCGTTAAATAAATACCCGACAGTAGACTGTCTTCTTAAAATACAATACTAGCCTGCCTAGCTCTGTGCAGGTAGAACGGCTTTTTCCTTATGGTGGCATGACTATGAGACCACACAGAATGAAGACGAGTGACAGTCTCTTCGAACAAATTGTTTTATTAAAATCTGTTAAGTGACCGCCTCTAGAAAAATAATATTATTATTAAATGGCATGGGTCTTATAAGGAATGAAAATATAATTCATTGATATTCAAATAAACACGGATATGTACCTATAGCGATGCACTTAAGATAATGTTAGCACTAATAACGTGCAACCAAAATTTTTTATAACAAATGCTCATGCATGAAAAAAGTTTTATATTACTATGAGCGCATTTTTTAGCATAGTAATTTATTTATATGTTGTTTAGAAATCAACCAATATAAAAAACCAAAAAAGAAACGGTGGTCACATCTAAAAAAAGCCATTAAGTTTGGTGATTTTTTTGTAAAGAGAATGTAGTATGTAACCTTTACTTTTAAATAATTGTAGCATTAAAGAAATGTCTTGTATTTTACAAACATAATAAGAAACAAAAAAAGAAATTAAAATCTTTGTTACCGTAAAACGTGACAACTTTGTTTGATTTTTGGAGTTGCAGTTGCTATTTCTTTATTATTACATAATAGTTAATTTATTATCATTTGCATAGTCGGAAAATAATTTCAATTATAATAAAAAAATGCAAATTTAGAGACTGGGCCAAAAATTACCACTTTTGACAAGTTTGCCCACTTTCCATTATACTTCTATAACTCCGATAATAGCAAATTCATGCTAGTTGGACTTAAGCACTGAGATTAATAACTTGTCAATGATGTCCCCTATCAGTTTCAAAAGCTTTTAAATATGCATATTGCCCCCAAAAATTATGTGGGCGGTCATGATGACATGATCAAGCATAATAAAAATGATTAAATGCCTTCAATAAAATACCTATGGCCTCCTACGGGTATTGCCCGGCATTTTTAAAACCCTCATTTAATGAAATGGTATAGCAGATTCTCTTAATTTCACCACATGGTGAACACTAGGTTCATAATATAATAATTATAAAATTATTCACCAATTAACCAGCTAGTTTCTCCTTGCCTATTTATATTTTCAATGAATGGTCTAATGTTCATTTTGTTCCATATGTAAGCATTATTTGCTGCACCTCCAAATCTACAGCAAATGGCTATTATTTTAAGATCTGCATCACAAACCTGTGAAAAAAGTATCCATTTAGAATAAAAATAAAGCAAATGAATCTAAGTAGGTGCAAAGATAAAGGTCTAATTCTCAAACATAAGCTAAGTAGCATAATTTTAAGGAACCACTTCCAGGTACTTTTGACCCAGGGCATGGTTGTCATTACCATATTCATCATTTCAGCCTACAACTAGTCTGCTGCTAAGCATAGGCCATAGATTATCACAAAAGTTTGTACCTCTCATTTTGCGGGGGATTTTGCCATAGTTGCCTTTCTTCGCAGGCAGGTTGGCAACCTTTGGCAAATAGTTGGCAAATATTGATGTTGATGTTCCAGGAAGTTGCTGCTGCCCATCTCCTGGTTTTTATTTTCCCTCTGTCAACTTTTATGACACCCATATAATGAGCTTGCTTTTGAAATTGATTTTGTTAAGCCCCCACACAGTAGAGGGTTGTCAAACATACTATATTTTGCATTGATAAACTTTTACATAACAATATATATACAACATATTATACAAAAATACATAGTATACAAAATATAAAATACAATAATATTTTATTTTGGTAACAGATGGTGATGCATGAATTTTTAGAATGGACTTTTTATGGAAAGTGCAATGGAATGGAATAGATACTTTTTATACAGAATTATAAAGGAAACAAACAATGTAATTGTGATGCTGAATTGGTGATTGAGCCGTGAACGGGTAATAAAAAGAAGGAGAGTTACTTTTGCAACTCTCTACTTATTATGGATTATTTAGGTTCAACAGGAATTTAAATTTTAACAAAGTAGGGGAATACTTTAAATAAATAAATTCTATACAAAAGAAATTTAAGAGAAACCAACTATACATACTGAATAACACATCTTACACATTTATTATTATTCTAAATTGTGAAATTAATATATTTAGGACAGACATTGCTGTCAGTAAGATAGCTTTTGTTTAGTTTTGCTAAAAATTTATTTAATTTACAAGATATTTTTATAAACAATTTGTAATAATTTTCAAAGTTTAACTTGATTTAAATTTTTAAAAAAAGATTGAAAATTGTATAATATTGTTTGAATTAAACTTATGCAATTACTGTTATTAATCTATTTATTCCTTGAATTCCTGTTAACTACTCCAACTAAGAGCCGTGGTAGCTCAGGGGCTAGGCACTCACTTTAAATTTCTTAGTATGCGAGTGACCTGGGTTCGAGCCGCGGTGCCTGAACACTAAAATTGTTAATTGCAATTTTAAGTGCTGATTTACCACATGCACGGCGGTGAAGGAAAACATCGTGAGGAAACCTGCATGTCTGAGAAATAAAAAATATTTCATAGACATGTGAAGTCCGCCAACCCGCATTGGCAGCAGCGTGGCAAATTCTTCCTAGCTCCAAAAACCCTCTCAGAAATGAGAGGAGGCCTATGCTCAGCAGTAGGACATTTATTGGCTGAATATTTACTTAACTTTCTTTTTACTCCAACTAAACCTAAATAGTTGTATTAGATGATCCACGACGGCAGCCAAAAACACTTGAACCTGCAATATTGACTTTCTACAGACAACCTCATAAAACCATTAGGGTGTTGGAGATTTATACATAACTATTTAATGGTGATACCAAAATAATAAGTTTTGTTTAGAGAAAAGTACTTAAGTGGATTTCAATCTTTGCTCAATAATTGCTCAAAGAGAACTGGGAAGGGGATACTATTTTTAATAAGTTATGTTTTTTTGATAGATTCAAATTACACTAATAGTAAAAATCATTATGGTACTTACAATTTGTGCATGAATAGAGTATTGACCTTTTCTGTCATAAAATGCTTCTTCATCATCTCTTGGGCAAACAATCTCTACATAAGTTCCATTTATGCATCCTATAGTTTCAGGAAAATGATACTTTGTATAGAATCTGTGAATACATATTAATAAATGAATAGATATTTAATATATAAAACTGATAAAATTAACCCTAACTCATCAAAAGATTATTATATTTGGTTATGTTCAACATACACAGAAGTTCGAAAATTTGTTATGAAAATAAAATAAATAATAATATTACCCTTCTTTGATTTGCATTCGCTGCAAAACTGAAGATGGAAAAACAATCCATTTATTCAACACAATATTAAGTCCTTCAACAACATTTTTTATAACTCTGCTTACAGATTTTTGAGAAATATTGAGACCAAAATCTTTACCAACGGACTTTTGATGTGAACCACTGTTTAAAAAGGATAATGTTAGCAAAACCTAGAAAAAACGGTACTGTAAATGAAGTCAAAAGATATGAACACCGGTTTTAATTAAACTTGTTACCTTTATTGTAAATGGTATACCATTAGATCGCTGCGTTTTAGGTACGACAGGTTCTAAAATTCTTAATAGTTGATGAAATAATATTCTATTTACTCCACAAGTTTTTAATAAATAAGCATCTGGCAAATTGATACAATTCGACACATCTTTCAAATGACGTCGAGCAATTCTTTCTTTAAAGGCACTACCTCGTAGAATTTGAATTTTAAGTAGAGTATTCATTTCAAACTAAGTACTTATTTAGTCGATTATTAATTTTTAAATTTAGGTAATTCTGAACAAAGTGTATTTATGTATTCTGAAGGTAAAGGTTTTGTTTTTACTTAATGACAAATGTACTAGTGTTTACATTCTCTTTGTATGCCATACAACAAAATGATTAAGGACGAAAGTGAACGTCACGCAACAAATTAACATGGTTGCGATTGAAAATATTAATATTATAAAACTGAAAAATCATCTCGTTACTTATAAATTAGATGGCAATTCTAAAATTCATGAATACTATAAGTTTAATATTTTTGCCAAAATATATGATATTCCTATTCATACTGATACCAAACTGATACAGAACGCTTGGTTAATGAATACGACTTGACTAAGGAAAAAAAATCATTTTACGGATTTTTTTCTTATTAGTCCATAAGTGTCTTTTTGGTTTTAAAGTGACCCCATTTAGCCACATCTACCATTCAAGAGTTTCAGCCTATAAATGTCCCACTACTGAGCACAGGCCTCCTCTCATTTCTGAGAGGGTTATGGAGCTAGGAAGAATCCGCCACGCTGCTCCAATGCAGGTTGGCGGACATCACATGTCTTCGAAATATTTTTAATTTCTCAGACATGCAGGTTTCCTCACGATGTTTTCCTTCACCGCCGAGCACGTGGTAAATTAGCACTTTAAATTGCAATTAACAACTTTAGTGGTGCCGGCACCGGGAATCGAACCCAGGTCACTCGCGTACTATGAAATTTAAAGCGAGCGCCTAGCCCCTGAGCTACCACGGCTTTAATAAATACGGAATAAAAAATATAGTTAACTAGTTAAATTAAACTAGAATCTTAGTTGTTATGAAAGAGCCACTAGTGAGTATTTAATATCGTCGGTTGTTAATTAATAATAAGTCAGTCATAACTTATAACGAACATATCAGTAATAATTACAGAAGTTAAAAGTTAAAAAAATATATTCAGTTAAATGAAATGTTTAAAACGATAATGATTACCTCTGGCCACAATACAGCTTCTTTATTAGTTAAGCAATCTTCTATAGTAATCTGATAAAGTTTTACAGGACATAAAATAAACGTAGTAGGAGATTTATTTTCTAGGTCATATATCGGACAAATATTTGTATGGCCTGCAGATTGTTGGTCTGGGCGGTTTGTGCATGTGGAATTTATGTCTGAGAAACGTACCCACGACGCAGGAGTAATCCTACTGTGTGGCATCGTCACGACTGTTCACTCGTTCGCGACTGTTCGTCACAAATGGTCACGCGTGCTGATAGTTTCTCTCACGGTTTTTATTTCAATTTTAAGTTTATCATGGTTAAATGTGCAGTACCAAGGTGTAAAAATGATTCTCGGAAGCAAACTAAAAACAACAATGATATTTCTTATCATCGGTAAGTAATATTTTCATAGAAAAACACAGATTTAAAAAAAATATACGTAAGGTCTTGCAGGGGTCGCGCGGGCGGGTCAACACGGCCAGTACTCCCGCGCCTCCCGCTTCACACTTCCCCGCATTAGAACTAATGCTGCACCACAGTTGTATACTCCAATTTATTGTAATAACATAATTTATTTTAGAATAATAATTCATATAAAAGTGAAAGTATGAGAAATTATAATCGTTCGAATTACTTATATTAATAATCCATCAATGTGTAAAGTAATATTTTTGAATTGAATAAAAATAAAAAACTCATAATATGTCTGAGGTTTTATCAAACATCTTGAATGGAAAACTTCATGTAACCTATATACATATAACTATTTTACTTATTTCCAGGATGACGCAAAAGAAGATTCCGTGATACTATTTTTGGATGAAAAAATGGTGGTACCATCAATGAGTCAACCGTTAGCGAATCCATCTACAAATGATTACTGTGCTGCCTTCTGCAGGCGAAACTGTAGTAATGCCAGTAATGTATGAAAATATAGTACCCACGGTTAATGATACTCCACGTAAGCGTAAACTAAAACGTCAAATCAATAATTTTCGTGGAATAGAGAAACGAAGGCGATTACGTTGCAATGCTCTATAAGCCCATAAAAAAGGTTTTAAAAAATATTGTGTCTGACAGAAATGCTTACACAGCTTCATGAAAAACAACTAATAGTTCATTTGTTGCGTGCTGTCATTCAAAAATATATTGACATTAGAATTAAATATCTTGTACTTAGAACTGCGATCAAGCTTTTTAAAGGGCAGTTAGTTTATTTGATTTTTGTATTCGATTAATAAACACCGTTTTATACATTTATACCTGTATTTTATTGATTTTCTAAAACCTTAAAGTAATAAGTTACATTTACGCACAGCTTCGTCAGTTATGGCACATCACTATTTAACCGCTTCATCTATATATCAGTATTATAACATTGCTTACGTTTGGCTTAGTAGGCAATGAGCGTTGCGCGCTCTATAGCTTGCTTTGATAAATTCTAAGCTCTAAAGTTATTCCCGGTTTTATCCCTAGTCACCTCTGCTACCCTTTTCATCCGAGGTACTAACAAAACCCCGGATATATAATTTCCCGCTCATAAAATGATTGCTGAGATAGCCCAGCGATGTTTTCAATGCAACCACACAAGGGTGATACATAACTCAATGACAATTTCGTCTAATTCAAGATGGAGGTGGAAGTGATAAAAACCATTCATTAACAAACCACGCATAATTTAATTTTTTAGAGGCAAAAAATAAAATTAGTCTTGTGCACAAATGTAGATATTATTATGGTTTTCAGTACCTTTATGGTAGATTACATTGCTTTTAATAGGCTTTATGGCATATAGTGGGCGCCTACAATACAGTGTTAATTAATTTCATTTCTGTTAATTCCGTCGTCCTTTTAGTGTTTTCATTCTCAGCATATTATTGTCCTAGTGATATTTATCTTTGGGATTCCATATCATGCTTTCGACACGAAATAATTCTATAAATTCAAATTCAAAGAAACACTGAGTGACCAGTGGGTCATGCATAGACGCGTACTGCTATCGCAGGCCCACTATCCTTTAATATGCGGTTGAAAAACCAACACCGAGGCCATCCCTGACCATCGCACCGCGCCATATAAGCCATCTGGAATCACTATCACTACGCCCTGCACACTAATTATAGGGTCCGGCGACTTTTGGCGGCAACACAACAACAACTCAAAAACAAAGTGTTTTATTTTATGAATATATTTTGAGTATTGATGTTATAAATTGATAGTTTTTTTGGTTTTTGTTAGATGCAGCAAGTACTCGTAAAAGTGTATAGTGATTGGAAAATTAAATTTAAGAACAAAATTGTACTTTTAGTTTTGTCTCCATCAGTCCAGCAAATCTTCAGTAAAAGTCAACTATCATTTAATTGTCGATCATAATTAAAATACATACATACAATCACGCCCTCTTTCCCATTGGGGTAGGCAGAAACCACATCTTTCCACTTGCTACGATCTCGACACACATCTTTCGCTTCGGGCCTCTTAGTCTCAGCTGCGATAATGAAATTTTTTAACATTTGTCTCAGCTGAACAGTACTGCCAAATGGCGAGTAAATACTCGAAAATGTGACGATAAATCGAGATAGAGGGTACTTGTTGTTTTGGTGGTAAAACCTAGGTATTTCGTTATAAAGTTTTAATTTATAAAGACATTACACCGTTTTCTATGCCTGACTTTATCTAAGTCAATGCCTGCATCGCTAGACTATCTAAATTGATTTTGTCGTTGAATGCGACCCTACTTGCTGATATGTTAAAAACAAAACAAGTTAGTTAATGCTAAATTGTTCTAATGAAATTGTAAAAAAATTCAAAATTCTCAATTTTCGGGTAATCTGAGATTGGAGACGGGTAAAAGCGGGTTGTGATTTGTTTAGGGTATTTTGATGAGCTTTGTCTGGCAGCCCTACCAGCCTGCCAGTGCCATTGAAACGAAAACATTGAGAATCAAAACAATTATAATCATACAATTTTAGTTTAAAACTTAACACTTTCATGTAAAAACAATACGCGATAAAGTTATTTACTACATTTAGTAGGAAATTACTTTAATTATAAAACTTTATTCATGAACACTGAAATTAAATTCTTTTTCTTTTACTATTGATAACCTTTAGGATTTTAATATGGAAAGACGAAAAGCAAGTCCCGAGCAATTAAACATGCTCCTACATTTTCTTGAAGAAGATAAAGAGTTAGCGATCGGTAAATTTACAGGATTAGAAGGCAGAATCAGGCAAACAAATGCCTGGATAAAAATCACAGAAAAATTAAACGCTAACTCAGGCTTCGGTTCTGGCGCTATAAAAACTCCTGATAAGTGGCAGCAGGTTTATGTTCAATAAAATTTAATTATTTTATTGTTTATTTATGAGGTATGGGCATACAATAAAGGAATATACTCATTTTATTTTACAGACATGGAGGGATTGGAAGTCAAATGTAAAGAAAAAAGCTTTTAAAATTCGTAAAAATCGTTTTACACCTGGATGTAATACAAATACGCAGCTCACAGAGGCTGAGGAAAAAATTCTGAGGTTAATATGTACTAACACTTCAGTGTTTGGTCTACCAGGATGTCCCAGAAACATCTGCTGTATCAAGTAACATTATGGTTTGTATTAAATTGTGATATTTGATTTTTGAATTAATTTATCAATCAAAAAGTATGTAATAAATTATTAGGATCAGGCGTGGATTTAGGCATAGGCCCCTGAGGCCCAGGCCAAGAGGGCGCAGTTTGAGGGGATGGAAAAATTATGGAGGTGACCAATGAAGTAACAATAATTAAATTAATGCTGAATAAATTTTTAAAAAATTCAATTTCAATTGTAAATACAACTGATCATAATAAAATTACTTCTTACTGGTGGTAGGATTCCTTTGCAGGAGTCTGTCATGAAGCAGTAGTAGGTAAACATTACTGTGTTTTCGGTTTCAAGGGCACAGAGAGCAAGTGTAAACGATGGACCAATGAGAACTTGTCTCAGGGTGACAGGTGTAGTGGGCTTTCACACAGAAATGTTTTTGGGTGACACATTATTTTTATGGGCAGAGATTGCACTTCCCATTAGGTGAATGTTTGCTTGTTGCTTGTTTTGCTAGTCTGCAAATACTTAAGTCATTACAAGAACTATTCAAGGATACTAATATACATACATAATGTATATAGAGATATTGTAATTAAATAATGTGTTTTATAAATGACATTATGTAATAAGAAAATGAAAAAAGAATTAACCCAGAGTTTCTTGCTGGTCCTTCTCTGAAGTCTTATTTTTTAAATCGTTGTAGATTTTGACATTCGTAAGAGCCTTAAGCAAGTCTAAACTGAATAAAGAAACTTTATCATTGACTGACTCTATCTAGAGACTCATACCCATTCATAAACTCGAAAAATATCTACATAGTATGTATATATTTTTTGATATTTCATGAAGAGTGGCATATTAGAGCAGGCATACCTGCAGGGGTACCTTTGCAATAAAATCTGACACTGATTAGGATTCAGGATTAATGTAAATAATAAGTGACAAATTCTTCTAATGTTTGCAAATATCTTGAAGTAGTAAATTTACTTAAAAAATTATTAATTAGCAGTAACAACTTTAAACATATACTTCCAAAACTATTTTCAAAATTCCTTAATATTTGATTAATTTCAGGTACAAACACAAAGCAATAGGTGTCAGTGATGATTTATGCAATGTTGATCCCTCTACAAGTAGTATGGTAAGAACACTATCTGTGACAAAATTACTGAGTATGAGAAAATATCACTGTAAACAGTGGTAAAATATAATTATATTACAGAAATGGTCAGATCAACAACATTTTTCACAATCTGATATGGACGTGCGGTTGGAAGATGGTATCAATAATGATATTGATACTGATTTAGGATCTAATGAAGTCACATCTGCACCAGCTCCTGAAAAACCATTATGGAAAAGGGGCCGGCCTATCCGTAAGTAGAAATACATAAGTCTATGTTTATGAACTTTGGATTTTTATAGGAAAAAGTTATTAAAATAATGTAATATTTAACTTAAATTTGAACTGAAAAGCTTATAGAATGTAATTGTTACATTCTAGGACTTGTTCATGACAGGCTGTTAAATTTAGAAGAAGAAAGAATAAGAATTGAAAAGCAAAAGCTGCTGGAAAAGAAAAGATGTAATAATATAAGATTAAAAATGGAAAAAGACAGACTGGAAATTGAAAGGCAAAGAAACATCTTATTAGAAAAGTAAGTCGATTATTGTCAAGATTGAATATTAATTTATGAGTAAAATTATTTCAGTTTTCATTAAATCAAAGTCACAGTGTAATTTGTGACTAAAATTTGAAAAAACGAAGAATGACTGATGACAACAATAGTAATGACAATGAAACAGTAGTAATGGAGTCCAAAAGAAGATCCGATTTTTTATAAAACACAGTTCATAAAGTGAATGCTCATTTTGACTGTAAGTACTGTTGTTACTGGTGGTAGGATTCCTATGCAGGAATCCGTCTAAGTAGGTACCACCCCAGGGCCAGTTATTCTGCCGTGCAGCAGTAGTTGTGCAAACATTACTGTGTTTCGGTTTGAAGGGCACTGTGAGCTAGCAGTCATTACACTGGGCATATAAACTGAAGAACTTAAGTCTCAGGGTGATGGGCACAGTGTGCTGTCACACAGAAATTTTCTGGGTGACACAGCATTTGTTATGGGCACACATTGCACTTATCATCAGGTGAACGTATTGCTCGTTTCATCACTTTATCCAATAAAAAGGACAAATAATACATTTAAAATAATGTAGGAGCACAGTTGTGCCTCCAGTTAAGTCGAGCACAAAAAAAGGGCATGGGCACGGTCGTAACATCATTTTCTCAAAGCAACTCGCGGCACTTTTTACGCTTCTGTATCTTCGTTGTGGGCAAAGTTAGAAGTCTGAAATTTCAGTCATCAAGAGTCCGTACCGAACCAACCTATACCATCAAATTAGAAGTTTGTAACTAATATAGTTAAAGAAATATCACTAGTAAAATTTTCTCAATTTTTTCACTAACTCACTCACCGATCATCAAAATTCTAAGGTTACTTCTAGCAGAACTAGAAACCTCAAAATTGGAAATTAATTAGTATTTAATCCACAATGGAAGAAAAAATTAAAATCTGAAATTTCAGCACTGTTGTCTTAATTTTTCCTACAAAATATATAATAAATTATTTTATTAGCCGCAATAGTAAGTTTGTAAATGGTTTAAGAGTTGTTTTTTTTTATTGATAAAGTAACTAAACGAGCAAATCGTTCACCTGATGGTAAGTGCAACATCTGCCCATAACAAATGCTGTGTCACCCAGAATATTTCTGTGTGACACCACATTGCTACCCGTCACCCTAAGACTTTAGTTCCTAAGTCTCATATGCCCTAGCGCTAGCTCTCAGTGCCATACAAACCGAAACACAGTAATGTCTGCACACTACTGCTTCACGGCAGAATAACTGGCCCTGGGGTGGTACCTACCTAGACGGATTTCTGCATAGGAATCCTACCATCTTTAAAAAGTACATATTATTACATTTGACGACAGCTGTGGCCGTAGCAGTTAGAACACCTGTATGTTCCTGTGACCGCAGGTCATAGGTTCGAATCCCAGCTCAAGCCAATATTTGTGCAAAACACAAATAGTTTCGGGTGTGGTTGTACTGTGATTGTCCACGTGTTTCTGACAATGCATCCTAGTCTACTCCTAGTATAGGGGTAGCCGTAGGAAAGTTATGAGAGGAGGGAGCTGGTTTAAAGGTGAAGGGGGAGGTGAACATGTTACCTAGTATTGTTCTGACAAACCGAGAATCTATTGAGATTGAGTCCATGAATCCAAAATATGTAGGTACCTTATTTGTAAACTTAATTTTATACTTAATAAGTCTTATAAAATATATGTAAAAATATATAAATATATACATAAAACATTTATATATAAAATATTGTGACTAGGTAATTGCACAGCAAAAGTAAAAAAATAATACACGAGATCTCACAAGTTTTTACGGTGTAACGGTTGCGATGCGAGACTTGGCCTAAATTTATTACATTTTAATGTTCTTGATGGAATAATAATTACTAAAGCTGTAAATACAATTATATTCATTAAATTTCAAAAATACGTGAACCTTTCAGCGACTCTGGTGTAGTACAGTAGGGGTAAAATTGGTAGTTTTTCAAATCATTAAACAGTACCATGTACAGTCGAGAGAACTAAGCCAATACTGATCTCTTCGTTAGGCGTACGTTATAACTACAAAATAAGTGTAATAATGGAAAGTGTGTAAAAATTTTCTAAGATCCGCAAAATTTAACCGCCCGCCCTCCCTCAATAGACTGCTGAAGCAAACTAATACCGCCACCAGGTACCCTCCACCACTAAAACACTACCACTAGGCAATACACACAACTGAATTCGACACAGCAGATGACGTGTAAGAGTTTTATTGATTGCGTAATCAGTATAATTTTGATATAAATGAAATACCTGCGGTAAAACATGAAGCTACTATGCGGTAAACTAAGAAAAAAACTTTGTGTATGTTGCTCTAAGTCGCGTATATACATTTTCGGTGATGTAATTGCTGTTAACCTTCTCGGCTTTTACAGATTCATCGGATACTGTGCTCGCGGGCCAGGGGCCCGCGTGCCAGGTTTGGTTTGACCCAAACATAAAAAAAAAACTCCTACAAAAACCTCGAAGTTCCCTCGAAGCGATTTCGAAAATTTTAAATATTTTAACTCGTCTAATGACCGTCCGAAGGAGGCTGCGCGCGTCCATTCGGACTGTCGACTTGTGTGTCGGTAACTCTGGGCGGTGAGAACCGCCCTGGAACACGGGTGAATCTTGTGTACGCGGTGTGATTATTGACTATTGCGCGCCGCTCTCTACGGCGGTCGCGCGTCGTGGTGCGTGTTATATTAAAGCTATTGACTGTGTGTACAGTGTGGCCTGGATCGTGACTGACAGTATCGTGGTCAGGAAGAGATGAGACGTCCGTGTCGTCTAGCACGTTTCGCGGGCGACGTATGCGTTCGGTCGCGTTTCTGTTTGGTCGGTAATTTGCTGCTTTAACCACCAGCGGGTTTGAATGAACCGCGGCTTTTTCGAAAAACCGCCGTGATAATTCTCTGAAGTGTTCAGAGATTAAGGGCATTTCACAGTCGCTGTGAAGATCTACATTGCGTTGATACCAACCGGCTCCGGAGGCAGTTCGCAAGAATCGATTTTCTAAGTCGCGTGAAGACCAAGTGAAGACATTAGACGGTATTTCACTTTGTGATTTAGAACCAAGTAAATTACTTACTACACCATATGATGAAAAGGCATTACGAGAAATGGAAAAATTAAGTCTATTGTAAAAATATGTATACGTGTACGATTGGCCAGGTCAACAACTTTGTGCTTTTGATTTTTAGTAGCGCTGGTAGTAGTAGTAGTAAATTATTGACTGATAAATCTATCGTAACGAAGTATTTGAAATAAATAATAATAATAAATAAATAATATATTTACGAACACGGAATATTTAATATATTTTTTGACTTAATTGTTAACCATAACCATCGCATATTCGAAAAGTTCTATGATTTATAGAGATAAGGATTTTATGAGAAATCAAAACGACCAATATGCCAAGCTTGAGTAATGTCGTTAATTTCACACAAACACATAGTTGTATTTCAGTTTATTATGTATGAAATCTTTTACTATATAAAATTACCGTACAATTATGCAGGATTTGTCATGTTATAATAAGATTTTTTTCAACAAATACTAAGGTTTCTTTTAAATTTTAAAAGTACAAACTCCTTTAATTATTTCAATATAAATCATTATATTTTTAACAATAAATATTATTTTCAGGTTATTAGTTGCCGTAGAAGCGGTTGTGCATCGGTAGTTAAATTTTTTATACAATATCAAGTGAGCCATACAAAAATGTTTGTGATATTAAATAAGAATAACAATTTCTTAAGACTGTTCATAATAAACATATATTTACCTATGCTGTTCCATTATTATTACAAACTTTTCTCACATTATTAATTTGAAGCGGTTCTTCTTTTTAGTTGAAACTAATAGTACAGTAAGGTGCAAACATATGAAGTTAAGTTTGTACTCACGGTGGTAATTTTTAAAAACGATTTAGATAAACATTTTGAAGGGCATGTGATTTTAAAACCAAATTAAGGTTGGCACCGGAACTAATGAAAAAAATACACATTGGGTGCTCTTTTGCTGACAAGAGTGCTGTGTATTATAAAATGTTTTAAAAACATGTAAGTATATACTTTAAATGAATACTAATTTTTACTACAAGATTTTCATTTTTTCTATAAGAAATTTATTTCTTCGTTTTTTTCGTGAGTGTTCCGAGATTGTTGTTACACTACGCTATAGGCGGGGCAAAAATGTGTCAGCAAGATTGGAACAATTGCATCTGGAACAGTGCTAAATTCCGGATCAGTACTTAATATGTTTCATTTGGAACTTTTGGAAAACAAATCATAATGGACAATAAATCATAATGGACTGCATCTTAATTCTTCTTGATTAGTTCTTTATATTACCGGTAGTAAATAACTACATCCACACTAATATAATAAAGGCGAAAGTTTATTTTTTATATACACTCGGCGTCAAAAAAATCGCACATCCGAAAAAAATTATTTAAATACTATTTTAACACAACAGGCCAATGGCAATGTTGTGGTTTGAGGGTATCATTCGAAAGGTAATTTCATTAGCTTTCAGGAATTTTAATTGAATTTTACTTTTATAACGAGACGAAAGAGAAATTAAAGAAAATTAATAATTTAAAAAAAAACTTAATAAATACAAAAAAAGTTCTTAAAACCTAGTGTTACCCCTTACAAGGATCGCAACAGCCTCTTGGGGTATTTGTTCCCACTCTTCAAGTACCGCATCTTGGAGCTCTTGAAGAGTGGCTGGAGCTGGATCTCGAGCTCGCACGCGCCGTTTTAGGTCATTCCAGAGGTGTTCTATTGGGTTAAGGTCTGGACTTCGTGCTGGCCAATGCACAACAGGGATATCGACCTCCTGTAAATAATCCCGTACAATAGCCGCGGTGTGGCAACGAGCATTATCATGCATTAACATGAATCCATCACCGACATAACCAGCATACGGGACCACATGTTCCTCCAGGATTTCAGTAATGTACCGACCAGCATTTAATGACCCTTGCCCACGGCCACCCCGAGTCCGGGAAACGCACACAAGTTCCGTTTTCCCGTCGACGGAAATGCCGCCCCAAAACATACACGAGCCACCCCCGTATTCGACGGATTCTTCGAAGCAGGGTTGTGTGAACCTCTCCCCCTGTCTTCTGTAGACCCTTCTACGTCTGTCATTGCAGAAGAGACAGACCCTCGTCTCATCAGAGAAGAGTACGGTCCGCCACTGTTCTAGTGTCCACTCGCAATGATTGCGAGCAAACTCTAGGCGATCTCTGCGATGCTGTGCAGTAAGTTTTGGACCTTTAGCAGGTCTATGGGCTGTTAAACTCTTTTCGTGTAACACATACACAGAAAATACAAAATTTAATAAAAACGATACCCCCACTTTTAGAGTTGGAGCTAAAAGTTCGACCACAATTCATCCTCACCACTCTGTCATAAAAAAAAACAATTTTTAAGATAGGTGCAACTCCGTTTTGCATGTCACTTTTCAACTGTCATTTTATATCAATAACACCTGTTTATTTTGGTATTTTTATTCATAGATTACTATGGATTCCAATAATTTAAACCGCGATTTAGTGTGTGTTTTATTTCCTGGCATTGTTAAAAATGACGATAAAGCAGTACAATGTTTGGGGGGTCTAAGGGGAATATCACAGGTTAGTTTGACTTGATAAACATAATCTATTTCTGTGATTTATCATTTTTATGACCTTACTCTGCGCGACTCCCCTAGTGTTATGAAATTTTCTGGAATTAAATTTCCCTGGAATCCAACACCTAACGCGCTGGTGTTTGTTTTCAGTCGGCTCAGTAACAATACAACTTTTGTTCACAGATACAAACTTGCATCATGCACTTCTAAAGCGTTAAATATCTTTGAACCGTTATGTTACATTTAAAGGTCACTTAACAGTTATGTAAATTCAGAACAAATAAGGTATTGTTATGGTAAACAAAAAAAATTACTGTCAGACACCTTTGTAGAGAGAAGAGGAGTGGGGGGGGGGGGGGGCAGGGAAATTACTCCCTCAATATTTTGTATAGTTTTTAAGCTATGTTTTTTTTATTTCCGTATAACCTAACCTCCCTACCTCTCGCGAGTGCCGAGTGATCAACTTTTTTGTGCACATAGCCATGGTGTGCTAAACAATCATAAATGCTTACTTCACAGTCACAATTCACACAGACTGTGCTGACCACATCTTGTTTGGGCACAGTTCCAGCTTCAATTTATCAGATCCTTTGATAAGACTGAGCCTTTAAACAATGTATAATAAAATTATTGTTTATGAAAGTTACTTTGCAAAAATTGTAAAGTTATCTAGATAGATAACTTTACAATTTTTGCAAAGTAACTTTCATAAACTAGATAGTAGGGAGAGACGTAGGTTGTCTACTAAAATAAATAAAGAACTGAAGTATCATCCGTTTTTTACAATTTCTTTCTATGTAGGCATCAGACAGTGAAATATATAAAATTTTACAAAAAAAATCATATCTTAAAAAGTATAAATCTCCATGCTGGGAGATTTTAAGGGGATAATATCGCTGCACAGAGGGGTCCCTACAGTAAAACACAACCCAAAAGGATACTTCTATCGTAGTATCCTTTTGGGTCGGTTTTATGTTGTGTTTTGTTTTGTGTTTTTTCTTGTGTGTTGACTTTAGATAATTAAAATATTATTAATATTATTAGAATATTAATATTACATATTTAAAATTGCCAGTAAAAGAGAAATTAAACTCCCCCAATAGAATTATTGAAAAAATATAATATGCTAAGTATATAATACAATTGTCCAAATCAAAGAATGAGTGTCAAATTAGATGCAAGAGTCTACATCGTCACACAATACAACTGGTAGAACACAGAAATATATGTAATTTTAAAAAGAAACTTGGCCAATATGAACATAATTACAATTATGTATTATTATAAATACATTAGTATAATTATTTTCTATTACATATGAAAATAACAACTGCCTTCTATTTTTAATGTTTACATCTTTTTTTTATTGTATAAAAATAGACATCTTGAAGCTGGGAAGAGTTTGCCATGCTGCACCAAAGTGTGTTGGTGGACTTCACATGTCCTCATTTTTTTTTCATCAGATGGGAAGTTTTTCTTACGATGTTTTCCTTTACCACTAAGCATGTGGTAAATCAGCACTTAAAATTATTACAGAACATATTTTGAGGTGCCGCCATTGGGGATCAAACTCAGGTCACTCGCGAACTACGACAAGCGCTCGGCCCCTGTACTATTACAGCAATATCCTAACTTCTCATTAATTTTCAACTGCATCATTTATGAAATATTGTTCTGTAGAACATCCTTTTTTTTAACATTATAAGCTAGCTTTTAACTACAATTCCACCTGATGGTAAGTGGCGATGTAGTTTTTGTTGGTAGGCACACTATCTTAGAAAAAGCCTATTCACTCTTCTCTTGAAGACACTCACATTGTAATCGGACAGAAAGACTGATGCAGGCAAATTATTCCAGTCCTTTGCTGTACGCATTATGAACGACGAAGCAAAACGCTTCGTCCAAATGCAGGGTATATCCACAACAAAAGGATGGAAACCCGCCGTGCGTCTTGTTGTCCGATGATGGAAAGGGGAAGGGGGAATTAACTCATGTAATTCCTTCGCACACTCTCCAAAATGTAACCTGTAGAACACCTAGAGACTGGCCACCCGACGCCTGTGTTCGAGACTGGACAAATTGGTAGTAACCAAGTCAGGATCACCAATTAACCACTTGGCCCGTCTCTCCACCGAGTCCAAGGCTGCCAGTTGATATTTAGGAGCTCTAGCCCATATGTGGCAGCAGTACTCTACAGCCGACCGGATCTGAGCTTTATATAGGGTCAGAAGCTGTCCTGGAGTAAAGTAACGTCGCACTTTTGCAAGAACTCCCAATTTACTTGCAGCTGCTTTAGCCTTAGACTCAATGAACCGCCCAAAGTTAAGGTTCACCGTGGTCTCGACTCCTAATAACTGAAGGCGGTCAGTGTATTCCAGAGATACATTCTGAAATGTAGGAGCCAAGGTGAACGGGCTCCTTTTGGCGGAGAACAGACAGCCTTTCAGCCATTTTTCAAGTTTGATGGGTTGACCTAAAGATATAATTCTAATTTCTTCACACTTCTGTTTCTGTTCTTATCAGGTATATTCTCAGCCTACAAAAAAGCGTTTAGGTTTAAGCTATCAACCTGATAATCCATATGTTAAGAAAAGTTTTGCTGATTGTAAGAGAGCTTCTGGAGTGTTACTCAAAGTTAAAATAAAGAAAACAAAGATAGATGGAAAAGAAACAAGACAGGTTATTTCCACATCAGTTGTTGGCTCGGTCAAAACATTATATAAGTTTGAAGGTAAGTTTCTTAAAATATTTGATGATTTACTGGTGGTTGGGTTTCTATGTAGGAATCCGTCTAGGTAGGCCCCCCAGGGCCAGGTATTCTGCCGTGAAGCAGACGTGTGCAAACATTACTGTTTCGTTTTGAAGAGCACTGAGAGCTAGAGTAATCACTGGGCATATGAGACTTAAAAACATGAAATGTTCTGGGTGACACAGAATTTATTATGTGCAGACATTGCGCTTACCAACAGGTAAAAGTTTTGCTTGTTTCATCAGTTTATCCAATAAAAAAAATAAGCTGCAGGTGTTACATTTTGTTTTGGTAACATGTGCACACAAATAGTAAAAAAAATGGCTCCGATATTATTAAATATATCATCTATTTATAAATATTGATAATTATTGTAGTGACCATACTCTGTATTGCATACATGTCACATACACAACTGTATATGTGAAATATAGTTGTAATTTTCACTGAATAATTTTAATGCTTTGTATAACTTAATGTATTTTTATATTTAAGTTCCAAATATGTATGGAAGCTATTTAAGTGTTGTGTGTAGTTGGCAGTGTATATTTTATTATGTCTATATTTTATTACGATAATGTCCCTCTAGCTGATTTCAGGCAGAGACATTTTCCTAATAAAAAATATGTTGTTGTCTGGCTTCTCCTTTCAATTAACAGTGTAATGTTTCTGCATTGTGTAATAGAATTTTTTCGACTAGAAAATTGATGACCGTGATGCACATCATAGTGTCTAGAGGTCAGAGTACCTGACTTCTACAGGTCACTTTGTATACACAAATAGGTGGTTGTCTGGTTAATCACAATATAGGAAAAATCATATTTAATGCATTGAATATAAAAAAAAATAGTAAGGGAAATGCTAGTAAAATCTAAAGATACGAGTATTTAAGTGGCACAGTAGTGATGTAAAGCTAATTCTATAGTGGAAAGCACTTAGTACTGCACCAGTTTATCTGCCAAGTGGTAATTGCAGTACATCCTTCCAACTTTTGAGAGGCTTATATCCAGCAGTGGATTGCTTATCGGCTGATAATGCAGATGAAATAAATAATACGTAAGAAATGGCAACGAGAGCAAAAGTGATATTTAATTAAAATACCTCATCATTTTCAGCAATGTGTGATTTTCAATATTTACCAGTGAGTAGTGAAGGAACCAGCAAACCACAGTGCATATTGGAAAAGATTTTACCCTCCGGTGTTGATTCATTTAATTTTATGTTGTAAGTGTGCAATTTCATATTGTTTTTCCAAACTTATGTAGGAAGCATTTAAAACAATTCTGATTTTCAGTGTAGGGTCTTGATTTTCATTATATGCTTTAGTTGTGATAACTTCTTACTTATCTGTCAATAGTCATATGAATATATTAAATATGTTTTAAAAATTAGGTAAATAATAGAATGTATCACAACAAAAATTTCTAATATATAAATTTGATTTTTATAAAAATTATTTGTGTAATATTTTCTTGTATTTATGCGAACACTATACATTGAATAAAACTGAATTAAGTTATTTAGTTTTTACAAGCTGCATCCGTTCCCGGAAATCTTTGCATCTACACCGCAGGGTAATGGATGACTTACGCTAGACTCTTACCTAACATCTAAAACTAGTATCCGATGAAGCTGTAAAAGCCGAGAAGGCTAACAGCAATTACATCACCGAAAATATACATATACATCTAAAACCTTACTGTCAATTCTCATTTTTTTGTTGGGACTATGCGAAGATTTTCGCACACTATTGCAGTCCGTGACGCTTAATAGGTCTCTCCACGTTGAGGTAATGGAGCTGAAGATCTTTACAACATTTTTATGCAAAAGCGCACGGGACCACCGCGAATCACTGCGAGAGTTAGGTAACAGGCGTCGGATTGACCTGGTTGTCCATCGTCTGAGTTTTTAGTCCTTCTGTCACTGGAAGTGAGAGAGAGCTAAGGCAGACGATATCTGAACCTAGTCCTCTCGTTATTGGCGGACATGGATATATCCACCCCTTCCTTAAAGAGCGGTAAAAAACAGCGCACATCACCGTGTGCCAGGTGGAATTGGTCAATGCAGTGCCCACGCATAAAATAGAGAGACTTTAGAGGTTGGCCGAACAGATCCTTCTCCCACTCGGCGGAGATTCAGAGACAGGGTCAAACTTTAGCTTCACTACCCGCAGCTGGAATGCCAGAATTTTGCTCATCTACTGTGCTCTAATAGCTTATTATGTCATAACAAAAAAAAAATACCATTGGATCGATATGCCACATATATTTTTTAAACGGCGATATTAATTTATTATAAAGTTATCGAAAAACATTAAAGTTTTAAAATTGAACATTGAATATATGCACAATAACCATATCCAATAATCCAAAAAATAATATATTGTGTTGTTATGCCTAACGCTTATTATTCATAATGATCATAAAATATACTTAATGTTGTTTAACAAATGAGATTTGACAAGGATTGGACTAGGAGATTTATTTCGCTCCCCCTTTTTTTGTCTTTAAAAGATAATTTTTCTAATGTAATAAATTTTCCATAATTTTGTTTATTTCTTTATTTTAGAGAGCCAGCGCCATTGTTTATTGTTCCATGTAATTTTACAAGATTTGATAAGCCAATCAACTATAATTACACTGACAAAAGATTTCCTGGTAGGGAAAGGGATATGAGTCACGACGATCTTCACCATAGAATGAGAACAGAGCGCGGCACGCCATTAACGCGATACACTTTTAATTTAGTCGACGAATTAGCCTCCGAAGCTAACTCGTATTACATAAAACAAATGGAATCTAAGAAGGCGATATATCCTCCTTTGGAACAAGAATATGAAAATGTTAAGAAGGTAAGGAAAATATGAAACTGCTTTAATAAATAGAAACACTAGAAATATTATTAACTATAGTCGGGCAATTTCGTGCGCGACCGTCCTGCGGGCGACAGACGTCGGGGAGGCAAGGTAATAGCTAACACGTCATACTAGTGCATCGCACACATGTAGCGAAGTTAAGCGCTTCCCTTCCCCACTACACTACTCACCACCTCACACATTTAGAGAACCTCGTCCCTGCCACCATCTGTCGTAAATCTATAAAATAAAGAGAAAATTTTGTACCCATTTTTAAGCATATTGCGCGCTCGGAGGAGTATTCTTTGGTAGCATTTATTATTGTTTCTTTGCTTCGGAAGTCGTTATAAAAAGCAGCTATGTTGCTTGTAGATGAGAGTAGTAGTAGTGGCGTAACAACACCGTTGCACCGTTGCCCGTGGCAAATTCATCGGATGTGGAGATGGCGGCATTTTCCCCGTCCTGCCACCCTATTGTTACGTCACTGGGTAGTAGTTGTGCCGTGTTAGAAAGTATTTGTTCGGTCAGTACATTGTAATACTCGTACATCTTTTATTCATGCAGTTGGCATCGTTTGGTAGTAACCGTAAGATTTCGCCGTAGTAATACAACACTTTATTTTTTTGTTGTTGTGTTGGTTGTGCTTTTCTTAACATTTTGTTGCTTTACTGATGGTTTGAACGTTTTGCTCGTCTTTCTCCTATAAAAAATCCTACCTTCCTTCCTTTACTCGTGGTAGGATTCCTATGCAGGAATCCGTCTAGGTAGGTACCACCACCCCAGGGCCAGTTATTCTGCCGTGAAGCAGTAGTGTGCAAACATTACTGTGTTTCGGTTTGAAGGGCATGGTGAGCTAGCGTAATCACTGGGAATTTGAGACTTAAGAACTGATGTCTCAGGGTGACGGGCGCAGTGTTGTGTCACACAGAAATATTCTGGGTGACATCACTTACCATCAGGTGAACGTTTTGCCCGTTTCGTCACTTTATACAATAAAAAAAAGCTGATTGATCAGCTCACAATAAGCTGTTGTAAGTAAAAGTAAAGTTTAAATCGAATTGTTATTTTGACATAACTTAATTTTGCAGCTGTTTGAAGATAGGCCTATCTGGTCACTAAACCTGATCAAATATCACACAAAAATAAGACTTTCGTCTCTGAAAATTATAATGCCTTGCTTGGCGATTTATATGAAGGACGGACCGTGGAGGATGCTTTGGGTTAGATTTGGCTATGACCCCCGGAAGGAACCGGGCTCAAGAATTTATCAAACTCTGGATTTCAGATTAAGACATACAGGTAATTTCTATTCTGTTTACGCTTTTTGTTATGTCAGCCTCGAAATATAATTGATTCCATTCTATGTTCATGGTCTCTTCTGAGTTTCTGTTTTTTGTAGGAGAAAGTGACGAGAAGGGAAAATCGTTCACCTGATGGTAAGTGTAAAGTCTGCCCATAACAAATGCTGTGGCACTCAGAACATTTCGTGTGACACCACACTGCGCCCGTCACCCTGAGGCATCAGTTCTTAAGTCTCATATGCCCAGTGATTACGCAAGCTCTCAGTGGGCCCGTTACCATGTTGCGCCCCATATGCAAAGTAATCACACGAGGTATCTGTACCCTTTAGAGCGAAACACAGTAATGTGTCCATAATACTGCTTGATGGCATAATAACTGGCACTGCGGTGGTACCTATCTAGACGGATACTTGAGACTTGCGCTATCGCTACGCTTTTCTAGTGAATTGTCGTTCACAGTATCGGACTGTTACGAGTAATGATAAATTATGGTCTGGCATAATTGAGATGGTTATTCCGCCAACAATCGGAGCCCATGAGATTATCTGGCATATCCCTTAATTGACTTTTACGACACCCACGATATGAAATGGGGTAGCTATAACGCCGGCAGGACGGTCTTAAAAGTTGCTATAGGAATTTTATACAGTTGCATCAAAAAACGAGTAATAATCAATACTAATATTGTATATGCGAAAGTAACTTTCTTTGTCGCTCTGTCTGTTTGTTACCTTTTCACGATTCTACCGCTATATTGATCTTGTCGAAATTTAGCACAGAGGTAGCTTGCAACCTGGAGATGGAAATAGGACACTGTTTGTCTCCGAAAATTAAATAGTTCCCACGTGACATTTAAAAAACCTCCCGGCATCAGCTAGTATAAAATAAATAAATGTCAATTGTAACATAATGTTAGCCATAAACAGAGAAATGGCGGAGGCCTAATTTTTTTCGGGAGTTGACGAGCTGGATAAAAAAGAGAAACAAAATTGTTTTGCTAAGATCTGCTAATGGTTATACAGAATAGAAGTCTTCAAAAGTCCTATATAGGAAAGGCGGAAGTAGCAGTAAATGTTCCATTGTAAAACCAGTACTAGCTCGACTCAGTTTGACTTCTATCTAACAAACTACCAAAAAAATTAAGTTTTTGTTCGTATAATGTTGAGTGCTGCAACACAGTTGTGTTGTCGTTGTTGACCCACGCAGGGGACCAGTGGTGGGCTTAGTTTGCTTTTCAACAGCCCCCAATAAATCTTAACATTGTAGCGGGCGTACACTCGATGGTGATGACCCGCGACAAGGTGGTGCACTACAAAAAGGCAGTGCGTGTGCGTCAGCTGCGCCGCGACCACGAGGAGCCGCAACCAGCGGATGACGTCAGCGAGGGCGCAGTACGCTTCCGTCCGGGCATGGCTCCTTCGCAGCGACAGATATTCTACCAGGTGCTGTAACACTAGCGATGCTCATAGTGTTGGTAGCTCGTGTGTATACGTTCTTACATACATGCATACATACATACATACATACATACTTACATACATACATACATACATTCATGCATACGTATATACTTACATACATATATTCATACATACATACATGCTGTGACGCCCTTTTCACCCATAAAATACCATAGATAAAAGCTGTAGGTCACTTTCGCACCCGCGGGAAACGAGACATGACGGGTGGCGAAACACGTCGCCATCATTTTGGTACGAGTCTAAAAATTGTTACTGCTCAGTTTCCACTAGCAGTATAGTGACAGCATTGGATATTATGGTAATATTCTGCAACGAATAAAGCCAGTTTGTACCATACCTTAGTCGCCTCTTACGACACCTCGGTAGGAATGAGATAGGTGCTATTCTACTCTGCCAGATATCTATATACCTATATAGGCATGTATTCTCGGATGTATAGCGGATGTAAATGTGTATATTGAAACGGAAATTATCAAATCAACTGTAGTTTATGAACCTCTCATAAACTTGACTATCCCCTTCTAGTGCTTTTTTATAGAATAGGAGGCAAACGAGCTGGTGGCTCACGTGATGGTAAGTGATCACCGCCGCCCATGAACACCCACAATACCATAGGAATAGCAGATGCGTTGCCGGCCTTTGAGAAAGGAAGTGCTGAGCGGAATAAACCAATATATCTACGAATTACTTTGGTTTGTTCGCTTTTGTTTCTGACTGGATAGTAACTCTATCTAAGGGCCAGCGGCTTATACTATAGCACTTAAATATTATTCCAAATCAATCTCATTAGTGTATATACGAAGGACTAAATGTTGCGCACTGGATGAGCTTGTATATAGGGGTCAGCGGTGGCGGAGGTGGATTGCAGAAAGGAAAACTGTTCTTACATAATTCCATGTATTTTATAAAATGTAAAGACATGCCTTATGCGCAGCTAGTGACTGACTGAGAGTGTTGCCACTGTATATAATTAATGTTGCAAACGAAGAAACGAAAATATGTAAATGTGTACGCACAGGCAACGCACCCGCGTCGCGGCGACGACGCTCGATACAAAATATGTAGTGGTTTTTTTTACAGGCTTTTATTTAACTTGCTTTCTGCATAATATGTCTTTGTGGTTCAAATCTTGTAAGTCGATTTTGATCTGCTTCCCGATGTCCGAGTTAAAATTTGCCATACCTGTGTAGCTTAGATGACAATGCAATAATATAGTACCATGGAACTGTTCTGATGAAGGGAGCGGAAGTTGACCATAAGAACTCCCCAACTAAGCAAGATAGCTCCGTCATGTTTGGACTCGTTAAATTTGTTTCGTTTAAACGTTAAGCATTATCGTTCGAAATACGGCCAGCGTTCTTCGCATTATGCCACGTACACCCTATGATAATTTGAGTTATTTCATTTTATGTATTTTGAATAGTCGTCGTTATCCAGTTCGTGGACCACTGCCAACCATATGATGGAGCAATTGCTCTAATCGCCTAGCTTCTCTGACGGAGTGGCGATCATGATACCTGGCGCCTCGGACCGTAGACGACTGCCCGTCACCAGTCTGTGTAGTTCCGGTCTCGCACTTTTCGAGATGTTTCTCTCCCTTAGTCGACTCTTACGATCATCATCACCATCACCATAATCATCATCATTTCAGCCTATCACTACCCACTGCTAAACATAGGCCTCTCCCATAAATTGTCACAAAAGTGTGTAGCTCTCATTATTGTGCGGGATTTCCCTATAGTAACCACGCTTGGCAGGTTTATTTATTCAGATAATCCAGGTAGATGCCGCTGTCCATCTTCTGGTTTTGGTCTTCCCTTTTTTTGGTCTTTACTTTTACGACACTTGGGGATGGTATCGGGTGATAGATATTCGTACGCCGCCACCACACGGTCAATGTCATACCATATTAAGAATGTCGACTCGACACAACGCCTTTACTGAATGTGTTAAATGATTTTTATTTAAAGATCGTTAATCTATTTTAAAATGTTGCTGTTGGTTTTTAGTACTGCGACGTGCATTTACCCGAAGTGGAGGAGATACTGGCTGTGGAGCCCCCATCGGGCTACCTGTGCCACGAGAAGCGGGGCTGGTTGCCGCCTAACACCGACCAAATCTGCCGTGATCACATCTTTCGATATGTCAAGCAAACATTACTTGCCTCTCATAACGCCGACCTTAAGCTTGAAGTAAGCTGGACTAAAATTGATTTTCATATTCTTTTATAATTATTATTGCATTAACGATTTTATATGTATAATAATTTGCATGTAATAATTTAAGGATTAATAAAGTTTTATTGTACTGTTAGTTTTCAAAAACGTTAGCTCGGACTGGCGTTCGAACCCAGGACCCGCGGCGTAGAAGTCGGGTACTCTCACCACGAAGTCAAAGTCAAAGTCAAAATTTCTTTATTCAGTTTAGACTTGTATAAATCTCTTATGAATGTCAAAATCTACACCGGTTCAAAAAATAAGACTTTCTCAGAGATGAACCGGCAAGAAACTCTGGTCTTTCTTTTTTTCAATGCCATATTACATGTCATTTATAAGTTACATATAAATTACATCATAAATTTAGTAGCCAGGGGATTTGCAAGTGCAGAGTGAGAGTTATTTCCACACATCTCTTTCCTCTATGTAATGATCTATTATTCTGCTTTTTCTAATAATGCCTTCTTGACAAGTTTGTCGAATTCTGTCAGTTTTTTGAGTCACACTTTTAGGAATTTTATTATCAAATTTTATGGACCTACTAAGAAAAGATTTTCTAGTTTTGGCCAACCTAAACACAGAAACCTCTAGCGTGTCACCTCGGCCCATTCTACCGGATACAGTCACTTTTTTATTAAATAAATACATGTCTTTCCGTACGTACATTATATTTTCATAAATATACAAAGACGGAAGTGTCAAAATATTAGTATCCTTTGAATAGTTTTCGCAGCGACTCGCGAGGACCCAAGTTATATTTATATATATATTTTTCTTTTTTTGTAACAGCCTATAAATGTCCCACTGCTGAGCACAGGCTTCCTCTCATTTCTGAGAGGGTTTTGGAGCTGGGAATAGTCCGTCCACGCTGCTCCAATGCGGGTTGGCGGACTTCACATGTCCTTGAAATATTTCTATTCCTCGGACATGCAGGTTTCCTCACGATGTTTTCCTTCACCGCTAAACACGTGGTAAATCAGCACTTAAAATTGTAGAACACTTATAGAGGTGCTGGCATCGGGGATCGAACCAAGGTAACTCGCGTACTATGAAATTAAAGGCGAGCACCCGGCCCCTGAGCTACCACGGTATATATATATATATATGATATTATTATAGTAGGCCACGCGGTCGCGGTTGTTGCATAATCCTTGTATTTTGAGAACAATGAAGATTGTTAAACATGTTTATACAATAGTTTAAAATGGCGAGGGCAAAAGTTCTGCGTAGTCAGGCACGAATAACTATTTATAATGCCTATAAAATTCTGAAAAATTGTTGTATTTACTGAGGCCTCTGATTCAGAAACGAAAAATTTTACTGAATCTGGGAACGCGAGCCTCATGCCATACTAGCTTAATCAAGGCGTAGGTTATTTATTAATATCTTTGTGCGTAAAACGTAGTCTTGATAATTATATTGCTTTTAAATTATAAAATTAAATCGAAAACCAAGCCTACCACCGCGAGAATTCAAGATAATGTAAGCTCATTTTGCGTAGATCGGACCAAAATAATAATTAAAAGCTGAAGATACCCCGGATTAACTATGACATCGCGACATCTGTCACCTCATTCCCCCCGTGACCATGGGTGCTGTGAAGTACTCGAAACGTCGGGTTATAAATAGTTTAAAAATTAAACGCGATAAAATCCGTAAAAGTAGTTTTAGTAAATCGTTCTATAAATATTTAAGTATTCTGTGTATATCTATATATCGGGAACGCTTTTAGTGACTTAGAGCTCGAGCGCACATGCGCAAGTTCGCGGAGGTTACTTCACTCGAGACGCATTTAAATTTATGCTTTAAGCTGTATGGTAATAATACTTTTAAACTTCAAATTTTTATAATTTTTGAAAGCAACCGCAAACCGTACGAAATTTGAATTTTTTTATAAGAATACATACAGTTTGTATTTTTACTTCACAGCAAGGAAGTTTGGGAAGCAGCGACGAAAATTCAAATTCTGACGATGATGACGTCAGCACACCCGCGAACGAGATAGACGACGTATCTACTTATTAAAAGATTTTATAATTAAACATCTTACTTTAATTTTGTTTGTGTTTTTTGTCTTCTATTGTTCATATACTATAATATTATATCATCTACAATTTTTACGATGATATCTGCTTCATTAACAGTATGGCGCGAACGGAAATGTTATGTAGTTCGTAGTTGTTTAACAAATAGATAAGTTAAACTAACGTCGCTACATTATCACGACGTCCCAAGATATATAGGACCTTTTAAAATATGAAATGGAAACGAAATGTTAACGATAAACAAACAACTTATCGAAATGCTGTAATTTGACGATCGATTTTCACGGTTTTTTTCTAATACCGATAGCTATTATGTAGCTCAGGCTTTAAATTTCATAGTACACGAAAGACCCCGGTTTCAATCTCGCAATCGAAAAAATGAAATGCAATTTAAGGTGCTGATTAACTATCTGCTGATTAACTATCTGCTGATTAACTATCTGCTGATGCTCTGGTGATAAACAAGCCAAGTGAGAAAACCTTCAGTGAGAATTAAAAAATATTTTGATGAATTGTGAATATCGCCAACCCGCACCGAAGGCCTGCGTCCAGTTGTGGGATTTTTTATAGGTTGTCACTTTTTAATCTGATATCGAAACAGTGTTAGTATCAAATTACTAGGGTCAGTGTGCTATCTCTAACTTGTTAATTTAATTGAACTTGACTTTTAATTTCAGTGGTTTAGCGTAGTAGGAATGTTTCTGTGATTTGCGATTTTAAGTAGACAGCTTAAAATTTTGAAAATCAGGAACTGGATAGGCCCTTCATTTGCAGCCTATCACTAGTCCACTGCTGAACATAAACCTCCCCTATAGATTGCCACAAAAGTTCCGTTTCAGCCTATCACTAGTCCACTGTTGAACAATGTCTCCGCCATAGATTGCCACAAAAGTTTGTAGCTCTCAATTTGGGGGGATTTTGCCGTAGTTGCCACGCTTGGCAGCGGGTTGGCAACCGCAGTTTATTTATTCAGATTTTCCTGGAAGATGCTCCTGCCCATCTTTGGGTTTTAATTTTCCCCTCAGTCGACTTTTACGATACCCACAGGATGAGATGGGGTGGTAGATGCTCTCGAACGCTCACGCACCCCCCCCCCCCCCCCGCACGGACCCCACCGGCGCTGGCCGCCTACAATCGGCGGCCCCTTCTCGGAAGAGGACAGCTTTTCCAAACTGCCCTTCCCAGCAAGACGCGCTGGAACACACGATGCGCCTTCCAACACGGCCTACCTTTGATGCGGAGGCCATGGGGCCAGGAAACTTGCACTCGAAAGCACTAGTCTTTCCAACCCCGGCGACGGATCTGCTCTGTGGCTCCGCCGCCAACCACATTCCGGCCGCGGAGGATAGGGAGAGAGGCAACGATACACCAACATTCCTCTTACCCCGCGGATCCACAACCCTCGCATCTACGGTGCGGCCCCGCCAAAGTCGCGGGGGACAGGGAGAGAGGCAACGCAACACCTACACTCCTCTTCCCCCGCGACTCCACCTCGGCTGCGGGGGGCAGCGTACTGCTTCCCCCAGCAGTCCACCTATTCGCATCCAGAGTGGGCTTGCGTAGCCCACTCGGAGCGACCACCTCGGGCTAGCCTGACACCACAGGCAGACCATGTGGGCTCCTCTTAGCTTCACCGTGGGTGACCAAGCCTCGGTGAAGGTTACTTACCGTGGCTTGCACGGGTTACTAAGCCTCCCCGCCACGATAAGGCGAGAAACCATGGGGGGGGGGGGTGTACGCACGGACCTAAGTTAAGGGAAATCTACCGAGGTGGTATGATGTTCTGCCGACTTTCCATTATATTCCCCGTGCGCAGGTATACCATTCACTATCGGCGTCGCGACGCTAAAAGCTCGTTACCGCGTGGGACGGACGGTGGACGTATCGAACGGTGGCAGTGCCCCTAATGAGGGGCCATTACGACTGTTACATCAGAGTGTGCACTCTGATGTAACAGTCTTAAAGGCCCCTCTGAAGGAGGTACGAACTTCGGCTATACATTAAACATATATACAATGCAATACCCACAATAACTAAATAAAATCTAAAAAAAAATCGGCCTTTGCACTCGAATAAATGGAGCAGCCTAGCCGTTGCGATAGCGGGTGCGTGTATGTGTACGCGAGTGTATGTACTGAGGCAAAGGCCTGAAACGCGTATATTATTAACGGATGAATTAAACATTTATTATTACATTTTATTTTTATATAAAAATTATTACAACGCGGTTATAAATTTTGCGCACCTATTTGGCTCCAAAAATTTTAATTGCGTTGCGCGCTCCGATGTGCTCAACGGATGCTTGCAAACGCTCTTTAGGAGAGCGTGCAGTTATCTTATGAGCGAGCGTGGAGAGCTCATCCATGTCGACGCTGTCCATATACTGTAAGAGGATATCGCAATCCTCTTGTAGGCTATGGACAGGTGTGGCAACTATCGGCGTCGCGGCGCTCCGCGCAGAGGATGCGAGAGCCGGGGGGCGAACTGAAGCCGCGCGGACCAGTAGCAACTACAGAATCAAATGGAAAATGCGAATTTTTCTTAACTTACACAATAATATAATTTATATACGATTCAACTTATTAACATAATGAATTAATTCTACTTATACAACATCAAAAAACTCATTAGGTTTCAAATATCAAATAAAAAAAAACATTAAATACTATTTAGATTGCAGAAGGCAGTATTGAATTAAGAAAAAAATGTATTGGTAAGTGGCTTTATACAAGCTCGGCATTCTGTGTAAATCTGTGCATTTATTTGTGTCAGCGAATGTAACTGCAGTCTTTCTCTGTGTAGTATGTTCACAGTAGAATGTAATCTTTCCTCTGTAGTATGGTATGATTCTGTAGGTTTTAAAGGCTTTTGATATATGTATTGTATATAGTAGTCATTACAATTTGCCGAATATTAATGTGACGACGATCGACGATCACTGGTAAACGCTCACTCGTGGGATCTGGATTCAAATCCCTGGATTCGATTCCCGATGGAGCCAATATTAGTAGGATACCAACGATTGGTTTTCGGGTTAAGATGCATTATGGTGGTTATTGCATCTGTCCCTTCTTCTGCATTTATTCCGTTACATCGGAAAGTGGGAAAAATATATCGTTTTATGTTTATCGTACGTAAAGACCTCTGTGTATGATCGGTTATTTTTGACAGTATATATTGCGCAGATTTTTGTGAAATGAAACCTGCCACTGTGTCGAAATAGTACGGAATATCTATCTCCATACGAATTAGGAAGAGTTCTCGGAAAAAAACCCGATAGATCCCTTGAAGGAATTTTGGTCTGCCCCTTTGGTATTGAAGATTTTTCGGTATAGAAAAAGAATTATATTGGTGATAATCTGTGGTGTAAAAGTATGTTTTATTTATTGTGCATATGTTAGATGAAAGCTTCTGTAACTTTGAGACGGTCTGCCGGGGATATGTATACTTGAAGGAGTTCTGTTTTATTAGAAAAAGTATTCCAAATTTACATTGCACAATTATAAAAAGAAAATAATTTTTTACTGATAAAATAATTTTTAATGGCAAGATGGAAGACGTAGCAATTGTTTGTAAACGTCAATTAAGGGACTGCATTTGCCTTAGAAAATAAGCTCAAGAAAATAAAAAAAGATACATTATTTGATGATTTAGGTCCTGTTATAATAAAAATCGACATCAAATGTTGGCTGGCTTAATGTTCCATTTGCACAATGCTGCATTATTTATTAGTTACATGGAGGAACATCGATCACAATTATTAAAAACTACTAATTTAAGTAACAATGATAGAAACTTCTAATACGCCACACTGTAATTAGAACTAATAAATATAAAAAAAAATTGTTATTGTTAGATTCCGAATTAAGGATTTGATTCAATAATGAAGCTGCCCTGTAAACAACAAACAAAAAAAGACAAAAGTTATTTTTAAATATGAAGAGTTAAGTATCAAGATACGAGGGTGGATTGAAAAGTACTCGGCCTAACCAAGAAAATAAACACATACTAAATCAGTTATATTTTTATTTTTCTACATAATCATCATCAAGTTCAATACACTTTTGCCACCTCCCCTTCCAAGCATTTAGACCGTTAAAAAAAATGATTCTTCCTTAGAGTCATAATATGCGTCTACAGCTGCTTTGACCTCGTCGTTTGTCGAAAATCTTTGACCTCCCAAGTGCTTTTTTAGGTTAGGGAACAGAAAGAAGTCTGATGGTGCCAGATCAGGTGAATACGGCGGATGCGGTAACAGTTCAAAGCCACAGTTGTGAATTCCAGCCATTGACTGTACTGACGTGTGAACACGGGCGTTATCTTGATGAAACAGGACTTTTCTTCTGAGCATTCCTCGACGTTTTTCTTTTATTTCCTCTCGTAAACGACGTAGTAAGGTGCAGTAGTAATCAGAGTTTATAGTCTGACCCCTTTCAAGATAATCAATCATAATCACACCTTTCGAGTCCCAGAATACTGAAGCCATCATCTTATTTGCCGACAAAATCGACTTAGCCTTTTTAGGGGGTGGTGAACCAGGTCTTCTCCACTGTTTTGATTGTTGTTTTGTTTCCGGTGTACAGTAATGAACCCATGTTTCGTCCATAGTAACAAAACGATTCAAAAAATCATCTGCATCGGCTTCAAATAACTCCAAACAGTCGCGTGAAATAGTCAATCGCGTCCTTTTTTGTTCAACTGAAAGCAGTCGCGGAACCCACCTCGCAGACACCTTGTGGAAACCCAACTCGTTGACAATGATGTTTTGAGTTCGTTCATAAGAGATGCCTATAATCTCGGCTATCTCTCTAATTTTTAATCTGCGGTCTCCCATTATTAAATCAAGTACTTTTTTAATATTTTCGTCAGTAGTTGACGTCGAAGGCCTTCCAGAGCGGGGTTCATCTTTCACACTCTCTCTACCACGCTTAAATTCTGCTATCCATTTTTTGACGGATGAATATGACAGAGCACAATCGCCTAATGTACTGACCATGTCATCATGGATGGCTTTTGATGATAGCCCCTTCTTAAGGAGGTACTTAATGACGGCACGCTGCTCGATTTGCTCCATTCGCGGAAATTATGACCGATTATTTTGTTTAATAAATTTATAAAATCACAACTAATTATCGCACACGTTTCGAACTTCACACAATGAACTAGTCTGAACTGAACTAAATAATGTGGGTAGATTTGATTTTTAGAATTGAATGGATCTGTGTTAGGCCGAGTACTTTTCAATCCACCTAGTAGTAACACAATAAAAGTGCATCAAGCTTGCGCTCTATATTTAAACTGCAAGCATAAAGTGAAAATTTGCGACTTTTTCTAAAATAACTATGAAATGACCATAGTTCAGCTGCTGATTTCTACAACGAAAGGATATTTGAAATGTTTGTTTTTATATTTAATATATCAGGAACATTACCCATTTTTATAGTACACACTCATTAAAAAAAAATTAAGACCTTGATTTCTAGGCGGATTTTCTAAGAAAGTGCCTCTCCTACTTTTGGACAGTTTTTATTGACTATTTATTGATTTAATTGACTTTTAAGTTTTTAATATTGTTAGTATTTGTGTTCCAAAATTTACGATAAAAAGACAACAGTACTAGGTACCTTAATTATAGAGCTGCTAGAAGATGAGATAGATCGAGATGGCTGTATGTGGATGTGTGCTTCGTGTCGCGGCGGTTAAATGTTAATCGTTCTAATGCTCAGAGGACCCGGCGACGATTTCATGAGACGGGATCCATTGAAAGGAGGCCAGGTTCTGGAAGAAAAAGATGAACTGAACTACGATCGCTTCTTAGTAAACCAAGCGCTAACAAATCAAAAAATTACGTCGGTCATAAAACAACTTCGTTTAGAAAAAAACTTCCCGCTGCCAATATTCGCAGTTATCGCCCTGCTCGTCGCCTTAAATTAAACCGTAAAGCAAAGAGTTCCCTAGACTAAGATTCACTTAAAACTTTGCGTGGTGGACTCAAGTGGAATGGATTAGCGTTTTATTCTTAAATGAAGCATGGTACTCCATATTTGGTGAGGATCGTCGTCGGCGAGTTATTGGGAAAGCAGGAAAACGCTCTTCAGAGACATGTTTCGAAGAAAGCTTCCTTTATGATGGCGGCTCCGTAATGTTTTGGGCAACCAAATGGTACATAGAATGGACACAGGGGTCTAACAAAGAATGTTATTCCCTATGCACAACCCGGACTGATTGCTATGGTAGAGGAATCCATTTTTATGGATGGCAAGTTAACCATCTTATGTTTTCCATCCTTTATATATTGCTTTTCTACAATCCATATTACCACCACACTCTAACCTACCATACTCTACCACACTCCTAACAGTGTCAAAATAGATGTGTCATGCTTGTTAAGCGATGAAATGTCGGAACAAATCTTATTTTTTTCCTTTTACCCACTTTTTTCGTCTTTTTTTGTAATTTTGCGTTCTTTTCTGTTTAATATTAATTATTAATTGTTGTTTAAAATCAGGGAAGGCTAGTCGAATCAGCTGTAATACAGGTCTGTGCCCTAGCACGGCTGCTAAAGACTTGTAATGTGATACATAAGGATTTGATTAGATCACATTTTTGGTAAAATTGTTCTATGTATAATTAATCATTACGTAAAGTCTTTGGTTTAATAAATTATTATTATTATTATATTAGTATCAATATAATAACGCTCGGACGCACCGCTTAGGGAACGTCGACGCGTATATGCACATATGCAGGAGGTTGGGATTATCAGATTGGATTAGCCAGCGCAAAGACCCGTAGTCATTGCGGTCGAGTATGTATAGCACATTCTAAAACGATGCATTACATCGGTACAACCAGCTCCACAAAACATCAAAGAAGGAGACTGGGAACGCATCCCTGAAGAAATGATAAAAAAGCATCAATCAAAAGTTCGATTTTTTAGATAAAGAAAGTATCAAAATCCTTATCTTAGTTTAGATCAATAGTGTTCTGATGATATCGAGAAAAGTAAAACACTTATATTTCTAGTATCTCATAAGACGTTTGAAATAGGGCCAAGGGCGGCAAAATTTAGTGGGCAGGAAAACTTAGTGAGATTTTTTTTATTGTTATTCATTATTAGTCACAAATAAAATGGTAAGCATCAGTATCTAAAAACACTGATTGAGATAATTTTAACATTTACAGACTTTCTTAATTTTTTTTACTTTAATTTAATTCTTATACGTGATTCAATTGTTCGTGCTTTGCAGGGAGTAGGGTGCCGCAATCTTCCGTACGCCAAGGGCAGCCAGGGTATCAACTCTGCCCTTGATGTTGCAAGTGGGTTTTTTCAAGAATGCGTATTTTTATTGCTTACTAATAAAAATCCAACCATCGATTTTTATTGTACTATTATAATAATATGTGATTCATAACGTTATGTTTAATGAGGAATGGAATTTGTACCCGCCGATACGTTTGTTGAAATCTTTTAGCACGCACTAAAATGGACTCTAACACACCATTATCAATTATGTAGTTACTCTATCTTTGTTACTATATTGATATCCAAAAGTGCTGTCAATGTGTCATGCAATATTTTCATTTCATATTTTTTGTACAAGAACGTTAATATCTGGTAAATGGGCACTAATTCTATATAGTATAGTATTAACTCCTGTCGCCTCCTGCGTCACTCTTGAGGACTGATGGAATGCTTCGTCACCAGCAATTGAGAGTTATAGTAGTCATTGATCCATACGAAATACAGTGTAGTACGAAGTACTTGCATCAAACTAATTCTCTGATTTTATCGAATACGGAGACGTGACGACTTGTGTTTACATTTATACTATGAGCACTATTAAAATGTTTAGCTTTCGAAATGGTGTAATTCGGAACAAATTGGTTAGAATCTGTCTCTACTGTTATATATTAAACAATAATGAGAGTGAGTCATTTTCCATGATCTTTGGTACCACTTAAGCTATCAGCGGACGGTACGTTCAAGGTTTTCGATTTTACAGCGATGACTTTATCAGCTATAAAATGTACTCGTAAATGATGAAACAACTATTAAAATTATAATTATTAAATAAAATAAAATAATTGTTTCTTTAGTGGCTTTGTTGTGTTTTATATTCAATTACGGTGAAAAAACAACTATAAAACGACTGACTCAGCGATTAGCGTACCTGCCAGCAGAGTTATGGGTTTTGAGTTTGGGACTTTTGGGGTCTCTTGGGTAGGTTCAACCGCTGCTTTTCCGAGTCTAGATGTATTGATACTGCCTCTCTGTTCCCTTGACACTGCATCTTAACATTCCTCTGATTGTAATATCGCTTAGGAGATGGAGAAGACGTGAGGTGGCGACGTATCTGCCACATGGTCTTGTCTCAGGGGTCTCTTTAAATATAGGAGTGAGTAACGAGAAGAGTAAAACGTTCACCTGATAGTAAGTAAGTGCAACTTTTACCCATGACAATAACGATGCTTTGTTACCTAGAACATTTCTGTGTGGCCCCACACTGCCCGTGTCATCCTGAGTCATCAGTTGTTAAATCTCATATGCCCAGTAATTACACTAGGTCTCAGTGCCCTTCAGACCAAATATAGTAATATTTGCAGACTAAGAGTCACCTACCTGAAAAATGTCGTTGCATTCGACGGAAAGGACAATAACTATCTTGAAATATCATCATCATCATTTCAGCCTATCTAAGTCCACTGTTGAACATAGGCCTCCCCCATAGATTGCCACAAAGTACGGTCCTGAGCCATCTGCAGTCCATCGACTTCCCGCAAAATCGCGCAGGTCGTCGCTCCATCTAGTGAAGGGGCGCGATACACTGCGTTTGCTGGTACGAGGTTGCCACTCTAGTACCTTTCTTCCCCAACGGTTATCGGTTCAACGGGCTATATGGCCGGCTTTTTGCCACTTCAGCTTGCTAATAATCCTTAGGGCTATGTCGGTTACTTTAGTTCTGCTGCGGATGTCATCGTTACGGATTTTATCACGCAGAGAAACTCCGAGCTTAGCTCTTTCCATAGCTCGCTGAGCGACTCTGAGCTTCCTCAAGCAGCCCGCAGTGAAGGACCACGTCTCGGTTCCGTATGTCATCACTGGAAACACGCACTGGTTGTAAACTTTTCTTTTGAGACATTGAGGTATACTCGACGAGAAGATGTGACGTGGTTTCCCGAACGCTGCCCTTGCCTTGCCGGGTTGGATCCGTCCATCTTGAAATAGGCCAGACCAAAAATACACAGACCGGTAACTGGGAAAAGCGTCTAAGATATAAGGCACTGCGATCGCCAATTCGCTTTTTCAAGCGTGGTAATTATAGTGGTGATTCTTGGGAGAGGCTTATTTCCAGCAGTGGATGATGATACCAAAGTCGTGTGATCCAGAGAGCTGCCGCGCGGCGTAAGGAAATCTGCCATCTGGAAAATCTCATGGCATCCGTGATGTGACGGAATATTCATTTCCCAAAATTTTAGGTCGGTTACGGGCTGCAGCGTTCATGGAGCAAAGCGTCTGGTTCTGTAATCAACATTCCGCCTGCCAAGCGTATTCATTACGGAAAATCTTTTCTTCTTGAAAGGAGCCTATACCCAGCAGTAGACATGGTGATTATGATGATTCAGAAAACGCGGAAGCTTACGTCTCAAATATATCCTGCATCTGCTGCCGTGGAAAAATCTATCTAGTACATGTGCTAAATCATGAGTCATTTTCCTGGAGACTTTCACGATACCGTTGGGTCAGGATGGGTGATAGAATATCTTACTCCGCAATTAGGCTGTAATAACCCACATAAAATAATACATAAATTAATTTAAAGAAATACTTTGTGCTTACACTTTAATTGTAATTACACAACTAATAAACCAGTAGACCGTATGCATAATAATAACAGAAAGACCGCACTAGAACTAATCTGTAAATGTAATAAGATACTTCTTAACGTCTCTATATAAGATAACAGTCCCTAAAACTGTCATATTAATATGGTACGTGCTTTAAGTATGAATGTAAACTTGAACTGTGTTATATGTCCTGCAATAAAAAAACATTGGTATTGTAACTTCATAAAGCATTATGTACTTTTCTGTATAGTAAATAATTGTTATTGATAATAAAAAACGATTCAAAGAACGACATACAATTAAAAACTACGCTACATCGCTATATGCATTTTGGTTCACATATACGATACGGTAGGTGATTGGCGATTCTTTTATAGGTATAACATAAAAAAAATATGTAAGTTGGTTAAACGTTCAATGAGATCTTGAATTTTTGACGCCTTGTTTCTTCATTGCAGGGCTAGCTTATTACCATTAAGACATTATGGCATCACTAAAATTATTTATCAACCGCTGTATCTACATCATATCTATATGGAATAGATTTGTATTATTAGTACTAAATATCTAATATTAGTATGTATTTATAATGTAGTATGTACTAAAGACAAATTAAATATTATATTATTAAGAACTTTGCCTAGTACGGGCTTTAAATCGTTTTATAGGTAGTAATATATTTTCACAAAAATTCGTTTCACATAAACTTTTTCCTAATCGATTTTTATATTAACAATTTGGTACCGTATTGTTTACCGCACTATCTGAATTTCCGCCCCTCTTCGATGTTTTGAAGCAGTCGCCAACGGTTCTCGGGGGCACAAAGCGGCTGTTATCGCGCGTGTATATAACCGCGCTGGCGGTGCGCGCGCGCACACTTGCTACACTCTCTCACCGCTGCACTATCGATTTCCCGCCCTTTGTCGTTTCCACCGGCGCGCGACTTTTCGCGAGTGAGGTTAGTGGGTGATTTTTCACTATATTTTTGTTTCACGAGGAAACTGAATCGTAGACATACCCGTTTTTACTGTTGTGCTGGGCCAGGCATGGTGCAATAATGTGCGCATTGTATGTCTTTTAACGTTATTTACCAGTAACGTAATTCTTTGTTTTAATAATTTATTGAAACAGGCGCTACGTAATCTTTGAGAATAATTTATTTCTAGTTTCTTCAAAGTCGTGTATAAATTTCCTTACATTTTAAAAGTTTGTTAATCGTTTTTAATAATTTTAAAGTATAGCCCTTATCATACATGAAATGCTTAAATATACAAAACAGTAAATTATTTGAATAGAAATGTGGTTAATACAACTTAAAAGTAATTTAAACATTTTACTTCATTTGGCTGACGCCGCAAATCTTATGGTTTTTAATTGTTTAGTTTTAACTTTGTTGACAATATAACATATGATGTGTAATTTGAACTACTTTCACGATTATATATCAATAACTTTGTCATTTTGGCATCATCATAATAGATAATATTATAAGATAGGTATTAGACATAATAAAACTGCGATCAGATATGTATAGTCCTAATCGGAGCTAATTAGCAATGAAAATGAGATAACGAAAAGAAAATTATAATCAATTTCGCGATTGTTGTCAAGTTAGATACAAATACATATATGTGGAAACAGGTCAGCGATTTATTTGGAACAAATGTAACATAATCTCTATACTCGTGCAGGGTTGACTGAACTAATAGATACGGAATCAGATTTTGTTTTGTCTTTTCATAGTAAATGTTGACAGGGGAACTTTGTTTAAAATTTAATTAAATTTTTATTACTTTTAAAGATAATGTACTTTATAAGATGCCAGAACGCGGATAGTCGATGAAATGTTTGAAAGCTATTTAAATTGCATAATATATGAATACATATTTTATAGCACTTGTTAAAACTGCTCGACTTATGGTCATCTTGCCCTGTGGGTGTCCAAAAAAGCCTCCGAAAAATGTCGGAATAACCATCTCAAATATGCAAGACCTAAAATATTCAGAACCATGACGGGTGGCAGTGTTTAAAGTATCGCACCGTGTATTTTGATCGCTGATCCGCTTGCCAAGCGTGGCTATTACGGCAACCCTTAAAATTTGTGGTTGTTAATAATGAAGAAGACGTTATAATAATTTACGGGAACCGAACTATCAAATTTGATATTAAAATGTCATATTCTCAAAATATAAAATGTAAGAAAATCACAGGCGTATGCTTTAAATACCATAGTACACGAGTGACCTGGGTCCGATTCCCGGCGTTAGTCACTAAAATTGTTAATTGCAAATCGATTTACTTCGTTTTTTATTGGATATAGTGACGAGACGAGCGAAACGTTCACCTGATGGTAAGTGCAACGTCTGAACATAACAGATGCTGTGCCACCAGAATATTTGTGTGGTATCACACTGTCGAAACAAAAGTCACCCTAAGACATCAGGTCTTAAGTCTCATCTGCCTAGTGATTAATCTAAAATAGAATTATAAAACATTTCGACGACTCGTGAAATCCGTAACATACTGGATCGTGCTCTCTTTTCAAATGAACATGTATGAAAATACGATTTATTATATCCACAGACAATGTTAGCCATATTGTTACCAACATTGTCTGGGGATATTATAAATCATCTGTATATATAAATCATCTGTGGATATAAATTCATATAGTTATAAATCCTACATCTATAAAATACTGCTGTTATTGTACATTGTTTTAAAAATGACTGAAAAAAATATCCCGCTGGGTTTCTTACTGGTTCTTCCCAGGACAGAGGCATTTTTTGCGAACCAGTCTAGTTTAAAAAGAAAAAAAAATGACTTTCAATAAGTATTATGTAAATAATCTACATTGAATACAAAATTTATTCTATTCTATTCTATACATAGATAAAATACAAGTACGACAAACAATTTGTACGTGTACCGTAGTAGTAAGGGGGCCAGGCGCCTGCTTTGACGAAGTGGTTAAAGTTACTGGCTTCTGCGCTATAGGTCGCGGCGTCGATTCCGCCTACATGTACATGTGATATGGCCTACAAATACCTGTTCGTGAGAAATATGTCTGTTACACGAATTCACGATACTGGAGAAATCATAGTGCGAGGCAACTTTTTTATTGACTACGAAAAATAACATGATTTCAGAACTCTTAGACGTTTCAGTAATACAAAATATTAAACACTCTTCTTCACAAGATCAATCTATAGTCTTTGTTTCATTACAATCTTTCAAATATTTCTGTAGTTACATGATAGTTAAAAATCCACGGTTACATAGTCATGGGCTCAGCTCGTGTAATATAGAAATGTAACATTTCAAATTAATTCAAAGATTAAAGAAATTTAGCGCAAAGCTAACTTGAACTTACTCTCTTTTCACGCTAATGATATAGATTTCAGAGTAATTGTACTAAATTCTGTATCCTATTTACACGCGATTTAGTCAAATGGTCGGATTTAACCGAAATAAGAATTTTTCTAAATTAATAACTAGCTTTTAATATTTATACATTTCCTGGGAAAGAGAGAGTTGGTTCTAGTAGTATAATGTAAGCGATGTACTAAATAATAATAATAAATATTAAACGTAAATTATACAAACACAATTTCTGCACATGCTGAAAGACATTAACAAACGGTTGTAACGATGTCCTGATGTAACATTGGATTGAACAGAAAAATAAGTTATTATTTTAACACCCACTTATATATTTTAATCAAAATTTTATTTACTTTTAAGAAATTTAGTCAGAAATAGTGTATTTTTCAATTTAAAATATTTATGTGTACTGTGTATAACGGGACCCTATATATACTTTATAGATATGAACGTGCAAGGCGTATATAATTTGTAGTTGCCTCGTGACGTGATTCAAGTCACTACTGGAGTATTTAAGCATGCAGGTGGTAAATAGACACTTAGAGCGCTTGTTTACACCGACTTTGTCAACGAGAAATTTTAAAAATAATGCTTGAAACAGTAAATAATTAATTTTATTAATATTTCAAACTTTATTGTCTTTCTTTCAAAAAAAATATGTTTTTGTTTTTCTCGTACGCAGAAGGCGCAGCAGTCAACACACAGTACGTCAAAATGAGTAGCAATGAATTTAAGTTGGAGCGCAGCGTTGAGTTGTCGCCGCAAACAAAGGCCGTCGCTGAGAAAGAGCTGCGAGAGACCCCGGAGAGGGTTCGCGAGGCCTTGGAGCGACTGAAGGAACTCCTTAAAGAAAACAAAGACATTTACTTTGGGGACGACGATGAACTTCTGACGATTTTCCTCCGCCCTTGCAAGTGGTATCCGGAAAGCGCGTTGGCTCTCGTAAGTAGATATTTATAAACACATTCACCACGGCAATATTTGTTTTTGAATAATTTATGTTTTTATTTAAATTATGTTAGTAGCAATAAATAACAGAATTACTGTTATTTAATCATTTATTAACTATAATTACTCAATTTTTTTTAATAATTTTCTTTAAGGATTAGAGGCGACTTGTGATTTCCACAACATTTCTCGCATGAAAATATATTTCAAAATGAATGTTTTTTACAAGTTATTAAGGTTACACGACGTTACAATTATTGTTCTAGAGTAATGGATAGCAGTTTAGTAAGACTAGTAAGACTTTTTATAGTTATCGTTTAGATAGATCGCAAAACAAAGTAAAATCAACAATGATTTATCATCTGTGTAGTCAATAACATATTCCTTACACATGCACACGTGTAAGCCTCGGATTTAATAAAACATAATACTCTTGAGAAGTTGATAATACGTATTTGCTAAACATTAAAATCACCGTAACAATAGCAATATTTAAATTAGATCATTAGCTAGTTATTTTGTTCGGCCTTTTATGTAAACAACATAAACAAATAGGTCTATTTGTTTATGTTGTTTACGTAAAAGTGTCGCAGCATGAAATCTCACATGAAGTATGAATATGGATATTATTACTGCCACTGGAAACTGGAAGCATTATTTTGTGCGGCTAACCTTTCATCCTTAGCTCAATTTTTTTCAACACTATTTGAATTTATGTTCAAGTTATTTTAATTTAAATATATTCATATTATAGCAAAATTGTTTAAGACAATAAATGCAAATTCATGTGAAAAAGTTATCGCATATAAAAAAAATACATTTCGTCTTTAAATTTAACGTTACTACTGAAAGAAGGAGAGAGAAAGCAGTAAACAATAATATTTGATTTACGAACGTTTATAGAAACAATATTTGACAGTAAAATCACCTTTATAAGTCATGGCTTTGAGTGTATATCACCGCGGAACTAGTATTTGAGTGCATAATCCGATGGCATTTTGAAAATTGTGTAAGTAGTGTAATTGTGCATTGTGTAAGTACACTGACTAAAACATTGCACGTGCTAAGGAAAGTATCGCAAGAAAACCAAAAAGCCTGAAAAATTAAAAAAAAAAGTATTACTAGGACAGGACATGTCACGTTTCCTCGTAAACCTTGACGAGGGAAACACTCTGTGGCTCTTGTCAGATTCTTAACAAAAACAAAAATAATGTTTTCTTTTATTTACGCGAATATTACACATTTAACGATAATAACGATTCACGGATAAGATTGGCTATATCTTGAAGCGAGCTTCTATAAGAACATTTTTCAAGCCGCCGAAGAAGATAAGTCAGTTTTTACCATCAGTCAAGTGTACCATCCCTCTACAAGATGCAGGAGTATACAAGCTGGATTGTGAATGTGGTCTCTCTTACATAGGGCAAACTAAAAGATCCATTAAAACCCGCGTTAAAGATCATGCATGAACATGATGTGAAGCATCGACGCTCTAGGAAGTCTGCAGTCTGTGACCATGTTCTGGATCATCCCAACCATTACATCAGATTTGATAGACCACAAATCCTTGCATAAGAACACCGATTCCTACCAAGGATGATTCGCGAGGCTATTGAAATTAAAAAACATCCTAATTTCAATAGAGAAGATGGTTGGGTATTACCACCGGCTTGGGATCCTATTATTAATAAAATTAAATCAAAAACCAAACATACCACTGCAAGGCTTCAAGACACAGTAAGCTCTTTCTGCGTAGATCGGACTAAAAATAACAATTAAAAGCTGAAGGTAATCCGGGTTAACTATGACATGTCACCTCAGTCCCTCCGTGACCATGGGTGCTGTAAAGCGCCCGAAACGTCGGGTTAAAAATAGTTCTAAATTAAACGCGATAAAATCCGTAAAAAGTAGATTTATTTAAAAAACAAAAATAACTAAAAAAAGTTGATAGGTATTTTTGTAAATGTTTCTTAATTAACTACTAAGTATATTATATTTTTTTAGTTAGATAAAAAGATTTGTATTAAATTTTAATTTATGTATTGTGGCTTTCAATCGGTTAGTGAAACTATTAATACAATATTTTTATTATTATATATACTTTGTCATTTATCTGTGTATTCAATGGAAAGTTTACGATGATACACTGAGGCTGTTACATTTTTACAACATTGGATGCAGATGGCTCATAGTCGTGCTATGAGGCAATTTGTGATTTAGGCCTATCTTCAGCAGTGGACTTGTGATAAACTGCGATGACGGTGATGATGATAATAATAATGAAATTGTGCTTACTTATAAAAATTAAGAATTTGTTATGTTTTTGTGATTAAAGATGTCCTGATGTCATAGTTAACCTGGGGGTACCCCAGGTTAACTATGATCTGAATGATATGAAACTATATGATATGAAACCACAGATCCTTGCAAAAGAACACCGATTCCTACCAAGGATGATTCGCGAGGCTATTGAAATCAAAAAACATCCTAATTTCAATAGAGAAGATGGTTGGGTATTACCACCGGCTTGGGATCCTATTATTAATAAAATTAAATCAAAAACCAAACATACCACTGCAAGGCTTCAAGACACAGTAAGCTCTTTCTGCGTAGATCGGACTAAAAATAACAATTAAAAGCTGAAGGTAATCCGGGTTAACTATGACATGTCACCTCAGTCCCCCCGTGACCATGGGTGCTGTAAAGCGCCCGAAACGTCGGGTTAAAAATAGTTCTAAATTAAACGCGATAAAATCCGCAAAAAGTAGTTTTATTTAAAAAACAAAAATAACTAAAAAAAGTTGATAGGTATTTTTGTAAATGTTTCTTAATTAACTACTAAGTATATTATATTTTTTTAGTTAGATAAAAAGATTTGTATTAAATTTTAATTTATGTATTGTGGCTTTCAATCGGTTAGTGAAACTATTAATACAATATTTTTATTATTATATATACTTTGTCATTTATCTGTGTATTCAATGGAAAGTTTACGATGATACACTGAGGCTGTTACATTTTTACAACATTGGATGCAGATGGCTCATAGTCGTGCTATGAGGCAATTTGTGATTTAGGCCTATCTTCAGCAGTGGACTTGTGATAAACTGCGATGACGGTGATGATGATAATAATAATGAAATTGTGCTTACTTATAAAAATTAAGAATTTGTTATGTTTTTGTGATTAAATACATTATTGTGCGTTTATAAATAATTGTTACAAAAAAAACAAGAGACTGCAAAAAGATGTAGATTAAAATAAATGAGGGAATTAAATGTAACATCTGCATTTATTTAATTTTTTAATATTTTTTTAATTATTCTATCTATTTTTCCACAATAACTAAAAAAGTATCATTTAATAATCATCCTTTACCGTTAAGGTCGTATAAACAGGCAGCCGTAATGTTACTGCCGACTTACTTTCGAAAGTATTCATTTGAATCTTATATATAATTACTGGGCGTGTAGCACAATCTAGAACCAACATGGCGATTTTCTCCTGTAGAGGGAAAATGACCGTACGGACGTTAAAGTACTAGTTTAACATGGAACAAGTTGAGTCTTGTGGCGTTATAACTGATGAAGCGGTCGTAACAGTGTGCGTGTCTCTCCGTTTGTTTGTGCTTATCGCTGACCGATAAGGGGTTAACAATGATATCTATATTTGTGGTATGTTATTGAACTGTTCCAAAGATATTATTTATGATATTCTGGGATACGTGCAGACTAATTGCTATAAATATTGATACAGTGCTTGACGATATCTCGTAAACACTTTATTTAAAATAAAAATTTTCTTTGGATGTATGAAGTATTTGCGTTTTTTGATAGGACAATTAGAGAGCTATTGAGGTCCCCCTTTTGCTTTTTGTAAGTTAGTTTGATCATCATTATCATCATTTCGGAATCACAGAGTGCCACAAAAGTTTGTAGCTCTCATTTTGGGGGCATTTTGCCATAGTTACCACGCTTGGCAGGCGGATTAGCAACCGCAAGTTTATTTATTCAGATGTTCCAGGAAGATGCTGCTGCCCATCTTCTGGTTTTTATTTTCCCTCTGTCGACTTTTATGACATCCACGGGATGAGATGGGGTGGCAGATCTCTTAAGCCGCCATCCACACGGCACAATAAGTTTCACAAGGATATATTTCATATATTTTATTACTGGGATCGATTGCAATTTTAATTAACCTTATAATGTAGTAAAACCATTACAAAATTCAACTATACGGAAGATGTTAAACAAGTTATAGTCTTTTTAAAGTATAAGACAGATAAAGAAAATGGAATACGCGATACACTCCCTTTGTGCGTTACAAAACATGCTGATGATTTCGAAACGAGAGGAGCGTTGCCGAGGCTATGGCGAAACATTTCCTCACGATATCAAATTAACCAGTAAACTGTCTCTGTGTCTGTAAACCCTGTGCCTGTTTGTTGCCTTTTCATGGTTTACCCGTTGAACCGTTCTTAACGAAGTCGCGGGCAAAAGTTTGTAACTTATAAAACTATTAATTATATTGATACATTGTTTTGTTATGATGACAATATTATTAAAAAAATGTAAAGTTTTACAGGGCGTTCGTTTACAAACAAGTTCCAATACGATTGGATTTAGTAAAACGCTTTTGAAGTTGTAAATTGTTATTACGTTTAATACCTTTACCGTACTTCTTTCGTCTGCTCAATTGTCAACTGCTAAAAAATGGAACACGATTGCAATTCAAACTTGCTTCCTAAATATTATTCTTAATTACTCTTAGCTAATACTACTCTTGCCGATAGGTGTCCGGCTGTCCGGCAGAGTAGAATAGCACCGACCTCTTTCCTACCGAGGTGTCGTAAGAGGCGGCTTGGGTACGGACAGCCTTTATTCGTACAGAACAACACCATAATTTGCAAGTGTCACTATACTGCTCGTGGTACGCAATGTGGAGTAAGATTTTTTTGACTTACTGAAATGGCGGCAACGTGGTTCGTCTTCCATCACGTCTCGTTTCCTTAGGGGGCGGAAATTGGGCTCCGTGTGTGGCCCCTGTCTATTCTTTATATGGGAAAAAGACTATGTGTATGTATGTATGTGTCTACTCTAAGAGTAGACACATACATACCTACGTTCGTGATTACCATTATGCAATACTCAATGCGAGCGTAATACACTGTCATTAATTTTCGGAATACTATTGCTATTTAAATGTGCCTCCTAAATGTTATTCTTAACGTCTCTAAAGCCGTGATTCCTGTGCGCAATCATGAATGCGCATGCGTAGTATACTGTCATTAGTTTTTTTAGTGCAAGTGTTGTTAACATTTTGCCAGTGTCACTGTCATTATTTCTTAAAAAAAATAGACTGGGATAACAATTTAATGATATGTAAATACGATCGTTTCGCTGAAGGTTTTGTTTGCGTTTCAGTAAAACGAGTTACATAAACAATCTCAGTATTCCTGCCAATGACATAAGTAATGTTGAGCAATGACAACCTGTTTCTGACGTATTATATTGTGCAGTCATTATTTTTACATACGAAGTGTGACTATACTTATGTTTGTTTGTTTTAAAATTGACTAGCCTACAAAGTCAATATAGAAAGAATCAATGTTGAAGATTAAAGTTACACATTTGTGTGATTGAACACGATTAAATATTTTTTTACTTGTAGAACCTGACACCGATGCAACATCCATTAAAGTGGAGTAAGTGCTCGTACAAACAACAGTACTTACTCGTATTTGTTGGAACGGCTTGTCTAATTTTTTATTTATTAAGTATATATTTATTTATTTATAAGGATAATCAACAGAAGTTACAATAAAAATTACCAAAAACATGGGATCTAAGTTTGTTTTTTGTACAAAGCATCATCAGCTCGTCGTTCGCGTATCAGTCCACTGTAAGAGTTTTCGAAGTTAGAAATATTTTCCGTAATGCCACGCTTGGTTGACCAATTGGCCTTAGCAATATCGATTTGCACTCTAGATTCTGCTTCCTATAACTGAATGTATGAATTTTAGTGTAAGCATAAATGAGATGGTTGGTTTCTTATAGGAGAAAGTAACGAGAAGGGTAAGACTTTCACATGATGGTTAGTGCAACGTCTGCCCATAACAAATGCTGTGTCACTCAGAACATTACTGTGTGTCATGACACCCCCTGAGACATCGGTTCTTAAGTCTCATTTGCCCAGTAACTACATCTGGAATCCTACCACGAGTAATATTTTTCCGGTATCTGTCCGAAGACGACGAGACGAGACGGGTTGACTTGTATTAGTAATCCGCCACCACACGGCAAATCATCAAAAACCTATATATCAAGTGTATCCAGTAATAATAGAAAACAATTTTCCGGCTCGGTTGGCGTAAAGCTAAGCTAAGCGATTGTCTTCTATGCTATGAGTATCTAGTTCGATTGCAGCACGGGATTAATGTTGTATATACAGTCTGCTGTTCCCGTCTAGGTGTTTTTGTATTTTTGTAGTATATTGTAAAACGTAGGCACAATGTAGGAGAAATACTGTAAGACAACGTTTTTTTTTAAAACATACTTAAGTTTACTGGCAGTAGGATTTCTATACAGGAATCCGTCTAGGTAGGTACCACCCAAGGACCAGATATTCTGCCGAGAAGCAGTAGTGTGCAAACATTACTGTGTTTCGGTTTGAAGGGCACTGAGAGCTAGCGTAATCGCTGGGCATAGGAGACTTAAGAACTGATGTCTCAGGGTGACGGGCGCATTGTCGTGTCACACTGTTCTGGTTGACACAGCATTTGTTATGGGCAGAAGTTGCACTTACCATCAGATGAACGTTTTGCTCATTCTGTCACTTTTACTAAATAAATAAAAAAAAATTAAGCTGCAGCAGGAATAAACTTCTTCACGAATTCAAGACACGTTCCATTTCCAGTCATGAGTCCTGATTTGTTACTCTAAGTTTCGGTTAGACAGGTCGGCTTTCGGTTGAGCTACGCTGACGTTCATGTTATCAAATATTTCATTTGTTCCATTCCATGTTTAAAAAGCGGTCCAGAAAACGAACACACTAAAATAATCGACGGAAGTAACATCCATAACTATATAAATAAAAGCATAAGCATGTTATGAACACCTATGTTTGTTTATTATTTATGTGAAACCTAAAACCCTTATGCATATACCTTATTCTCGTTAGTGAGCAGGGGATAGGAATGCATTGTTTAAATTGCATCGTTTACTAAGAATCGTTTACAAAGCGTCAGCGTTAGGAAAGAAGAGATAAGCGCACAGAATCAATGTCAAAGGGCATCGCATATCAAATACAGATAAAATTTAAATATCGTCGCCCTGTTGGCATGTTGTGAAATAAGTACGAGTTAATAATTAGTTGGGAGATTTACGAGTAGCTTCCTGTCATAGTGAGAATATTATGTAAATATAAATAAAGGAATGTTTCCTTCGTAGCAAACAATGTACTAATTTACAACATATTGTAAAAAGTTATGGATTAGAAACGGATAAATGATTATGTGGTAATCATGTACTCACGTGTAACTTAACGATTTGGCTAACCTCGCGGTTTCGGGTTGTAATTAATGTTTCTTATTATTCTGGTTTTAAGTGTTTTAGTTCTTATAATTAATGATTGTCTGCCACCCCGTCTTATCCCGTGGGTGTTGTAAAAGTCGACAGAGGGAAAATAAAAACCATATGGGCAGCAGCAACTTCCTGGAACATCTGAATAAACTGCGGATGCTAACCCGCCTGCCAAGCGTGGCAACTGTGGCAAAATCACCCCGAAATGAGAGCTACAAACTATTGTGGCAATCTGTGGGGGAGGCCTATGTTCAGCAGTGGACTAGCGATAGGCTGAAATGATGTTGATGATGATAGTTATATGGCTGATAACATATTTCGACTTAGAATAATTTATAAAAAGAAAAAAGTAACTAATTTAGAATGATACACCTAATTCACCTTATTTTTGTATTCATGTCCTTGACAGATGTTAAGCCAAATTATTACGAATTATGAATCCTTTTTGCTAGTGCCCCTACAATGCTTTGTCATCTAAAAAGACACTTTGTAACCACAAATAAAATGTTTGCTCGTAACTCACTCACAGTTGTGTGTCGCATGTGATTCAATAATAAGTTAATGATTAAAAGTATATTACTATTTTTAAAGCGGTTCTGTTGAAAGAGTTTATGTATCTTCGTTTATTATGCCATCTTATGATAACCCGACGTGCGGGGGCAAGGTTGCTTGATTGTTAGTAGAAAAAAAAGTATGAGTATATTTTTTTTGTAATAAAACTAATTTATTTAATAACGATAATATTCTTGGGACTTGCGTTTATTTAAGATATTTTTGATATAATTTCGTGTAGAGCATTTAATTTGCGATAGTTTTTTTTGCACTCATTTGGATTTGCCTCATATAGCTTTAATAAATAATTGCTATATATAATTTTTTATTGGATAAAGTAACGAGACGAGCAAGACGTTAATGGTAAGTGCAACGTCTGCCCATAACAAATGCTGGGTCATCCAGAATATTTCTGGCACCACACTACTTCTTGGTCTTGTAATGTTACATTTAAAAAAAGGACAAAGATTTAATAAACAAAGAATCGTTTATTATCAGAATGTCAAATTATAGTTTAAAATTATTCACTTTCATTGATTAGAAAAAACAAATCCAAGGCGTAAAACACAAATTTACTGCATTCGAGTCTTCGTTTCACAAACATTACTTATTCATCCATTAGTTAACATATGCGCATTAATGCGGATGTTACAGGGACAAGTACGAAGATACACAGAAAAATCTGCGTAGGTACTATTATACTTTTCACGGTTGTTGAGTGTAAATTTAATTTGTATTGCTATTAAAACAAATATTCAATAAGGGGGGATAAAATAGTTTACAAGTTAATGGTTATTACTTCCGGCTACGTTTGTGTTAGTCATTAGTTATATTTGTTTTAAATTTATCAGCCATTGTTGGCAACTGTCTATATTTTTACGGCAGTTTTCGCACGAGGCAACTTCATGTTTAACATGAGCTCTCATTTCCTTATTATGCTGGTTTAATTATCTATGCGGTCTCTTACGAACGACACCTCAGGACTAGGTCAAAAATGGGTGGGTTAAAATATAACTATGGAAAGTTCACGTATGAAGATTTATACGTGAATTTAACTTTTTAATAGTAAGGCAGTAAGTTACGTACGTAGCTAAGGCAGTCGGCCATCTGTAACGGGCCTTATGCATAATTAATGTGGTGTGTTTAATAAACGCCGCTCGATGTATTACACGGAAGATTTGTAATACCCGAGCTCGAGCAGAATGATAAAATGTTGGAGAAAACAAAGCACAAGGTCTCTGTTTTAATAAACAAATGAATATGTATATTATTTATTTAAATTTTTAGAAAAAACTGGGTCAATTTAAGGGTTTAAAGTCTGCAAGACTGTCCATTTTGCTACTTTACTCCAGTAATATTAAATGGGTACATACCGAACGTACCGAAGATTTTTATATATATTTAGGACCCTTAACTTGATTATTACAGTGCACCATTCGTAAAAAAATAAATATGCTGTGGTCATAAGTTTTTAAACAATTTTTAATAAATAAAATTGTTGTTCGGTCACGTTAATATTTCAAAGAATTTCAGACTAACCATTTTTGCTAAAGATATTTCTTTCCATATTATATGTACACATATGACCGCGTAATAGTAAAGAGTAGAATGGATGTTACAGTGATTGCGTATTCGCAGATGGTAAGTAATGTTCTGTTACACAAATAAATTATTTCTGCATGACAACAATATGCTTTTCACACTTTGAAACGGACTACTCTTGGTTTGACTTCTATACACATTGTTATTTGATGTTCACAAGTAGATCTTTTAAGGATGTTTTCTATGAGAACCTCCAAAGAACTCAACCGTTGCAAGATTACTCGTATTCGATCGTATTTTATCAATAACCAGAAACCTGCAGAAACATATTAAATGAATTTTAACATAATCATACCTCATAACACTCGTAGTTTACATTAATTAAAATTTTAAATTACGCATTTAAAATATAAAGACGAAGAAAATTTAGAACCCCTATTTTGTTTTATATATCATGTGAAGTGTCATTTAAAAGAGAATTATAATTATAACCGTATTTTAGAAACTAGGTACTATACTAAAAAAAAACCCGTGATCAGTGGTTAATGATTATATGACTGTCCTAATTTGCCACGTGCTCGGTAGTGAAGGAACCTGCATGTCTAAGAAATAAAAATATTTCGATGACATTCGAAGTTCTCTATAACGACAGAGGACAGCATCCTCTTGATAATAAAAGGTTCGTTCGTGGGACTTTTAAACTTTATTACTTTTACTTTTCATCATCATATGAAAAGTAGTAATAAAGACCTTAGTCCACTGTTTAACATAGGCCTCCCCAATAGATTGCCACAAAACACGTTCCTGAGCCACCTGTATAAAATGACTTCCCGCAAAACTGTGCTGGTCGTCGCTATCTAGTGGTTCCACCTTGCCAGTACGAGGTTGCCACTCCAGGACCTTTCTTCTAACGGTTATCGGTTCTACGAACTATATGGCCAGCTCATTGCCAGGCCGGCTTCAGATTGCTAAGGATTAGCAAGGGCCATGTCGGTTGTAGGCCGTTCCACTGCGGATATCATCGTTACGTCTATCTCGTCGAGAAACACCGAGCTTATATATCTTCCATAGCCCGCTGAACGACTCTGAGCTTTCTCATGCGGCCTGTAGTGTAGGTCCACGTCTCGGTTCCGTATGTCATCACTGGCAACACGCACTTTTTTTACTAAAAGTAAAAAAGTAAACGAAAAATTTCAAACGATTATTTATGAATTTTGATAATAAACTAACCATTTAAAATATCAATTCTCTGTTAATTTAATACGCCTATTTAAGCCTCTAAGCCTATACGAGTATTTGAATTTCTTTTACTGAACGAAATCGAATAAGTGACGATCGAATTAGCTTGGTGATATTGACAGAGATTTTGCTATAAATCGTTGCATCCGCTGTAATTACTGGTTGCAGATATGTCTTGTTATTAGAATACTAACGGGATATTCAGTAACGGGTCAACGAGGTACAATTACTATAAAATTGTACGTAGACCGCTATGTCCAGTATATAGTAAAGCAAAAGTAAAATACAATAATACAAAATTAAACAAGATTAACTATTTCGGGTGCCTGATTTATTGATTTTACTGTTTACGTACACATAAAAATTACAGTAGAAATTACAAAGATAGTAAATTAGTACAAAGGCACTGCTTATTTCATGATGAAATTTCTTCCAGCAGGCCTGTTACTGGATATCCTTAAAGAGAAGCAGACTCGATGTGCACTTTTGATAAAACAAAGAGAAAAAACAAGAATATTATAAAATCACAAAATATATATACATATACACACCCACTGACATAATCACATATTTATATACATACATACATACTTACATACATACATACTCATACATATACACTAAAGTGGCAAAAGGGAGAGGTAGTGCTCTTTAACTCGTTTTTTAAATAATGGCACTGTTTTAGCCTGCTTTTTTTGCTTGTACAGAGAAGGAATGGGAGTAGAGGACGCTTCTATAGACTGGGAACTTTAACAGGGATTTCAGATGTGATCTGCAGATCGCATTAGGGGAATGGACAAAAGAGAATCGATCACGCAGATTTTTAGAAAAATTTGAGGGACATGTGTTACCTTTATTAGTTAGACCTTGCACGCGGTGGCAAATCCGTCGATTGGCAATACAATTGCGTGGAAATTCCTAAAATATACTAAATAAAAGCTAAATGAACATTTTTTAGATCTAAATACTAAAGGTAACTTACTTATATTAATAGAATAGAATAGAAAAAACATTTATTTTATATATCTATTTATTCGGCACAAGAATAGGACGCAGTTAAATATTATTTAATAATTATACCTTAAAAAATAACATACTTATTCCTTACAGTAAAATTAATGTTCAACATTTTTTTGTATACAAGGATTGTCCCCCTAAATGTCCCTGAACCAATTTTGTAGGTAGTTAAAAAAAAATGACGTCAGTATTCTTTCACGACTGACACGATAATGGCAGGACTGACTATCGAAAGTGGTCGTAAATTAAAAAGGAGGAACACAAAGTATACATACTCGTATATAATAGAAAGATACTTAGACTTTGGCGCGTATATGTTACTATAGGAAAATAGGAATAACAAACGTTGTTATTATTGATATAAAGTCACGTCCTTTTCAGAGCGGAGTCCAAGTGCATTCGTTAGTTATCAGCCGATAAGAACCGGACGCATGAGTGATGATTGGGCGTCCGTGTAGTTACAATGTGCGAACGGAATATTTCACTTGTATAATATAACCTTCAGCGATATACGATATCTAGATGTATTAATTTAATATTATTAACATAATTATCATATAGTTAACGAAATTCGATAAATTCGATATAAAAGTAAGATTTAAAAAAGAAACGCCGAAAACTAATGTATCTAAAATGGTTAAGTATAAACTAGCATAGGACCTACATAAAGATGATCCAGAGCTGCCTCGTAATTGAATATTTTACTTTTTTTTATTAAGTAATAGAAAAATATATGTCAAGTATACATACTTATTAATAACTTTAAAAGTTGCGTCTAGAGAAAACAGATTTTAAGGTCAGCATTGGTATTCATATGTAGTTCGCATGTGATAATATCTGATTGTTTCTTAAGACCTTTTACTTCTGTTAGTTGGGTTCTTGTGTAATAGCTTGAATATTATGTTTACATATAACGATATATTCCAATATTAAGTGGGGTAAAATTGGGTGCAGTTATGTTAAAATGTGCCTATAGTGGCGCGTGGCCTAGTGGTCAGAGTACCTGACTTCTATGCCGCGGGTCCTGGGTTCGAATCCCAGCCGGAGCCAACATTTGTGCTAAAACATAAATTGTTGGTTTTCGGGTCTGGTTGTGTTGTGATTGTTCCCGTGTTTGTGACACTGCATCCTAGCGTACCTCCGATCTTATCGCATCAGCGTTCCATCGGGCGCGGGTAGGTTGGTAGTCGGCAGTTGTCGCCGTGGTCGAAATCGGCTAGGAGAACATCATGTAATGATGATGATTACAATAATATTTAAAAGACGATTTCAATGACGAACGTTATTTTATTTTGCGTTCTAGAAGTAATTAATTGCTCAGTGTCAATATTTTATTTATTTATTTAATCTTTATTGGACATAAAAAAGAAAAGGTACAATAGACGGGCTTGGGATAGCAGAAAGAGTCAATGGCGGTACAGAAAGATGACAAAGATATATAAACGTATTACACTTAAGAAAAAAAAATGAAAAACATTATCCACATGTACATATCTACATACATAAAATCAATAAACACATACCTACACAAAACACACACACACACATATACAAGTATATATACCTACATATATTCACACATGCACAAATACATAGCTATGATAATACAATGTGTTAAGAGTAAGAATATTATAGTGACGCAAGTATCTGTGCAAACCAAAATGCTCCTGACGTCCTTCACCTTCCTGTATTAGATGAAAATCTGGTCAAAGTGATTGATAGAAGGTTCAAACGCTGAGGAACGGCAATAGTCACAGTTATATAGTCTGTAATAAATAACAGAATATTAATTTCCTGCGAGGCACATGCTTTTTGTGGTTTTGGAGAAGGTCCTAGACTCAGACACCAGTAGTTAACGAATTGCGGACCGTCCGCGGCCCCACAACCATCTCAAAACGAGAAGAGATGTGCTTACTTTTAAAACTATATCATTATCATTTAGCCTGGTTTCGGATCCAGAACCTACCAGTCGTTGAGCGACGAAGAATATTTGAGCATCGTACATTTGAGTGACCTTGTCATAATAACGGCATTAAGCAATTGATAATCCTCATTCCGCAGCCGTGACAAACAAATGATTAGTGACGTTAATACACCATGTTATCTATGACAAGTTATCGTTTAACGATAATATTTGACAGTGGTTTGTATGATAATAGGTATCCGGTATCCGGGTAGATACGTAATAAACAAAGACAAGAGCTTAGCTGGAAAATTGTATTTTTTTAATGGAAGAATGTGATGAGACGATCCCTATCGTTCAGCTAATGGTAATAAGGTACAACGTTTGCCAAATACAAATCATCAGCTCTTTAGTCTCTTATTCCCGGTAATTACACGAGCTACCAGCGACTTATCTATAAACGAAGGTGATATTGATCGAAGAGTGTTGGCAGAAAATCAAGTGGTTGTGGCTCTGCATAACTTTATTTGCAACCAGAACAGACACGTAGAGAGGATGGATGAAAGAAGATTGACGAAACAGATTGTATGAGGCGAGTGTGAAAGGGCAAACCGATAAGGGTCGACGTAGGCGAACTTGTCACGATCAGTTAGAAATCGTTTTAAGGAAAGACTACGTCAAAAGTACCCGAAAAAAAAAGCGGGTGAAATCTCGGGACACAGCTATTCTTTAATAAAACTGTTATTGAAAATGAATATATTCAACTTTTCACGTGGGAAGTTATGACATTACCTCGAAAAATACGAAAAATGTCGAACGAAGCTCGGTTATCCAGGGACTAACTAACCATTAATAATCAATAAAATAGCAGTCGTTATAGATATATAGTCACGCAAAAAAATATTACTCCCCATTGCGTTCCCACGAGCAGTATAGTGACAGCATTGCATATTATGGTGTTATTCTGTACGAATAAAGGCTGTCCGTATAATACCTTAGTCGTCTTTTACGACAAGGTAGGAAAGAGGTGCTATTCTTACTCCGCCTGACACATATCTGTCGTTATATTAAAACGTAAGACAGTTGCAGTAAAAAGCGTAATAAGCTTTAATATGTAGTAACTAGTAACATTCACGCACTGGAAATCGCGGTCAACGCAACATTTGCCCGCGCAATTAATTTTAATAACAGAATTAAGATTAGGCAAGACAGTCCGTCCGCGGCAGGCAGAGACGTTTGAACGTGCTCGGCGGCTTATTCGCAATCAGTCGTTAACCTGCCACCTGCACTCTTGTGCAACATCACTAATTCATGCCGACTGAGCCCGGCCTGTTGGATATGCGGCAAACGTAACGTAATTATGAAACAATGTTGCATACTGAAGGTCAAGATTTTATATTCGATCACTAGCACCGTTAATCTATCAGCTCTGTACTATCATGTAGTACAGAAAACGACTAAGAATCTAGAAATATAGTATTTATCAAATCCCATAAATTATAAGCAATATTTAACCATTAAGTGACCCAAATTAAAGATAAGGTAAAGATCTACATTCAATCGGCTTATGGAGACATAGATATCGGTTGAAAATAATATATATTCTTAATTTATTACAGTATAACTGCAGCCTAAACTAATTAAAATAACTAAGAGTATTTATTTATTTACACTTTATTGTTTAACACACACTAAATCTTAATTGATACACAAATAAACATATAATTAAATACATTATACATATATACATAAAGGACATAAAGCAAAAGCGATAACCGAATATACGCAATAATACTCTTCGATGTCGTTTAAATATTTGTGAAATTAATAATTTTTGAGACTTTAAGATTAACCAATTTAATGTGCTGATTCGTTGAGACTATTTATTGTTCCAAAATATTTTTGTGTGAATAAGTGTCTACCCTTGAAAGGCACGGCCCACCCGGCCTCCTCTATATACGCTATTGGTAATCTAATGGCAATTATCTTTCATTAGTTTACGGGAGAAGTCCATGTTAAGCAGTGGAATACATTTATGTGTAATGCGCGGAAAGGATTACAATACTGAATAGTTATTTATGCAAGTTATTCATCAGTCAGGTAGTACGCCAATCACTTTATTGCTATTAACATAATGACGATTTCTTACCTGTCAAATTGCGGCTTAGGAGACATCTTCTAGCCAAAAAACAGGTGGAGTGACTTGAATGGTATATTATAGTTCTGTACGTGTTACTGCTACCATCCCGATCTCATCCCGTGGGTTTCATAAAGTTGACAGAGGGAAAATAAAAATCTGGAAATGTGCAGCAGCATCTTCCTGGAATATCTGAATAATAAATTGCGGTGGCCAACTCGACTGCCAAGCGTGGCAACTATGGCAAAGTCCCCCCAAAATGAGAGCTACAGACTTTTGTGGTAATCCAAGGGGGAGGCCTATGTTCAGCAGTGGACTAGTGATTGGCTGAAATGATGATGATGATGAAGTGTTATTGTAAATACGCGTACTCGTATTTTTCCGATTGCGTACCTGATGTAATGTGCTTAGGTATGCGGTAAGATTGGAGAAAGTGTCAGATGCAGTTTAAAAAAACATCTAAAACCAAATAGTTCGCATTGACTTAGCAGTTAACATTGCCTGACCTACTATACTACGCGGTTATTTACGTAATGCATTAAAGAAATGGCTACAATTGTTGATTCAAAAATGTCAGGTAAATAGGTCATCACATCGGTGTCTCAAATTGCGTGTTCGAAGTACATGCTTTAGTTTAACAGTACACCAATTACTTTGCTGCCATTTATATAATGTGCTGAAGAAATAGTTTTAATTGTTAATTCAAATATGTATGTAATTTTAACTAACACTACCTAAAAGTCTGTCTCAAATGCGAGCCTTCTTAACGCTTCTACATCGCAACTTTAATACTGTACCGTCCCTTCCCACGTGTGTAGTCCCGTGATTTGGACGTGATATGCGATGGTCATAAATAAGATAATAAAGGAATTCTGAGGTTATATAACTTATGTATTTAATTTTTTTTGCTTACTTCATCATTATCATCATCATCATTTCAGCATCATTCTCTCATTTTTACTGGTGGTAGGATTCCTATGCAGGAATCCGTATAGGTAGGTACCAACCCAGTGCTGGGCATATGAGACTTAAGAATTTATATCTCAGGGTGATGGGCACAGTGTGGTGTCACACAGAAATATTCTGGGTGACACAGCATTTGTTATGGGCAGACGTCGCACTTACCATCATGTGAAAGTTTTGCTCGTTTCATCACTTTATTGAAAAAAAAAAATTTTTTTTAGGGGGAAATTTGCCATAGTTGCCACGCTTGGCAGGCGTGTTGGCAACAAAAGATTTAAGACTTATGCAAAGTTATTTATTCTTAACGCTCTGTTTATTGAGTATTAATGTGTTGTTTGTTGTATTAATGTGTTGTCTGTTGTATAAATGTAATGTTTATACGAGTAGAATAAACAAAACGCAATTTACAATATTGCAGCTAATTTAAATTTAAAAAATTCACAAAAAATAGGAAACCTAGTTAATGTTTCGTAAGTAACATATAAAAAACCAATTGCTCACCACAACATCCGAAACTAATTATCTCCAGTACTTAATTTACCAGTTAGGACAATAACCTTTTTCGGGCTACACTGTTCATATAAGACTTAAATTATTTACTTAAATTAATTAAATTATATAGTAAATAAGTTATTTACACTAGTTTTTTTTCGCTTGTCAGTGACGCAAGAGTCAATGTCATCAAAGTGCCCGAGTGCATTGTGTGTCAATAATATATCATTATTTGCATGACGGCCACTAATATGAATGATTTACATATGTAAGTTCTTAAGTCTTTGTAAGCAATGCTATAACTCGTCAGTTTTCATCGCTTTATTGTCAGTAGGTTTCTATATTATCGAAAGTAATGAGGAAATGAGATCATTATGTTTTGCAAACAAAATGTTAACTCGACTGTTATGATGTAACAAGTGACTTGCATGAGTCGAAACTGAAAATATTGACATATTTTCGTTTGTCACGCTTGCGTTATTACTTTGCCAGATGGATCGATAAAATCCAAAAACTATGTATTATTTTATACTGTATGGATAATATAACATTTTACTGTTTTACTTGTTGTTTATCAGATAAAAGTAAATATTGAAGATACTGGTGATACAAAAATCATTAAGTATTTTAATGCAACGCCATTTGTAAAGCAATGTAAAAAATATAAAAAACAAATTCTTCCTAACGACGATTATGGTCACTTAAGCCATCGACGGAACGTTATCTGTGTATACCGCGAAACATAGTTTCGTAATTTTGTTACGGGAAGTTATTTTGATAGCAATCATATGGCAATGAGATATAAGTAGTACAGTCACGCGAAAAATGTTACGGACAGTTACCTAATTATGTTAGACTTCATGGCCATTATTGCTTATTATTATAATAATTATTACATATTTTGTTTAAGATGCGACGTGTCGCCGAGTTCAAGCGGGATAATGCAAGTCTACTTGACGGCTTGGTACCCGAAAATGAAAAAGAAGCGTTTCTAGAACACAAAGTAGTGAACGTCATGAAAGGACGCGACCAAAAGGGAAGGCGACTGCTAATTGTCAACGTTGGGGGTAAGGTCGTACAATTTTTGTGACTAGTACTAATAAGAGCTACCACCCCATCCCATCCCGTGGGTGTCGTAAAAGTCGACAGAGGGAAATTAAAACCAGATGACATAATTATGATGTTACAACCTATTATTTTAAACTATACGAATATAAAAACCAGAAGATGGGCAGCAGTATGTTCCTGGAACATCTGTATAAATAAACTGCGGTTGCCGAACCGCCTGCCAAGCGTGGCAACTATGGCAAAATCCCTCCAATATGAGAGCTACAAACTTTTATGGCGATCTATGGGGGAGGCCTATGTTCAGCAGTGGACTTGTAATAGGCAGAAACGACGACTAATAACTCAGAGTTATTCAAAAGGGAAAGCTGACTGCCGATTGTTAACGTTGGAGGTAAGGTCTTACAATTTTTGTGACTAGTACTAATACCTCGAGAGTTATTCAAAAGGTGAAGGACGGTAAGACATTAAAAAAATCGTGGGTTTTCTATTTATTCTCCTCAGACTTTTTTTCTTAAATAAACATTTTAAATGCGCACTGTACTTCCAAAACGTGTATTTAAATATTATAGACTGCTTGACTCAGTTTAAGCAGCAGTCGAAGTTAACGATTCGTCGTAATTGTCTCGTACTATTTAAAGTGCATTAGATAATCATTAAGTACACTGGATAACGGCCGCTTACCTTTTAAACTGAGCATAAGATATGTGGAAATATTACAACTGCGATTAGGGTTTCGTCCACCCGGTGTTAATAAATAAAGTCTCATTCTTTAGTTCGAGATTCCAAACACTTGACGATTATAATTATAAAGGGTAATCTTTTCAAACGAAAATGTTTACTCATCCTTCCCGAGAGCATTGCTAAATAAATGCTAACTTTCTTCTCTTCATTACATTATTTTGGGAAGAAATACATGCATTCAAAGGTTCAATAAAAGTTCTTGTAAAGTTTATTGACTAAAAGATTACGTGAACAGAAAACTCTTGATAGGTATACAAAACAAGGATGAGTAGGCATGACATTATTTTAACAGTTTTTACAACACTAGCTGAAGCCCGCGACTACGTCCGCGAGGATTTAAGTGTTTTTTTTTAAAATACCATGGGAACTCTGACTTCCGGAATTAAAAAGTTTCCTATGTGTCCATCTTTAGAATGCAAGCTGTCTCTGTGCTGAATTTCGTCAAAATCAGTTCAACGGTTGAGCCGTGAAAAGGTAATTAACATACAGAGGAACAGAACAGAACTTTTGCATTTTAATATTAGTATGAGTTATATAGAAAGTATAGTATACAGAGTTACAGTCTGCAGTTAAAAAAAGATATTATTTTTAAATTAATTAAGACAAATATTTTTTAGGAACATCTGATTCATTATATTGTTCTTCAATATAAGTATGAAATATTTATATTACAGGGTCTTGGAACACGAAGAAAGTAAACGCAGACCAGCTGTTCAGATTGTTCTATCTCATCCATTTGGCCGCTATGTTGGAGCCAGAGTCCCAAGTCAGAGGCACTGTCGTCCTGATGGACTTCTACAATATGGGATGGTCACAGGTCAGTTAGATATTATTTTTAGTTAATTAATTTTTTTAAACATTTGTGCAAAACACAAATTGTTGGTTTTCGGGTTAGGTTGTTGTGTGCATGTGAAATAAATGTCTGTATAACGCTTCCACGATACAGGAGAAATCAGAGTTTTCTAAAAAAATTGCAGTACCTTATTAGGTACCTTACAAAATAGTTACACACACAATGGTTACAATACAATACTTTATGTCTAAAATATATTCTAGATAATATCTAATACGGCTGTAAATGTAATTGCAGCAAATAGTTAAGCAAATCATTCAAATATTTTCTTATATAGTATTTGATTTATTTTTGATACGCCAAGAACTTTAGAGAGTTTTCATACACAAAACGTACATAAGTAAATTTCCCTTAGTAACGCGAAAATTCGTTAATTTTTATTAGTCGCTTTTGGCTTCGTCTTCGTTCCGTTATCTTTAGCATTGATTTTGGCTGATTTCGTGGAAAACATACAAAATACACAGACAATTCGCTAAAATGACCTAAATTATACTGAACTAACTAAACTATAATTTGATGAAAATTTGGAGAAATATTCTATTTTACCCAAGGTTTAATTCTTCAGTATCGCCGAATAAATTAAAATATATAATCGATTAACGTTACTGACCTTTGCTAGTATTGTTTAATTTCAATGTATCATGCTCAGATGCTGCAATATAGCTCTTGGTTCTTAAAAAGTTAGATATAGTATTGCAATATCCAATAGTATGAACATATTGTAAAGAATAGAATATTTTAAAGGCTTACGCAGCTGTGAAGATTATTTTACGAGAAATATCTGTGGTATTTAATTTTTTTTTTACCTTAATGCTATACAACTTCTTCTTTATATCTCAAAGAAGTAAAATCTCTAGTACACATCTATCTAACACAAGGCATCTTCGCTTTGCTATTTATATCTGACAGCACGAGTGATTGATTAATACCATTGAAGACACGATGACAATACGACAGAGATACGAAAACTAAAATTCCTAAAATCCTCGCGGTACTAGGAATTTTTAATGTATTTCGTAAAATTAATTTAGATCCGCGGAAAATAAGTCAACCACATAACTGCACCGTGCGGCATGGTACCTCAGGTGACCAGCGCATTCACAGTTTCGGCCTTTCTTGGTTTCTTAGACCCGCTTTCATCGATCGCTTTGGAAACCAAGTTTAAAAAAAACACGTTTTATTGAACTTAGTTCAAATGTACATTTGAACTCGGTTTTCGCGTAACCGATTTCACCGGCCCCATTTTGATCGCGTTCAGAAAAACGAAGTTTACGTGAAATATCGTCACAATCTAAAACAAAAACTCGATGTATTTATTATTTTGCGACATCAAACAGCCTGTTTTTATGCATAAAACACATAGGTATGCAAACAATAAACAAAACGTATAAAAAATATATACTGTGTTTACATAGTTGTGCAATTGACAATGACAGCTCTCTAAACGCGTATAAAGAGCTGAACGTCGAAAATTGGGCGTTCAGAATTTGAACCGCGTTTAGCTTTAATCGCGTTCAGTTGATGTTGGTGAAATGCAAACAGTAGCATTGAACTCAGTTAATCGGTGTTCAACGGTGAAATCCGCCCTTAATGTTCGGTTCTCAGCGTGCAGCTGTATATTAAAAAGTACTCTGTAGGGCAGCTCCTTACGACCGTAGCATAAGTTGTCATAGCCCAGATCTTTACTCCATAGACGAGCTATCTAATGCAAATATTTTTTTTTAAATCGGGTAGTAATATTTATTAATACTTTGTTATTTATACTTCATAAACCGTGTGGTGGCGGCTTAAGAGAATCTACCACCCCATCCGATCCCGTGGGTGTCGTAAAAGTCAGACAGAGGGAAAACAAAAACCAGGAGATGGGTTGGCTGGTTGTCCAACTCGTCTGCCAAGCGTAGCAACAATGGCAATATCCCTTCAAAATGTAGAGCTACAAATTTTTGTACCAATGTATGGGTGAGGCCTATGTTCAGCAGTGGACTAGTGATAGGCTGAAATGATGATGATATTGATACTATAAACTGACTGAGTGCTCGTTTGTCCAAAATCTTACTACTATAATAAATCTGGAGAGTTTGTATGTTTTAACGTGCTAATCTCAGGTAATACTAACCAGATTTGAAAGATTATTTGCTTTAGATAACCCCTTTATTGAGAAAGGTCTTTAAAAAGTTATGTCAGGTCAAGAACAGAACATTACCAAAAAGGGCCGAACTGTGAATGCTCAGGTCGGTGATGTACCTTGGTGTACGGCGCAGTCTTGCTTATTTTGGCACAGCACGGCACAGCTAGTTTAAAAATAAATCTGGTTTTCATAAATCAAACTTCGTAACCCTAATTATTACCACTCTAGCACTAGTGCACTAGGCAGTTACTTGCCTAAAATTAAGTGCCGGACTGGCCAACTTTCATTTTGAGGGGCTTTTGTAGCCGAAAAGATGCCACCACGCTGTACCAGTTGGAAAACTTCACATGTCGACGAAAAATATTATATATCTAAAGTATGCAGGTTTCCTCACGATGTTTCCTTTAACTGAATAGAATAAATTCATTTGATAACACTCAATGACTTAAAAAAAATAAAAATGAAGTACTAAAAAACTTGACGATATATCGTAAACAATTAAAACACAAATAAAAATAATTGTTCTGACGAGCACGTGGTAAATCAGGACAAAAATGCAATTAATAAATAATGTTAGTGATGCCGACACCGGGAATCGAACCGCGGTCACTTGCGTGCTACGAAATTTAAAGTAAGCGCCCCGCTCCTGAGCTAGCACGGCCCCACGCCATCATTAGTAATTAAGCCGGACTGCTAAATCCAAGACATCTGCTTCACTAACAGCCATCGCGTATGCTGTTTTCTGCAGTAAGTCACTTTCACTACAAACGGGATTTTCGAATTCAATATGGAGGCGCTCACGAAACAAAAGCGACAGTGCATACATGTGAATGTATGTAAATAACATATGAGTATTGTATATGTGTAGGTTTATAAAGCATAGCAAATGCAATCTACCTTATTGCACTCTGTACTTTTAGATAACACAATAATATTACTCGTGTTCAAAATGAGATTTTGTTAAAGTAATAAAATGTATTATGTAGGTACCTATATTTCTTTCAATTGGCAACTGTCCCAGTTGTTTTTTTTTTGCAACATTTTGCCTTGACATCTAAATACATCGTATGTATACGGGGTATTTTTTAAAGAAAAAAAAAATTAAACTGAAGTATCTTTTGTCTCTTTCTTGTCTATCAGTGTAATTTTATTATATAACAAAATTCAGAGTAATACTGATTACTTTCGATATATTTTGAATATAGGCACAATTCCAATGTCGAATTTTAAAACAATCTGTTGCTTCATGTTGAAATTGCATCAGGTTTGAATTATTGAGAGCATCATATAGTTTGATATACAAGGGTTTATAGTGTAAAAAAATAAAAAATAAATATATTTAAAGTTGTCGCTGGGCAGATAAGTTATCGTATTCAACTTAGAACTTTAATAAAATAAATATATTTAAAGTTGTCGCTGGGCAGATAAGTTATCGTATTCATCAAAACATTAGGCTTTCTTCTGTTAAAAATTTTAGATTCCGAAGAGCCCAATAATATAGAGACCATTATCAAAAAAGTCATGGTATCAGGGCAGCAGTATTTTCAATATCCGGATATTAGACACAATTTCCATAATTAGTATATTCTTCGCCTACATTCTAAAAGAGTTCTTTAATACACTTATTTATTATTGATATTGTAAAACATCTTTTAATAATATAATAAGCTTTTTACACAGACCAAGTTACAGTGAAATTAATGAGTCACTCCTATGTCTTTAACAAAGAATTTAAGTACGATTTGTAACCCGGTAAGCGCGGTTTTATAACAAAGATGCACAAAGTATGCATAACGATACTCTTTCCATTGTCTCTTTATCTTTGTTTTGCGTGGTAACGAAACTGTAATTAGTCACACATAAAACACGTGTTTTATTTGTGGAATATAAAAAGTGAACAGGATTTTCGATATAAAAACACCTTGAATTATCGACTCATTATTATAAATACGTAACAGCTAGATTAATATTGTTTAGATAAGCCGACATCATTCGCTATCTGATTAAGGTGTTGACAGAATTTATCGATTGAATTTCATAGACATTTGTGCAATAAAGAAGTCAAAGTCATTGCCAAAGGATAATTGACCTTTTGGTTTAGACACGTTCGCAATAAAATACAAATAATTCAACGCCGTGAGCACTAGAAATGGTTGAATTATTCAATTCCAAGCGTGGCTCACGTATCGATCGTCATGTTATTGGATCATTATCAATATCATTGAATGTAATTAAGTACTATTGATATTCCGTGTTTGGAACCGCGGTAACTGTTCCGCATGTGTTCGCTTTTTTCTTGCATGAACGCGATTACATCGAGTTGTTATCCCGGCAGAACTAATGCTTGGTTTACGTCGAATGACAACATCGTCAGCGTGGTCGAAATTATATTGCTCAAAGGTCATGCTTAGGCAGGTAACACTCAATGGAACAGCGCGGCAGATTACAGTATGCCCTTTGGAAATGACAGAAGCCTTATTAATAGCAACATCAACCGCTATACGGTTGATATTATTATTCATATTCCATGCTTATTACGTTGTCCTCATCCATGTTTCTATGTAAATCTACGAGCTGGTACGTTTGCAAATTTGTTTGGCCCTACGGACTACAAACAGTGGTGAAATATGTTATACATGGCTTATTTTACTGGTGGTAGGGTTCCTGGAATACAGGAATCCATCTGGGTAATTTTTCAGGAAATTGATAGCTATTGTATCTACTGGGCATATGAGATTTAAGAACTAATGTCTCAGGATGTCGAGCTCAGTGTGACTGTGGTCCCACATAGAATTTTTTTGGATGGTACAGCATATGTTATGGACAAACGTTGCACCTACCATCAGGCGAACCATTTGCACATCTCGTCACTTTCTTCCAGAATTTTATTTTAAAGAGGCGTATTTACGCCATTTCTGTTACTCTTATATAATAGTTATCATGTATAATGTAAGTATTTTACTCACTGGGTTACGGTGCTTTTCGACTAAATTTCTACAGCGACACGGGCATTTGTACAAATCGATTGACTTAGTTTAATTAGACGGGAGACTACAACAACACGTGCCTTGGCATGACAATGGTATTAAATTGGACTACATATACAGTTGTAGGTACTCGTACATATTAGTGTGAATTATTTTCTTTTTCGATAAATATACATGAAAATACTGACCTTCACTTGTGAATAATGGGGCTACAAAACTGATTAATTGGGTAAATATAAATTTTAAATTTTATAAGAATACAGTCATTAAGGATATTGAAGAATCTTTTGTGGAGTGTGGAGGAAAAACGTCGGTCACTCAGGGTTTAAGTCTCAAGGCACGTCACGTCCGAGGCTATCAAAATGATTCTTATTCAAAGAAGTGCGGCTGTCTTGAACACGTAGTATTCACTAGATAAATTTATCTGTTAGTAGGTTATATAGAGAGCATTTTTTGAACTTACGTAAAACGGGTTTAAGACTAAAATTGCAATATTGCGAATTTCTCAGAGATGGCAATATTTTATCTGTAAAAACCCTTTAAAAGATAGTTGCATTTTTAATTTTGTTGGTACAAAAATCGATTAATGTTTGATCAAAATTAAGTTGTATGTGGCTCAGGAGCCGAACCTCGCCTTTAATTTTATATAATCCATAGTGATTGATGGTTTGATCCTTAGAGCCGTGTTCTTCAAATTTTTTATTCGTTATTTTTATTGCAGATATTTTTTTAGTCTTTCAGATTTTTGATACACTTTGGAAAGTAAACTCGTTGCTTTAACGTAAGTACCGACGAGAATGTATTGAAACCAAGTTACCATGAAAAATTACTGTAACCTTCTGAAACTGCTACAGTTTTACAATTATTTAAACCACTTATTATCTTCTACGAATGGAGTTAAGTATTTTAGTGTGATTTTTAAATATTGAATAAGTATTCCGTAGACCAATATTTTAGTTAAACATCCGTTTTTGTCGTGAACGAGTATTTTTTTATGGGAAGTAGGTTTTACTCCATACTGCGTAAGGACATCGGTAAACATGGGCGTGGAATAAATACGTAAATGCTCGTTGTATATGCGGGCTCACTTGTTTCTTAGCTTCATCTTTATTTTTGACCTTCGTGGCTGTCGGCAATTAGGTCACGCGTTATCTACCAAAATTATCGTCAACTGTTTTAATAGGAACATTGACATTCTGAGAGATATTTTTTGAAGTTATCTATACTTAAGAAACATTAAAAACGGTTTTTACATTGATAATACAAATAAGAACAACCTATTTACGTAGTTCATTAGCGGCATTTGATAAATAATAATTAACTTTCACTGACATAAATCTTATTCGTTCGTTACCAAACCCAGTTAAGTTTTAATACCGTTTACGTATTTAATTATACTTACAGAATTGTAATGGTTGGTTTATTAATTTATTAAATGATTAAACAACTATAATAAAATTAAAACCGTTCTTAAATAATTATTTAAATTCTTATATATGAATGAATATGTTACAGTATTATTATTGGGTTTTATAAAAAACGTCATGTGCGTATTACTGACAAAATTCACATGCACAAGCATTCAGATCAGGTACAAATATTTGTTCCGCGCGGGAATCGATCCCGCGACCCTTATCGCAGAAGCCGATCTCTGAGCCACCGCTTAACCTAGTTTGGTATTGTTAAAACTTGCGTAAATATTTCAATATTCATGTGTTCTAGTCTTAACCATTGTAACCATTGTGATTGCAAGTTCTAGTAACGAATTAATTCAAGTAAACAAATCTCATTTTATATTTTTTCATTACAGACAATGGGATTGACGCCGTCGTTCTCAAAGCGGCTTTTGACCTTCATACAAGATGCTATGCCTCTGCGTCTTAAAGAGGTGCACTTTGTAAAGCAACCAAAGATCTTCGACGTTGTATGGAGGATGTTCAAGCCATTCATCAGGGAAAAACTCAAGAACAGAGTAAGTGGCGGGCTTTATTTCTATTGTTGTTTTTTATTACAATTGAGTGATGAGAAGAGCGAGTCGTTCACCTGATGGTAAGCGCTACGCCCGCTTAACAATTGCACTGTCACCCAGAAGCACCTGCACCTGCATTCTGTGTTAAATGAATTGAAATGAAAGTTATTTTATTGTCAACGTAAGAAGTATAAATTTCATTTTTCAAACGTAATATTTTTACAATCTGCCACCGTTTCGTAATGAGGTTCCTCTGACGGAAACTCCGAAGGTATCCTCTTTTTTGTAAATGTTTTTTTACCTTAGTCAAAAACACTCTACAAATAAATTTACAAAGAATAGTCTCATAGAAAACCAAATCACGCTCCATGACAACATTTTAGAGAAGATTATAAATATATAAATATATTGCAAACTCGAGCAGACCAATGTCCACCAAAAGCACCTGTCCACAGGTATGACGCATGTGGCAGCCATGGCGTGTGTAATATTGCACTACGCTTGTCACTATGAGAGATCAGTTCTCAGCAATATCATATGCACTGTAATTTATCTAGCTCCAAACGAAACATACCGGAATTCGCACAACACTGCTTGACAACAGAAAAACGTACTGGCATTACGGTGGCACCTACATAGGTGGATTCTTGCATAGGAATCCTACAACCACACAGTGCTCTAACATTATATTTGATCGCCGATCGAAAAAGTATACTCTTTTAAATTTAAAGATGTCTTATATTTACAGATAATTAATGTTATCATTACACTAACATTTTTACGTTATAATATGGCTTGCGTCTATAGTAAGTCGGTGAGCTCAAAAATATTGCTTTCAAAAAAGTATTTTGCTGCTCATTCTTTAGATTATTTATTGCTGTATGCGCTCTTGTGACACCCACGTGGAGAAATAGGGTGATGAAATTTCTTACGCTGCCACAACACGGCGGCACTTTTCGATCTGATCGTAAACGTCTGTAAGTCAGTCACTCGCCATTCACGTACATTTCACGGATACATTTAATGAAAAAGGTTAAGTGGCAACATTCAAATTACTAATTATTGAAATCATAAAATATTTTGATTTCGTAGCTGCCCCTGGTGAAGGCGCCATTAATATTATTACTTGTTACTTTAAAATATATTTTGATTTTGTTCTTCTTGCTGATTTTGAACCACATAGGCACCTTTTGAATACTGTCGGAAATTGGAGTCCTCCTGACTGATTTTCGGTCACGGCTACCGAATGTGTACTTTATGAATTATTTTACATTTTATTCTACATGCATTACATATTATACTGACTCCAAGGTTTTAAATTCAACAAATGTCACAAGTGGCTTAGGTAAATAAAGTATGAAATAAATGCTTTGGTTTGGTTTGACCAATATATCTTTGAAAGAAAATGTCAATTACTGTTTTTGATGTCGTTGTAGAGCTAATGAGAGCAAAATCCACGAAGAAATCGAAGATTTGGACGAATGCGAAAATATAAAAATAATAGGAAACACTAGACCAGTGTTTCCCAACATGGGGCCCACGCCCCACGGGGGGGGGGGGGGCAATTTGATAGTTAAGGGAGGCAATTTAAAAATGGACTCGACACGACTTTAACCCTTTCGCTTTGGAGTATTTAAATGCAATGCTAGATATCGGTGTCAAATTTAACAAAAAAGGCAAATTCTTTAATTACTATAGTAATTAAAGTTGTCAAGTAAACTTCGTCGGGGATTCACCGCGGAGTGTGCCGTCTGTCGCGGGGAACCCTGGACGTTTTAAAACTAGCTAAACAACGCCGTTGGCTTTTTTAGAAATGTTAAAGTGGGGCTTGGCCCAAAAAAAGGTTGGGAAACACTGCTCTACACTGTATTCTATCTCATTCTCTCGCCGGCTAAATCCTAAAGATGTATATGTTTGTCTCTTTTTCGTATGATCGAGCTTTAAATCACAACGATTCTAAAGAAGTTTTCACTTCAATAAGGACAAAAGGATTAATGCGTCCAACGCCTTTTCAGATCTTCTTCCACGGCGCGAACATGCCGTCTCTGCACGAGCACTTGTCGCCGAGCCACCTGCCGGCCGACTACGGCGGCGAGCTGCCCGCCATCAACTACTCCGGTGCGGACTGGTACCCCGTCATACAGCACGTGATGCCGCACATCGACAACTGGAACACCTATGGATTCGTAAAGAAAGCTTAATGGTGCTCCACTGATTCTACTTTACGGGACTGTTCTAGAAAAGTTGGTTCTTCGTTGCACCATATTCGGTCTCAGTTTGAATAGATTGCCATAATGTGCTTAGTTTTTTTAAGTGTTTAACGGTGTTGCAGTTTGAAAAATCAATTTTAAATATAAGAATGGTTCGAGTTGGTGTATGGCAACTCTCGGTAGTCTTTTAATTGAAAGACATCGGCAAAGCGGTTACGTTGACGTTGGTCACTAATGTAAATGGATGCCGTCTAGTATCTAGACGATATTTATACGACAAAATATAGTAAAAAAAGTAATCTAATAGTAAGTTAGAATCCGTAATTGAAAATTTCCATTAATATATTTATTACACGCTTACGTGCATTTTCTTTTGAAATTATATTTAGTTTATCAGTGTTCAAGAGAATATTAGCAATTTATAAATTTATTAAATGTTGAAACCAAAACAATGCAAATTTTACAGATTTTTCTATCTTCTTCAAAGTACATAATGATTTCGAAAAATACGTTTTACGGTAAATGTTACCTTGCTAGGTAAAAACTTTTCTTTTGTGTTGCTATATAAAAGTGATTTTAAAATAAGTCTTTATTTTGTTTTTTCCTGTATAATATGTAATGGTTAAAATGTAGGTAACTGTATTTTTTTGATATTTTTCCACGCGAATCAGAGGCAATTTTCATGACAGATTTTTACTAAAATTATTTCCGAAATATCGTTTTGGATATATTTATTTAGCTTTAGCGTAGTGCTTTTATAAAAGACTGTGTAGTAATGTCCAGTTGTAGATATCGAGGCTGTGAACGAGATAATGCCAGTTCTACAAAATAATCACCAAATACACTATAATTTTGGCGGCATATTTTTTTTTATCGACATTGAAAAAGTTCCTTTTAAATATTATCATTAAACTATATTAATTGATTTAGGTATAACTGCAGCTCTCAAATACATTTATCGATTACTTAAGCAACTTTTTAGTATTGATTTAATTAAGTAAATACGATGGAACTTAACCGTGATGTTTATGAGTACGGCAGTTAATGTAAAATTAAAAAAAAAGATATGTTTTTTCTCTATATTTATCAAAGTTAAATTTTATAAACGAATACTATTACTAAAAGTTTAAATTATATCATCGCTTTTGTCTTAAGATATTAAAATGGGACCAATGTTGTTTTTTTATATGAATGATGTTTTGTGGGTTCTAGTGGATAACGTAACGTCTAGCCCTAATTGTATGTAGATTTGGATTTAAGGCGATATTGCGATATGTTTTTAGATTTAACGATAGTTGTAATGAAAATGTGAATTCAATAAAGCTCAAAATTTAGGGATATTAAACATTTATAATTATGTTTTGTTTTTCTATTAAGTGCTATTCAGTTTACCTTTTGCCCCCGCTACGAATGGGAGTACGAATTACGAAGTACGAAGTACGAAATAGCGGCGACTTGGTTTGCCATCCGTCACGTCTCGTTTCCCGCGAAGGCGAAGAGTGGTTTAGGTGAGTGGCCTCTGCCACAGGCAAAACACAAAGGCGTGACAGTATGTCATGTTACAAATATATTTTTACATCGTTATTTATAACCAAGTTTATAACACACTAATATATTTTGATTATAAAATAAAAACCAACTATGCATGTTTTACTAATGAAGTAGTTCTTACGGATTTTATTAATAATTAAATCGATATTTTTTATTCGTATGGTAATTATAATAATAGTATGGTAACTGAATGAGAAATTTAATTAGACCAAAAATAAAAAGAATACGATTTTTTTTAATTGACATTATTACAAGGTGGATGAAAAATATGTTTTGTTTTTCTGTGGATCAAAAATAACCCCACTATGACTGCAACTGTTCTTTACCTTTGTGGCGGTTTTATTGTCATCGCTAAGACGCGTAAAGTGTGTTCCACCAGTTTAACAGCTCAGCTAGTTAGAAATATACTACATAGAACCGGAGACTGCAATAATATAAGCAGTATAAAAGTGAATTTAGGTATCTCGCATTAAATTTCCTAATTCTTGAGTTCGATCCCCTTTCCTGTCACCTCTTCAATTGTTTCGTAATTTGAAGTGCTCATTTACCACTTGAAGGAAAATATGGTGGCAAAACTTGCATATCTGTGGAAAAAATATTTCGAGAACATGTGAAGTTTGCCAATCCGCATTGGAGCAGCGTGGCGGACTCTTCCCGGCTCCAAAACCCTCTCAGAAATGATAGGTGGTCTGTACTGAGCAGTATAACATTTTATGTTTTGTTGCTGTACTTTACTTTCACATTTTTACACTGCTGAATTACTTAAAACAAAAGACAATCTAAACTCTGATTTTTAATTCCGTAGAATTCTGACAGCTATCATTTTTTGACATGTCAGAGATCACGAACCTTTTTGGCCGGGCACATTTTTCAATTTCAATACGAGTCTGAACATCTGAGTCTATACATACATTTTATTTGTAAGGGAATGTATCCATTTTATTAAGTGCGGTGCTCCAAACATAATTACGTCCCTTTTCATCGCAAATAGTAAAAAGCGCACAATTAAAGATAAAACATATTTATTAAAATATTCAATCATCATTAATACTTATATAACTATCTTCATCATCATCATTATCGCTGACATGGATTATTAAAAAGTCTGCGACTGTGTCAATCAAATCGTCGAGAGTGCACATCTTATCTTCTTCTTTGATTGTATGGCTGATACATTCTTGCCATTTATCAGGAGTAACGTTACTTATACTGTCCAGTAATAGATTTTTAACTTCCGCCATTTTAAAACATCTGTTGTATCTTGCGACATGCCCCTTCGCTTGAGCCCACACCAATTTTTTTTTTAAATGGTTTACTAAACCTGGAATTAGTAGGCAGTGATGCCAGCTAAAGAATAAAATAAAGTAATTAAAGTTAATTCGATATATTGTTCGTGATTGTTGTATTAGGTCACTTGAGTAAATAAATATATAATATTAAGATAATATTTAGATTTACCTTTTTGTAGGTAAAACATAAAAAATACCAAGCATTTTTTTTGCCCTCAAATGGGTCAAATTTGTCCCTTTTTCGGTGGAGAACTTTTTTAGTAGCAACACTTATGAAATGACAGAATTCTACGGAATGAAAAATAGTATTTTTAGGGACTACAATTTCATATGATAAAAGATGGTATCAGAAGGTGAGCACACTTTAAAAAGTGAAGTATAGAAGATATAAGAGACACCTAGCAGATTTAATACAGAATGGGTTTTCAAGGCATTTCTAGGGTAACAAGCCCAAAGTTATTTTACTGTATGGTACCTAGTTATTGCATTATTTTCTGGCGAAGTCTACCGCTGCCGTTCGCATAGTATAAGGTAGTGGTCTGGCTATAACAAATACCTAATTGTCTTACGCGGAACATAAAATTTGTAGGTTAATTAAAGATATGACGTTTTGAACGATTTTCAACAGTTAGTGATAGTGTCAAAGCATTGTTTAATTAGAACAGTATTTTTCAAATTAGAGCTTAATAAGTTCTCTAGACATATGAGGGAGTCGGCTCGAACGAGGTAAGAGTAAGCTCATAGAATCTTTAGTACTTTAGATAGATAGATAGTCTTTTATCTGCAAAATTATTCGTCACTTGTGATTTTTTGTATATGTATATCACAACGAAATAAGCTTACCGTAGGTTGTTTAACAATATTTTATGTTAATTCTAAATTCGCGCCTGTTTTTTTTTTTTTTTTAGGACTGATGGTCACTGTTAGCCCGAAGGCTTTTACAGCTTCGCCGGATTGAAAGGTGGCATAGCGCTGAGGGCGCTTAGCCGAAACCTTTATTTATGGATGACTGGCGCAAGGGCCCCCAAGAGAGGACCTCGTCTTGGACCGTCATCCTGTTCGCGAGAGTAACAGACTCGAGGGTGCCCAAGGGGGCCGGTCTCGGCTCGGTCAGTTACTGCAATCGGGAGGGCAATATTACTACTACTATAATTATTAATACCATGATTATTATTAGATAAGTTTACCACCAATTCGGAATGCGTTTCCGCTGGAGAAGAAATGGCGCAAGAAACTCCAGCGCCGCTTCTGTTTATGACACTACTGCTAGGGGAGAACCGGCCTGAGATGCGGCGGTATCGCGAATAACTTTGTCTGATACGCCCACGCCGACGGCGGGGGCGGTATGATGGTGATAATGGATGTTTGTGTAGTGTTGAGTAGAGCGCTTGGGCAATAGTGGTCGCGTTGTCAGGGTCCTCGAGGACGTGCCTCGGTCTCCTTTTTCCGCGGGTCGAGTTTTGGTGTATCGCGGGGGGGTTGTAAGTGGCGGCACTGACAACCAGTGGGTTGGGGTGCGTGGCGGCAGAGTCGAAGTATCGGCGAGAGGCCAACTTTAGATATTGGGCTATGGTAGGAAGCCCTAAATCGATATGAAGGTTAGCATTACGCACGAACCACGATTTTGTATTACCTGAAGTCGGTGAATTTGACGCGGGGAGGCATGCGCAAATACGGGGCTTGCGTATGTCATAATTGGCCGAATACAGGCTTTGTAAAGTGTAATTTTATTACGTAGGGACATTTTGCTATTTTTATTTAGTAACGGATGTAATCGGCCGAGGACGAACGCCGCTCGGTTCCTTACTCGGTTAATATGTGGACCGAAGCTGAGTCTCGAGTCTAATAGGACGCCTAAGTATTTGACTGTCTTTTCCCAGGGGATTGGACGATCGAATAACTCTATGGTGGGGAGATGCTGCGTTATGCGCCGCGAGAAGTACATGGCTGCACTTTTGATTGGGTTGACCTCGATCCTCCATTTCCGAAACCAGTTCCCGAGGGTTCGGGCTAGTGTAATTACAGGGCGCATGAGACTTAAGAAGCGATTTAAGACTTAAGAACTTTTCTGGTGGTAGGACTTCCTATACTATTTACTGGTGGTAGTATTCCTATGCAGGAATCCGTCTAGATAGGTACCACCACAGGGCCAGTTTTTCTGCCGGGAAGCATTAGTGTGCAAACATTACTGTGTTGGGCATATGAGATTTAAGAACTGATGTCTCAGGGTGACGACTTCAATGTAGAATGCGTTTGTTATGGGCAGAAGTTGCTCTTACAATCAGGTGAATATTTTGCTCGTCGCGTCACTTAATCCAATAAAAAAAAAGAAATGTCATGGTGACGAGCGCAGTGCCAGGCTATACCAAAACAAAGTTCTTTGGAAAGTTCTGTGACACTGCAACTATTGTGGGTAGACCCAGTACTCACCATCAGGTGACGACTTGTTCAACGTCTTGTTCGTCTCGTTAGTTACTTATAATAAAAAAATCATTATTTTTCTAGGATCTTATATCCACTAAACCAAAATCCAAAAATTCGAAAAAAAGGGTTGTAAAATGTGTCATATACGTCGGTGCAAGTTTAAAAGTTACTACAAGCTAACCCGCGATTTTTGTCTCGTCCATTCTATTTTCTTATTAAGTCTGGGAATAAGTCTTTTCGCATATAGTATGTATAAACTTGTAATAAAATCTCTGGCTGTACTATTGCTACCGGCTGGTTTGGATGACATTAAAAAGATTACATTTCAAAAAAAGAAACAAATTAGTAAAACGTTGTTTCCAGCTATTTTTCATTTGTTTTTCTTTCGGTCAAAATGAGTGAATCTAATGAAGAAATTCGATATATTTGAAAAAAATAAAGGAAAACATGCGACAGAAGTCGCGAAATAATTTGTGACGTTTATGGAGCTAATGCAGTGTCAGTAAGAGGAGCACAAAGTTTGTTTAAGCTTTAAGCGTAGATTTCGTTAATGCAAAAAACATTTTTCCCCAACCTATTATTTCGAAAAGCGATCTCCACTCTAGGCCTATTTTTTTGTTTACGATCAAATTACACATACACCAACATCTAAATCCATAACAACTAAGTGTCTGTTCATACAATGCATTTCATGCTAGAATCGAACCCTCGGCCCCTAGCGCGGAAGTCGCCAGTGCGCTAACCGAGCCGTCGAGTTCATTGTCTTATAAATTTGTTTGAATTAATATAAACCAAGCGTTTGAATAACCAGAAAAAACGTCTGTTTTCTTTAGTTATATTGATAATGTATGTAAGCTTTTACACACCGCAATGGTACACAGATCTCATTTTCTTATTGAGCGTAGTCCGTCCGGCTGTTCCGCTGTCGTATTTTAGTAGCATAGACAGGACACGTTTATTTTCGTTTATCTACTTACCTTTAAAACTAAACGAGTTTGACATTGAACTCCCACGCAATTATACAATGTGAGATTTTAATACATACATACATATAGTCACGCCTTTTTCCCCTTAGAGGGGGTAGGCAAAGGCTACACATGTAGTCCACTTTTCGCCTCTGCAGGAAATGAGACGTGACGGGTGGCGAACCACGTCGCATCAATTTTGGTACGAATCAAAAAAAATCTAACTCTCCTTTGCGTTCCCACGAGCAGTATAGTGACAGCATTGCATATAATGGTGTTAAGCTGCACGAATAAAGGCTGTCGGTACAATACCTTATAGTTTCTTACGACATCATCGGTAGGTGCTATTCTATTCTGCCGATAAAGTAGGATACTGTTTGCCTCGAAAGGATATACTCTACTTAAACTACTTAAACGTATATAAAGTGGCCCTGGAACCATCATAATATTAAATGGTTTTAAATCTACATACATATAGACAGATGTCCCTACGAGCAAAGTCCAGGTCCAAGTTTATTAAATGATGAAATTCTTTTGGCATAAGCAGAATGCTCCAAATACAATTGATGACGGTAATGAACAAATGTTTAATATTGTTTCGTTTTGTCGGTATAAATCAATAAATTACATTAGGTCCTTACATATGAAATTGGCGTTTTGTATGGGAGGAATATAAAGTCGTTTTTTTTTGTAAAATATATTTAATTAATCAAAGTATGTACCATTGTTATCTATGTACTTTCGTCATTACTAAAAAAACCATTAGGATGAGAATCAATAAACTCTCTGAAGGCGGTTTGGACTGCCACATCGGTTGAATCTGGATGATTTTTTTCCTTGTTAGAAGTTATCCAAATTCCGGAAAAAATGGTAATCTGTAGGAGCAAGGTCCGGGGAGTACGGTGGATGTCGCAGACATTTCAATTGCAGCTCCTCAAGTTTTGCGGCCGTCTGTTGTGCAGCGTGTGGTCTAGCGTTGTCCTGAACTACACACGGCACAAGTCCACCAAACAATGACAAGTAAGTTTTTCTGAGTAAATTTTCGCTTGCTTGCGCTTGGATTTGGCTGGTTCTCCAGCGTTCAGCCATTGTGACGAGCGCTTCCGATTATCGTACAGGATCCACTTTTCAATCACAGGTGTGCCGGTTGAGCAGTCGAAGCGTGTTTGCTGATTTCATCAGCGCCATACAAATCGTTAAAACTTTGCGCTGCTTCTGCAGCACTGGTGCCACGATAGAACTCGTACACTTAAGTAAAGCGATATTTCAAGTTTTTCATTGTGCAAGATGAGCAAAGCCATAGAAAAGACTAATGAAGAAAAAAACAAATGAATGACTGTTTTCAAAACTCAAATATACCAGCTAAATGGATTTATAAATTTAAATTTGAATTTCTAAACCAAAGACGATATATTTTAGATCAAAGTGGCCAGTACGATAGAACGTCAATTTCATATGTAAGGACTTAATATTAAAAAGATCAATAGATTAAAAGGGTTTTTTAAATAGTTATAAGTAAGTTTAAATTTTGTTTATAAAAATGTGGTACTATAAACTCTTTACTATTTTTTTTAATTGCGTTTAACATAGTAGTTATTAAATAACACAAGCAAACCTACATTTATATTATATAAGATTGTGCTACACATTGTCCTTACTAAATCCATATCTCTGGTCCTAAATGTCCGGGTAAGCAAAATGATAATGACCTTTCGCGACGATCATACATCTTCATTTATTTTCATTCTTGCGATATCAACGAAGATTGAGATTGGAAAATAATGAAATCCAATTTGTACTTCATTACACACTTTTAGTGGCTTCATAATCTAACTACTAGTCTTTGTCTCGTTCAATTTTCAATAGTTTTTATGTCTTAATACAAATAACAAAAAGACCTGCCTTTAGCTATGTGCCCGAACGGATATAACATACAAATAGTATTTTGTTTTTATTACAGATTACTAAAAATAATTTTAACTTCACTAACGTAGCCATATTTTTATGTGAATTCTTAAAAAAGTATTCTAGCTTGACTTTATTTAAGCAAACAAAGTTGCGGACACACTTTGTTCAATATACTCAACTTCGTCCCAAGACATTGCTACGAAAAGAATTCGTGTTGTAAATTGTACCCAAAAAAATTATGTACATTCCAAAGAATATATTTATGGAACCATAAAGAATTACAGAGACTTTTGGCAACCTGCACAGACAACATTTTTTGTAAGTAAATATAAAAATAAGGTAATAAACTAAATAAACACTCACATCAGGCAAAGGTGGACAAATTGGTTAATTTTCCTTTACTGAAAAGTCTGTCAAAGCCACCGTAGCTTTCAGACCAATTACTTTTGGAAGGGTAGAGTGGTTTAGCGCCTCTTTTTTTTTTTTTTTTTTTTTTTTTTTTAGGACTGATGGTCACTGTTAGCCCGAAGGCTTTTACAGCTTCGCCGGATTGAAAGGTGGCATAGCGCTGAGGGCGCTTAGCCGAAACCTTTATTTATGGATGACTGGCGCAAGGGCCCCCGAGAGGGGACCTCGGCTTGGACCGTCATCCTGTTCGCGAGAGTAACAGACTCGAGGGTGCCCAAGGGGGCCGGTCTCGGCTCGGTCAGTTACTGCAATCGGGAGGGCAATATTACTACTACTACTAATTACTACTACTAATTATTAATACCATGATTATTATTAGATAAGTTTACCACCAATTCGGAATGCGTTTCCGCTGGAGAAGAAATGGCGCAAGACTCCAGCGACGCTTCTGTTTATGACACTACTGCTAGGGGAAAACCGGCCTGAGATGCGGCGGTATCGCGAATAACTTTGTCTGATACGCCCACGCCGACGGCGGGGGCGGTATGATGATGATAATGGGTGTTTGTGTAGTGTTGAGTAGAGCGCTTGGGCAATAGTGGTCGCGTCGTCAGGGTCCTCGAGGACGTGCCTCGGTCTCCTTTTTCCGCGGGTCGAGTTTTGGTGTATCGCGGGGGGGTTGTAAGTGGCGGCACTGACAACCAGTGGGTTGGGGTGCGTGGCGGCAGAGTCGAAGTATCGGCGAGAGGCCAACTTTAGATATTGGGCTATGGTAGGAAGCCCTAAATCGATATGAAGGTTAGCATTACGCACGAACCACGGTGCTCCCGTGGCTTTACGCATGAATCGATTTTGTATTACCTGAAGTCGGTGAATTTGACGCGGGGAGGCATGCGCAAATACGGGGCTTGCGTATGTCATAATTGGCCGTATACAGGCTTTGTAAAGTGTAATTTTATTACGTAGGGACATTTTGCTATTTTTATTTAGTAACGGATGTAATCGACCGAGGACGAACGCCGCTCGGTTCCTTACTCGGTTAATATATGGACCGAAGCTGAGTCTCGAGTCTAATAGGACGCCTAAGTATTTGACTGTCTTTTCCCAGGGGATTGGACGATCGAATAACTCTATGGTGGGGAGATGCTGCGTTATGCGCCGCGAGAAGTACATGGCTGCACTTTTGATTGGGTTGACCTCGATCCTCCATTTCCGAAACCAGTTCCCGAGGGTTCGGGCTGCGGATTGGAGGCGTTTAGAGATAGTGTCTGGATTACGTCCAGACACATATAGGCAGGTATCATCTGCGAAGAGGGCGAGTTCGACGCCGCTGGTGTGCGGTATGTCGTTCGTGAAAAGGGTGTAGAGCACGGGACCTAGGACTGAGCCTTGTGGTACGCCGGCTAGGATGGGATGTGATTCGGATCGCACCCCCTCGACGCGGTAGCGGAAGGTTCGACTGCGTAAGAAATCTCGTATGATGAGTACGAGGCGATCTGGCACACCGAGTCCATATAACTTGTATATGAGCCCGTTGTGCCAGACCTTGTCGAACGCTTTCGCCACGTCGAAGAAGAGCGCTCCGGTATGAAGCCCACGTATGAAGCGGGATTGAATGTGCTCCGTTATGCGGTGCACCTGCTGGGTACATGAGTGTTTGGCACGGAATCCAAACTGCTCGTGGATGGGGATCCCTCGAGACTGCATGAAGTCTCTTAAGCGGGCGAGAAGTAGGCGTTCGTATATCTTGCCTAAGGCCTTGAGGAGGCTTATAGGCCGATATGCGGTGGGATCGGACGGGCGCACGGGTTCGCGCCTGTGAAAACGATAACTATAACGTTGAAACGTGCATTAATTTGTTGCCGAAATATAACTCCTGCGTTAATAAGAAGTTAATCTCGCTACAATAAGTCGGACTCTTCTTTTTTCTAAATAATAGATATTCGGATGCTATAATCGCGTAAGTATTTATTAAATGTTCCCCAGTTTGTAACATTAAAAATATACCAAAAAGAGTGTGAAGCTACAGTTCAATGCTGTATGTATGTATTTTTTATTATCTACTTTACGTAGTAAATGTACATGATTCTTAATTAATATTTCTCGATTATTTTATAATTGTTTATATTCTGTATGGCACCACACTGCGTTCGTCATCCTTATACATCAGTTCTTAGAACAGTAATGTTTGCACAGTACTTCTTAACGGCAGAATATGTGATACTGCGACTACACCTACCTAGACGAATTCCTGCATATGAATCCCAATCCTGCCACCACTGACAAGTTTACACGCATTATTGAGTTTCAATGTAAAGGGAACTGTGGCTAGTGATATTACAGGGCATATGAGACAGCTAATAATCCTCAGGGCGCCTAGTGTAGTTTACGGAACATTGCAATTAAAGTTTCTTAGTGACACTGTGGCTATTTATTAGGAGTAGGCGTGGCATCAGGTGAACTACTTATAAAAACTAGCTTTTCTCCCTTGTCGCACCTCCCATTCGATCTATAACGCATACGCGATAAAATCCCGGAAAAGGTCAGATGCAGTGTTAAAGACAGGCAATAATTTATGTCGCACATATGTATATCGGCATGACCATGATTCAAATTAAATCCATGGCACACAACTCGACAGGCAGGTACTATAATCTTTTGTTATCCGCTCATACCTTCTGTATATTTACTTCATAATACAATGTTTTAATGAATGTGAAAAAATTGTCCAATAAAACATATTTAAACATAATTTAATTTCTATCAGTGTGCATAAAATAAATTTTATACATAAAAAACACTCGGGTATCAGTTCACGGGACAGAAGTAAAACTTTTATATTAGAAATTTGATTCAATTAAAAATAGATAAACATTAATTAAAAACTGTGTATTAGATATACAATGTATAAAACTAACTCTCTTTCTCTTTCTCTTTACGCTCTCTCATGTAACGAAATGTTGTGTTTTTTTTAGGACCGATGGTCACTGTTAGTCCGAAGGCTTTCACAGGTTCGTCGGATTGGTCTAAAAGTGTCGCGTCCTTGAAATTTCACTCCACGAGAATTGCGTCCAATTAGCGAGCAAACTAAAAAGTGTCATTTCGAAAACTCCGTTACAAATTTCTGAAGGATAATACACAAAAGAAAGTGCGTGTGCAACACAGTAAACGTGTCAGAAGTAAAAATTAAAAGAAAAAGTTGAATGAAATTAAAATAAATAAACATGAATTAACAAAAATATAACTTACCGTAAATTGCCAGTATACGACAATTATTAATTAATCGATAAATAATCGATGAAAAAACAGAGACGTTCCACGAAAACGAATTTTACTTGAGTCTCGCCCAAGAAGTTTCACTACAGAAACTGACTAGTATTAGTTTCGTTGTAAATTCCACAGAAACGTCATTAATGACTTAACGTTATATTTTAAGGCTCTATGTACCTAAAGCATTGTTGCTCTATATGAAAACCAACTGCACCAGTTGAATTAGTTTTATATCATTGTTTGGACACCCACAAGTGAAATTTATGACTGTAAATGTACAATACAACTGTAAAAATGTACCCACGGTACAGGAGACATCATATCATGGTCGCATTAAAAAAAAGTTAACATTGTATATTTGTTAGTGATTTTACAGTTGAAAAAAAAATGTGCTGCATGAATCATGACGGGGAACACAGTTGGTCATTTAGGTGTAGAAAATCACAACGAATCTTAACAAAACCATGGATCGAAAATTTTATCGCCTTTAATTCGCTTTACGTGGTGTTAAACAATTTTTAAATTGTCGTCAATATAAAAAATATATCCATACAAACATTTTAAGAATAGAAGTTTCCTATCTATGGTATGGCCTGTTCCAATACAATTTTGTAAGACAATGTAAAGATACTCATATGTAGGAATCCGTCTGCATATGTACCACTGCGCCAGTTATTTGGCCGTTAAGCAGCAGTGTGCAAACCTCTTTGTTTAGAATAGCAGTTTAACATAGCAAATGAGACTTAAGAACCGATGTCATATGCTGGATGAGGACAGCAGTACGGAGCCACGCAGATGGGTTCTGAGCGATACGGCATTTGTTATGGGCAGACGTTGCACGTACCATCAGGTGAACGACTTGCTCGTCTCGAAAAAGGATTTATTTTTATGCCATACATTTCAATGCAAAGTCTCTGGTCGCAACTTTCCTTACAAAATGTTACTAGCAGCGTTTAGTTGCTACTTCAAACGATTACGATGATTATGCGAGCGTTGTTCTTATTCTGTCAAGCCGACGCTTTTATCTGCTATAGACAATCTTCTAGCTGACGACCCCGTGACCTACGGTCTAGGTACCGACCGACCACAAATTGTTTGTTATCGGTCGATTTACTGGTGGTAATTCCTGTCGATCTGAAGGGCGTTAAGACGTAGTGTAATTACTGACAAGCAATGTTCTGGATGATACAGCATTTGTTATGGGCCGACGTTGCATTTACCAGGTGAACGTTTCCTTCGTCCCATCTGTTTCTGCTATAAAAAAAATCGAGTCAGGTGACTTGTGACTTGTGATTGCCTTCTTGTCCCTTTTTTTGTCTTCTGATTGTCGTCTTGTCTCTGATAGTGTATCCTAGCCTACTTCCGATCGTATCGCATGAGCTCTGCATGTTTGCGCCTTCAATTGTGGTTATATGTCTGTTGGTTGTTGGTTGTATATCTGTTGCAGAGTTGATAGCTTCCGGTCGAAAAACCGCCAGTAGGAAAACATCATTACCTGCTGACATCAGGTTGCAAATGGCCCTGCCTCGTTTATCATGATTTTAGTCACCACAATATCAGCAAAAGAGATATAAAACGTGTGTGATATGTTAAAACTCTTTTGTTTGGTTATTAAGATATGGAATGTTATTCTAGTTGAGTTTATATGTTCTTATAACTTGTTTTCTAAAGGGCACTTGTCTCAGTTCAGCCTACTGAGTTAAAAAGAAAATTTTTGGTCTTATTTTGATAAAAAAATCGACTTTGATGATTCACACCGAGAAACTACCGAATAGGAACTTAAGCTCAAACCAACCAATTAAATAAAATAGTTTAGAAATTAAACGCGTAAAAGTAGTTTTATTAAATGTTTTAGTTTTGTTAGAAATAAGTGTATTATAATAAACGTTGATTAGTATTAACCGTAAGGTTTTAGATTGCATTTTATTAACAATTTTATAATATTTATATTTTGAAAATTGATCGAAAACTGGAGAATTACCGGAAATTCCTAGTCGAGAAATCTCGAATCCCGGGTAAAAATATGTCGAGAAATCAGAAACCCCAATTGCTACTCATTTTCTTAAATAATTTTTAAAATAATATTGTTGAAGTAATAAAGAAGGTAAATACATGCTTAGTAGATGGTTCACATATTTCTATCATCTGACCCCAAGACGATATCTCAGGGCTGAGTTTCTAATAATCTAGAAATTCAACACAGACTCACTCGAGCGCACTATTACAGTTAATTTATATAATATATTATAGTTTAATTTACAACAGACAACAGGAAGATTATGTATTGACTTATTCTTATATCATCGCTCACAAATATTTAAATCTATAAACTTTAGTATTTTTTTTTTCATTCTCTTATATATTTTTACCTATAAGATAAAGCTGTTGGTTTTACTAAGTAAATGATAAAATGGGATGAGACACCTCATGATCATTTAGAATATTATTAACGTATCAAGCAGGCGTGAGCTCGCCTTCACGACCACTGATTTCAATTAAGATCAATTCAGTTTTAAAAACAAAAGAGACACCTGCCTGCGGGGTCGTTCGTTATGTGATTTTATGCAATAACATAATGTGTATAGGGTCATCGACTATGTGATTTTATGCAATACTATGTACATTACTCCAGGTCTTCTGTACACTTAACTTTCTCGGTCGTTGATGTACAAGCATACTATTGTGGGATTTGAAACCCATCCTATGCCATGTTTGTGGTTCTGTTGTTCACGATAGCCGATAAATGAAATTGTGGATACATTTAACTAATATGCGGCTTGCTTGCTTGTATAATATGCGGCTAGTTCGTAACAGTAAATACATAACAAAACACAGTTTCTTAGTAAATCATATAAATAGCTAAAATGTATACATGTTATCAAAGCTAGATCAGAATCGAAATTATTGACACTAGCATAAACCAAAAAGAAAAAGTATTTTCTTAATCATTTTTTATATGTTTTTGACAGTGATCGGATGCGCTTATAAAAGTATATTTTTCTAAAACCGTGTCTTAGCTTACATTCCGTTTCACCGTACATGAATGCAAGTGCACTGTCTTCGTATCTCGGATGTTTCACTAAAATTCGTGAACACGGAAAAATATACACGTATAAATTAAAATATCCATTTATGTGTGAAGTGGCGAAGAGAAAGTGACAAATCATAGTCATGGGAATCTTGCCAATCAAATAAATGTTAATTAGTGTTAACAAAAGTAGAAAAATCAATATTAGAGAAAATCAAATATTGAAGTGCAGAAAACAAAAACTATGATGTACTAGCACAGTTATTTTTTTAATGAAATTGAACTTTCACTCGTCAGCATCACTACAATAAAAATATTTAAATATTATTGTCGCTTTTAAGTTTTCGTAAGTAATTATTTACATTTCTTTTATATGATTGTCTTATAAAGTCACCGAAATAAGTGTATCGTTACATACATTATAAAATATGTTAATAACGTCTTAAGTATTGCCATGTTGTAAACTTTTCACATTTCTATATTGCTTAACCGTATCTGAGGCAATCGCTTGGCAAATAATTAAATGAGGTCCCTTGTATGAAATGTACCATATTTTTAAACTTTCTTTTCTTCTCGATAAGCTGTGTGATTCTCAATTTAATTGAGTAAGATCTGATAAATTATTTAATTCAAAACTTATAATTGAAATCATATTGGTTGTCAAACGTATATTCATCTATTGGAGCTTGTGAGTGACTGGTACTCAACCATGGAAGTGGTGGTACACCTCCGTTATGTTGCCGCGCGCCGGTCAGTCCAACTTGAGACGAGTTACGCGCGCGCCTCTTCGTATACGTTAAAAATTACGCTTAAATGCAGGCCTGTATAAAGCTATCTCTAAATATCAACTTTAGATACCATAAATTAGTACCATTTTCAAATCTTTCTGTTAAAATTGACGATGCTGTATCAATTTAATTATCAATAAAAATCCTTTTGATACTATAATCAAAGCGTTGTGTTCGTTATCGCAATTCATTTCAATAATTTTTGTCTTGATAAATATTTAATTCGTGTCATATCAAAACATTGTCAAGTTAACCCAGTGAACATTCGTGTAAAGAGATTTTGACGACTGTATCGTTTCGCCCGATGGTAGCTTAAAGACATCGGCCTCCTTTCCCGATCTGTTGTAACACGCACAAGTATTTGTGCTGAGGTGTTTTGAAAGATAAACCGGTGTTGGCAGAAAATTAATAATGGAACTGCAATTCGATTCAGACGGAACGCCGTTTGTAATTTGGGGAGATAATCGTATACAGTTGGAGAGAATGTCCGTCACAGAAAAAGATTGTATGGAAAAAGCGAAGAAGGAGCTACGGGAGACACCGGAGATCGTTGAAAAGGCGCTGGCCGATTTAAGAGAGCTATTAAAAAGTGAGTTGTGAAACCACAATTCTGAATGTAGTATTTCTAGTTGTGATAATTTATTTTAGCGTTAGTTATCTATGCCGATAATTTAGTAAAATTGATAATAACAGTGAAGCGAAGACGATTTGAAAGTATAAGATTTCGCCTTTTTATATTTAAACGCTACAGATATGCTATATGCATATCTGTCGCGTTTAATTCTTTATATAATATATGTTTATTATTTATATAATTATTGACGCCGCGATCGATATTACTCTGCCACTGGTCGATGGAGAGGTGGCAACAGCAGTCCATCGGGATTTATGTACTGAATTCCAACCTCAATGGCTGAGTACTGCAGAGGATTTCAGCGTAACGGTATCAATTCTCAACTCATATGGTACCTCTGTGTATGGTACATATATACTTCATATATTTGCCGTTTATTTGTGCAACAAGGACCTCGGAAATACATTGTCGGAGCAATGAAACATTTTTTTTTAAATAATTTCGTTCTTAGTTAACACGCACGTCTGATAAATACTGAGTACTTGGCGATTTTAAAATGACAATGAACCTACAAATCTACCGAACTATATATCATATACGAACTTCTACGACACTTTGTGTGGTCTTAATCAGTGCGACCTGGTTCAAAATAAATTTGGTCGCATATATTATTTTATTTTAGTATTATTTAATGGCAATTTGTCGCGATGCATGGAGCCGCCAGTTTCTAGCTAGGGACGCGCACCTCACTTCATTGGGTATAGAAGTTTGATCTTTACATTTTCAACCACTCCAATCTCGAGCGGATTATCATGCAATTAATTTAGAATTTAGTCGTCTTGACTGGCATAATCTCTTCCCTTTCCAAGTGACGTTGGAAAGTGCAGTAATAACTTTTTCGGACAAAAACTTTGAAACTAGTAATTCATTTATACCTTCACGGTTCACTAAATCTTCCAAATATCCTCTTTTGTATATTTCTGCACTGCTTAAAATGATTAAAAATAACTAAATTCTGGAACAAATATAAAACATACGGAAACTTACACAATAATATAACTTTTGAATTATTACGAGGCAGAGTTATACAGAATGAAAAAGTTTGAAACGGTAGGTATATTAATAAAATTGAGCAGCCCATTGAGCATTTTGATCCTAAATTAAAAGCAAACGTAAAAGTAATCTAATACCTGCACGTATTAGCTACATGGACAATTTTTGTGAGAATGGCATAGGTGTTTGTGAGACGTTCTCATCTTACTTTCACTCAACCTTCTTGAAAAGGAACTCAGCATCTATTTCTAATTATGATTGATATTTAGCAATAGAATTAATACCTTACATAATTTATGTCTACGTTTTTAAATTCACTCTTATAATAATAATGAGTTCTTGTATTCCATCTCTAAAATAACTTTTAGTATCTTACTTATGTTGTCTTTCTCAAACATTTTAATATCGTGCCAATTTGTTTTTTATTGTTTTGGAACAAATACTCATATGTGAAAACTGTTCTTAGACTTTATTCGCAATGTTGTTGATCATGTTTGTATATATAAGTATAGCTATACGGATACCAAAAAATATTAAAAATAAAAAATACAATAACGCATGTGTCTACTTGTATAGTTTATAAAAAGTGCACAATGAAACTGTTTGTTTTATATAAGTTCAAGATATAGGAGTTTAAAAAAAACCGCTCTTCCCCTACGGTTATCGGTTCTACGAGCTATATGGCCGTCACATTGCCACTTTATCTTACTCATCCTAAGAGCTAAGTCAGTTACTGCGGATATCATCCTTACGGCTTTTATCTTCCAGAGAAACACCGAGCATAACTCTATGTTTTATTAAGCCTTTTTTAAAGTCATAATTTATTCAATGTAGGCTTTTTAAAAGCTCCTATGAATGTCAAAATATTTACCGCTTCGAAAAGTAAATCCTTCTCAGAGAAGAACACGCAGCGTACGTACGTAATGTCACGTATGTAAACGGTAGTTAAATTACATAATGTCATTTATAAATCACTAGCTGAAGCCCGGGACTGCGTCCGCGTGGATGTAGGTTTTACTGAAATACAGCATGAACTCTTTAATTTTCTGAAATAAGAAGTATCCTTTGTGCGTCTCCAGGATGCAAGCTATCTCTCTGCCGAATTTCTTCAAGATCGGTTTAACGGTTAGGCCGTGAAAAGGTAACAAACGTACAGAAAGGCAGAGAGAGTCACTTTCGCATTTATAATATTAGTATATGTATAAAATTCACAACATCATTTGTTTGGCATGCTCTATTTTATAAAACTCCCGTGACCATGGGTGCTGTAAAGCGCTCGAAACGTCGGGTTATAAATCGTCAAAATCAAACGCGATAAAATCCTTTAAAGTTAGTTTTATTTAATAATGTCTTCTGAACAAGTCAGTTGTTAGTTTTTCAGTTACGCTTTTAGGAATTCTATTATAATTTTTTGTTCAAACTGACCGATCTTTGAACCGATATTAACACTTTAGTGTAATATTAACATTTTATTTATATGTATAGCCTTTTAGAAGATAGTATGGCAATTAAACATCAAAAGTCAATGTATAAAGTTTGATACAAACTGAATACACAAACTGATGTCAATTTAAACAAAATATGTTATGGATTATAACAAATTCCTTCTTTTAGTTTAAAAGCGGTCATTTGACCGCTCTAGTAGGTTTAGTGTTAAAATAGGTATATCTACCGTATCGCCTGGTCCCATTCTACAGGGTTCACTAACTTTTTTTAAAATAAATATTTGCGTACGTAAATAATATTTTCAAAACTAGACAACGACGGGCGTGACAAAATGAACGGTTGTCCTAGCGGTTAAGTTCAACCAAATTACAGATTTCCCGAAATGCTTTTTTTTGCAATTTATTTCGAATACATATATAGAATATATATAATATAGTATAACAAAGTTTCCAATCAGGCTGCCAATCCTATCAGTAATACGACATATTACATAATAAATACCAAGGAAGCACGCAAAATAGACTAATGTACCCGTAGACTCATAAGACATCTATCTGACTCTTAATCGCAAAAATGGCAGAACTTAATTTTGGAGTTATCTTTCTCAATGTGTTCTCCCCACTGTAGCTTGGAATCAATAGAGATTCCAAGTACAGATGAATTTTCCAAAGAGAAGTCACTATTTTGTAAATTAATCGTAATATTATGCTCCTACTTAGACAACAACTTTTAATATGTTGTTTATATACTATGCCACACAATAGGATTTCTTTGGTATGATTGGCACGATTAAATATATAAGCCGCACACACAGACACACACAAACCCGTAACAAGTACCCGTAAGTCATACAAATATTTCTGCGGGAATCAAACTCGAGACTCGTAGCGCGGCAACCAATCGCTTAGCCACTGCTACAACCGAGCCAATCTGTCTATCTGTATGATATTTTGTTATTATTATTAATAAATAATTTTAAATTTCATTGCTCGTAACCGGCCCAATTACTGCAATGCGTAAGGTTAAACGTATAGGCCTTGAGCTGATTTCTTTTTACTCAGCATCGGTGAAGCATAAGATTGTATATATACTTATTATGTTCTAATAACTTCAAAAATTAAATTGATTGTCCCATTCTGGTACAAATGCAAGCACTGTTAAGAACAAATAGAAGTCTAAAGAATTACGATAGTAAATTTCTTCATGGATAACAGTAGGTACTGTATCATACGTCAATGTGATGTAAAATGTATAATTGTAATATCTGACGAAGATCCTCCATGTCACACCCATACCGTTTGTTGTAGGGAACACTACGCTCGAAGTTGTTGACCAATATGTATACCTAGGACAAATGTTCTCGTCGAGTATACCTCTCAGAACAGAGACGTGATCCTTCACTGCTGGTCACTTGAGGAAGCTCAGAGTTTATGGAAAGGGCTATGCTCGAGGTTCTCTGCGGGATAAAATGATAACCGTAACGATGATATCCGCACATAATAAAAAACCATTTCTTAAAGTTAACTGGCAGGGACAATAAGAACACTTTTGAAATTATTTTGCCACCGTAAGCAGTCCTTAACAGCACGCGGTGAGCAAAAGTAAAGTAAAAAAAAATGTGGTAATGTTCATAATTTTTTTTCTGTATTTTATTTATCATATATATATAAAAGTTACACCGCTATAATTATGCTGTAAGCATTTTATTTCACATACACAAACATCCGGGTCTGAGCCCGGGAAAGACATCTGTAGGTCATACCAATATTGATCACGTGCGTGAATCGAACCTGCAACCCACAACGCTAAAGCCATTCGCTTAGTCACTGTGCCAACCGAATCCTAGCATCTCGTTTCATCATCTGTTGTCTCATTTCAATAATTAGTTGTGTGTGTTCGACTTTAGTATGGATAGCAAAATATTTATAGTGTTCAATAACTCTCATAAAATTGACGCAAAAACATTTTTCGTTTCAGTTATACCAGACATTAAAAATGAAAAAGCATATAAAAAGCCTTTCTATATTGTGTAAGTCCGATAGTAGTCGAGAGAAAGTTCTTTAACAGAATGCTTATGGCAGGCAGCTGAGAAAGTCGGGATGAGAGGTAGAAAAATAATAAAAGTTTATATTTTTTGTTACTTGTTTACGGTGAGTAATGTAAATGAAATATAGGCGCTACTAAACGTTTTACAAAAGCCTGCGTCAAAAAAATGACTCATTCCTATAGAATCAACACTCGTTGTAGTTATTTTTACCTTTGAGAGTTATTATAACTTGATAAGCCCTGTTTGATAGCTACGCACAGAGACTCCTTGTGCGTGGTGAGTATTTCTGAAGACTTGTATTGTATTGTTGATAGCACTGGTGGTAGCATACCTATGCAGGAATCTGTCTAGGTAGTTGACACCGCGAGGGTCAGTTATTCTGCCGTTAAGCAGTAATTCAAACATTAAAGTGTTTCGGTTTAAAGGGTACTGATAGCTAGTGTAATTACTGGGCCGTTTACGGTATGCCGTGTATTTTTTATCCTTGATTAACGGCATCTACATCGTTTTTATTTGTCTAGCAAATTATAACGTTTACATTTTGTAGTTGACAACGCACGACCACTGCGCTTGAATTGAATAAAAACGTCACTAGTTTGGACTTAGAAGACTTCGACAGAACTAAATAAACAAGAATATCTAACATATCTAAAGACTTGTCTTACTCAATAAGACGATGATAGCAATCAGCACTTACCGTGTTTCTGACTTTTTAGTTTATTTTATTCATGTCTAGTCCGGTTTTTGACTTTTTATCTTTAATTGTAGTTTATTTCTGTAGTCGGTTTACAGTTTTTTAAAGTTTTTGTTTTATTTTAAACTTTTTCGTTTTACCTTTGATACGGCAACAAAAAGAAGAGTGAAATAATAGCATGAGTTATAGATACTAGACTGCTAAAATCATGACCCTTCTTTTTGGCTTTGCCGTAATCGGGTAATTATGAATACTAATACCTACCGAGAAACAAAATGTACAAATGACAAAGAATGGCTGGTTATTTGATAATTTATAACCTAAGTTTATGAAATTTTGTAAGTCTGTTATCCAAGATATCTAAGATAAACAAGATATTCAAAATTTCATCACATTAATTTAGATCCGATAACAAACCAGATAACTGACTAAAAGAAAACCTAATGCGAAATTAATGTTTCGAGTACGAAACTAGTAATGTTTCTAGACAGAATACCGAGAAAAGGTACCACTTAAACTTAACATTGTACTACATTTGTTTTTGAATTGAGAATTTTCTGCTGTTTCATTTGAAATCCAACTCTATACGACAGCAAAAATATTTTTTTTTACTTTCACTTTTTGGATGTAACTTCCGTTATATTGATTTTGTTCGTATAAAAAGTAACCTATGACACCCCGACCATAATAACGAATCAATTGAAATTGAAATCAAAATTGTATGCGTATAGTTGTAGTAGTTTAGGCGAAATGGAGGAACATCCGTAAATAGAAACATACAAATACTGCTAAAAATATAACCCTTCTTTTTGGCTTAACCGCAGTCGAGTTATAATAATTATTATTCACATATGGATACAAAAATTATATTCTACTCCTTAAATTTAACAAAATAACGGTCTTATTCATAAAAACATAGGTTTATAGCCTTGTTACAAAGAGATTGCTCATTTTTGAAACATGTTTGCAGCCAAATATATACGATGTTTCACCTATGTAGATATGAAATTTGATTAGGACGACAACATAACCATGCTTAAGTATCCCGTGACGGAATTTTATAAGATGTTTAGAAGGCCTAATTAGCTTTATAATTAGTATTTTTTTATGAATAAGACCATAAGGCTCGCGGTTTATAATTGGCAGAAAAGCGGATTTATTAAAAGTTTTGTTGGAATTTATATAGTTTGAAAACAATCTGGTTATGCTAATGAAAACGATATAAAGGCTATGTTCAGTCTATTTTTTTTTCATCATATATCATTCCATATTATTTTTAGTCACGAGTTAACGTGACTTGATAAAAGGCTTTATTTCATTGAAAACTACATCGATATAAAACTTTTTTTTTAGTCTGCTTCCTAAAAATGCTGTAAACGAAAAAAGAGGAGTTTATGTTATTTTTCAAAGAGAGAAATTTCCTTGAACCTGTTTGTTGTTTTTTATTACTGAGACCAGAATAGATATAACTAAATTCACGGTCATTTTTAATTAAAAAAACACGTTCCTTATCGATATTTTTTACCCCGTTGTGGATCTTTGTAATTTTGAAAAATTCAAATTCGTATCGCGGTGTTGGCTTCTCAATTTCTATAAATCGTTGTGTTGTTGGGTTGTGGTTATTATGTATCTACTCGTATTCTATGCATTTGTATATATATTATGTTTGGTCTCATTAAGTAAAGGACGTAATAAAAATAGATGTTATTTGTGTTTAGATCATGTTGTTTTGATGGTCAGTGTCACTGGATTCCACTTTGACCGATAATTCTCAAATGTACCAAATCCTGACTGTTGATTAGTACTCTACAATTTAAAGCGTCATAATGGTATGAGACTATTGATTGCGAGAGTTTTAACTTCGTAGTTTTGGTTTGTTTTTTAAACTACATAATTCCAGTAATGCCTGTAGTACAATAAATACAACAAGGATTACTGAAATATAAACTGCGCTGACCTGCATACAGAAAATAAAAAGTGTAAATATTTTATGTTACAGGAGACACCTCGCTCTTTGTACCCATCAACGATGACAATTATTTGTTGAAGTTTCTCAGACCGTCGAAGTTTTATGCAGAAAGTGCTTACAAAAGAGTACGTATTAATGTTAACAACTATAGTAATAAATAGGTAGTAAAGCATTGTAGATATTAGTGTTAAAAGTATCGTTTTATATGTGATGTAGTCCTAGTCGATGGGACAACTTTCTATAAGCTACTATCAGCAGTCATTGGACACTTATTCGTTCTTACCTTACTATAACCGATGGAACAACTATCGACCAGGGAAAGTTTCCGTAACCAGTTCGATGACATGCATTATTGTCTGTTGCATTCCAAATATTTCGACTTCGGTTGGGACATTCGACCTCCATAGAGAATAAAAATTGATATGTGTGGGTGTCAATAAAAAAGTTTAATATTTATATATTAAAAGATAATAAAACAGTAAAACCTGACTACGACTAAGGTGTTTATTTTTTTTAAATCTAAATTAAAGGCTCACCGTCGCTACCTTGATGTGCTAAATTCTAATAAAAAAAAAACTTGAGCTTTGTACTCAAACAGACAATCGAAGAGAAATCGCGTTCCAAGGCCTGTATTTACAAGTGGCGAAACAAACATCACTCAAAAGTGCAATGCCCTGATACAATTTCATGGCAGCCTCGCAACAGGCGCTAGAGAAAACCATTACGAAATAAAAATCGGAATCGCAGTTTTCTAAAACAGTTTTTATTCAGACATGTTTGAGAAATTACATGACTTCAAATAATTAGTCCAATCTTAGTTTTCTAAATAAAACTTTTCTTTATAGAATAGGCGGCAAACGAGCAAGCGGCTCACCTGATGGTAAGTGATCACCGCCGCCCTTGAACATCTACAATACCAGAGGAATAGCGGATGAGTTGCCGGCCTTTTAGAAAGGAATAGGCTCTTTTCTTTAGTTGATGATGAATTACTTCAATCTTTACCAGATCAATCATTCACAAGGAAAGTAAATGTGTGATTCCAAATTTTAATTAATTGAATTTTACACCAAAATTGTCAATAATTTACACTGTGTTGCTATAGAATAAATAAAATGTAAAGGAAGGTTCAATATTAATATAAGCTTCAAAGCGTGCCACTGCAAGCGAACTATTCTCTGTTGATTATACGAAGATACGGAGATTCCTATACCAGAATCCGTCTAGGTAATAACTGGTTATTAATCTGGACCAGTTATTCTGCGTTAAGCAGTAGTGTTCAAACATTACTGTGTTTCGATCTGAAGGGCACTGTAATTACTGATCATATCAGACTAGGGAACTGACTTATCAAGGTGACGAGCGCAGTGTGGAGCCGTATAGGGATGTTCTGAGTGGCACGGTATTTGTTGTAGGCAGACGTTGGACCTCCCATCAGGTGAACGTTTTGCTCGTGTCGTCACATAACAATCTTACTTACCAAAAAAAATTGCATCGATAGGGGTTTAAATCCAAGATTCACGAGCGTTACGTTAATTACGTGTAGTGAAATAACAGTATTATGATGAAAAAATTATTTCTTTTAAGATACAAGCGTATTACAAATTTAGACGGTCATACGAAAACTACTGTTGCAACTTGCTTCCGTCTGAAATTCGTCCTGCATTCGACCACTCGATAATTTCAATATTGGCCCCTAGAGATCAGCATGGACGACGCATAATGCTTGTGGAATCCGGAGGTAAAATATTTTTTTAAATAATCATATAATATTTATTTTATTATTTAATATTCTATGTGTTATTATTATTAATCATACGTGTGCAAGTTAAATCTAAATAAGAAAATAAATTTAATGTTAAATGTAACTGTTATTATTGTTAATACTACACAAGCCAGATATTTTTATATAATTCACGATACAATAAACTTACTATTAGTTTGGGTAATTAGAATTTATGGCTAGTTACTACCGTTTAATACTGAATTAAAAAATAATCATTAAGGTTGAATACGTTGGTGCTGTTTAAATAACTCGAAAACAAAATCTGAGTTATAACCTCGACATGATATCGCTTAAACGCTTACCGTAAGGAATTGAATTCAGAAATCAGAATATACATACGAGTATATGAAGGTGATTTGTTCCAAAATATTGTCGACTTAAGTTGAAGGATCGGACAAGTTTTTGTTTGAATAATTTAATGGGCATGACTAATTTAAATTCAATAGTATGCGTTAATTTAACATTCGAAAAACTATCAAATAATTGTCAAATAAGATAGCCGTGCTAATGTGTTTGTAAACATTATCAAGGATGAAAAGATCATACGATAATTATTTTGTTTATTTAAATTAAATATTGCTGTAAGAAAATATGCCACTCTTTCTCTTTTCGTGGGTGTCGTCAGATTTGACTAAGAGAAATGCCTGGAATAATTATTTATTTATTTGACGGTACAACTATCTTTGCCAGATAACCTAATTGAATAGTGTAGCATTATAATAACAAAGATTTAACACTGTTACTTTTTTGAACTCGTTCCTTGAACTAGATGAGCCTAAGAATTCACAGAGCTATTTTCACCCGCATCCGCCGGGGTGGCGGGACCGCAACACACGAAAATATTTGCTGGTATGACGCGATGATGTGACGCAGTTTACGAATGCAGCCCAGGCCAGTTGGATCCGTCGATTGACCTCTTGGTCGAAGTTGTACCCAGTCGGACAGTCATTCCTAGGTACACATATTCGTCGATAACTTAGAGCGTAGTATACGCAACAAAAACCGGTATAGGCGTGACGTGGACGTTAGACATAATCTTCGTCTTGTCCATGTTCATCTTAACACCTACCCATTGGGAGACACTATTGAGTTCATTCTGCATAGTGCTAAGGTCCTTCAGTAATTCTGCTATTATGACTATGTCGTTGGCAAATCGAAGGTGAGTGATGTATTCGCTATTGGTGCTAATACCGTATCCGTTCCAGTTCAGCTTGAAGACATCTTCCAATGCAGCGGTGAAGAGTTTTATGGATATGAGGTCGCCCTGTCGCGCCTTTCTCCAATTGGATTTTGTACTCTTGTTCTGTATTCGGATAGTCATCGTAAGTTTTTAACTTTGCTGTAGAAGCACTGCACCTCGATATACCGACAGTCACCACTAAAGGGACTGCAGCTATCTTGCTCAGACTGACGTCCGGGATATTATCGGAATAGTGTCGGATGAGATTTGCTCTTGGGTTCTCACTCACACTAGTGTGTAGCAAGAACAACGATGTGTACAGCTATCCAATTTTTTTTTCATCTCACTCAAAATCTCTGGTCCAGCGGAAATGACGCCACCGCGAATTGATAGACAGTCAGCTACATTCAGGTTCTATGTGCTTCTTACCATTCGATGAACACTGCCCGGTTTTCACCTTAGCGATCACAGAGACATCATTGAACAGCTGTCGTTTGGTCGTCATGATGACGTCAATCTTATATTTGAGGGGAATTTTGCCATAGTTGCCACGATTGGCAGGTGCGTTGGCAACCGCAGTTGTTTAATTGTGATGTTCCAGGAAGATGCTGCTCCCAATCTCATGGTTTTTATTTTTCCTCTGTCGACTTTTACCTCAGGGATGAGATGGGGTGATAGATTTTCAGAGATAAATCGCACAAATTAATTTCGTATGAGTATTATCATGAGACTATCCTTAGTCTTATGACGAGCAACAACGATACAACAATTCTTGTGTTATTTGGTTACCGCAGAAGTCAAGTAGGCCACAGCCATTTTATTATATAATAATTATATAAAAACGTGATTTACGATCACGTAAGCATAAGCATGTATTATTTGCAGAGCGCTGGCAACCTCGCCTGGTACCGCTAACTGAGGTATTTAGAGGAGTTCAACTAGCGTTGGAGTCGGCGATGTCGGAACCGAGGACGCAAATCAATGGAGTAATTGTAATACTGGACATGAAAGGGCTATCGTTCTCTCAAGTGATGCAATTCACACCGTCCTTCGCTAAAATGGTTATCGATTGGATTCAGGTTAGTTTCTCAAATTATATATTTTTCGTTGTAGAGATAAAGTGAACGTTTCACCACAACTCCAATTAGGCCAATAGAAGGTTCAAGATGCTGAGCACGTTAGTTAGTAATGAAATATAATCAATTTTTTTTGTTTTTTATGTTTTAATTAAGGTTTAAATTAAACTAATCTTGTTGTTTTTTTATATTCACGCGAATACTACACATTTAAACATAACTATTTTTACAGATTTTATCGCCTTTAATTTAAACGCGATGAAATCCGTAAAAATAGTTTTATTTAAATAATCTTGTTGTTTCAATATTAATTAGACTTCTTATTTTTCTTACAGCATAGACTGTAAGAAAAAGTAAGTTTGTCTGTAAGTTTAGATATATGAGACTCACAATAAAACTTTGCATCAAGTGGTATTTGAAGAAAGACAGTGATATCCACAAAGACAGTCCAGACTCTCTCTAAGCGTCTTACGGGAATACATTGGGCGAATAGACCGTTTAGCTCGATCTAGGGTAATTTTAAATAAGAGATCGAACCTTTAATAATATCAAGTATCAAGGCTTGTCAACGCTTCTTATAACAAAATTATAAGTGTACTTATAGCTCTATTTATGAGAACATGTCAAGAATAACGATAAAACTAAAATAAAAATATATATAAAAATATACATGGGCCAGTTATTCCGCCGTCAAACAGTAGTGTGCAAACATTACTGTGTTTCGGTCCGATGCACACTGATAGCTAGTAGCTAGCTCAGGATGACGAGTGCAGTGCTACACATAAATTGTTATAATTGATTTCTGTGTTAAACGGCAATTGTTTTGGGTTGACAAGGGACGTCTGCTCATAACAAAAGCATTCCAGTCTTCTATGTAATCTTCTAATATTTCTTGATATGTTTCATCGTTTAAATTGTGTATATTATATATACATGATATGAAAGTGTATAATTTATTTCGTTCCATTTCAGGATTGCATACCAATTAGGCTAAAGGCTGTTCATATTGTTAACCAGCCATACATTTTCAATATGCTGTTTGCGATCTTCAAGCCATTTTTGCGAGAGAAGCTGCGCTCCCGCATATATTTTCATGGATCCGATAACAAAGCTCTGTTAGCACATATCGACGCAAAGGCTTTGAGGAAACGGCATGGCGGGTTGTTGCCAGAACCAGAAATAACCGGCGAAGTTCTTTGGAAAATGCTACATCATTATGAGGAAAATTTTAAAGGTAATATGATAAGCTACTGAATTGTGGTGAGTAACTCATCTCATGACAATATCTCATACATTCCGCATCGGACAATCAGAGTTTCATAGTGGTTTATTATATACACAGCTTACAATGGTTACTAGGTGACTTTTCACGACCCCTCGTTCCTATAACACCTCATCTGTCAGTCACATTACTTCATTAAATGAAAGTTAACGAAGACCACGTGACCGCGGGTTCTGGATTCGAATCCGGCCCGTAGTCAACATTTGTGCTACAAAACAAGTTGTCGTGTCTGGTTGGATGTGATAGTCCCCGTGCATCTGCTGACACTGCATTGATCTTATTACATGAGTAGGTTAAGACTAGCGAGTGCCTCGGTGTTTGTCCTATACTTGTGGCATTATAATATTTCCTGCGCAATTTATATCTTTCGACAGTATTCGACAGTAGTTAATACACATAGTAAATGTGATAGTACCGACGAGCGCAGACTGTAGTGGTGCTGTTAAACTCTGTCCCGATCTACTGGCCACCGAGTTCAGCGTTCATTTTATGAACTTAATGTCGTGAGTCCTATGCTTATGCTTGAATCCCATCGAAAAGCAGTATTTGTGTAACACATGAATTATTGGTTTTCCTTGCTGAATCTATTGTCTATTAGATCTTATCATACTTTTTAATCTGATATCAGAAGGTAGTCGAATAGATGCCGCTGCTTGCGCTTAAACATACGGCATTGTAATATGACAACTTCTGTTTTTTCAGAAGATTACGGCGTGGTCGAAACCGGTCAGAATTTAGTTCTTCAGAAATTACTTTTTATATTATAAAAGAATAATAGGTTTGACATATAAAATTGGGGACGAAGACTAACATTTAATATATTTTTTTTTAATTAATACCTATAAGACATAATTCTGTTTATTTATACTATATACTGGTGGTAGGATTCCTATGCAGGAATCCGTCTTGGTAGGTCTTGGTAGGGCAACCCAGGGCCAGTTATTCTGCCGTGAAGCAGTAGTGTGCAAACATTACTGTGTTTCGGTTTGAAGGGCACTGTGAGCTAGCGTAATCAGTGGGCATAAGAGACTATATAAGAACTTATGTCTCAGGGTGACGGGCGTAGTGTAGTGTCACAAAAAAGTTTTAGGAAAAGGTACCTCTTCCTAAGGTACTTTGCATGTTTTGGCATAATAACTCAGCCGACTGTAGGTTATCGTGGATAAGCTCATTACGTAAACGTCATCCTAGCTTTCATTACGTTACAACCAAAAAGAACATTAGTAGCTCGACAACGGTATTAATTTAGTCCTAATTGAGAAGCCAGTATAAACTGTTTAGTACCAAATTGAGATGTGAGGGTGATGTTGCCTTTCATTGTTTTATTTTCACTTATTGTTACATATATTTTGTTACAGTGGCAAATTCCTATGGCTACGTGTCCAGTACATAACGGACGTACGCTCATCAGCGTGTGATTTTGCGGCGCCGCCGTCCCATTTACAATATTTATTTAAGTTAAAGAATGTTTTTGGATTAATTTAAACCTTATTGCAACACACATTGCAACATGCAGTTAAAGTTCTATGGTATATAATATTATATATAGAAACTATAATTGATAACATATTTTGTGGTTGTAGTGTACTAGCCAATAAAGGATTTGAAGATATTTTGTTATTTTGACACGAAAAATGACAAGGTTGATTTGCAATATAAATTATTATATAATAATCTGAAAGTAACGCATTTTGATCTTTTAAAATAGTAAAATAATGTTATGTATATGTATATAACAATGAAGACTTCTCAAAAATGAGAGGGGGCTTGTGCTGTGAAGTGGGACATGTTTAGGCTACTTTAACGTTACTTTTTTATTTATGTATAATGCGGTGTATGCATATATTCTATTTATTAAATTATACCGTGGCTAATATTACGTTTCTCACCATTAATCATTGTCCTCTTTCATTATAGACGACTATTGTAGCAGGTCTCTGCTTAGATAGTCGCCTATATAAGGAACTAATTTTGTTTTTATATATCTCCCGCATTAGCCTGGTAAGTCGATGCCGAACGGAAAAAGTTACATTAAAGAAATTAGTCGAGACAACAGAGACAGTATCCATTTTGATCTACCTAAAGCCTCGCGTCTCCAAAATAAAAATCTAACATTGTGAGAATCAAGTTTGTTTATGCCAAATATACTCCAATAGTTTGCAACTTGGTTAAAGGTGGTGGAGTTTTAATTTGATTTGAGAATTAAAAATAAATCCTTAAGACTGCTTTACCTTGTATGTTGACAGTATAAAGAAATAGTTTTATATGTAATATGTTTAAAGTCTATATAAACATAGAAGATTACTAAATGCTCACAACAGCTTGCCTTCACTAGTTGCTTATAAATACGCACATAAGAATATACAATTAAATATAATCAATGTATTTTAAGTTTATTTTTATATAAGTAAGTCAAAATGTGTAACTAAATGGAGAAATAACAATTATAAATTGTTAGGCGTGGTGAGGGTAGTCCCCTCTCTATGGAGCGAAGATCTGTGAACTTTTTCCACAGGAGAAAGTGACGAGACGAGCAAAACGTTCACCTGCTAGTAAGTTCAACGTCTGCCCTTAATAAATGCTGTTTCACCCAGAACATTTTTGTGTGGTACCACATTGCGCCCGTCCCCGTAAAATAGCAGTTCTTAAGTACCATATGCCCATTTATTAAACTACTACTGCTGCTTCACGCTAAAATGACTGGCCCTGCGGTGTTCCCTACCTAGACGGATTCCTGCATAGGAATTCTACCAACAGTAAACGTGGTGGAACTGGATGCGTGGATCGGACTAAGTCAGCAATTATTGGGAGAGGCTTTTGTTCAGCATTCGACCGCCGCAAGCTAATGATGACGATGTTATTTGAGATGGTTATACTGTCATCAGGCAAAGGGATTAAACTAACCCGCCGGGGTTTACAAAGGGTACGACCCTTAGTAAAACCCTGCGATTGTAGCAAGTTACAATATTACTAATTTTATATAACATATAATAACTTGTAACTCTATGGATGTGATTCAAAATGATAGTCGTTAAAAAGACGTGTCTGAGTTCGTCATCTGAGTGAGTCAGTCGGAGTGTCATGAGTGAATGTAGAACTCCTTAGTACAATTACAATTTTTTTATGAAAATAAATAAAAGTAAATAACGTAACAAAATCGTTTAATTTTAAAAATACATTGATATGATATAAACAGGTACTTATATTGATTTATTGTGTTTTTATTATGTTACAAATTTTAAAACAAGGTTACATACTATATACATATAAAACATTTATTTTTTCTGAACGGTGAACTATTTAAAATCCCTGTTTATTATACTTAATATAGCCTTAATTTAAACTATCATATTGAACCTATACATAACATCACCATAAAATTTGTGACCCTAAAGTGTTACACTCAATCTTAATTTTCACTTATTTGATGTAAGTTTCAAAAAGTCTACTTAAGTATTATATACATTTAAATATGATTAACTACCGCACACAGAGATGTTTATTGATTACCTAAGCAACTCCTTAGTATTGAGTAGCTATAATTAAAGCAATATTAATGAGTTGCTCAAATAACTGGACGCGGATGTGGCACTTAGTTTATTATATGGAACGACTTATAATATTTTAGGATTACTTAATATAAACCTTATTTTTATAATTTTGGCTGTTTTCTCTATTGTCAAAGAAAGGGGTGTGGCCAAAAAAATGTTATACGAACTCATAGACATAAGTAATATGAGATTTTACAGACGTTATTTATCCACTTTAAAATTTTATACTTTTAACATTGTTTGTTTTATTTAAAAAAAAAAAAGATTTTCTTTGTTTGGTAAGAACTATTTGCTATTAAATGAGAAAAGCATTATCACAGAAAATATTAAAATAGAAGTTATTTATTGGCAATGTTCGAGAACGTGATATTATTACAGGAACTTCTATTACTACGTTGTACAGTGTATCGGAAAGTATAGATTATTAAATACATAGAATGTAATTTTAAATATATAGATTTTAATATTGGGACTGTCAATTAAATTGGTGTCCTTGTTGTATCGGCGTCGAATACTACGTTTTCCTTCCACGGACTTCTTATAATGCCCCGGGCGTTGCAGTTTCTAAAGGAACAGACCGCGTTACATCGCTACCACTGGTGACAAGATGGCTGATTATCTCATTGAGGTCAAATATAATGAAATGTCGCCCGCGTTCTTGTCTGTACGCCACGAGGAGTATGACTTTATGATAACTTTATTTATTAGATTTTGTAATATTGTAATTTTTGTTGTATAATAATCTTATGATAACAATTTAAAACAAATTTTAGTGTTATTCCCAATATATGAAATTTATTAACAACGTTTTTTTTGAAAAATACTTAATTAATGATATCAAAATTTACGTCGCGTCGCTTGCCGCCTTATATCTATGAGTAATAAAAACTTAACGCCATTTACAGGTAAAAAAATAAATCTGCATATAATGATGATTAATTCGCTCAATATTTGCCAAGTCACTTCGTATAAATAGGTATTACTACATTTATACTCACATGTTTGCTTTTAAACGAGTTTGAAGTCCTCCGCTTCTAATATTTTATCGACTGGCGTTTATTGAGAGCTTATATTCGTAAGCGTTAGCGCTGTCGCGCACAAAGAAACATTCAACCATATATATTCATTCATCTGTCAATAAGTGAAGAGAAAACTTTGTACCCTTTTTAAATTTATTGCGCGCACGGACGAGAGATTTGGCATAGTTAAAGTTAGAGAAAGCTTAAATTTATATATAATGTATATGTGTTACAAATACATTATATTTTATTTAAATAAAAAAATATTTATTTACGCTCATACAGACAATGTGAATCTTATAATAAATAGTCTGTTGTTTGTTAACTTTCGTACTGCCAATGTCAAACATATAATAGTCTGTGGCCAACTAGTCTCACAGATTAGAGATTGCCGCCATATAATTTAACATTTCGCCAACAAAAAAATATCCAATACCACAATAAGGTTCAAACTGAAAAAAAAATACGACTTTCGACCACAGGGCGACCACTAGTATATATGAAAATTAATGTTTCTTCGTTTTTCCTGTAGGCGACTATACCATTTACTTGATTGCGATTAAACTTCCTTGAATTGTTTTGCGCACACCCCACGAAGGGTTCTGAATTAGTACAACGATTTTACATAAGGTGGCGCACGAGTCGAATCGGATAATTATTCATCTTCTATACGTTCGCGTATCGTTCATTCGTTTGAGTTGAAACTTTGTACAGTTGTTTTAGGCGTTTCTGCCAAAAAATGAACAGAAAATCGCTGTCTTTTATTTATTCTATACACGTTAATGTGTCCAGGTATGTACCTGTATCAAATCATCATATCATTGTGTTTAAAATAAAATGGAAGACGCATTACGGGTATTAGGTAATTTCGTACAAAACATACAAGACGGCGACGTTCCGCGTTAGCGTTTTTATAACATCTAACGCGTTTCTCAGCGGCAACGATAAAACACGTGTGAAACTGTATTTTAGTTTTCACATTTATTGCAAGATATTTAGTTTGTATCAAACTAGTTACATATACAAAACTACTTAGGTAATTATTTTGCTATGACGTTAAAGTAAAAGAAAAATATCACATGCGCCGAAAAATGCAAGATCCGCAATTACTTCTTTTTGTAACCGTAAGAGTTGATAGCTGGAACAAAAAAATACACATTGTAATATTAAAAAAAACGACTGCCTATAAACTGCCGGGAAGAGTTCGCCGCGCTGCTCCTATGCGGGTTGGCGGACTTTCACATGTCGTTGAAATATTTTTAATCTTCAGGCATGCAGGTTTCCTCACGATGTTTTCCTTCACCGCAGAGCACCATCAGGTGAACGATTTGCTCTATCGCTCTAATCGACTAGGATGTCATCATCATTTGAGTTGGTAATTTCGTCATTCTTCAGTACTTTCTCGTCAATTCTCAAACTTTAATTTTACGAAGCCCACGAGACGAGGTGTATATATCTTATGCCAGGATTATTTGGTATGTTTTTGTATTCATCGAAAAGAAATAAATGGAGATTTTCATTTTCAAAAATGAGGGAAGGCCTGTACTCAGCGGTGGGACATTTATAACCATACTTTTTTAATATTATTATTGAAAAGTATATTTTATATATATATATTTTAAACTATGCAAAACTAAGATTTCTTCTGTATCGTGAGTGCGTTTAACAGACATACATATCATATACACAACACAACCGGACCCGAAAACTAACAATTGGTTTTGTGCACAAATGTTGGCTCTGGTTGTGATTCGAACCCAAAACCCACGGCGCAGAAGTCAGTTACTATGACCACTACGCCACGCGGTCGTTAAATCGTATTTAAAATATACTAACCACTAAATTCCCGATCACAAAGTAGCAGCAGCTCCAACCACTGAGGACCGGTGACCGGCGGTATGGTAACAGTTCCCCCGTAATTATCTGGAAGACATTTAGGACTGATATGCTTATGGAGAAGCTCTCGATCCTTGCCCATGAATATTATACGTGAGCGCAATTTCTCCTGGAGGAATGGCTTGAACAATTGGAACACCATGTTAAATATGTACGGCTGGTTGATAATGTACAGGGCTTTGATTCGGAGTGGTATGCTTTCCTGAAAGAAAATAAAGGTTTTTTTATGGAAGAAAGTGACAAAACGAGCACATCGTTCACCTAAGGGTGACTGCGTATAACGATTGATGAGACATCAGTTCTTAAGTCTTATATGCCCAGTATTTACACTAGTTATCAGGGCCCTACAAACCGAACACACTGTAATGTCTGCACGCTTCTGCTTCACGGCAAAATAACTGGCACTGCGGTGGTACCTATCTAGACGGATTCCTGCACAGGAATCCTGCCACCAGTGACAATACATATATAACTACCGATAACAATAATTCAGATACTACATAGTGGGTTCAGAAGATAAATATTGTCCAAAATCATTAGACTTTTTTTTAGTTGGGATGTCACTAGTTATCTATTTCGCTTAAATGGACTTTATAATTAACGAGACAATAAAGTGGACAAGAAATTGCACATAACTGAATTAGAAAAATGATGGCAACCCTAATTGTAAAGCCCTTTATCGATAATATGCAAATGGTGAACAATTCTTATTGTCTCTTCTGAACAAGCCTACGAAAGCATCATTAGGTTTACCTGTAATGCCTTTATTTTGAAATCTTATAAGAACTATTTTCAAAAGAGATAGCGGTCAATTAATTTATTTTTTGTTATAGTATTACACATAAAAGCAATTTTTCGTTACTATTAGTGCGTATAAACTGGACTAGTGTGTCAGCAGCTCGGTTAGTCCGCTGTAGGTATACATTTTTGCCTACATATGGTAACATCGTTATTAACCTTGCCAGATTATTTATATTTTTATCCGGCTTTAAACAAGAAGGATATTTGCAATTCGTCTGTATTTATTATTTTGTGTTTGGGCATAACTTCTTTGTTTATAAACCGATTTTAATAATTATTTTTCTATTCGAAAGAGGGGAACGTAGGGGCGGTTCCACTGATATTGTGATTCCTGACATCCATGAGAAATATAGGTACTTTCATCTAAAACGAACTGATTAATTATTTTAAGGGATTGTGCTTTTCTCTATTTCTTATAAAAGTTACGCATTCGCACATCAAAGACGAAGATTGCATAATCATTGCAAAAATAAAGATAAATAGTAACGGCTATTATTTAATATAAACAAATATACAATAAAAGCAGTGGTAGATCAGGGGCCGGGCAAGTCAAACATGAAATTTAAAGCGACCGCTTTAAATTTCATGTTTGACTTGAGTTCTCCTGAGATTAATCCCCGGTGCCTCCGCCCCTAAAATTGTTATTTTAAGTGTTGGTTTACGACGTGCTCAGCGGTGAAGGAAAACACCGTGTGGAAACCTGCATGTCTGAGGAACAAAAATATTTCGTAGACGTGAAGTCCGCCAACCCACACTGGAGCATCGTGGCAGACTTTTCTTTGCTCTAAACTCCTCTTCGAAAGTAGAGGAGGGCTTTGCTCAGCAGTGGAACATTTATAGACTGTAACTTTAATGCAATAATACAATACCTGTAACCAATCAACTATTCTCTTGGCAAAGGGTGGCGTGAACTGCCACACTTGCTGCATGGATAAACCATCCATATCGAAGATGACCACAGCGCCACAAATCTGCGTTTCGGGTTCCAACATGGCCGCCTCAAGAAACAAAACGCAGCCCTTGAAGACCTCGTCCAGCGAACATTTATTGTGTTTCCATTTTTCTAAAACAAGTTGTGTTTTAATTTTGGTTCGATGTAGCGTAATTGCAGTCAATATATTATAGATGTTAACTGATCAATAAGATGAAATGTCAGAGGCACGACTATTCTCAATGTCTATGTAATAGACCAAAAAAACTAACAGTTTGTGTTTTGCATAATTATTTGCTTCGAATTCTGAATATTCGACCTAGCAGGCAAATATGCTTTTTTTTGACGACCGCGTGGCCTAGTGGTCAGAGTACCTGACTTCTAAGCCGGGGGTCCTGCGTTCGAATCCCAGCTAAAGCCAACATTTGTGCAAAAACATAAATTGTTGGTTTTCGGGTCTGGTTGTGTTGTGATTGTCCCCGTGTTTCTGACACTGCATCCTAGCCTACCTCCGATCTTATCGCATCAGCGTTACATCGGGCGCGGGAAGGTTGGGACGAGTGAGTGCATCTGTGTTTGCGCGTACACTTGTGGCACTATAATATCTCCTGCGCAGTTGATGGCTCTCGACAGTAGTCGGCAGTTGTCGCCGTGGTCGAAATCGGCTAGGAGAACATCATCATCGTCATCGTGGTTGCAAAAATCGTATTTTCTTGTTCATATAACTTGTTGAACTCCATTACATTAATGAATTTCATACAAAATTTTCATCTGACATTAATGCTTCTAAGGAAATAATAGCATGAAATTAGCCTGACAACGCCATAATAACCACCACGTCACAATAAAATTACATAAAATTACTTCGGCGACTCAGAGTGAGCATTAATTACACTTTTGTGCGACAGGATTTTATGATTACGTCAATTATAGTAACGTAATTTCAATAAACAAAGTACTAAAAAAATATATGTAATGCGACACTTAAGTAAATTATGATGTTATAGTCATTATTTTGTCAGGGTTATATTCTTTTTGTATAAATTAATAGGTGGTAACTGATATGAAATCATACATTATAAATTATTATAAAATTTTATGTCAATAACACTGAAGAGTTTTAATAAAATAAAAAAAAAAAGTTTTAATAAAATATCAGAGTCAAAAGCTTCTTTCGATAGAATCATAATTACTGAGAATCATAGTTACTAAGCATCTGTTCCCTATAATTAGTATCACTTAATACAAAAAATATTTTTAATAATGCCAATGAAATACATTAACGTTTTTACTTCGCTTTAACATACTTAAACTATTTATTTCTTATATTTCACGATGTACTGATTAATTAAAAAATAGCACTTAAAATGCAATATCTATATATAATATATATATCGAATATATCTATTAATTTTAGTGGTGCCGGCACCGGGGATCGAACCCAGGTCACTCGCGTACTATGAAATTTTAAAGCGAACGCCCATCCCCTGAGCTGCCATATCGAGAATAAGAAAGTCGTAGCAGGTACGCTGACCTCTTGCCACTGTGGTTAGCGTACTTGCCAGGTGAGTCGTGGGTCTAGAGTCATGAACTCTCATGAGCTGTATTCAAAATTCGTACTGTCATACACGCTGTCTTAGTTGTAGACTGAAGCTGTCAAACCTAATCACCAATAACGTACTCGTGGTTGGACATAAGTGTGAACACTCACTGCCTAGTTCCAGTACAAGTACTCGCCGACCGAGTTGGTCCCGCGTTGGCAGCACCGTCAGTATATTCTGGTTAAAGATGTTCTGCTCTTTGCTCGGCGTTAGACCATCGTAATGCGAGTGATGTTTAACCTTAAATGCGTAGTAACGCTTTATCTGAAAATTATAAAAATGCAATTATCATTTTTTATATCAGTGACTTATAATTTACATTTTGTACACTGCTCATAAGATTTACGGACAAGCGCCAGCTCGCGATTTCAATCGCTTGAATTTACTCGTCCAATGGGGACTCACGATCATGATTAAAAGTACGTACATACTAAATTACATTCAAATCGGTTTAACTGTTGCTTTAGCAAGAGATTTAGCAAGAAACTTGAATCTAAATTTCAGCGTATACTACTATTATTACTACTATACCTACTAATATTATGTGAATAATGATTAACCTCCATATTAAAGTAAATACGTAGATGTTAAAAAGGTTTAACTTCTCCGAAAAATAATAAAATAAAATAAATTAAATAATAATATACGTGTAGCATGTTCTTTCAAAGGTTTTAAAGTATCTAATAAATTCTTGTTTTGAGTAAAATATAACTAAGGTGAATTTAAAAGATTGCTTTAAAGGTTTCATTAAAAGGTAAACATAATTAGGCAAATAAATATTTACCTTCGTAAAGATTTTCAAAGATTACCAAAGATGTTCGAGTAATTATTTGTTTTGCTTATCATAACATATTCTTTACAAAAAAAGACTTGGATCTTAACTATAGAATTCAAATACGATAATAACCTTACAGTATAACCTTAATTATTTACAAAGTTAATCAAATAACAAATATCATCAAATATTGACTATATTATATCATAATAGCTGGATGCGGCGTGGTAGCCAGTCAGTAGTACCGCCTTTTTAACCTTTGCTAGAGGAGCGGCAACGTACCAGGACATTGGTGCAAGGACGTCATCGTTCCGCTTTACAAAGGAAAATAAGCATAAGCTTGGTCAGCATCGTCGGTAAACTGTATGCAAAGGTTTTTATTAAGAGAGCGATAAATGAATCTGAAGAGAAGATATGTGGTATTCTCTGGTTCCCACACTTATGTATGGTAGTGAATGATAGGTTAGGTTAGGTTTATTCTGGCAGAAGAAGTAGTATTAATGTTGTGGTAATAAGAAGTTTGAGAAGTATAGCTGGATAGACTTTTATGAACAAAGTGAAGAACTGCGTGATAAGGGAACGCTGCAGCGTGGTTAAAGATGTATTGACAAACTTAGAGAAAGGGATGCTAAGGTGGTCTGGACACATAGAGAGGATGGATGAAAGAAGATCATCGAAACAAATTTATGAGGTGAGTGTCAATGGGCAAGCTGGTAAGGGTTGACGTCGGTGAACGTATCACCATCAGATCGAAGTCGTTTAAAGGAAAGGCCACGTCAACCCGCAACCGACGAGCTTTTTTATTTATTGGAGAAAGATACGGAACGAACAGAATGTTCACATAATAGCAAGTGCAACATCCGCCCATGGCAATACTAGTGCCACGCAGAAATATTCCAGGTGACATTTCTGTGTGGCTTTAAACTGCGCCCGTCCCCCACCGACGTCAGTTATTAAGTCGCATATGCCCAGTGATTACGCTAGCTCTCAGTGCCCTTCACACCGTAACACAGTAATGTTTGCATACTACTGCCTCACGGCAGAATAGCTGGCCCTGGGTTGGTACCTACCTAGACGGATTCCTGCTTAGGAATCTTACCACCAGTAAAAGTTTTTGTGTCGACGTATGAACATTTTCAAAAAATTATTTGTCATAGTAATCTTTAATAATCTTTGTCGTGTGTTGGCGGCGTGAGAGACAGGGGATGGGCAGCAGTATCTTTCTAGTACATCCTTATAAATAAAATATGGTTGCCAGCCAGCCTGCCAAGCGTGGCAACTTTAAATCTAGTCTATGGGTTAGGCCTATTTACAGTAGTAAACTTAAACTTTTCAGTTTGTTAAATTGACTAAATCATGAACTGTGGTATGGTTGCGTAAAATCCATTATTCATCCATTGTTCGGCGGGTGTCGTAAAAATCGACTAAGGCAAATGCCAGGATAATACATCATTAGACAGATAGCGGAATAACGAGACATAAAATATACTCTCAGGTGCGAGTTGTTATGCACTGCAATGGTGAATACCAAGTCCAATATCTAGTAGGTAACGCTTACGGGCTGATGAAAATCACATTTAAAATATTAAAGGTACGGGGCTATTACAGTTCGAGATGCACTCATCTTTGATTAGTTTCTTTTTTTATAGGAGAAAGTGACGAGTCGAGACGAGAGTAAGTGCAACGTCTGCCCATAATAAATGCCGTGTCGCTCAAAATATTTAGGTGTAGCACCGCACTGCGCTGAACCTTGAGACATCAGCTCTTAAGTCTCATATGCCCAGCCACATATTTGTTTTGTTACCTAGCAGAACTAATTTCAAAATACTCGTATCATGGAAGTTTTCATCTTAAAATAAGCCATGTGTTGTAATGTATTGTATGTTAACAGCTTACCAGATCGTAAGCACTTTCAGGGTAGAACTTGCAAGGGCGCAGGAATCTAATAAGCCACGTTTCGCTATGCATCGGTACGTGTAGGTCTTTGTCATCTGTATGGATAAAAAAAGGTATATCGTTCATTTCATTAAAAAACGATGAAGACATAATTAAACGATTATTCGAAACGGTGGCATGGCTGACGTCAGTATATTTTTATTTTATTTGTATTTGACGAAGAGGCAAAGCTTCTTTGATTGCTTACTTCGAGTTTTTGTCTACGTATAACGTCATATTTACCTATTAGTAGTTATTTACCTATTAGTAGTTTTAAGTGTTTTCGACTCGGTTGGAGCAGTGGCTAAGCGACTGGGTGATTGTGCAAATGCGATTTGCGATACAGGAAAATTTTTAGAGAGCATCATTTTTAAATATCGTCAAAATAAAAACAATACGGTCCTGTGTCACTGTACTGTCGTCACATCTATTTCACACGAATTCTAGTTGTTAGTCGTTTTGCGAGATATTATAGCATCTTTTTGTAATGAGCTTATATTGACATCGACTGTGTTCAATATATACGTATCGAATAATTTTATAGTTTCATTAATATTTATCCACGCGTGTAGTGACATTATACTAAATCATCAGGTTTTCTTTCATAGTAGGTTTATTTATCATATTCTGTCTATCTTTAATCATATATGTTGCTTGTCTGTATTTTTATTACTATAAAGTCAGCCACCCGATTGTTTGCTCATTGTTTTAGGTCCGTATACTTTTTTCCTTCGTGTCTCGGGTAAAGATCACGATGCAAGTTGAAAAGGAAACAATGTGTATACTCGTACTGACATGTCAAACGACAAAAAAATTCGCGTCAGTCAATTGACAGCACAATGTCAAATTTATGATGCGACTTACAAATATATTATTTTCAATATTCTCAAAAAATCTGTATATTTCCGGGTTTTTAATGGTAATAGGCAGCTGTCACTTACCATCATGTGGGCCACATGCTTGTTTGTGTCTCTTCTATATAAAGATAAATTAATTAATAAATGGATGACCTTTCAGTAGTTTCTTCAAGTCTTCTACAGCCGGTTTCACCACATCAGGCGTCTCACGTAGCTCTCGCCGTGCGATCTCTTTCACTGACTCCCTCGGGTCGTCTAGCTCGATTTGTAGCAGAAAATCGCCCAATTGCACAGCTGGTAGGGTCGATACATCCGACAGCATATGCCGGGATACTGGAACAAATCAAAAGTAAATGAAAAACCTGACTTCCAGTGAAAAAATACAATGGTCTTCATGTTTCTTTATTTGTAAACGAATAATTTGGGGTTTTTATGTAAATAAGGGCTTCATAGTATTGGAATTAAGGAGACCATTTATGCAGAAATTGTCGGCTGGGTGCAGTGGCCAAGTGATTGGCATTGGCGTCGCGACCTCTATTTCCGCACTGAAAAACTTATTTGTTTGATTTGCAGATAATGGTTCCGAGTGTTGGTGTATGTGCAAATTATGTCTACGGTATACGGTTAACCCACGGTTGCTGTCCTCCTGGCTTAATTTTCTTAATAAAAATATCATCAAATTTACACATACATACATACATAAGATCACGACTGTATCCCATAAGGGGTAGTCAGAGACTGGGCACTCACTGCAAAAACAGATGACTGCCTCAGTCCACGTTTCACCAAAACAATATAATGCACTTGTTGTGATAGGTGGTGAGCCCATCGCCACCATGCGCTGTTGGGTGCACAGTGCAGTTTAACTCCTTACTCGCCTTTTACGAGATCCATTGGATGAGATGGAGTGGTAGTATTCTTTTAACTTTTTTACATAGTTAAAAGTTTTTATAAATATGCGTTTCTTAAATAGTCACTGTTGAAAGCAGCTTCAACTGAACTAGTCATTAGAAAGTAGTTTATAGTTTAATTACATAATGTTATGGACGTATGGCGGCGGCGTAACAAAATCTGCCTTCCCGTCTAATCAGGAGTGGTAAGAGTGAAATAAAGGAAAAACCCGTAAAATATCGTGGGTGCTGACAGGTGGAGGGAACCATCTTAAAAATGTCAGACTTTAAATACACAGACCGATTATGAGCAGCAATTCCGCTTGCCAAGTGTGGTAATTATGGCGAATTATTCTTGGGGGGGGGGGGGGGGGTAGTCCAGAAGTGAACTGTTGACAGACTGATACTAATTTAAATACTAATTTAACAGTTTCTGTAAGATATATAATCTTTGCTGCCGGTGGAAAAAACATACATCTTATGCTCTACTCATACTCTATATCAATAGCTAACTGAAGACAAACGCCGAGTTCACAGGTTAAATACAACATCCCACTTGTGTTAGCTTCACAAAAAATGTCTACACAAACGATCATTATCACGACTTTTTCACGAGGAAAATATAGATTTTTATTTCTAGCTGAATCTTACTACTACTATCTAAGTTGACGCAGATGTTAAGTAATAGGCTTCTGGGCTATGTCGCGGTTTCGATTCCCGTACCAGACAAATGTATTTTTTCGAATTATTTCTCCATGTAAAATCGTAGTGTGGTACATCGATTTTTAAAATAAAAATAATACCTGTTCAACGAACAGGTGTACATGCAAACTTAAGGTACTATGAGATACAATATTAGTAGGTCAAGAATATTGGCCATTTTAAACGTTACTTAAAAGTTTGAGTAAAGTTTAAAACATCGACGATGTTCAATAAATCAAAAACAATCAATTGATAGCTATATTTTTTAGTATCTAAAAGCCTCAGATATTAATATTATAGATACTTAAATTACTACACATTCATTAAGAAGCATTTTGTCTTTTCAATCATTTTAAAATATTGGTGATTTGATTGCAAGTAAGAGAGTTTGGTTTTGGTGGGTGGGAGTGGGTGGTAAAAATGTGTAATGGGATACTTCTATCCTTTTTAAAATACATTGTAAGCAGGCGAATAGGTAATCACATGAGCATATTGCAATATTTAGAAACATGCTCTTTGCGTAATCCAAATATGAAACGGATGAAGAAATTTTGGAGCCATCTTATTAAGTTGGTCTTCGCTTACATCGGAATAGCAGGCATCGGCCTAGTCGAGAATAGAGAGCAACAGTGATTTTAGTGGAAGTTGGAACGAAGTTTCGTAACCGTTTCAGAGAGGCAGCTGCAGCAAAAGTAACTATAAATTTGGCTAAAGTGATTTTGTTAATATAACAATTAATATTTATTACTCGTACTCAGCCATATTCATTATTTTATAAACGGCGATGAAACTGCAATGTTGTTTTCCTTGACAGTTTTAAATTTTATACAAAAAAAATTTGACGGGCCATTTCGTATTTGTCTTGAGAATGAATAATATTGTTCAAATATTTCTACGATACCAACAAAATGTCACTATCAAGTACCAATGGCTATTAATTGCTTATAGTACACCTTTCAGGACAACTGAAAGCTCATTTGTTCTTTTTCTAGACTATCAGAAGTTTTATAAATCTTATAGTGTCCTCTTGAAAACAATTTAAAACCTTACGTTCTAGTTAAATTTTAAGGTTTCCACTACAAAATGAACAAACTGACGGACGATTCGTAGAAAGATTTGCGTTTGTAAGTACGCAAAGTGATTTTAATTTAATGTACTAGCGTTTTAATGGGTTAGCGGATACATAAAGATGGAATAGAGGAAAAGAAAAAAAAAACATACTATCTGGATTATATACAATGATAATTATGACTGTACGAGTATTAATATTGACACTAATCTTTTATTTACGTTTTGTATAAAAATGTTTTGAAATGAAAATACACTACCTACTTTGCTTTCCTTGGTAAGGGGATTTATGTCACAGAAATGACATAATGAGAATACTTTACATCCAATTACGAAACGATTGATAAAAGCGCTGAGCTCTGACTCTCCAGTCAGAAATGAAAGCTTTTATTAAGCTATTATTTCATGTCTTGTTAACTTGACATTTATAACTTTAAAATATAGTTTAAATTATGTAACACTGTATACAGCAATTTTACTATAAAGCATAAGCAGAAGGATATTTTTTTGTTATATTTCATAATTATTTCGTCGATAGAATCGTGATGATATAATCCTCCGTCACTAATTTCATTGCTATTTTTTTTTTACTTTGTCCAAGCTTGAATAAAAAAGTTTTATTCTTTAAACTTTTGTGTACGGAACTTTCAGGAATATTGTTATTCCCATAAAGCTCGTACGATTTTGGAATTTTTCATTAATTCTAAGCATTTTCTTCGATATTCTCCTCTTCGCTGGAATTGCTTACATTAATGTAAATCTATTTTATCTACTTTCGACGATTCCAAGAACAGTACAGTACAGATCATACAACTGAGGAATAAGCTATAAGTTTGTTAGTTCTTTCAGTTGAAAATGTCTTTTAACATACGGTTATTAGAGTTGCTGCTTTAGTCAGATAACTGTCATACTCATATAATACTTTATACGTTATAGTTACATATTAGTTATAGTTAGTCATTTATAAGGGTTCTTTTCTAGTTGGGTAAGTTTCATTTCTGTCACGTGTAATGAGTTGCTTGCGCTCTTTTTTCATTTATTATTTTAAATATGTGGAAACTGTTTTAGCATTCTTTTATAAATCTTGTGTGTTCTGTGCTGTGTCAATGTGTGCTATGTCTGTGCTTTAACTACAATTTTTAAAAAAATATATTAAATATAAAAATAATATCAGGAGACTACGACTTGGTTCAGGAAGACAGCGGTGAACTTCACAGTAGAGTACCGATTATTTATATACACATGAATGCTACATGACCTGTGTCCAGACGTATTTATAACAAAAATAACAAAACAGTACGATTAGTTTAAAACTGCTCTGTTTAATTTATGCTTTTTTTAGGTTTTTGTAACGAAACTTCCCCGTGTTCGAAATAAAACCAACGTATAGAAGAACCGGTAATAACCTATGGTGTCGTTTTTGTTTATTATTCTTGTTTGCAACTTTTATTTGGTTTTTCCGATTCGAACGTTATTTACTGAAAAACAATATATAGAAATCCATTTTTTTGTTTTGCGACTTGAGATATTTTTTTAGTGAATCCTTAACATAACTAGAAAGTATTATAAAAAAGATTATTGAGTATACTTTTTAACATTAGCTAACATTAATAGACTCTCGGCTGTTTATCTTAAATCAACTTATATTCCTATCATTACATCAAAAAACAATTAACAATAGATATAATTAGCGGAGGCAATGTCAAAAAAAATGTGCAAATTATATAATGTACAAAGGAATATAATGACTCTGTTTTTTCCAATGTAATGATTTAATTTTTATTTTCCTTTTAATTTTAAAAGTAGGAAATCACCAATTTGTTGTAATTAATGATGGGTTAATAATGCTTGCACAATACTGCTTCACGGCAGAATAACTGGCCCTGGGGCGGCACCCACCTAGACGGATTCCTGCATAGGAATCCTACCACTATTTTACCATGTGTTTACGTATTAATAATCTATAGTGGAAATAATCGCAAAGTAGTAAGTGCTGCCATTGAATAAATAAGTTTTTTTTTTAATATTTTATATTGGTTGAAATTTATTTTTATATTGGTTTGATTTTATATTCGGTAACATTCTGGGGGAAACAGCATTTGTTATGGGCAGACGCTACACTTACCATCATGTGAAAGATTGGCACGTCGCGTCACTTTTTTCAATAATAAACAAAAAACCACGGGAACAAAAAAAAGGAAAAAAGTAAAGTTTCAGCTTATAAATGTTCCACTGCTGAGGCCTCCTCTCATTTCTGATAGGGTTTTGGAGCTAGGAAGAATCCGCCACGCCGCTCCAATGCGGGTTGGCGGACTGCACGTCTTCGAATTTTTTTTATTTCTCAGAAATGCAGGTTTTTTCACGATGTTTTCCTTCACCGCCGAGCACGTGGTAAATCAGCACTTAAAATTGCAATTAACAATTTTAGTGGTGCCGGCACCGGGAATCGAACCCAGGTCACTCGCGTACTATGAAATTTAAAGCGAGAGCCTAGTCCCAGAGCTACCACGGCTCTAATTAGTTGTTTAACCATCGATAAATGTTAAATAACTAAGATAATTTTTAGTTATCAAAATTGATTATCTAATTATCAACGTAAATTAAACGTTTATTTTATACAAGAAAAAACGAAAATATTTTCGGTCCAGGAGTATCCTTAGTCCAAACGAAAGGATGCGTACAACTCACGAGGACGAGTGTAGAAATGCTTCAAAACGTTGGTACTGGCTCCTATCATTATCATTTCTTAAGAAGAAATGTTATGATTTTATATTGGTATAAGAGTGGATACCAATGAACGTGATTTCTTTTCCATGAATGTGCAAAATAATACTGACTCAACGAATATGTGATTCGACATTGCGAAATGTGTATGATTATTGTGAAGGACAAGTACAATAAGAAATAAAATCTAGTCAATAATATTCAAGATATTATGAACCAACTAATCTTATTTTTTGGAAAAAAAGAACTTGAGGAACTATAAGAAAATACATGTATACTCAATTTGTGTTAATTTAAGCAGTTTTCGAAAGTAGTTACGGTATAGTATAATTATTTTTATAAGAAACACTTACCTTTATCCATTATAACAAAATGAGTAGGTAGTTAAAATTTCAAAACAATATCAATAAATGGAAGCGTAGCGTAAACACATGGAGTTCAGTCGTAAGCGAAAACAGAATGAATGAGATTGTATCACGAAGTCGTCGCTTTATAGTGTAAGTACCAACTGTATAGCACCTACATAATCCGCATACACGTTAAACTAACAATGTTTCTGGCACAACATGAGACATTCCGTAAAAATTGGGGCTACTTTTTTAATATACGGCCTGGTACTTTTACATATGATTTATATTCAAAATTTCTGCAGCCTTTCTTTGTGCGTTTTATACATTACTATTTAAAAAAAAATTACAAGTATTCAGCAAATGTAAGAATATATTTGTTTGCTTTACCAACGTTATAATGTTATTTTACCTCTCTTAATTTTTAAATGTTTATATATCATTGGTTTACTTAGTTATTTTTTTTATTTATTCAGTGGCAAAAGCTAAATAAAAACTAATTCACAGTTAGCACTTATGTAATATAAATTAAATTACAGTGAAACATTACTTAAGCAATGTACTTACTTGTAGATGCAATGGCGTATGAATGTCCTAGTGGTAAGTGTACCTGACTTCTACGCCTTAGGTCCTGGGTTTTGATCCTAGCCGGAGCCAACATTTGTGCTAAAACACAAACTGTTGATTTTCGGGCCTGGTTTTATAATTGTCTCCGTGTTTCTGAAACTGCATCCTAGCCTACCTCCGATCTTATCGCATGAGCGTTATATCGGGCGTAGGGAAGTTGGGACAAGTGAGTGCCTCTGTGTTTGCACGCACACTTGTGGCATTATTATATCCCCTGCGCAGTTGATAACTCTCGACAATATTCGGTAGTTTTTTTTTTAATGTATAAAGTGACGAAACGAGCAAAACATTCACCTGATGGTAAGTGCAACGTCCGCCCACAACAAATGCTGCGTCACCCAGAATATCTCTGTGCTTAAGTCTCAAATGCCTAGTGATTACGCTAGCTCACAGTGCCCTTCAAACCGAAACACAGTAATGCTTGCACACTACTGCTTCACGGCAGAATAACTGGCCCTAGGGTGGTACCTATCTAGACGGATTCCTGCATAGGAATCCTACCACCAGTAATTGTTGTTGTCGCCGTGGTCGAAATCGGCTTGGAGAATCATAAATATTTAGTTTAGAATTATGTTATCTAGTTTTTTAAGAGCCATTCAAGAATCTTCAAATGTCAGCTAATGTAGTAGAAAACTACCAATAAAATGAAATATATCATTGTGTTTTATGTTTTATAACATGTTAATTAATCGACGTTAAACTTTTTTTCTATGCTTTTTGTATCGGTTATGTCTCATTATTTACAATAAAGAGGTAGTCAAACTACTATAACCACGTCTTCTGTTATTCTATTTTCGCATAGTGACAAAAGTAGCGGCAGGTATATATTCACGTCGCCTGAAACTCTGTTTTATCGAGCACTACTACATTTTTTTTACAACCAGGTTCTGTATAAATTGAAACTGATTAATACTTGCTCACATTATTTATTTAAAGCCGTCCGTTGTTACTCTAAAATGAATGTGAATAATAATTCAAATTCTCTGAATTATTCATATACGAGTAGATACTTAAATTGCACAAATATCTGGTATTTTATTTAAGAAAAGGGCAGTTAGATGCTGCATTTATTGATATGAATTGATGAATTGGGAAACTGTACGAGTATATGTGGGCTAAATCTATTAGAATACTGAAAGTCGATATAATATTGGTTTGATCGTTGACTTTAACACACATAATTATTACGTAAGTTACATCATGCTTGCAATTTCCTTAATGAATGCAATATTCATTAAGGAAATATAATTGTCAATAATAAAATGTCTAATGGGGAAACTTCGCCCGAACAAATATATATATTTATTAAGATATACAAACGAATGTACAATAATTTTTCAGTTAAATTTACGGTTTTTATCATTGGATAGATATATAGATAGATAATTTTTTATTACATTTAAACAGAAAAGGTTGACAAATTGGGAAAACGTACAGACTACTATCGGTGGTCATCTCGCTTTAATTCGACACCTCCTGGAGGTGTCCTCCTCAGTAGGAACTAGTACTAGCTAGTTTCTTGAGCTTCTCATGTGGCGACATAGATGTCGCTACACATTCATAAATAAATATATATAATAATTTATTCAGATCATTATGATGAAATATGAATTTATTGGATTGGAGACGCGAAATTGTGATGATGCAGATGATGCCATGTGGTGGCGGCTTAAGAGAATCTACCATCCCATCTCATCCCGTGGGTGTCGTAAAAGTCGACAAAGGGAAAATGAAAACCAGGAGATGGGCAGCAGCATCTTCCTGAAATATCTTAATAAATAAACTACGGTTGCCAATTCGCCTGCCAAGCTTGACAACTATGGCGAAATCCCCCAAAATGATAGCTACAAACTTATGTGTTTTATGGCAATCTATAGGGAGAGGCCCATGTTCAGCAGTGGACAAGTGTTAGGCCGGATAGACGATGGAGATGATGCAGCATTTACTGGTGGTAGGATTCATATGCAGGAATCCGTCTAGGTAGCTACCAACCCAGGGCCAGTTATTCTGCCGTGAAGCAATAGCTGGCAAACGTTAGTGTGTTTCGGTTTGAAGGGCACCGAGAGCTAGCGTCATTCTTGGGCATATGAGACTTATGAACTCATGTCTGAGGTCGCATGTCGGGCGCAGAAATATTCTGGGCACAGCATTTGTTACGGGCCGACGTTGCACTTACCATCTGGTTAACGTGTTGCTGGTTTCCTCACTTTATCCAACCGCGTGGCCTAGTGGTTAGAGTACCTGACTTCTACGCCGCGGGTCCTGGGTTCGATTCCCAGCCGGGGCCAACATTTGTGCTAAAACACAAATTGTTGGTTTTCGGGTCTGGTTGTGTTGTGATTGTCCCCGTGTTTCTGACACTGCATCCTAGCTACCTCCGATCTTATCGCATCAGCGTTACATCGGGCGCGGGTAGGTTGGGACGAGTGAATGCCTCTGTGTTTGCGCGTACACTTGTGGCACTATAATATCTCCTGCGCAGTTGATGGCTCTCGACAGTATTCGGTAGTTGTCGCCGTGGTCGAAATCGGCTAGAAGTTCTCCTTCTATCTTCATCCAATAAGTAAATAAAAAAATGCGAGAATTTTTTAAAAGTTGGAAGGACTCTGCTAGTTGAATGTAAAGTGGCAACATGTTCCAAAGTCGTATTCCTTGGAAAGTAAAAGAGTTTCTAAAGCCAAGAGTTATGACCTTCATGCCGATAGTGAAATTGTTTCTGGAGGTATCCAGGGGATTTTGGATCAAATAGTACACGGTACAGTAAAGAGAGGATATGAGCATTCCGGCAAAGGCGAATTGGGAGCCACTTGAGATATTTATTGCGTATGAGATATTTAATGTATTTGCGTAAACCAAATATGAAACGAATTGCTAAGTTCTGGAGACCCTTAAGCTGGTTCTGTTGCTGCCCTATAATATCTGTATAATAAGATATTAGTGTAATCTAGTATGGGTAACAAAAAAGACTGTGCTAGCGCAACTTTAGCGGATGTCGGTAAAAAATTACGTAATTGTTATGAAATTTGCAATAATATAATGATTATAAAGTTGTAGAAATAGGTTTGTAGCGATTACCTCTTTCCTGTGGGATAACAAATAATATTCCTCCTACAGGAATGTAGAAATCAACTTTAGGTTGTCACTTTAATCTGAAGAGCCCGACTGGTAAAGATGGCGACTATGTTATTCTTAATATTTTTTAATCAAAGCCTATCCAGATGAGTTTTGAATTAAATATAGTGATGAAAATTTTTAATACAAATGATATTATATCCCTACTGGCCGATTTTCCAACTTCCGATTACGGAGATCCGAAAACCAACAATTTGTGTTTTACCAGAAATGTTGACTACCATTGGGATTCGATTCTAGGACCCGCAGCGTAGAATTCAGGTACACGGAGTCGCGTATGATAATAATATATCACATTAAAACGATAAAAGGTCACCCAAAACTTGAAAAAAATATATTTAAAAATGTTTGTTAGTATGGCTTCGGAATAAATCGTACGTTGTGGGAATGGATCGCATTGCGAATCGAACGTAATGCGAATTAGAACTTTCGAGATCTGTAAGTTTTGCGCCTAGATAATATTTTTCGAATGCGGCATTCTGTGCCTAATTCGTACCAGCAACACATTATGGGTGTACTCCGTACGAGTACTGCGTACGAGTACTGCGTTTATTTCTTAACATTTTCACTTGTCAAAAAGTCAAAAACGTAGTGGTTATTGTGCTCTTTGAAAATATGTTTTGAGTCTTTGAATTTTAGCACTATCATCATACCTTTGAATCACAGCGTGGTAAAAATAATATCCTGTTGCTATGTTTCATTGTAGAAACTAGAAACGAATTATATTTATATAAATATTGGTATGTTTGAAATGGGTATTTAAATAGCTTTACATTATTAATAAAAAAAATCATGAAATCATTAAAACATTTATCATTATAGAGAGTCAAAAATAAACACTGTCAAATGCTCGTTCGTAAGGACGCTAGTTACACCACCTAAAAAGGGTATAAAAGGGTCGATCTGGATGAAATATGGGCCAGTCGTAATTTAGACTTTGCAGTGAACACATGTGAACAATTAACCCAAGTAAGAACAAGTAAAGATGGACACCAGCTCTGAAGAAGCCGCTCAAGTGATTGCCCTATTGCAGTCGGGGATGCGGCAGTGTGACGTTGCTCGACAGTTGAACCTGTCCCGTTTTTCAGTTCGACGGGTGTTCCAACGTTTTCAGCAGACTGGTAGTTATGTTAGAAAACCGGGATCTGGAAGAAAACGGTGCACATCAGAAAGAGATGACCATTTCATCGTTACGACATCTTTACGAAACCGTTTTACAAATGCTGTTGAGTTGCAACAACAGCTTCGATCAACTCGGAGAACATCTGTGAGTGTTTCTAAGATAAGAAGAAGGTTGCACGAAAAGAGTTTAACAGCCTATAGACCTGCTAAAGGTCCAAAACTTACTGCACAGCATCGCAGAGATCGCCTAGAGTTTGCTTGCAATCATTGCGAGTGGACTCTAGAACAGTGGCGGACCGTACTCTTCTCTGATGAGACGAGGGTCTGTCTCTTCTGCAATGACAGACGTAGAAGGGTCTACAGAAGACAGGGGGAGAGGTTCACACAACCCTGCTTCTAAGAATCCGTCGAATACGGGGGTGGCTCGTGTATGTTTTGGGGCGGCATTTCCGTCGACGGGAAAACGGAACTTGTGTGCGTTTCCCGGACTCGGTGGCCGTGGGCAAGGGTCATTAAATGCTGGTCGGTACATTACTGAAATCCTGGAGGAACATGTGGTCCCGTATGCTGGTTATGTCGGTGATGGATTCATGTTAATGCATGATAATGCTCGTTGCCACACCGCGGCTATTGTACGGGATTATTTACAGGAGGTCGATATCCCTGTTATGCATTGGCCAGCACGAAGTCCAGACCTTAACCCAATAGAACATCTCTGAGATGACCTAAAACGGTGCGTGCGAGCTCGAGATCCAGCACCAGCCACTCTTCAAGAGCTCCAAGATGCGGTACTTGAAGAGTGGAAACCAATACCCCAAGAGGCTGTTGCGATCCTTGTAAGGTCCATGAAAGATCGCATGGAAGCCGTTATCAAGGCAAGGGGGGATAACACTAGGTTTTAAGAACTTTTTTTGTATTTATTAAGTTTTTTTTTAAATTATTAATTTGCAAATTTGTACATACCCTGTCTTTTTCTTTAATTTCTCTTTCGTCTCGTTATTAAAGTAAAATTCAATTATCATTCCTGAAAGATAATGAAATTACCTTTCGAATGATACCCTCAAACCACAACATTGCCATTGGCCTGTTGTGTAAAATAGTATTTAAATTATTTTTTTCGGATGTGCGATTTTTTTGACGCCGAGTGTATATCAGTACGGCGGTATTTAAATGTTTTCCTGTTCAAATTATGTATTGGATGATATCTCGATGGCCATGAGTACATCTGTCAAGTTTCTCAACATTTGAACAGATCGTAGTTCCACCTAGTTAGGAGTACTACGTACACTTATCAATGATCTTTCAGAGTCCGTAAAGCACAAGCAATCAATTTTTCAAAGAACTTCAAAATTTGGTATTTTTAGAAAGAAGCTAGTAAATGCAGACTTAAAACGTAATTAGCTATAACATAGAACATCTTACTGAACTCAAGAAGTTTCATACAAAATAGTGTAATATTTTCTTAAATATTCTTAGATAATCAAATACATATTATATTATATTATTTCCTGATACAACATATATTGTGCATGTACATACAACAAGACACCAATTCGAAATTTGGTATTTTTTTTTATTTGATAAATGTGACGGGACGAGCAAAACGTTCACCTGATAACAAATGCAATGTCACTCAGAATATTTCTGTGTGACACCACACTGCGCCCGTCACCCTGAGACATCAGTTCTAAGTATGAGACTTACCCAGTTACTATGCCCAGTGATTACGCTAGCTCTCAGTGCCCTTCAAACCGAAACACAGTAATGTTTGCACACTACTGCTTCACGGCAGATCAACGGCCCTGGGGTGGTACCTACCTAGATATTCGTTTGGAAGCATTAATAGTACAAAAATGGTACAAATAATGGGTTATTTAAAGCAAATCGAACCATGAATATCGACTTTAGAGACTTTTTTTTTAATGTCGCGTAAACGTTTTATATTTTTTACATCTTTGATACTTTAATGAAGGGAACGATAATTTGCTAAAATCCGTGTGCTTAATTAAAATTAATGTCAGTTTTTGGCGATCACGCCCAATGTGCCACTGGCAACGCCATCGTATCCCAGACGTTGTAGCACTCTCTACACACTCGAGAAGCCGACATGTGTTTCGTCTCATGAGGAATTATTCAGTGATGTAGACTCCATGACAGACAGCCGTCAAAAGAACTAAATCTGGGGAGCAGTATAGTTTAATTAAGTTGCTTTGAAACTAAGTTTCATCATATATTTTTCATTAAAAAAAACGTCTGTCCATAAATAGCGTTACGGTATAAAAATCAGTACAAAAAGTCCAAACAGAATAACAAAATAGGCTTCATTACTTTTAAAAATGACCATGAAATTAATCAGTTTTCAAATGGATTTAACGCAAAATCGTTTCTGCATTGCGAGTTTTTTAAATTATAGAAAATAAACTCCGAAATACGAGTATAATAATTAATATTTCGGAGTTTATTTTGTAGTTATTTTTTTCAACTGCCATATTGTACACTACGCGATCCGTATCAATTACAGTATAATAATTACATAATGTGCAAAGATTTTCACAAAGCCAGCGAATCGGCGAAAAAAGAATTTTAATCTTGGAGCACACATAACTATAAACCATGCACAATGCCACCCAACCCAACAAAGTCTCCATATAAGACATAACTTCTTTTTCCGCTCCTTTTTCGTTCGAATTCAACTAAAAAGTAAACACAATAATGTTAAAAATTGTAATTTACATATTCTTGTGCTACACAGATTATTCACTGTGATATATGATGTATAAAGCTACTGAACCAGTTGGTTGTTAGCTGATTTAGGGCGGATTTCACCGTTGAAAATAAACACGATCAGTTCAAGTTAAACGAAATTTAAGCGTTTAATTGAGTTTAACGCTACAGTTTTCATTTCATTACCATCAAATGAACGCAGTTAAAGGTAAAAGCGATTAAAATTTAGAACGCCCAATTTTCGACGTTTGACTCTGTAAACGCGTTTAGAGAGTAGTCATTGTCAATAAACCCAAAAAAAAAAATTTTGTATTTTTTATTGTTTGCATACCTAACTTATGCGTAAAAACAGGCTATTTGATGTCTTAAATTACGAAATCCATCGAGTTTTTGTTTAAGATTGTGACGATATTTCAACTTTCAACTTCGTTTTATTAAACGCGATCGAAATGGAGCTGATAAAATCAGTTATACGAAAACCGAGATCAAATTATACATTTCAACTCAGTTAAGTAAATCGTGGTTTTATTAAACTTGGTTTCCAAAGCCATCGGTGAAATTTTGCATTTTCATCTTGTCGCTGAAAGAATTGTAGAGCGCTACTTGTTGCTGAAAGATCGCTGTAACCCTTGCAAATTTATTTACTGCGATCTTTTAACTTTTAACGTTTAACTTTTAACTCAAACTTTCACATAAAAATTACGATGCTATCGTAATTTTTATGTGAAAGTTTGAGAATTACTTTTATCTAATCCTGTTTATGAGATTGCATCAAACTGTTGCTCTGAGCTTATCGCATATATCGGATAGAAGGTAAAAACTAGTCAAAATACTTTGTGTTGATTCATTATTACGACATATAACTTCTGGTTATGAATCTGAGATGTCACCGTAATTATGATGTCGGAACCACCATCGTTATCATCGCAGGAAATAGGTTAGAAAACGATACGGAATATACACCGACCGATTTTTTATCGAATTTTCCATTGCCAGTAATTTGGTCTATGGTTCTGTCATGATACACGGCAGAGTTACTCTGACAGAGCGTGGTCCTTCCTCGGTTTAGTGATTTTTTGGAGTACAGTGTAGCGTGGCGCCATGTCATACAGGAAATAATTACATCTACTACGTTCCCAGCGCCTCATAATAAAATAATTAGGACGCCACCTAGTGATAATAATTGTTAACACGGCTAAACAAATAACACTTTAATTTCACGTTGTGATGCTAGATGGCGGTTATTTGATCATTTGCTGTGTATTACAATTTTAATTTCTCTAGATAATACTGTATATTAACTCATATTAAAAATTAACTAAAATTTATTTTTTTATGTAGTAAAATTAAAACCATTTTGAGTACATATAAGTAATTTGGTCAAACCATAAAATTTTAATTTACATGCCGCTACTAATTTGTACTAAGTACTTTGGAAGTCATTAATTATAATTAAGACTGTCCAAGTAAAGAGTCGTTGTATAATAGGGGCCGGGCGCTCGCCTTAAATTTCATAGTATTCGAGAGAGTTCGATTCCCGGTGCCTCTAAAAATGTTCTGCATTTCTAAAAGTTATAAGTGCGGATTTACCACATGTTCAGCGGTAAAGAAAAACATTGTGAGGAAACGTCCATGTCTGTGGAATAAAAATATTTCGTGGACTTTGCAGTCTCTTGCCAGCTCTAAAACCCCCTCAGAAATGAGATGAGGCCTGTGCTCAGCAGTAGGATAGTTATTGGCTGTTACTTTACTTTAAATAAAGAGCTCCTTAAGTTACACTGTTTTTTGGTAATTCCGTAACTGCACATACATCACGTACTACTCACGATCTGCCAAGTGACTAATAATAAATTTAAGCGACAGAAGAGGTACCCAACGTTGAGAACCTTTTAAGTAGGTTATTATTACATATCTACCATATAAAACGTTCGCCTGAAGTTCAACGGATTATTATTTTGATCGGCAGATCGGCGGTCATGTAGGTAGCGACATAATTCATAAAAATTACGTGTTTCGTCTCTGCAAACTGACTGACGGATTATCTGTATGGCCTACAGCCTACATTACTGTGTTTCGGTGTGAAGGCCGCTGTCCGCTAGTGTAATTACTGGGCATATGAGACTTAAGAACTGATGTTTCAGCGTAACGAGCGCAGTGTACTACCACACAGAAATGTTCTGTGTGACACAGTATTTGTTATGGGCGGACGTTGCACTTACCATTAGGTTATTTGCTCGTCTGGCTACTTTCTTAAAAGATAACCGCACTTTTACTGCGCATGAATTCCGTTTAAATGTAAAAGATATGTCGGTATCATAAAGTACCACGTTGTTATCTTAAATCACATTGCGTGGTTACATTTTAATTATTTAAAAGATTATAATTTATAAAAGAAAGGCTATATGCATAAAAGTATCATTCATCTTAAATTAATATAATCAATTCAGTTTAATAATATAGACATGTCTCCTCTATCTCTGTCAGTGATGGCCAAAAGACTATTGCTATTGTTAACTACTGTATTAACATAATTTCTAAAGTCTGCACCAGAACACAGATTGCTTTAAAACAAACTTGACGTCCTAACCTTGCAAAACCAGATACAGATTAAGCACGCCATTACGTCAAGTCGCTTTCGAGACTTTTTTGTCGTAACAAACAGCTTGATCAAAGAATTGTGGGCGGGTAACCTTGAACGCCGTTATTTGATTTGATTTTTTGTTTTAGTCGTTTTTAATAACTGTAATGCGTGATAAGGCGAGTCGTTTGCCTGATGGTAATAAGTGCTTCTACTGAGTACGATTTTGTTGCAATGGCGCCCTAAGCCGCCCGCCATAATAAGCCACCAATATTGTAAATAAAAAAAAAATTGAGTTTGTGGGTGTCTGAATAGTGGTCGTAAATTAAACCTTGCTTCAAATAATTTTCATCAGTAAGTATTTATTTATAATGATTGGTTGTATTTGTGATTAATATTGAATTTTGAGCGTTCTCAATTTGTATCAACGTTAATTTGGTTGAAGTCACTTTTACTACACATAATTTTTCAGCCGCCTCAAATTGTGCCGCCCTCGTTTCTTTAGTTGCATATGCCTTGTTTTAAACATAGTTTCCTGTAGGGTAGGATAGCACCTACATCTTTCCTACCGAGGTGTCGTAAGAGGCGACGACGGTCCGTCACCTTAGTCGCCTTTATTCGTGCAGAACAACACCACAATATGCAATGCTGTCACTATACTGCTCGTGGGAAGGCAATAGGGAGCAAGAATCTCAACTCGTAGAAAATTATGAGAAAAAGGGTGATTGTATGTATGTTTGTGTAGTACATAACGAAGTAGTCTCTGGCTCAGTTTTCGCATCATTTAGTAAAACGTCTTCACCTTACTACAGTGTACGTATGTTTCAACAGCCAGTATAAATTTCACCGCTGGACATGCCTGTATCTTGTTACTTGTGCTATATAAGTACCACGACAGTGCCAGTTATTCTGCCGTGAAGCAGTAGTGTGCAATCTTTACTGTGTTTGCGTTGGAGGGCACTGAGAGCTAGCGTAATCACTGGGCATATAAGACTAAAGTACTCATGTCACAGGGTGACGGGCGTAGTGTGGTGTCATACAGAAATATTCGGGGTGAGACAGCATTGGTTACGGGCAGACGTTGCACTTATCATCAGTTGAACGTCTTGCTTGTTTCGTCACTTAATCTAATAAAAAAAATTATCTGTATAACCATAGGACCATACAGTACCATAAAAAGACCAGTCAAGTGTCGAGATTATCATCATCATCATTTTAGTCTATCTCTAGTCCTCTGCTGAACATTTTTATTTATTTATTTATGTTTGGGTCAAACCAAACCTGGCACGCGGGCCCCTGGACAGTATCCGATGAAGCTGTAAAAGCCGAGAAGGCTAACAGCAATTACATCACCGAAAATATATATATGCTGAACATAGGCTTCCTCCATAGATTATCACATCGACTCGTCGCAAAACCGTGCAATTCGTCGCTCCGTCGAGAGGGGTCGCCCGAGACTGCGCATGCCTGCTGGGGCTGCTATTAAAAAAACTTTTCTTCCACAACGATTATCATATTGAAAAAAACTACTATATAGACGTAGTAGCAGCAGTTTTATGTGTATGAATGGACATTATTATGGCAGTAAGTATGTTTAGAAAGGGCAATGTCAGCACATAGGCATTAAGATTTTGATACCCATTGATATCCCGCACACTTCGTTGCAACGAACAATCGTTGCACCATTTGGAGGTATGGTCGCGTATACAGTACATAGAGCGTTTACTGATACGGGGTTGCCATTAGAGAAACTTTCTTCCCTAACGATTACAAATTCTATGAGCTATGTGGTCGGCGTATTCGGAGCCTCAGCTTTAATTTTTTTGGGCTATGCTTGAAGTCAATACATATGATATGACTTCTGACATAAACTAAATTCAACTAAAATAACATTACCGAGTCTTTATGTATTTGAAAAGTATTTCTACTATTTACACACGTCATATAAAGGTTATATTTACACACGTTAGTTATAAAATATTGAAGTTTTCGATGTAACGTTACGTAGAAAAAGGTAAGGTAGAAACAAGTGAGTGGCTCCGTGCTTGTGCTAAACTTACGGTACTATATCTTGCGAAGAAGACACGACAAGAAAACAAATTGTTAACCGTATCTCCGCGCTTGCAACCGACCAGAAGGACACCGTCAATAACTACCGCGATCTAGTGATAACAACCATAACTAACATTATCTAACAGTATCTGTTTGAGATTAATAGACTTCGACACCGCGAAACTTCTGCACATATGTGTATTTTTTCATTGTTATGCAATTCACTTTGTCGTAATTTTCCACTAGATGGCTCTGCAGCACATCATCTTCTTTACCTTTCAACCGGCCGCTATGAAAATTGGTATACATAGATACTTGAATATGGATAATATTTACGTGTTGTCCACTTTTTTTTGTAGCTCGCTACTAGATGGCGTTGTAGCATACGATCTATTAAATTTATACAGGTAGGACAACGTCTGCTGGGTTTTGCATTTGCATATTATGTATAAATTCAATTAAAGCCCCATCACCAGCGTCATGGTTTGATTGATTGCACTGAAACCCTTGTTTTTTTATGTTCTGTGATTGATTGATTTATTATATACATTACTAATATCCAACACAACCTGTCCTTTTAACCACTCCAACTAAGTCTAAAAGCCTGTGATAGGGGATGGTTCACGACAATGGTCGAATGGCGGACTCGAACCTGTGATGTCATCCGTATCATAAGCCATTAGGCTATTGGCGCTTTAAAATATTGTAATAGAGTCACTATATTGAGTAACATTTAAAAAAATATAAGTATGCAAATATTATTTAAGCGGAATGTTGGTTAGTCGTAATTTAAATAGTTTCAAAAGTAGAAATCGAAATGACAATCGCTAAATGTATGAACGGCGCTAAGCTTCTCAATCTTTTAATAAACACAATGTTGCGATCGTATTAACTATGTGTTTAACAATAGTGAGGCATCTATGAACGTGGAGCTTAAAGCAGTGCACAATCAATAGATCAAGTAATATAAAATAAGAAAAATTAAACGCAGTTTTTCTTTTTAAACCAACACGTTTAATATGAAATTGACCTCAAAAAACCTGCAAGTTAGAGAGTTAACAGTCTCTTTTTTTGGTGGGACCATAGCAGATAGTTACAAAAAAAAATTACTTCAAATCAATTATTTCGATTTTATCCTTGTTTTATAGGAGAAATTGACGAGGCGAGCAAATCGTTTATGATGTTAAGTGCAACGTCTGCCCATAACAAATGCTGTGTCACCCAAGAAATTTCTGCGTGACGCCACACTTCGCCTGCCACTCTGAGATACATATGGCTAGTAATTAAACTAGCTCTCAGTACCCTTCAGACCCAAACACGGTAATGTTTGCATACTGCTGCTTCACGGCAGAATAACTAGCCCTGAGGTTGTAATTAACTATGCGGATTCCCGCAAAGGTACTTCTACAACAACTAAAAATAGCACTGAGTCATCCATTATAATCCTTAGTGTTGACAACGTACCAGTTTTGATTAAAAGTACCTAGGTTGTCGAAATGTTTGTGGGGACATTGTTTTTACAGCGTTGAAGATTTTTTAAATACCTACTTAACTGTTTCCTAGTTATTAATATTAATTAATGCATGTATCTAAGAGGTAGCGGCGTAAGAGAGTCTACCACCTCATCTCATCCCGCGGGTGTCGTAAAAGTCGACAGAGGGAAAATAAAAACCAGGAGATGGGCAGCAGCATCTTCCTGGAATATCTGAATAAATAAACTGCGGTTACCAACCCGCCTGCCAAACGTGGCAAATATGGCAAACCCCCCAATGACAGCTACAAACTTTTTTAGCTATCTATGGGGGAGGCTTATGTTCAGCAGTGGATAAGTAATAGGCCGTATGATGATGATGATGTATCCAATTATTATTGGTTGATATTTTGGTTAATTATACATTATAAGTTTAATTATTTATATTTGATGATGATGGGAGGAGGGGAGGAGGAATAAAAAAAATATAACCAGAGCAGCGACGTTTTATATATCGAGCGAAGTGGCAGCTTCTGATTACTATCAGGAGTTCAGAAACTGTGCCAAACATGTAAATAAGAAATATTTATGTGATTTACATATTATCTATATGAGTCCCTACAAAATAAATAAAAGTTGAAGTCGAAAAAGAGGTATTTAATTGGTACACAGATAAATGGTAATTGCTCTTGGTAATAAACATTACCTGTTAATTTGAATTTAATAATTATTCATCTGATATTAATTAATATTTACTGATATGATCGCGGTTAAAGTTTATATTATTAATTCTGTTTTACTGGTGGTAGGTATCCATTGCAGGAATCCGTCTAGTAGGTACCACCCCCGCGTCAGTTATTCAGCTGTGAAGCAGTTGTTAAGAACATATGTCTCAGGGTGTCGGGCGCGGTGTAGTGTCACACAGAAATGTTCTGGGTTACATAGCATTAGTTATGGGTAGACGTTGCACTTTACCCATATTATGGGTAGGCAGAGTTCACACATGTTGCCCACTTTTTGCCCCCGCGGGAAACGAGACATGATGGGTCCCACGACACCGTCAATTTGGTACGAGTCTAAAAATTTGACTCCCCATTGCGTACCCACGAGCAGTATAGTGACAGCATTGCATATTGTGGTGTTATTCTGCTCGACTAAAAGCTGTCCGTACAATACCTTAGTCGCTTCTTACGACACCTTGGTAGGAAGGAGGCCCGACCTTCCACGGCGTGTTCTCTGCGGCTCCGGCTTCCGCAGACTACAAATATATAGGCTACAAATCTCAAAACCTTTTCAAAAATCATAATCATTATATTAATATAATTATAGTATAATTAAAAGTGCAATGCAGATATTAACTTCCGGCGCTCACTACGCCGAGCATTATTTTACAACTGCGTTCGCTTTGTTTACGCACATGTGCGTCTAAATATCGTTCTAAAAATGGATAATAAATAATTGCTATGCGTTTGTTGAACATTTTATTAACGTCTTTAGTAAAACATAGATGGCATATTGATTTAAATACGCAGATACAGTCACGCCTTTTTCCCACACAAGGGGTCGGCAGAGGCCATTCACGTAGCCCACTTTTCACCCTCGCGGGAAACGAGACGTGACGGATGGTGAACGACGACGCCAATTTAGTCGTCGTCGTTTCAGTCTATCACAAGTCCATTGCTGAACATAGGCATCCCCCATAGATAGCCACAAATATTTGTAGCTCTCATTTGGAGGGATTTTACCATAGTTGCCACGCATGGCGGGCGGGTTGGCAACCGCAGTTTATTTATATGTTCCAGGAAGATGCTGCTGCCCATCTACTAGTTTTCATTTTCCCTCTGTCGACTTTTGCGAAACCCACGGGGTGTGATGGGGTGGTAGATTCCCTTAGGCCGTCACTACCCGCCATTTTAGTAAGTCAATAAATTCTAACTCCCCAGTGCGTTCCCACGCGATGTATAGTTACAGCATTGCATATTATGGTGTTATTCTGCACCAATAAAGGCAATCCGTTCCGTTGATTTAAATAAATAATTATATTGTAGATTTTATAAACAATCGTATTGAAGTGCCGTGGGGTGGCGGCTTAAGAGAATCTTCCACCTCATCTCATCCCGTGGGTGTCGTAAAAGTCGACAGAGGGGAAAAAAAAACAGAAGATGGGCAGCATCTTCTTTCTGGAACATTTAAATTAATAAACTGCGGTTGCCAACCCGCCTGCCAAGCATGGCAACTTAGGCAAAATCCCCAAAATGAGTGCTAAAAATATTTGTGGCAATCTATTTAGGAGGCCTATGTTCAGCAGTGGACTAGTGATATGCTTAAAATGATGATGATGATGATTGTAGTTTTTGAATTTAAAAACAGGCTTTAACGGCAGTAACTATTACCAGGTCATAGACATAATATTACTACATTAATCGATCCTTAATATGAGTTGAAAATTTTAAATTATTAGGACGTCTGGAAGAGGATCTTTGTGGTGGTAGGTAGGTACCACCGCAGGGCCAGTTATTCTGCCGTGAAGCAGTAGTGTGCAAACAGTGCTGTGTTTCGGTCTGAAGGGCAGTTAGAGCTAGTGTAGTCACGGGCATATGAGACTTAAAAACTGATGTCTCAGCGGACGGGCGCAGTGTATTCCCACACAGAAATAACCTTGGTGACTCAGCATTGCTATGGGTGGACATCGCCCCTTCCATCAGGTGAACGTTTTGCAAGTCTCGTCCCTTTCTCTAACAAAAAAAAAATGGTTGAAAATGTAATTGAAAGATTTTATTATTGTCTTGTTAGTTACATACAAACTAATAAGTGTGTTGACAATGTTAAATAAATGTTTGTTGCTTTTGCAGATTAATCGCAAAACTTTTGTATTTCAGTAATAGTCTAATAGTGTGTTTGTAGTGTATAAAATGTAATGTAACGTTTAACTACTTTCTATATCATAATTTAATATGCTGTAATAATTATTGTGTTAACTTTTACACAGCCATAGTGTAAAAGTTTGAAGCATTAATAAAGATTGCGCATGATGATGAAATCTAATTTTTCTAGTTTTCATTTAATCAGGATATGATTTCTTGTGTTTACGCTAATAATACTATACATTGAATAAAACTAAATTTACCCATTAAACTTACGATTTGCTATACTTTCTTAATTCTTTGAAATACTTTTTTTATGGAAGAAGGGCCAAACGAGCAAGCGGCTCACCTGATGGAAAGTGATCACCGCCGCCCATGAACATCTACAATACCAGAAGAAAAGCAGATGCGTTGCCGGCCTTTGAGAAAGGAATAGGCTGAATACTAATACTTCGGCCACATTGCTGATAAAACCGGAGACAATTTAAACGTAATGTTCGGTAAAAGTTAAGAAACGAGACACACCCCTAGCTATGCAGCCATCGGCGCGGCAACCGCTGGCTTGGCGGAGAGGAAGTGAAAAAGGATCAGGTAGGAAATGGACTTGGGGTAGGGATTGCGGTATTTAGGAAAGGGCAGAAGGAGCAGGAGAAGACAGCAGGAGCTCGGGAGGCCGGAGTCGCTTACGGTACTCTACCGTATCAGCCGGACAAGGCAACTAAGTCAAGTTATCCCTGAAAATCGGGAGCCTTTTTTCAATGCCATATTATATATAATTTAAAATACATTGGAAGCTATTTCGAAGCCAACTCGTCGCACCACCTAGTGATAATAATGCCAATCATTCAACTCGTAGAAGCGCGCTCTCAACTCTGTCCACATGTTTGGGAGTCTGCCAAATAGGGGCATTTAGCATTGATTTTGAGTATCTGAAAGAATATATCATATATAAATAAAAAACCGACTTTCAGCAACAAACAAAATAGAACCGTTATTTGGAATATAACATATAAAACAAGACAAAATACAAATCCTACAAACACTTACGCAGCTTTGCGATTAAAGGCCCCAAGGCCTAAAAAACTGATGATGTTCTCCTAGCCGATTTCGACCACGGCGACAACTGCCGACGACTGTCGAGAGCCATCAACTGCGCAGGAGATATTATAGTGCCACAAGTGTACGCGCAATCACAGAGGCACTCGCTCGTCCCAAACTACCCGCGCCCGATGTAACGCTGATGCGATAAGATCGGAGGTAGGCTAGGATGCAGTGTCAGAAACAAGGGGACAATCACAACACAACCAGACCCGAAAACCAACAATTTATGTTTTAGCACAAATGTTGGCTCCGGCTGGGATTCGAATCCAGGACCCGCGGCTTAGAAGTCAGGTACTCTGACCACTAGGCCACGTGGTCGTAAAAAACTAGACGTATTAAGATTAAAAAAGTTTAAGAGTTAATAGAATCAGGCGTTACTTTGCGGAAATCCATTATAATGAATAAAAGTAAGTTACTTTGCTAAGATCCGCATGCAAAATATAAAAATGGTGTATATTACCTAGTTTTTTGAAGTGCACCACCCGCCCTCCCTCAGTAGCGTGCACAAGCAAACTAATCCTCACTCGGCGGCCGTCTGTCGTAGAGTCTATTACGCTTGATAATGCCTCGTTTTGGGGCGAAACACGTGTCGTGTTCTCGACTTCAGTGGTGTATATTATCTAGTGGTGGTATTGTAGTGGTTGGTGGAGGGTACCTGGTGGCGGTTCCTGGTGGCGGTGTTAGTTTGCTTGTGCACGCTACTGAGGGAGGGCGGGTGGTGCACTTCAAAAAACTAGGTAATATACACCATTTTTATATTTTGCATGCGGATCTTAGCAAAGTAACTTACTTTTATTCATTAAAGTTTAAGAGATTAAAATAGTTTTGAAACTTTAAGTTTCTAGTTTTAAGATCTTTCGTCAAAATAATTGTGAGAGCTACGGTTGTCGCTTAATCATAAGAATAGTGCGACACTTTTCCTTGCTTGGTGACGAAGGTCAGCCCGCCTGTTTATCCAGCTTTAATTTCCTTTTTTTGTATTCTCTCTACGTGAATTTTTTGCGAACATATCAGACCCTTTTGACTTTAACCGCGATATCTTAGCAACTAATGATACCACAGTAAATTAAGGAACCGTTTTAAAAACTGAATAAATTATCTACGCGAATCTATAAAAAACTGAAAAAAATATCTTTTGGTTTCAATCTTTATTATTGAACGATATTTGCGTAACCCAAAGCGTGAACTACGTGTCCAATCCATTGCAGTTAAGGAAAGAAATTTACATTGAAATTGGACTATGGACGTGACAGGGCTGTTCTACTGTGTCCTAGGCTAGGGTATGCTCCGCTATGTCTTCATATAAAATAAATCATATACGTATATGTATGTATATATATATATATTTAGCTATTAAGTTAGTAGTTTTATCTGGAACACTCATATTTTATTATACCTAGATGTTGTCTACCTATTCGTAATATACCCGTCACGTCCGTCTGTGCCTGTAAATCGAGTGTTAAAGAAACTGGAATTTTATTTAAAATACAACATATGTCTGTCCAAAAGCTGTGATAATTACTTTCTTTTATTTAGTTTAAATATGTATATATATATATATATATAAACGATAATAATATATATCTGTATAAAAAATAAGTATAAACTTACAATGTAAGAACATACTCGTATGTATAATATAAAGGCAGCAAGCAATAGCAAGATAGTCAACATTATAAACCTGTTTTAAGTTTAGCCGTAATATTTGCAAATGCAGGTTTGCGTTGGGCAACGTTGGGCTTTTTATATAGAGTACCTTAAACCTATTGGGACCGGCTTTACCTGCTTAGAGGGTTTTTGTCATAATTTTTACTGTACGCACAATAATAATAATTTAAACTAAATAAAAGAACGTAATTATCACAGCTTTTGGACAGACATAAATGTTGTATTTGAAATAAAATTCCAGTTTCTTTAACACTAGATTTACAGGCACTGACGGACGGAACGTGAAGGGTATATTACGAATAGGTAGACAACATCTAGATATAATAAAATATGGGTGTTCCAGATAAAACTACTAGCTTAACAGCTGATATAGCGCTGCATAATATCATAAAAAACTGATCTATAATCGCTATATAATAGTATTTATTTGTTTAGAATTTAAAGCATAAAATTGACAACCCGTCAAATTGACGGGTTTCGTAAATCAAGTGTTAAAATTGTCATTCTGTTTTGTGATTAAATTTCGTTGTAAGTATGTTACCTTCCACCACGTGTCTTCATCTTGTGATCCCGAAATGATTTCAGATTTGCACAATTCTAACTTCCACGGACAATAAATTTCAGAAAAGAAATATAAACATAAATTTTTATTTTTCGGCAGAAAATTTTAAATTAACAAACGTCCCATATTAGAGCAGAGCGTCTGCCTATGATATGGGAAAAAAGGCAAAGACACTCGTCACTCTAGTGTAATTACTTCAGACTGAAACACAGTAATGTTTGCATGTTACTTTCCTTGGCGTATTCCTGTGGTGTGGCGTATACCACCAGTGAATAATGATGTAGACTTGACGGAATGTCTCCAAAATTGACGTGGCTTGATTGTAGTAGCTGTGCGCCCGTACAGTTGCAGTACACCTGTACTTGAACTGGGAGTGACTGTCCACTACACTCTTACGCTTGATTAGAAACGCTGTGTAGACTTTGTAATTCGCTTGCTTAAGCAGTTGTAGATAGAGAGAAGGAAAAGTTTAAGCATCTTCACCTCTGTTACCTTCTGCGCTGCAGGTTATGAACAAATATTCAAAACATATATATACAAAAATAAATAATATATTAATATTATTTATTTTTGTTCTGGGTCTAGATGTTTGTGGTAAGTCCAATTTATGACTCTTAAACGTTTCTACGATACAATAGGTGATTTTAATGTAGAGCATTTTTTTTTAATTTTTTTATTATATTTTCTAAATAATTAATGTTTAATTTTCTAAATCTGCCGTGAAGTGGTGGCTTAGGAGAATCTATCAACCCTTCTCAGCCTGTGTGTAGTAAAAATCAACAGAGAGGAAATGAAATGCAGTAGATTAGCAGCAGCATTTTCCTGGAACATCTGAATAAATAAACTGCGGTTGCCAACCCGCCTGCCAAGCGTGGCAAATATGGCAAAATCCTTCCCAAAATGAGAGCTAAAACTTTTGTCGCAATCTTTGGGGGAGACCACTGTTTAGCAGTGGACAAGTGATATGCTGAAATGATGATGATACTCGTATAAAAAAGTTCCGTGGTCGGACAATTAGCCTTAAATTTCGTAGTACGCTTGTAACCTGGGTTCGATCTCCGGTGCCTGAATGTCTTAGAATAAATAGACGGCGTGTTTTCCGCAAGTCGCACTGGGGAAGCTCGGCAGACTGTCCCCGAATCAAGAAGCCTCCATATATTGCTGCTAGCTACGTACATACATATGTGCATAAAATCTTATTCGATGAACAAATAAAAAAAGAACTGTTCATAAAGGAAACAATGTCAAAGAACATATGAATCATACCAAAGGTAACGATGAAAATAAATGATGCTTTAAAAGAGATAAGGTAATTTCGATGGGGGTTTTTCCAGGACTGTGGCATTATTTATAACCAGTTGTGGCGGTGCGAACAGCGTGCAATGGTGATTTATGTCAAATCTATTCAGTTCTATATTATTATTAAATAAGTTTAGTAGGATTGTTGGTATAATAATAGAATATCAATAAATATTTCATGTCATGTTTATCGAATTTGCTTTCTGTTATAGCTTCAATAAGATTTCGAAAGATAATATTCATAAAATAAGTTTATATTGATGAATGCTTTCAGTATTTTATCAAAAAATAACGTTTTTTAAGTTTGTTTAATTTTAACTGTTCTAGATCTTACCGTGCCGTATGTAAATTCTCAAGTTTCAACCCCGGACAGCCCTAGTTTTTAATTTTAGAGCTATTTAATTACTTCTAAGAAGTAAAAGTAGTTAAGCAGATTAGTTAGCTTGTCTAATAGCCTTTAGAAATTGGACATATGTCTCTTCCAAGTTAGGATGATTTGACCTAATCGCCACTCTTGGCAGGTGGATTGGCAACCGCAGTTTATACATTCAGATGTTCCAGGAAGATGCTCGCCATCTCCAGGTTTTTATTTTCCCTCTGTCGACTTTTACGACACCCACAGTATGAGATGGGGTGGTAGATTCTCTTAAGCCGCTATCACATGAACATTGCACCTTAGATATTGGCGCTTGTAACCGATCTGGATAATTTGGTTTTGCCATAGTTGAAATGGTGATTCCGTCATCAATCGGGGAATGAGATTTTACTGTCATTGCCCTAATTCGACTTTTACGACACTTACGGATGGCCGACTAAAACATTGACTACTTTCTAAGTAAGTTTGTCAAGTGTATAAAAAAGCGACGGCTCGGTTGACGCAGTGGCTAAGCCCTTGTCTTTTGCGCCGCGGGTCGCGGGCTTGATTCCCGCACGGGACAAATATATGTATGGCCTACATATAGTTGTTCCGGGTCTGGGTGTTTGTGCATGTGGAATTTATATCTATAAAACGACACCTACGACACAGGAGAAATCCTACTGTGGGGCAAAGTTTTTTTTACCAGAGAAAAAACAAAAGTCACATTATTTTACTGCTGGTAGTGTTCCTATGCAGAGTTCCGTTTAGGTTTTTTCGCCGTATAAGAACAGATGATTCAGAGAGACGAGCGCAGTGTGGTGCAACACAGAACCGTTCTGGGTGACACGGCACTTGTTATGGGTAAACGCTGCACTTACCCTCAGATGAAGGTTTGCTCGCCTCATACTGTTTTTCCATAAAAGAATAACATCTACAATTAAGTATTTTTGACATAGTCCTGTGACGTCAATTTCACACTGATTAGTCAAAAACAGATTGTTCATTGCTTTATTTATCAATGCGCTATAAGAGTCATAAATGTTCGTTTGTTGATAACGTTTTCGTGACATACTAAACTTTGGCTCGGCCTTATTTCGACACATGACGTTTCCCGTGATAAATTTTAATAAACTTCCGCAATATAAAACTTAACAAATGACGTGAACATTTTGCTTTAGAATTTTTAGAATATTATTCAACATAGATTTTTCACATAACACTCGATGCACCTGATTTTTTAAAATACATTGGTTCGCAAATTGCGTCTGTCATGGGAAGAACTAGCATGAAACCCATTTTTCTTCTTCATAGTAATTTTCAAGATAATGTACAATCACAGCAGTATTATAAATATGTAGAAATAGCTAGGCAGTGGTCACCTCATTTCTAGGGGTTATCATCATCCATGTAATCTTAATAATAACACTTTTTATAGTCTCGTTTAATAAAAATATGGATTTAAATACTTTGTGCACTTTCTTGGATTTTGTAGAAATATTTATAAAGACACCTCTTGTGTGGCTATATTTTCATCCTCTTCATTAGGTAACATCGAATGGGTAGCTGGTTCAGAATTGGCAGCCAAGAAAAAATATTTACAACACCGCCCTGAAAGCCACATAATTGTGTCCCCCGTTTTTAGAGAATAAAGTTCTCGACCGGAGGATGAAATGGATGGCGGTGAACCTCGTTTCGAATATTCACTGTGCTTCGGACTAGTATAATACAAAAGATTTTATATTTACGAGCGTTACCGACAACATTTAAACATAGTTCCTTCGAATAGATTTGTTTAATAATAGAGTATTCAATGAAACAGTCGTATTTATTCAATTCCACAGCCGAGGCGTAATCGCTATTGTTCTTTGAGTGAGTCAACATTTTAAAAGGAAATACAGTTTGAATAATATCTACTATCGATATAGCAGTTTAGACCTACTTTACACCGGGTCAAAATATAAAACCTTAAAGAAGAAACTGCAAGAAACTCTGAAGTAATTTATAAATTATAATTTATTACAGTGTCATGGCCGCAAGTTCACATATTATGTAAGTATGCAGAAGTAAGAGTTATTTCCACTCATCTTTGTCCTCTGTATTTTGATCTACGCTCGTCACACTTTTAGGATATATTGTAGATCTATAAATACTAACAAGAGACTTTCTAGCTTTGGCCAATCTTAACAATAGTTGTAAATGTGTGTTAAATACGATATGATGCCCACATGGTCGATTTTTGAACACATCGACATCTTCCGAATGTAAGTTGATATATATTTTCGGTGATATATAATTTCGGTGATGTAATTGCTGTTAGCCTTTTTGGCTTTTACAGCTTCATCGGATACTGTGCTCATGAGCCAGGGGCCCGCGAGGTTTGGTTTGACCCAAACATAAATACTTAAATAAACTCCTACAAAAACATCGAAATTCGGACTGTGTCGCGTTCGCTGCGTGTTTGCGCGATTTCGAATATCTCAAATGATTTTAAGTCGTCTAATGACCGTCCGACGGGAGGCTGCGGGCCTCCATTCGGACTGTCGACTTGTGTGTCGGTAACTCTGGGCGGTGAGAATCGCCCTGGGACACGGGTGTATCGTGTGTAGGCGGTGTGATTGTCGAATGCTGCGCGCCGCTCTCTACGGCGGTCGCGAGTCGTGGTGCGTGTTATATTAAAGCTATTAACTGTGTGTACAGTGTAGCCTGGATCGTGACTGACCGTATCGTGGTCAGGGAGTGCTGAGACGTCCGTGTCGTCCGCCCGTTTCGCGAGCGAAGTTTGCGTACGGTCGCGTTTCTGTCTGGTCGGTAATTTGCTGCTTTAACCACCAGCGGGTTTGGATGAACCGCGGCTATTTCGGAAAACCGCCGTGATAATGCTCTGAAGTGTTCAGAGATTAAGGGCATTTCACAGTCGCTGTGAAGGTCTACGTTGCGTTGATACCAACCGGCTCCGGTGGCAGTTCAGAAGAATCGATTTTGAACGCTCTGTAACTTATTTAATAGATTGCCCATCGCGTGAGCGAAATTTTCGGTGATGTGATTGCTGTTAACCTTTTTGGCTTTTACAGCTTCATCGGATGCTATGCTTGCGGGCCACGGGCTCGCGTGCCATGTTTTGTTTGACCCAAACATAAATACATAAATAAAATCCAAACTCTAACATCAATATTCGGTCACTCTCGCGTCAGACGTGTGTGACACACATATCGAAGTTTTCTTATATAATTAAGTCATCTTTTTTTTTATTGGATAAAGTGATGAAACTGAGAAATATATAAGAATGAGCAAAACGTTCACCTGATGGTAAGTGCAACGTCTGCCCATAACAAATGCTGTGTCACCCAGAAAAGTTCTGTGTGACACCACACTGTGCCCATCACCTTGAGACATAAGTTCTTAAGTCTCATATGCCCAGTGATTATGCTAGCTCACAGTGCCCTTCAAACCGAAACACAGTAATGTTTGCACACTACTACTTCACGACAGAAGAACTGGCCCTGGGATGGTACCTAACTAGACGGATTCTAGTGAGTAGACCAGTAAATCTAATGACCGACCGAGGGAGGAGTCGGACCTCCGTTCAGGTTGTTGACATGTGGTGGACTCTGGGCAGTGAGAACCTTCTCTGAAGGGTTCAGAGACTAAGGGCATTTCACAGTCGCTGTGAAGATCTACATTGCACTGAAACCACCAGTGGCTCTACGCAGGAATCGGTTTTGATCGCTCTGTTATCTATTTGTTTTACTGCTCGTCACGTGAGCGAACGCGACGCTTGCATAGGCCATTATAGGCCTTATGCAAGTCTTTATGTAAGTTGAAGTGGTCTGGACTAGATAGTCATTATAATCTCTTTCAAAAGAAAGCTTTACTAATACTTTCTGGAAAGAGATCTGTACGCATTTGGATTTTTCTAGGCTGTTACTTTTAAGTATTATAAGTAATCGAGTAGACTTTATCTCTTGAGTTATAATTATTTTTTGTTATACATATAAATCAAAGAATGTTTAAGATTACAAGGATTTCGTATTAATATTATCATAACTACTAGGTCGTCAGATGATAGTAAACAACCGCAACGACTCCTAACGGAAATAATTTCTTTTACGATTCATTCAATGAAATATTAGTCATAATACTTCTTACCAGGTATTTTGAAATGAAGTAAATACATTATTTTTAACTCTATACAAAAACTATTTTCTCTATGTATGAATAAATACAGATTGTATAAAACTTAATATCGAGTTTACACCTAGACCAGTTCAGTCGTGAATTGCTTGAAGGTCTGTATTGTTAATTGCGCATTGAATACCAACACAAAATTTATTTAGTAATATTAAAAGCTCGCAAACTTGACGTCCTTTCCTACTTGTTCTGTAACCAACCATTCGCAATGGAAGAGACCGTTGTAAGAAATATTTTACTTTTAATAAAACTGAATTTTACGGATTTTATCGCGTTAATTGTAACTAGTTTATTTTGACCAATTTAGTTTATTTCAGTGAGTAATATTCGCGTAAATATAAGAAATATTTGTCTCTGTTTGATTCGCTTGTTAAATCGATCTATCGATTTGTACTAGCTAAAACTTTAAATAGTTCTTATTTAATTTGTTTTATGACCATTATCCTTTTTCTCCCAATAGCTATTATGTGGCTTACTTCTAAGCACTACGACTGCTAATAAGATCTGTAAGAACGAGATACCAGTTTAAAATTTAATAGTTCCAATGGACTAAGAACTGGAAAAGTGTATATAAAAATTGGGTGCGTGTACTGCACACGACAGAAATTATACTTTTTTCGCGTCTTAAAAGATTAAAGATGTCTAGTAATAATTAAGATTGATATATAATACAAAATTTAAGAAAATTGTGTTAGATTATTGGATTTAACGAAACTTAACTTTTATGGATATATTATTCAAAGTATTAAATTTAATATTAAATTATAGAATAATGCTAACTAAAATAAATTAAATGATACTCTATACATACACAACCTTACGAATGAGTCAGTATAAGAAATATGCACATTTAATTCTCTTTGATGGCCAACTTCAACTTGTTGAACCTCCGGAACGCTGTGCGCGCGCAACTTAAATTATGTATTTATGTTGGAGGTAAAGTAACAGCCTATAAACGTCTCACTGCTGAGCACAAGCCTCCTCTCATTTCTGAGAGGATTTTGGAGACAGGAAGAATCCGCCAACCCGCATTTATATTATTACTCTCTTTTCTTTCACAAATATTTTTTATTTCTCATACATGGAGGTTTCCTCACGGTGTTTACCTTCACCGCCGAGCGCGTGGTAAATCAGCACTTAAGATTGCGTGCAGGGAATCGAAACCAGCTCACCCGCGTACATTTAAAGTCCTAGCGCCTAGCCCCTGAGCTACCACGGCTCTTGGGCTTTACGGTCGGCGGTTGTGTAGGCAGTCCTTTCAAACCAAGCTCGCGGGGCCTTGACTCACGAGCTCAGGTGTCCGAAGAAACTGTAAAAACCAAGAAGGCTAACAGCCAAAACTTAACCTATGTAATAAATATTAAAATTAAATCCTCGATGCGCTTAAAGTAAACATTTTAGTTGAAGATTGATCTACAGACATATCAGTAGAAAGTAATCTTACAAAACCAACCATAAATCGCACTTCAGAGAAAATGGGATTTGTTATACTTCATACAATATCAAGCCATCAGGGTCTCAATGACCGCTATGCAGAACTCTTCCTCAATTTATTATACATTTACTTTAGTCACACATGCCATCTATAGCGCTGTCACTTATCTACACACTTACAAAACAATTGACAATCCTTTAGTTATACGTTTTTTATGAGGGTTGCGTATTGTCCGCGAATGTTTACTGTGATTTTTTTAAGAAATTATTTATTTCAAATATTAGTGATACTTTTGTTAAGGCAAGTACGGATTGTTAGTTTACACGGATTTTAACGTATGCCCGCATTGGAGCAGCATTGGAGCACGCAGCGTGGCGGAAATGAGAGGAGGCCTATGCTCAACAGTGGGACATTTATAGGCTGAAACTTTACATTTTTTTTACGTATGCAAATTTTACTGTTGGTAGGTTCCCTATGCAGGAATCCGCCTAGGTAAGATTATGAGACTTAAGAACTGATGTTTCAGGGTAACTATGCAGAACTTATCAATTGAATGAATGAAGTTCTGGGTGACCCAAACTGTTGTCGGCAAACGTTGCACTTACCATAAGGGGAAGGTGCAGGTCTAGTCCCTTTCTTTTTCAACTAGATACGGTGTTATAACCTTTTCTATTAAGGTAATGCAATCTTCTATATATTAATACGCGAAAAGAAAACTTTGTACCCCTTTTTAAGAATATTACACGTGCGGAGTGTGAGATTTAGCATGGTTAAAATTTATATGGCGGAGGTGTGCAGAAAGCTAAAATTTACATATAATAAATGTAAAACTTGCTAGTGGTAGGAATCCTATGCAAGAATACGTCCGTTCCGTCAGGGCTAGTTATCCTGCCGTGAAGCAATAGTGTGCAAGTGGTGTAGTGGGCACTGTGAAGTAGTGTAATCACTCGGCATATGAGACTTAAGAACTGATATCTCAGGGTGATGGGTGCAGTGTGGTCTCATAAAGGAATGTTCCGGGTGACACTGCATTTGCTATGGGCAGAGGCTCTCTTACCATCAGGTAAACATTTTACACGTTTGATCACTTTTTCCAATAAAAAAAAAATAGTAAATTCAATAAACAAAAAGTTAATGAATTGAGGTCGAATTTCGACATTGGGCGACCGTTAGTAGAGTATAAGTATACGGTCAGTATGTACCTATTATATAGTGTAATGTTAAGCCTTTAATGGACCAATGCACTGTGTAAAATAAAAAATAGTTATGGGTACACTGACACGCAGGTAGTGTCCTTGGTTTATAACGACGTATGATATGAAGTCGAATTGGCAAGGTGGGCTTAAAAAGGCTATTGTGAATAAATAGCAATGTTTTATTAAAAGGCACGGATTTCTACTTTTATGAACAACAAAATGTTAAAAAAAGTACGCGGAGTGTAAGGGACTCCGGCTTTTTCTACAACACGGTGCAAGCTGATGTACGAGGCTGTTACTGATGGGGGAAAATCCATCCGAATACACCAATATCTAAATCCCACAGACTGGTGATGGGAAACAACTTCATCAGTGCGAGAATGCAGACAGGAGGATGCAGACACTGCGCTCAGCAACCAACTTTACCAGCGTGGTGAGTATGTAATCGTAACAGTCTTTCACGAAATGCATGTCATTGAATACTTAGTTTTGTAAAGGGCTATGTTCAGCTGTGAATTTGAAAAGTTTTATAATGTTGACTCTAAAGTTTTTCTTTCGGTCTACGTTTTATGTTTATATTTGAAAATACCATATCAACCTATTTTATATTCATTTCCCTTTATCACTTTACTTTGTTCTAGGTTATGACATCGTAATCTTCTTGTTTAATAAATTCATACTAATGTTGTAAATGCGAAAGTAACTCTCCCTGTCCCTCTGTCTGTTTGTTACCTTTTCACGTTCTAAACGCTGAACCGGTCTTGACGAAGTTTGTCACAGAGATAGCTTGAATCTTGGAGACGGGTATACGATACTTTTTATAACGAAAAATGAAATAGTTCGTACGGAATATTAAAAAAAAACATATCCACGCATATGAAGTCGCGGGCATCAGCTCGTATAATATAAAGTAAGTAACAGCCCATAAACGCCCCACTACTGAGCACCACCTCTCCGGCTTGGCGGATTTATCATTTCGAATTATTTGTTATATCTCAGAAATATAAATTTCAACAATTGTAGACTTGCCTGGACCGAGACACGAGCGCAGATAATTTGCGTACTATGAGAAAAGTCGAGCGCGCCCGGCCCCTGAGCGTACCACAGATATTATATACTGTAGATGTTGACCATCATAGTTAATAATAACTATCAACTCAATTATTGCCTGTTAAAGTAATAAAGATAGAAAAATAAGAAAATAGAGGACAACAGGAGACAGAAGGAGGATGATATTACACGCAGCGCTGATACTAGCTCCTTTCCAAGATATTATGCAATAAACGTTATAATAGAATCAATTCTGAAATTTTAATTTCATCATCATCATTATCGTTTCAGTCTATCACTAGTCTACTGCCGAACATAGATCTCCCCCATAGATTGCCACAAAACACCATATTTATGGGTATCACATTAGATTGTAAACTTCAGTGAGGAGTTCGGCTGCGTATGCTGTTATACGACATATTACGATATAGCTACTGCAAGATTCGTTTACTTTAGATATTTTCACAACTTGATATCTTGTGGTATTTTATTATGGGGACATGCGGCTGACGTGAATACAATCTTTACTTTGCGGAAAAGAGCAGTCCGCGCAATCTGTAATATGCGCTCTCGTGATTCGCTAAGGACACTGTTTATTTTAACTTTTATGTGCCAATATATATATGAAAACGTTATTCATGTACGTAAATTTAAATCACTATTTCCGAAGAATAGTGACAATCATAATTTAAAATTAAGAAATAATAATAAACTTGATAATCCAAAATTTAGACTGAATAAAGTAAAAAATTCATTTATCATTGGGTCGGTGTACACGAATTTATAATAAAATTCCAGAAGATATAGTAAATCTAACAGAGACTAAATTTAAAACTTATGTTAAGAAAAGTCTGTCCTCCGAAGGTTATTATAATTTAAATGATTATTTCAATGATAAGGACGCATGGAAAGTAACACAATGTGATTGTTATTTTATGGTTGGCTGTTGGTGGAGGTTGGTCTGCTCGAGTTTGCAACGCATTTATTTATTTGTTATTAAATCTTGTATAACATTTTGTCATGGAACGTGCTTTGGATTTCTATGAGACTGTTCTTTGTTAGTTTATTTATAATGAACTTTTGACAAAGATAATAAAAATAACAAAATAGAGGATATCTACGGAGTTTCTTTCGCATATTTCTTCTCCGTCAGAGGAACCTCATAACGAAACGACGGTAGATTGAAAAGATGACGTTTGACAAACAAAATTTATATTTCTTACGTCGAAAAATAAAGAATTTTCATTTCCTTTCTCATTTTGGGGGGAATTTGCCATAGTTGCCACGCTTGGTTTAGTTATACAACGTATTCAAATATAGTTTAATAAGTTATGTTATATTGTACTCGTACACAGATAATTTTATAAACGTTACTTCGTTTGTAAAATGTTTGTAAGCGAATTCTCGTTTTTTTTAGTTCATCATTTCAGCCTATCACTAGTCCTCCTACTACTAGGCCTCCCCCAAAGATATAGGAGATTTTGTCATAGTTGCCATGCTAGGCGGGAGCGTAAGTCGCAGTTTATTTATTCCGATGCTCCAGGAAGATTCTGCTGCCCATCTCCTGGTTTTCATTTTCCCTATATCGACTTATACGAATCCCACTGGATGAGATGAGGTGATAGACTCTCTTAAGCCGCTACCACACGGCGACTTTAATTCAAATTAGCAAAATTTTATATAAATAATATATAAATTATATGGATAAACCATACGATAATTGAACCAAAGCAAAAAAGCGTGTACATGTTAAAAGACAAAAGCGACTTTCCGCACCTTTGATAGCAATCGTATGCTGATGTGTAAAACTTGAACGTAAGTACAAATAAGGAATGCATTTTTTTGTATTTATTTCAAATGTCTCGACAGTTTGACAAACAAATAACGATGTTGGTCCTAACGATTTAAGAGTTAAATGTTCAATTATCCAGTTAAAATGAAACTTTGTTTACGGCTGACCTTGTTTTAAACCTAATTAATAGTCATACGGTATAATTAAATATTGCCTGTTGTAGGTAATATTTCAAATAAATTGTATTGTTTGTCCGCATACTAATCTGTGATCTTTGAATTGACTTCAGCACTAGGTTCATTATTTTTATTTCCTAATTACGTGGTTTTGAATGATGTATATACATCTCATGGCTTTGAAATAATGTTAGATTATGATGTAATTTAAGGAATGAGCCATTTATGTTTAAATATAATCCATCACCCCATCTGGACTCGTCTGTGTCGCTGTTGTCTAAGAAAATGGCCTGAAAAATGTCTTGGCCTCCGACAGAATGCAGAAAAACCATCTCTAAAACGAGTAAAGTAACAGCCTACAAATGTTAGATTGCTGAACACAGGCCTCCTCTCATTTCCAAGAGGGTTTTGGAGCCGTAAAAGATACGATACTCCAATGCGGGTTGGCGGACTCGAAAAGTATTTTTATTCTTCAGACATGCAGGTTTTCTCAGGATGTTTTCCTTCACCGCAGCGTGAAGTGTTTTACTCTTAAACAGTAAGATAAAGTGTATTATGGGTACTTTATTTACTTTGTACTTAGATTTCCTATATATTGTTGGTGTGTTTTAAAATATATATTCCACATGTACAAGTACCCACATCTGAAACAACTATCTATAGGAAATATTTGTAAAAGTAATTGTTCCGTGCAGGGATCGCGTCAACGAACCGAAGCACAGAAGCCAAAAAATAAGACGAGGCGAATACACCAGGTTAATACAAACAACATTTTATATTAAAACAATTGTTGACCAATCCAATTATAACGTTTGATTTACATATCACTACCCACCCATGAAGTGCCCATTAATTTCTGCTTTTAGCATAACTTTGAAGCTTATTATCATCACAAACGTAAGTAATAATTATTACTCTGTGTCATGTTTGCTGGTAGGATTCCTTACTGTCTTTCGGTCTAAACGGTGCCCATCAGATTACACTTAATTACTGGGCATATGAGATTTAAGAACTGATGGCTCAGGGTGACGGCCGCAGTGTAGTGACACAAAGAAATATTCTAGCTGACACGGCATTTATTATGGGCCGACGTTGCACTTACCAGCAGGCGAACGTTTTGCTCGTCTCGTCACTTTCTATTATAAAAAAATGTGATTCAATAAACCTATAGATTAACGAATGTTCCGACCAACTTTTTGACATTGGATCTCTAATCAATGCGATTATCAAACTTAAAACGCTTATTTATCAATCGCCGCTCCTGACTAACTTATGTCCAACTAATATCGCTCGATCTCAATGAAGTAAAACGAATCGTTTTGTCACTTTGTTGCCCAATCAGGTTTCAAAACTAGTCAAAATGTTTGTAGGTGAATGTCGTGATCAGACGCATTGTTAGAAACAACTTTCAATGCATAAATACAAACTCTTAGTGTTACTAATTTGTTAGCTAATCTTCAGGTTTTATGTTGACAACATTGACTCGTTGACAGATCTTCGTATTAACTGTACACAAAATTAATTTTAAATATAAAGAGTAAATATTCTGATGTTTTAATAAGATTTGTGATGTAAAATTGTTTTGGTTTTATATATGTTCTAATTCTATGCTTCAATTAAGGTAACATTAATAAAGTAGATAACTTTTTACTTATGAATTTGATTAATTATAAAAATTAATGTTTATATAACTTTACTACAGTTTATTCCAATTTATTAATGGTTATAAAGTTGTAACTTTTTTCGAGGACTTTAATTTAGTCTCTCACACACACACACACACACGCACGCACGCACGCACGTACGCACGCACGCACGCACACACGCACGCACGCACGCACGAACTCACACACACACACACACACACACACACATACACACTGCTTATCTATGGACCACCGGTTGGGAACCGATGACTATGGAAACATATAATATATCACTAGCTGATGCAGATTTTTAAAATATCCTGTGGGAACTATTTTATTTTCTGGAACAAAAACTATCCTATTTCCGTCTCCAGGATGCAAGCTATCTCTGAGCCAAATTTCGTTGAAATCGGATCAACGGTTGAGCCGTAAAAAAATAACAAACAGACATAGGGACAGAGTTACTTTCGCATTAATGGAGTAGTAGTTAGTATGGATTAGATAGTATAGTATATAGTATAGATGGACCAAATTATGTCGAAATATGTTATGTTATGATATGTTATGACATTTTAATTAATTTTTTTTAACAGTCTTGGTACGTGTTCTAAGCAAAAACGCAAATAATATGTATAAGCACGGCGACTGTAATCGATAACTAATTGAGGGTGCAAGCACGTATGCGGAGATTACATACTGATGTTACAATGTAAAATACTTCTTACGTGACAAGATGTGATATATCAGTCTCTGTACCAAACCGGGAAACCAGCGAGCGTGTTATATAAAGTAATGCATTAAGGAAGATATCGCACGCAAAATACGTTTTTTTTTTTATGTAGATAACTTTGTTTTTGCATCAAAATTCCTTAACGTCCTACTAATTTCGGTCAATATGCTGTTTAATTTAAAGTCATCATTTATCATTTCAGCCTATCACTAGTCCACTGCTGAACATATGCCTCCCCTATAGATTGCCACAAAAAATTGTAGCTCTCATTTTGGCTATTTTGCCATAGTTGCCACGCTTGTCATTCAGATTACTTTTTATTCAGATGTTTCAGGAAGATGCTTCTGCCCATCTTCTTGGTTTTTGTTTTCCCTATGTCGACTTTTACGACACCCACGGGATGAGTACAGGTAGATTCTCTTATGCCGCCACCACACGGCTACTGTTAAAAGTCTTGCAAAGAAATCGTTAAGAGATATTTTCATTGATATCATCAATAACAAGCTGATAGTTAACAATCCACTATTAGACATAGGTCACTGGCAGGCAGATTGGCTATCAGTTTTAGCCCGAATTATCGTAGCAGTGTAATGAAATATTTTTTGCCATATCTTAATGAGATTGCTGTCTGGAGAAGAAAGAGGCGAAATACATTCCGCGCGGTTCCTTTTTTGGCAAATATGATTTTGATATTACTTTATTATAGCTTAATAGAAATCATTACACGTAATTAATATTTGAAGCAGCGTGGCAATGAATAAATACATGGACATCATCAATGTATTATTGAAAGTTATAATAACCCTGAAACTACTCTAAATTGCGCGTCTCAATATTTTAGGGTGGCATATTTAGGATTATTATGCAATACGTCGGAGGCGTAAGTACGTAGGTGTCATTTACAGTTAATGACCTTTGATACCAAGCGGACGAGATGAGATGATAACTCTACCCATCACCTCGCGGCGATTATCCTCGTACGTTTATTGCGTCGAACAGATTATTAATAGTAAAAAAAAATCTATGTAACTTATGGGGAGAAAGAATGTAACAGAATAAATTTCAAATATTCAAATTGAAATTAAGCTTATTGTAATTGTAAAGTTGACAGGCAAATGCTTAAAATTTTAAGTCCGCCTTTTGTTCCTTTAGAACAAGGCCTGGGCAGCCACCCAGGCAGCGAAACATATTTCAGACTTGATTTTGCTGTCGACTGTTTAAAACCGAACATTAATAAATTACTGCCTTAAAAACCTCGGCAAAGGTCGCATTAAATCTAGATTTGGTAAGTAATCTTCAATTTGATTAATCATATGTGTAACATGGTCACTTGCTTTCAGTATTAACATTATAGTACCATTAAAAGAGAGTTCGACCGCCGTCAAAAATTTCATTACAGTTATGGCTCAGCTGAAAAATAAGTTGGGCAGCCTTGCTCTAAGATAATTGTAAGGTTTCAATGAAGTTTAAACGACTAAATAAAAATACCACCTAATATACCTTAACTTGATGTAATTTTTTTAACTTTAGAGACTATGGGGTAATGTTAATAATTATGCAGTATTAAGTTTGAGCGAAAAGTATAATTTGTTACATACGTCAATTGATAAAAAAAAACAAACTAATGATACTAGCTAGCGGTTTGAATTATCTTCTCACTACATTGTGTACATCAAATAAATTGGATCTAGGCCAAAGCAATAAATATCATAAATAAACTTCTTTCATACATACATACAGTCAGGCGCTATTCCCATATAAGGGGTAGGCAGAGACCATACCCGTAGCCCACTTTTCGCCCCCGCAGGAACGAACTAGAGTTCTCACGAGCAGAATAGTGACAGCATTGTATATTAGGGTGTTATTCTGCACGTATAGTATGTACGTACAATGCCTTAGTTGCCTTTTACGACACCTCGGTGGTGGTATTCTACTCTGCCGGACAACTGACGGCAAAAAATTTTCTTTCTTTAGCTGCATTCTATGCATTGCATATAAAGCACATTTTGTCTCGGGTTGTGGATTCGAATTATTCAGACGGCTTAAATTGTTTGTACTCGTGCATTTCGATTTTCCCCATGTCACTGACCCTACTTTTTTAACTTTCGATCAATTATGTCCAATAAGTATTGCCGCGGATACAGTAAGGGCAAGTGAGTGTATCTGTTAGTAAGAACACGGTACTGTAACATGTTACATGTGCACAGTTAACTACTTTTGATGATTCATGTAAAATGGCTATTTGGAAACGGTGCTTAGAAAAAATACAGCTGCTTAGACTAAGTTCTAAAATTAATTTCAATATTTATGCACTTTCCATCATTCCTATTCCTATTGACGTTCTATCGTGAAATTAGTATACCCCAAATTAATTTTAACTAATTTTGGCACTCTACCTAATCTGTTGTAAGTGCAAATGTATCCAAACAAATTATAGAATTTCTTTATTTATAATCGTCAGTGATTCTTTACACATTCGAAGTTTATTTTTAATCATAGAATTTTTCCATTATAGCTCTAGAAGGAAACTTCTATGATAGGCCGTTACAGCGATGGTTACGTCATTTAATAACAGTTTATCGGAAATAAATTTAAACAGCTTTCTGTAACAAGTTATACTTTTTATTTTTATTTATTTGGGACAGCAAACAATTACATAATAACGCTTAAACTATACAACATATTAATTTATAACTGAACATGAAGTAATTATGTAACCAGCACCGATATTTACATAATAATATTAAAATTGGTTATGAATGAGACAGTGTATGCAAAGCCACTGCATTTATGACAATAACGTATACTAAGAATCTAAAGATAATATACTAATTTAAGGAAAACAATTGAAAAACGAAATTCAAAATAAAGATATTTATAATTTAAAGACAAAATATTTCAATATAAATAAATATTTATATAGTAGTAACACGTCCACGGTTGTACAGTGAAGAAGTTAAATTTGGGATATATTTGCACGAAAGGATCAATCTATACTAATATTATAAAGCTGAATTGAGCGATGTCTTTTAAATTAAACGGCGGGTGAACCCGCGGGGCACAACTAGTATAATATAATATTAATAAAAGCACCAAATTTTAGTTACGGATGATTTTCCTAGGTATTTTTTTTCATGCCTAAAGAAGAATCGAACTAACCAAAAGGATTTAATTTAAAAATTTTGCCTTAGTAAGTAAAGTATTTTCATAATATTAAATATTTTTATTTATTTTATATATTGGAGAAGAACGGCAATTTAATATTGATTACTAGATGGAGTGGCGACCTGCAATAGTTCCTGAAGTATGTAAAAATGCATTGTATAAGCTAAAAATATAGAAGCCTTTAGGGCCTTTAGTCTAGTCAAGTTAAAACGCATGTTATTGTAGAAAAAAAAAGAACAGAATAAAAATAATAGAAGATCTCAGATAATACAATAAAATTATTATTATTTTCTCTTCGTAAATAATATGTTATAGTTAAAAAGCTAAGGAAGCGTAAATCTATTTATAATGTATATATTACTCTATTTACTAATATAAATATAATATTCCCTATAAAAAAATTACCAGGGCTAATCAGGGCCGTGTGGCGTGTTTCATAAAATTCAAATATCAAATCGATATTATGTTTATTTTAATAAATACCAACACATTGATACAATTATCAGTTCATACACTGCCAAAGACAAGTCAAAGTCACCATTTTTCATTCAGTTTAGGTTTGTGTAAGGCTCTGATGAACAAATCAATCGAGTCAAATCTTACAACGGTTACAAAAATAAGACCTCAGAGAACGGGCAAAAAAGTCTAGCGTATTTTTTTTCAATTCCACAATTCAATTTCTTTGTTACCTATATAGACATTTATGAATAAAGATATTGAAGAACTACCTTAAATTATATAACAAATATTTATATTCATATTTTCTGAACCCTGCAAGATAAAGAAATGGAACATACACGAAAATTTAAGGTAAAATTCCTGATTAGGCATTGTATAAATAGCGTAATTTATTACTTAAATTTTGGCATTTATTTTGAAATCACAGACAAATACTTCAATTTTATTATTGGTATAGATTATTGGAGGCAGTAATATCATCTCTAAATCACTACTCCATCGTAAATTCTATGAGCATTTATTGAAAGATGAATCATAATAATGTATAAAGTATAAACCAACATCTGCCTTATTGGATTGATCTATTGTTCCGACAGTCATGAATGTGAGTAATGCGAGTGCATCGTCATTGTATCCATTATTAATATTCGTAATTTACTTTTATATCTACTCCTCCGTGGGTTAGCAATTGCTATAAAAATAACTGTTTCACTACTACTTACAACTAAATACACTTTTAAGAAATTAAAACACTGTTTCAGTGTTTCATTCTTCGTTCGTATTTTCATTCGCTTTCCATTAGATACGAAAAAGGGGGTGCCAGAGTGTTGTTGTTCAGTATTGAGGTTGGCGACTTTGTTCAATTGATTGTTTTCCTCCTAAGGTGAACATTTACTGAACTTTTAATTATTTTATGCAGGTGTTTTTTATGGTAGTTACTGGAATATGTAGTTCTAGGCATTATCGGCCATATTGTCGCCGTCATTCAACATTGAACGGAAACTATCAACTAATCACGGAATTTTATAGCGGCAACGTGTACTCCCAAAGACATGCCGATGTGACAATCATGCGATAAGATCGCAGGTAGGCTAAGGTGCAGTGGCAAAGACACGGGGACAATCACAACACAACCAGAACAACTAGAACTAAAACTAGACTCTGACTAAAAGTTGAAAAATTAAACGGACGATTTGTCTGAATATTCTTATAACTTATTTTAAAAATATTGCGAATTACATCGTACAATGTCGAGACAAAATTCTTGTGTATCAACGTTAATTACGTTTGAGTGAAACCCGTTCTTAATAGTTATTGATGTAATTTTACCCGTTATGTCTCGTTTCCCGCGAGGGTGAAAAGTGAGTGGCATCTGCCTGCCCCTTGTACAGGAAAAAGGCGTAACTGTATGTATGGATTTTATTATATTAGAGATACTTATTCATTACTTGCTGGTGAACTCCCTTAAATTATTTTCTATAATAACAAAATATAAAATAATATGTATGTACTTTAAATTATATCCTTTATATACATACACCTTTACATAGTGTCATAATATACGAAAATTACTGCAAGTAAGTTTTCATGTTGCACACAGAAATGAAGTTTAGTGGTAAAAATGTTCAATGGCTTTACATCACATTGACCTATTTAAAAAGCAATGGAATTACGTTTAAGTTTTACTTTTAAGTTGTTCACTATGTAGGACTCTTGTACCCATTGTTACCTAAAGTACAGTTTTTTCTGTACCTACATGTTGTGGTTTAAGAACGACAAAATTGACGGTAATTTGAAACTATTTAAAATAGACATTAGATTTATTTTGAGATATAATTTCTTTTTAATCTAACAATTAAATGGAATTGAATATTAACACTATGTTTAAACAACTGGTTTCGTCCGAACAACTAGTTTTTGAAAATGTAAACATTTCAGAAAACAATTTATTAATTAATTTGTTGTATCAATTTTCTATTAGCTTATTTGTTAAATTAGATTCCATGATTTGAGTGCTTATTAAATAATAATAAAATAATTTTTTTAAATATTATATAAACGTCACGTCAACGTTAAGGTCAAAAATATCAAGTAATAAAAAATCAACTATTTGCTACCAGGCTGTCTGGATTATAAAATTGCCAAATATTTACCTACTTATGCAACTAGATTGTTACTTAACGAATAATAAACGTCTGGCCATGAAGTCAGCGAAACCCACGTGAATTTTGGCAAATTTTAAAGTTATTTAACATATTTTATTTTTTGTTAAAGTGGCCTACATTTTAATTGATTTATAATACCACTCACTTATCAAGGTTTATGTATTATGCAAATATTTTTACCATGACATGTCGAAGTATTTTTTAATATAGAATTCTATCTACTTGGTATGCCCGAGTTGTTCCCATATTTGTTAATTTGAATTAAAAAGTTCATAACTACTTACACTCGGGTGTAACCTCACGAAGAACGATGCCGCCGGTATGTGGTTCCTGTTGGGCCGGCATTGTTGTTGAGTTCACCGCAACTGAATGAACTCCACACAGAATGCACCTCTAAAATAATAGTTCAATAATGTTTTCGGACACTTAAAGAAGTAAATCTGACTTTTTGTGTATCATAATAGATTTTTAATTCAAGTTTATCTCATGTTTAACGCACAGATGTTTTGTTGTGATGAAATGAGAATGAACGGCTAACCGCGTTAAGTGATCGTGCGATACTGAGCAGTCCGCCTGCTGGGCGCAAACTCAGTGTTGTTCACACGACAGCGTGCTCTATACATTATAAGTTCAGCTTCGTTTGATGCAAGTGCAATTGCGAAGAAAGTACGACGGAGTTCGAGATGAGCGATTACAAAACAATTTTGCATCGTGTCAGACAGATGGCGGAAGCCTAGTTGCTTATAATTTTTTTGTAATGGTAATATTATCAAATATACAATTGATCGGTATTAATTAAAATTCAGTTAAAATATCAATAATGTAATAAAAACATATTTACACAATCTACTGGTATTATTTGACGAGCGAACGATGGGTCTTGCGTTCCATTCTCAGTCGAAGCTAATATTTGTAGGACGCAAAGTTATCTGCTGTCAGGTTTATTGGTGTTGTGATGTCTGTAATGCGGGAAGTATTGCTGAAATTGCTTCGGTCTTTTTATGTTATTGGGTAAGACAGACTACTAGTCTCTCTTACCTTTATCTACGGCGTAGTGTTTTCCTTTATCTACGGCGATCCAAGCTGAGGTTTCGACTTCCATAACATCCCTTGGATCGCTGCAAGGTCCCCCTTTCATTAGTCTGATGTCGTTATTCGTTATCAGGAGCGCAGCGGGGCGGCGGGCGGCGTGTTATCGCCAGCAGCATCGTTGCACTTACTCACGAGCCTTCTGCTCGCGCGTCTCCTTCAACGAAGCTGCAAAAGCCGCTTGTAAGTCGCAGTAATTTTCTTTCCGTGGGTTGCTCTAATTTATACCTTACTTTATATCTTACTCCACACGGATTATTGTGCCAAAAATTTACGGTACTGTAACATATGGAGAGCAGTCAGCACCTCGTCTCATCTTGTGGATGATTGTAAAAGTCGACTAAGGGAAATGCCAGAGAAATGTCATCAACTTCGACGGATGGTGGAATAACCATCAACTTAAATTAGCCAATCGGTGTTCGGCAAAGTAGTATAGCACCTACAACTTTCGAGGCGACTAAGGTATTGTACGTACAACCTTTATTCGTGCACGATAACACAATAATATGCAGTAATGTAACAATACTGCTCGTGGGAACGCAATGGGGAGTAAGAATTTAAAATTCTTTCCGAAATGGCAGCATCCGTCACGTCTTATTTCCCGTGACGCCGATAAGTGGGCTACATGAGTGGCATCTGCTTACCCCTTATATGGAAAAAGGCGTGACTGTATGTATGTATGTTAAGTTATCTAGACCCGTGATAGGGGAGCAGCGTTTAAAGTGCGAGGCGTCTAACACTGTGATCGCCAATCCACTTTCTAACCGTAGCTTTTTCGTCAAATCCTCCCAAGTTAAAGTTAGAAGCGGCCTATGACTAGCAGTGAACTGGCTTCCAGCTTAGAGGCTGATGATGATCATGAATATACCGAGATCAGAGACTTACTTCTGGTTGTCATCAATTTCGACGCGTTTGAAATCGACGTCATTATACATACATACATACATACGCCATTTTTCCATATAAGGGATAGACAGAGATCACATCCGTAGCCCACTTTTCGCCCCCACGGAATACGAGCCGTGACGGGTGGCGAACTACGTCGTCATTAACGGTAACGTAACAGTAACGTTTCAATATCTTCAAATAGTCCTGTTTAGTTTGGCGGTAGGATTCATATGTAGAAATATACTCGTAGATCTAGATAGGTACCACCGCAGCGTTAGTTAGTCTGACTAAAGTCTTTCATAGGTTAAATGTTCAAATGATAAAGGTTTCAACATTTGATCATTTCTGGCCAGATATAATAAACTGAGAATAAAAGAACTTCTAAATTATCTTGTAATTACGCATTCGTTCACCAGTTCAAGAGAAAAACTGGTTGATTCCTTCTAAGCCATGGAGCAGGTCGAAACATTCCATTTCAAAATCATGGTTGTTTTTTATTTTGAGTTCAGTGTAAAAGTTTTAAGTATTCCAAAAAGTAGGTTTTGTTCGATATGTTATTATCTGTTTTATATAATTATTACGAGTATATCCTAATATATAACTTTTTAGGACTGATTAACAGTTAACATACAAACTATATATACAACTTCTAAAATATTACTACTACTGCAGTTAGAGGAGACGTATTTCCCAGATCAGACGACCAGATCTGGCGGTTAGCTACCCTTTTCTATGGCAATATAATCTGCAAACAGTCTTTTAGTAAATAATAAGATATATATCGCACTAAAATGAATTATACTTTATACATTATACTTCATTTTCGGAATAAAAGTGGGTCACTTGAAACAGGCTGATAATGTAATAATAAATCACATTTTTTAGGTAAGTTAAAATGAATTTTCAATTTTCTATTAATAGATTTTGACCGAAAAATATTTTGGACTTTTTTATGTTTGGAGTAAATTATTAATAAAACCAAAAACGACGAGACATTTTTTAATTTGATTTTTAATGTTAAAAATTATTTATAGAAAATTAAAAAAGAACTTAGTTATTGAGATGAGCGACATCTTGTGGCCGAGAGATAAACTAAGGCATCTTTTCGTGTCGTGTTAGTTCATTCAACATTAGCTGTAAGAATACAGCGAAGGTTAACGTAAGATTTTTGTTGATTATGTTTTTGGGTTCGTGTCTTTAAAGTACCAACTCTTAGAGATCTGATTTTTACTACGGATAGAACTGAACAAGTCTTGATGTTATAGGAATATTAAGGGAAATAAAGCTTATGCAGTTAATATAATTAGAATCCTTCATACAAGTCTTCACGTTATCTCATGATGTTACAGTACAGCCAAGATTTTACCATTTATTTTTATCTAAAAGTACCTCACCTCAAATGTCAACTAAAGGAAATGCAAAAAATTGCTTGTGATCTCCGGTAGATGGCGGTTAACTATCTCTATTATGACTTATTACCGAAATATTAACGTACTAAGGTTGTACGTTATTGTACCGAAAATATTAAGACTGTGCGAGGCGTTTGACACTGCGAACGATAAGCGTGTCAATGACGGTTACTCCTTTTCCTACATGGGATAGCTTTACGATTATCCATCAGGGTCTGTTTACATGCTGATAAGGGTTTATAAAATAATCTGAGAACTTCACGCTTGCCGATGTTACATTCATGCAGAAGCATTCATACTAGGCGGATCGGTAAGCGCATTGGCTAAGCGATTACCTTCTGCGCTATGGGTCACGGGTTCGATTCTCTCTCGGGACCCATCTTGTATGGCCTACATTGCTACTAATTGTTACTTCGGGCTTGGGTGTTTGTGTCTGTGGAATTAGTCCGTTAAATGCATTCACGGTACAGGAGAAATCTTAGTCGGGGCCCGTTTCATCTTATGATTTAAAAAAAACCGGCGCTGTTGGTTATTAGCAGGATTCTCAAGGCAGTCTGAGATCTTTCAACGACAAGAAATATGACTGCTTATTAATATACAGCTTAAAAGCAAGGTATTTATTTTTTAATTCATGACAAAGGATTAAGTAAATTAATTCTCATTTTTAATGCACTGATGCAAAGAGCAGTAATAATCATTATTTTGTTCTTAGTAAAGTAAAGTTTCAGCCTATAAATGTCCCACTACTGAGCACAGGCCTCCTCTCATTTCTGAGATGGTTTTGGAGCTATGAAGAATCCGCCACGCTGCTCCAATGCGGGTTGGCGGACTTCACATGTCTTCGAATTTTTTTTTATTCCTCAGACATGCAGGTTTCCTCACGATGTTTTCCTTCACCGCCGAGCACGTGGTAAATCAGCTCTTAAAATTGCAATTAACAATCTTAGTGGTGCCGGCACCGGGAATCGAACCCAGGTCACTCGCGTACTATGAAATTTAAAGCGAGCGCCTAGCTCCTGAGCTACCACGGCTATTTTGTTGTTAATTTTGCAATTTTTTGTTCTTGTAATAGAGCTATAGTACTCGTAGAACAATAACCGTGCACGTTAAATTTCATACATATCAGAAAGCGTGCGACGTATTCTGTTGCATAATTAAACAATCAAACTTGTTAATTTTGCTGTTTTGAGTATTTTTTACTGTTTGTTTTGAAATTACGGCGAATAATTATAAATCGCGTAGATAATGGGCATGTCTGGGCGAACAAAATTCTTAGTTGCTAAGTTAGATACTGCATAAATAAATTAAAGTCTAAGTGACTGAGTACAGCGCATTTCAAACAAAACAGGCTTGCTGACTAATCACTAAGTAGCCATATTTGTTTCAGTAAGTTCAATTTTTTTTTTATTTACGATAACTTGATCTAAAATTAAAAAAAAATACTTGAAAATTATTTATTTGTTATTTTGATTCCGGTAGACTCTTCTTCTTTTTTCAATGCCATATTACATAATGTCATTTACAGATCACAAAAAAAAAATTACATCATAAATTTAGTAGCCAAGGGGGTTTGCAAGTGCAGGTATGAGTAAATTCCAAACACCTTTGTCCTCTATAAAATGATCTAATTTATAATAAGCTTTATGTAATAATGTCTTCTTGATAAGTTTTTTTTTAAATCCATGTTCAATTTTTGTGTTACACTTTTAGGAATTTTATTAAAAGACTTTATACATCTACTAAGAAAAGACTTTCTAGTTTTAGCCAACCTAAACATAGGAAGCACTATAACTTCTGTGAATATATAGAAGGTATTAGTGGTGACTAGGTCAGCCTGTCGAGTCGCGGGCCACGGGTTTGAACCGGTCGGTTTTGTGGACAAAATATCTCAACAATATTTGGATGAATCGTCTATAATTTTTTAAGTTTTATGTATCTACGCTTTACCGATTACAATGTAAATACACATTAGCAGTTGTCATGAGGTAATATAAATATTTTTAGTGAAAATTATAACGAAATACACGCAATTCATTATTATTGAGAAATTACATTATTTTGAATAGAAATGCTTTAAGTTTATCGCTCACCATTACTCAAATCTCTGCAAATGCGTGGGCCAGTACGGATACATCCAAGGAGGTCAAATCCAAGACTATTCCAATCTTTCTGCCGCACACAAATTATTGCTCTCGGGTCTAGATATACTGTGACTAGTGTACTCCATGTTTCTGATACTTCTGCTTGTAAACCAGAAAAATCGTTTGCATGATATGTATAGCTAACATAGACGCTTGAGGTGAAAAATGTGAATTAACATTTACTGTTGACACGCTCTTTACAGTGATTTCACGATCAATCGGTTTTTGAGTAACAGGTTATATGAACGTTTTAGTTTCGCGTAACGTTTACGTAAATAGCCTTGATATCGGAATGATTATACGGAAGGAAGTTATGCGGATCGCCGTGTGATATTCGGCGTAAATGCAAATGTTGCGTATATTATTCTTCTTGTCTACTCTTGTAATAGTAATATGTCTTACCGTGTGGTAGTGGTAAGATGAGAATAAGGATTCTAAGGAAAAACGAAGGCGTTTTTGTAGGTTTTGTAAAAGTCGACTTAGGGAAAAGTCAGCTGGTGGTAGGATTCCGTCTAGGTAGGTACCACTCCAGGGTTAGTTATTCTGCCGTAAAGCAATAGTGTGCAACATAACTGTGTTTCGGTTGGAAGGAAGTGTAAGCTATTGTAATCACTGTGCATAAGAACTGACGTCTCAGGGTGATGCGCGCAGTGTGGTGTCACACAGAAATGTTCTGGGTGACACAGCATTTTCTATGGGCAGACGTTGCACTTACCATCAGGTAAACGTTTTGCTCGTTTCATCACTTTATTCAATTAAAAAAAAACAGCAGAACCTGCGTAGCACCCTTTGTTTTACCAGACTGGTGGTAGGATTCTTATGCAGGAATTCGTCTATGTAAGTAGGTATAATCGCAGGGCTGGTTATTCTGTCGTGAAACAGTAGTAAAATTAAACGCGATAATATCCGTAAAATTAGTTTTATTTAAACGTGTATTGTTGTTCTTTTGTGTAGTGTTCGCGTAAATATAAGAAATCATTAAAACAATACACGTCCTAATAAATAGTGCTTATTACTCAGACGTGCATCTTGCATCACAATTTCAACCTTCATCGTCGAGCACGAATTAAATCTGCACTTAAAATTGCAATTAATTATTTTGGTGGTTTCTCGCGCAATATTGATATTGAACGTGAGCGCCCGGCCTTTAGTCGACCACGGTTCTCTTAGAAACATTTGTCGTAAAACCACTTGGCAATTGGATTGGCAATGGCAGCACTAGACTCTTCGCAACTTAGATGCTGTCTGTCAATGGGGCATTTTAGATCTGGCATTTTTTTTATTCTGTTGCCTTCTGAGGCCACGACATTTTTCTAGCATTCCACATAGTTATTTTTGAATTTTGTTGTGAGTGTGTGTTTGATAAGTCCAGTCACAACTGATTCAAATATGTCGTGCGACTTCTTCACTGATATACTAAAATGTTTTATTCTCAATATAATTACACTATCTTTGATATATATAACTTTTCAATATACTGTACAATAGTAGGTACTCACGTAATGACCATCTCTTTTATTCATATTCTTCGATAAACTTGTCGGCTTGTCTAGCAGAGATAGCGGGTTCGATTTCCGCTCGGAATAAATATTCCTAAGGCCTACAGATAGATGCTTCGATTTTGAGGTTCTGTGTGTGTACAATTTATGTCTGTAAAACGCACCCTCCATGCGGGAGAAATCCTAGTGGGTCATCATCTTAAACATAAATCTTAAGTAATAAAGAAAATAAAGTTAATTTGCTGAGATCTGCATGCAAAATATAAAATGGTGTGTATAAGTTTTTGAAAAGCACCGCCCGTTCTCCTTGTGAAAGCTATTGTGGGAGGGCAAGCTTTTAATAAACTTTATTTTATTTATAAAAATGGATTTCCTAAAAGTGAAGCTTGATTCCGAATACTCCCAGAAGCTAGTAACTTTGCCAACATATTATTATAGTGCCACAAGTATATCCGCAAACATAGAGGCACTTTAGCCTAACTTACCCGCGCTCGAAGTTATTAGGCTATGAGAGGAAAATTAGTATGCAGTATCGGAGATACGGGATCACTCGCTACACAACCACACCAATAGTGTTTTTGTACATATCTTGGCTTGACTGGGATTCGATTCTAAGATCCGCAGTAAAAAAGTCAGGTACTTTAAAAAATAGGCCAAGCAGCCGTCATTTTAAAACAACGTGTAACGAAACAGAAGCAGCCTTAAATATAGATGCATTTGGACACCGCCGAATCGCTTGACCTTGACATGTCGAGTATAAAGCACTATATCAGACCGCTTAGCGCCATGAGACGTGCAAAACTCTGTGAAGCACGACAAATAGCGGAAGCTTTTGGTTGTAATAGTCGTTTGGCTCTTAACCGCTGTTTATGAATCGATCACGCTCACGCAACAGGCAAGGCAGATATAGTTTGCGCTCTATGTATTGCTGTGGATTTGGGAATTCAGATAGGTTAGTTCAAGTATCAGTGCGCAGGAGTTGTCCGCGCAGTCGTCTCCGCAAGTCAGTACAGAGCACGCGCAACTCTCGGTCGTTCCCTGTGGTCGCACTGGGGTGAGCACATAATTGAATTAATATTTTTCTGCACAGGTTCTTGTGATAAGATGCGCTATTTTTTATTTCCATATTTTGTTATGAAAGCTTTGGTAATGTTTATGAGTTCATAGTTCAGTGACCTATCGATCTACGATAATGTTGCTCATGGCAACATTGTTAATTTCTGTCATTAAACATTTTGAGTATCGTTATTGTTAAATAATTTAGACGTTTCTCTATAGAATCTATCAAAATGATACGAGTATGATAATCAAAATATGTAATTAAGTAAAATTTATGTAATGCACGTTGCCTTTATTTGTTTTTTCAAATATATGACCTTCATAGATAACCAATAATAAAGTTGATGCGATAATCGTTTTTAGAATTTTGGTCTGTTTATCTGAAAGTTTGTCTCGAATAGGCTCCGAAACGGCTCAACGGATTTCAATGAAAATTTTAGGGATTAAAACAGGAATTTCAATTAAAATCTTCGTGTTATTCGTGATCGGTACGTTGCATGGCCCAGAAGATATTGACATAATATAATTTTTGTAATATCATTTAACGCGAGTGAAACCAGTTTGGGCAAAATCCAAACGTTTTATTTGTGACTCATTTGAAGAGTGTCATGTAGGTACGGAGAGGAAGATACACTGGAAAAAAAAATCACAATTATTGCATTTGTTTATAGAAAAAATCACGTGTTTTGTGTTTATTCCTATCCACGTGCTGACGATGAGTGAGTGTCAAGGACACTCACTCTGTATGTATTTATCAAAATATAATAACTATTTATTATACAACTAACCAGCAACTATTAATAACTTATTATTGAAGCTTGTGACGCTAAACTACACTCAATATTTTATAAGTACCAATAGTTGATGACCGGCTAGCGGTAAGAGTAACTATCTACTACACCTCGGATCCTGGATTAAATTTCATTGGTTTTTACTTTTCGTTATTTTCTCTCCGATCTACATTTGTGAAAATACAAAAATAGTTGATTTTCGGGTCTTTTATGTTGTCTCTATGTCTGTCACTGCATCCTAGCCTACCTTCCATCTTATCGGGTAATGAGCGCGGGTAGGTTGGGACGAGTGAGTAGCCGTCTGTCTTGTTGGTATTACAATATCTTCTGAGCTTTTGACGGTATTAGGAAGTTGTCGCTGTGTTCGATAATTAGCTAGGAGGTAATCATACGGATAGTCAGTTTATAGCACTTGCTTATTTACAACCAGTTAATGCCCGCGACTTGGTCCGCGTGAATTAAGTTATTTTTAAATACCATGAGAACTCTTTGAATTCCGGAATAAAAAGTATACTATGTCCGTCTCCAGGATGCCAGCTATAACAGTGCCGAATTTCGTCAAAATCGGTTCAACTGTTGAGCCGAGAAAAACTAATAAACAGACGGAGTGCCAGTTCGCACATATAATTTTAGTATGGATGAAGATATCGTGATATTTTTTTGTTTAAATAAGGACCAAGTGTTAAGAATTAAAACTTTTTTTTAATAGAAATCTATCGAGTAGTTTTTGCGTTAACGCAGACCTCTATCATTTTTTTTATATAGATTACAAATTATAAGAAATAACTAAACAATAAAGTACAGCCAAAATATATATAGTTGTCGTGCATGTATTTGTTGTAATACACATGATTTATTTTCCATTTCAAATATCATACCTATTGGAGATAATAAGAATCAATCTGAAAAAAAATATTTGATATTTTTTCGCAGTTGGTATCAAACACCCAAACATAATACAAAACAAAATTATTACAGACGCTATTACGCATTACTTTAAAAGTCAAAATCAATATTTAATTTTACCATTTATTTAATATTTTTGTTTACATTTTTACTGACGTCCGCGTGGTTAATTGGTTAGAGTACTTAGCTACCACGTCGCGGGTCCTGGTTTCTAATCCAAGCCGGCCAGGGCAACTAGACCAGAAACAATTTGATAACTTCAAACACTATTCATAAAGAAAGAAAGAAAACATTTATTGCGGAAATAGTTGTTGCTGTGGTTTATAATCGGCCAGGAGAACATCATCAATATACTATATCAATATACTTTGTGACATACAGACAATGGAAAAAATGCACTTTAAATTTTGTGTCGTAAAGTGTTTTTCAATTATGACCTTTATATAGAATACCTTGGAATTTTGAGTTGCAAAATATAGTGATTCAGACCCAGTATATTGATTTTTATTAAAATAATCTTTGTTGGTACGTTATCTGTTGCAGTCGCGATCGCTGGCGAGCGGCGCGCGTCTTATTGACCTTCGTGTGGTTACTCATTGAACATGTGTTGGAACGTAGTCTCCTATATATAGGTATACATACGTAAATGGTACGCACGAATTCTTTATTTTATTTTAATATTCCGAACTTTTCGTAGATTTCAAATACAACACGTAAAATTGCAACCTACACATTTTTATAACTATTGCGTAACTAAATATATATAAACGGTCGAAAATACGTAAATAAGTAGTAACGGTATGAATAGCGCAATGGCTAAGCTTGTGCATGTGTCTGTCAAACGCACCCACAAAATCCTAGTTATAAAAATTGTTAATAACAGTGCATACTGCCTTTGTTTGATTAAATTAAATGGTAAAAAGAGGAGTTGTGGGATAGGTACTACTCTAGCATCAGGGTATTTCTTTCAACAAAAAGTAATACGCATGTATTAATTTTTGTCGAAAGAGTTACCCCGATCCATTAAATAAATCAGTATTTTTCTGATACCTCTAGTGGACAGGATAGAAATCAATACATTTCAGCACTTTTGCTCTTTGCTATTCCAAAAAATTATCATTTCAATATAATTGAACAGGAATTCTTAAAGAGTGGCCACACTGATACGGAGGTTGACTCCATGCATGCAGCTATTTAAACAGTGTCTAAAGATACACATTAATCAGAGTTAGTGAGTGGAAAAAATATTTTTACAATAGCTAGAAATAAGAGGGTCACAACTATTACGAAATAGGAGGTAAAGCAAACAAGAGATCAAAAATTTTAAAGTAAAAGATTAAAATTTTATGAGATATTTTACTTCAAAAATCTTAGCGCTGCAATAATGAAAAATGAAGATAACATGAACGAAACAGTAAGTTGGCTTAAAATAAAACGGATAAGTATATGAATATAAGATAAGATTAAGTCTCCCTTAAAAGATTTCGTGTTAAGAATTAAAATATATATTTTAATTATGATATGTTTCAGAATTTATCATTTAACAAACACAATTTATCAAACATACTCGTAGATGTTTGTCAAATCAACGTTAACACGCCTAAAAGTAGAACTAATAAGGCCTTACCCACCTACAGGTAATGTGCAATTACCTGATGAAATACAACATTTATATTCCACACAATTACCAATTAGTCTTGCCGAAAAGAAAGACCTGGTCAATATGTGTGAAAAACTCATTATACCTTAAGAAACTTCATGCATGGGTCCGTGGTATGAAAACTTACAGCAAACAACCAACATTTGAGAATGACGAGGAGTGAATTCATTATACCTTTTTAGTCTTCCTTCTACTAAATAAATTAATAAAGTACAATAAATGTTTTATTTGTCGAGAGGTAAAATCCAATGAGTCGGTACCCCTAGTAACTTATAATAATAATTTAATAAGTTACTAGGGGTACCGACTTATTGGATTTTACTATTAAAAATGGACCACCCTCGAAATTTCAAAATATTTTTTTTTTATTATTTGAATGCTCACGTTACAAATATTCGCTGTAGTGATTTTATTTTAATTTTTTTTCCTTAACACTGAATAACTCGAAAGTAACAATTTCACACTTATTGGGTTTTCGCACTATAATATGGTATACCTGATAAAGTAAGGACAAGAGGCCGGTAAACTCTGTTTTGTCAATATTGGCTAATTAATTAAAAAAAACACAGCGGTCAGGATTTTTAAGTTAAAAACTGGTGTTGTTTTCTTTTTGCAACACTTAAATCGGACAATAAAGGTACAGGTAAACGAAAATAAAAAGAAATATTTCGTTTTAATAACGCCCGGGACGCGGTCTCATGTATGTGTTAAACTAAACAATTTGCCTGGGTATTCTTTTAAAATTACGTCTTGTGTAAGTTTTCTCGCCAACTTTACAAACAATAACCAATGTCAATAATAATCAAATACTATAATATTAATATAATAATATCATACCTTATTTACGTCTATTGTAAATTTATTATAAAAATTACCAGTACTTAAATAAACTAAGCGTACACATGTTTCAATTTTATTAACCTTTTTTAAATATTTTTTTATCTACAGTTTTATTACTTTACTTGATTATATTGGACGTGAAAGATACAAGCTCACCGATGTTGACTGTGACCTCAGCAAATCCTGCTTGTTTAATTTGCCCCTTTCAAGGCAAACCGCCTTTGAGGAATCTCTGTCGAACACTTATAAAATACACATGTTATTTAATGACGTCCATTACATAATTCGTAAATTTATGATTATATTTGTAATTAATAATTTTATATAAAAAATTACTTAAAATAACATAACATTTTAGCATAAACCTTTAACATTAATTCCAAAAAAAGCTGTAATTTTCTTATTACAAACAGATACTTTTATATATTTGTATATATGAGGCAAGATTTATTCTGTCTGCTTATTATAAAACGTATCTCAGAGATGAGAACTGTGTTGTTATTTTTTTATTCAAAGAACCTGAGATAAAGTCATGCAATAATTTGACATACAATTAATTTTACATGAACATAGAACGGAGGACGTGAATTTTCCTCTCGTTTTAGGTCGTAACAAAAGTCAATATTTTTAATGTAGCTATTGTTTTTATTGGACACGTACTAATTACATATATAAAGTCACGCCTTTTTTCCCATAGAAAGGGTAGGCAGAAGCCACACATTTAGCCCACTTTTCGCCCCCGCGGGTAACGAGACGTGACGGGTGGCGAACCACGTCGCTGTTTTGTACGAGTAAAAAAAAATGTTATTCCCCATTGCGTTTCCACGTCCAATGACAGTCCTGCGTAAGAGGTGAGAGGTAGGTGGTTGAAGATTTTTTATTATTAAATTATACTGGAGTGGATAGGAAGTTTTTGTTGATATGCACCAAAAATGGTGCTTACTAGATTGAAAGGTTCATGGTTGGAATGTGTTTCTGTCATTATTTGTGTTTATTATTATCTACCTATGATAAATAGTAAAATATTATAAAAAAGAGTGCGTACAACTTACTTATAATTAAGGCTCGGGTACGCATGGGTAGAAAGATATAAGAACGGTTAGTACTTTATTTGAACAAATAGAACAACGACAATCCATTCATTATCATTTTATGTAGCGACTATTCTCATCGACGGCTATGCATGCTGGTCAAATAAGATTACGTTATTTTACCAAAATGATGTTTTATTTATGGGAACATAAACCATGAAATATAGCCAATATTTGATGTCATGGTAGCAAAATAAAACGACCGCTCTCGACCGCTGAACAAAGGGAGCCGCGGACCTCGATGATGCCCAAGTATCATGAAGCCGGGCGGCGGCGCGGTGTTCGAGAGACACCGCGGCCGCTGTATTTTTTAACGAGCGTTTTAAAATTTTAAATAAAAGAAAATATGTAATTAAAATTAGAATAGTTTCTAGTTTACAAAAAATATATGAGTAGGTAAGTAATTAATAGATTTTATTCTACTATTCTCGAGTAGCGCTGGCCAGCGTAGGGCTGGTCGCTCACACCGCGGCATTTTTCTTACTTTTAGCATTTTTATACCTATGGTAACTGCTAAACGATAGTTCCGATTCGAATAATTTAAAGAGGACTTTACATGTACATAATGAACCTTGACTATGAAACTATTTTGTAGGATAAGGATAATTATCATGATACGAACGTCATCATATTTCGATTCTACCCGTGTTCTGATAGAGTAATTTGAACAAAAAGCGATTATTGTGACTCAACTATAATAGTTAGACATATAGCCTCGCGGACTTTTTTGTGAGTAATGATGAGTACTATGAAAATGTAGTACATTATTTTCTTTATCATTAATAGTTTTTACAGCGCACGCCAAATAATTACTTTTATCAGTAAATTTTTGATACCTTGAGTTACATTTTAGCAGTTTTCGTAGGAATTTCGGTTTTTATTTTAAATTAAATGCAACTCATGTTAGTCGGTGATAATGTAGTTGTATGTAGGTGAAAGAATTTTTAAAATCGGTTCAGTAGTTTTTCATTACAACCAAACATACAAAAAATCAAATCTTTCCTCTTTATAATATTAATTTTAGATAACTTCAAATTGTGGTTAAAAACTTAGTGGTGAAGGCTCCGCTCTGCAAAACTCACTCACAATTCAGGTTAATCACATACTATGAAATTTTAGGTGCACCCTTTCTCTGGTCTAGCATCGGCTCCAGGCCGTTTGTCTATGGAATGGCGTTGTAGGTTATAACAATTTGGTAACTGGCGGGCCAGGCCTTGGGTTCGATCATCTGTTTCAGCACCACGAAAAATAACAATTGAAATTTTTGGTGCTAACTTATCGTGTAGCGTAGAAAAACATTTTCAGGATTCGTTTTCTGGGAAATAAAATATATTTCGATGGATTGTGGAGTCTTCCCATCTCCAAAACCTACGTACAAATGGGCAGTGCACAGCCCTATTTTACTGTTTTACTGCTAACATTGTATGCTAAATGTCTTAAAAATCACCATAATTTGTGTTGTGTTTTATGTTTTATGTTAAAAAAAACAAGAAAGTACGAATAATAAGCACGTACATACTACGAGTATATTAGGTTAATACTTCTAAATAGGATAATTTCTTATCCAGTTAACAATGTGCTAACTTTATAGGAAAGTTTCCCACGCATTCAAATAGATGTCGTGACTGGTCTATGTACTGAGAGCTAGTTTCCTGCTAACCGGTGGCTTACGAATTTCACTTACTTTCTCCACTGGCTGTATCCCTGGTACGAGTACCTACCCTACTGATATCAAACAAAATGCATCGATTACTTCAAAGTTGGAGTAATTATTTAATACTAGGAATTTCGATCACAGCTCACCCTGTGGTCGAAATTCCGAAATTCAAAAAATGTTTAAATTTTAACATTATTGAGGTTTGAGTAATTAAGTGTTGGCAACATTTTAAAATTCTATGGCGACAATCTCAACTCTGGGCGTCTGTTTGACCACAGACTATTGTGCTCGACATTGGCAGTATACATGTAAACAAATGACAGACTATTTTGTGATTGACATTGTCAGTATGAACGTAAATAAATAATGTTTAATTTTATTCTATTTAATGTATTCGTAACGCATCATTTAATATGAATTTTAGATTGCTCGCTTTATCTCAATACAAACTTTAACTATGGCAAATCTTACTCTTCTTCTTGCGGGCAATATGCTTAAAAAGGTGTACATTTTTTTGTCTTCACGTATTTATAGACCAAACCATATTCCACCAAAACAGATTCTTCTGTGCAACCCAAAGATAAACTGATTACAACTTTTACAACGAGACTGCAACACTTTAGACTCTGCCTGCTTATCTTCGTTGCTTATACTTATTATCGCGCGTATGGTTATTATCGCATTTTAGGTATGCTGTATTTGGAAGGTTGTTCAATTATCTGTTGGAAATAACGAGAATTTTAAAACCTTAGGTGACTCTCGAGACCTTCAGACGGAACGGACGGAAAAAAATGATAAAAAATTTAAATTACATTTAATTTCTTTAATTAAGCATATTCCTGGTTGTTGAATATTAACACATTATAGTTTATAGGAAAACTTATAACAATAAAAAAATGTTTTGTGTCTTACATACATGTGATTTTGGACGAAAAAGGCTTTTGTTACGTAGAAAGAGGCTTAAAGAATAATGACAAATAATAAAGTATGAAAATATAAGTAAACTTGTAAGAATTATGGAGGTCTGTAGATGAAATAAAGAACTTTAACCATACCAGTCAGTTTTATTTTAAATAACTTTTTGAAATGAAATAACATCCTATAAACGTCTCAATGCTAAGCATAGGTTTTCTCAATTTTTGAAAGGGTTGCCGAACGTCTCTTATCTTCGACATATTTATTGTATTGGAAGATCGAAGAGTGACTATCAGGCATGTAGCTGAGGTCACAGGGATCTCATATGGCAGCATTCAAAGAATCCTTGCGAACGAATTGCATATGAGAAAGGTCTCCGCGCGTTGGGTACCGAAAATGTTAAACGACGAGCAAAAGAAGAAACGAGTCGACATGTCAAGAGCAAATCTCGAAAAGTTCCAGGCAGACAAGGATAATTTTTTGTCACGTTTTGTGACCATGGACGAGACCTGGATCCACCATTTTGATCCTGAAACAAAACAACAATCGATGACATGGAAACGATCCGATGAACCGACGCCGAAGAAATTCAAAGTGTCAAGCTCAGCAGGGAAGGTTATGGCGTCTGTTTTTTGGGACGCTGAAGGAATAATCATGGTGGACTACTTGGAAAAGGGGGCCACTATTACAGGCTCCTACTATGCAGAACAAATAAGAAGATTGCGGGAGGCTATTAAGGAGAAAAGGCGAGGCAAACTGCGGGCTGATCTCAGTAATGGCAGTAAATTATCTATTTTTTGTATTTAGTGTAAATGTCTTAATATTAAAATATTTTATTTAATAGGTGGTATCATTTGTAACGCACTTATCTAATTGTCATTTGTTTAAATTGTGTAGACACGATGATGTGTACTTTCTCCGAATTTTATTTTCTGGAAATTTTATTTTTTTGGTAATTTTATAATTATTTGTTGTAATTGTAAACTTTTTGTTGCTATACAATTAGATTTTAATAAGTATTTGTGAATCAAAACGTTTTTCTTTCCAAAAAACGATGAAACTAAAAATTATTGTTAGTGAAACTTATATACATTTATCGTTAAACAAATTTATTTAATAATTTTAGCTCTGAGATAGGTTTTTCTTTTACGTAGCATTCATCAAAATTATTTATGTTCTAAAGTGTAACAACTGAAATGTGCTTTTTAATAATGGCTTATGAATAAACTATGAAGCTAATCCGAGTGCATCATTTATCATATCGTATTGCAAAACTATGTTGTAATAAGGTACGATATTGTTGCAAACCATATACGGATATCGGTATTCAAACAAAGACGGTATGTCAAACTGCTCATGTAGCTGGGAAGGAAATGTGTATACAATAATCTCGTGTACAAAGTGTGAAAGTCTATCACTGGTATACTTTCTCTCATTCTTATAGATGTAGCAAAATTTTATTTGTTCTTTGTATACTTGTCATGCTGATAAAGTTAAAAAATAAAAGAATTCCGTTGTCCTTAAAAGAAAATTTATTTTTAAAAGTTTTCTATTGTTTTATTTTTAAAGAATGTGTAGGTACTGTAGCCCACTCGGAAAACTTAAATTTCCTAAACCTTTTTGATGATAAATTAATGCTCAATTTTTAAATTAATGTAAATTTTTCCATTCATCCGAGATTTTAAGCACTTTGTTTTTCATAAACCACCAATATTTAACCAATAATATTTAACTAAAATCCTGTCAATGGATTGTAGGATTGTAGGTTCTTTTTATTTGATAAAGTGTCGAGACTGGTAAGTGCAACGTTTGCCCATAACAGATGCTGTGTTACTCAGAATATTTCTGTGTAGCACCACACTGCGCCCGTCACCCTGAGACATAAGTTCTTAAGTCTCATATGCCCAGTATTACGTTAGCTGTCAGTGCCCTTCAGACCGAAACACATATATATTTGCACACTATTGCTTCACGGTAGAATAACTGGCCCTGGGGTGGTACCTACCTAGACGAATTCCTGCGTAGGAATGCTACCACCAGTAGCTTTTCCTTTTAAATTAGTCTAATGATTTCATTTCAATACTGTACGTTATAAAAAAATAAACCATCAGTTACATTACATGTATTAATTAAAATAATTTCCCACGGAACATAATGAGCAATACTAAAACCAATTCAATTATATTTTTTACATGTTTCCAGTTAATCTTATTAATTTTCCCTTGAGTTTGTTGTGGTATTTATAATTTCCTCTCATCTAATCTAATTTCCTCCCGCTTCAAATATTGACTGAAATGGCGTGAATCTTTCACTTATTTATATATAACGAAAGATCACACTGCCGAAGGTTTGCTGAGCCTTGAAATCGAAACCTTCGCACGACCCATGCAAGCCGGTTAGTTTTCATTAGGCACTAAACATCGCGTCCTACATTAAGCCACTTATGAACCTATACACTTATTTCTTGTATGTTGAATCATCGCTATCCTATCACAAGTCCACTGGTGAACATAGGCCTCCCCCATAAATGGAGGGATTTTGCCATAGTTGCCACGCTTGGCAGACGGGTTGGCAACCGCTGTTTATTTATATTTATTCAGATGTTCCACGAAGATGCTGCTGCCGATCTCCTAGTTTTGATTTTCCATCTATCGACTTTTACGATACCAACGGGATGAAATGGGGCGCTAGATTCTCTTAGGTCGCCACCACACGGGCTACTTAGAATACATGAGGAAAAAAACCGTTATTGTGTTAAGTACCATCAAGAAGTTGCAAGTTATGTCTCTCATTATAAATATAAACATATTATTCACATTATTTCAGATCTCAAAATTTTAAAATCTGTAATATCCTGATTCTTCACGAAAAAAATAATAGATATTATAGATAGAATTGTCTTACGTACTTCAACTACCTATATTTATGAAATAAGTTTCACTAATAAATAAAATCACTCGACAAACCCACCGAACCCTTAACTAGTCGTACGTTAGTAGTAGTTAAGTGCACTGACTATAGAATCCATAAAGAAAGGGTTAAAACTTCCTATTAGTGGGCACCTTGGTTTATTTTAGTCAGATGGTTGACACGCTTCGATTATATTGGAAATATTACGAGTATTGTTTATCACAGATATTGTACCGAACATATTGGCCGACATTGGGATTCGAACCGAACTGACATTTAAACCGAGTGTCAGGATTCTGAGAGATCAATAATAAATGATAATTATCTAAAAACTGTATTATTATATTTGTCTGAAATAATTTACTATTTTACTTTAAGCTTTAAAAAACCCTTCATTTTAATTTAAGAAATCTGATTCTAAAAGTACTAAATGATTTAAAATATACCACTAACGTAAATCGCTTTTTATTCAAATTTGATATATATTTTTTTTTTATTTTTTTTTTTAGTATAAAACGATGCCCCACAGTAGGATTTCTCCTGTGTCGTGGGTACGTTTTACAGACATAAATTCCACATGCACAAACCACCCAGACCCGGAACAACTATCTGCAGGCCATACAAATATTTGTCCCGTGCGGGAATCGAACCCGCGACCAACGGCGCAGAAGCCAAGGACTTAGCCACTGCGCCAACCGAGCCGACGATAGATATATAATTAAATTCAATTTATTTTATATTAAGAAATAAGGTACATAAAAGCGATGAAGATTCGGTAGGTAGATTTAACATGCCTTTCATTATTTCTAATTACAATAACGTACTTAAACATAATTATTGATATGTATATATTCATAAAAAGAAAACTTAAAAACGGTAAGTGCAACGCCAACAGACTGCCCATAACAGTTGCAGTGTATTCCAGAATATAAAGGTGCAAGGTTCTGTGTGACCAAACCGTAAAACTCACTCACTGGTATCTAAATCAACTGACACATTTGATGTTTATTGGGAATGTGCATGGTTTCAAAACATTATGAGAAAACCTGCACGTCTGAGGAATAAAAATATTTCGGCGACATGTGAAGTCCGCCAACCCGCATTGGAGCAGCGCGGCGAACGCTTCACAGCTCCAAAACCCTGTCAAAAATGAGAGGAGGCCAGTGCTCAGCAGTGTGATTTATTTGATTGATGGCCGACTTTAAACAGGACGCGAACAGATGGCTTAAAACAGTTGTTATCATCATCACGGACGCATGATTTGTAGTCACCATCTTATATTCGATATCGCATGGGCAATAAAATCAGAGAGTTGGATGTACTATCACCGACACGGGGACACATCCCAATACATCTGTCCTGAAACTCCTGAAAAGATTTTAACGACATTGTAAATATAAGGATGAGACATCAATGCTATATTCTGAAGTGTATGCAATCTTGTTAAAAATTTTAAAGCCTAAATTTTTATAGATCCTTGCTTGTTAGGACTCAAATGTATAACAGAAGAGACCACCTTTTACATGCAGGCCATCTCTACCTCTGATGTGAGTGTTTTGACATGTAACGTATTCTGCAAAAGTAGCCGAAATTGGTTAGGAGCACACCATCATAATTAATTTGGATGAAATGAACTACGTAATGTATAATCCTTTCTTTTTCTTTCCTTACTAGGAAAAAAGCATGTGAATTACAAGAAAAAAAAGTTCACATTTTTATATGTTTTCTGGAAAATATCCGCTCGGGATAATACTTTTTTTTTAAAAAAACATATAAAATTTGTTTCCGAAAATACGTTAGATTTAAATTAAAATTAAATAGTCTTTAAATGTTAAACAACAGTTATCCTTCGTTTTTATAAAAAGCGTTTTAATTAATAGCAGGCTTATATTTTGAATTATTATTTTTGCTTATTCAATTTCATGGCTGAAATTTTAATTGTACAAGTGCAAGTGATTATAGGCAGAACAAATCTGGGTGTATAAAAGTCGCAATATTTGCATCTAAAAATAATTACTATAAATGATTACTGCGCTTAATTATGAAGTTACTTTACAATAATAAATGTTCAAGCTTTATGTGACTTTTAAAAACTAGGAAAGTGTTTTATGGCAGAGTTTACCAAAGCCCTCGTATATCCAACGAAGGCCACTCTGAATGTTTCACGTAATTGATAAAAAAACTATTCTTAACGATATTAATTTATATGATATAGTATATTGTCTCTCGCCTACACTTAAAGATAACGTTCGCAATTTCTACATTCCTTCCCTATTCTCTCCAAAATTTTCTTATTTTAATCCAAAATTGCGATTGCAATTTCTTAATACGATGTAATACGGGTATTGCTGGTGGAAGCTGGTCTGCTCAAGTTTGCAATGCATTTATTCATTTGTTATTAAATCTTGTATAATATTTTGTCATGAAGCGTGCTTCGGTTTCCTTCTTTCGAGACTGTTCTTTGTAAAAAAAATATAATGTACTTTCGACAAAGATAAAAAAAACAAAATTGAGGACACCTACGGAGTTACTTTCGCCTGTTTCTTCTCCGTCAGAGGAACCTCATTACGAATCGGTGGTAAATTGTGATAATGACGTTTGACAAACGAAATATACATTTCTTACGTTTAGTACGTGTAGTATTAACAATTTGTAATTTTATTGTTAACATAAAAATAAACCTTTTTTATTTAAGTATGGACACGATGAAAAATATTATAGTTACTACATTTTGAGAAGTACATTTTATCCATAAAATAATGTGATAATTTAACGTTTTTGTCATAATAAAACAAACACTTTATCATATTATTTATTTTCTTGGCTGATTTCATCATGAATTGAGGGGGATATATTAATCAAATATTGCTTGTCTTCAACGTATTCATAAAATAAAAATACAAGTAAGCTTATCTCAGAGTAGATTTTCGATATATGTTAGTTGCCAGATACTGCGACCAGGGTCCACGTAAGATATTCATAGTATGAAGTTATATAAACTTTAAAATATGTATGGACTTTTATTATGAAACCATTAGCAAATATTTGTGCAACATTTAAAATTACCGTAGGCGGTTGAACTTATATATCTTAAGTTAAAACAGTTCATATTCATTCTCAATTTGAACAAGGAGACGTAATAATAATTGTAACATTTATAAAATTAAGAACAGTTATAGAAGATTAAATTATGGCGCCGACTTGTGACGGCGTGAGATAATCTGGCCACCACATTACATGCCTCGGGTAGTCCCATTCTTTTTGAAATACCTAGAAAATCACATGGCTTCTTATAGGGAGCGGAATGACTACCTCCAAAAATGAACGACCGCAAATTATTTCTAAGAGCGTCTAAGGAGCAATGTATCTAATACTGCGTTCGCCACCTTTTTTATTGACGAAAGTGACTAGACGAGCAAAACATTCACCCGATGATGAGTGCAACATCTGTCCATAACAAATGCAGTGTCACCGAAAACAATTCTGTGTGGTACCACACTGCACTGGTCATCCTGAGACGTTAAGTTTTTAGGTCTAATACGTCCAGTAATAATTACACTAGCTCTCAGTGCCCTTCAGACCGAAACAGTAATGTTTGCACACTACTGCTTCACGGCAGCATAACTGGCACTGCGATGGTATCCACTGAGACGGATTCTTACCTCCAGAATCTTACCACGATTGAAAATGCTTCCAGCTATATTTTTTATTTTTTTTATATAGAAGAGCGGCAAACGAGCAAGTGGCTCTCGCGATGGTTAGTGATACTTGGACTTTTAGAGACTGATGATGAATTTTAAGATTACGACAGTCATTTGCGTGTTTCTATATATCCATGATCCGAGAAAGAATACCACACAACTTGTATAAAAATTTTAGATCTACTCTAGCCATTACATTTACGATATGTATATTTTTTAATTTGGTTTTATAATTTATACGTATAAACTACATTGTACTTGTAGGTTTTTAATGCTGAAATAAAGGACATTGCCTACAGTTTTTTTTTAAATGTGCTATCTAATGTAATGATTATTTTAAATTAACCTTTTACCGGAGGTAGAACTTTAATGATGAAGCTGTGACGGAGGTCTGTCTAGTTGTAGTAGGTACCACCAGAGTGACAGTTATTCTGCCGAAATTACTACATTTCTTACTTGGCAGGCAGTAAGGTGTTAGCATTACTGCGTTCTGATTTTAAAGGGCACTTTAGCCAGTGAAATTACTAGGCATACGAGACTGAATATTTGACGCCTCAAAGGGACGAACGGGATGCCGTGCCGCACAAGAGCTTACAATTCCACGTTCTGGCCAAAACTGTAACTGTTATGGGCTGGCGTTGCATTTACCATCAGGAGAATGGTCTGCTCGTCTCTTTCCTTATCGTTTTATACCATAAATAGATAACAACTATTTTGCTAGTAATTATTATTTAATAATTTTACATAATATAAGAATACTTAGGTGCAGTTTTTTAAGGAAACTTACCTTTTACTATTTTAATATTTATAAAAATGAAACAGTTATAAACGTTAATTTTTTACAGAAAATGCCAACACCGGACTTCAGCGTTGACTTGGACCTCGGAGAGCCTCCACCAGAGCTGCTCGAACATGCTCGATTACACTGCGGAGAGGACCCCTGTACTCGATTACAGGCAATATATGAACTGAGGGACATGATATATGGTAAATAATATACAACATAATTCTAAATGAAGAGGACTTTTTCGTAATCGTGACCTTTGTTCTTTCTCAACCAAAAATTATATTTTTTCTTCTGTCTGCTTGAATGATCCGAGATTTAGATAGAATACAACAGCAAAAAATATTTATATCTGATATTAATCATATACACGATAATTTTGAAATTATTTTTTTACAACTAGACCAGCAAGAAACACAGCGAGTAATTTTTTTTTTCATGTTAATCATTGTTAAATGTACAAACTTATAAAATGGAAACAGTCATAATTAATATCTCTTTATTTCCTTTCAAATAAATATATAATATTTTCAATATTTATCAATAAAAAGTAAACAAAAACCTTAAGTAACAGCCTGTCAATGTCCCACTGCTGAGTATAGACCTTCTCTCATTTTTGAGAGGGTTGAAGCCGGGAAGAGTTTCTTCTGAGAATTCCTCATATCATACATAGCTTTCCTCACGATGATTTACTTCATGCCCGAGGTAAATAAGCACTTAAAATTGTAACAATAATCTTAGCCGTATCTGCACCGGAAATCGAAGCCACATCGCTCGCGTGCTGTGAAGTTTAAACTTCGAGCCCGAGCTACTAAGGTTTTTTTTAATTTTAAAAATACACAATAATTTCTTATAAATTACGATAATTAACTTATAAATAAACGAGACTTGAAATTGTCGATACTGAAAAGGATTGGGGATTTAAGTAGGATATGTTGTAGTTCAATGCGGGAACGCAGGCGCACACAAATCGGTAATAACGCAATAATTTCGGAGAAAAACCCAGCGACAGTATAGTTGTCACCTAGTTTATAAGAGTGAATTTAATCAATGTATTCCTAAATATTAAAAAAGCGCCTTTTTACGCGCACTTTCCTGTTTGTACAGATTTTATGGCGTTTAATTTAAACTGTTACCCATGGTCACGGGGGGCTGAGGTGGCAGATGTCCTGATTTCATAGTTAACCTACCTTACCTTTTAATTATTATTTTTGGTCCGATCTACGCAGAAAAAGCTTACTGTGTCTTGAAGCCTTGCAGTGGTATGCTTGGTTTTTCATTTTATTTTATTAATAATAGGATCCCAAGCCGGTGGTAGTACCCAACCATCTTCTCTATTGAAATAAGGATGTTTCTTAATTTAAATATCCTCGCGAATCATTCTTGGTAGGATTCAATCAATCAATGTTCCTTTGCGAGGATTTGTGGTATATCAAATCTGATGTAATGGTTGGAATGATCCAGAACATGGTCACAGACTGCAGTCTGTGGTGCTGTAAAGCGCTCGAAACGACGCGTTACAAATAGTTTAAATTAAACGCGATAAAATCCGTAAACATAGTTTTATTTAAAGTTATTGCTTTTTACGTATTTATATGACATTTTTATATGTACATTGGAAGGCCATAGTTAATTATATTAATTTCTTTAAATTTATTTCTAAATGACACGACAACTGGTTAATAAATATCTTATGCAAAACAAAATCCTTCTACGCCAGTCGTCCTTCCTGATAGTAAAATATCAATTAGGTTATAAAAAAACTGTGTTTTTAACATTCATTAGTTTTCTCATTTTTCTTACAGCATAAGTTCCAAAAGTAAGTATGCTTGCTAGTTTTTATATGTGTATACGTTTAGTGCGTTGTACGTTACGTTTAGTATTGCGAATGGTGGTTATCTACATTTACATTTATTGCCGTAGATAATACACTATTTTTACCGTTACACTAGTGTACTGATTTTGGAACAATATCATTAACCTCGTCATATATTAACAATCGACGATCTATTTTTAAAATAAATGAAATATATATCACAAAATAACATACGTATATGTAAGTCTTTACTATAATAAGCATGCAATAATACTAATTAATACAAAAAAATTGGAACTATATTTTTGGTATCTGTCAATAAGCCTGTAGTTAGGGTTGCCAATAATTTCAGAGACATAATATATCTCTGAGAGAGGTAAATCAGTCGCCATCCTATTCTTTACTTCAACACGGACGACGCTTGAGAGGCGTCATCACTACTTACGATATGATCCTATGTTGCGCACGCATTGCCAATTTGCGTTTCTTGTTATGGTAAACACACCAAGACTATATGTTTTGGTAAACAGACCAAAAATACTTGATTATAAATACTTGAATATATTGATTAACAAATACAGTTAGCATAATTGTACATGAATAAATACAATGGAAACGAAAATGGCTTGCCCAAGACCACCAAATGCCTTTTGTCGTGTTCCGGCATGATCCTCGGAGACGTCTTTTTTCTGGAGAATGAGTCTGGGCAGTTTTATGACATACGAGCACTTCTTACACTCATAAGAAAAAGATCTAAATAAAAACAAGTTTTTAGAGAGGTTACACCTTCTCTCCCTAACAGTGATCCCTAACAGTGGTCTAACATTCTCATAAGTTGCGATGCGATGCCAACAGCCGATTTGTTTCCGCGCGAACTGTGAGTTTAGACAAAAACCCGATATCATGTCGGTTTCTTTTAACGTAAAAAAATTCGATAACTGATAATAAATGTTAATAGTTATTTATATAAATTAATACAGTTAATTATCATTTTATCTTTAATTATCTTTTGTTCAGTTTATCAATATTTATTATATAGGATATGTCAGCCTCGTTTCGAAGTATTTAGTTCGTTCTGGGTAGATTATGCATTATAATATTACTAATCTAAATTATAGAAAATTATTTTCATATTCTTTTCTATAAAATAACATTATAAATTAGGTTGAATAAAATAAAGTATGGTACTTGAATGTAAAATATAATTTGCAACCTTACCCGTTGTACTTGTGCACCTGTAAAGTTACATCAATTAATATATCCTCCACTTATTATTCGGGGCTTGTTAGATATCACAAAGGTATATTTATTACGGTGGTATCACCAAACTTTTAAAAATGACCGATTTTATTTCACTTTAATAACTAGGACCTTTATTCGAATAAAAAAATAGCAATTAGTTTTAAATGCGCACTGTTTATTAAAATAATGAAACTAAAGAAATTTGCATATTATCTAAAATTGTGCGTGGGTACCTAAGGTTAGACCAATGTTTCTCGGTCGTTGACATATAAATAGTAAAGCGTAACCCACACGGCGAAGTGTCTAGGCGAGAACCTCTCAAGGCAATAATCTTAGTATTTTATTCTCTTGCTTGTCTTTGTTCATGTTCTGACTACTCGCAGTTGCCTTAATGGAAAATGTAATAACTAGTATACAGTATAATTTATGTTTGTTAGAAGTTAATAAATTCAAATTCATTCAAGTTTTTTTATCTTGATGGGATTATCCTCACAATGTAACACGAAGAGACTCTGATTATTATCTTCCTACAGCTACGATATTGGTATATATAGGTTGGCAGGTTTAGGTAGGGATAAGTAAATACAATGTAACGTTTTTATAAACAAAAAAAATGTAAATTGACTTGTGGAACACTATAAGTGCGCTCTGTAAAGTAAAAGACAATAATTAAAGTAATGTTAATTTGTTTGGTAGACGTCAGTATGTCATATTCGCTTTAATGTCTCTGCTTGCAGCGGCGTCGTGTGGCGGGTCGTCCACTTCCCTTTGAAATGGTTGAGGAGGGCGATGGCCGCCACATGCGTCATACTTGTGAGCATCGTTGCATCTGCATACGAAGGTCCGTTAAGCGAGGGGCAGCATCGTCCTCCTTCACGGTGGTGATGTTGCTGCTTGGCTTTGTTGCAGTCCCCTTTACTGCTCTTTCTCTAAAGCGAAAAGGTGGCGGAGGGGGGCGCGGTGATCCGGATATCTTTCCTCTCGCAGTTGAGGTGCGCCGTGGTAAGCGCGAAGTTGATCAGGTAGTTGGCGTCACTTGCAGAGCGCACGGTACGGCGGAAGGCACCGCCTGCGGAGTGCGCAATAAAGAGGTACGTGCTTATTGCGGGGCGCAAGCTGCAGAGGCGGTGATCAAAGTGGCGGACCACAAGGCGCAAGTGTGGCCTCGGAGGCGCGCGGTCTAAGGCAGTTACGGCCGGTGCCGGAAACTTACATACCTGCATGGGAGCTTTGCGGGGAGCGGACTCGTCAGATCCGTCTACTCCCACGCGTGGAGTTCTCATTGGTTGTTCGCATGTTCTTTTGCAGGTTTCGTTCTCAATTTTTTCGGGGCTCCTGGGCCTTCTGGTCGGGTCTGAACTGTTCCAAGTCAGTTATCAGGCATCTACCAGGAGTGGAACCTCTTCTGAAAGCACTGCGGCTCCAGTCTTCTTCAGTTCCTCGAGCTTCCTTATAAGAACGGAGATCATGAGATCAGCAGTTGATGGTTGCACGATCTGCAGTGTCTTCAGCCTGCGGGCCAGTGCCAGGTCATGCACGCATCTCGCCTTTGGTGACAGCTCTTCTAAATTGAATGCTGACATTGGCGATGTCATGTACTTTTCTTCGGAGTCACTGTTAGACGATCCGGTACTCTGCCTTGGTATTGTTTCCAGCGGCACGTCGGAGGGAGAAGGGGGAGGGGGTAGATGGCAGCGGTGTAGAGCTCTTCGCGGGATGGGACTACATCCCGAAAAAATTCGCAGAAGCTCCGCGACCGATAGAGGCGAACACTAAACGCACCGAATCTGCACACCTGCACCCTTATTACGGGGCGCGGAGAGGCAGGGGTGGGCGCCGCGAAATGCCAGGCGTTGATGAGAGCGGTTGCACCTCCGCGTCCTGAAATAAGACGTGAGTGATGGTATCGGAGTGTTTTTACAAACGAAGGGTACGGTCCGAGAGTTGTTTTATTCTCGACCGTTGCACTAGTACTGTGGGCCGATCCTCGGTCATTAAGGTATTGTACGGACAGCTTTTATTCGTGCAGAAAAATAGTACATATAATAATTTTTTGACTTAATTTTTTATAATAATAATGATTTTTTGACTCTTACCAAAATGGCGGCGACGTGGTTCGCCACCACTCACGTCTCGTTGCTCGGGGGGGGAAAGTGGGCTACGGTTGTTGTCTCTGCCTACCTCTTATATCGAAAAAAAGCGTGACTGTATGTGTATAAACATATGTTTCCTCATTAGAAGGATAATAATTTTCAAAATGGCGTATCATACATTCATTTTGATACAGTATTAAGGAAGAAATTTCATACCGACACAAGAACACCTTTGAGTAATAATAATAAAAAGAGATTCTAAGTCACTGATATGAAGATCACATAATATAAACAAAAAAAAATTATAGCGCGTTGACTAAAACAGAGTAGTTTAATTTAGTCGTAAATTAACCTACAGACAACATTCATTAATTTCTAATATATATATCGATTGCATAAAACTTTTAAAATTACTGACAGATTTATGCAGAAGGGAGTTAAGCCAGACTTTGACCTCACTGTAGCAGAAATCCGCGTGACGGATATCAGAGAACTAATTAACTAACGACTGGCTGGCAATGCACACGAATAATTAATTCGTGTCAATGTCTAACACCAAAATAGACAGGTACATAATGACACGAAAATCAAAAATTTGCGTGATTCATAAACATGGTGGACATCGGCAGCGTATCCAGGGCCCACGAAATATTACTCTTATCGCCTTAAAATGTCTCTTAACTTATATAGACAGTCCTTATAAATGTTGTCATAGAGGACCCTATTCGGTTGTGGACTTTTATTAATGGTTTGATTTTTTAGTGTAGACTTAATGTTTTGGCTTTTGCGCTAGGCTACTGCAAGAGCAGACAATCGGATTGTTGATTAAGACCGATTTCACCGATTTATTTGGAAACCAAGTTTAATAAAACCGCGTTTTGCTTAACTGAGTTTAAATGTAGGATTTGATTTCGGTTTTCGTCTAACCGATTTCACCGACTCCATTTTTATCGCGTTTATAAAAACGAAGTTTCAAGTTTTCTAAACGCTTTTAAAGAGCTGAACGTTGAAAATTGGGCGTTCAGAATTTGAACCGCGTTTAGCATTGACTGCGTCCATTTGATGTTGATGAAATGCAAACTTTAGCATAGAACGCAGTTAAACGCTTTAAACTTCGTTTTTCTTGAACTGGTCGCCTTTAGTTTCAACGGTGAAATCCGCCTTAAATGAATGGTTTTTGTGAAACATTTATAATTGTAATTTACATTTATTATTATTTTTTAAATTTTTTATTTCAGAACGTGGTGAATGTGACACACACCGCATGGACGACGAGTTCTTAATTCGTTTCCTACGAGCTCGGAATTTCATCCCACAAAGAGCACACAGACTGGTATGCACTGATTTTGTGTCAATTTAGATTGGGAGTTTTCAAATTTCCAAAATCCTTCTGCACTTTCAAATTATTTTTTATAAAGTTACTGCGTTATAACTACAAAGCTATTTTACAATTTCAATACATTAGAAAACTAATCCGAGAACTTATGAGCTAGGCATTCACGAGGGTCATTGTTTTGATTATATCAACATGACGATTATATTTCAATCACAAAATATTCTTTGGTGGTTAATACTTTTTTGTGAAACAAAATTGAACGTTGTTTACGATAAAACGTTTTAAACCGCAAAACATGCCGTAATTGTATTCAAAGGGACAATAACAAACAATGAATATTTGAAATAAGATTTACAAGCTATAGAGTTTTCGTAGTACAGAGCACCTGTTTAGCCACGTTTGTCTGTGCCTTTTGAGATAAAGGATTTTTTAAATGATTGTTTGATAACAATAAAGTATTACCATTCAGTCTCAGTGGCTTATTCTCTTCAATTATGACAAAGATAAGTAATTCACCTCTTATGAATACTGAAGGGACAATCAACTTCACGTTTTTTTTTTAAACATTATAAGCTAGCGTTTAACTACAACCCCACCTGATGGTAAGTGGCGATGTAGTTTTAGTTGGTAGGCACACTAGCTTAGAAAAAGCCTATTCACTCTTCTCTTGAAGAACCCACATTGTAATCGGACGGAAAGACTGATGCAGGCAAATTATTCCAGTCCTTTGCTGTACGCATTATGAACGACGAAGCAAAACGCTTCGTCCGAATGCAGGGTATATCCACAACAAAAGGATGGAAACCCGCCGTGCGTCTTGATGTCCGATGATGGAAAGGGGAAGGGGAAATTAACTCGTGTAATTCCTTCGCACACTCTCCAAAATGTAACCTGTAGAACACCGAGAGACTGGCCACCCGACGTCTGTGTTCGAGACTGGACAAATTGGTAGTAACCAAGTCAGGATCACCGATTAGCCGCTTGGCCCGTCTCTCCACCGAGTTCAAGGCTGCCAGTTGATATTTAGGAGCTCCAGCCCATATGTGGCAGCAGTACTCTACAGCCGACCGGACCTGAGCTTTATATAGGGTCAGAAGCTGTCCCGGAGTAAAGTAACGCCGCACTTTTGCAAGAACCCCCAATTTCTTTGCAGCTGCTTTAGCCTTAGACTCAATGAACCGCCCAAAGTTAAGGTTCGACGTGATCTCGACTCCTAATAACTGAAGGCGGTCGGTGTATCCCAGAGATACATTCTGAAATGTGGGAGCCAAGGTGAACGGGCTCTTTTTGGCGGAGAACAGACACGCTAGTGTTTTGGTGGCATTGAATCTCACAAGATTGGTATTGCCCCAGTTGGAGACTGCCTGCAATGTAAGATTCATACGCTCTACCATGGCCTTCCGAGCAGACTGTACTTGATCCTGTCTGGCCTGAACACGCGCCAGATATCTCTCCACAACTGTGCTGTCATCTGCATACCCAAAGATACCGGGCTCGAGCAGGTCGTTTATGTGCAGCAGAAAGAGAGTTGCGGACAGAACAGACCCTTGAGGAACTCCGGCATTAATCGCCATAGCCTCCGACGAGCAGCCGTCAATAACGACTCGCAAAGACCGTTCCCGCAAAAAGTCTTCTATCCAGGCTATCAGTCCAGGGGATATACCATATGAAGGAAGCTTACTAATAAGGCTAGCATGCCAGACCCTGTCAAAAGCCTTTGAGACATCGAGCGAAACCGCGAGTGCTTCACCACTGTTCTCGAGGGCCTCACCCCATAGATGTGTGGCATACACTAGAAGGTCCCCAGTCGACCGATTTCGGCGAAACCCGTACTGTCGATCGCTAAGGAGATCGTTATGTTCTAGGTATGCCAAGAGGTGCGAGTTCAATATACGCTCCATAATCTTACAGAGTATGGAGGTAATCGAAATAAGTCGATAATTGACAGGGTCAACACGGCTACCTTTTTTGGGCACGGGCTGCACGTTAGCAAGCTTCCAGGATTTGGGCACTATTCCAGTCTTCAAGGAGAGGCGATACAAGCGTGTCAGAACAGGAGACATCTCGGGTGCACAGGTCTTAAGCACTATGGCTGGTATACCATCAGGTCCACTGGCTTTGTTCACGTCCAGATGTCGCAACGTTTTGAGGACCTCTTTGTTAGTAATGTGGACCTCTGACATTGAAGTACCACAGGGAGGTAGGGAAGTTAGAACTGTGTTGCTTGTGTCCAGACGAGAGTTGCTGGCAAAGAGATTCGCGAACAGTTCTGCCTTCTCTTTTGCCGCATGAGCCAATGTCCCGTCGGGCTTAACCACCGGAGGCAGTGAAGGTTTACAAAAACTCGTCTCGACCGCCTTGGCAAGAGACCCAAAAGCTCTACTGCCAGATGGTTGAGCAGAGAGCTTCGCGCCAATATGCCTAATGCGTTCGAAACGAGCCTTCCGTAACACCTTTTTGTAAGACTTGGCGGCTAGATTAAAGGCTCTCTTCTTGGACTTGACATCCGGAGTTTTACGGTTTTGAGCGTCAACCCATGAGAGGTACGCCAAATGTTTAAGCTTTTCGGCTTGGGAACATTCGGCGCTAAACCATGGGCGAGCTTTGCCACCAACGGGTACATCAGCAAAAGGAATAAAATATTCCATAGCTAAACATACCACGTCAGTTACAGCCTCCGCGCATCTCGATGGATCTCCGGAAGAGAAGCAGACCTGCCGCCAAGGATAAGATGCAAAGAAGTGTCGCATCTCATCCCAATCTGCTGACTTGTATCGCCACACTCGCCTAGTACCATGTGGGTCGAGGTCTGTTGGTGTGTAAGACGATACAGATTTCACCAGACAGTGTTCAACGTGACAATTTCAATAGAGAAGATGGTTGGGTAATACCACCAGCTTGGGATCCAATAATAAATAAAATTAAATCAAAAACCAGGCATACCACTACAAGACTTCAAGACACAGTTAGCTCTTTCTGCGTAGATCGGACCAAAAATAATAATTAAAAGCTGAAGGTACCCTGTAACCCTATGACATCAGGACATCTGTCACCTCAGTCCTCCCGTGACCATGGGTGCTGTAAAGCACTCGAAACGTCGGGTTATAAATAGTAAAAAATTAAACGCGATAAAATCCGTAAAATTAGTTTCATTTAAATATTTTTTTTCAGACAGCTCTTTTGCAGATTAAACGTTAAGAAAGTCTTTTTGTCTGGTTCTGATGCAGTTTCAAACTGTAAAGGAAGCCTTTCAGGTTAATTTAATAACTTTCGCGGGTTATCCCGGAAATCTTCCTGAATTGGAACGGAAAGGATCAAATCATTATTTGATTTTGTTCACTTTTTGTGATTCGTAATAGACTTAAGTACAGTGGTGGCGTCGTCTAAACCATCTGGAAGAAATAACGATTTTGCTCGTTATTTATAAATATGTAGAAATGAAAACTTCGAAATCGGTTTGTTTTACATTAAAGTAAAGCTTTTATAACAGTGCATACAAAATTAGATATTACCATTGATTTGTTTTTACTTTGTAGATGGTGAACTATTATTGTTTTAAGAAAGAAAACCCGGAACTATTCGACGTCTACTTGTTAAATCTTCAGCACGCTGGTGCCGCTAACATAATTGCTGTGCCACCGTACCGCGATCAGTATGGACGAAGATTGCTCATATACAGATTCGGTAAGAAACTTGCATATAAAAATAATTACTACAATTTGTTAATTTTCATAGGTGTATTATCAGTATAATTGAACAACTTCTGTATTAAAAAGTAATGAAGAAAGTACTCGTATCAAAAGCAGTGGTGCTTTAGGGTCCGGGTGTTCGACTTAAACTTCATAGTGAGTAGTCTGGGTTCGATCAAACATAAAATAACGACGTGTCAAGCACTGGAGCAGGGCGGCAGACTCATCCTGGATCCACCCAAAACCCTTGTAAAAACGAGAGCAGGCCTAAGCAAGCGGGCATTCATTGGCTATTATTTTACATTGGCGACAACACAGTTCAACGTTGGACGTTTTTTATTGTTACCATCACCGTTCTAAGTATTTTAGGCCTGGTATATTAGTCTGTCATTTTTTTTTAAGTCATAAGATTTTTTTGAAATTTTGGTGTGTTGACTTCTACAATACAATAACAAAACAATAGTAAATAATAGAATGTATCAAATTAAAAAAAAGGTGCAACTCTGGCAGAAGTGAGACTTATATATAATTTTATTAAAAATAACATGAAATAACTCACTGTAAAAACAGAAAATGTAGCACCTAAATTTGACTTTGTAATTTTACTCTTATTCAAAGAAATTATTACTTTAAAAAATGCCGTCTGGTGGAAGCTTAAGAAACCGATTTTCTTAAGCTTCCACCAGACACGTCATATCATCCCGTGTGTGTAGCAGTCGACTTAGAGAAATGTTCAAGAAAATACACAGCTGGTCAGCAGCGGCTAATTTGCATATGGTACTACCATCGCCAAATCTTTACTTCTTGGGAGAGGCGTATGTCCAACAGTGGACTTCCTATAGAATTATATTCTTTATACATGGACATTCGTAATGTCCTATACATCCCGGCAAGCTGGGCTAGGGACGATGTGGATATGCCTGTAGGAGACTTAAAAAATTTGCTTAAAAGTCATAGGTGACTCTACCCTGTTATACAGCTGATCGAGGCAATGAACTCATAAATTTAATTGGGAGATTTTCTTCGAGCTGCCATCGAAAGAACTCGCAAGTACTAGGATTACATGAAGCTCAAGGAAATCTGTTGCAAAATAAATCTGTTAGTATGACGCCGTAATAGGGTAACATAAATTAAATGAAGAAGAAAACGAATTTTGATTTTGTCTGGTTCAGGACAACGACTTTCTGAGTTAGGGTCGCGTAAAGTTTTACAAAACAAATAATTTTATAATTTTGTATGGACATTTTTAGTATTCAATTTTGTCATTAAAGCTTCTCTGTTGTGTTTATCAGACCAAAGTAGCATGGGTAGGTGCATTGATGTTATACCAATTATGAATAACGTTGTATATACAACGTTAAACACGTTAAACGTTTATATATACAACGTTAAAGCTTCACCATTGTGATAAACACAACGGTGAAACTTTAATGACAAAATTGAATACTAAAAATGTACATGCCTGTCGGGATGTATAGGACATTACGAATGACCGTGTATATATAGAAATTCAGTATTCGATACCAAAAATACAATACCAGATTTCTTTAAGGTTCAAAATAATAATGGTAAAGAAAACAATTAAAAGAGAAAATTTCAATACTAACCAATATCTTTATTAGTAAACTTTGTCTATCTATAAGTACAATTGTTTCTTTATTGATGTGGTTCGGTTAGTCATCTTAAATGGCATCGGTTGATACTTCAAGCACATTTTAAAAATGAATATAAGGAACTAGCTATGCCCCTCGTTAAATAGCCTATAGTCTTCCTTTTCGTCAAGAGTTGAGCTATCAAACGCAAAAAGAATTTTTCATATTCGACTGGTAGTTCCAGGGATTAGCGAGATCAAACAAAAAAATCATACTTGCACGTTTTCCAGGTTGCTGGGATCCTAAAACAATTTCGGCGGACGACATTTTAAGAACTACAATTGTAGCTTTAGAGCTCGGTATCCTGGAGCAGCGCTCACAAATCCTGGGCGGGCTGGCGATATTAGATTTGGAAGACATTAGCACGCAACACGCTTGGCAACTAACACCAACCGTGGCCGCGAAAATCGTGAAACTTTTGGTGGTCAGTTACAGATTATATTAAATTAATAATTATTTCGTTCAGTCAGTAGTTCTAGTAATCAAAGTATCTGACTTTGTAATTTAGAATACAGTTGCACTGTTGCTGAGCAGGAGATATTATAGTGCCGCAAGCGTTGTTATAAACCATTTTCATTCTTCAAATCCACGATTTTACCAAAATTTTAATTGGACATTAATACTTTCTATTTAACAATGGAAACACTTAACGTTATTGTTAATGGAGACGTGCGCGTCGTTTTTGACGTTTTATGTCAATGCCATTCACAACTGTCATAAGAAGCTTTTTAAAATAATTAGTGCGTTAGTTATATAATATAATCTCATACATTTTCACCTTTTATTGATACGTACGTACAAATATTACTAAGAATATGGACCACTTCCTTTACATTATTTAGCGAATTATGAAAGAACAATGCAAGTACACAAAAGCGTATACAAAGTGAGGGTCATTGACTCGAATATAAGCGTATATCAAGATCGACGTAAACAGAGTGCGTTAAAACAGTAGAAAAGTTCAATTCTTGTAACATGTCGATTTCTGTAGACAATATGGAATGTTTTGAAGAAATGGAGTTTGTCTTAAATTTTACGACTTAAGTTTTATTCATTATTTTACTTTAACTTTTTTTTATTATGATGTCCTCCTGTCGACGTGTGCCGACAACTAACGAATACCGAAGTTGTCAACTGCGCAGGATATATTATAGTACCATAAATGTACGCGCAAACACACGGTCACTCACTCGGTACAACATATGGGCCAGGATGAGATTTACAACACAACCACATCCGAAAACCAAGTTCAGTCCCTGCTGATTTCGAACCCAGGACCCGCGGAGTGATATTTTATCTTATGTTTTATTATACTATTGATTTCAATATTTGTTTCAGTCAAGTTTCCCGGCAACCACTCAAGCGATCCACATAATTAACCATTCTTGGCTGTTCGACAAGATGTACAACATTTTCAGACCATTACTTAATTCTACGATGCGCTCCAAAATTTTTTTCCATGGCTATGACACCAATTCCTTGCACCAGCACATAAACCCTGAACATTTGCCAGCAAGATACGGTGGCGTGTGGCCCGATTACTCGTATACAATTTGGTTGGACTCGTTGAAAAATAATTACGCCATAGCAAAAGCAATGATAGCTTGCGGATACAAGTTTCGCGAAGATGAAGTAGATCCAGAAGTTGAGAGGAAATTGAAGAAGGAAGGCGTAAAATTTTCGTGAGAGTACTAATAAACTCTTGTAACAGTTTGTTTCGAAGACATGTTTACCTCTTTTAGGAGATCCTATTAAAATAATTCTAATTAAGAATAATTATAACCATAACAATAATTATTATTATATTTTGTTATTCATTAGTTGCAACAAGATTCTTCTAATTGTTTAAAAGTAATCTTTGATTAATTTTTGATTTTTGTGAAATACGTCACACATATACAGTAAAATTCTTCAGATTTTTTTTAAAAATATTTTATTGGATAGTGTGCAACGTCTGCCCATAACAAATGCTATGTCACCATTTCGGTCAGAACATTTCGGTGTGGACACCCCACACTGACCGTTATTTAGCCGCGAAGCAGTAGTGTGCAATAGCTAGTGTAGTTACTGGACAAAGACTTAAGTACTGATGTCTCAGGGTACGAGGGCAGTGTGGTGCCACACAGAAATGTTTTTTTGACACAGAGTTGTTGTGGGCGGACGTTCACTTTCTGCCAAAACAAAGAATTGTCTTCACAAAAATATTTTTTTACCGAACATGTTAAATTTAAATAAGAATTAAAATACGCAGATATTATAAGACATCTTGATATACTTATAGTCTTTTTCATACATATTATATGATCTTTATTCAGATACATATTTATACAACTAGTAGGTCTAATACAATTTAATATAATATAGAATACAATATATAATTCGTTAATAATATATTTTTTCTTTGACGTTTACGTTTCGCCAAAACCTTAAACCATAAAAACATAAGTACACTATCAATAATTGTATCTTGTAACTACTACAAGCTGCAATTATTAATAGTTCCTTCATTTTAGAATGTAAATGTATTATTAAGTCCGATACATATTGTTTTCGAAAATGTTTTATATATAATTTTAGTTATAATGTGATAAGTAGCGTCAGACTGTACTGTATGGTGAGATGATACATACATAAATGACAACCGCGGGGCCTAATGTTTACAGTACCTGGCTACCAAGCCGCGGGCCCTGGGTTCGAATCCCAGCAGGTGCCAACCTTTGTGCAAAAACACAATTTGTTGGTTTTCGGTTGTGTTGTGTTGTCCTTGGGTCTCAGACACTGCATGCTGACCTACCTCCGATCTCATCGCATGAGCGTTACATCGGGCACGGGCGGTTGCGACGAGTGAGTGCCCCTGTCTTTGCGCGTACACGTACACTATAATTTCTCCTGCGCAGTTAATAACTTCCGACAGTATTCGAAAATCGGCCAGCAGGATATCAGTGCATACAGTCACGCCTCTTTCCCATTGGGGTAGGCAAAGACCACATATTTCCACTTGCTACGATCCTGGTACATATATTTCGCTTCTTCTACTCGTACTATCATGTGCGCTTTTATACACGCTCGTCGGTTGCGGTTCACGTTTGACGTGGCATTTCCTTATTAAAGTTGATTAAATATTTATATATAGATAAATAAACATCCATGATTCGGGTGCAAACTCATATTTATAATACTACCAGCTGACTCGCCCCGGGTTCGCACAAAAGTATATTTTTATATTATAGTATAAATTTTAACATAAAATTTATATAAAAACTGCACCAGCCCGTTTACCCATTTAGGAGAAAATATTTGTAATTTTTTTTTAATTTTTTATTTTATAAAGTGATGAAACGAGCAAAACGTTCACCTGATAGTAAGTGCAACGTCTGCCCATAAGAAATGCTGTGCCATCGAGAACACTTCTGAGTGACACCTCACCGTGCCCATCATCCTGAGACTCTTAAGTCTCATATGCCCTGTGATTACGATAGCTCACAGTGCCCTTCAAACCGAAACACAGTAATATTTGCACATTACTGCTTCACGGCAGAATAACTGGCCCTGGGGTGGTACCTACCTAGACGGATTCCTGCATAGGAATCCTACCACCAGTCCTTGGGTGTTTATGTCGGGAACGGATTATGTATGCCAAATTTCAAGTCAATAGGTATTACAGTTTCGAAGATATCGTGATAAGACAATGGTAATAGTTTTTATATACATAGATAATAAACACGTATTATAAATAAGAATGAGGTATATTCTTGGTTCAACCTCAAGCATTGGAATCAATTTAATTTAATATTTAGGGGTTATTAATAGTCCTGCAATTTTATTACTCTACATCTATTGTTGGCTGCTCCAGAATTGGTATGATGTTGTCTTTTAAAGTATTTAAGAAGTCTTTGTACAAAAGGTTATGTAAGTTAATTAAAGTAACCTTATTTCTGATTTATTAAAGGATATAAAAAGTATGAACCGTTATATTAATTTGTATATTCCCACACTGTTAGTAAATTTGGAATCCGCGAACATTGACCTGCTAACGGATTAACCTTTATACGGGTGGTTGAATTTCTGTTCGTTCAAGTCAAGTCGTCACAAGAGTTCAATAACAACTCATTGTTATATTCTTTAAAAAAAAGTGAAACTATAATACACACAGCGTCACGTCTCTTACCCATTGGGGTAGGCAGAGACCACGTCTTTCCACTTGTTACGATCCTCTTTCGCTTTATCAATTTTATGAACGTTTTCATAGAAGTTGATCGGCTGCGGGTACTTTTGACGGTCCTTTCCTAAGCATCCCTTTCTGTATCTTTGTCACTACATCATCTACCACACCACAACGTTTCCTTATCACGCTTTTCCAATTGCAATTTTAAGGATGCCGGCACCGGGGATCGAACTCAAGTCACTCGCTTACTATTAAATCTAAGGCCGGCGCCCGGACCCTGAGCTATCACGGCTATTTTTTAAAACTTATAAAGATTTCCTTATTACAGTTATTTACATTATTAAAAAAAATCGACTACATTTTAGCATGGGAACTTAAAGCCGACTTTTTAAACAATGATTAAGTCTATTTACACACGGAAGTGACAGTGGATTGTTCCTATCGGATACCGGGACATATGTAGTGCCTGAGACACAATACACAGTGAGAATATGTACGCATTTAAGTACGAGGAGGGATCTAAAAGTAGTGAGAATGATATAGAATATAATGACTATAGATAACTTAATAATTTATTTTTATACATAGTCTTCGAGTCTCTCTACACAGAGAGTAGAGAGTCCAGCGCTTTTCCAAGGCATTCAAAAAAAAGTTTTGTCTTGGTCCTGCAAAAAGCTCTCCACGGCATCCATCACCTCGTTATCGTCTTCGTACCTGTTTCTCCTTAAGTATTCTTTCAATTTGAGGAACAGATAAAAATCGCTAGGCGCCAGATCTGGTGAATAATGGGTGGTAACCAATTCGAAGCCAGCTTGCTGAATGGCAGCCATCGCAACTGCCGATCTGTGCGCGGGTGCGTGGTCATGATGAAACAGCACGCCTCTTCGAATTTCCCTCTCCTTTTCTCTTTCATGGCATTCCTCAACTTGGGAATCAAAGCTGCATAATATTGGCCTGTAATAGTGGTTCCATGCTCCAGGTAATCAATCAACAATATCCCTTCTGAGTCCCAAAATATTGAGGCTATAACCTTGCCAGCCGATGCCACGGCACGAAACTTCTTCGCGGTCGTTGATGATGGCCGTTTCCATTGCGAAGATTGCGGTTTTGTCTCGGGATCAAAATGATGGGCCCATGTTTCGTCCATTGTTACGAAACGAGACAGAAAGTTTTCAGAATCTTCTTGAAACTTGTCCAACAATATCTTCGAAATGTCTAGTCGATTTTGTTTCTGACTGTCGGTTAACATTCTCGGCACCCATCTTGCGGTCACTTTTCTTATATTCAAAGATTGTTTTAATATGGATTGAAAACTTCCATATGAAATGCCCGTTTCTTGAATTAAGTATCGGATGGTAACTCTTCGATCGCTCAATACAATTTTCTCGACTTTCGCAACATTTTCTTGGGTGACTGACGTCGATGGACGGCCGCAACGATGTACGTCTTCCGTTCTCCTCGTATTGTCAGGTTCAGCAGTTGTAGGTTGTAAAACAATCGCTGTAATTATGGAACCCCGAAAAAAATGTTAGTAAAGACGACTGATGGTAGGATTTCTATTCAGGAATCCGTCTGGGTGGGTACCACCGCATTGCCAGTTATTCTGTCGTAAACCAGTAGTGTGCGTACATTACTGTGTTACCTACGGTCTGAAGAGCACCGTTATCTAGTGTAGAACAGGACATATCAGACTTAAGAACTGATGTTAAATGGTGAAGAGCGCATTGCGGTGCCACACAGAAATAATCAGGGTGACACAGTAACTGACGGACGGCAGACGTTGTACAATACTTACCATCAGGTAAACGATTTGCACTGCTCGTCACCTTCTTCCATTGAAAAAAACCTTACTGGGCGGGGAGACCGACATACATTTCACATGAACAAACACCCAGACCCGGAAGAAATACCCATTTGCCTCGTGCAAGATTCGAACCCGCGAATCAAAGCGAAGTAGCCAACTTCAGATGGGATTCGAACCCAAGACCCGTAACTTATGGTCAGGATCGTTGGCTACTAAGCCATACAGTCTCAAATATATAATTAATATAACTATAAGCATACGGATCATACGCGAGTTGTAACTTTTCGCAAATTGAACTTTCTGCTAATTAGACATTGTGCGAATTGAACGATCTACGATTTTTAGAGGAGATTTAGTATGTTTGTAAATTTTACGAATTAAGGATTTATACGAAATATTATTATAATTTAATAATACTGATTATACGAAATATTTTTCGCCTTCGCTGTAAAGGCCTCCATGCCAGGAACAAAGAATATTCCAAAAATATACAACAACAGATATTTTAAAATAAAAAGTATTTCCATAATAACAATATTCCAACATTGACATTTACATTTATGTTTTCGTTAGTAAACGGATATTTTTGAGAATATTTAGTTGGTAAAAACATAATGACTTCATTAAGTAAGTAAAATATACTTTTCGAATCAAATACATTTTATTGGCGTATAGTGTAAATACGCTATAACTGCGTAGTTTAACATAATAAAAAAATATCTTTTCTTGTCCTTTATCATTTCATGCAAAAGTCACCTTCACTGTTACCTTTAACCGGATCGGTAATATCCCTGAGTGAGGTTCGAGCCAATTCTTCAGTGATATAATGTAAACGTGGAGAATCACTGCATTTATTCAATCGTTCACATCGAGGAAACTTGAAGTTGGAACGGCATTGTAATGTTTCAGAATCAGCAGGTACATTATCGAAAGCGATATTAAAAGAGCGACGGTACTTACGGAACGTGCTCGTTAAGCGTGTCATGAAACTATCTTTAGTCGATTTTGGTTTAGGAAAAGGTAAGACTTTACTCATAGAAAGTGAATGCTCCGGTTCTTTCGGCGTATCGAAACCAAATTTAACTTTAGATTGAGTTTTGAGTGCGTGAACATCTCGGCCGACCGTACGGAGGCTGCAGCAACTCTTTGTTGTTTTCTGTTTGAGTGTGAGATCGTGGGATTTTTCTTGCAGGCGCTTTTTAAGAAAATTGACACTTGCTGTATAAAATTGGTCTTCGTCATCGGATTTTTCTAATGCTGCGAGATTTAGACCGTTTTCTTCCCTAATTTGACTCAGTCTCAGTCTTAAAGACCCGTGCCGTTGCATTCCTTAGGCACTAAATTTATATTGGAATTCATTTTTATTATATCACCAAAAATATTATTTTCTTTTATGATTTAATACAGAATGTATAAAATAAAACTTCGATAGTGACAAATGTAATTGACTTTAAATGCTATTTGGAACTGTCACGTTTGTCACAATGTAACATATTTTTTTAAGTTTTTATACAACAGACATGTTTTGTTTAAAAATAAATTTAAATTATATAAATAACGTGCTTAAAAACTAGCAGCTTTAATTTAATTTTGATCATTGTGAAATCTGAATATTAAATTTACTTTAAATATTTATTGTAATAAATATCATTTTAATATTTTAAAATGTTTAAAGAAATTGATGAATGAGACAGGCTGAGCCATTGAGGCCAGTTGGCTTGGAGAAGTCAGACACCATAGACTTATTATATGTATAGTATATTCTATGTCAAAAACTATTAAATATGGAATAATTTGTTTTTAGGACCCATAGAGTGAATTTAGAGTTAAAAAACCGAATTAAAAGATATTCAAATAACGATACTTTCACGATATTTTGACTCGAATCCGATCGTTTTCTCTTGAGTTAAACGTAAAAATAGTAGCCAGTACATATGGTAGCCTTTTACTTGAATGTTAGTCTTTAATTTGAATTTGAATGAATATACCACTGTATTATGGATTTTTAAGTTTATTTGAGTCAAAGTGATTTCTAAGAAAGCTGTAAGTTATTCAACAGTTAAAGTCTACTTTTACGACACCCACGGGATTTAATAAATTTAATAAAAATGATTTTACGTATTTTATCGCGTTTAATTTTTACTATTTATAACCCGATGTTTCGAATGCTTTACTGCACCCATGGTCACGACTGAGGTGACAGATGTCCTGGATCTCATAGTTAATCCGGGGTAAAAAAAGTAAAGTAAAATAACAGCCTATAAATGTCCCACTGCTGAGCACAGGCCTCCTCTCATGTCTGAGAGGGTTTTGGAGCCGGGAAGAGTCCGGCATGTTGCTCCAATGCGGGTTGGCTGAATTCACATGTCCTCGAAATATTTCTATTCCTCGGACATGCAGGTTTCCTCAAGGTGTTTTCCTTCACCGCTAAGAACGTGGTACATTAGCACTTAAAATTGTAGAATAATTTTTAGAGGTGCTGGCACCGGGGATCGAACCCAGATTACTAGGCAGGTACCACCTCAGGGCCAGTTATTCCGCCGTGAAGCAGTAGTGTGCAGACATTACTGTATTTCGGTTTGAAGGACACTGTGAGCTAGCCTAATCACTGGGCACTTGGGACTTAAGAACTTATGTCTCAGGGTGATGGGCACAGTGTGGTGTCACACAGAAATATTCTGGGTGACATTGCATTTGTTACGGGCAGATGTTGTACTTGCTGTCAGGTGAACGTTTAGCTCGTTTCATCACTTTATCCAATAAAAAAGTATAAAATTAAACACGAGCACCTGGACCCTGAGCTACCACGGCTCTACCGTTGTACCTTCAGTTTATTACTTATTATTTTTGTTCCGATCTAAGCAGTACGTGCTTACAGTCTCTTAAAGTCCTGCAGTGGTTTTTGATTTAATGTTCTTAATTATGGGATCCCAAGTCGGTGGTAGTACTCAATCATCTTCTCTTTTTAATTAGGATGGGAATATAGATTTTTAATTTCAATAGCCGCGCCAATCATCCTTAGTAGGAATCGGTGTTCTTTTGCAAGGATTTTTGGTCTATAAAATTTGATATAATGGTTGGGATGATCTATGTAGAACATGGTCACAAACTGCAGACTTCCCAGAGCGTCGATGCTTCATGTCAGCTATGTGTTTTTTACGCAGGTTTTTATAAATCTTTTTACTTGCCCTATGTAAGAGAGGTCACATTCACAATCTAGCTAGTATACTCCTGCATCTTGTATAGGACACAGTGTCCTATACTTAGGTAGAGGGACATTACACTTGACAAATGGTAAAAACTGACTTATTTTCTTTGGCGGCTTTAAAAATGTTCTTCTGAAAGCCAGCTTCAAGATATAGTCAAACTTGTCCGTGACTTCTGTGGCGTATGGTCGAACAGGAGGTAAATACTCGACTGTGCCCGGTTTCACTTGGTTCCTGTAACATAGGCGCGACCCGAAGGTTGTTGTCTTGCAAAATTTGCTTGACATGCTGAAGCTCGGTGGCTAGGTATTTCCTATCGCAGATCGCTCGTGCTCTCTGAAACCACAGGGTGCTATCCGAAATACTTGTAAACTTTGACAAGCTTCGAAATATAAAATAATGACAAGGTTTATTTAAAATCATAGAATTTAATTTACAGAGACGACCGCGTGACTTAGAGGTCTAAGTATCAGTACGAGTCACAGCCAACATCTGTGCAAAAGCACATATTGATTGGTTTTTATATAGGACAAAGTGACGAGACAAGCAAAACTATCACCTGATGGTAAGTGCAAAGTCTGCTGTGTCACTCAAAATATTTCTGTGGGGCACCACACTGCGCCAATTCCCCTGAGGCATTGGTTCTGAAGTAACATATGCCCAGTAATTACACTAGCTATCAGTGCAGCTCTTCACGGCAGAATAACTGGCCCTACCTGGCACCTACTTAGACGGATTCCTGCATAGGAATCCTACCACCAGTATAACCACCAGAGGTGGTTGGGTCAGATAACGTTGTGCATGTGATATTTATGACGTAATTTATCTCATTAATATACTCGAACCTCATACCCTTTGTATTCCTCAGTAAATATGAACGCTACTCTGCTTAATTAACCTTAAAGAGTACAAAGTTATCACCTGAAAGTTATCTCGTGTTTAGTAATTACTACGGGCTTAAATTAATTGCTCGGATCACTTCCTTCACGACCTCACGACCCCGGCCAATAACCTGGTAAAGTTACAATTAATGCCATCGAGGAGTTTAAACTTTGATCGATATTACTGAACTATCAAATATTACTACAGAAAGGTTCTTGTAATGGTTCAGAGAAAGCTTTATGCGAATAAGAAATTTTGTGTAACTGTTTGACGGCCTTAAGGAATCTCTTTGTATGCAGTTATAATTTTACAGGTGGTGGGATACTTATGCAGGAATCTGTATAGGTAAGTACCACCCCAGGCCAGTAATTTTGCGGTGAAGCAGTGATGCTTTGCAAGCATAACTGTGTTTTTAGTGTAATTACTGGGCATATGAGACTTGCCCTTGCTGATGATGACAGAACTGACGTCTCAGTATGACGGGTGCAGGTTGGTGTCTCACAGAAAAGTGTTGGGTGACACAGAATTTATTATTCGTTGCACTTACAATCAAAACACTTTATCAAAAAAAAAACATGTAGGTATCCCAAATGGTTTTCATAAATATATTCATTCTATTGTAGTCTGTGGTTAAAGGTAGACTTTCCCTAGGTCGTCTTTTACGACACCTAGTCAACTAGATGTCAGAGAATCTTTGACACGTCCCGTTTTGTTGAACACGTTTAAACGTTAGTATTTCTTCCGTTAATTATTTACTGTTCGTCGATCTACAAATAAGTTCACAGACACGGGTGGTACAACAGTATTGTCAATTAAGAGGTTAATTTCCATATTTCCCTCCGATCACTTACACGTGTGTGTAATTTGTTGCTTTTATTGCTGTTAGAATTGTCTTAATAAACATTATTGTACTGATAAGTATAAAGTGTTTTAGTAATAGAATCAGGCGTTACTTTGCGGAAATCCATTATAGTAAAGGAGAGACAGTTAATTTGCTAAGATCCGCATGCAAAATGTAAAATGGTGTGTATTACCTAGTTTTGAAGAGCACCGCCCGCCCTCCCTCAACAGCGTGCACAAGAAAACCAACACCGCCACCGGGATCAAGATACCCTCTACCACTACAACACCACCACCAGGCAATACACACCACTTAAGTCGAGAACACGACACGTGTTTCACCTCAAAACGAGGCATTTGAATGCCTAATGCCTTGAACTAGCTAATACACACCATTTTACATTTTACATGCGGATCTTAGCAAATTAACTTTGTCTCCTTTACTGTTTTTAAAGACATAATAATAATACGTCCTTCTTTTAATTGTTTTTATTTGTTATTGATTGTTGTTTAAAATTAAATTTAAATAATAACATTTCGCGTGTCGTAGACTATTTTGATAATCATCACTACATAGTCGAAATCGATAAAGTCGAAGAAGGACAGTTTAATGTCATGTAAGGATCGTGAGTGACTTCTACGCTGCATTTTTCGGGTGCGAACAGCCGGAGCCAATATTTGTGCAAAAACACTTACCGCTGGCTTTTCAGGTCTGATTCAGTTTTTTTGATTATTGGATAAAGTGACGAAACGAGCAAAACGTGCACCTGATGGTATGAACAACGTCGGCCCATAACGAATGCTTTGTTACCCTGAACATTTCTGTGTGACACCACACTGTGCCTGTCACCCTGAGACATCAGCTCGTAAGTCTCATATGCCCAGTGATTACGCGACCTCTCAGTGACCTTCAAACCGAAACACAGTTTGCAAATTATTGCTACACGGTAGAATAACTGGCCCTGGGGTATAAACTTAGCCGGATTCCTGCATAGGAATCCTACCACTAGAAAATTTTGTTCCGATTCCCTTCATTTGAATGTGAACATTCATCGTTTTATTAAGTTTTTTACTCTTTTTTGTATATTTCTGTATTATTGATATTTGACATATATTATTTATTTTATGTTTTTAATTTGTTATATTTTTCTTCTATATTTGATACCCTCAGTACTCACGTACGTGCATTTTTTAAATAATGACTCCTTTGCAAACCAGCGCTGCGGTCCTTTCGCAGCATCCTGTGCTGAATTGAATTCATTTCGATTTCACCATACAGCGTCGCCCGTGTTTACATATGTTTTTTTATTCCTTAATTATTATCTACATTGTATTAACACACGCTTAATAGAAATATTCGTCAAATTCAGAGCTCCTTCGTCAAAATCGGTTCAGTATTTTTGGGACTGAGTACGATTATAAACATATATGTATAAAACAAACGTGGAAATCACAACTCATCTTTGGCTTTGTCGTAGACAGGTATGAAGGTTAATGTACCTTATTGTAACATCAATTAAGCGGAATTTTTGATATTCTAATCATAACTTTTGAATGTCTACAAATCTTTAAAAATGGATAATAATTTGCTATGACCCGTAAAATTAAACTCTAACTCAAAGTCGCCTAGGGCAGTTTGAAATAATTTTCATAAAGTTTGATCCCAGAATAATCAAATACTCGTATTAACACAGTCAATTCTATTCGGCCCTTTAGAAACTAAATTTATATAGTTTTAGATAAATTATTTCTATGTTAAATTACGTACGGCGACGTTTTTGGCCACCCGTCATGGCTCATTTCCCCTGAGTACAAAAAGTCTATAGCCCGGATACGGGTCTCTGCCTACCCCAATATTGGGAAAGAGGCGGGATTGTATGTATGTATGTAAATTAAGTAAATTTGAAAATAATAATAAAAGATTCTTGGTCAACTTTTCTCTGCAACTACAAAATGACTAATTCTCTTATGAAACGAAAAAAATGTCATGATTATAAATAGAATCATAAAACAGACACAACACTAAGTGATGATGTACTCCTGGCTGATTTTCGACCACGTCGACAACTTCCGAACACTTTCGGAAGCTATTATTTTCTTTTTAACGGCTGATGGTCACTGTATGTGTATAGCTCAAAGGCTTTCACAGCTTCGCCGCATTGAAAGGTGGCAGAGCGCTGAGGGCGCTTAGCCGTAACCTTTATTTATAGATGACTCGTGCAAGGGTCTCCGAGAGGGGACCTCGGCTTGGTCAGTTACTTCTATCGAGAGGGCAATATTATTAATATTATTGGAATTAACTAAATTTACCACCAATTCGGAATGTGTTTCCGCTGGAGAAGAAATGGCGCATGAAACTCCAGAGACGCTTCTTTTTATGATACTACCAGCTAATGCCCGCGACTTCGTCCGCGTGGATATAGGTTTTTTTAATATCCCGTGGGCACTGTTTAATTCTGTGGGATAAAAAATCATATGTCCATCTTCAGGATGCAAGCTATATCTGTGACAAATTTCGTCACGATCGGTCAAGTGGTTGAACCGTGAAAGGTAACAAACCACCAGAGGGTATGTCCCTGAGAATTACTTTCGCATTTATAATATTCAGTATGGATTAAGAGAAATACTTGGCTGCTATGAATGAAAATAATGATGACCAAAATGCAAATTAAAGCCGCGGAGATAACATCTAATTTGTATAGTTTTTAAAATTTTACGCAGGAACCCTAAATATTTCTGAAATAAAAAGAAGCTAAGTTATCTGAAAAGTCCCCGTCAATAAAAGACCCGCCAAAATAGATTCAGCTGTTTCGGTGCGGATTAGCCCGGACAAACAAACAGACAGAGACATGATTTTTAAAAACAAATGTTTTTTGAGTTTGGATAAAGAAAAAATATATATAGCGAAATCACAGACAGACACATACACTCTCATTTTATTTATATGTCTAGATAACGTATAAGGGAAAGACGTAAAAGAAAGAACTATGAATGTTGTGAACCACTTATTAAGATGTTAAGAGAAATATTAAAACTGTCTGTTAGTAAAATGTCTCATTAATTAAAATATCGTTTCCCGCGGTCACGAAAAGTGGGCTACATGTGTAGCCTCTGCCAACCCTTCTAGCGGAAAAAGGCGTGATTATATGTATGTAAGTATGTCTGCATTAAAACTGCCATGAACGAAAATAGTGTCATCCGTCTAGCCCCAAATTTTTACAATTTTTCAGATTTTACGCAGAAACCCTGAATATTACCGAAATAAAAAGTACCTTATACTCGTATTACTCTCTGAAAAGTCTCCTACGCGCCAATGAAACTTTCTGAGATTAGCTTGGAGAAACAAACAGACAGACAGTCATTTTTTTTAAAAAACGCGTGTTTGAGTTTTGGTTACCAAAATATATTTATATATAAAAATATATTTTTTTATCTCTATATAACATGAGTTTAAGAAAAAACTTTATTGCGAAACCACAGTTTTGTGGCAATCCATGGCGGAGGCTTATGTTCAACAGCGAACTAAAATAGGCTGAAATGTAAAAACAACACACACCTGTAAACACTTACATACATCATCCCATGGTTTCCGTAAAAGCCCAATTACGGAAATGTCAGAGAAAAATCACGTGGCCTTAGTTGGTTATGATGGACAGATAGTGGAACTCAAATATCCCTAACTGTGCCGGTTTACAATGTCTAAGATGCGAGGCTTATTTTAAATTAATAGCATATATGCATATATTTCGCCGAAAACTTAACACTTAGGTAGCTTCCACGGTATGTTTCACATAACGTTTATCCTCTATAATTAACGTATTTGGTCCGGAACGCGTAACTAATGGAAGGAATATGCTCCGCTGAAAGTTCGTCGCCCCATAGAAGTTTTGGTCTTTGACCCCACGTGACATTGTAGTGTCGTTGATCATACAAAATATTGTTTTTTTCAGCCCCTGTCTCAAGTTATTGCCTTTGAAAATTCTTCTCACTTTTTGTATTTATTATTTACACTACGCGTATTTATAAGATTTTCTGTATTTTTAGGGTTTCCTTTTCTACTTGTTTTTTATGTGGGCTTTTTGTTTTTTTTTTAATACCTGGGCGGGTCATAAGTTCTGTCTCAAACACTTCATTAAATCAATTCTACGACTTTTTATTGTTGTGTACGTTGTTTGTATAAAACATATGTTTAGATAAATGAAAACAAAAGTAGTAAAAATGTTTAATAAGTTAAGTTATTCGAAATGCCCTCCTTGATTTTGAATACAGGCCCTCAACCTCCGAGGCCAGTAATCGACCGTAGCACGCACAATGTTCACGTCTATATATCCGCCACAGCATTAGTTAGGGATACTTTAAGAGAAACGCCTCCAAAATGGGAGCTATAAACTTTTGTGGCTATCTATGGGTGAGGCCTATGTTCAGCAGTGGATAATAGGCTGAAGTGATGAAAAACGATGACTTTGAGAGACTCCTTTGAGATTATGGTGAGGTTAAGGCAGGCTTTTTTCTCCAAATGTTACCATATTTTGTAATCCAATGGATTTAAGTCTGGACTAGCAGAGGTCTGGCTGAACTGTTCGTGATTGCGGAAGTCGATATCATGAGTGTTAGACCCGATGAGCTGAGGCTTAATTCTTGTTAGAATACCCAGTGTCTGTTTTATAATATTGTTTGAGAAATAGATTCCACAATGTTTGTAGGAACGGTATTTTGATACACAACAGAGCTGAGTTTCAAACCATTTTCACAGAAAAATTCCCTCACATACGGACTGGATCCACTTCGCCTCCTCCTCGTCTGAGTGCGAGACTCCATGCCAAACCAAAAATTATCAAGGACAATGCCCACGCTAAATTTTCGGGATACGCCTGCTCGCTTTTTCACTATTGTGGGCCTACACTTTATCATTTTGTTTGTTGTGACTTTCTTCGTTGTTAAACATTTTTTAGTCTGAAAAAAGGTTTCGCGGTAATTATTTTCCGCGTACCGCCTTTCTTTCAAGCCTTAATTTTTTTAGACTCTTATTAAAATAATTCGCGGTTTTTCGTCGATAAGCTCGGAGTCCTAGGTCTTCATTTAACACTCTTTTCACCGTAGTTCTACTTAACCTCAATTGAAGGGCTAACATTTTATGCTTGCGGAGGTGATTTAGTTGGATTCGCGCCCGCACTGCTTTGATGACCGCTGGTGTCCTAGGCGTACGAGATCGGCCGCTCAATCTTAATCTTCAAAGGTCGAATCTTCACTAAATCGTTTGATAGTATGATATACGAATTTAATTATACAATTTAAAACATATTAATTTCTAAATGCCGTTACCGATCATATTACGCAATATAAAAATATTTATATTATTAAATATCGTTCAAATCTATACAAATAAGTGTCTGTCTATTATTTCACGATAAAGATTTTTTCCTTATCTCAAACGGTAATTCGTGGGATACTAAAACTATAACAGGCATTTTATAGTTTTTGTTTGTTTGTCCGGGCTAATCGTCTTAACGGTCAACTTTCTCCTATTTGTAGTGTAACCCACGCGACACCTTTACATTGTACGTTGTGTTATTACTGAAGGAGTATAATTAAAGACAGGAAAAAAGTAACATCTCTCTCATTAACAATACACATTATTACATGGCGACTCTGCCAGGCGGTGCGCTGCAACAATGCACGCACACCGCCGAGGCCTGCAGATTTAAAATATATAACTTACGAAAAGATTTTACCCTGGACGTGACAAGAAAATATTGTTAAGACGGAAAACCAGATGAGATAAGGACACAATTTCACAAATTAAAAAAAAAGAATAAACAGGTAACAAAATTTACTGGTGGTAGGATTCCTATGCAGGAGTCCGTCTAGGTAGGTACCACCCCAGGGCCAGTTATTCTACCGTGAAGCAGTAGTGTGCAAACATTACTGTGTTTCGGTTTGAAGGGCACTGTGAGCTAGCATAATCACTGGGCATATGAGACTTACGAACCTATGTCTCAGGGTGATGGGCACAGTGTAGTGTCACACAGAAATTTTCTGGGTGGCACAGCATTCTTTATGGGTAGACGTTGCACTTACCATCAGGTGAATGTTTTGTTAGTTTCATCACTTTATGCAATAAAAAAAAACTAAATATAATCAAGAATAATACAATATGAAATGAAAATCCTATGATGAGAAATCTGCATATGCAAGTAAGAAAAAATGTGTATTTTTTGAGTGTTGTGTACACTATTCATATAATATATGTGATATCTGTACATGAATGTGACAAATATGTGCAACAGCATATTACCCAATTTTGACATAGCGTAGATGACGCCCTAGACAACCGAAGAGTAAAATGGGGAATACATTTAAATAAGTTAAATTTTATAGGAATTTTAGTTTTGTTGTAAGAATTTTATAATATTAATTATATCTGCCTTATTTATATGTACATAAAACAGTTTGTGTGTATAGTACATACGTGGAGGTGTATTGTAGCCCACGCGACACATTTATATTGTACGTTGTGTTATTACTGTATGAGTATTATTAAAGAAATCAAACAAGTAACATCTCTCATTAAAGATTTTCTTGAGAAAGATTTGAGTATCTAAATAACACTATCGAGGTCAGGTCGGGGCGCTAGTCAGTAATGAATGAGTTAAGGCTTTAAGCCATAAACACCTACCTCCATCAATGGCGAAGAATCAATTGTATGTGTTTTCACTCCTGAAGTCTATGAGTATGGTAGCGTTCTCGAGTCTCCATACTTCCAAAGGCAAGGGGCGTCTCTGCGAATTATTATTAAGTTATCATCATCATCATCATTTCAGCCTTTCACTAGTCCACTTCTGAACGTAGGCCTCCCCATAAATTGCCACAAAAGTTTGTAGGTCTCATTTTGGGGGTATTTTGCCATGGTTGCAACGCTTGGCAAGAGCGTTTACAGCCGCAGTTTATTGAGTTCCAGGAAGATGCTGCTGCTCATCTCCTGGTTTTTATTTTCCGTCTGTCGGTTTTTAAGACACCATCGCGATGAGATAGGGTGGTAGATTCTCTTAAGCCGCCGCCACGCGGCCGTTAAGTTATATCAGAAGCATAATTTTTTAGTGACGAGACGAGTTAACCGTTCACGAGAAGATAAGTGTATCGTCTGCCTAAAAAAAATGTTGCGTCACTCAAAACATTCAATTGCAAAGTCCACACTTCGCTTGTCACTGAGACATCAGTTCTTAAGTTCTGATAGTAACACTAGCACTACTACAAGATTTAAATGCGAGAAACCAAATCTACAAAGGTTCATAGGATAAAAATAAAGCTAAATACATAAATATCTAATAATAAATCTTGCGAGAATAACGTTCTTTAAATAGGACACTGTTTAATTTTATTCTTGGAAAATTAATCAATAAATAGAGGCAATGGTATTAACCCAACTTCCAGAAATTTTCTGTCCATTTGTTTGTTTGTTTGAGGCGTGGATATGTCGATTGAGTGGACAGTGGAAGTCTATTTAAATAACTATACATTCGCAAATAAAAGTTCTATATTTTTGGATGTTGTGAAATTATTTTGTAACTCTGAAAAAGCATTATAATTACTAAATTTGTTAATTGCAATTTTAAGTGCTGATTTACCGCATGTCTGGTACGATGAAGGTGAACATCGTGAGGAATCCTGCATGTCTAAGAAATTAAAAATATTTCTAGGAAATGTGAAGTCCACCAACCCGCATTGAAGCAGCGTGGCGGTCTCTTCCCGGCCCCAGAATCACCCTCACAGAAATGAGAGGCCTGTAGGTAACCCGCCTGTAGGTACTAGACTTATCGATAAGTTTCTAATGAAGTGATATTTTATTTAATTGACTCTAATGATACGATTATCATGCACGTTAAGTTTTAATTGCCTTCACACTAACAAACTAAATGTGTTTTGTCTAATAGAGCATTCGCCCCTCACACATCTCATACACACAGATAAACTTTTAGCTGTTTTATAGATATTACTATTGTTTAGGAACAAACTGACTCCTGATATACAAGTTTAGGAATCAGTTATTTTGAGCCAGTTGGTAATTTTTTGATGAAACAATACAATACCGGAGCAAGAAATGAAACGAGCTACTGAATAGGACGGGGGTAATTATACTTAATGTAATAGACTTATTGATGGATACACGGCTATGGTGACTGTTTAAAAGAGACAATGCTGATTTTGCAGGTCCTTTTCCTTTTTACATATTCCAATGTGTAATTTAAAACCATTATGCAGGAATCCGTCTAGGTGGGTAACACCGCAGGACTAGTTATTCTGCCGTGCATACATTTGTGTTTTGGTCTGAAGGGCACTGAGCGCTAGTTTTATCACTGGACATACGAGACCTAAGAACTCATGTCTCAGGGCGACGAGCGTAGTGCGATGTCAGACAGAAATGTTCTGGGTGATACAGCATTTGTGGTAGACTTTGCACTTACCATGAGATGAACGTATTGCTCGTCTCTTCTCTACAGAGTCAAAACTCTGCAGCGAAATAAATTGCGGTGCTAACTAAATTTCATATGCGTAATTACTTAAACCCGGATCTACTATTTGTAAAAGTAAAGTAAAAGTAAAGTTTCAGCCTATAAATGTCCCACTGCTGAGCACAGGCCTCCTCTCATTTCTGAGAGGGTTTTGGAGCTAAGGAGAATCCGCCACGCTGCTTCAGTGCGGGTTGGCGGACTTCACATGTCTTCGAAATATTTTTTATTTCTCAGACATGCAGGTTTCCTCACGATGTTTTCCTTCACCGCCGAGCACGTGGTAAATCAGCACTTAAAATTGCAATTAACAATTTTAGTGGTGCCGGCACCGTGAATCGAACCCAGGTCACTCGCGTACTATGAAATTTAAAGCGAGCGCCTAGCTCCTGAGCTACCACGGCTCTTTACTACTCTACTATTTGTAGGCCATGTAAATTGAAACCTCGGTCCGGACAGACGCTGCTCGCTGAGCCACAGCGCTAGACGAGCCATTATTAGCTTATGATGCCAATATGATATTTGGATATTATTGCAGCCATCAAAATTATTTTAATCTTACTATTTTGCACGTGTAATATCAAGGATTAAGGCATAAAAAATATTTTCAACTGGTTTTCGTAGAAACTGGGAACAATGACTAATCGCCTTAGCGTTTAATTTATCCTTCAAAAAATATGCATTCTGTATTTTTTTGTTTCAATAAAATTTTGCACGTTAAAATTTTATAGGACGAATGCACTTACCCGAATATTAAGATATATATTCCTACCTCATACGTTCCTAACTAAGAAGCAGTAACCAACATCGGCTAAAATTAATATTTTTGTCGTACCAAAATAAATGTTAATAATTCATGATTTACTTGAAATTTTTATTTAGCCGGCAAATCGTAAAACGGCACTAATAAAATCCTTGCAATCATTGATGTCGAGAAGTGCGAAATGATTTGCGGCGATTTGCGGCGGGTACAAATGTTCATAGATCAAAGTTATTTACATGATAAACGACGATAATCTGGCGCCGGTAAAGAGTTATTTGATATTAAATATTATTTAAGCAAGCCGATCTAACATTAACTCAATGATCGCTAATAGACAACATCCGCGATGACTGAACTGATGCGCTGTCTTCCACTGACCTCCTTGATACGAATATTTTTTTCAGTTTTTTCCTTTTCACAATGTATGCCGATATAATTTCTACTGGAGCAAAATAATAGTGTTGTTGACAAAATGTTGCAATATTTCAGCTTTTCAACACGTGCTCCGCCTTTATTGAGACACAGTCGCCATTAAATAAAGCATAAAATAATGTCGTCCAGCGTCTAAACATTTTTTTGCAAAAATAATGACTAACATAAATTTAAATAAACGGTCCATTATTTCGGTTTTAATAAACAAACAGTATAAATTATTTTATTTCTATAAGTATTAATATTTTTAGTTAATCTTCCTGGAACATGTGAATAAATAAACTGTGGCTGCCAACCCGCCTGCCAAACGTGGCAACTATGGCAAATCCAGCATTTTAAAACAAACATTGGGGGAGGCCTATGTTCAGCAGTGGACAAGTGATATGCTGAAATGATGAATAGCGTATTTTGTAATTTGCAAACATAACTCACAACAAACATATATTTATCAATAAAGGTCAATTGTTCGATTGCATTGACCCGTGCATCCCTCGTTCGAGTTCACGGGGATGTAATTACTCACCTTCAGAGTTGTAAAGTTTTTTGTACATGCGTTGTATTGAGCATTTATGGAGGTTTATGTACAAAAATGTAGTTAAAAACCTTCTTACATTTTTATTCTTTTTGCGTTCAAAAAACATTTCGTAAGGGACAAACACCCCATGTACGCATATTAAACTGTTAGCGCAAATGATGATGATTTATTTCTGGCCGAATTTCGACCTCGGCGACTTTAGACTTTATTTCAGAATACCGTTGGAAGCTATCAATTGCGCAGGAGATATTAAAAGGAGGTATACAAGTCTACGTCTCTTTCTCTCGTTCTCACTCGTCCTAACCTACTCACCCCCGCACCCAATGCAACGCTCATGCGAAAAGATCGGAGATAAGGTAGGTTGCAGTGTCAGAGACCCGGAACACAATAATTTGTGTTTTTGTGTTTGGTGATAAATTTTCTTAATTCGCTACCACACGGCAGTCTTAAGCTGCTACCATACTTCTTTACGTTATTTTTATTTTTGTTTGATAAGTATCATCGCACTCACGTGCATAAATTGCAGTCAGACTGCAAACCTCAGGAATTTAAAACGTTATATAAAACTCAAGTTTCACTAGCACGAGTAGAATAAGTCCACGTGTTTACGAGTACCAATATTACACGTGATATTGCTAACAAACGGACGGAGACTTGCGCATCCATTGTTGGTTATACAACGATAAAGACAGACAACGACTCATGTCGACGCTAAAATTAGTAACGTATAGGTAATTAAAAGTTAATTACAAGAAAATACAGTCAAATTGTATATTATGTGTCATTGCCGTGTAGTGGCGGCTTAAGAGAATCTACCACCCTACCTCATCCCGTGGGTTCAGTAAATTCGACAGAGAGAAAATTAAAACGTTCCTGGAAATTCTGAATAAGTAAACTGCGGTTGCCAACCCGCATGCAAAGCGCGGCAACTATAGCAAAATAAGAAAATTGAGAGCTACAAACTTTTGTGGCAATCTATGGGGGAGGCCTATCAGTAGGGGACTAGTGATAGGCTGAAGTGATGATGATGACGCTTAAATTCGTGGTGTAAAAAATACCTACACGAATACTTTAATTAACTTGGCAATAATTAATTGTGGGAAAAATTTAGAATCGTTTGGCACGATTTTGGACGGGAGAGGAGTTGTATTTGATCCCCGATCAAAACAAAACATTAACAGTCGCATTACAAGGTAACCGATCGCGAGAAAATTAAGAAAAAAAATGTGTAAAAATGTACTGCTCAATATTTTAAATACGGAAAACGGAACGAAATGCCGCTATGGGAGCAGTATAACACACCCAAATTTTGTGTAAGTACAACAACGAACCCTAATGTGTGCGAGCTACATACATTGAAATTATATAAATAATTATTGTGTTTCGGTTCAAAGGGCAGGTTCAGAAAAATGTTTTATTTCTGTTCTTTGGTTACATACTTGTTTTCAAATATGTGAATTGAGTTCCTACTAAAATGTATCTTCCTAAATTCCATTTCAAAAATTTTTCGTCCAAATAATTTTTTTTTTTTCAATTGTTGCGATGTTTTTATTTAAATGATCAATTTTGTTGTTTGTGGTCTAGTTAATTAGAAGTTAACTAAGTTTATGCGATGGTAAGATTGGTATATTTTTTTATTTAGTTACGTCACAGGTGTAGCTACATACTTACATTTGTATTGAATATGACAATCTGGTTCCTTTACGTTTATTAAAACAAACAACGTTTAAGTCGTGTGAGTGTGTTGGATGAGAAAATTAAAACATCGGAATAACATCGATTTATCGTTTTAATTTTCGATGTTTTACGGAGCGATATTGCATCCCTAATTACTAGGCATATGGGACTTAAGAACTGATGCCTCAGAGTTTTGAGAGCCACACAGAAAACCGAAATGATTTAGGTGACACAGCTTTTGTTATGGGCAGATGTTGCATTTACCATCAGTTGAATCGTCTCGTCACTTTCTTACAAAAAAAAGTTTATCAAATGTGATTTCTAAATACAAAATACAACATAATTTCTGTAGACTTGTTGTTTTGTTTTTATTATTGTTTAATCAATAGACTGAAACTACAGACGATTAGTCAGCAAGATATCAAGACAAGACACAGTACACGGGAATCCTACCACCAGTAATGTAACCACTTTGCTAATATTTAGATTAATTTATAAAAATTTAAAGGCGGCTTTGCAATAAAAAATCATTTAAAACGATTCACTAGTTCACTATTTTACTGGGTGCATTTTACAGACATAAATTTCACATGCCCAAACACCAAGAGCCGGAACAACTATCTATGTATACCATATTTGTCCGATGCAGGAATCGAACCCATCCGAACCCAATCGCAAAATATAAGATGTGTTACACGAAAAGCGTGTGGTAGCGGCCTAAGAGAATCTACCACCCCATTTCAACCCGTGGGTGTCGTAAAAGTCGACAGAGGGAAAATAAAAACCAGGAGATGGGTAACAGCATCTTCCTGGAACATCTGTATAAATAAACTGCGGTTGCCAAACCGCCTGCCAAGCGTGGCAACTATGGCAAAATCCCCCAAAATAGGAGCTACAAATTTTTGTGGAAATCTATGGGGGAGGCCTATGTTCAGCAGTGGACTAGTGATAGGCTGAAATGATGATGATGATGATGACTCGAAAAGCTACTGTAAATATCAAAGTAAGTTATTGACGTTTTCAAAGAACAGTCAATAAACGGATATCCAGGTGTTCTTTAAAAATTTCATTTATATATTTTAAAAATCTAAAAAGTGTTAAAAAAATTAGTAAGTAATAATCAGTTTCCTCAGATTTTCTAAACATTTATTACGTAGGGCGAGTAGTAAGTACGAGTACGTCTTAGTCCATGAATACACAAACTGAAATAATGCTTCCGTTTAAGGTGAAACACGTGTCGTGTTCTAGACTCCAGTGGTGTACCAAGTCCACCACTACAACACTACCACTCTGTATCAGGAGGATATCTGGTGGCGGTTCGTGGTGATGGTATTAGTTTGCTTGTGTATGCTATTGCGGGAGGATGGGCGGTGCTCTTCGGAAACTAGGAAACGGATATTTGGAAATAAACTTTCTTTCCTTCACAAACTTAAAGTGAAAAGAAAAAAGAACCGAAACTTCGCGGTTTAATATTAATTTTAGGCCGGGACCTATAGCTTGTCGTACAATGTTGAAAAGAGAGGCATCCTCTTACTAACAAACGCAGTGCGAAGCTACCCATTAAGTAAATGGAGCAATGACCTATCCAAATTTGCGGGAAATCAATAGATGCTGAAAAGCCGTGGAAGCTCAGGAGCCGGGTAAAGTTTCAGCCTATAAATGTCCCACTACTGAGCACAGGCCTCCTCTCATTTCTGAGAGGGTTTTTGGAGCTAGGAAGAATCCGCCACGCTGCTCCAATGCGGGTTGGCGGACTTCACATGTCTTCGAAATATTTTTTATTCCTCAGACATGCAGGTTTCCTCACGATGTTTTCCTTCACCGCCGAGCACGTGGTAAATCAGCATTTAAAATTGCAATTAACAATTTTAGTGGTGCCGGCACCGGGAATCGAACCCAGGTCACTCGCTTACTATGAAATTTAAAGCGAGCGCCTAGCCCCTGAGCTACCACGGTGTACCGGGTGTTCGGCTTTAAAAGCATGGTAAACGAGTGGACTGAGTTCGATTCCCGGTTTCTGAAACTATAACTATAAATTGCACTTTTCAGGATGTTCTACCACATGCTTGGCGGTATGTTAATACTTCGTAAAGAAATCTGTATTAGTAAGAAACAAAATAATTGTACTCCGTAAATAAGTACGCAAAACTGCACTGGGCACAGTGTACTCTTCTAAGCTTCAAAACCATTTCATAAATATAAAGAGGCCTGTGCCGAGGAATGGTATATCTCGATGCAATGATTTTTTTTAACAATGAAATACTTATAATACATCACTGATTCACTTTAACCTTTAGCTCTAAGTTGTTAGCTTCTTTTATTTTCTCTCTTTTCTTTTATTTATTAACGTATATTTTTTTTATAGGAAGTGATGGGACAAGCAAATCTTTCCCCTGATAGACAATAACACGCCCTTCCATAATTATATTGTTTAAAGATAGTTTTTTTAAGTTATTTCAAATATTAAAATTAATCTATTTGGCACTGGAGATTCTGTTGCTTATATAACAAATCAGATGTGCGCGTTTCAGTGCACGTTCAAAATTATTCCATTCTATGAACTTAATGTTTACAAAACAGCGAAGACATCGACCCCTCCGCTTTCCGTTCATGAATCTTTCACTTGAGTACCTATTTGCTCCGTTTGGAGTCGACGGACTTACGAAAATCCTGTAGGAGGAACGTTTACTTGACATTAATAATAATTTGAAATTGGGCCATCGATCGTTCTAAATGTGTACCAGCGACGATTTATCTTTAATCTGTATAGAGCAAACAATTATTGAAATTAATCGCCGGCTAGGTAGGTGCAGCAGCTTTGCGATTGGCTTTTGCTTTATGGGTTAGCGATTTTTGCGAGTTCGATTCCCGGATAGGACATTTGTATAGGCTAAATATAGTTGATAAGGTTCTGGATTCATGCAAGAGCAGTTAATTACTGTACTCGTAAAACGCACATAGGATACAGGAGTATTCCTAATGTGCGGTATCGTGTTTTTAAAAGAGATAAAGACCTGGCTCAGTGGTTGACCAGCATGAAAAGACGGGTTTCAAATCTAAACCGATGCTTTATTACTTTTTGGGTCTGCGTTATGGAGATTCTTTTTGCATGAGATCTACATCCGTTGTATTATACGAGAAGTGACACACCAGCTTTTGAATATATCCACCCGTTCATTTTGAACCGAAATATATCCCTGCAGTCTAAATCCGTTTACAAGCGTCGACATAACACATCGGAGTGCTCAACGCTATTAAAAGTTTTAAACCAAATAGGCACGTAAAATTAATGCCGCGTTATTATAATTTTTAATCTAAAATTAAATGTAATAAAAAATGTTAAAATAATTCGTAATTAAATACGCGTTTGAGGCCCTCGCCTCTGAACTGATGTCTCAGGGTGACGGGCGCAGTGTGATGTCACACAGAAATGTTCTGGGTGACACAGAATTTGTTATGGGCAGACGTTGCACTTACCATCAGGTCAACATCGTTCCGTCACTTCTATTAAAAAAAAACAAAAAGCAGAGCGGTGGACCGTCTTCGGCTCTAAAACCTTTTCAAAAACGAGGAGTGTTCAGTGGGATTTATAAGCTGTTACTATTACTAGACGCCTCTCGCCTTAGCTACTACTGACTCGTAACCGGTCTGTATTAATTCCATCTGGCATTTTTCAACCACCTGTGAAACTATTGGAATTTTCTACACACCCCTTTGTCAACTCTTGCAACAACCACTGGATGAGATGGACTAATACATTTTTACGACACCACACGTCCAAATAACACAAAAATTAGTTTCAAACTGTATTTCATTAAAGTCACATAACCTTTCGCAGACTTTGTTTACAACGCTTAAAGTTTTCCTCCGCACTTCAAAGTCTATCTAAATTTATGATGTTTACTAGACAAATAGGTGCATTTTTTATCATCTGCTAAGACTAAAATAAATATTTAAAATAATCAAGGTAAGTATACACTTTCGGCCTTTCAGCTGACCTAGAGACGTCATGAAATGGTAAATCGGTCTATAAATGATTTTGTATGATACAGTTCCATTCATCCTTGCTATAGTCAAAAGGAAATTGAAACCATTGACCTTAAAACGGAAGATGCCGTCTATTTTCTAGCGGAACTATGGTGCAGTCTTGGCTTTATTGGACAAATGTAATATTCAATATCTATTACTGCTGTAGAATAAAAATATTGTCTTCACTCTATCGTTAAAAAAAACTCTCATTTTAATTACGCATTTGCGTACTAATTGAGTAACCATGTAAGGTAATGGTCTTAGCTCACCGGTTTGTCGTAGGTACTGATTTCGGATGCCAGCCGAAGCCAATGTTTCTTCAATACGCAATTCTGTGGCCGGTGTGTGTCTGTGTGTGTGTGTGTGATAGTGTGTGTGTGTATCTGTATGTATGCGTGTGTGAGAGAGAGGTTATGTGTGTATTTGTGTGTGGTTGTGTTTTTTTTAAGTGTTGCAGAAGTATTCTGTTTATTCGTAGGTGAGTGATTTTAACCATTTAGTTATATATTTTTTGCATCCATAGTATTGTTTCGTGTAAATATTAAGCTTTTTGTGAATTCTGTTGTACAATTCAGCGTTTACTGTGCTGCATGCTCGCAAACATTGCTTTTGTTTGAGGAATTTTTGCTACCATATGATTTCTTCTATTTCCCAATAAGCTCACGTCATAGGTAAGCGACTTATGCTTTTTTAGTAAAGTTTGAATTATATTCACTTTTCTTACTGGTAGTAAATTACTAATGCTATAAAGGCTTTCAGTAGGGTAGCTTTTAAAATACATGACTTTAATCAATGCACGTTGGGCACGTTCCTACGCAATAAATTTTGTTTTTGCTGCCCCTCTCCCCATATAGGAAAACAATACATTAAGACAGATTGCACTAAGGCGACATATGTTTGAATTCAAAGGTTATTTGAACACTCTAGGTTTTTTTTGGTCATATATTCTGGAACAACATGTTTCAATGTTCCAAAAATCCAACTTAGAGTCCGAACTAGCAACTTGGGCAAGATGGGGGATCCAAAGATAGTCGCTGATCCACTAAAACACCTAAATATTTTGTATGTGTAACTCTATTAATGTATGAGCATCCACAGTTCGTATAATTGGTATTATATTAAAGGGCGCAAAGTTTTCTCTTCACGTAATTATAAATAATTAAAGTAACAATGTTTTTATTTTACGACATTAGAGTACAATTCTTACATACATACACATAGTCACGCCTTTTTCCATATAAGGGGTAGGCAGAGTCTACAATTCTTAATGCTAATATGCATTAAGAATTGTAGACTCCTAAATAATTGATAAAAAATATTTAAAAGTCTATTAATATCCAGGAGAGACTGTTTATCCAAAATACAATGCAAATTATAATATATAATAATTACATATTACAATATAAACAGATTTTATAACAACTACCAAGACGATCTTCTTCTTCTTCTTCTTAGCTATTATCCCAGCTATAGCCAGGCTCAGCTTTCCTGCAAAATTTGCTCCATTTTGCCCGGTCTTGAACATCCTCCTCATTAATTTAAAAGCCAACGCAGTTTAGGCCTACATCAGTTCTTAACTCTCAAATGCCCAGTGATTACGCCAGCTCTCAGTGCCCTTCAAACCAAAACTCAGTAATGTTTGCACACTACTGCTTCACGGCAGAATATCTGGCCCTGGGGTGGTACCAACCTAGACGGATTCCTGCATAGGAATTCTACCATCCATCGGAGCATCTTCATTTCGATGACGTGTAGCCGCTGGACATGAGGCTACAGGACAGGCCTACGTCTCACTTCCTTTTAGAAGTACGAGTCGAATGACGGTTTTATATATCTGGCCTTTTAGAAGTCGATCACACTTTATAATTAAATTATTACACATGGCATAATACAAAGTAACCTTTAGAATGATCCTAAGGAAAGATCAATTAATTTTCCTGGTAACGATTTTTTATATAAATAGTTATACAGGGATCTTGCTTTTAGCTAGTATAACAACTCCTAACAGCGATTATCTCATTCCATTCAACAAACTCTTTCTCATCATTGAGTACGTTTTCTTATATTAATATTGCAATATTAATATTGCTAGAAGAGTCAAGTCAGAAGAAAGAGAATAAATTTAGATTCATACTTAAATGGCAAGGTGAAGGTAATACTGCATCAAGTTCAGCGTTACATAATTTACTGAGTAATACCGCAGAACTTCCCGCAACAAATATAGACATTAGATTGTAGGTTGCTACGGGCTGGTTTCCGCAACTCCGCTATTATCATAGATAATAATAAACGTATTTACAGAATATTTTATATTAACGCCACAGTTGTAAATATTGCGTTATAATGATACTTACCTGACTTATACTTATACGCCGCGAGTACTAGGTTCGAATCACATTTGTGCAAAAACACAATTCTGTCTGGTTGGTTCGTGTATGTGAAATTTATGACTGTATAAACGCACTCGCGATACAAAAGATATCCTAATGAGGGACATAAGAGTTATTTTAATACAAGAACAAATATTATATATTGTTTTCAGAAACGATTACTTTAAAATATATTTTAAATTTAAAAGGGTCAAATACATTTTAAGTTTATTGGAATATGATTATGTCGAGGTCTATATTTGTCATTTAATATCGCATTGAGATCTATGTGACGCCATTAAGCATGGTCACACGAAGCATTGAGACGCATAAAATGAGATGCCAAAAAGTTATTTAATTTTATTAGTGAACAGATTCAATTCTTCATAAATACGAGTAGATAGACGTATTACCTACATAAATAGACTATAAAAATCATAACCCTCTTTTAGCTATATAATCATCATTATTTCGGTTCGTTGTTGTCAACTGCTGAATTAAGGTCTTTCTTGTATTTTTGTATTTAATTTGCTCATACGGTCATAGTTAGCATTGTTGTCACGCTTGTCTGGCGGTTTGACAAACACTGTAGAGTGATGTTAGTTATAGAATTATCAACCCTATTTCATCATCATCACTATCATGTTAACCTTGCTGCGAGAAGACTAGGTCCACAGCTGGACATAGTCCTCTCCCAGCAAGGGTGGATTTGCTGTAATCTTCACGCTTGGCAGACTTGCACTTTAGACCGGTCTCTGTATTGTTACCTACGCTATTTTATCCCGCATTCTCCCCTAAGTTAGACTTATCAGTTTATTCTTTAAGTTGACTTTTACAACACCCACTGGACGGACAGGGCTGTAGGATTATTTTACATTGTCTTAATTGTTTATTTCTTTTACCCATCATCATTCATCATTTCAGCCTATCAATAGTCCACTTCTAAACACAGACCTCCCCCTTAGATTGCTACAAAACACGTAAGTTTATAGTGCTCACTTTGGGGGGCTTCTGCCATAGTTGCATGGCTTGGCAGGCTGGTTGGCAATGGCAGTTTATTTATTCAGATGTTCCAAAAAGGTGCTGCTGCCCATCTTCTGGTTTTAATCTTCCCTCTGTCGACTTTTACGACTCCCACGGGAAGAGATGGGGTGGTAGATTCTCTAAAGCCGCTACCACACGTGCCTTTTACACATACATATATCAATATTAATAATAATTAGTAAACGTGTAGAGAAAACTTTGTACCTCTTGACTGATCTAATTCAACAGCACAGGCGAGGCAAGGGACATGAAGAGCGGGGGACACGTGGTGCATCTACCGGCTGATCTGAGCGGCGTCGCAGCGGGCCAGTTAGCTGTAACGCCTTATAAGGAGCACTCGCACGCATATTCATAATTTGTACCATGTATAACGACAACCGTTATGCATTTTAAAATTATAAAACCATATAAAACTTCGCTATTTTGTTATCTTACCGCTGAGCCATTGGCGTCACATTGGTCCTCCAAGCCGGATTTCCCTTTTTAATCATATTGCGCGCAAGATGGAGTGTGAGATTTAGCATAGTTAAAGTTTACTTGGAGAAGAAACTAGAAAGCTAAAATTTATAGGTAAAGTGTTACAAGTACATTAAAGCGAATATTATAAAACATTAATTATTACTCATTATACTATGCACGGAGTTTCTGTGTGATAGAATCCGAAATGAGGACATTCGCACTAGCAACAAAGTAAAAGTAACAGATATAACTCAAAGGATTAATAAAGTGAAATGGAAGTGGGCCAACAGCATAACTCGGAAAACCTACAAAGTGTTAGGAAAAAAAGTTATCGAGTGACACACGCCTCGTACAGTCAAACGCAATAACCTCATACTAGATGGAATGAAGAACCGTCCAATTTTACGACGGAAACATAATAGCTATTTGACAGAGTATCTAAGCGATTATCTTTGGCGCTATGGGTCGCGGGTTCGATTCGATTATTTTCTAACATATAGTTGCATATAGTTGTCTCGGGCCTGCATATTTGTGTTTATGAAACTATGCTTGTGGTCGTCGTCGTCGTTTCAGCCTATCACAAGTCCACTGCTGAACATAGGCCTCCCCCATAGATAGCCACAAAATTTCGTAGGTCTCATTTTCGAAGGATTTTGCCATGGTTGCCACGCTTGGCAGGTGGGTTGGCAACCGCAGTTTATTTATTCAGATGTTCCAGGAAGATGCTGCTGATCTCGTGGTTTTAATTTTTTTTTTGTTGACTTTCACGACACGTGGGTGTCGGGATCTGATCGACATTGGGATGAGATGGGGTGGTAGATTCTCTTAGGGCGCCACCACACCACAAAACGAAGCAATTATATAGGCGAAATCCAAGTGAGAAGCTTTGTGTGAATGTTTTCTTTTAAAAAGAAAATAACTGAGGACCGTGCTAGTCTTTTGATTGTAATTTGAATGGTGGAGAAGAAAATTAAACTGTACAGTAAGCTGTACCATATAAATATTATTAAAAAGAGCACCATAAATTTACCTCTTATTAAAATTGTCCAGTAACAGACTTGCTGGAATAAATTTCATTACGAAATAAGCAGCGTCTTTGTTCGCAAATTTCTTAATTAGATTTTTATGTATTTTTTAGTGTTCACATAAACGGTTAAAGAAATACATAATAAATTGAGTCCACAATTTCATTTTTGAATTGAGATATAGTTGTAAATAAAGCACGTATACTCGTTGCAGTACATAGAAGAGATTGAAATTGTAGTTTGTAGTGGAAGTCATTACTTTCGTAACGACGTAATCTCTCTTTAGTTTATAAGTTTTTTCATTGCGAATGATATATTTCCTTAAAATTCTCGTGTGATCAAGTACGTTCTATCAGGAAGTACGTACACAATCACTTACGGCTGTTTATGTATTTGTAGGATTGTTTAAGAGAGCGCGTTGCTTGCAAATGGCGGGTATAAACAGTTGCGTAAAAATAAAGCTTAATACCACTCCCATGCGCTTCCATGATCCGAGGCTAAAGTCATGAGTGAATTACGTATTCACGTTGATGAAGAATTACAATGTGCAATTACGGAACATGAAATGAATTCTGGTTCAAAATAAGCACATAATTTTGTTTAATAAAACAAATCTGTAACATTGCACCTTTCGCAAAATGTCATGGAATCTCTAACTGGGAAATGAACGATAACGTTATGAACGTAACGAATGATAGTGGATTGAAAAGTACTCGGCCTAACCAAGAAAATAAACACATACTAAATCAGTTATATTTTTATTTTTCTACATAATCACCATCAAGTTCAATACACTTTTGCCACCACACCTTCCAAGCATTTAGACCGTTAAAAAAAATGATTCTTCCTTAGAGTCAAAATATGCGTCTACAGCTGCTTTGACCTCGTCGTTTGTCGAAAATCTTTGACCTCCCAAGTGCTTTTTTAGGTTACGGAACAGAAAGAAGTCTGATGGTGCCAGATCAGGTGAATGCGGCGGATGCGGTAACAGTTCAAAGCCACAGTTGTGAATTCCAGCTATTGACTGTACTGACGTGTGAACACGGGCGTTATCTTGATGAAACAGGACTTTTCTTCTGAGCATTCCTCGACGTTTTTCTTTTATTTCCTCTCGTAAACGACGTAGTAAGGTGCAGTAGTAATCAGAGTTTATAGTCTGACCCCTTTCAAGATAATCAATCATAATCACACCTTTCGAGTCCCAGAATACTGAAGCCATCACCTTATTTGCCGACAAAAACGACTTAGTCTTTTTAGGGGGTGGTGAACCAGGTCTTCTCCACTGTTTTGATTGTTGTTTTGTTTCCGGTGTACAGTAATGAACCCATGTTTCGTCCATAGTAACAAAACGATTCAAAAAATCATCTGCATCGGCTTCAAATAACTCCAAACAGTCGCGTGAAATAGTCAATCGCGTCCTTTTTATTTCAACTGAAAGCAGTCGCGGAACCCACCTCGCAGACACCTTGTGGAAACCCAACTCGTTGACAATGATGTTTTGAGTTCGTTCATAAGAGATGCCTATAATCTCGGCTATCTCTCTAATTTTTAATCTGCGGTCTCCCATTATTAAATCAAGTACTTTTTTAATATTTTCGTCAGTAGTTGACGTCGAAGGTTTTCCAGAGCGGGGTTCATCTTTCACACTCTCTCTACCACGCTTAAATTCTGCTATCCATTTTTTGACGGATGAATATGACAGAGCACAATCGCCTAATGTACTGACCATGTCATCATGGATGGCTTTTGATGATAGCCCCTTCTTAAGGAGGTACTTAATGACGGCACGCTGCTCGATTTGCTCCATTCGCGGAAATTATGACCGATTACTTTGTTAATAAATTTATAAAATCACAACTAATTATCGCACACGTTTCGAACTTCACACAATGAACTAGTCTGAACTGAACTAAATAATGTGGGTAGATTTGATTTTTAGAATTGAATGGATCTGTGTTAGGCCGAGTACTTTTCAATCCACCCTCGTAATATTACAATATTTATGATCGCGGTTAATATGCAGTCCGCAATATGATGGTTAACTACCATCATACTTCATGTCTTATCTTTGAATTGATTCTTCAATTTTGAATTTTGACGTTCATCAACCTTAATTGTATAAAGAAATTTTGAATTCGACTTTGAAGTTTCCAGTGCTTTAGTTGCCAATCCAATTACCAAACATGGAAGAGGCCAGTGTCCAGCAGTGAACTACTTACTCTTACAGACGAGATGATGGTGATGATGATTGTGAATTATTAACATCAATTTTATTTACCGAAGAGTATGTCAATACTTACGACGATTACGATTAACTATGAAATTGTTAAATATTTACGTATTGAGAATTTGCGCATTAATACAATATTATATTTATTAAATCTCCTACTGGCGCTGTCTGGCGCTGACAGCTCGGTTTTGAGCTTTTGTAACAATGTTAAAATGAATTATCTCCATGTTGCCTTATTGCGCAATAGTATTTATGACGTCACTCTTTTAATTTATGTTAATATATAAAAAATGCGATGCCATAGCTAGGTATTTCTCTTGCACTGTGGGTGCGTTTTACAAACAAATTTTACATGGACAACACAACCAAATCCGAAAACCAACAATTTTATGTTTTTGCACAAATCGTTGGCTCCGACTGGTATTCGAACCTAAGACCATTCGAACAGAAGTCAGGCACTATGAACACTGGGCCACGCGGTCGCAGATTTGTCAAACAAATGCTTATAACAATGGTAAGTCGTATGACACGTGTGCACGCGCACGGATATGCGCTCACATGCACACTTATTTCTGTTTGAAAATAAAATAAAGAATATAAATAAAATAAAATCCATCACTTCCAATTTATGTGCATAATCTATATATATATATATATAACAAAGTCAGGTTAGTTACACCATTCATAACGGAAGTACGGCTTGACCTATTTTTATGATGTTCGATTTGTTGGATTTGTCTCCGCCCCGAATAGCAAGAATAACTATTAAAACATCGAAAGAATCACGAAAAAAATTAATTTTTTCATACATTTTCCGTATACCACGCCATCTGCTTTACATCACAGAAATGAAATTTATATTATTTTGTATGCATGACAATTTTGTGTAAACGAATACTTTTTCTTTCCTTCAGTCTTCTTTCTTTCTTTCATTGTCCTCTGGCAGCTGATTAAACTGCGCGGTCCTATCATTGATCTGGCTGTGCATACGAGCGCCGCGACTTAGCATTTGTTTTTCAAGTGTTCACCAATAGTTTTTCAGTTTTCGACCGTTATTGCATTTGTAAGTCAAACGATAAGTTGCCTTCGAAGATGTTCACTTTGTGAGGTTATCAAATTTGTCATTGATAATTGCTTCATTATGTAATTTTGAATTGTGTGACCTATTATCCAGTATTATTTACAATACCGCGAATCAGAAGCTCTATCTTTCACATTTAAGCCGTAATGCAATCATCATTATTTCAGCCTATCTAGTATATACTAGTCCCCTGCTGAACATAGGCCTCCTCATAGATTACAGCAAAAGTTTGTGACTCTAATTTTTGGTGATTTTGCCACAGTTGCCACGCTTGGGTAGTTCCAGGAAGATGCTGCTGCCCATCTCCTGGTTTGTGCAATGAATGCCTAAGTAGTAATATTGAGAATCGATCCACTGCAGATGAAAATAACTATACTCCTCGTTGCAATGCGCCTTGAATGTTTTGGAAAGAAGTGGCAAATACGGAACAATCCAAGTGTTATTGACCACAAAATCGTTTCCTTTCACTTTAGTGGTGATAGTTTTTCTATCGTAGTCTTAGTGCATGGCCGACAGCAAGTGTTTTAAGCGTTGTTCACAACATTTGATGGCGGAGACTATCACAGGCAGCGATTTTTGTCTTCGTCGATATAACAGTAGAGAATCGGTAACCGCTCAAAATAAGCGGTAAGTATATCGTTAATATAATTATAATATTTAAGTGGCCAACCAATGAAAAATATTACAAAATCGGAACCGGTAGATGGCGCTGTGTTCGTGTGACTGTAACTTAATTGTTATTCAGAAATCAAACTCATCGCGTCACATGCAGGACGTCAGCCAGGCCAGCTAGTACTAGGATAATGACATATTATATTATGTAAAAAGAGAATTCCCAAGTCGTGCTCTGGTAACTTTTCACATACCGGCCATTCAACGCGACCGGCGAAGGTTGATGCCTGATATTATTATTAGTGGTGCTAAGAGACGCACACATTGTTTTTCTTCAAGACGTTTCCGCGAATGGCTTTTAATGACTCACGTTACAGCTCGGTTCACTTCACTCATAGTTCCCCGAGCTACCATGCAAAATAACGTTTGTTTACGTTATTCGATAGATATTTTTAATGTAATTTATTTTTGCTATTTTATGGATATTAAAAAATGTACGTTGATGTATTTTGCAGCGTCACTACGCCTTATCCCGTGTTTGTCATCGTCATCAATCGTGGAGTCAACTGGCATGTATCTCACATGCCAGTAAAATCTTATGGCTACCGATATGTGGCGGAATAATCGTATCTGAACAGTCAGACTAGGCAGGCAAAACTATTGAAGAGCAGCACTGTCCTAAAGTACGAATCGTCTGGTACTGCGATCGTCTAGACTCTTGGTCAAGCGTCGTGATTACGCCTCCATTCTTGGGAGAGGCCTATAGCCAGGTATAGAGGTGTTGATGTTAATGATTATGGTTTATTTTCTCTTTCTTTGATGATCATTGTACAGAACGTATAATTATTCATAAAAGCATAAGTTTGGCGTACAGACTTTCACGCAGCAGCTCTAAACATGCTTATGCGAACTTAAGAATTTCATGATATTCTCATGGATTCCATCATCATAACTCGAGCAAATGTATTTGGGAACACCTCTACGCCGTTTATAATAAAAAAAACAATTAAAATCAGTTAATAAACAAAGAAGTTTTGCCCGTACATAAATAAGAAATATATAAGTTAATATGTTTACAGACGAATAGAAAACCTCCCTCTTTTATGAAGTCGGCTAAAAAGTATTGTATCTCCCGCGTCGTCTGTCAGTCTCCTAAAAGACACTACTTGTGTTGTAAACGATAAGCTTACACTAGACTTGCGTTTGGTTACATTGTCGTGCACTGATTTAGCTCCACGCACTACACCACCGAATATGTAAGCACCGTAAGAGATAACATGCGTGAATTTTCATATGTACCCACTTACGTATTAGTTTCCTATTAACGATCTAACTATCAGGAAGGCTAATTCCGTCTCACGAGAAACCACAACTCAGGCACATCACATTTAAAGCAAACATTTATATTTCTAATAATAAGCCATTTCGGTGATCAGCCAATTACGTTGACGCGTGAGCGACTGAAATAGTTCAAATGATCTAGCATATGATTTCATTAGAATACTTCCTATTATTGAGTCGTGGTAGCTCAAAGGCTGGCCGCACTAGTGGCCGGCTGGGAGCAACGGGGGTGCTAGCACCACTTTTATTGTTAATTACAATTTTAGGTGCTTATTTACCAAGTGCACGGCGGTGAAGGAATACATCGTTAGAAACCTGTATATCCGAGAAATATAAATATTTCAACGACATGTGAAGTCTGCCAACCATCATTAAAGCAGCCTGGACTCTTCTCGGAAATAAGATCTCTATCGCCGGCTGATGGCTCAAAAGGACCAAAATATTCACCATAGTTGTCGAGAAGCGGTTTATTTAATTATAACAGAGCGATGCGTACTGTTTCAGATATTTCTTACTTTTATTTTACTATTCTTCCAGTGTCTTATTACTATTTCATATTCTTTTTATTATTAGATTTATATCCGCATATCAGACCTAAACGCTTACCTACGCTTTTTATTTACACAAAGACATATCTGTATACTATGCTTCACTATAGCCAAAAACAAATTTTTGATCAAGGTAACAAAAGGATAAAGATTACAGCTTATGTTTTGATAAAGAATAATGGGCTTTACATAATAATAAATGTATGTTTAAAAATTCTAGTGTAACAAGGTTGAAACAATAAAAGAATAAAACCGAACGCCTACGCCGGGAAGACTACAAGCATTTATGTAAACAAACTGCGTGGACATCGTTATATCCGCGCGGAAGCTACATGAACGAAATGCGAAATTAAAATGACTTATCCTTGTGATGAAAACGACTTTAATATGATTTGTGCAAATCAAAACATATTTCTGCGTCTGTGTAACCATACGGTTTATGAATGAATGCGTAGATCAGACTACAAGGTCCCGCGTCTCAGACGCTCGACCAAGGCACTCGCAGCATTGAAGCGAGAAAGTTGTGTAAACTTTGCATGAGTTAATATAGATAATAAAAACGAATAGTAGCCCGCAATGTTTGCTACAACATTACCTTTCCTGTATTTCCTGTGCTAGTTTTATCACTAAGTGTTATAAGCTATACTAATACAAAATCAGCCGGAGGCAGCTTTTGTGCAATAACACAGATCGTTCGTTTCCGGGTGGATTTTTTGTTGTTATCCCTGTGTCTCTTACCTACCTTCAATCTTATTCACTTCAGCGTTACTTCGTGCGCGGGGAGGTAAGGGTAGTGAGTGCCTCTGTGCTTGTGCCTACACTTGCGGCACTCCAATATCACCTGCGCAGTTGATAGTTTCCAACAGTGTTCAGAATTTGTATTATTTGTATTAAAATTCCTTTATAATAAATTCAAAAATAACACAAAACATGAAAACTAGGGAAAATGATCGCCCGTTAATTATCGAGAGGATTCAGGCTGAGAAGAGCTCGCCACGCTGACTAAATACGGGTTGGTGGACTTATTGCGATGTCCTCATTATGTTTTCCATCACTGAGGAGAACGTCGTAAATTGATCGTGGCACGAGTACGAATTCAGGTCATAAAATTTTACGCGAGCCCCGGGCCCCGTGCTCCCAGCGTTCCCAGTTATTCCACTGTAATGTTATAAGTTTTAGCAGAAATAGTAACACCTAACTTCTATTTACCGCGTGGCCTAGTGGTCAGAGTACCTGACTTCTAAGCCGCGGGTCCTGGGTTCGAATCCCAGCCGGAGCCAACATTTTGTGCTAAAACATAAATTGGTTTTCGGGTCTGGTCTTGTTGTGATTGTCCCCGTGTTTCTGACACTGCATCCTAGCCTGCCTCCGATCTTATCGCATCAGCGTTACATCGGGCGCGGGTAGGTTGGGATGAGTGAGTGCCTCTGTGTTTGCGCGTACACTTGTGGCACTATAATATCTCCTGCGTATTTGATGGCTCTCGACAGTAGTCGGCAGTTGTCGCCGTGGTCGAAATCGGCTAGGAGAACATCATTTACCGTCTTGAACCTTTACATGATTTTATTATAAGATTGAAGGAAGGGTGAGTATTAGAATCTAAGACAAAGTATTCAAACCGCTGACAAAACTTTCAGACCGGAATACCAATTATTTATGCACTGCTCAGATATTGGCTACGGTTGGCATCCGGACCAAGAAGAGAAAGAGACTGGCGGCTCAGCTGGCGGGTACGCCTATTATCTCATGTCAATTCAAGAAGTCACGTGGTTAAAAGCGTAATAACTTTCCTTTGGTTTGTTTCACTTACTGTGGCCACCTACTGTTTTATTTAATAGTAAAAAAATCATTTCCTCCTCACAATTTACACGTAACTTAAGGTAAAATTAAATGTAACTTACATATTTATTCCTGCATTACAAATCACCAGGTCCTCACTAAACTGGTTACTGATGAGGTTACATACTCAAACTAATTTAAGGGAACCTACTTATAATACTCGTATAATCTAGTGTGATGAATCTCTAATATAGTGTATGCGTGTGAGTGCACTTGTGTGTGTTTATGGCTGTGTGTATGAGAGCGCGTGTGCGATCAGAGAAGGTTTTCTGATTATAAGCTTAAACTGGCAGATTTTCTATAGATACGTTGCATCTATAGAAGATTTGTCTGTTGTATAATGTGTGTAGTGTCTTCTGTAACCAGTCTTTACTAATGTCTTTACACGATGAAGTCTGTCTACAGATTGCGTTGTATATAATATGGATCCCACATTTCTCCCACACAATTCTATTCAAAACACTCCATTAGTCTGTTTCATTTTGCGTATTGGTCTTCTTTTGAAACTCGTCAGGTTGATAGGAATGTACACAATGCAGTTTATTTATGTGGCTGGCCCGATTATTTATAACCCCATAAAACACCAATGCAGGACGTTCCACGATTCACGTGTCGCAAGGTGAGGCAACGCTTGAATGAGTATTCTCAAAGAAAACAACAGCAGCCAAAGATCAAAGACTCTAAAAACCGACGTAAAAATTCCGAAAATTATTTTTTTTGTTGCGAAACTGTAACAAAGAAATTTACAGTATTATTAAGTGGAATACCTTTTAATTATATATATCACAAGAAAACATTAAAAAAAAGCACTAGCAATTTAACATTACTAATAATTCTCATATTAAAAACTTGTGCTAGGAGTTTACTGGTCGTAGGATTCCCATGGAGGAATTCGTCTAGGTAGGTAACACCGCAATGCCAGTTATTCTGCGTCAAGCTGTATTTCGGTCTGAAGGACACAAAGTAATTACAGGGCATCTGGGACTTTAGAACAGATGTCTCAGGCATTTGTTATGGCAGACGTTGCGCTTACCGTCACGTGAACAGTTTTCTCGTCTCGTCACTTTCTTCCATAAAAAAATGGTTCACGACAATAGTTGAATGGCCGACTGTTGATGTCGAACCTGCGTCGTTATGTTTCTCAGATGCCTTGAACTATTCTTATGTTATTGAGTTCAGTTGACTTGTAATTGGCTGAAGTGACTATAATAATGATTATTTTTACTTAATTTTTAATTTAAGTATGGGTAGCAAACGTCCATCAGAAGATAGGTGGTTCTTACCGTGCTTGTGTGTGTATCATAGTAGAAGTTCACGGGAGACCATTTGATTTGTTCTCATAATTAACTGTTTAGAATTATAAACAACTAAATTAATTATAATTAATGACAGAAAAACTACAAACTATTTCACAGTAAACAGAAAATACATAACATCATATTCTGTCAGAACGACCAGGATAACAAAACGAGCCATATTCGTATTTTACGCTTTTTTGTTGCCATTTGCTTTACGTAAAAAAAAAATTAGATTAGATTAATGGTAAAATGACTCAACATAGATATATGACGATAAGTAAATAAATTTTAGGGCGCAAAATTAAAATCTTGCTGTGGGCGCTTATGCCCCTAGCTACGACACTACTTACAAAAATTAATTACATGCGGGAATCAAACCCGCGCAGAGGCCTATCGCTTAGCCACTGCGCCAAACGACCCGTAAAATTTATGTTACTAGAAGCTTCCATGGCTTAGCTCGTGATCAGTATGCCGTTAATAGTTTATTATACTTTAGCAAACACTATCAAATCAAAATAATATTATTTAGATGTATTTTTTAAACCAGCTATCATTAATCATTGATAGTTATAATACATTTCTTAAGATTTTCGCAATTACACTTAACTCAAAACAATTACGTAAACAAAATATAATGCTATTATTTTTAGAATGCGGTCGTTCTGCACCTACGAGTACCTATTCTACGAGCGTTGTCCATCTGTAACCTCATTTGCGGTGATCTAATTACATAACGTTGAAATGAAAGATATTATGAATGGAAACAGTTCGGATCATTTGTTTACTTTACATTTTTTTTAATTTTATTGAAGACCTATTTCTTTATAAATTTATTTTCTCATTTACTTTCAAATTGGAACAGTTGGAAAATTCTTTAACAAATAATGCAATCATGTATTAGAAATTAAAATTAGTTTGAAGAGTTCAACGTTCTTTTCCCGGGTATTGCGATCTGAACTGAAGTATTTTTGGTGTTCTTTCACGTGCTACGAGTATTATTGCGTACAGGTACATTACATACCTTGTAACTTCACGCGACATCCTTTACGCAGTCTTTACGACGGGCGCCAAGTCACACTGAATTATTTTTAAATGGAACAATAAACTAATAGCTTTTGTTAAATACTGACGTCATGAACAGCCGTATAAAGATTTTGTTTCCGGATGTACACATAACAACGACAAGACAATTTGTGGTATATAATTATAAAAAAAAATAGTAAATAATGTGTCATTATTTTACATTTGTCTAATGCATGCCAATGATGCCTTTCATCAATTTTGACGATGGCAATATCTTCAAATAACACTTACTTCACTGGTTGTAAGATTTCTATGCAGAAAGCCGTCTGGTTAGATACCACCATAGTGCCAGTAATTCTGTCGGCAAACAATCAATGTGAGCGCGTTACAGTGCCGTACAGGATCTTATAATTAAAGATTCTGGATGACTGCAATTGTTATTGGCAACAGTGTTAATTACCATTCAGACCGATCTGCTCGTCTCGTTACCTAAAAAAAATAACTAAAATGATGAAAGGAAGGTTCCTCGTAGTGTCGCGTACTCAATACATACTTGATAAGTAATTATTATTTGTGTAAAAAATTTATTAAGATTTCAACTGGGACTCGGAACTCAGTAAGCAGGTCATTAAACTTTGGTTCCCTTGTTTTTATACTACTTTGTGAAGTCTGCGAAAGGACAATACTTTTACAAGAGTTATATTGGAAAATGTAGAAGGTAAATATTTATATAGGGACAGAAATATTAAAGTATTATGCATTATGTACCTTTTAAAATAACTCCGTATGTATTCTTTTGAATTTCAGTATTTGAACTTTGAATTTTTTTACATACATTCTTTGGCTGTGCCCATGCGGAAGTCGCGAAAAGGGTTGATCTATTTCAACACTAGCATAGATAAATTTTAATGTTACAAATGAGATACGTTTTTTCTGGAAGATCCTAAAGAGCAGGAAAATAATAATCAATATATTGTATATAACGATTTTAAAAACTACGGCTTACAAATACTGTTTCCGTTTACGATGTATGGTCTTAATGGAACTTTTTTTTTTATTATTAATGTGCCTATCAAAATTAGATTTTTTTCGGAGCTTTGTATTTTCTGTACAACACTTTGAATTAGTTTTCGCGTCTGTTGTGGGTGTTAACAATAATAAAACCTTTTTTATTTCTTATTTCAATTCTTAATATATAGACTTAGATTTGGACACTTAAATAACGTCTAAAATTATATATAATAGGCAGTATTTGTTGACCGTGTCAGCCTAAGATAATCTACCAACTTAACTCATCCCGTGGTTGTAGTAAATGTCAACAGAGGAAAATGAAAACCAGTAGATGGGCAGCAGCATCTTCCTGGAACATCTGAATCAATAAACTGCGGTTGTCAACCCGCCTGCCAAACATGGCATAATCCTTCCAAAATGAAAACTACAAACTTTTGTGACTATCTATGAAGGAGGCCTATTTTCAGCAGTGGACTTATGATAGGCTTAAATTATGATGATGATGATTTGTTGGTGTATATTTATATGCTATATAATGTCGTTTCTTTAGTTTTTATACATTTTATATAATTTGAATATTGGGGATAGGTACCCCTTCTTGGGTATAGGTCTTCTTCAGCTTATTCCTGTTTTCTCTATTTGCGGCGTTTTTATCCACTGTTTTCCTGCTACTGCTATAATTTCATCTGTCCAGCGATTCGTAGGCCGTCTTTGTCATCTCTTACCGTTGGGTCCTGTCCTATGATTATGAGTGTTACACAAATTAAATTTTGTACAACAAATTAAATATTACGCGTTTTCTGCTTATGCACATGATAGACGCCATAGTCTTATGTAAGTGTAACACTGTTAATACTAAATTATTTTAAAACTTAAATGATTTTGACACACGATAAAAGTCCATGACATTTGTCGTGGGTCAAAATCATTTACGTATCGTAAACTAATAAAATAAAACTGGATACCGTTTATTGGGGATCTTGCAACAATTGATTTAAATCAATTTTAAGACCTTCTTATCAAATATCATTATTAATACTCGCGGTCGTTTTCTCTCGTTTGATATAAAATTTCACTCTCAAAATAATCTCATCAATAAACGTCACTCGTTCCATCAGTTTATTAATTTTAATATTTTTTTAAATTATTGATATATAATATCTCAGTCTAGAGGTATAGAAATGCGGGGACTGACTTTGTGATTTCATGCTGAGGGAAGGCTTTGTGACTTAATTTTGGTAGAAAAATAGAATATGAATTAATATTACCGTCCTCATCAAAAATAAATTTATAAAACTAGAAAAGGTTTGGACGTTTCTAGTTTTACATATGCGCTTGTATTGACGGTTATAGAGTGGACGTGAGCTGTCTGTCCTCAATGATCGAAGGGTTCTTTGAAAAAGAGCCAGATTGTGTCAACAAAATTATAATTTTCGTACCGTGAATGCTGTTTGAAAGGCTCCAGCGGTAATTAGTTCCTTAGTTAAAAGTATTTTACTTTTTTATAAATGGCCAGCTATAAATAAAAGGCATGTACTATAAATAACAAAAATGTTATTTGTGTATGCATTCGTCTAAAATTATTTTTTTAAACTGACAACTAACATGAACTAAATGAATTGATATTCTTATTGTAGTGGAAATGGAAATTTCATAGTACGCGAGCGCCCTGGGTTCGATTCCCGGTGTCGGCACCACTAAAATTGTTAATTGCAATTTTAAGTGCTGATTTACCACGTGCTCGGCGGTGAAGGAAAGCTGAGAGGAGGCCTGTGCTCAGCAGTGGGACATTTAAAGACTGAAACTTTACTTTTTTTTTTAATATGAAACTTAGAGCCTTGGACAGTCTTCGTACAGCACAATGCTGGTCTCTATACGAACAAGACCTCACTGATAAAATCACTGTTTTTAGCGGTTGTAACACAAGTAATGAAGCTCTAACATTCCTTTTATTTTTTTTCCTTTAACCTGACGTTTTGATACATCATCTTTAACATCAAAGATGACACTCTTATGAATGCTTAGGACAAGCTAGTATGGCATCTGACTAATATTGGCACCGGCGTTGCTAAGTGGACAGCGTACCTGCCTGCAGAGTCGTGGGTCCTAAGTTCGAATTCTCAAAACTCGGATATGTTTGCAGCACAAATATTTGATTCTCGATATATACACTTTACATCTACCTTAGTACACAATGTATATGTAGTGTGACTGTTCCTTATCACTGTCATGCATTTCGCCTTCCTAACGTTACAAGGCTTGATTGAATATGAAAATTAATTTTAAAGTTAATAATTCAAATTCAATGAACGTTAATGTATGATACCAGCTACAATAGTATGAACAGTGTCGCAGTCATTAACACCCACCTCCAAACATTCTGAACAGTCGTTTTACCTAAATGTACGCAATGAAAAATGTATTGGAGTAGTGTTAGACTTACCGGAGACAGCAACGTCTTCATGGAACACCAAAAACTGCGGTTGCCAACCCGCCTGCCAAGCGTGGCAACTACGGCAAAATCTGCACATACCAATTGCAGAAAGGTGTAAGACAGGGTGATGTAATATCCCCGAAACTCTTCACAGCTGCATTGGAAGATGTCTTCAAGCTACTGGATTGGAAAGGATACGGTATTAACATCAATGGCGAATACATCACTCACCTTCGATTTGCCGATAATATAGTCATAATGGCAAAATCACTGGAGGAACTGGGCACTATGCTCAATGACCTCAACAGTGTCTCGCAACGGGTAGGTCTTAAGATGAACTTGGACAAGACGAAGATCATGTCTAAAGGTGGTGTAACATAATTTTTAAAGTTTTACAATTAAGTGTAAACACTAAGGTCTAAATTTCAACTAAGTGTAAACAATAAAGTCTAAACTCTTAACTAAAAGTTCTAAAGTTCTAAAGGCACTTAATTATTTCTGTTACTGCCTTTTTAAACAGACCTTCTCGTTGAGTATACCTCAATGTCTCAAAACGAAAGTTTACAACCAGTGCGTGTTGCCAGTGATAAAATACGGAACAGAGACGTGGTCCTTCACTGCGGGCCGCATGAGGAAGCTCAGAGTCGCTCAGCGAGCTATGGAAAGGGCTATGACCGGTGTTTTTCTGCGTGATAAAATCCGTAAATCCGTAACAATGATATCCGCAGCAGAACCAAAGTAACCGATATAGCCGTAAGAATTAGCAAGCTGAAGTGGCAATGGGCCGGCCATATAGCTCGTAGAACAGATGACCGTTGGGGAAGAAAGGTTCTCGAGTGGCAACCTTGTACCGGCAAACGCCCCCCTACTAGATGGAGCGACGACCTGCAAAGTTTTGCGGGAAGTCGATGCATGCAGGTTGCTCAGGACCGTGTATTGTGGCAATCTATGGGGGAGGCCTATGTTCAACAGTGGACTAAGATATGCTGAAATGATGATGTTGAGTGTTAGACTAGACTATAAAAGATCTAATAATTACTATATTATAAATAATTAAAAAGGACTCAATCACACTCAATTAGAAAAATGTCTGGAATGAATTCAGTAGACGTTATTGCTTAACATCAATCATTAAATATTGCTTCCTACGTGCTGTTGAAAGCAACAGCTTATATTGAAGTGGAAACATAATCAAATGTAATTTGAAATTAGGCAACTTAATGCTAGGTTTCGGCATAAAGACCGAACGAATGATACGTCACGCTCAGGCATTTGTTCTAGCAAACAAATATATTTCTCAAGCAAACGTCCGATATCTTACGTATAAAATTGCCAAGAACTAGCGAGCATCCGTTCGGTTGATAGCTTAGTTTATAACAATCGTTATTTATGGGATACGAGCCGAGAAACAACAAATAAATACAATGTATCCGACGTCATGTTTATGACGCGTGAATGTAGGTTAGTAAAATATTATTATTTATATTAATGATACTAGGATTACTATGCAGGAATCCGTCTTTTTTAATTTATTGGACACAGTGACGGAACGAGCAAAACATTGAGGTTAAGTCTTACATGCCATGTACACTGTGCATGTTACACTGTACACTAGTATAAGACCTCCGAAAAATCTCTCGCCGAAATAGTAAAACTACGTTAATTTATTTTTAGAATCAATCCAGCAGATACAGATAACACCCTTAGCTGTAAGTAACAGGCTATAAATATTCCACTGCTGAGTACAGGCCTACTCTTGTTCGGCGTAGTATGGCCCGGACACTTCTCATGTCTTTTAAATATTTTTAATTTTGTGGATATGCAGGTTTCATGACAAATTTTTCCCTCACCGACAACCACGGCACTTAACATTGCAACTAACCATAATTTTGACCGATTCACCGATACTGTGGTCGAACGTCAGTCACACGAGTACTATGAAATTTTAGGTGAGCATCCGGCCTAGTTCTGATTGTTGTAGTTTCGAGTAGTACAATCAGTAAGCATATTCAGATAGCATACATACACATAGTCACGCCTTTTTCTCACATAAGGAGTAGGCAGAGACCCCGCTGGAAACGAGACGTGACGGGCAGCGAACCACGTCGTCGCCATTTTGGTACGAGACAGAAAAAACTGACTCCGTTGCGTTCGCACGAGCAATACAGTGACAGCATTGCATATTATGGTATTAATCTGCTCGAATAAAGGCTGTCCGTATAATACCTTAATCGCCTCTTACGACACCTCGGTAGGAAAGAGATAGGTGTTATTCTACTCTACTGGACAGCTATCGGCTAGTAAAGGATGCTATATTAATTGGTAATCATATGACTTACATGGTCAAGTTATGTTAATTAGCTAATCAGAGACAAAAACATGAAACTTTAAATTATTCAACACAGGCGCAGATATCAAACGTCAGTAAAGCGTGCAATTCGTCTTTCTATATGTCATTTACTTAAAGTAAAGTGAAAATGTGACTGGAAAAAATTGCAGAATTAACGAATACATGAAATATATATTAACATTCAGGAATTTACTAAAAATAGATAAAATAGGTAAACTCCAATAAAAACCCAAACGACATCATAATATTTTCCACTAATACCTGAGCTTAGTTGAAAAAACGCAACCATAAATTGTATAAGGCGCCAGGAAAGTAATAGTAAAATCTCGACGCGTGTCTATGCGGCCAGCACTAAGCACGCGGCTTCTGCATGTGGAGTAAGCTTTATTTAAATTATTAGAAACTGATTATATTTTTATATAAATTTATGCCAATAATAATGATAATAAGAAAACTTACTGTCCTCAGACATGGCAGTATACAATTGTTACTATTATGCTGTTATTTTCACATGTTCCGAGAAATTTATTGCATGCAGGTATTATATAATTTCGTAACTGATACCGGTGAAGCTAAAGTAAGTGAAGAAAAGTATCCACCATCTACCATTTCAGCCTACCATTAGTCCACTGCTGAACATAGGCCTCCCCCATAGAGTGCAACAAAAGTTTGTAGCTCTCATTTTGGGGGGATTTTGCCATAGTTGCCACGCTTGGCAGGCGGGTTGACAACCGCAGTTTATTTATTATGATGTTCCAGGAAGATGCTGCTGCCCAACTTCTGCTTTTAATTTTCCCTCTGTCGACTTTTACGACACCCACGGGACGAGATGGGGTGGTAGATTCTCTTAAGCCGCTACCAAAAGTATGAACATTAATAATTTTGTCTAGAATTTTATTTTATAATTTAATTAATACACATGACAACACTTTTTATTACATTGATACATTCTCATAATATCGTATAATATTGAAATGTAAAAGAGATTTGAAATGCGACTTACGTTTGATTACGTTAAGTGCTACCATGTTGCTCTTCCACTATAACCACATTATGTAGATATGTTATAGAATTTTACACTACTCACCAAGTTAAGTATTCATAAATATTTCAGTCTAGTGCAGTCATATTAACCCGGATAACACTTCATGCTTGCTATTTGCTTTATATAGGCATGGGTAGCAAAATAACACACAGTCCATCTGTTGTTAAATATTTTCTGTCCATTAGATACCTGCCTCAACCCTCGATAACAAATCAAGAAGTGAGTTCCTAAGAACTATGATCAAAAGTCTTATTGCCAGTGTGTCTCCGGTTATCTTCAATCACATACGAAACATTGTGATCGTAAAAATATCGCGAAAAACGAAGGGGACATATAATACGTATTGTATGTACTGCACAGAACTTTATCTTTTCTGTTTTCTTATTCTCACAATATTATAAAAAAATCATGAAAGATCCGCAATAGAACTTGCGAAATGTATACTTTCAAGTCCTATTGCGGTCCTTTCAAGATTTTTTTCTTCTTCTATCTCTATCTAGGTCTTGGTCTATCTGGTGTCGTGGGCGGACTTAACACCAAGTGGCATTCTTTACAAGTTAACCCTGGTTATGGTGAAAGTAGATGGCAGGTGCTAACCAAAGTATTGTGGTACCTCACTCTGTTGTTCTGTTCTATGAAAGCGTAGTCCATCAGCTTCTTGTGAGTTAAACCATATTAGTAGTAAGTAAATATATAATATGTATATTATATATTAACTACCATAATATATTAATTAGAATTATCTGTTAAGAAGTAGACGTCAGATATCAAGTCTGGTCACACATCCAAGTACGCTATTAAAGAATATTTAAACAAGGACGGATGGCGTAGTAACTTAGTGGCTTGGCTCTCCGACCCGACTCCCGTACGGGACAAATATTTTGTAGGGTCTACAGATGATGTCCGTTTTTGTGCAATTTGTCTATAAAACCCACCCACCCACGATATAGTAGAAGTCCCAGTGTGCGTCATCTTTTTTTTTAATGAATGTGTTATTCAGGTAAAATTTTATAATCAATATCACTGACAGTCGATATAACGATAGATTTAACCAACATCCAATATCAAGGTAATTACGCATTTTCAGTATACAATTTAGTAGCAATACCTGAAACACAAAGCAAAAGCTTCTTCGCTCTCAAATTTCCCTGATTCTAAGAACATATTTACCGCACCGGTGATAAATGGTGCTGTCGACGGATAATCGCTGCGACCTGCCTTAACCTGACGACAACCAAGAACGACGGTGCAACAAGCTTTATGTTGGACGAAAAACAAGGCCAAATGTACCGCTAATAATTATTTCTTCGCACATGTCAGCAGCACATAAACCACGACCAAGGTTACTTTTAAGTTGAAAACACAAAGGCTTTATTTGGACCATATTTAATTAAGGTAAATGTAGATAGAGTTGAATTAAGCGTTAGTCGAACAAAGATCAACATTTTATTTCAGTAAAGCATCTATGCCAGAAAAATCACATAGCCTCCAACAGATAGCGGAATAATTATTACAGCGAAATCCTGCTCTTCCTTTCAGCATCACAAGTCCGCTGCTGAATAGGCCTCCCCCAAATATTCTGGGGGGAATTTGCTATATTTGCCACGCTTGGCCGACGGGTTAGCAACCGCAGTTGTTTGGATGTTCAAGGAAGATCCCGCTGCCCATCTACTGGTTTTAATTTTCCTATGTCGACTTTTACGTCACCCATGGGACGAGATGGGGTGGTAGATTGTCTTACGCCGCCACCACACGCCAAGCGGGATGACGGACCTAAATTATTCAGACTATTGACAGGCAGCAGACATCTAAAGTAAATGTCTGGTATATTGAACGTAGTGACTATTAAGGCAAATTCTCCCGAATTTGAACAGGCCGATGTCCAGCAGTGAACTATTTAAAAGCAGATGATGACGGTTTTTCACTTGATGCAATAATAAGGAAGTAAAATATTTTTCAAACAACCTATAACTGTCGCACTGCTGGATAGAGACTTCTCTTTTTTGAGAGGTTTATGGAGCGAAGTAAAGTCCGCCACGCTGCTCTTGTTTGTAGCGTACTTCGAAAGTCCGCAGTTCTGTTTATATTCTCAAATATGTAGGATTAATATTTCCCTTGACCACTGGCCACGTGGTAAACCAGCATTTAAAATTGAAATTAACTGACGCCGGCGTCAAGGGTCAATCTGAGCTACTAGCTATCACGACTAATAAATACATAATAGTATAATTCCAAATCTTCTGGCACTAAAACGGTGTCTGGCTAGTTTTTTATTTTTTCGTCGAATTTCTGCAGTGTAAACAATTTCACCAAAAGCGTTGTATTTCCATCATCATATTAATCATCCAAGCCTCTTTATAGTTCAATGTTTGTTGGATTGGCAGACGCTGCTGCCTGTCACCCGGTTTCTGTATTCTTGGTCTGGCAATTTTTCTTGGTGCTAATTCTGCCACCTGTCCAGCAGGCTAAGACGGCTTTTACGACATCTACGGGATGATAAGGGATGGTACCTTTTCTCACGCCGCCACCATACGGCATCATATAATTCATATCAATTTATGTTGTGTGAGAACTTTGAGAATACTATATATGGGAAAAAAGCGTGAATGTATGTATATATACAATCATTCACACCTTTTTACCATTCGGGTCGTCAGAGATACCATCCGTTCCTTTCGTCCCCTCGGATAAAGAGACGCGACGGGTGGCGTACCACGTCTCCGCCATTTTGGTAGTAGTAATAAAGAAATGGAATTGGGGTAGAAAAAGCGGAAGTTGGGAAAGGAACTAAAAGGTGCACGATACTACCATCTCGGAAGGAGCAGAAGGAGATAACAGTAGCTCGGGGGGCCGTGGTCGCTTACCCGGTACTCCACCGTATTTAGCGGACAAGGCAGCTAGGTCAAGACCCTGACTGAACACTGAGAATGTGCAAAGGATTTTCTGTTTTATTGGAATCATCTATGGTTTTAATCAGGAACTTGAATAGTATTGAGATATTTGGTACTAAGGGTAATCCGCCAGCCAAACGTGACACAAATCCTTCTAACTTGGGAGAAGCTATTTGCAGTAGGTATGTATGCAGCTGATACGGATAAGATAAAAATAACGATGCTTCATCTAATGGAATACCTTACTTAGAATCCTACTTTCACATGTGTAGCTTGTAATAGAAATTCACTCAAAAGTTAGAGTAAGTTCGTGCGCACTTGGGAAACAGTTCAAAAGTTGTCATTAATACTTTACAGTATTTAATTTTTACGTTGATGACAGAAAAAAAACCTTCCGTACAAGCGGTATCTAATATTAATTACTTCGTTTCGAGTAGTTAATTTGATTTTTTTTTAATCTTCGATGCTAATATTTGGATTAATATGTGATATTTTGAATATTTGCATACGTAAATTGTTCGGATGTGATCACAGTCACGTGCCATTAAGGTACTAGCTTACAAGTGCAATCTTGAGTGTCTTTATCTTACATGAAATAGTCTATTGAAGTGATGCCAAGCTCGCATGATTTATCCCCGAAATTAAAGCATATATTTTCACCGCCAAAAGCTATCCTTTCACCTTGGTTGTCTGCAGTCTCTGAATGGATTCGTAGTCAACTATATCTAAAGACGGTTCTACAGCATCATAATAAATATTATGTATACGTAAAAATATAAAGGCAATGTAACCCATAAAAATATGAGTAAAGTATTTAAATAATATTTTATGGTTTTTAAGGCAGTAATTTCATTTCCATTAAAATACTAATTCAACATGACATGATTACAGGTTCTTACTTTATACCATCATCATCAACTTTCAAGTGGTAGTAGGATTCCTATGCAGGAATCCGTCTAGGTACGTACCGCCGCTGAGCCAGTTATTCTGCCGTGAAGCAAAAGTGTGCAAACATTACTGTGTTTTGGTCTGGTCTTGCACTGAGAGCTAGTATAATTACTGGGCATATGAGACTTAAGAACTGACGTGGCCAAAAGGCTATGCAGTGGTCCCTGGCCACACAGTTTTCGGCCCTATTGGATATTTAAAAAAAAACTTGAATAAAACATACCCATTGAAGTGTTTTTTTTTTTAATTGATTAAGGTTTCGGCATTTCGGGGCTCCCATCAAGCCGTGCCCCATGTGACCTGAGGGTAGAAACGGAGCTGCGGTCGGGCGCAGTGAGATGTCACATAACAAAAATCTGAGCTGTACAGCATTTGTTACAGCAACGTTTGTGACGGTGACCGACTTGAGATATTAACAATTTTTTGCGTCAGTAGCATGATGATTAGAATCCGCATTTCGATAATGATTACGAAAATAAGAATTCTGCATTTCAACTGTAATCGTGTTCCGTTACATAGCACTTTTACTTTTTAACTTTTCTTTGAAATTAACGATGTCCCACGCTAGGATTTTTCCTGTATCAGACATAACTTTCATCTGACTTCTACGCCGCGGGTCCTAGATTCAAATGCCAGCTTTATTTTTCAAAAATCTTGCTCCGGCTGGCATTTGAATACAGGACCCGCGGTGTAGAAGTCAGATACCACTAGTGGATGGTCACTAGGCCACGTGGTGGACATAAGCGTAGTAGAAATATGTTTAGCAAAAACTTATATATATGATATATAAATGAAAATAATGTTGCGTTATTATATTAGATTGTAGTGTTCTTTAGTACGTTATTGTGACACGGATACATCCGGATTAAAAAGAATCGAGAGGTTATGAAAACACAACGTGACATTTGTTATTTACGTTCACTCCAGTTAAATGTGTGCCAAAGGTCGCCTGCTGCTGAAACGTTTGTCTAGATATCACTTTACTGACAATTAGCCGTATGAAAGACAGCTGCCGACCGAGTCGTGAGCCAAAAGCAAGAGATAACATGGTTACAGATATGTTATTTACTGTCTACATCGATAAATACATCCGTTATTATAAAAAAAAATCAAAACCATTCATAACAGATAATGACTATACATACAGATACATATAGATTTTATTATGGACGAGCTATTCCCGCGACTTTATTCGCATGAACTTTTGGCTTTATTTAGATTTATAAAAAGCTATGTGTTGTAAACATTACATTTTTTTTTATTGGTTAAAGTGACGAAACGAGCAAAACGTTACCTGATGGTAAATGTAACGTCTGCCCATAGCAAATGCTGTGTCACCCAGAACACTTCTATGTGACACCACACTGCGCCCGTCACCCTGAGACATGAGTTCTTAAGTCTCATATGCCCAGTGATTACGCTAGCTCTCAATGCCCTTCAAACCGAAACACAGTATTGTTTGCACAATACTGCTTCTCGGCAGAATAACTGGCCCTGAGGTGGTAAATTATTAGAGGATAAACGAAATGGTACTCTATAAAATCTTATTCAAAAGCACAAACCTATGAAACAAACACAATGAAATAGTCTAAGTTGGTCCTAGAGTTATTATCTATTCCCTTGAAAATTCATATTACCAGCTTAAGTTGTTCTCGATTAAAATCCCTTTGTACAGACAGACAGACAGACAAATAAGGTAGACTAAATAGCACTCCTATGTTATATATACATGTATGTATTTGATGACAGCGCTATTTACCTGATCTTCACAGAAATAGACATATAAGCCGAAAGGTGTCCGGCAGAGTAAAATAGCACCTACCTCTTTCCTACCGTGGTTTCGTAAGAGGCGACTAAGGTATTGTACGGACATTCTTTACTTGTGCAGAAAACCACTATAATATGCAATGCTAGTGGGAAAGCAATGGGGAGTAAGAATTTTTTGACTCTTACCAAAATGGCGGCAACGTGGCTCGCCACCCGTCAATACTCGTTTCCCGCGAGGGCGAAAAGTAGGCTACGTGAATGGCCTCTGTCTTATTATCTGCCCTTATATGGGAAAAAGGGGTGATTGCATGTATGTATGTAAGCAAAAAGTCTACGAGGAGAGTTCTGCTCTCCTACTACATCTACAATAATAAAAAAGACGACTCACCGTTGTAAAAACGCATTTGTTTTCTTTTCTATGTCAACTATCTCCTTATAATTTTTATATTTTTAACAGTATAACGTTTTCGCGTTTTATAAAACAATTTACTTTCAAAACTATATGTTCAAAAAAATATCGTTATTGTATTGAAAACACGTTATAATACGATCCGTTTTATCTTAAACTACACTGCGATGACTGCGGTCAATACTTCAGTTCATAACAAGCCATTTCAGACAAAGATAAAACCTCTCAACCACTATAACCAACCTGTTATTAAACTTTGATGTTTTGTTCAATCGTCAAGTGGTTCAGTTAATACGCTAGCTCGCGATATGGCAAGGGCAATGTTTACATCTTATACGTTGTACGTTGCATCGGTTTGCTGTCGCGACCAAACGGTAACATATCGGGAATTTTGTTATGAGGAACAGAACATTATATAAGAGATATTAAGTGAATGGGGATGGATCAATAGAACCCTAATTAAAAATGTTTCAATATTTTGCAGTGAAACGACTTGGAGCTCGATGAGAGTATAATCTTAAAGTCGCATTTGAGTGCAGCGTTTTCGTGCAATTTTTCTGTCATTCTTAATTAATATTTATCGATTAATTAATAATCCAAACTAATATCATAAAGAGAGATTTGATTTTTTTATGTTTGATTGTAATCATTTAACTCAAAAACCATTGTACCGATTTTAAAAATTCTTTCACCTATACAACTAACTTGTCAACGACTAACATGAGTTGTATTTAATTTAAAAAAACACCGAGATTCCTACGAAAATTGCTATGATGTAACTCAAGGTATCAAAATTTTACTGATAAAAGTCATTATTTAGCGTGCGCTAAAAAAACTATTAATGATAAAGAAAATAATGTACTACATTTTCATAGTACTCATCATTACTCACAAAAAAGTCCGCAAGGCTATATGTCTAACTATTATAGTTAAGTCACAATAATCGCTTTTTGTTCAAATTAGTCTCTTAAAACACTGATAGAATCGAAAGATGATGACATTCGTGTCATGATATTAATCCGTATCCTACTAAATAAGGTTGATTATGTATGTACTAAGTCAAGGTTGATTATGTACATGTAAATTCCTCTTTAAATTATTCAAATCAGACCTATCGTTTAGAAGTTACGACGGGTATAAAAATGCTAAAACTAAGAAAAATGCCTCGGTGTGAGCAAACAGCCCTACGCTTGCCTGCGCTTCACAAGAACAGACTAAGGTGTGTTAATTACATACCTACTCATATATTTTTTTAAACAAGAACAAACAGTGGTTTGAAATTTTATTTATATTTTTTTTTAATTTAACACTTGAAACGCTCTTTAAAAAGTACAGCGGCCGCGGTCTCTCGAACGCCGCGCCGCCGCTCGGCTTCATGCGACTTGGGCATCATCGAGGTGCGCGGATCCCTTTGCTCAGCGGTCGTTTAATTTTGCTATCACAACATCAAATATTGTTAACAAGGAAGCTCTGAGCCATTAAACACTACTTTGGTAAAATAACGTAATCCTTCCTGACCAACTGCAGGGCCGCCGATGAGAATAGTCGCTACAAAAAATGTTAGTGTAAGGAATTGTTGTTGTACTATATATCCAAATAAAGTACTAATTTATATTTCTAATATCTATCAACCCGTGCGAAGCCGGGGCGGGTAGCTAGTTATTTATATAGTTATTTTACAGTAAGTAATGTTTTTGTTAATTCACGGTTATACATTTTTATTTTAATAATATTTCTAATATATATATGATTTACTTCTGTCACGTGTAATGAATTCTTGTTAATACGAGTATCTCGAATGTAACTTCGGAAACCACTGGATCTTTTCAGTCAAATTACTTAACCGTAAGAAAGCTACACTATTCCAGAAATAAGCTATATGTGTTGAACCCTAACAATTGCATTTTTCTTTATCAATCTGTTAATAGTCCACTGCTCGTCATAGAGCTTAACCAAGTAGGTATGATTTGCCATAATCACAACGCTCGGAATACGGATTGGTGATCGTAGTACCAGACACTTCGCACCTCAAACACTGCCGCGCCTCACCGGTCTGTGCATTGGTAATTTAAGGACGCAGCGAATATACAGTCAAGAGACATTTTTTACTTAGTTAAAAACCTTAAACAGACAGATGGGAATCAGCTTTTCATAGATTCTGGTAAAAATAACTATTTGAGCTACAACGATTTCGCAATAGCAGTGTGATTTGTTGCGTATCGATGCGGACAGGACTTCGCTGACACGCTTCAATAAGTGCGATCTGTACAATCATTGGCAAGTGTCGGCCGAATGGCGTGGCCTTCCTCGAGGCCGCGGCTAACCTGGATTGCGCCACACTGTACACAAATGTGACTCATTGTTGTAGTGCACCGCTCCTCCGTCCTCCGCCTCGGGAAACGCGCGCGCATATTGTGTTACATTCCATCTAGATTTACTTACTCATTCATATTTTCTTATCATGCATACATACAGTCGCGCCTCTTTCCCGTTGGGGTGGGCAGATACCACATCCTTCCACTAACTACCATACTGAGAGACATATTTCTTCTACTTTCATGAGCGTTTTCATACAAGCTACGGTTGCAGGTACTTTTGACGTGGCCTTATAGAGATAGGTAGATCGATTTGTTTATTTTTGTGGATCGAACCCACCACCCCTAGCGTAGAAGCCAATCGTTTAGCTACTGCGCCAGACGAGTCGTAACATTGCAGATTATTGTTGCCGTTTAGTATTATTCATTTATTGATTTTAAAAAAACTTTTCCCCACACTACAATTTCTCCTGTGCTGGTAGCTTTCAATTCGGCATCCCTGGGATTCGAACCCAGGACTCTCGACGCACACTCACCACTAAGCCAAGCGTCCGATAATTTTTTCATTGTAGTTACCTTCTGAATCTGTGAAGGTTCTTTTTCTGAGAAGGTTACACAGGGAAGAAAGTCTACGTAAGAATTATAAACATGTCACATCTTTTTCTACATTCATATTCATTAATATAATATTTTAAATGTAAGAATATGTATTGGGTTTGCGGTTGCGGAGTTAGTGAATACTTCTCCTCTGATGACTGTATAAGGAATCCCGTGAACTAAGGAAGGCATAGCAACACCTTTCACAGTATAGAACATCTCCCTGGATTATCAATTCGTCTGCCAGTAAAAATTTCATAAACAAAATAATGATTTTTATTAATTTATTTATTTTTGTTTTACATTTATACGTCACAATACCAGTTACCAGGGTACAGTTATTCTACCGTGAAGCGGTAGTAATCACTGGGCATTTGAGACTTAAGAACTGATGTATCAGGGTGACGGGCGCAGTGTGGTGTCACACAGAAATATTCTGGGTGACAAAGCATTTGTTGTGGGTGGACGTTGCACTTACCTTCAGGTGAACGTTTTGCTCGTTTCGTCACTTTATACAATAAAAAAACTCTTAAAGTAATCAAAGGCACTTTCTTAGTTTCTTTCACTATTATTTCGCAAAGTATCCTTTTCGCATCGCTGCACATTGTTCCGACCACTTCCACTTCGCAATCTACTAAGCGTCCCATTGTCCCAGAAGGTCGTCCCTCTGGGACTCCCTGCTAAATCACACAGTATTTTGCCATGTGGTCTTTGATCGATTTCTCCGAAAGCTGCTATAACTTTGTCATGTATTGCTTACATGTATTGATTAATCGACGTATGTGTCACCGGGCCTACTTGGGAGTTAGGTATTCTTGCGCCTTATTTAATGACAACAATCAGGCCACCACCATGCGGCTTCTCAAATCATCTCAAAATCTCAAATTTATTGTCAACAAACTACCCCCGCAACTTGGCACACGTGGGCACTAGAATTGATGTTAATCTAAAACCTACCATTCTGTTTATTTATTCATATTCGAAACCAATTCTTTCTACTTATACAAGACATTTATACAATTTAAGAGCCACGGCGAAACGAGTAGCAGTTACTTTTAAAGTTAAACTACACACGCACACATTGAAAAATAAGGCAACAAAAAATATAAATATATTAAAATGTTCAACAAAATTTACTATATGAATTAGTAAATTAACGATCTCTGTATCTGTTTCTAATAATAACATTCATTATAATAATAATTTATATTTCAGATTATTGTGAATTATCCATATCATTTATTAGCAAACAAAGTATGCAGCCTATTTTGTTAAAATAAAGTAAAGTAACAGCCTATTAACGTCCCACTGCTGAGTACAGGCTTTCTCTCATTTCTGAGAAGGTTTTGGAGCCGGAATGATTCCGCCACGCTGCTCTGATTTGGCGGACTTCGTCGAAATATTTTTATTCCTTAGACATGCAGGTTTCCTCACGATGTTTTCCTTCACCGCTGAGCAAGTGGTAAATGAGCACTTAAAATTTAAATTTTAAAAGTGCTGACACCGGTGTTCGAACTCCAGTTCCAATTAATTTAAGCCACTAAGATTGTTAATTGCAATTTTAAGTGCTGATTTACCACGTGCTCGGCGGTGAAAGAAAACATCGTGAGGAAACCTGCATGTCTGAGGAATAAAAAATATTTCGAATACATGTGAAGTCCGCCAACCCGCATTGGAGCAGAGTGGCGGATTCTTCCTAGCTCCAGAATCCTCTCAGAAATGAGAGGAGGCCTGTGCTCAGTAGTGGGACATTTATAGGCTGAAACTTTACTTTTTTTTACCCGGTCCCTGAGCTACCACTGTTCTAGTATGTTGGTACTTATGATTAACAGCATATTTTGAAAAATCATTCATAAAGCAAGTTTGCCCATAATACCGTTCTTTTTAACAAATATGGGCAAAATGCAATAGGATTGCGAGGAATACGAGACGGAACACCAAAAATTGAAATGCATTAATTATTAAAATTTAATATTATGGTAAAAGTGAGACTACATTATTCCTAGCGTTACTTACTATATGTTTTTTTTTTAATTTTGGTCGGCTCGCTTGGTGTTGCGATATGGAAATTTGCTTCTCTGCCATACGTCGCGGGTTTTATACCCGCACGGATCAAATATTTGCATTGCCTGTATGTACATGAGCAATTTATGTCAGTAACATCTACCCACGCACCATGCACCCACGCTACAAGAGATTCCTAGAGTAAGGCATCGTATTTTAATAAATAAATTAAAATTGTTTTGATGATTTTTTAGTTTTAAGTAGTGTTAATTTCGGCAGAAGGGCTGACAAAAAGAGACGTCTACTACTTATTTTCTTATGCGCAGAACTATTTCTAAATGTCTATTTGGCTTACTTTGTCTGTCTGTCGGCTTGGAAATGTTCAAGTTATAGTTGAACCAGTTCCTTATTAATCAAACCATATAATAATAAACACAAAACAATCACATAAATAATTGATAAATAACTTTTTAAATAAAAAAAAATTGACTAAAACAAATTTTGATAAACAATAACAATCACATAAAAAAATCATAAACTATTTTTTAAATAAGAAAAAGTTTTTATAAAACAAATTTTGATAAACAAGGTACAATAAACGGGCAGCTGTATTTGGTACTCCCATTTCCCCTATTCAGTTTCCCTCACGTGATAAAATACAGCCACGTGAATGTTATTCATATCATTAGCAAATTGCATGTTGCATGTGACTATCATATAAAACATAGGACACGTGTGTATAGACAATTGTCCCGCTGACTTTATGCGATAATAACGTATAACCACGTTACGACACTGACACGTGCATTTCTGTTGTGCGGATCGTGTATGGGGACTGTACCTTTGTGTAACAACAATGTTGATCGCGTGTTACATAAGCGTATATGTACCTTCTTAAATTTTATATACCTTTTACCGATTATTGACAATATTTTATACATTACAAAGTCCACGCGAGTAATCGCGCACAGCGTGTGTCACGAAAAAAATGTAAACCAATGATATCGTCATGGGCAATTATGACTAAAGCTACCTCATATGATTTCTATCACTAGTTTAAAACTGTAGAGGATAAATAAAGCTGGATCTGAGCAAATTAAATGCTAACTTAGGTTTTTAGGAAGATTTGGAAACAGTATCAAGGACAGGAGTTCAGTTTACATTTTACTTACATCCAAAACCACATATATGTATGTATGTGTATCACAAAAACGTTTGTGGGGTGAAGAGGAGATTATTTATTTATTTATTTGTTTAGAAAACTTACAGTTAGCATTACACAATATTACAGTTAAATAGAAATAAGAAAGATTCAAAATTTGTCACTACTAAACATTAAACCATTAAAGAAAACATTTGTCGGTAAAATATAAAGACAACAGGTATATATGAAAAATAACACACACACTCAAAGAAAAACAACAGTAACAACATAGCATAATAATTGTTTTGGCAAAATATCTTTGAGCTGAGAAACACTGGTATTGAACAGGTCAGAGTCAATTTTACCGGAAATTTCATTGTAAGTTCTACACGCACGTACGATTATCAAAAAAATTGCCTATATGTGGTCCGGGCTAACGGAACATGAAGTAAGCTAGATTCTTAATATAATATATACAACATCTCATCTGCACGTAGCTCATCCTGCAGACAATCGAAACTATGGCTAGGACCTGTGTGTGAAAAATCCATCCGAATATGCCGATCACAAATCGCAGAGACTAGTAGCATGGTGATTATAGGCAAGACTTGGATGGAATGTATAATGATGATAAATGAAATAGCTTTAGCTGGTGATTTCTCGGAGAAGACAGCCAGATCGGCCAACCAGCGCGTAGACTTAGAAAAACTAACAATAATTAAAAATTGTTTTTTGGCTAGAATTCCAAACTGGGTCTATCATTTAGAAGACCAGTAAACTAACCACTAAGGGCGGATTTCACCGTTGAAAATAAACCCGATTAGTTAAAGCTAAACGAAGCTTAAGCGTTTAACTGAGTTCAAGGCTACAGTTTGCATTTCATCAACATCAAATGAACGCAGTTAAAGCTAAACGCGATTAATATTCAGAACGCCGAATTTTCGATGTTTAATGGCGTTTAGAGAGGTGTCATTGTCAATTGCACAACTATTTATACACAAAAATTATTTTTAATTCGTATTGTTTATTGTTTGCATACCTATGCATAAAAACAGGCTGACGCAAAATATGAAATAGATCTGAGTTTTTTCAGATTGTGACGTAATTTCATGTTAACTTCTAACGTTTTTCTTAACGCGGTCAATATGGAACCGGTGAAATCGGTTAGATGGAAACCAAGATCAAATTATACATTTGAATTCAGTTAAGTAAAACGTGGTTTTATTAAACTTGATATCTAAAGCGATCGGTGAAATCGGGTCTTAGCGTCGTGTGATCAGAATAGAAGAGAGCATATACAGTCAATAAGGCCAACGTTAAACATATAACTCCACGTTATAGATACAGAGCTAGCTACAAAGCACGGTCTTCCGTACCGTGATTTGTTATAACCTGCATAGATAGACTTGGAAAGTTCGTCACAGTTTCGGCGAAGCTGTGGAAGCCTTCGGGCTGACAGACCAATAGTACTTTAAAAAAGTCAAAGTAGCCTAAATTTATAAGGATATTTATTACCTTTATATTCATAAAAAATGTTGTAAAAATGTATGCTTTGTCCCGCCAGACGGGTCTTTAAACGAGAAGAAACGTTACTTTATTTAAGCTGCAGAACGACACTAAAAACAATGTAATGAATTAAATGTATGTAAGAGCTTGGGATGAGGAGCTGTTAGGGCCTTAACTTCTATAGTATGCTTAGATTGCTTCAATGATAAACTTGGGTTCGATCACTGGCACCACTCAAATTGTTAGGTCAGTAGTTAGGTGAAAGTAAAGTAAAAAAGTTACATAGAAGTCTTTGAAATAAAAATCCAAATTGAAAAAATGTAGTCGCACAATGTTTGGCGGAGTCTTCAAAATGCACTTAAAAATAAGTAGGTGTTTGTGCCCAGCTACAAAAAAATTTAACGCCACTGCTATTACTTAATATAAAAACCTACTAATTATAGATCTATTAATGTTAATTGAAAAAGTATACTAATATAACTATATTTTTAAACACACTATAGCGAGCTTAAAGTTTACTTACAAAAAAATACCATCTACAGTCTACAATATTAATATCAAACAGCAACAGGGCTCTTATAAACAAGATATAGTAACAGTAATGATTAATTGTCTAGCTTGACTAGACTTGACTAGACTAGGTTAAAAACCTTATGGAAATTTCTGTGTTCTATTAAACTGACAAAGTCGTTTAAAATCCTTCGCAAATTATCTTGTTAGAGTAGTTACAAGTTAAAGCCGTTGTTAGCCTCCATTTGCGGTTGTTGTATTGACCGATATTACCCGGAGAATTAGCGGTGAATGACACGACCACGTGCACCCGTTTATAAAGCTTTATTTTATTTGTTATATATGGTTACATTATTATGTTCGCTCGTAATCATATTATAACTGTTGTTCTTCGGCATAGAAGCAGCCACTGTTATCTACAAACATTAACAAAAGACATGCGACGTTTTTGTATAGTATAAAGGAGTCAAAAGGGAAAGTATACTTAAAGCTAGGAATTAAGTTTACAAAAAGACGAGAAATACAAATAATATAAATTCTTATATATTTCTTGTAATACTTTTTGTACGAGAAAATATATAATACGCACATAGTAAATTTTAATAACTGTGTGCGTATTTTCTAACATGGTACGGTATTAAAAGTCATTTCAAATCTAAATGATTAAAGATTTTGATAATGAACAAATACTTCGAATAAATTCAACATCCAATTGAGTACTTTACAAAATTGTTTACTTAATTTCATTCGAGTCGTCTACACTGTGTCCTCTTTCTGAGAAAACCCTTGGAGTAAGTAGACATGCCCCAGAAATACAGTCAGTGCAGGGTCTTCGACCCGAGGCAATTTTAAATTCTAATGCGATATGCGTGAGGGAATTGGGTCGGATTCAACGACGACATGGATAGGGTGCGTTCAAAGGTAAGGTTTTTGACCGCAGTCTTGACATACCGCGAAGTTGCCGCAGTGGCGCCGAACAAATTAAAATGTCGGGATTAAGTTGTCACTGAGAAATTTGGTATTCGAGTCGGAGGAACGAACCGCGAACGCCGGTCGATCTTTACTTTTAAGCATTTCAATGTCTCTTCAACGAATCACACTACATAAAAAATAAACAAACTGTTTTATATATTAATGTTTCTTGAATAAATTAATAGGGACGCTTGATACATTTAATGTATACTTTGGGACATTGAACTTGGATCACGAAGACAAAATAATCGACTGCAAGCAAAATTGTTTTGCTTGCAGTCGAATTTCGTCAAGACCGGTTCAGCGGTTGAGCCGTGAAAAGGTAACAAACAGACAGAGAGAGTTACTTAGCATTTATAATATAAGTATGGATGGGGGAACTACGCGTATATCTTGTTTTTTAATAAAAAACAAAAAAAATTGTTAACGAAACTAACTTCAGTTTTCAAAAGATATGGGACATTAAACAAACCACAAACATTTTAAACTTTTTTCACTATTTTAACTTTGTAACTGAAAAGTTTTCAGTTACAAAGTTAAAATAAGTTAAAACAAAAATTAAAGCAAGTAAGTTACTTGCTTTAATTTTTGTAACGTAATTTCACATTAATTTTACGAAAGATTTATTAAATAATTTGTAAAATTAATTATTATTTAAAAATATATTACGCTTAAAGTAAGGTGGAAATAAAAACATTACCTCTTACTCCATAATTTTCACAACTTATCTCTTTGTTACTGATATTCAGTAATATCTCACTCAGCTGGGCATTCATTCATTCACCAATTTGTTTCCTTTGAAGTTAGCAATTTAGAACATAATTATCGTATTAGTCGATACCTGGAAGTAACATTACTCACACCGTGACATCGCGACGTGAATCACAAGTTGGTTGGAAGAAGTGGGCGACAAGTAATCCCGCTTTATTTTTACAACTTGTGTTGTGATACAATAAGAAAGCTAATATTAGCATCTTCATTTATGCCCCTGCATTTATTTATAATACTCTAAATTAACATTGAAAGGGATTTCCTTAATTTACAGTAACGTGCGCACGATCACTATTTAAATACCAACAGTAATAAACATCACTGTTATTTGTCTAACATACATTAAGGATCAGCTCTTCAATGTCACTACACTCATTCCGCTTTAATACCCTTCAAGAAAATTATATATCGAAAGAGATTCATGTCAGTCTTATAGACATTTCTCGTTTTCTACACTGCTCTCTTCAAATTAAATGATACAAGAGTTTAATTTGTTATAAAAATAGTCGTTATTCTTAAATTTCAGTATGATGGAGGCTATCGAACTCTACTATGCTGCTCGAACAATATTTCTACAATTATACCGAGCAATTGCTCAAACGAATATGTTAGAGTAAATTTGATAGTGTCTTAATATTTAGTGTAGACTATTACGGCACTACAATCAAATATGTCGTAGTTAATGGAATCAGGCTTTGCGGAAATCTATTATAATGAAAGAAAGAATAGTCCGCTGTCGTAGAGTCAATATCACTTGATAATGCCTTCAGACTTCAGTGGTGTATATTGTCTAGTGGTGGAGGGGATCTGGTGGCGGTTCCCGGTGGCGGTGTTAGTTTGCTCGTGCACGCTACTGTAGGAATGCGGGCGGTGCTCTTCAAAACTAAGTAATATAGACCATTTTATATATTGCATGCGGATATTATCAAAAAAACTTTCTTTTCTTCATTATTTCGTAGTTCAATTATGGATGACATCAAAAAGTGATCTTTATATAAAAAAAAATTTTTCCTATACTATCTTCTTCCTATCCTAACTTCACCAAAAAAAATCGCGACTAAATACACAACACCAATCTTCGTGCATATATTTAACATGATTTCCCAGTATGTTACGCAGAACTCTCGCTCCGAGCAAAATTACATTATTCAGGAGCATGGAAACAAGCCTTAAAAATATAGGTCAACCTAAACAATTGTAAGCTTTGAAGTACACAATATAAATAGAATTACTATTCGCGGGGAAAGGCTTTTAAGTAAACCAACATTTTATTATTTCAATACATTAATAATGTTATTTTCTTAGTCATAAATGTAACATACAAAAACTGTTTTTAAATTAAAATAAACTTAAGGACCAAACATTTAATATTCAATAATATTACTTATTTTTACTGACGAAAACAAAAGAGGTGGCTCTGAAGTCAATGCGTATATTTTTTATGCTTACGACTACGTCGACTACGCATAACTTTTTATTAATTCATTGAACTTGTATCATCTTCTTAAAAAAAGTCTAACAGTCGACATAGAACTATACTTCTCCTAAATAGCGAAGCCTTAATCGGCCACGCTTGGCCGGCGGATTGGCGATAGCAGTACCAGACACTTCGCATCTTAGACTGGCATACTGACTGAAATGCTACTAATCTCTAAACACTTCAGAGAATTATCACGGCGTTTTTTTTATTTGATGAAAGTGACGGAACGAGTAAACGTTCACCTGATGGTAAGTGCAATGTCTGTCCATAACAAATGCTGTATCACCCAGAATAGTGTGACACCACAATGCGCCCGTCACCCTGAGACATCAGTTCTTAAGTCTCATATGCCTTGTAAAATTACGCTAGCTCTCAGTGCCCTTCAAACCGAAACACTATAATGTTTCCACACTACAGTTTCACGGTAGAATAACTGGCCCTGGGGTGGTACCTACCTAGACGGATTCCTGCATAGGAATCCTACCACCAGGAAAAGCACATTTTTAGAAAAAGCTGCACTCCACCTAAGCCCACTGATAATTAAAGCAGCTAACTGCCGATGTAATAAAAACTCGGCCGACGTTTGCGTTCGGTGACGTGCTCGAGGACTCGGATGTCTCGACACCCACAGACCACGATACGGTCAGCGACTGATTTTTTTCTCACCGCCCAGACCTACACGACACAGAAGACTGTCGACGACTTCCTCGGACTGTCATTAGATGACTTATACTCATATAACGTAACGATACGAAAACGTTGATCTCGTGACACGTCTGACGCGAGATTGACATGAATTTAGATAATAAAATTGTATATGTATATATGTTTGGGTCAAACAAAACCTACTATCCTATGCAGATGTAACAGCAGAAACGTCAATGAAAAAATATACACCTTAGACGTTGCTGGCTCTCGTCGGCTTGAGTAATTTAGATCTGGCAAAATTGTGATGTTTGATGAAATTAATTTTGCGGATTTTATTAAATATATAATATTCGCGTTAATATAAAATCATTACAATTGTGATGGTTACTTCGCCATTATTCGGAGGCCATGAGATTATTCCGCAACTTCTTTTAGTCGTCTTTTACAACACCTACTTTACTTTGACTGGTGGTAGGATTCCTATGCAGAAATCCGTCTAGATAGGTACCAGCCCAGGGCCAATTATTCTGCCGTGAAGCAGCAGTGTGCATACATTAGTATATTTCGGTTTGGAAAACACTGAGGTATAGCGTAATCACTGGGCATATGAGACTTAAGAACTCATGTCTCAGTGTGACGGGAGCTGAGTGGTGTCACACAGAAATGTTTTGGATGACACAGCATTTGTTGTAGGCAGACGTTGCACTTACCATCAGGTGAACGTTTTGCTCGTTTCGTCACTTTATCAAATAAAAAAATCACACATTTCACATGATGACCAAACTAAACAAGATAATTGAATTGGTGTGAAAGTGTCTTAGATCGGACAAATCCAAAAGGTCCTTTTAAGTACTTTACTGCTCGAGTTTGCATTGCATTAATTCATTTGTTATTAAATCTTGTATAACATTTTGTCAGGAAGCGTGCTTTGGTTTTCTATGACACTTTGTAAATTTATTAGTAATGTACTTTTGACTAAGATAAAAAAATAACAAAATAGAGGATACCTGTGGAGTTTCTTTCGTCTGTTTCTTCTCCGTCAGAGGAACCTCATAACGAAACGGTAGTAGAGTGTAAAAAAATGACGTTTGCCATACGAAATTTATATTTCTTACGTTAAGAATAAATAATTTTAATTTCATTTCATTTAAGATACTTTTTTGACCTTTGCGAGGGTTTTGGAGCTGGGAAGAGACCGCCACGCGAGAGATTTCCTCACGATGTTTTCCTTGATGTTTTGACATACTATGGAATTTAAGGAGAGCGCCCGGTGCATGAGCTCCTAAACTCGGCTCGTAAACTTTATGCAATTGTATTTTGATTTGAAAAATATACAAAATAAGTGTAAAAAACTTATGCTATACTATAATAATACATATGAGATTATTTTTAATTTTTAGTTAGACGTTTCAACACACAACATTATGCATCGATAAAAGAAGCCATCAACATTGTAATATTTCATTCTTATTAACAATAATTCATTCAATACATTATGATTGTTTATATGTTTCATCAAATCCCTAATGTAATATTGGAATTGTGATGAGATTCGGAGGATAAATTTTAATGCAGCATCCTGTGATTGGGACAAAGACGTTGTATACGAACGGAACTGATTAAGTTAATAGAAATTTATGTTGATTATTAGCAGTAAATTAATTTATAAAGCGCTTCAGTTTGAACGGTGCATACGATATTTCCTTTGAAAATAAGATAACATACTGTTTCAAACCCCAATTACGAGGATATTTACGATGTGGAAACATATAAGTTATTCTTTAATTAAGCATAAATATCGGTATGACGTTATTTTAAACGGTAAGAACATTGTAATATAAACAGTTTTGTTTTTACTTGAAATAATTAAAACTAGAGGCCCGGTAGTCGAAATTCGACCGTAATTCAAATTAAAATTAAGTTTGAACTCTATTGAAGTCTGAGTTAATATTTGTTGGAAAATTTTGAAATTCTATGGCAACAATTGCGACCGTGTTTGACATTAGCAGTATGAACGTAAACAAGCGTAAGTAAAACAGAGTATGGTGTGGTTGACATTGTCGATGTGAAGGTAAATAATGAATATTTTATTTTATTCAATTTAATGTATTTGTAACACATAATATATGTACATTTTATCAACTTATTAAATATAACAATCCGTTGTAGTTTGATTATCCCGTGTCTCTGATACCTGAACTTTTCTTTAAATCTTTTCGCATAGGCGTTTACATCGGAAAAGTGAAAGTGAAGAGTGAGTGCTTCTGTGCTCCTGCTTATACTTACTTGGTAGGGTTGGTAGAGTAACCGATATTTTTAGAGGCAGATAACACACTAGCGTAATCATTGAGCATATGAGACTTAATAACTAATGTCTCAAGGTGACGGGCGCAGTGTGGTGCTACACAGAAATATTCTGATGAACACAGCATCTGTTATGGGCAGACGTTGCACTTACCATCACGTGAACATTTCGCTCGTATCGTTACTTAAACAAATAAAAAGAAACATACTTTATGTCATGGAATGTAAAAAAAAATATACTTATAGGTACCACCCACATAGGGCCAGTTATTCAGTCGTGAAGCAGCAGTTTGCAAAAATAACTGTTTCGGTCCGAAGGGCACTGGACATTTGAAACTTAAGAACTGATGTCTCACGGTGGCCGGCGCAGTGTGGTGCCACACAGAAATGTTCTGGGTGACACAATATGTGCACGGCAGACGTTGCACTTACCATCACCTGAACGATTTGCTCGTCTCATCACTTGGTAAAAGTAAAAAAGTAAAGTTTCAGCCTATAAATGTCCCAATGCTGAGCACAGGCCTCCTCTCATTTCTGAGAGGGTTTTGGAGCTAGGAAGAATCCGCCACGCTGCTCCAATGCGGGTTGGCGGACTTCACATGTCCTCGAAATATTTCTAGTCTAATAAATGCACACTGACAACAACTGTAAGTCCCTACCTAGAAGTCCCCTAAAACTAAGCGCCCACTTGACCCTTCAGACGTGACTCTACATACAGTCAAAAATATTTGAATAAATATAAATTCAACAACTACATACCCAACTTTATTACAATGCAATAGAGTTGCAAAAAGGTAATCTTTGTGCCACCAAATAAAATTTCATATATGTACTATTTAAATATGGATGAATGAAATACCAAAAAATAACAGTATAATATATATATTTATAATAGTATAAATGTCTAGGGGAAATATGATTCGGCTCAAAGGACGGTTCGACTACGTTTTTTACATGCATCAGTTTATCTAATTTCGAATTGCTTATCACTCGTAAATATCAGTAGAAGGAAAATACAACAAACGCAATTTCTCTTTGCTTCTTCTTCTTCTTCTTCTTTTCAGCCTATCACTAGTCCACTGCTGAACATAGGCCTCCCCCATAGACTGCCACAAAAGTTTGTAGCTCTCATTTTGGAGGGGATTTGCCATAGTTGCCACGCTTGGCAGGCGGGTTGGCAAACGCAGTTTATTTTTTCAGATGTTCCAGAATGATGCTGCTGCCCATCTTTTGGTTTTCATTTTCCCTCTGTCGACTTTTACGACACCCACGGGATGAGATGGGGTGGTAGATTCTCTTTGCTTAGTCTTAAGTAATCTGAATCATTTCGAATCATTTGCATCCCAAGTTTAGATTAGTTATTTTGTTCGCGAGAATTCTACGATAGTATTTGTTTGGACAGATACAGAGAGCACAATTTTTTCTATCTTTAAAAAAAACTATGCTCATCACTAGGATTGCTCTTTCATTGGTGAGTGCGTTTTACAGCCGATAACCAACAATATGTTTTTGCATAAATCTTGACTCCAGCTGGGATTCGAACCGAGGACCCGCGGCATAGAAGTCAAGTACCCTAACAAAATACAAATACTAAAATACAATTTCTATTGTACATTTCAAATGTATGTCTGTAAAACGCACCCACGTTACCGGAGAAATACTACCATGGAGCATCGTTTTTTTTAAATAAAAATAAGGAATTATTTATTGGAATAATTTGATTATAAGACATGAAACAAAAACACTTAGGTTAAAAAGAATTACCTTTTAAATTTACATAACATCTTTCAAGAAAATTAGTACCTTATAGCTTAGGGACCACTCAACACATGAATTCTAGAACCAAATGCTGAAACATTTTTTTTTGTTATTATTAACTTCGTTTGGTTTCAGAGATTACGTAGGCTAAATATTTGTAACGCGACGTGTATGACGTGCATAATACACACATGCAAATACACCCAGACTATCTGTGGGCAATACACATATTAATCCAGTGGGTTCGATTCGGCTAACCCTAGCGACAACTAAAAACAATAAAAAAAAACCTTATCGTTCGCTGCTAGGTGGACTCCTCATCATATAGTCGCGGCACAGATGTTTTACGTAACCGTGGTACTGTTTAGTTAATTCTTTTTAACAAAACCGGCACCTGTAATATGTCTGTAAATGTCGCTCGTTACTTTTCTTTTGCAGAATCAGTTGAATATTGACATAGAAAAATGTGCTTCATTTAAAATATGTTTCGGAATTAAGCTCGTTCGACTGTTTTACAATTGAAGAAGTAGCACTAGTATAAATCAGTAAAAGTAAAAAAGGAAACTAACAGCCAATAGATATCCCACTGTTGAGCATAGGCTTCCTCTCATGTCTGAGAGGGTTTTGGAGCCGGGATGAATCCTCCACGCTACTCCAAGGTTGGCAGACTTCATGTCTTTGAAATATTTTTTTTGTGACATTCAGGTTTCCACGCAATGTTTTCCTTCACCACTGAGCTCGTGGTAAATCAGCATTTAAAATTGCAATTAACAGAATTTTAGTGGTGGCGCACCAGGAATCGACGCATCACGTAATAAATGAGTTACGTATAATTACATGCTAATTCACGCTATCAGAAATGAGAGGAGGCCTGTGCTCAGCAGTAAGACATTCATAGGCTTAAACTTTACTTTACTACTTACGCTATCAGTGAAGGCACATTTTGTTTGTTTTTGTTTTTTTTTCTATTCGTCAGTCCACAAGTCGCTTAAACGTAATATAAAAATAATGATCAAGTCCAATGGGCGCGAAATTCAGGAAATCTTACGCAAAAACACGGTCAATGATAATAAACAACCTTTATTAGTTATAAGACCATTCTGACGTCGGCCCGTTACTTGGACAATAAATAACTAAATGTGGATATCCGGGACACCGTGACGTTAATATCCCAGGGGCATGACACGCAATCTGCTGCCGCAATTCCTTACGAAAACCGTGTCGGACATAGTTGATGGTTGCGTACTCTTAACGCAAACATTTATTAGGTCAAATTTGTAATTAAATTGTATGACAAACAGAAACTCCATGTTATTTATTGTTGTTATCGTAAAATCCCCATATATTTGGAATTTTGGAGCTAAAGAAGCCGTCTAGGCAGGTACCACCGCAGGGCCAGTTATTCTGCCGTGATGTAGTAGTGTGCAAACACTACTCTGTTTCGGTCTAAAGGGCACTGAGAGCTAGTGTAAACACTGGGCATATGAGACTTAAGAACTGATGTCACAGGGTGACGGGCGCACTGTGGTGTCACACAGGAATGTTTCTGGGTGACACATTTGTAATGGGCTAACCATCAGGTGAACGTTTTGCTCATTTCGTTACTTTATCCAATAAGAAAAATAACTTCTAGAGCTGACATCAGCACATCCTTATTGATACTTATACAGTATACGTATTTTCTGACCCTACCACAAAAATAGTAGTAAACACAAAAATAATAGTATATTTTTGTGTTTACTACTATTTTTGTGGTAGGGTCAGAAAATACGTATACTGTATAAGTATCAATAAGGGTCAGAAAAGGGTCTTGCTGTACTCATTCAAATATAAGCAACAAAAGCTAATATTAGCTGAGGAGCCAGAGACTCAAATTAACATTCATTATACGCGTGACACCTCGGTTCGATTCTCGGTGCCGGCAGCACTAAAATTGTTAACTGTAGGTGCTGATTTACAATGTGCTCAGCGGTGATGGAGAGAATTGAGGGGAAACCTAGCTTTCCAAGAAGACATTTCGCAAACATTTTTTTGTAAATTTGATTACTTAAGATTATCGTCATTGATAACTATTACTGTGTCATAATAATGGAATCAATCAAAAAGATATCATCTCTTTGAAAGATAATACATACATATATTACTCAAAGCGAAGGTAAATTATATATTAGATTCTCAGTAAAGGAAACAAATAAACGGAATTTACAGGAAGCAGTTATTATATAAATGTAATCGAAATTCAAAGCGAATTAACAAGAATTACATTACTTATTATAAGACGAAATTACTCGTAGTTCGACATGAACTATTTCATTCCCAACTGTTCCTTGGTAAGAACGCATAAACAAACAACATTTTAATATTTCTGAGAGCTTTAAACCAAATAGGATTGAAGCGATATTCCAAAAAGGAATATGAATAGGAACATTAACACCAGAAGCAGTCGAAATAATTGAATAGAGAAAGATTTAGTCTCTGATTTTTAGTTCAATAGTTATAGCCACGGATTTTTCACCACCAGCTAAGACTTACTATAAGAAAATCTAAATGTAGAATATCTATTTGTGCAATTTGCTGTGAAGACCATCCGTCCACAGACTCTTATAAATGATCTCAAGGCATGAATAGGCATCTTGAGTCTAATGTTTTTGAAGTGAAACTTCTTTGGGCGCGATGACAGCAAAATTTCAATTTCGAATTTAGTGCAACATTTCTATTGCTCCTATTTTATATATTTCGATTAATTAATAATTGCTTATATACTGAGCAGTTTTTTACTCTTTGTGACACCACACTGCGCACGTCACCCTGACACATCAGTTCTTAAGTCTCAAATCAAATTCCTAGTGATAGATATAGGTATAGATAGGTATTTTTAGATATAGTCGGATTCCTGCATAGGAATCCTACCACCAGTACCTCAGGGCCAGTTATTCTGCCGTGAAGCAGTAGTGTGCAAACATTACTGTGTTTCAGTTTAAAGAGCACTGTGAGCTAGCGTAATCACTGGGCATATGAGACTTAAGAACTTATGTCTCAGGGTGATGGGCACAGTGTAGTGTCACACAGAGATTTTCTGGGTGACACAGGATTTGTTATGGGCAGACGTTGCACTTACCATCAGGTGAACGTTTTGCTCGTTTCGTCACGTTATCCAATAAAAAAACTAAGATACACCAGCCTTCCCGACCCCAGCGGCTGATCTGGTCTGTGGCTCTGTCGCCGATCACGACACACACATGTGACACGTGGCATGTCGGCCCCGGAGGACAGGGGAGAGGCAACGCAACACCTACGCTCCTCCTGATCCGACTCCACCACGGCTACAAAAATTAGGTTGATCGGTGTCGACACACTTTTAGCTTTACTCGTAAGTTTATAAATAATACATTTTTCTTAGTAACTAAAGTGAAAGTCAAAATTATTAAAACAATATAATAATGCACTCAGGATACTGTTGGGGTTCTCGTGGCGTTGTATGTTCACGGGAGTTCGGATTGATGGTTTTGCCGCCGTCATGAGGAAACGGTGTGCATCCCTACTGGCACGTCTCCGTGGCACCACCAACACTATTCTGAGTGTGTTCATAGATCGGTGGGAATCTCCTATAATGAGGAGATGGATACAGCTCCACGCTTACAAATAATGTTTGTTTAGCAACATTATAACTAATTTAAGAAAGAAATATGTAATTATTATGGATTTATTCCGAAATAAAGGTTTAATAAAAAAATATCATCATTGAAATGTTACTCATCTACCTCATATTCCCTTAATAATGTCACGACCTTTTTACCACTTTTATGTTTGCCTGTAATTATGTTAACCTTTACTTTATATTTAATTTATCAACATGATATAAACTTAATGTAGCATTGTAACGTAGCTATCTAAAAGAAAGCTTCGTTCATTGTTAACGAAAGTGTCCCGTAGCAAGGCCGCACGGTTCTCATGTTACCTGCGCCGTAGGCTTCTTGGTATGTCCGTGCTACGTGTCAGCTACGAAGGCTTATTGTTGCTACGAGAGTTGTTTGTAACCGTCTGTGTATTGTCTTGAATATAAAGAGACATTTTAAACAAAAGATGAAACTGGAGGTATCCAACGCTTCTTTAAAAATAAATTTTCGTGATAATATATAATGTTTTAATATTTGACACATATGTTAAAGGATCTAAATTGGTAGATACCATAATTCTATACATATAATTAAATTATATCTGTCTGATGTCTGTGCATAGGAGATATTAAAAATTTATATACATTCGGTCCAAGCTAGTTTATAATAATTAAAATCATTTGTAACAGTGAATTATAATTTTATCTCCAATATAAATTATTTCACTCTTCTAGGTTTTAGAAGTGAATCTTCTTTGGGCGCTAATATAATTAAATTTCAAGGCCCAATTTGAGTGCAGCGCTTTAGTGCAACGTTTTCGTACGACGTATTTTTTATTATTACTGAATATTTAACAGTAATAATTGTTTATATACTGATAAGTTATTTTATTAATATGTTTATTAATCATGTTTATTTTTATTTTTATCGGATTTATATAATTTTTTTCATTTTTATATCTTATTGTATTACTTCATTGTCTTTAATTTACGTATTAATATATTGCTTATTAATATGTTATAGATAAGTAACGTTAAACAATGGTAAAAATCATTTGACATTTAATTTTACAACACGGGCAGGCTAATTCCTACGTAGTTCGTAGGTGCCACTGCATGCAAGGAAATTGGCTTAAGCGCGAAATACTGTCTGAGCTTATGGTTTCCTGTTAATCTGAGCTATTTCTAGAACCGGTGCCTTAAGATTCCAGTTAAAAAAGTAATACTGACAATTGACTTTGATTTCAGGTGAATGCAATTCCGAATATTAAATTTTGATGTTTGTCACGATTCATCATCATTCGTTCTGGTAAAACTTGGGCTTCGTGTTACATGGTATGCAGATGTTAAGTTGAAGGACAATCCCACGATATATGGAGTGACGATTTGACCAAGCGAACTATAGATGGATGCATGTAATACAGGACCGTGATTTGTGGAATTCTATTCCGGAGGCCTTTATTCAACCTAAAACGGGCTAACATATGTAGTATACATAAAATCATTGATGTATACATTACAAAAATTATTTTGTAAACGAACTAGAAATGGTTTTTACAATCTATATACTTATTAACAGAATGTAGATTGTAGAGCAACACTAACAACAAACAACGACAAATCGCATCTTAGATTGTCTGCTTAAAAAATAATTTCAAAGTCTTTGATGTTTTACCAACAATCATTTCATATCGACAAGCCAATTTCAGTATCATTTGCTTACTCGCAAAATTTTATCTTTTGTGATAATTCAGAATAGTTACACGGTGCCATATGTTACGAGTAAACAGCGGAGTTGTGGTATGACGCGATGCGAAGCTACCGCAGATGCGTTTCCCGGAAACAGCGACTGTTCCCGTCACTCTTATTGACAAGTGGCGAGGAGAATGTCGCCTTCAACTTGGCTTATTCACATGACATTGAAAATCGTTTATTGTTTATAAATGCCAACTCATTTCATTTCTCGTTTCTACGAATGTTCTGTTATTCTCTATCAATGTATAGCTAGACTAATTTAACGATATAATTTAAAGTCCTGGAAGTTTCTAAATTTCTGAACAGTTTTCTTACTAATATTCAAACAAGTAAAAAGTAAAGTAAAGTTTCAGCCTATAAATGTTTTTGACATTTCTGAGAGGGTTTTGGAGCTAGGAAGAATGCATATGTCTTCGAAATATTTTTTTTTCAGACATGAAGGTTTCCTCACGATGTTTTCCTTCACCGCCGAGCAGGTGTTAAATCAGCACTTAAAATTGGAGTTAATAACTTTAGTGGTGCCGGCACCAGGAATCGAACCCAGGTCACCCGCGTACTATGAAATTTAAAGCGAGCACCTAGCCCCTGACAACAACTGAACAAGTATCTTCTCTAAAACATTTATCAAACAATTAAATAATGATGTATCTAAAGGTAAACAATTTATAGAATAGAAAGAAAAGTTCTGAAATTTACAAAATAACTGTAGTATAAATAACATTGCAAAGTAAATAAAACATAAAAATCATTACAAGATCTCATTATGTTTATTAAAAATTAATAATATATCACTTGGCATATGAGACTTAAGAAATAATGTCTCAAGGTGACGGGCACAGTGTGGCCACACAGAACTGTTCCGGGGGACACAGCATTTGTTATGGGCAGACGTTGCACTTGAGGATGAGCGTTTTGCTCATCTCGTCACTTCATCCATTAAAAAAATATATAAATCAAAGCCTTTACGACAGTTACAATCCTATATTTCATTACAGAAATCAGAAACTGGTTACAAAGATGTTTTTTTCGATAAGCTATGTGTCGTGGCAAAGAAATAAAATCATGGTATAAGTTCAAATTACCTATTAATAATCAACATAAGTCAAGACCCCATAAATATACATAGCTAGTGAATAAATCATAATAACTTTCATTAACGCTACATAATAAATTTACAAAAGGATGTCACTTTCTTCATAATACTATCCACAAAAATATTAATGCATATTAATATATAATTATAAATACGAAAAGGATGACTACGATTTCCGCACGAAACAAATATTTGTGAGTGGATTATGTATTTGCGCATATGTACAATTTGAGTCTGTGAAGTTCACCCTTCATACAAAAAATATACTATTAAAATGATAAAAATATACTAGAATAATGCACCAAGCATAAAAAAAAATACATCATATACGCGCAAATATTTATGTTTTGACTTCGACCGGGGTTAAACCATGCAATCCACAGCCTTGTGAACAACAATCCTCGTAATGCACTACTTATTATCCAGGCAATCTGACTGCTTAGCCACGCAGAAATTCGCAAAATTATCTTTTAGTCTAGAGCCTAAAATCGGTCATAAACATAAAACGTAGGGAGCTGAAAATGTGCCAATAACCATAAAAATATTTCGGTAAAACTAATGTTCACTGCAACTGAACAATTGTATCCTTGAACTGAATTTTCCTACAAACAATTGTAAGCCTCCGTAATGTAATGTTATTTATACAGTTTCCATACTTTAGCGTGTGCTCATTTCTTTAAACAAACATTAATAAACGAAAAGTGTCAGCATTGATTGCACTCGACATAGTAACTTCATTTATATCGTAATTAGGTCCGTACTCAACACTTCCATATAGGGTGATCAGACGGGCGCGTGCGGACTTTCATTAAGTCGGTCATCCGACTGAAAGAATCTGGTCAGCTGTCGCTTGATGCACGCATATCAGAGATCAACGCTCCCATTGTGTTGGAGAAGGTAGTGACAGAGAATTAGGCTCCGGATTCCACTGATATTTTTGTGAATACGAAAAATACTCGGAGGGCGGGCAGCCGCAGCTAGCTATGTACGTATATATAGAAGTTTACGGCTGCGCGCCGCCCAGTCGCTCGTTGACGCTCTCCGCAAACTGACGCCCAGTTGATTGCGCCGAGCTTTCAGTTGACATCAATCAATCTAACCGTATCTTATCATTACAAAACTAAGAACTCAGTGTTAGCTTTAATTCGTAGTGTATTGTGTTCAGATTTTACCGTTAGTGTCTTCGTAGCAACCAGCTTCAAACCTACCTCTATAGCTTTTGAGTGCGGATAGCCCTACCGTAGTCTGTCATAATCAGGTGAGTTTTGACATTGCACTGTGATTATTATTTATTTCACGTCTTTGGAGAATTCTCGTGTATCTAATATCATTATGTATATAAATGTAAATATATAATATATATTGATGTGATAGTAATAAATGCTAGTTTATTTTGCTGTGCAACGGTGTATTATTTTTGCTTTCGTACCGTATACATAACTACGTACTAAAACAGAATAAAAAAACAAATTTGGATTGGTAGAGATAAAGTAAAGTAAATTAACAGTAATAACGTCCATATCTTCATTGCTTGACTGCTGGCTGCTTTTACTGGTGGTAGGATTCTTATGCAGGAATCCATCTAGGTAGGTACCACCCCAGGGCCAGTTATTCTGCCGTGAAGCAGTAGTGTGCAAACATTACTGTCTTTCGGTTTGAAGGGCACTGTGAGCTAGCGTAATCACTGGACATATGAGACTTAAGAACTGATGTCTCAGGGTGACGGGCGCAGTGTGGTGTCACCCAGTAATTTTCTGGGTGACACAGCATTTGTTATGGGCAGACGTTGCACTTACCATCAGGTGAACGTTTTGCTCGTTTCATCACTTTATAAAATAAAAAATAAAAAAAAATACAAATATTTTCTCCTAAATGGGTAAACGGGCTGGTGCAGTTTTTATATAAATTTTAACATAACTTTTGTGCGAACACGGGGCGAGTCAGCTGGTAGTATTATAAATATGAGTGAGTGAGAATTTTTGTGAGGGTTTAGAGCCGGGTAGAGTGCCACTCTGTTCCGATGCGGGTCGACGGAATACAAATGTCATCGAAATATTTTTTATTTCTAAGACTAGCAGCAAGACATATAGTTGTGCATGATTTAGTGGTAACAGTTGATAATCCGCTGCGACAGATATGTATAATTATACATACGTAACTATAATGACACTAAAAAAGGCATTATTACATGAAGCTTGTTATAAAATAGATGATTACATAGAGGACTACGATGTGGAACTAACCGTGCTAAATATTATTACTCTGCACTTGCAATCTACCAAAAAAAAAGATATTGCAATAAATGCCATTGTAATATATTGATTTTATGCAATACGGACTTAAAAAAGACCCCCGAGTTTCGTGCCGGTTCTCCTCTGAGAAGGTTTAATTTGTACAATAACACACAAATAATTTATGCGCTTTCGGGTCTGGCTGTGTTGTGACTGACCCCGTGTTACTGACACTGAATAAAAGCCTCCATCGGGCGCGAGTATATTAGAACGAAGTATCTCGTGTCTCCTGCACAGTTGATAGTTTCTGATAGTATTCGAAAATTGTCGCCATGGTTTCCAAACGGCCAGAAGGAGGATAAGGGATAAGGATATACAAGTCCAAATTGAACAAAGAAATTTTGACTTTGCTATTAATGTACTTTAATTAATGTTAACTATAAGCCCACAGCTAAGCAGTACGGCATTCAGATTGACACAACAAATGAAATTTTGTAAAATCTAAAGTGTAAATCTTTATATAATTAAAAACGGAAAAGATAAGTACTTCGGTTTTAATATTGACGTACGCAATGCACGTCTGCACGTCTGCCGTTGTAAGAAATTTGTGAAAGGTTTTACTTACCTCTGTAAATTAAAGAAAATTTAGAAAAGGTCGATCACGAGATCTAAAACTTGATTTCGTCATTATGTATTAATGACGAAATCATGTTCTCCTACGTCTCATGATGTTAAATTCTCATTATCGACTCGTGAAACCTATTTGAGATACAATCGGTTTTACCGCAACTACTTCAGTAAGCTTTAAAAGTCCGCAACTACTTTTTCGTATTCTCATATTCTCTACTGTATAAAGTTTCTTGCAATAGGCTTTGCATTGTAGTAATGTTATATAAATACAATTAACCTGAAACGAGCTTATCGACTTTGTCGCTCATAGTATTTACTGAAATGTCACCGATAAACCTTTATCTACGAAATAAAAAAAACCTTGTTCATAATTTCCTTCGTCATTTTATTATCAGCCGTCTTCAACAATGTCTGTTGAAATTAATGACTGCTAGAAATTAGATCATAAACTGAGTGTCGCTTGAATAACAACCATAAGCGTCGGTGTTTTTAAATCCTAAAAACTGAAGGTTACTAAAGTATAAACAGAATGCTAAGAAAAATAAACGCAAAAGCAACCCGTATCCCGTGCCATTTTTGTATGTCAATGACTAAATTGATCGTAACAATTTTTTTTTTTAAAAAGACTCATATCGCTAGCATTTATCGTGTATCGTGAGTCGTTTTACAGACATAAATTTCACATCCACGTCACAACCAGACCCGAAAACCGACAACTTGTGTTATTGTACAAATGTTGGCCCTAAAAAAACGAGATCCATATCATAAGCCAACACTAAATTATAGATTACAAATTTAAGTACTTATTTATCACGTGCAACAAGGAAAAACATAGAGAGCATGTAGTTTACATCTCTGAAAAATCTAATACGTTTTGGGTACAGTGTTGCTCGACAACCCACACTGGGATACCGAGGCGGACATCCCGGTCATCTCAAAAAATAAGAGGACGCCCAAGGCCGAAAATGGCAAAATTACTCAATTTTTTGCTTATTAATAAGTTATTTTAAAGCCAGCTATCGGAATATCACACCTACCTAGACGGATTCATATGCAGGAATCCGTGTAGGTAGGTACCTCCTCAGGGCCAGTTATTCTGCCGTGAAGCAGTAATGATAAACATTACTGTGTTTCGGCTTGAAGGGCACTGAGAGCTAGCGTAATCACTGGGCATATGAGACTTAAGAACTGATGTCTCAGGGTGACGGGTGCAGTGGTGTCACACAAATGTTCTGGGTAACACAGCATTTGTTATGGACAGACGTTGCACTTACCATCGACGTTCTGCTCGTTCCGTCACTTTTCTCAAATAAAAAAAAAATGGTTTTACCTTTGTGATAAAACATAATCGGTCGCTAACATAACATTCCTTTGAGAAATTAACACTGTGCCGCAATTATGTAGTAACAAAGCATCACAGCGGTATTTTCCAACCCCACTCAATCTGTGGATAGCGTAGGCCCATATATTTCCATAATCTACGTAAAGCGTAGACAAAATAAACTCTAGAGCCACTTGAACAGATAAATAGCGTGCAAGTACTTTTCCAGGCGCGTCAATAGAGTGATTAACTTTTAATAGACGTTCAAAATAAGAATTCATTAATTAGTGCTGCTGAGATTTTTAAATCTGAAAGCGTATTCGTTACGTAATTAAAATAAAGTTAATTTCAAAACATGAATACGGAATAATACCGAACATATTTATGTTATAACATCAATTTTTATTTTTATTTTGGTGCCAATTATGCCATATCGATGGGTGCAACGAATATAGGCCAAAGTAGGATTTAATAATTTTGTGAGTTTTGCCTTAAATATTTGGCGGATGATATTGCCATGGAAAAGGGTAGCTACCCGCCAGATCGAATGGTCTGATCTGGGGAGGACGTCTCCTCCAAATAGTAATATTTGGATATGTATATATAGTTCGCATCTCAGAAAACTTTCATAGCGCGATTATGGACGTATGCGAATATTTCTTGAGCTTCGCATGTGGCGACATAGATGACGCTACAAATACTTCATTCTATGAGACTGAGACTTCTATGAGACTTCTATGAGAGAGATCACGACTATGAGATTTAGACTTTATACTAGATTTTTTAATTGATTAAATCTATTAAAAATTGATACCAATAGTAAGTATGCATTCGAATGAACCATCTTTAAGTTATACCAATTTTAAACTTTGTAAGCCCGTACTGTAAAATAGGTAATTTACAATTTGGCCTATTTTCGTAGGACTAGGAATTTGCCACCCTATTTTATCCTGTGGGTGTCGTAAAAGTGACTAAGGGCTTAATACCATAAAAGTCTCTGGCTTCCGATTGTTGGAAGAATAATAATAATAATAATAATAATACTGTTTATTTAAACAATATAACTATCTCTAATATACCAGACCTAAATCATTAACACCGCTTACGAGTAGCAACGTCTAAGTATCGAAGTTTTTGATACTGGAATCGCCACAAACAGGACTTTTTACAGACTGATAAAGATTATATTAAAAATACCGATATTAGCAAAATGTTTGTCCAATTGCACAAATATACGATTAAAATGCAGTTGTGCCATTATTATATCATAATGACGTATTTAAATATGTCACATAAACATATGGCACATATTATGTAAAATAAATAGTACAGACAAATACAAATGGAATAAATATGTAGTATACGGTAGTATATTACGTACGCTTACGTATTAATGCAATAGGGAAATAAAATCATATTTAATCTATAACGCAATCACAGAAGTTATACTAGCCGTAAACAGATTAAAACGCTCCTTTTTTAGAATACAGAGAATATTTGTCTGTTTGTATGAGGTTTATACTCCTACAAACTATTTTTATCTGTATTGATTATTTAACCAACTATCTTGACTTTGCCAACTACTCAAAACATTTCAGGTCTTTCTAGAGGGATCTTAAAATGAAGTAATAATATCCTATGTATGAATTATTTACAGTTATGTTAACAAGAACTTATTTGTCACGCGGGCAACGTCAATACTTCGCTAAGCAGAACAATGACAGATTTGCAGATGTGCCTTCATTTTATAATAATTTCTTCACAATTTTGTAATGATTTCTTATATTAACACGAATATAACGCATTTAATAAAACTAGATTTACAGATTTTATCTCGTTTTATTTTACTACTCGTATTTATAGTCCGATGTTTCGAGCGCTTTACAGCACCCATGGTCACGGAAGGACTGCGTGAGATGTTTGACATCCTGATGTTTTAGTTTATGAGTGCCCGCCTAACAGTAGAACAGGTTGACATAGCCGAATCATACAACCGTCAAAATAATATCGCGACTTTAACCGACTAGAATTAGCTAAATTCCTATCCTTGTTCGTTGCGTAACGTATTATAGAGAAACATTGTGAAAACCAATAAAAATTTAAAACCAATTATATTGTTTCACTTTTTTCGTACTTTATTTAGAGAACTGGATACGTGTTCGTCGGTGGAATTCGTTAATAAAGTTATTTTTTGACTCGGAATCGCTAAAAATACCAGTTGATTGGATTTATGAGTCGCGTTCCACAATACGCAATGATTTTTACTCAGCAATGGATATTATTTATTAGGAACGAAATAAATCAATTGAGTCGCTACTTCTAAGAGTAAAAGTATAATTTATACATCAAAAGTACATTTAAAAATCACTTACCGTTTATCATGATAAAGTTAAAAATAATATTCGATAGTTTTGTTAATAAATAATAATAAATGAACAAATTTAGATAGAGGATGGTACAAGCATTGAAATTTCGTTTCCTGTTTAATGTGTGGAGAAGGTCAATTTGCAACCATTAAGTCAAATGGACTATGTTTATAAACTGATACTAAATAAGTTCAACGAAATCAAGTTATGAAACAAGGGCAAATACGTTAACGGCATGGTTACTCCAAAAAGGGTTTTTTTTTATTTGAGGATTATTATTCAATGATGTATTTTCGAAAACTAGCTGACTCAGTTCAGTCTAACCAAATCACATGCAGCATGCACGTATTTGTAACTCCGTTGAACTGATGGCTACAAATTGTACGACTAAAATACACTCTGCAGCTTCCAACGGAAAATTTCAATCAATATCCGAGCGTAATGTTGTTTGCAGCAGCACGCCCACCTGGCTATTTTATATTCTATTCGACTAGTCTATTAAAATTACTTCGTTCATGTATCATACAGCTGGAGTTTATTAAGCCATCTTCCTTAGTAAATTATACCACCCTTCTTAATGTTTGCTAAATAGAAAAATGGAAATTAACCACATTTTATGGTATTTTTAGTTACGGCCACGCCTGCCTTTTACGTTGCGCTCGTCACCATCAGGTTTTTTTATAGGAGAAAGTGACGAGACAAGTTAAATGTTTACCTAATAGCAAGAGCAATGTCTGTCCATAACAAATTCTGTGACACCCAGAACATTTCTGTGTGGCACTGTTTACTGCGCCCGCCCCCTTGCGACATCATTATTTTGACTGTCGTATGACTCTTCCTGGTCAGCCTAGTCATTTGCCAATACGCGGATTCTGAATAGAATATAATAATTTTTATTCAATATAGATTATTTACATAACACTCATTGAACGTCATTTTTTTTAAACTACACTGATTCGCAAACAAATGCCTCTGTCCTGGGAAGAACCAGCAAGAATCCCTAAGTATGTATGGGAAATTCATGTACCTCACAAATTTAGATTTGATTGTATTGAACCTGTCATCCTTTCTCCCATATTGCATCAGAACATTTTTCAGATTGCTTATTTTGTTTTACAACAAAATTTTAATATTACATAACACTTCTGTGTTATTGATCTATCTAATAAACTTAAAACTTTCTTTAAGCATTATTTTCATTCTTTTCTCTTCAGCTGAAAAATTATTAAAAGAAATGTTTGTAATGTGGAACAATTACATAAAAAGAAGTTACAAAAAAGTCATAGCAATATCATAACATCTAGAAACAAAAGCATTAGCATAAAGGTAATAAGAAGCATGTAAGCTTACACAGTTTGAAACTCTATATTCGCTTGAGACTATGCGGAAATGGAACTTCCAACAAAAGCGAGCAGAGCAACGTCGGCCGTGAAGATAGCGATAGAGGTCAATGCACTGCACACTCGAACAGTAATCGTATTACTTATGTGGGATTTGAATTTGATTGGTTTAAACATTAAGCCGGAAACCAAAAATCCATTGTCTCTATGATGCAATCTTTTTAGTCAGGACTTACTCTTGTCATTGGGACAATACGCAACCTACATCGCTAATGTATACTAACATTGTTTATTTGTGGGTTGATCTCAAAAAGTACTTAATGTAAGATACAAATTATTTTACTGTTAGGAAGCAAAGAAAGGAAGGAAGAAGAACTGAAGCTAACATATGTATATGTTAACTTCAGTTCTTAAGTCATATGAGAGTCACGAACCCATATGCAAAGTTCTGGGTCGAAATGTTATGGGGAGGCGTGATACTTACCATCAGATAAACAATTCGCTCGTCTCGTCACTTACTTCTACAAAAAACTTTACCTTATTTTACCTGAATACGGGATAGGCAGAGGACAAACGTAGCCCAATTTTCGTCTCCGTGGGAAACGAGACGTGACGGGTTGCGAACCACATCGCCGCCATTTTAGTACAATTAAAAAAAAAACTTTCTCCCTTTTGCGTTCCAACGAGCAGTATAGTGACAGAATTTCGTTTATGTCCTTAGACGCCTCTTACGAAACGTCGGTAGGAAAAAGGTAGGTGCTATTCTACTATCTCGGAGACCTATCGGCATATAAAAGATCTTTATGCAATATCAAAATGGCGTTTAACTGGTTATGTGCGCGTTATCAGCCCTAATGTATAAGAAAATTACTATCGCCACCGGGAAACACCCACTAGTACCTACAGTACCATGGCACTGTTGCTAATTTTATGTATTACAAAGGCAAAGCCGAGAACACAAGGAAGCATTATCTTTGCGCAGACTAACTTTGTAACTTTAACGGATTTTCGCAATGTAGTACCTGGTTTAATTAAATCTATTAAGTAGCTTAATTATTAAAAAATATAATCAAAGCTTAACAACTCAACGAAATAAGAGGAATCGCTAGTCGTAGTCGTCGTTTCAGCCTATCACTAGTCCACTGCTGAACATAGGCCTCCCCCATAGATTGCTACAAAAGTTAGTAACTCTCATTTTGGGGGAATTTTGACTTGCGACCCTACTAATATTTTATTGCTTACAACTGAAACACCTCATAAAGAGAAATACTCTGCGATGGAAACGCTGAACATTGAAATTTTACTCATTGGGAACATGCTTTAAAAGATTTTGCATCGTTTTAAGCACGCTTGGATTTGTTTTGTACCGTGGGTGCGATATAGAAACAAACTTCAAATATCCTAAGCTGTGAGCCACTACGCTAACCGAGTGGACAAAGTGTCTTATTGTTACACCAAATACTAACAACTATTCTTAAATTTAATGTAGTTGTTTTTGTTTATGATGTTGAAACGAAGTAACCGTTTTAAGCGAATAACAAGCGCTATTTTTTTAAGATACGGTCATGTTCTTGCAAATACGTCCTTTCGTAGTCGTTCAACTCGCGAAATCGTTTTCTTTTGTGCATATTCTTGTTTATTAAAATCAGATAATATGAACACACATTTATTTATTTTACACGCTTTCATTTCTTTAATTACACACCCGGATTTATAAGGCACTAACAATGGAGTGGCACCAATCAACAATAAGAATCCAGCATCCATGTGAATTCTTGTCTTATAGTTTTACTTTGACAGAACGATTCCTCGCTGATAAAAAATATATAAGCAAGCTTTCTTTCTTTCTATTATTTTTATTTATAGGTCGTTTTAATGAAGTCTTGTTCGCCGAAACATGCAGTAATGAATTTGCAAATTGGCATTTCAGTCGTTAATGGAACTCATTAACGATGAAAACACGATGCAAAGATTGTTTATATAGGCGAAGGACGATACAATAAAAATGAGGTGCACGAGATCGAACTTGAAAATCCTCATTAGCCTAATTTTACACTTGGTTTAACCTCACACGACTCGGCCAGAACATTGTGCAACTTTCATAACTGGGTTAAACTGTATTGTTGGGTTTATATCTAGGTCAAGTTTACAATGATATTTAAATCGACCTACGATTGCAAATAAATCACACGTATATTTTCAAATTTTTATCGTGAGTTTACTGGCCCTTCGTCACGGCAACGTGTCTTTGACCTACTCTTCACAAAGGTTGTTTCTAATATATATAAAAGAAAAAACGGGATTCAGATACACTGATCGTTAGAAGAGCGATCCGAATGAAAAGTAATAGGAAAATACGCAATGAAACACAAAGTGGATCAAACATAACACGGATTTTTTTATCGCGGTTTAAAAATAGTTCAATACGATAACATTGAACTTTCGTGAGACTGTTCATGAAACAAAGGTTTCAAAGAGTGACGGAATGCAGGGCCGCCAACTGAACGGTACAAAAAAAAGTATTAGGTCAAGCACAGGTACATTCATAATATTTTTCTAAGAGACGTGTTAACTGTTTTAACCTTAGACTTATAAATATCCGTAACTTTAATATGAAAATAAACATTCAGTTTGGGTTGGTTACCAGGAACTTCCTAAGCTCAGCCAATTAAAAAAATTATAAACGTTAAAAGACGTTAATGGCGGCGATCAGTTACCATCAGGTGAGCCGCTTGCTCGTTTGCCCCGACAGTCCTGAATAATTTTAAGAAGAATTTACTTAAAAAAGTTTAACATCCATCACCTCATTCCATCAGGTAACCTTTGTCACTTGACACTTAAGGGAAAAATACTCTTCAAGTAACAAGACGCTTTGGTTAATTCTTAGTCAAGCGAGGCTACTTCGGCAATTATTCCTCATATGCAAGTGTCGAAAGCAGAGATCCATATTTAGAGACTTGCAGAAATGTTCTGGTGACGCAGCATTTGTTATGAGTAGACGTGCAACTTGCCATCAGGTGAACGATTGGTCTCATCACCCTCTTCAAAAAGAAATATCGAGCTTGTAAATATGGTATAGTTCAATATAAATCGAATTGTCTATTAATGACTTCTAATTCTAACTCATTATTCTGCGTTACAAAACGACGGTCAATTAAATGTTATCGCCAATATAACATTCATATACAGTTACGAGTAACATTAAAATCAAAAGTGATAAATGGAATAAATTCATCATAGAAATTGAAATATTTTTGGCCCATTGGAGCATTACATATACAGCTCCCAAATACGGGAATATTAATCAAAAGCAAAAAGCTCAGGGCTTTGTAAATTGAAGATTAATACAAATGCTTATATCTTTCAAAAGGTCATTCACTTTACATAATTCGTTGAAAAAAAATAAGATGACAGCGTACTAAAAAGTTTTTGCGTCTCAGTTGAGTGTAATAAAGACGAGATTAAAATGAAAGCTCTTCCTTTATTCTTATTTAACCTTCAAGTAAATTCTAGTATTTATTTATTTATTTGTGAAAAGATCCCAAACGAAAATTAGAATTTTTACAAACCAGTAATTTATAAGGAAACTTATGAAACCTATTTCGATATATAAAATTACATTTGATTTACAGTTTGTTAAAGAATTTCGAAGTAAATACGAGTATACAACAGATGCTATCACACCAACAACCGAAATTAGTAAATATTCAATCAGTGAAACTTTAGAAAACTTAAAATGTATCATTATTTTTCAATATTTTACAAATCGCATTAAATAGAAAAAAAACAGTTTCCTAATGTACTAACTGATAACATTTATGCATTTCAGAAACGTAAACGTAGATGTAAGTAAAAAAAACGCCCAACGCAGTGTAAGACCCCCTGAGATGCACCACAACCGGTCCAATTTTGCGGGAAGTTCTTAGATCTTGGTGGCACAGGCCGTGCTTTGTGACAATTAATGGATAGAGGCCTATGTTCAGTATTGATGACATTGTGGCGGAATGTACTGATGCTGATGATAGTGTTATAGCTTTGGTATACTCGTCATTGTGACTTACAGAAAGTATAAACATATAAATTAGACCGTAAAATGTGGTAGTCATTGACGTCACATCGTTTATAATATATAGTTATAGTAGGTTTTATGTTACTTCTTGTTTTTTTGAACAGATTTTGCGTGAATATATCTATTTAAAAAATCATGAATTAAACACAGTTACACCGTATTATAACTATATATAACTATACTCATGAACTTTATTAATCACTTACCTTACTTATAAAGTATACATTTACAAATGAGAGGTAATTTTGTTTGAATGTGTGTCTGTCTTCCACGCTCGAATTGCTAAACGGATTCTAATGTAATTTGGCCTAGAAGTAGATTTGGTCGTGGAATAGGACATGAGATAGTCGTTTTAAACGTAAAAAAATAATTACTAATTATTAATTTATGCTCTGTGAATCTGGCGGATAACAGGTACTAGTTTATAAATGCGCAATATTTTAGATACTCTAGTTTTGATTTACATCTTCTGTATTATATCTCTTTTATTTTATGTATATGTGCGGTAGGATTCCTATGCAGAAATCTGTCTAGGTAGGTACCACCCCAGGGCCAGTTATTCCGCCGTGAAGCAGTAATAAGAAAACATCACTGTGTTTCGGTCTGAAGGGCACCGAGAGCTAGTGTAATCACTGCGCAGATGAGACTTAAGAACTGATGCACTTCAGGTGAAAGTTTTGTCCGTCTCATCACTTAATCCAATAAAAAAAACTCCGAACACTAATAATAGCCTTTCAAATGCTTATTTTATCATAGGTTTCATATTACTACAATTATACAATAATATTTCATTATTATTACACAAGACTATAACTACACTAGTTAGCCACTCTGAATTCGTTTAGATTGTCAAAATAATTTGCTACGTCGGCAGTATTCATATAAAACGCTAAATGTAGAAACCGATTTTTTTCATCAAAGATCGCTAGGATTTATATGCATATTTTAATAAAAATTAATTCGAATCTGACGAAATAATATATAACAATATATGATAATATATAAAAAATTTATACACCTATATTATTATAATTAGACTAAATATCTATGTTATTACTATATATTAAAAAATCAGTTTTTTTTACCACGTAAACCATTTTTTTAATGTAGAAAAAATGTAGAATTTTTGGAATTAAGCATGATCAAAGACTATTATTTATTATCCAAGCTTTATTACTACAAAATCATCTTAAAAATGTATGTACGAGTAGCAGTTTTATGTATAAACAAACAAGCACTTCTTTATATTACAGTACAGTACAGATGTTGTTTTCATTATAACAGCCTTGCAACAATATCGATTTAGTATCGTTGACTTTATCGTCGCGGTAGAAATCAAGGTTAAAGATCTACTCTAACATAACAATCTCGGAGCCTTGAGTGCATGGGAAATTCTCCATGCCTCACAGCGCTAGACGTTTTTGTAACAAGGTCCCGTCCTCGAAATCGAGACTCGATAGCTTACATTGTGGTCTTGAGGGACCGAAACTCGATACGCTTCTAAGCCTCTAAGACACCGAATACAAGACCTTGTAGCGTAAACGCAAATCGATCTGATTAATCGTTGATGGCACTCTCCGTGTCACGTAATCTTTTATCCCCATCTGAACACTTTCAAGGACAATTTGCTTGGGATTTCGCATATGCATACAATTTTATTTTCAAGTTCATTATTTACGTTAACTACACAACAATTTTCTTTAATATGAGTGACAGGACGACCGGCCCGTAGCAGTTAATGTGAAGAATTAAGAGAAGAAAGAACTTTATACTGGAAATTTCTGTGTAGCACCACTCGTTCGTTGCCATAAGACCATAAGAATCAGTTCATAAGTCAGGTATAGGACTTTATTTAGTTATTCTTTATAGAACTTCCCAATAAGGTAGGGCGGACTTAATGCTAAAAGCAAACTCTGCCAGTCACCTAAAGTTGACTGGCAGAGTTGGCAGTGAGCAAACAGCGAGTCAGTTACAATAAAAGTATAAATATATATATATATCATCATCATCATTTCAGTATATCACTAGTCCACTGCTGAACATAAGCCTGTGGTGGTGTGTGGTGTATACATAGTTAAATACATATATACACTTTGTCACACATATATACGAGTATAATACATGTGAGATATTTCGATGCTCCGGAGGTAAAAAAGTTTCTTTCTTCACCAAACTTTATTCTTAGGCAGACAGACTGGTAGAGAATGCTACAAGCATTAAGTCCGCCTTTATGTGATGTCTATAAAGTTAGGTAAATAAAATAAAATAGTTATACCCCATGGCCACACGGGGTATAACAATTCGCTATACGCATGTTTAGAGGTAGTGATGGAGCCCTACCTAAGATAACTACGCCGTGGGGCCTGGGTTTTTTTTTATTATTGGATATAGTGACGAGACGAGCAAATGCAATGTCTGTCCATAACAAATGATGTCACCCAGAACAACGATTGGTACCATACTGCGCCCGTCACTTTGAGACATCCGTTCTTAAGTCTCATATGCCCAGTGATTACGCTAGCTCTCAGTGCCCTTCAGACCGAAACACAGTAATGTCTACACACTACTGCTTCACAGTAGAATAACTGTCCCTGGGGTGGTACCCACCACCCCAGGGCCATTATTTAAACAAAAACACCTTTCAGTTTGTTCGATTACGGACCTCGTTTGTTGTGATTGCCCTCATGTTTCAGACACATCGTTACCAACCTCGAACCTTATCGCGAGAGCATTAAGGTTCGAGGTTGGTTACGAGCGTTAGCACGAGTGAGTGCATATCTGTGTTTATTTTAATAAATGTATAAAATATAATATTGCCAACCGACTGCAATTTTACTACTAGCATAGTCCTTGTTACTCCCTATTTTTGACTATGCCGATGCATATTGTGTGCACTTCCTTCTTTTTTACTGTAATAAAATCAATCTCTTTTACCGAAGATTTGCCTGTAAGATACGTTAATCGATAGAGAGTTGAGAGTTGTTAATCGATAAGTTCACTTATTGTACAAATGTAGTTACCATATTTAATATTATGTATTTAATGTATAACTAGCTGTGCCCCGCGGTTTCTCGCGTAAAAAAGCCGACTCCGATCGATGATATACATATATACTTCCGTATTAGAAATGAATTTGTGGTTTTAATTTTTTTGCGCGGAATCCTAATTATTTTTCTAAAATTAAAGTAACCTAAGTTACCCGCTATAATATCAGCTATTTTTCAGTGAAAGTCCCATCAAAATTGATCAAGCCGTTTCGACAGACAGAGAGACAGACAAAAACTTCAGAATTTTTTTAAAGTACTGTATACACTTATATAAGCATTGGTTAAAAGTAATTATTTTCTTATTACAAACGGTCACTTAAATTTTATGTATTTGTATAGATGTGGGCATGTGGGCAATAAAGAATATAAAAAAATATTTCTTGCGCAGATAACAGCTTCGGGAATATGTTATCGCAGACAAAAATTGGGCAGAAGGACAATGTTCTGCAACCAGTGTCTAGACATAAATGTTGATTAATTCTACCTCGCACAAAATGAGAGAGATACGCCCACACGTTAAGAAATAATAAGTAACTAATGTAAGAGGCATTCGCCGTTGCTTAGCAATTATGTTTTACAAAGCTCCTCCGCCCACGTTAACTCTCTGGTTCTTTGCGGTATATTTGTGTAGCCTATCGATCAATTTCATAATTGAATGGTCATTGCTATCGAACTTTGGTTTTTGTTGATTACGTACGCACTCTCAGCACTCCTTGTCCTTCATGTGATAACTTTCAAGGAGTTCGTTCACAGACATTTATAAGAAACTAGCTAATGCCCGCGATTGCATCTGGATATAGATTTTTTAAATATCCCGTGAGAACTATTTGATTTTAAGGCATAAAATCCTATGTCCGTCTCCAGGATGTAAGCTATCTCTATGCTAAATTTCGTCAAAATCGGTTCAGCGGTTACATTCGATTTTATAATATTAGTATGGATATCAATAACTTTCATCAATAAATAAATTTGTTAATTTTTTTTTTTTTGGTTATTTAATAGTGTAGTTAAAATGTTTTACCAATGGTAAGGTTCCTATGCGGGATATGAAGCTTAAGAATCGTGTCTCAGGGTGAAGAGTGCAGTTTGGCTCCACACAGAAATGTTCTGGGTGACACGGCATTTGTGAGGGGAAACGTTGCACTTACCATCAGATGAACGATTTGCTCATCTCTCACTATCTTCAATAAAAGTGTAATATACTTGAAATTATGTTACGAGTAACTAATGCCACTTACATAGAGATAGTTATTCTGCCATCTCTCAGAGCCCACGAGATTCATTTAGCATTACATTTAGATGACACCCACGTCCCCTGGGTGTCGTAAAAGTCGACAGAGGGAAAATTTAACCAGTAGATGGGCATTAGCATCTTCCTGGAACATCTGAATAAATAAACTACGGTAGCCAAGTGCTGGTATCGGAAGAAGAATTTCATCGTACTTCTTTCGGGTGACAACACACACGTCTCTTCGTCCTTTTTCTTTATTTTATATGAATGTCGGTGTCTACGAGCAAGTATAACACATACATATACATACCATTTGATGATCCACGGCAACGTAACAAAAATAAAATATAAAACCGACCACTCAAAGTACGCCTATGTAACGCAACTACAAAGTTTTTATCACAGAGTACCTGAAATCATTTTCATTTTCAATTATTTCCACTAACATACCTAATAATAGGTTTTTATATCAAATAGTTTTAAAACGCTTTATTAACAACTTTGACTGGGCATGTCATGCATACGGTGCCGCTTAAAAAAATAATCAACAAAATGACACCACCACCACCACCATTTCAGCCTATCCCTAGTCCTCTGCTGAACAAAGGCCTCCCCTACAGATTGCCACAAAAATTTGTGGCTCTGATTTTGGAGGGTTTTTGCCATAGTTTGAAATATTCTATTCAACGATACTCCGGCCTAAGACGTTGCACACAAAAAAAATGTCGCCACTTAATATGTATAGTTAGGTAAATAAAGAACATTTAAAGTTTTTACACTACTTTTCATGCATTGTCCTAATTATGACTTATTAGAACTTTAACGGACGATCTAATATTCCTAACTGTGAGACCAAGGATCCCTAAAAATTGTTTTTTTATTAGCCACATTTAGTTGCGATTGAAATGAATTTACATTGGCGCCAAACATAAATAAACACGGGAATCGACGCTCTGGCGACAATTACGCAGTTACAAAGTTTTTAAAGTTCGGCAGTAATAAATTGTTTGAGCTGAAATTAAATTTCACACGCCTACGTATTAAAAGATTATTTTTCATTTTACAGCGTTATGAAATAAATGCAACTATCGCTCTTTGACGTACATGGGATATAAATAATGTTCTTAAAACCTCGTCCTTCATTAGTGCACTGGATAAAATAGACCACTTTAATTTTTCCTCATAATTATCAGTAATAATTGGCTTAATTGTAGCTGTTAGCACGTCAGTTAAAGTAACTAAGAAGGAACTACATTTAAGCTACTGACTTGATCATGACGAATACGTAACGAAATTCTAACCGTCGTTTCGTCTAATAATTCAGTCAATACATAGAACTAGAAATAACTAAAGATTATAAGACTATAAGACTAAAACTAAAGTGAAGCTTCCTGATTTCAGTAATTATTTGCTTAGCGATTTTTTCCATTTCTTTGTTTAAAAATGTCTTTATATAATTTCCAATTATGAGCTTTTGCCAAATTTTTGTTTACTTTTAATTCTAAGTAAACGTGCAGAGCTGAATGCGTTCTTCCTTTTTCGTTACGTAAACAAAAACCTGAACTGTTAAATGAGTAATGAACTTAGCGTTTCAACATTGTTTTCAATATTAACAGAGTTTATTAGTCATGTCTAGGGTTATTCAACTTTTCGTCACGCCGACGCTGACGCAGAACGTCGATAGTTGTATAAATATTTAGCATGTCCTTAGATGTCATTGCAATATAAGTATCGACATCGATCGTTTTCTTTATGAACTTTATGTTATTAAAATTAAAAAAATCAACTCACATTGTTTTATGCAATTTAGACATATTTTATTTTTAGTGGTATACACTTAACAGAATTTTTTTTTCTATTCATTAAAAATGTTTCTTCGTGCTAATTTATATTAACTACTTTTTCAGTTTTTTGAAATCTTTAATAAGAGTTAAAACTTGATATTAGGGTTTAACTGTTCCACACTTTTCTTTCCCTTTAATTCAGCTTTTGGCATGTATTCACATATTTGGAATACCTATTAAATATCATATTATGTGGTCCATAAGACTCATTTCCACTTCATTCACTTGGAATGAAAAGTCGTTTTATGTACACTAAAATAGTAAGTTAGACACCTGTGACGTTCGCGCTCTGTTAATAAAGAGATGCAGACGTCATATCAACCTAATTGCGACCAATAAACGGAAGTCAAGACTGCCAACTAAGATCCGAGCTTATTATCATTCAAATAATTCCCATTGCTAATTAAATTGATTGCGACCATGTGTGGGAAAAGCGACACAAAAAGACTGTCCGAAGAGCCCGATATTTCCGCCATAAAATCCACCTCATGACTTTTATCGCATTATGAAATAATATAAACGGAATCAAAGAGTGTTATCGCTGCGGACAGCTTATGTGTCCGAATATAAATTTTATATTTGTAACAGGTAGTGAAATAAAAAAATTCAGAACGTTTTACTTTTTCAGCTTCGCCGCATATAAATCACAACCATGAGGGACGAGCGTGCCAGCCCGCCGCGCGTGCGCATCGCTGTCATCGGAAGCTCCCGCGTTGGCAAATCAGGTAGAAAGACATATTTACCCAGATGTTGCTTGTGTGTAATTAGCCTCTTTGATCAATTATTAATTTAACAAATCATTAATTTTTAATGAAATGAAATATGTCTTTAGAATTGATTAGGTTTTTTTTAATTTTTCATAGAAATGCATTTTAAACCTTTAAATCTGAAATTAACAATTTTGAAATTTTCATACCTATTAAATATATTTTTTTCTTTTAAAATGCGATAAAAAGGTATATTCCTTTTTGTATTAAATGTCACATAATTTATGATGTCACTCTGAAAATTGTTGTTCAATAATATTTAGCACAACATTTATTAAAAAGTACGACTCCATATCAAAGTGTAACTCAGCGGGTTTTGGCATAATATCTTTTAATTTAACACAAAATTTCAGTGTTTATCGATTACATCTACGTGACCCAAATGCCTTTAAGTGCGTGCCATAATCTAAAACGTTTACGGTTGACAGAAAGTTTACCCAGTTCTACTTTTTTTTTAAATTGAACGATAATGTTCCATAATATAGGAAAATATTTTTTGGGCTATGAATATAACTGACATTATTGAACTGCTCTCAAAAAATAAATAATTATGAGAGAGTATGAAACAAAATCCGCAACGCTGCTCTACTACTGACCCGTTTTTAACAGTACTTTTGTCTAGCTACGATAAAAAAGAAAGTGTTTCTTTTAACTTGACTGGACAGCTTTATGAATCAAAATTATATTTATATTATAGTAGAGCAAAACCAATAATGGAACAGATCGACCGAACAAAAAAGCAGCAATAATAAGAATCTGACCTAGATGAAATTACATAAACCAAATCAACAATCCAGTGACCCATTCTGCTCGGTGATGTAACACGAACAAGTACCACATTTTCTTTAACAACAAACCAATGTGGTGCTAAAGCAATCTATCGTTCCATTTGCCAATTTGTGGCTCATAAATGTCAATCTATATTGCTCGGCTTTCAAAACATATTAGCGTTCGGCGAAATATTATGAATTAGTAAAGTCAACAAAACAGATTTATAATCTAAGTTAGATTATTTGAAAACAGACCTGAAATGCTTGGAAACAGGAAAAATTTCTTAACAAATATATTATATATTGCGTACATATTATATTCTGAGGTATCGATGATTATCTAACAGCACTCCATGTAAGACTAAAAAATACTGTTAAAGTTATAAATATATATTCAGACACAGAATTGGTTTACTATTTCATCTAAATAAAAAAAAAACTTTAATTTTTCGGATCCAAGGAGCCTAAAATTAAAATGAGACACAGAAATTTAAAAATAGTAATAGTTACGTTAGTTAGATACTTTATGTAGAAACGTTACAAATGTAACTTTTTACTACTATTTTGTCTTTTCCAGCCCTAATCGTCCGGTATCTAACAAGGAGATACATTGGAGAATATCATTCGAACACAGGTTAGTAAAGAAAAACGGTCCGAAAGTAAAAGATAACAATCATGGTAAAATAACAAACCAAAAAGTAAAGCTAAACAAAAAAAATATACTGTAACAAACTATTTTAAATGCTCTATTTTCAGTCTCATCTTTGGTACTAGTATACAAAAGTATAGTATTTATTTAATCGTTAAAGATAATTTTTTAAGCTTTCCAATATGGCCAGTTGCAATACGTTTTAAAGATTCTTCATTTATGTTTTTTTCTCAGATCTCCTGTACAGACAAACAGTACCAATTAACGGAATGCCAGTAGAATTGGAAGTTATCGACGTCTCCGGTTCTAATGCCGACAATTTTCCAGCGGAACAGGTAATTCTGCAATCATTTTATCTTAAAAATGTCTTAGAAATGTCGTACGAGTAGAATGTATCTTAGAAATTTCAGTTTTGTGCTACAATTTTTCGCTACGTTGGTTGTTGTTTAGTATTAACAACTAATAAAGGAATTTGCATTTTGAATAGCGTTGGTAACGATACATTCAGTATTCGTATGTAGGTTAATGCAGTTCTGCTCGAGACCTTGGTAAACATTCAATAATTTTCACCTTCACAAAGTATAGCTCCAATACAAACGTTAAGCGACCTTTGGCTACTCTAAACAATAATGCAGGCAAAATATTGACGATGAAATTTCTTTAAAAATAATAATTCGCTGAGATCTTGTTATTGTAGGCTTACTTCTTAATGGGTTATTCCGACAACGGCTGGATTGTGTTTTTATCACCTTCATACTATTATATATAGTTGTATTCGCAGAGCGTCGAGTAAGCATAAAAATGTTGGAATAATATTATTGTGTAGTAGCTGTAATTCAGAACGATGGAAAACAATAAAAAGTTAGTGCTAGTGTTAATCTGTACTAATTTCGTGTAGTACTTTTAGTAGTAATTAAACACAGCAATAACTTATTCTGCCGTGAAACAGTAGTGTGCAAACATTACTTTGTTTGGTCTTAAAAGCAGGCACTGAGAGCTACTGTAATCACTGGGCATATAAGACTTAAGAACTGATGTCTCAGGGTGACGGGCGAAGTGTGTCACTCAGAAATGTTCTGGGTGACACAGCATTTGTAATGAGCAGTCGTTGCACTTGTAGATTGTAGAAGGCTTCGGGCTGTTTTCCGCAACTCCACATCTATGCGCGTATTTTGCGTAGTCGTTGCACTTCCCATCAGGTGAACGTTATGCTCGTCTCGTCAGTTTATCCAAACAAAAAGCCTGGGAATGTTCTTCTGCTGAGCACAAGCCTCCTCTAATTTTTTGGATCTGGGGAGACCTAAAATGGCGTCGAAATATTTTTCACACGAGTTCCTTACGATGTTTTCCTTCAACGCCGAGTACGTAGTGCATCAGCACATTAGTTGTGCCGTCACTGGGGATCGAACCCAGGTCACTTGTGTACTATTTAATTTAAAGCGAACGCCTGGCTCCTGAGCTGCCACGACCTTTAGCCAGTAGTTTAAAAACATAACTTAAGTATTTTCATGAAGAAAAGTAAGTTACTTTGCTAAGATCCGCATGCAAAATATAAAAATGGTGTATATTACCTAGTTTTTTGAAGTGCACCACCCGCCCTCCCTCAGTAGCGTGCACAAGCAAACTAACACCGCCACCAGGAACCGCCACCAGGTACCCTCCACCAACCACTACAATACCACCACTAGATAATATACACCACCGAAGCCGAGAACACGACACGTGTTTCCGCCGAGTGAGCCGGCCGGTCGGCGGCCGTCTGTCGTAGAGTCTATTACGCTTGATAATGCCTCGTTTTGGGGCGAAACACGTGTCGTGTTCTCGGCTTCGGTGGTGTAAATTATCTAGTGGTGGTATTGTAGTGGTTGGTGGAGGGTACCTGGTGGCGGTTCCTGGTGGCGGTGTTAGTTTGCTTGTGCACGCTACTGAGGGAGGGCGGGTGGTGCACTTCAAAAAACTAGGTAATATACACCATTTTTATATTTTGCATGCGGATCTTAGCAAAGTAACTTACTTTTCTTCATTATAATGGATTTCCGCAAAGTAACGCCTGATTCTATTAACTATATTAAGTATTTTCTTAAATTTTAACTGTCCGAACACACACAAAAAACACGGCCGTTTCGTTTATTACAGATTGATAATTTATACATTACATAGACACTAAATGCGGTCATCCTAGTTCCGGGTGTCGGCTCCCGATGATTTTGATTTATGACCTAACCTACTTTTTATAGAAGAAAACAAAATCAATCTTGTAATATTTTGCTAGTGGATCTGTTACAACACTCGTGCACCACATTTCAAAGCCGCGTCTGTAGCGGTAGCATGTCTGGATCGAATGTAAGGAATGCTCTCGCCGGACTCTTCCGCCAACAAATCAAAGATTAAACGAAGTCTGAACCCGTTTAATGTTAACAACTGGGTTAAATAATACGAGCGCTGTAAAATGCGGCTCTAGTTGCTCCAGTGACCTGCGCTCGTGTATTATGACTCAGTGTTTACACTGCTACATTAATAATTGTACCTATGCTGTACGTGTAAGCATTCTCCTCGATCCCGCGTTGTCGCTGCCAAAGATCGCGAAACGTAAAAGTCTTATTTCTGTTTTTAGTCTCATCTAATGTGAGTCGAAAATGATGTTTCCGTATTAACTGACTATAAATACGATTCGCAAAAAGTATACCAGATTCAAATTGTTCTTCAGTTACGGAAATAACCTGATGCGCTTTTTACCCAGTAATTAACAAATGTTAATCGTTTCCTTGCCTTATTAATAAAAAATAAAAAGTAAAGTTTCAGCCTATGAAGTCCCACGGCTGACCACGGCCTCCTCTCATTTCTGAGAGGGTTTCAGGAGCTAGGAAGAATCCGCCACGCTGCTCCAATACGGGTTGGCGGACTGCACATGTCTTCGAAATATTTTTTTATTGCTCAGACATGCAGGTTTCCTCACGATGTTTTCCTTCTTGCAATTATTTGCATTTAACAATTTTAGTGGTGCCGGCACCGGGAATCGAACCCAGGTCACTCGCGTACTATGCAATTTTAAGCGAGCGCCTAGCCCCTGAGCCTCATTAATAGCAAAAAAATATTAATTGTTAAAATATTGTTTGCTTTACTATAAAAATGCATTAAACTATTAATATGTTAATTAAAAAAAAGTCATACAATTCTTACAGGCCAATATCGACTGCCAAAAACGCTTTATTGATTTATGTTCTTTGTTTCGAGTTTTTTTAATGGGACTGTTTAAATTTGAAAAATGTTAAAATAAATTATGTTTATGTTATATGCTCACCACTTCCTAGACATGTAACGTCGATGTTGCGGAAGGGACTCATCTGTTATAATAGGGCAGACTGATGAATGGAGAGCGTAATAAAATACGAATAGGAAGAGCTTCTATTTAGATCAATAACGCGTTGTCGTAAAATTCAAATATAACTTTAAACTAGGGTAAACGGATTACAATCTAACATTAATGTTTAAAGTATTTTTGAAAGATTTTAAATATTGTCTAACACAAAAGTTTACGTACATGGAAAAATATATGATTATTAATTATAAAACCATAATACACATCAGTTTAAATATTCTAACGCTATTATGAAGAGCCGTGTGGTGGCGGCTCGTTAAAAGAATATTACCACTCCATCTTATCCAATGGATCTCGTAAAAGGCGAGTAATAAATTAAACTGCACTGTGCACCCAACAGCGCATGGTGGCGATGGGCTCACCACCTATCATACCAAGTGCATTATATTGTTTTGGTGAAACGTGGATTGTGGCAGTCATCTGTTTTTGCAGTGAGTGCCCAGTCTCTGACTACCCCTTATGGGATACAGTCGTACTCTTATGTATGTATTATAAAACAGTAGCATCCTGATAAAAACATTACAAGTTTTAGTAGCAACATTTATTAGACCGTATGTGCTTACTGGGCAGAAAAACTGAATTCTGATCCGCGGGTCCCAGCTGAAATATATTATAATATGTGTCCAACACACAAACTTTTCGTTTTCAGCTCTGGATATAGTGTGAGTTGGTTTTTTTGACATTGCAGTCGATCTGTCTTTTGTGTTCGTATGCACTTGCCATGGTCGATGTATTAGGAATATATCATCATCATCATATGACCGCGTGTCATAGCGGTCAGTGTTAGTAGTAACCGCCTATTGAATAAATTTCGTTTCGCAAAGTATTTGTTTTTGGAATTCGAACGTAATTTAAATATGACTTACTGCTATCGAAAGCATCGAATCGAATGCTATCGAAATGCTGAAAGTTCCTATACTACCTTCAAATGACAACTAGCTGTTATTAGCTAGAAGATAGTTGCAAGAAGAGCGTTGATATTGGCTATTCAGGAGTAGAACAACGACTGGTAATGTCCATATATTTCCGAAAAGCGGTAAATAACTGTTGATGACGTACTAGATTTTTTTTAAATAGATGTTGTATTTAAACACGATCAGTCTTTTTGAATACATAGGTTTAAATTTAAAAAAAAAATGTTATTTCATGCCACGCTAATAAAACAGCCATTTTTATCACAGTTACTACATACTAATATTTCACTTAATTTACATCAACAATTAATAATGACAAACTGAAGGAAACGCGTCGCACTCTGTAGGAGCGCCCGTGAATTGGTCTAACGATCTAATTTTAAACGGGAATGTTGGCTCCGGCACACTAATTAATCATACATACAACGCTGTCTGGACTTATTCGTACCGGTTATTCTATTTCTCTTTCTCACACCTCTCACTTTCATATATAAAAACGTCGACTGACCGAAATAATTTCTTTGCAGCTATTTTTGAAATCTTGTATTGTAGATTCCTCATTAATCGAACTGTAGCGTTTACGATAACGTGACTATTGAAACCCCTCATAATGTTCACCTCGATGACATCTTTCAGTATTAATCACGAAATATCAACAATATTCAAAATTGATCTCACTTTTTGGATCCGTTTCCGACTGAGAGAGAAGGTTTAGGTGTAATGTCCGAGACAGTCACAAAACATCGGCCGGCTTCGAGGGGGATTTGAACTCACTCAGTATGTACACTGACTTTAAGCCACACAGTTTTCAGAGATTTCTTATACCGAAAACCAAAACATCCCAAAATACAAAAAACCGCGAATCATAAGGAAAACCCTGAAACTAACAAAACAAAAGAGACAATTAAAATCAGATATCAACATCTTAATATAACGTATATTATATATCTGTCGTTGAAACGTGATAACAATAAAAAATTGCAAACCAATAGTCCAGTCATAACAATTTACGAAACCATAAAACGTAGATATGCGAGGACGTTCCACAGCATTCATTGATGTTCAGCTTATATTCCGAATATTTTTATGATAGTTTTTATATTCTGTTCGAAATGGGGCAATAAAACAAAATGCTCATAGCAGATGGTAAGTTGCAAAAATTAATATAACAGGAAATAATTTGTGACGGGCTTGAAATAACTGCGCACAGTTACTTTAAAAAGAGTGAAGTAACAGCCTATAAATATCCCACACAGCTGAGCACATGCCTCTTCTCATTTTTAAAAGGGTTTTGGAAGCGGGAAGAGTCGGCCTACGCTACTCAAATGCCGGTTGGCGGATTTCACATGTCTTCGAAATATTTTTATACCTTAGACATGTAGATTCACCCCTGACTACGTTACACCCCGGAAGTTACTTAACATAAAAACAATTACATAAAATACAAACAAATCAGGTATTCTTCTTCAATACCCTGTGAAAAGCACTGAAGGTTAGTAATAGAACTAAAATTCAACGTTAAAATTATTGTTTCAGATTCAATGGGCTGATGCGTGCCTTCTAGTATATTCCGTAACTGACCGAAGCAGCTTTGACTACGCTACCGAAGTTTTGAATACATTAAAAAGGACCCCATCTCACAGCAGCCCCGCGCACGGCCCCGGCGCTTCACCTTCAGCGATGCCTCTTGCTCTGCTGGGAAACAAGACTGACTTGGATCACTTAAGACAGGTTCGTTGACCCAATCATTTGCTAAATAAAATATACTTTTTTGCAATATGTAGTCTGTGTGAACAGTTTAATCTCCAAATTCACAATACGAGGAGCTGTTGCACTATGACTCCTTTTTAATAAAACTAAACAAACTGCACACAAAAAAAATGTAAATACCTTTCTGGTAGCCAATTTCATCGGTAGGGTATCGGAGACTCCGCAATATATACAGCAATTAAATAAATATCAACGAAACTAGAAAATTACGATTCGAATTAGCAGCATCATTTTAAATTATAGACAACGTCATTTTTAAATTACAATATAAAAAGAAATTCTCTTGTGGGCGTAAAGAATTATAAGAATATTTATTTTCAAAATATAAAAATATTTTTGCCCTTCGAGCGCCTTCTACAAGTTTAAAGTAAGCACCATTCAACATTTGACTTACATTTACATATTTAGATGTCTCAGACGAAGCGAGGCGTATTTATCCTCTTTGATGTTTAAATAGAAAAAGTCACATAGTGGACATATTAATTTAATGTATTACTTTACTATAATAATTATATAAACTACAATGCTTCATGATTGTTAAAATTACATAAGTAAAAATTTGATAGCATTTACATAAGATATGCCACGCCTTATTTCACTAAGTTAACGGTTTTTAACATTAAGTAATTATAAACGTTTATTTTAACCTGAGTATATTCGATGTGAGAATGTTCTTACGTAATACTTCATATAATATGGGTTTAAAAATTGACGGCGGTCTATAACTTGTATGTTAATAAATTAATATTCTTACGGAAATAATTTGATATGCAATTGGAGAAATTGTTCGTTACGTAATGAGTTTATACAGTTTATAATCTAAAATTGTTCTAAAATTTTAAGTGCTGATTTACCACGTGCTCAGCGGTGAAGGAAAACATCGTGAGGAAACCTGCATATCCGAAGAATAGAAATATTTCGAGAACATGTGAAGTCCGCCAACCCGCATTGGAGCAGCGTGGCGGACTATCCCCCGCTCCAAAACCCTCTCAGAAATGAGAGGAGGCCTGTGTTCAGCAGTGGGACATTTATAGGCGGTTACTTTAATTTTTTTTTACCAGGCAAAAAGTCATTATTACTATTTCTAGTCATGTCAATTCCAACAATACAGCTGTAATATACATACAAAAATGTTTACTGTTTGCCTATTATTCCTTGTGTATGTTGAGAACACGGTAGACACTAGAAAAAAAAACATTGCGAAAGTTTTGATGTTCTTGCCCTCGAGACAACGGCGTAGGTAACGTCCTTGTGTCTCCTCGTCTATTGACAATTTGCATCCGAGATTTTGTACGACGGTTCTACTTATATACGAGTAGTGTAATATCTACGGATACTACGCAGAGCTAGACTGCGGCCGATGTTCCCGCACGGTATACATAAAAACTTACGTATAATCGATGAATGCTAACCCCATGGTACCCACTGATATTAGGAGGAAGTTCTAATTCACTACATACCATATTATAAATTTCGCTAGAACTCTGACATGCGTTATTCTAATAAAAATGATCTCGATTTATATTTTCTTAGATGTCAGTCTGTCTCGACTTTATTTCTGCAGTTCATTTCGATACAATGATAGGCTAACCGTTTCAGAGTTTCGTAATCCGATAAGGAACTTACAAGATCGCCCAGTCAGAATTTTGTTATATAAATACTTCATATGTAGATCTTTAGAAATAGAGAAAAATTTTGGTAGGCAAAACGAAATAAAATCACTGAATTCTACACATGCTTATTAAGTTTTATTTATGTTATTATTCCACTAATATTTGGTACTCCAAAAACTAACTATTAATTTTACATTTGTAGGTGCCAACAAAAGAAGGGCAGGCAATAAGCGTGGCTCATGGCGCTTCGTTCAGCGAGGCGAGCGTAGCGGACAATTCCGGCGACCTCTACCGGTGCGTCGACCGCTTGCTTGCCGAAGTGCGAACACCTCAGCGCACGCGAAAGTTCTCCGTTACTAAAATGCTGGGTTCCCTAATAGGTGAGTAATATATTTTCAGTTACATACTGGACATATTTTATTTATATATGCTCTCATGTGGTTTGGTTTCATGCGGTATGTTTATCATTCCATAAAATATCTCGGAAACATTTTATATAAAAAATATTAATCACCGTCATAATTACGGTCGTGAACAATTTCACTATTGAACAGTGTCCTCGTGTGCTTCTCCAAAGATAAATTGCGTCGTGGATTTCATACTTGGCTGGACACGCCCATTACGCCGCTTCCAAACATCGACAAATTTCGGCAAAATGTATTTCTTATGAAACTTAATCCAACCATTGGTCTAAATATCTATGCAATACAATTAGAAAGTCTCCCGATTGAAAGGGCCCTCCCGATTGAAGTAACTGACCAAGCCAAGGGCACCCTCGAGTCATTTACTCTCACGCACAGGGTAATGTGGTGGTCATCCGTTAATAAAGGTTTTGGTCAAGCGCCCTCAGCGCTCTGCCACCTTTCAATCCTACGAAGCTGTATAAGGCTTCGGGCTAATAGTGATCATATTTCAAATACGTTTAATAAGAGATAGCTTAATTCTTCCTCTGCAGGTGGCGCGACAAACAACAGTCCCGCGAACCGAAGCGGGTCGGTAGTGGCGTGCCCACGGGTGCCCGCACCGTCGCGGCCTGCGCTAGCCGCCGCTGCACCCTGACCGGCGCCCCAGCCCGCGCACCGCGCGCGCTGATGCCTCGCCGGCGCCGGCGCCGTCTGGCTCGCCTGCCTACCCGTGCCCACCAGGTTCAGCGCCCCGACCCCGCTTTCTGCTGCCATCTGAAACTGTGTTAAAATATACCCCCATCCGGAAGTTGGTTTGTCTTGAAATACTGTAAAAATGGCTTTAATGTGTAGAGTGCGGTCATTTTAAATTCAAACTTACTTGGACAACCTGAAATTTTTCGAAACCTGACCCGATCAACAAATACGGTGACGCTTGAAGATAGATACACCAAAGACTAAACCAAAGTTGTCAAAGCAATTCAAAAGTTGATACCTTTAAAAAAGTATCCTTAACTCCGGAAGCCGCACGTGTATTAGACGACCATTTGGGGTATGTTCGGGGGACAAGAACATGTTTTTATATAATACCAAAGTTTGGTAACTAGTCATTAAACTATAGATTAACGAGATAAGTGCCGGTGCATAGTTTGAGCTTTATCGCAAATCGCTTAAATTGCATTAATCTATACTTATATATAGATGTTATAGAGGAAAAAAATAATAAATTGTTTAATGATAAATTGTCTTTAGTGTTTACGTTCCAATTTGTAATTGCGACAATAATTATCTGTACATTGATATGAGTGTATTTTACCATCAGAATTTGTTGATAGCTTATGCAAGTAGCTAAATGGTTTTGCAATCTGCCAAATAAGATTAACTATTTGTATGTACAGGTTGTAAATATACATATGTGCCAAAGATGTATCAATGTGCATTAACATAGTGGCCAATTAATAATTTTATAATTTATTCGAGTTAAATGTTGTTCATCTAGATTAAGTTTTATGTATTCAAAAAATCTGTAATTTCTATTAAAATATTTTCTCTTTAACAAATTACTCTAACTAGCAGACAAATTGTAGCTAAGAAAAATTATAAAAATAACTTCACTCTTCTCAAATTTGTGCTGATAAGCCTGAGCGATACTTAGGAAAACTCTAGCAAATGTTTTTTCTACTTTTATACAGTATTATTAATCTAAGTGTTAATAGATTAAGTATTGTATTTGACCTTTAACATTCTAAAAATAAGAGCAACAATTTTTTTACATCATCATCATGGACACCACCAGGTTGGTAATTAATTGCAAATATGTATGTATGTACTAGCTGTTACGCGCTCTCTTCGCAGTGCGAATTGTGTCAAGCCCGCTTACCCATTTAAGAGTAAATGATCGTAAAATCCCATATCAGTGGGTGTAAAACCGGAAAGGAATGTGTATGCCAAATTTCAACACAATAATCTTGTAGTTTAGGATGTATGTACGTGATGAGTCAGTGGTAAATCGCTTTTATATAACTCAGTCAATCTGACCACAAATTGTTATAAATAACTTAATACAAATGTTACATAAAACAGATAATGCCTTTTTCAAATAGTCTATTAAGATAGTTTATAGAGATTTTCGACGTTCTGCCCTATCCGGTAGGTGACGCCATGAGTTTGATTTCTGTATGAAACTTTATGTACATTGTAGTGTAATTAATGTTGATTAGGTAATGATCCGTCACACGAAGTGATGTCGTCGACCACAACGCCGCGTATTGTATCCAAATTTTGTGATTTTCTTTTATCGCATAAAACCAACATACGTGTGAATATGAGTCATTTTAGTCCATATAATAAAGAATTTGTTAATAAATTCAATATAGCGCTACCTACCCTACCTACGAACCATCGTCTCGGCAAAACAAATATATTCTGCGAATATGACCTCAATCGGTCTAGTCGTTCAAAAGTTTCTCGATCACTAACGATTATATGTATTACTGTGAATATTTAGTTAATGTGGAATTGTATTTTGATGCGAAACTAAAATATCATTTCTGGTTTGTTGTTATCGAGTTTATCATCAGCATGTAAAAAATCTACTTCTCGTACATAAGCCTGCACAAAGCTGGATTACCCGTAATCACCAGTTTAGCAGGCGAGCTATACCAGACACTGCACCTTCGAACCCTCTTCGGTTAGAATATTTGAGTTTATGCCGTCATCTGTCGGAAGCCAGAGATTTTTCGGTCATTTCTTTTAATCGGCTCTTTCGCCAAAATCGGGAAAGAAAAACATTGAAAGATATTCTTACGTCCCCCGATCCGCCGAGCAACAGCCACACGAAACTTTTTATGTATAAGACCAACTATTTAAAATATAGAAGGAAAATTGAATTAATAGTAAATTAAAAATAATTTATTAAATAAAGTATTTTTAAAATACTAATAGTTTTCAAATTAATCATCGTCTTGTATGAGTTTCGGTAGTCGTTTGAAAATCGTGTAAAATTGTGAAAGTTCGTTGTTTCCTTTTCATTGTTTGACTATTCATTTATTGGTGTAAATTTTAGTCACCGTCTAGTCATTAGATTATAAGGCTGTGAAAAGACATAACATTTGAAAGTAACCGTCGCGCAATGTCTGATGTACAGTGTTACAATTACTAAAATTTTCTTTAATAATATGGCATATGTATATAACTGTTAAATATAAACAAAGTTGTATATGATTACACAGAACAATTAAATGAAATATATCGTTTTTGTTACATATTTTATTGAAATATCATATGAGTCTATCTTATGATTGATGAGAATTTGAGTTTGTAATTGTGAGATAGTTCGTAAAGTAACTAAAAAGAAATTGGAACTGATTGGTATAAGTTGTAAATAAATTGTAAATCAATATTTCTAAGTTATAAAAATAAATGTTTCTTAAGAATTATACTATCGATCTCGTTTCATTTCACAAAACACTACATTTGTAACACACAAATCCAATTTAAATTATAGGTTAGAATAACAAAACTTTAACATTCCTATAGGAATGTAAACAGTGAGATGTTTTATATGAGCTACTAAAATTGTTAGTTGCATTTTTAGCGCTAATTTACAATGTGGTAGGCGGTGAAGAAAAACATCGTGTGGAAACCTGCATTACTGTGAAATAAAAAGATATTTTAACGCAATATATAGCACTATTATTTCGATGATGTAATTACTGGCAGCCTTTTTGGCTTTTATAGCTTCATCAGATACTGTGCTCACGGGCCAGGGGCTCGCGAGCCAGGTTTGGTTTGACCCAAACATAAATACTTAAATAAACTCCTACAAAAACCTCGAAATTCGGACTGTCGCGTTCGCTGCGTGCTTGTGCGATTTCGAATATCTCTAATGATTTTAAGTCGTCTAAAGACCTGCGGGCCTCTATTCGGACTGTCGACTTGTGTGTCGGTAACTGTGGGCGGTGAGAACCGCCCTGGGACACGGGTGTATCGTGTGTACGCGGTGTGATTGTCGACTGCTGCGCGCCGTGCTCTACGGCGGTCGCGCGTCGTGGTGCGTGTTATATTAAAGCTATTAACTGTGTGTACAGTGTAGCCTGGATCGTGACTGACAGTATCGTGGTCAGGGATTGCCGAGACGTCCGTGTCTTCTAGCACGTTTCGCGGGCGGCTTTGCGTTCGTTCGCGTTTCTATCCGGTCGGTAATTTCCTGCTTTGGTCGCGCACTAAAGCATACTGACAGACTAGGTACTTTTTTCCAAAACATTTTGCGCACATAAGTAGAACGTTTTTACTTTGTCAATCATTTGAAGATCAAAATAGATATTGGAAAACCGATGCACCACTACCACCACTAAGATTTCTTTTTTATCATAAGTGCGTTTTATAATTATAAACTATGTGAATATCACAACACAACCAGACCCGATAAGCTACTAGTTGTTTTTGCACCAACGTTGACTTCGGCTGCAATTTGAACCCACGACCGGCGGCATAAAAATCACGTACTACAGAACAAAACAAAAAAGAAAAGGGAATGAAAAATACTTATGTATCATCACTATTGGCTTACCGCAAATCCACGGCTGAACCCACACTGCGCTTGTCAGTGCAAGGTTGCCACTCATAACCTTTCTTGCCCAAAGGCGTCACATGCTGTGTTACCAGTTCTCATTGCCACTGTAGCTTTTACATACTTTGATATTTACTTTAAATTTTATTACAATTGTTTTTAATCAGTAGTTAGAAGAAAACCAAATTTATACATACTATTGTATATTGCTCGTGCTCGGCGGAGAAGGAAAAGCACCGTGAGGAAATCTGCATGTCGGAAAAATAAAAAATATTTCTAAGGCATGTGAAGTCCGCCAACACGCATTGGAGCAGCCAGGCGGATTCTTCACGGCTCCAAAACCCTCTCAGACACGGTAGGAGCCTGTGCTCAGCAATGGGACATTTATAGGCAGTTACTTTTTATACACACATACTTATATAGTAGTTATTAATTTTATAAAATAATGAATATAATATCTTCATATACAGTCACGTCTCCTTCCCATTGAAGTAGGCAGAGACCAGTTTTGCCACTGCAACGATCCCGACACACATCTTTTTGTAATTTTACGAGCGTTTTCATACAAGTTCGTCGGTTACGGGTACTTGTGACGTGGCCTTTCCTTGAAGCGTTTGCCCATTCACAGTCGCCTTGAGAAATCTGATTTTCCACATCTCCATACATATATTTACTTTTCTTTTTCTTAACTTTTTGTTTATTTTGAATTTGGAACACGTATATTATTTTAAAAACTTCTTTCGATTTTGCGTCATTTCACATATTTTTTTTCGTGTTCATTAACAAATTACAATATGGAATGGGGTGTTAAAGAAAATAGGATTGCAGTGATCGCCTTGCACAAAGTGGGTATGGAGCCGTCGGTCATTTTCCAGACACTTCAAAAGCTTGGTATCAGCCGTATGTTCGTATATCGTACTATCAACAGATACAACAACACTCCTCTGTCGAAGACCAGAAAATATCGGGGCGGCCGCGTGCTGTTAAAACTACAAAGGCTGTTAATGCTGTTAAAGCCAGAATTCGTCGAAACCCCATTAGGAAGCAAAAAATCTTATCGCGAGAAATGAAGATTCCCGCTCTCCGATTCCGACTCTGTCGCGTATTATAAAACAAGACCTGAAGCTCGGTGTTTATCGTCGATATACAGGGCATGCCCTAAATCAATCTTTACGATTAAAAAGAGTGGATCGATCAAAACGCCTTCTGTCGCGATACGCAGGTGAAAGGCACTACAAAATGATACAGTGTACGCTCACAGTACAAAAGAAGCTGCTCAAGTGGTCGGAAAGGTACAACGTGGTCATCATCCTGCGTCAGTGATGGTTTGGTGGGGCGTGTCTTATCAAGAAGTCACAAAACTACATTTTTGTGAAAAATTCAGCCAAGATACAGTCTTCAGGATACAGTCTTGGATCATGTTGTGAAACCTCTCTGCAATACACTTTTTAAAAATATACCGTGGATTTTCCAGCAGGACTCTGCACCTGGTCACAAGGCACGAACTACCCAAGCCTGGCTTGAAACCAACGTTCCGGACTTTATAAGAGCTGAAGACTGGCCCTCATCAAGCCCGGACCTCAACCCTTTAGATTTCAAATTATGGTCAGTTTTAGAGGACAGGCCTACTCTAAACGACACGGCGACATTGAGTCTCTTAAAAAATCTTTGGAGTAAGCACTGGCGAAATTTCCCTTGGAAACAGTGCGTAAATCCATAGAGTCGTGGCCAAACAGATTAAAGGCCTTTATAAAAGCCAAAGGTGCCCATTTCGAATAGAATATTTTTTTTTTGCTGAGACTAATAAATATGTATGTATACATTTTAATAGTATTACATTACTTCATAAAAAAAATGCATTTTCATTGGTAACAGAACTGGGCCCAGTCCTCTTATCTTTGCAACAGTTTTTTAGCCGGTGCCAGGCTGCTATAGTGCGAGCCGACAGACTTCACCTACCGTCGAAAATAGATTTTATTTTTAAACAGATTCACTCCCGATAATTTCGTTCATCACAAATCACGTGGCAGATTAACACATGGAAGTGTCAATACCGGGGACGGACCCCAGGACACTTATGCGCGATCCCTGAGCTACCACGACTGTAGGCTCTGCCACTATACTGCGCGTTCATTTCACACGCACATCGCAACCAGAACCGAAACCAACAATTTGTGTTTTTGCACAAATGTTCGCTCCGGCTGGGATTCGAACCCAGAACCCGCAACGTAGAAGTCAGGTACGCTAACAACTAGGCTACGCGGTCCTCATACACTGCTCGTGGGAACGCAACGGAGAGTCATTATATGTTGTTATTGATGTTTGTTCGGTGAGACGCTGAGAGGTGATATACGAGAGTATACCTACAGGTGAACAATTCGCTAGTCTCGTTATTTCAAAAAATATTGTCAACATATAGTTGTTCCGGAGCTGGGGGTTTGCATACACGAGGATTTAATTCATATATTTGTCTTTAAGCACTCAATATAGGGAAAATACTAGTGTTGTGAGAAATTGTCATCTTTAGTCACAGGAAAACCGTAACGAAAAGTTATGTATTTTATGAGCCTCCAATAAATTATAATTGTTATGTAAATAAATTATCCTGTGGTTAATTATTAAAAAAAAACGGTTTATCACAAATGAAACGGCGTAAAATGCCGTCTTGTCTTTGACCTTAATTGTTACATTCACAAAGGAAACGCGCTGTTAAACAGATTGACCTGTCCACATTGACATAATCATTTCTCACCAGCGCGATTCGTGAAGCGACATACGCGAATTTAAAGTAAACGTCAGAACTGAGGCTAGAGGATTACGAATGCTCTCTTTTCAGCACCTTATTTTACTGACAATACGCGCCGAATATTTTACTTGATGAATTATAAAAGGTGGAATTTATTATTCATTATTAGTCTTCAACATTGCTAATACATCTTTTGTATATTAATATAATATACCGACTTAGTGTTATAAAAAGTTGGTTAATAATAATAAGTCCTAAACTAGGATTCCCTATATTTTGGGGACAGAAAGGTGATATATCTATCTATCTTTCACCTTTCATCTTCCACCTTCCACCTCTTTGGCTGATTTATTTAAGTTGAACACAAAAAAAGTCAGACAAGAAAAGTCGGATTTTTTTTAATAAAATATCAATTAAACTAAAAGTGTCACTTTTGGAGATAAAGATATTATAAAAAGAAAAACTCTATTGAAAACATTGCAAGATACATAACAACGGGATCTCAAAATATTATGAATCATCTGGCATTTATTTTCCTCAAACTAACACACCTGGAAAAGCCCAGACATCCAAATATCATCATCAATTCCAATGCGATCTATAAATTCGATACGCGATGATTTACGGTGACGTTGGTGTCTCGTATTCAGTTAACCCACTTGCTGCGTCGTTGAATAAATCGCCTCTATGTATAAGGCCTTGTGTATACGGGCGCTGAAGGATACCGAAATTATCAGTTTATTTAGAGTTTTATTAAACAGATAAAATGTACTTGCTATTTTGCAATAACTATATGTTGTAGGCAGCTGATAAAGGCCTATACATTTTCAATTATATTGTATTGACATTTTTTTAACAGAATATTACGTACGAAACGCTAAAAATGGAACAATCAACAAAGCACTTGAAAAGGGCACGAGTAACTGACGGAAGATGGACATAGGGTAACGACTACAGATGACAGAGAATGACTAGAGATCGCCGAACAATCGAAATTAAAAAAGTCGTTTGACTGACACAGTAGCTAAGCGATTGGTTACTTCGCTATGGGTCGCACGTTCGTTTCTCGCAAAATATTTTTTTATTAAATACGTTGCCACACAGTTGGATTTCTTCTATACCGTGGGTACGTTTTACAGACCAATTTTCTCATGCACAACATAACCAAACCCACATGTGTGTTGCGTCTGAGAATCGAACCCTGCACCCCCGGCGTCAAAGTCCGTTACTGTTACCACTAGGCCATGCAGTCGTCAAATGTATATACAGATAGCTGTTCTGGATTTGGGTGTTTAAGCATTTGGCAATTTGTGTATGTAAAACATAGGCATATTTTTTTTTAAAACAAAAAAATCCGGACAAAAGAAGCAGGGGAGAGAAAACTTTGGACACAGTTGGAGAAGGCCGTTTCCCGGTAAGGGTCCTTAACTGTATAAAGTGCGCAAAACATGATTGCATATATTTATTTATCTTTCTTATTGTCGGTTAAGGAGGTATACATTTATTATTATATTATTGAGTGAGAGAAATATACAGTCCAATATCTCACGAAGTATTAGAAATATATACAATACAGTATCATCCAATTATAGTGCACTACTAAATAGTCTTCTTTTGTACCCTAAGAAGATTTTTATCTCGCGTAGTGAGGCGGCAATGAAAAGAGTCATTAATCCCTTCTTGTTCCGTATATGTCTTATGTAACAATAACAATCAGTTTAAATGATATATATTATTAAACCATTTCAAAGAAAAAAAAACCAATGATGACATTAAAATATTTAAACTTCATGACCGTATAACCTGTCAATGTATATTTCTCTCAACAAAGTTTGTTTATGACATTCTATAGAGTTTGTGTTGGCTTAAGAAAATTCTTTTTAGAGCTGTGGTAGTTAAGGAGTCGGGCGCTCGCCTTAAATTTTGATATTACGCGAGTGACGAGTTCGATCCCCGATGTCGGCACGTCTAAAATTACTCTACAATTTTTAGTGCTTATCATCATTGGTGGTAAATCCACCTACCACGTGCTCAGCGGTGAAGGAAAACATCGTGAGGAAACCTGCATGTCTAAAAAATTAAAATATTTCGAGGACATGTCAAGTCTGCCAATCCGCATTGGATCACCGTGGTGGACTCTTCCCAGCCCTCCAAGCCTTCTCAAAAATGAGAGGAGTTGAGGGACTTTTACTTTAAATTAAAGGTAGTAGGCAGTAGCCGTGGTAATTCAGGGACCGGGCGGTTGCTTTAACATTCGTAGCATGTGCGTGAGATGAGTTTGATCCTGGTGCCGGCGCCACTTAAATCTTTAATTGCAATTTTAAATGCTGGTTCATCATTTGCTCAGCGGTGAAGGAAAACGTCGTGAAACCTGCATGTCTAAGAAATAATTATATTTCGACAACATGTGAAATGCGAATTGGCGGAAGATCCAATGAACAGGAACTTCAATAAGCAGTGGCACAATTTTACGTTACGAGTTAAAAAATATCGTACAAAACTTTTTTACAATGGGCGATATTATCACGAAAAGCGATTTTTCAATCCAGAAAACTGTCAGTCAGTATTGTGATTAAACCTGATCGGGTGGGTTGGAAATGCATAACGCAGCCAAGATATATAACAACATAATATTTTTAACAGTAGTATAATCATCAAATAAATACAGAGTATGTTCTAGGTGAGAAATGTTCTAGATGTATTAATATTACAGAGAAACCCATAATTAGAATTTTCATCTGTAATGCGATTACACAAAAATGCGCAGCTAAACGCAAAAAATAATGAGTAAACAAAATCTACGAAAACACATTAGAACGTTTTAAATATCCATTAAGTTTTCGCTATCAAAGTTTAGCGATAATCTTAAAATTTGGGTAGGAAAGTTAAGAAAATGAAAAGTGGGCGCTTCATCAATACCAACCTGTACAAGTCAATGACCCGCGCCTTATTAGACGATACTTACTAGCGTTCGAAATTGGATAGCTCTGCGATTGATGTTACGCCAAAAAAACTTTTACTAAAACTCTTAAATAATATTTCGGAAAAACAATATTTGGAGCGTATTATATGAAAGTAAGAATTTATAGGAAAATTGGTAGGCATCTTTAGTGATTTGTAATTGTATTTCAAATGTATAAGGGTTTCATAATGATGAAAGTAATGAGTTTTATAATTAAATCTCTTAAAATTAGAATGCAAATAAAAATTAAAAAGTTATATTAAAAATTTAACTGTGAACATGTTTATTATTATCTTGTAATGGATTTTTTTTTTATAAATCACACATCAAGTTATGTGATTTTTATAAAGCATTTAATGCGTTATCGATAGCACACACGCGCGCTTTACGAAACAAATCACGATCGCATCTCGGAACAATGCTCCGTGGTGAGATGAGAGGGGTGCGCGCCCCAGCTGCGTGCCCCAATCGATCTGTGGACCGCAGCAACTTCACTCTGCATTCACTCGATGTCAACGCTGCCGCTCATTTGAACGTCCCTACGAAGTTTTACCATTGTTATGTGTTAGTTTCCACCATGGAGGGGCGGAGGACCTGGGATGGCGTGCCTGTGGGAGAGTCGCACTCCCCACCACAGTCAGTGCCGGGGCGAAGGACCCCGCTGGGTGCTGTCGGCCTTGGCGGCTTTTATATGCAAGGTGGCCAGCCTCCGCCACCTCCGCAACACTGCTATCCCACTGATGAGAACCAGCCAGAACCGGGAACCAGTTATGCACAGAGGTTAGTACGAAGCCAGTCATTTCTAAGATTTATATTTAAGAGTTAGTCATTTTATATATTGTAGTATAAATATTCATATGACTATATAAATCCAGAACTAAATAGGTATTGTTTATTGTAAGAAATATCGGAATTTAGAACAATAACAATATCTCTATTTATTACTGTAATATCTTACATATGGCTTAATATTAAGACATTTTATTTTGGATCTTACACTAACGTATAATAAGAGCTAAAATAATAACTAACCAGTTTAAAAACACCAAATATTATTAGTTAACCACAAAACCGTGTGGTAGATGTGACTTAGGGAAAGACGAGATAATGTCGTAGCATCGATGCTTTAGGATTAACCATTTCCAATGTGGCAAATCTAAAATACCAAGACCTACAACGGGCAGGAGCGTCTTGTACGTAGATTTCCAAAGTAGGTAGATTTTGACTTGCTCTTTCTAATCCTAGTTAGAGAGTAACTGTTGAGTGCACAAGATGTAAATAAGTTTAAAATATCAATATTATGTAGGCATATCATTCCAAAGGTCAAGTCTATTAAGATGCCTCGCAACTTACCTTTCGATTGCCAATCGCATGGCGATTTTGGAAAATCTCTCCAACTACGAAGAGGCCCTAGTCCAGCAGGCAGCTTGGCGGCTATAAATTTAAACGGTGACTGATTAACTTGCTTAAAAGTTAAGCTTTAAATCAGATGTTATGAATTCATACTCACCTGCAACATATTAAGTTACACAGACATTTTGATATGCATATATTTCGGAACGAAATATTTTTTTTAATATATTTCCTTTGTAGAAAAGAAGGGCAATTTAGTTACATTTGCATAAAAACCTAATGCACATCAGATAGAACATCTGTGCATAATACGCCAAAAAGCTGTGCACCCTATATTCATGCGTACTTTACTTGCAATGACCATGATTTCCATTGATCACCGTACTGACCATAGACTGATTATGTGTAGACATGCCATGACGTATATTTACAATTTAAAAAATGTAACAAAACGTGTTAATATATACTCGTTCGTTTACGCTTGCTTATGCGTATGAGGATGCAATAAATTATATTAATTTATAGCATTCACATATATCTTTATAGCAAATAATCTTTTTTCATAGGCTCCTTAGAGTAATGCACTGATTCATTATAGTTTTCAAATGGTTTATTACATGGACAAGGCCGATCGCTGTGTGATTACCGAAATTGTTTAAAATCAATATCTAAATGTGCCCATTGGTTTTAATTTGATATAATCTTATACGCTTTAACTAATACATAAAACATTGCTACGTTTAATTAACCCCAAGAAAGATCGTGGTAAATTGAGCAATATATTAAACTATCGACCGATTAAAATACTTATACATTTAATAGAAAGCGCTGTCTACTCGATTCTATGGTCGGAAAACACCCCTCTCGCTCGTTAGCGTCCGACGAACAAAGCCCGTCCATCGCCAGTCATCGGGGAGTTATGGCACTTGTTCCGCCTCGCGGAACTGCGGTCCCTTGTCGAACGACAACTGCGAGGGACTATTATGAAGTTACCCTATATTCAGTGATTATTTATTACACGAAATTTATATTATGTTGAAATTAATATATTCGGTTCTAAAATTTTATTGAAAGTTTTTAAGGTACCATAGCATAAAACATATTTAATTTCAAGCGACACAAACAAACACACAAACCGCCACGCTACCACAATGTAGGTTGGCGGTAGTAAAGCATCTCTTAAAATTTACAATTAACAATTAAAATATTGTCGGCATTAAATCGGAAACCGATCCTTCCTGTATTATTTAATAAAGACTGCTCGGCCGCTGAGCTACCAAATTATCTGTCTCTTTGTTTATTTGTCCGGGCTAATCTCCGAAACGGTTGAATTATTTTGAAGGGACTTTCTTTGACAGGTAGAGGTGTTTTCAGAGAGTAATCTAAGCTACTTTTTATTTCGGAAATATTTTGGTGAAATCTGAAAAGCTGTAGAAATTCGGAGATATGCAGATGAGGCATTAATTTGTATTAAGGTCATTATTATTTTAGTTCATGGCAGATTAAATATTTCCCTTAATATATTAGTAAGTGATTTACCAATTTCGTAGTTCTTTTTTTACATCTTTACCTTATAATGCCAAAGAGTTTGTAAATTTGAACGCGCTTATCTCAAGAAATATGTAAAAATAATTTTGAAATGTGATTAGTACTAATCACATTTCAAAATTATTTTTACATAAAATTGTCTAATGATTGAGGACAGTTTGAAGCTATAAAACTGCATGCTGGGATTTTAAGGTGCTGCACGCTGAGAACTAGAACGTTACTGAGATGGACCGAACCGTAAATGCTCTCTGAATGGTTAGCGAGGTACGAGTACCATCCCCTGCGGCGCAATCATGTGGTCGGCTTATTATTCGCGGGTGAACCCGCGGGGCACAACTAGTGTAAAATAAATATTACATTAATATAATTTCTTAATTACTTTTCTACTTAGCGCATAATTTTTAACCGGAAACACAGTTTTTTATAAAATAGACCAACCTAAGTGCATCTCTGTGGCACGGTGGTGATTTTTATTCGATAATCTTTTTGTTTTAAAGAAATATATATGTTTATTTCAACATTCAATTGTAATGTAACATCATCCTTTTTAGGGTTACATAGTAAAAAGGATTCCTAAGCCCCCTCCTGTCCGTCTGTCCGTATGTCACAACCATTTCACTTGACGACGACGAAAAACACCATTAAAATTTTAAAGGTGTTTTTTATAAACCGCTATACTGGTGTTTTAAAATTACTAAATTATCCGGTGAAGCTAAAAAAGCGGGCTAACAGTGACCTTCAGTCATATATAAACAAGGGCGGCACCATTAATGTAACTAAGGGGTTGAAAAAAAATCAGTTTACTTAAGTGTGTAAGGTATCGTTTGATAGGTTTGCTTGAAAAATGATAAAGATGTCTAACAATAACATTTTTTTAATGATGAATGAATGTTGGTGAGACATGCTAGACATGCCTAGACTTCTAAAGTCGTCAAAAGTGTGTCCTCCTCACCGTCCCCTTCTCTCTCACTTTTCAACTAAGTCGTGGAATATACAAAAAAAATTATGGTGGTAGAACCTAGAAAACGCTATCAACGAAAATTGGATTGAATAAGATATGTCGCGTAGTTTTTGGGATATGGGATATGGGATATTTTCAGTTACACGTTATTTCTACGGAACCCTTCTCTGTGCGGGGTCCGGCACGCACTTGGCGGTTTTTTTCTGTCTTTTACATATTTATCGCAATTAAAATGAAAAAAAAAATCCGTCTTATGTCATACACAATATTGACTACTAATAGTCAATTTCCATCGTTGTCTGAGATTTTTTACGTTTTAAATATAATACAAAACGTGTAAAAATAGCTTGCATTAAGTTGGATAGCCTAGTTAAATTCTTATCCTTATAATATTATAAATGTTTTATAAAAATGAATTTGAAAAACTTTATGTTTGTTTGTTTGTCATTCGTTCAAGCTCAAACGGATGAAGGTATTTTAATGAAAGGCATAGAGGTACATTTATCCGCTAGTAAATATATAACCCATCCATCCATCTTGTCCCGCAGCTGTCATTAAAGTGACAGACAGGAAAGTAACTATCTACAAAATTCCCGATCTAAACTGATGATAGCCAACCAATCCAACTATGACGACAGCGTGGCCTGTGTACCTTACTTCTAGGCCACATGTCTTTGAAATGCACTCACAATACAGGAGAAATCCTAGTCCATCGTTTCTTTTTTTTGTTGAAACGACATCGGGGTGCAACGGGGGTTGACAGTGTAAAATAATGCTGTGACAGAATTCGCTGCCACCGCAGTGTATGCTGAGTTGTCAACCTCGTTTACTAGCAATACGGCGCGTTTCCATACTTTTATTTTAGGTATTAATATTGTTTTAGTTTTTTTTCATATTTTCGTACTTTATATTTTTTTATTATGTATTATTTTTGTATAAGTACGTCCGTTTCTAGCAAATAAATGATTTTTCTTTCTTTCTTTCTTTTAAGTACAGTTTTATTTAATTGGATATAGTAATGGAACGTGCAAAACGTTGACCTGATGGTAAGTGCTACGTCTGCCTATAAATGCTGTATCACCCAAAAGTCTCATATACCCAGTGATTACGCTAGCTCTCAGTGCCCTCCAAACCGAAACATTAATGTTTGCACACTTCACGCTGGCCCTGTGGTGGTAACTACCTACCTGCTACCAGGAATCTTACCACCAGACAAAATTCCAAAGGAGAAAAGTACCTACATTTGGCGAACAGTATGTGTCCGTTACTGAAGTTTAGAGGCTAATCAAGATGACGTGCTTAAGAAAACATTTTTCGATCATTTCAGACCAATGGGAGAAGGCAAGTCAAAACAGAAAATGCGTCAAGGAAAATCAGTCAGACTCAATATAAACGCAAGAGAACGAAGACGTATGCACGATTTGGTAAGTGCACCAATACTAATATTATGAATGCGAAAGTAACTCTCTCCGTCTCTCTCCGATTTTTATCCCGGAAAATTAAACACTTCCTACGGGATATTTAAAATACCTATCAGGGTATCAGCTAGTTTTTATATAAATATAGTTTTATGCCTAAAGCACACGATGTACACTCTGCGGGGGACTTTTGGTCCACGCAATTTTTTTTTATTGGATAAAGTGATGAAACGAGCAAAACGTTCACCTGCTGGTAAGTGCTACGTCTGCCCATAACAAATGCTGTGACACCCAGAAAATTTCTGTGTGACACCACACTGTACCCATCACCCAGAGACATCAGTTCTTAAGTCTCATATGCCCAGTGATTACGCTAGCTCACAGTGCCCTTCAAACAGAAACAGCACTTTTGCACACTACTGCTTCACGGCAGAATAACTGGCCCTGGAGTGGTACCTACCTAGACGGATCCCTGCATAGGAATCCTACCACCAGTAATAGACTTACCAATACTTCATAAATGAAAGATGTCGACGAAAATCGTTCACCTGACGATAAGTGCAACGTGTGCCTAATATATTGCTGTGTCACCCAAAACATTTCTGAGTACCACACCGGTAAGTCACCCTGAGACACCAGTTCTTAAGTATCATATGCCCAGAAATTACACTAGCTCTCAGTGCCCGTCAAATCGAAACACGGTAATGTTTGCAAATTGCTAGATGGATTTTTTGGATATTACATCACGTTAATCGTAACACTATCTCAGTCACATGAATCAGACGGTGCAACTTGAAGCATTATCTTAACTCGATTGTAATGTGGTTTGATTTCATTTAATTGCTCACCCAAAAATTGCTGTAAATGCCCACTGTTGGGCACAGACCTCCTTTAATTTTTGGGAGAGTTTTGACGTTGGGAAGAGTTCGTAACGCTGCTTCTCTGAGGACTGGCGTACTTTATATCGCTGTACCTTATTTTGAGTGAGCGACAAGGAGCTGAGTTTAGTTATTTAAAAAAAACACTGCGCAGGAGACCTTATAGTATACAAGTGTAATAATACTAGTGTACGCGCAAACGTATAGGCACTCATTCGTCCTTACGTAACCCTTGTAACGCTCATGCGATAAGATCAGAGGTAGGTTAGGATGCAGTCTGAGAGACACGGAAACCAAGTTTTCCGTGACCAAGGGTGATAGTTTTCCGTGACCCTCTACATTACCTTTCGATTCGAATCTGATTGGCAGTTCAGTCTGCTTAAACTTATATGGAGTATTTAGGAATTCTTACTGATGGCTTACTGATAGCTATGGGAAATTTTACGTGCTATACTTTACGTTGTATAAATTTTCAGAACGATGCTTTAGACGAACTACGCGGCGTCATTCCATACGCACATTCACCGTCTGTGCGAAAATTGTCCAAGATTGCAACGTTGTTACTAGCCAAGAACTACATCCTTATGCAGGCCAGCGCCCTTGATGAGTTACGAAGGTAAACATAAGTTCCGTGTATAATCAGTTAATGCCATGTGGTGGCGGCTTAAGAGAATCTACCACACCATCTCATCCCGTGGGGGTCGTAAAAGTCGACGGAAGAAAATATTAATACCAGAAGATGGGCAGCAGCATCTTCATGGAACATCTAAATATTAAACTGCGGTTAGTTGCCAACACGCCTGCCAAGCGTGGCAACTATGGCAATATTCCTCCAAAAAGAGAGCTACAAACTTATGAGGCAATCTACGGGAGCCCTATGTTCAGCAGTGGACTAGTGATAGGCTGAAATGATGATGATCAGTTAATCTTTCCATAATAGTTAAAATTAAAAAATATTTAAACTTAATAAAGTGACAAATTCTTTTATGGGTCGATGTATATACACGTATTTATAACAAAATTCCGGAAGATATAGTAAATTACTATATAGTAGATTTATCAAACTAAATTTAAAATGTATATTAAAAAATGTATGTACTCTAAAGCTTCATCTTCATCATCATTTCAGCCTATTACTAGTCCACTGCTTAACATAGGCCCTCACAGATTGCCACAAAAGTATGTAGCTCTCATTTTAGGGGGATTTTGCCATAGTTGCCGCGCTTGGCGGGCTGGTTGGCAACCGTAGTTTATTTATTCAGATCTTCGAAGAAGGTGCTGCCGCCCATCTTCTGGTTTTACTCTGAAGCTTACTATAATTTAAATGATTGTTATTTTGTAAGCAGCTACGTAATGCGGGCTACACACCTCCAGCTTTAACTGTCGGATTTGACTGTTTAGTCAAACTGTCCAGTTATAACTGACGTCCCTTGTGTCTACACACGATCAGTTTATGATCAGATGCTTCCGTTCTTATCTATTTTATCATGGAGTCACGGAACCATGGTCTCAACGGATTGTGCGTTTTGAAAAATAGAGCACTAAAGCAGGAAAAAAGCGTGGTGCAAAAGTGATTATTTAAATCGATTTATTATAATTGTATTTGGCATGGTTACTATTTTAAGAGAGTGCGGAGCGCAGCGGAAAATCTCGTGCTCAATCGACGCCTCGAAAAAACTGAAAAACTTGGCTGTTTTTACCTACATAGACCTATATAGACATTCAGTTTTGACTGCATAGTTATAACTGGTCAGTTTAATGTAATGATATTTTGATTAGATTGTCAGTTCAACTGTACTGTTCATGTGTAGGTAAAACTGAGCACAGTTTTGCCTACACGTGGAACGATTTCACTGAACCGTCCAAACTGAAGGTGTAGCCCGCATAACATGTATTATAATGTAGGGTTAGGTATTTACGATGTAACGTTTTTACAAACAAAAATTTGTAAATAGTCTTACGGAAGATTATACGAGTAGGTGCGCTCTGTAAAATAAAGGGCAGATTCTTTTTAGTGCTATATGGTCGCGAAGGGCGATGGCTGCCACATGCGTCATACTTGTGAACAGGTGCTGGTGGTGGAGGCTGGTCTGCTCGAGTTTACAATACACTTATATATTTATTATTGAATCTTGTATATCATTTTGTCATGGAGCGGTTGTCTTTGGTTTTCTGAGACTATTCTTTGTAGCCGATAGGTGAGTGACAGAGTAGAATAGCACCTATCTCTTTCCTACCGAGGTGTCGTAACCTTTAATCGTACAGAATAACACCATAATATGCAATGCTGTCACTATACTGCTCGTAAGAACGCAATGGGAAGTAAGATTTTTTTTTACATGTACCAAAATGCCGGCGACGTGGTTTGCCACCCGTCACGTCTCGTTTACCGCGGGAGCTGCGCGTGTGGCTACCCCTTATATATGAAAAAGGCGTGATATGAGATTTTGTAAATTTATTTATAATTTATTTGTGACTAAGATAAAAAAATACCTAGTAGAATAGTTACGTACTATCCTCTTTTTAATGTTTCTTTTCTGGTTGTCGCCTTTTCAAACGTCGCCATGACTACGCAATTGCAAGGAAAGAGATAACCTTACCGCATTTATAACGAGAGTAACAAGGATAAACAGCGCGTGATCATGAATGTGTATTATGCTGTATGTGTATGTGAAAAACTTTATTTAGTGGTCTTCTGGGAATATGACGTATTTTATGTTAAACAAGATTATTTGTTTACAACGGTAACAATCTGATAATTTTGCTAAAAAAGGTCTGTATATTAAAACATTTCGTTCTTTATCTCCAGATTAGTGGCATACCTACAAAGCACAGCATCAGCAGCAGGCATTGTGCCACCACCAGGATTCGATCTAACCGGGTTCCCAGCAGCAGCGAAACTTCTCCAGAATCCGACGCTTGGACTACCTGCCCCTCCTGAACCACCGTCTTGAGATCCGACCGTCAAATTAGAACCATATAGTTCATAATTATATAGCTAAGTATAAATATAAATAGTTGTCTTATTACGTATACATTATGGTTAGATTAGGTAACAAAAACTGAATGTAATTTGTTAAACAAAATGGACATACACTGGCTACATAGTTTTTTTTTATACAAGGGAAACATTGCCAGTAGGAATGAACATAAGTTCATTGGCAACCTCTTCGCAAGATATTTATTCCTTAATTAAAAAACCGTGAATAATCGTTTCTGCTGATAAAAGCCTGTTTAAAATAAATATATACAGCATAACAGATCACCTAAACCTTATCTAACGGACTACTTTCATTGAATAAGTGAAGACTGGTTGCGTAGTTAAGATTTATGTAAAAACTAAACATAAAAAACGCATTAGGAACATCTAATTTATATTTTAAATTCCATGGTAAATACATTTACATTATACGTGTAATCAATAAATTCATAAAAAGAGCTCAATGAACAATTCGCACAAAGCGGCTGGCAACGTCTTTTTTGGTACCTACTTAAAATAATGGACTGCTACTATGTCACCGTCATTGGGCACTTCAAGACAAGAGAAACAGGCGTCTTTAGGTTAATCTTTGAAAAAATATCACATGTAATAATCATGAAAATATGTATTTATTGACGAATAACCTAATTTGAAGTAACATTAACTATTGTTTCGTGTATTTTTTAAGAATTATTTCATTCGAGTTATTTATAAGCAATAAATGCGACTATTAAAAGTACTACAATTTCAGTTCATCAACTTTAAGCTATTTGCGTGGAATCCAATGTCTATTTATACAGAAAAAAATACTAATTAGTATAAAACACAAGGTGTTGTAGGTATCTTACTAAATGTCTCTTAATTTTTAAATTTACGAACTCTTCGTCATTATTTTAGTATTGCCGATGAATGCACTTCTTTGATATATAAAATGTCGAGGTCTTTTCAAGGCCTTTAAAAATCTTACTTTATTGCTATTATTACTAGTACTCAAAGAAATTATCGTCCTTTGCAATAAATATTAAAATGTAAGTATTATAAAATTAACATAAAAAATATAATGTTATATAATAAGTAAATTTACACTAACTCTAAAAAACATGTAGAAGGTTTTGAAGAGAAGAACTATAATAACAAAATTCTACCTTATAGACAAACATTTTTAGTAGCTACTTGCAAAAAAAAATTAAACACAAAGTAAAATAGCTGCCAAATGGCTCTGGAAACTGGAAAAAGTAACAATTTTCATTTTTTTTCCATACCTTTTTTGTTATGAAAAATCAAACTTAAATATTTATATGACAAAACCTATGAGGCATCGATTTTTAAAGAAATAATAATAATTCAAATATCGAATTTACATTTGAGGCTTTTGATTTGGACTTACTCTTATCATTTCTTTCTTTAAATTTAATCACTTATGGATAACTTTCTTATTATGTAAAGCATTTTACCAGAGACATTAATTAATAACTCTTTAATTTTTCTAGGTGTGATTAATATAATATGAAATACCTAATTGATATTTATTATTAATTGTATTATGTGCAGGTAGTTAGAAATCCACATATGGAAAATTGAATTAAATCCATTTTTATTTAAAAATGGATTATAAATTTATTTATTATAAATTTTAATTTTTGAGTGAAAATCATGTTTCGATTACGTCTTGGTAATACCTAAGTTGATTTAATATTAAGTATTAGTTTAGGTATGCAATATTTATACATATTTATACAAATATTACATTTGCCTTTTACGTTAATGTGAATTTACGTACCATTGTCCATAGATAATAGTTATTTAATAACCTCTGCGCTGTTAGAGGGAACGTGAATCAATGTGCCAAATGAAGTAGATATTGTATTTTATCTTCATTAATTAAGAATAATGTAAGTACAATAATTTTAAAATTCGAGTGGTAATTAATATAATATAAAAAATAATATGGTTAGTTGTAATCCACACTTGCTTATACTCGAAACGCCAAGTGCGAATACGCAACGTTAGAATTACACAATAAAGCGTGGAGATAAACAAACATCAATGCATTAAATTAGCAGTTATAAAAACTGGTTAGTAAAAAAGTATTTGGATTTTTAAGTGTAATCCTAATTAGTTGAGCCGCTCTACAACACCATCAAACCTCATTTATGATTTTTTTAATTGAATATTAATAAAATATGATACAAACAGTTCATTAGGCATCAATAATTGACGCTACAAAGTATTTACCAAATAAATTAGGTAATATAGTACTAAATCCATTTTAAATGCTATAATAATGTCAAGTAAATCAAAAAAATACTTAGGAATTTCTATTTTAACTACATTTAAACATAATAATAGCTTATAATAAAACATGCAAATATTTAATTACTTTTTCACTAATACATTTTATACGTTTTCAAGATTTCGGTATTCGGTTTCAGCATTATTTACTTTTATATTGGGTAATTTTGCGACAAAGCAATAAGCTTACTACATCTACATTCTACATCTATGTATTTTCCATAATTTATGTCACGGGTTGAGTTGGAAATATTAAGTACCTACTCTAATTGAATTTCTTATATAAGTGAAGTTCTCATGTACACAAAATAGACGTGTTGTGTATTTTATAGGCTGTACGTATCCTACCGTAATTGTAATACAACGACACTTATTTACCATAAACTTGAATATTACTGTGACCTTTTTTCCACAAACGCAAACTCTTCTTATTCTGACTTACTATTTAATTACTAGCAAAATGGTTTACACATAATGTGTTATTCCAACCAACATATGTCCAAATTGCATTAGGAGCTCCTCTGATATTTCAATGAGTGTTAATAGCAGCATATTATAAAACATGCCCTTTTAAATTATACGAAATGTATAAATTAAATTACTACGAAGCAATTCACTACCATTCTGTTCTTTTTTTTTAAGTAAGAATGGCAAGTAATTTTATACTATATTAATAGTAATTTTATATTATAATATAGTGCTCCAAATATAAATTTTAGTCTTATTTTTAATTTAAATGTACAATATAAAGCATTAAATAATCCGCAAAAAAGTAAAAGTAGTTACGTAACTAGTACGAGTATATTATAAAATGATGAACAAAATTGCTTAAATGATCTCTTAAACGTGTTTTAAAAGTTAAGCATCTTCTTTTTAATTTTGTGAAAATTAGGAATATTTAAAGAAATTTATTTAAAGTTATAATATATTAGGATCTAAATTGAGTAATTCATATGCTTCGTCATTCAGTTAATGACATTATTGAACTATTTTTTTTATTTGTTTAGGTACGATGTCAAATTAAAAGTGATTCAAGCTTGTGGTATATTGTGTAGAACTAAACGTCTATCCCATATAGTGTAGAACTAAATGTCCAAGACTTGCAAATTTTATTTCCTTTTAACTGGTGTGTTGTGTATATACATAAATTAATATAGACGTATGTATATTATAATAATAAGTTCAAATAAGCCAAAGTAAATTGTGATTATTTTTAGGGAAATTAGATTTAGTATTTAAGTAACCATTATTGTGGAGTCTGAAATAAACGTGTAATTTAATGAATTGTTTTTTATTTACATCATCTTCGGTCTTAATATTAATTCACACGTCACATACAACACATATCATGTGAAGCGTGACTGGTTTCAGAATACCAACAGAAAGAAAACACCATATTATACTATAAATACCCCATGGGGTTTTGCTACTAAAAACTGAGCTTACAATTTAAGTGATGTCAGTACAGCGACTCAGACTTGGGCAGCTCCGTGATTTAGTACAACTTTAAGCCACCACTATATTCAACAAACAAGATCTTTCGTGTTTGCAATTAATTGTTAAAACTATTTATAAAATATACAGAAGGGACTCGCGAGCTGGGAGCTCGGCCGCAAGTTCCTCCATATACGAGTACAAAAAAGAAGTCAAGTGCGAGTCGGTCTCCGCGAAATAAGTTTTTTTTCTATTGAACATTGTCCTTCAGTCTACAATTTTTCTATTATAGATTATATAGTATGACCAATAAGTGAACGATTCGGACAACCGCAGTACCTTCTATGATAAATTTTCATACAAGATTTTTACAGCTTCGCCCTGATTGAAAGGTAGCCGAGCGCGAAGGCCGCTTAGCCGACACCTTTTTTATGGGTAACTAGCGCAAGGGCCCCCCAAGAGGAGACCTCGGCTTGGACTGTTGAAACTGTTACCTTCTCCGCGTAAGTAGCTGATTCGAGGGCGCTCGACAGGGCTGAACCACTGCTCATTCAGTAACTTCGATCGGGGGGACGTTTAAATCATCTATATTTACGACCATTTCCGAATTTGGCAGCTGGAGGAAAAATGGCACAAGAAACTCCAGCGACGCCTCTAATCGTAATTAAAGTTAGGAAAAACCAAGAACAGTTCTTGGTACAGATACTTGCTTAACCGCTGGTCTTTTGAGTTTCCGCGCCTTGTGGCAGCCGAGGTAGTTGGCCGCGTGGCTATCTGTATTACAGAGAACACAGGAGGGTGGGCCGTAGGTAGCTAGGAGATAGAGAAGTGCGAGCAGGTCGGCTTTGACCACCTCGACAGAGATTTCTTAAGAGAGCGTCTTTAGAACCATCCGAAGCTGAGGGTCTTCTCCTAGAGTGTAGCTGTGGAAGTACACACCCATTGATTGCAAGAAACTTTTTATTTACTTATTTATTTTATTTATTCTTTATTGAACCTTACAATAAGTAAAGAAACAAAAAGCATTCTCTACCAGTCAACCTTAGGATAGTGAGTAAAGGCGAAGGCGGTTACTGAAAGAATAGAATATTATTCAATAAATAAACTTATATGCAGTAATATACATAAACATACATACACATACCTAAATACTATATGATATAATATACGAATACGATACTACTAATACAATAAAAATAATACATATTATATAATATAATACATAGTTTTACCTTGCAATGGACTTTTGACTTTTGTCAGACTTTTCGAGCTGGAACTTGATGTCATCCGTGGTGGAGATAGCATTAAAAGGGGATATTATTGGACAAGGCCCACGAAATTTGCGGCCATGACTAAAATAGGAAGTGGACATTTCGACAGGGAGACAGCAGGCGCAGCGGGGGCTTGCTATGAGGCAGCAGGGCTTTGTTGTGAGATGACGGGGGCTCGCTGTGAGGCAGCGGAGACTTGCTGTGAGACAGCGTGGCTTCGACGTGAGGCTGCAGCGCTTTGCGGTCTAGAGGCAGTGATTGGCGTGCGGCGGCGGCGGCTGCTTGCGTGGCTAAATAGACGTTGGTGCTTGTCTGTAAATCTTCAACAGTATATGATGATCCGTTTGAATACTATTTTCGCTGATTTTGCGTTTGTAGCTCAGGGGGCCAGCCGTGGTAGCTCAGGGGCTAGGCGCTCGCCATAAACTTCATAGTACGCGAGTGACCTGGGTTCGATCTCCGGTGCCGGCACCTCTAAAATTGTTATTTTAAGTGCTGATTTACCACGTGCTCGTCGGTGAAGGAAAACATCGTGAGATAACCTGCATGTCTGAGAAATAAAAAATATTTCCAAGACATGTGAAGTCCGCCAACCCGAATTGGAGCAGCGTGGCGGATTCTTCCTAGCTCCAAAACCCTCTCAGAAATGAGAGGAGGCCTGTGCTCGGCAGTGGGACATTTATAGACTGAAACATTACATTAACAACGTTGCGGTTGTGTCTGGTACAGGGGAAGCGGTCTTTTTCCGCTTGTTATTAGACTTCTCCACAAGGGTAAAGCCGATATCGCGGGAGTCCTCGGGAGACTGAGGAGATTCGCTCTCCAATTCGGAGTCCAAAGAGGATGATTCTGATTCGTTAGATGATGAGGCCCTATCGCTTAAAAAAAACTCAGTTAAGAAATAAGAAATTCTCGATAACCTGGTTTCGTAAACTTTCGAAACCAAAGGTCAAAAAAGGTTTGATGCTGCCGCATAGTACAATTTATTTAGGAATAACAGCCGCTATGACGATATCATCGACGTCATAGCGGTATAGCTTTGTATGTTTTGATTCGTGCTTCGAAACTTAGTTCCAAATACGCTCACTGGAACGCTGCTCACGTTTTCAAACAAAATTTCTCGAAGTAATGAGTTAAGCTAAATTTTTGCATGCTCAATCTGCTGGTTTGCACAAGCTTAAGAAATGGTGATTACGCCATCTATCGGCTATGTAAATTTCTGACAATTATTTCAGTCCACTTTTACACACAGTTATTATCAAATATGATGAACATGTATATGATGAACTATGTGTTTACCATATAAAATAACAGTGACAGCGCCTGGTTACAGCCCGTTGTTTACTAACTATATCGTCGAAAGGGCACGTAGATAATAGTTTAATGTATACCAAAGAGAGGGCACTTAAATTATTCAAACATTGTAGAAATTTTCGAACAAAAATATAAGTAAAAACTTGTTTTGGCTCAGAATACATTTTAGCAATAAGGAAGATGCTGATTGAAACAAATACTTAAATATTGTTCGGATATGTAGGTAAATGTTACTTCCTTGTAACATGTAATAAACTTATTTATACAATTTTTTATTTTTCTTATATTTATGTACCAAATATACTTCATTTCAATGAATCAGCTAAACTTTCAACTTCATAACTTTCTTCACTTTTGTAACGATTGCCGTAGTAATTTGCGCATAGCTTAATTTACGAATAATCTGCCTAAATATTTTCGATGCGTTGCAATAGATGGCGCTAAAAATAAATTGTTATGTAACCGACCACACCCACTAACAACGATCACGTTCTAATAAAAACCTTTTTCTCTTTCTGCTAGGATGATATTCTTTTTCTGCTTAAATGATATTGTGAACAAAATAAGGATTCTTAAAAAGAACACAGATTAATATGGTTATACGAGTAGTTTAAAATATATTTTAAGTTTCATGTTCTCTTAATAATACCTAATTACGCTATGTCGTTTTTTAATTAATAGAAAACAAAGTCAATAATTATGTATATCTTCACGACTGAAACAAATTTAAAAGTAGTCAATATAAGTCAATAATATAATGATACAGCATCCTTGCAGAATGACTTCCCTTATATTTTTCATTATATAAAATCCAAGGTTTGATCAACATCCCTCCTCATGCTAGGCAGCTACGAGATCCTTGTTGGTGACGTCAGACTAGAAGATACTCGTACCTATTCACTATTGCCAATAGACATAAAACTTTCCAATTTTGCTCCAATCGTTTTTGGATGGTCATCTTCGATTTTTTTATAGAATTTTTGCCACAGCAGTTAGCTGATATTTGACAACTAGATATAGCAGCAGTACTCCTTACACGAACGAATTCTCTCCCTCGGGAGCTCTACTATCCTTGCCGGCGACTTTAATAGCAAGCACACCCGGTGGAACTCAATAACAACCAACCCGCGTGGGGTGGCCCTAGACTCGCTAGTCGACCTCCTCGACTTCGACGTCCTGGCGCCTATAATACCGACCCACTTCCCGCATACACTGGGACACACGCCGGATGTGCTTGACATAGCCATCCTTAGCAACATTAATCTCGCCATCCGCGATATAGAGGTGATCCACGAACTAACATCTGATCACCGCCCCGTTCTACTTCGGCTAGGACCTTCCGTCCAAGCCTCACCACCCACAAAAACCGTAGTCGACTGGCAAAAGCTAGCCGATAAACTTGCGCAGACTTCTCCGCACCTTGATGCGATTCCATCCACCATCAATTCAGTCGGTGACACGAACCTTGCGGCTCATGCACTCACTAGGCACATCCAAACTGTCGTCGAGGATTCCTCGAGACAGGTCCCAGTGGCGGATGACCACCGCTGGGTCCTGCCTAACGACATTAGAGACCTAATGAGGCGCAAAAACGCAGCCACTCGCGCTCACGACTTATATCCTACCGTCAGTAATAGAACAACTCTACGCACCCTACAACGTGAGGTTCGAACACGTATGCAGGAGGTCAGAAACGTTCGGTGAGATAACAGTCTCATTAACATCGAACCGTCTCACCTCGCCTTCTGGCGACTTCCAAAATCACTAAAAGGAGGCACCTCCCGTTCAATGCCCCCTTTAGTACGACCAACCGCCTGCCTTCCTAGACGAAGAAAAGGCAGAATGTCTAGCTGACAGTCTAAAAACTCAATGCTCCCCAAGCACCTTACCGGTCGACTCCGCTCACATCGCGTTAGTCGACAGCGAGGTCGATCGGATGGCTTCCCTACCGCTCCGCGATTCCATACCGCCGGTTAACAGCACCGAAGTAGAGTCTATTATTAAAAACCTCCGTCCGAGGAAATCTCCCGGTCCCGATGGTATCACTAACAAAGTAGTTAACCTCCTGCCTACTACCATCATTCAGCTATTGGTATTAATCTACAACGCAGCTCTGGCCAACGCAATCTTTCCGAACATCTGGAAAGAAGCAGAGGTCGTAGGGATTCTAAAGCCCTCTAAACACCCGTCCGATCCCACCGCATATCGGCCTATAAGCCTCCTCAAGGATCTAGGGAAGATATACGAACGCCTACTTCTCGCCCGCTTAAGAGACTTCATACAGTCTCGAGGGATCCCCATCCACGAGCAGTTTGGATTCCGAGCCAAACACTCATTTACCCAGCAGGTGCACCGCATAACGGAGCACATTCAATCCCGCTTCATACGCGGGCTTCATACTGGAGCGCTCTTCTTCGACGTGGCGAAAGCGTTCGACAAGGTCTGGCACAACGGGCTCGTATACAAGTTATACGGACTCGGTGTGCCAGATCGCCTCGTACTCATCATACGAGATTTCTTACGCAGTCGAACCTTCCGCTACCGCGTCGAGGGGGTGCGATCCGAACCACATCCCATCCTAGTCGGCGTACCACAAGGCTCAGTCCTAGCTCCCGTGCTCTACACCCTTTTCACGAACGACATACCGCACACCAGCGGCGTCGAACTCGCCCTCTTCGCAGACGATACCTGCCTCTATGTGTCTGGGCGTAATCCAGACACTATCTCTAAACGCCTCCAATCCGCAGCCCGAACCCTCGGGAACTGGTTTCGGAAATGGAGGATCGAGGTCAACCCCATCAAAAGTGCAGCCATGTACTTCTCGCGGCGCTTAACGCTGCGCCTCCCCACCATAGAGTTATTCGATCGTCCAATCCCCTGGGAAAAGACAGTCAAATACTTAGGCGTCCTATTAGACTCGAGACACAGCTTCGGTCCACATATTAACCGAGTAAGGAACCCAGCGGCGTTCGTCCTTGGCCGATTACATCCGTTACTAAATAAAAATAGCAAAATGTCCCTACGTAATAAAATTACACTTTACAAAGCCTGTATTCGGCCAATTATGACATACGCAAGCCCCGTATTTGCGCATGCCTCCCCGCGTCAAATTCACCGACTTCAGGTAATACAAAATCGATTCATGCGTAAAGCCACGGGAGCACCGTGGTTCGTGCGTAATGCTAACCTTCATATCGATTTAGGGCTTCCTATCATAGCCCAATATCTAAAGTTGGCCTCTTGCCGATACTTCGACTCTGCTGCCACGCACCCCAACCCACTGGTTGTAAGTGCCGCCACATACAACCCCCTCGCGATACACCAAAACTCGACCCGCGGAAAAAGGAGACCAAGGCACGTCCTCGAGGACCCTGATGACGCGACCACTAGGGCCCAAGCGCTCTACTCATCACTACGCAAACACACAACATCACCATCATACCGCCCCCGCCGTCGGCGAGGGCGTATCAGACAAAGTTATTCGCGATACCGCCGCATCTCCCCTAGCAGTAGTATCATAAACAGAAGCGTCGCTGGAGTTTCTTGCGCCATTTCTTCTCCAGCGGAAACGCATTCCGAATTGGTGGTAAACTTATCTAATAATAATCATGATTATAGTAATAATAGTAGTAGTAATATTGCCCTCCCGATTGCAGTAACTGACCGAGCCGATGCCGGCCCCCTTGGGCACCCTCGAGTCGGTTACTCACGCGAACAGGATGACGGTCCAAGCCGAGGTCCCCTCTTGGGAGCCCTTGCGCCAGTCATCCATAAATAAAGGTTTCGGCTCAGCGCTATGCCACCTTTCAATCCGGCGAAGCTGTAAAAGCCTTCGGGCTAACAGTGACCATCAGTCCTTAAAAAAAAAAAAAAAAACACGAACGAACCGGAGCTTAACAAAGAATTAAAAGCTGTGCCTGCGTAATTTACCACCGTGCCTTGGTTTTTAATTAATGTCAGTTTTGTTTAAAATCAGATGAAACCCCGCGTCCCAATTACTGCAGAACATCGATTTTTTTCAAGACACTGTTTAGAGGTGAAACGATGCACTTCTATTTTTATGTGCTTTAAATCTCACCAATTTGGCGTTACCTCACTCAGAGACAATTCAAACACTGCAGCATAATTTTCCTTTAAGACTGTACACTCCCTCCTTACAGGCATGTGGATTTGTAATTCTCCAAAGCCGTGCTATAATAATCTGTAAACCAAACAATTCTAGGAGGTAAAATAATTGCGGAAAAAACTGGCCTCTGAGAACCGTTGCTATCAGCCTCACACCAGACGAACAGATAAGTCAACAACTACAAAAATCTAAAATCTAGCTATGTAAGAGCGAAAGTACTCCGCAGGAAGAAGGCGAGCATGCTAAACCCTGTCAAATACCTTAGAGATATCTATCAAAACTACTAGTAACTACTATCCATAGCGCCAATACGATTCTTTCACCTCACAATGCGTGGCGTGAATCAGAAGATCCCTAGTAGACTAGTTTATACGAAATCTTAGGCAAAAATATGCTTCCTGTGTCTGTGCCTTTTGTATCTTTTATGGTAAAGTAAATGCTTTTTCTCACGAGACTCGTTTTTATTGATTTATCCGAAATCCCAATCTAACGTTACTTAACGTAACCCAATATATCGTAACCTTCATTAATATACCCGAAATCCCAATCTAACGATCACTTAGTAGGCCTTTCTCTTCAGAGAACTCCGTAAGCTTTGCATTCAATATAGGCGTATTATGGGGTTTTATGGGCTTTATGGGGTTTGTCGTCCGCGTGGCCTAGTGGTCAGAGTACCTGACTTCTACGCCGCGGGTCCTAGGTTCGAATCCCAGCCGGATCCAACATTTGTGCTAAAACACAAATTGTTGGTTTTGGGGTCTGGTTGTGTTGTGAATGTCCCTGTGTTTCTGACACTGCATCCTAGCCTACCTCCGATCTTATCTCATTAGCGTTACATCGGGACGCGGGTAGGTTGGGACGAGTGAGTGCCTCTGTGTTTGCGCGTACACTTGTGGCACTATAATATCTCCTGCGCAGTTGATGGCTCTCGACAGTATGCGGAAGTTGTCGCCGTGGTCGAGATCGACTAGGAGAACATCATCATTATGGGGTTTTTAAAGATCACCTGGAGTTAGGCTTTTAGGGGACTGACTTCACGTTCCAATTCTAAAATACCAATCCTAAGGATAATAACTACTTCTTATTTTTATTTAGAACAATCACTGGTATATCACGTGGTCGACTAGATTTACACACATTGCTCTTATGTTGACTTCAGAAATCCGATGGATACAAAAAATCCCGATGCCTAACGTATAAACATCGATAAGCCCAAACCATTGATCTTCTTAAGGAAAATTCTGCTGCCAAGATTATTATTCTTTCTTCAAAGTTTGCCAATGTACTGATTTCGATTATTTGCGCCACTATTAGGACTTTGACGACTGACTGACTGAGTTGACTGCTATGTTGTTGAATCAGAGCCGTCACTAAAGTATTCAAATGACCTACCTTTATCATCCGCCCCTCACAAGTCGACTACTAAACATAGGCCTCCCTCATATATTTCCACAGAACGCGGCGCTAAGCCTTTTTTCATTTCTCATCAAGTCTCCATTTATACTCCATTCCACAGTGACAATTCACCATTACCGGGACTGTGTGCTTGTTTGTCAGTTGTCTTAAAGCAAAAAAAAATTGTAGCCTAACTTAGCTTAAGGTGTCAGCAATAAAAAAAAGAAAAAAAATTAGAGCTAGACGAATGATTCCGTATCATAAAGTTGCTAAATGCAACCTAGCAAAATATAAAGTCAATTGATCTATGATGATGTCCTCCTAGGCCGACTACGTCGACTACTTCTGGATAATGTCGGAAGGTATCAACTGTGCAGGAAATAGTATATTATCACAAGTGTACGCGCAATCACAGACGCACTCCTAAACTACTCGTATCAGCGCCTAATGGAACGCTTATGTGATAAGATTGGAGCTAGGCTAGGCCACAGTTTATGTTATTTGACAAAGGTTGGCTTGGGTTGGGATTCGGACCCGGGACCCGCGTCGTAAAGGTTAGCGTCGTAAGGTAGAGCACCTCTGACAACTAGGCAACGCGGTGTTCAAATTGATCTATAATGCAATAACTACAGTCTATATCCAGTAAAAGACTGTTGACATATTGGTAATTATCGCAAAGGAACAAAATTGCCAATGAAATAAATATGCGGTCTGCCAGATTTCTACAACAGTTCTAAATCTTATAAATTCACCAAGAAAACAACGGATGCTCTTTCTCGTCTCTTTACGCTGAACGACGCTTCTATACTGGGTTCGAATACTAACTATTATTGTGCAAGACATAAACTATTGGTTTTCGTGTCAAGATATATTAGGTCTGCACACAACAAACCCTTTCATCTATAATTTCGCACACACAAGAGTTACATTGTTATGGATGATGTGGACGTAGGAATGCCTCTGCGCGGACATTTTTTTTCACGGAACATATGGACGAGACGAGCACAACGTTCTCCTGATGGTAAGTGCAACGTCTCGGCACAACAAATGCTGTGTCACCCAGAGCATTTCTGTGTAGCACTGCACTGCGCCCGTCCCCTCTGACACATCAGTTTTTAATTCTCATATGTATGTCCAGTAATCACACTAGCTCAGTGCCAGTGCAATGTTTGCACACTACTACAGCTCCACGGCAGAATAACTGGCCCTGCGGTGGCACCTACCTGGACGGATTGTGTTATATCTACTAGGAATATGAGACTACTAATTGTGTGATGAGAGCAGTGTGGTCCCACAGAAGCTGAGTGACACAGAATTCGTAATAGGCACATGTAGCACTTATCATCAGGTGATAAAATTTCCATAAAGTCTGTATATGATTTTTTTGTGACTTTCGATGTTTAACGAGCATACAGTCGAAACGCTATATACACTCGGCGTCAAAAAAATCGCACATCCGAAAAAAATAATTTAAATACTATTTTAACACAACAGGCCAATGGCAATGTTGTGGTTTGAGGGTATCATTCGAAAGGTAATTCATTAGCTTTCAGGAATTTTAATTGAATTTTACTTTTATAACGAGACGAAAGAGAAATTAAAGAAAAGACAGGGTATGTACAAATTTGCAAATTAATAATTTAAAAAAAACTTAATAAATTCAAAAAAAGTTCTTAAAACCTAGTGTTACCCCCCCTTGCCTTGATAACGGCTTCCATGCGATCTTTCATGGACCTTACAAGGATCGCAACAGCCTCTTGGGGTATTTGTTCCACTCTTCAAGTACCGCATCTTGGAGCTCTTGAAGAGTGGCTGGAGCTGGATCTCGAGTTCGCATGCGCCGTTTTAGGTCATCCCAGAGATGTTCTATTGGGTTAAGGTCTGGACTTCGTGCTGGCCAATGCATAACAGGGATATCGACCTCCTGTAAATAATCCCGTACAATAGCCGCGGTGTGGCAACGAGCATTATCATGCATTAACATGAATCCATCACCGACATAACCAGCATACGGGACCACATGTTCCTCCAGGATTTCAGTAATGTACCGACCAGCATTTCATGACCCTTGCCCACCCCGAGTCCGGGAAACGCACACAAGTTCCGTTTTCCCGTCGACGGAAATGCCGCCCCAAAACATACATCCGTCGAATACGGGGGTGGCTCGTGCCACCCACGTATTCGACAGATTCTTCGAAGCAGGGTTGCGTGAACCTCTCCCCCTGTCTTCTGTAGACCCTTCTACGTCTGTCATTGCAGAAGAGACAGACCCTAGTCTCATCAGAGAATAGTACGTTCCGCCACTGTTCTAGAGTCCACTCGCAATGATTGCGAGCAAACTCTAGGCGATCTCTGCGATGCAGTAAGTTTTGGACCTTTAGCAGGTCAATGGGCTGTTAAACTCTTTTCGTGTAACCTTCTTCTTATCGTAGAAACACTCACAGATGTTCTCCGAGTTGATCGAAGCTGTTGTTGCAACTCAACAGCATTTGTAAAACGGTTTCGTAAAGATGAAACGGTCATCTCTTTCTGATGTGCACCGTTTTCTTCCAGATCCCGGTTTTCTAACATAACCACCAGTCTGCTGAAAACGTTGGAACACCCGTCGAACTGAAAAACGGGACAGGTTCAACTGTCGAGCAACGTCACACTGCCGCATCCCCGACTGCAATAGGGCAATCACTTGAGCGGCTTCTTCAGAGCTGGTGTCCATCTTTACTTGTTCTTACTTGGGTTACTTGTTCACGTGTGTTCACTGGAAAGTCTAAATTACGACTGGCCCATATTTCATCCAGATCGACCCTCTTATACCCTTTTTAGGTGGTGTAACTAGCGTCCTTACTAACGAGCATTTGACAGTGTTTATTTTTGACGCTCTATAATGATAAATGTTTTAATGATTTCATGATTTTTTTATTAATAATGTAAAGCTATTCAAATACCCATTTCAAACATACCAATATTTATATAAATATAATTCGTTTCTAGCCATTACAGCCATTTTTCGCGCAAATTCAGAGAGGTGCGATTTTTGTGACGCTGAGTGTATGTCAATAAAGGTACGAGTACGTTGCCACCCCTAACGATTATAGTGGAATGCGTGATTGCCATTAATTGCGTCTCCGGTTATCGTCACTGACATACAAAACGCTGCCGGCAGCCTATGTTTGGTGTTTCCTCTGGTATTCTGTGATGCATGTGATGCATTACTCTTATGTTAACTGCCTTACAGACTCATTGCAATGGTCAATAAAACACAATTAAATGGTATCTATAGTGATTGGAGTTGTATTTTATAGAAAATATATTTATTAATATAAAACATGAGTCATTCGCTTTGAGCGTAGGAGTATAATTTTCTGCGCGTCACACACCTATACTTTGGGGGTGAAAAGTTGCGGTGAGACCTCCTTTTTACGCCCCCTCGAAATGTGATAAACGCTAACGCTCATCAACAAATAATAAAAAAATACGTAATGTTATATTAGTAATTAATAATAATCAATTTAGGTACGTCAACCAGTGTGGATACATTTTTAGTTTATTCATCACAGGTTGTCACAAAACTTCAAACCATAAGTGTGATTTTACATCTTTTTATATTTTCCTGATTTTATATTTGGAGATTTACAAAATTTTTATGTAAGTATATAATACAAATCAATAAAATACTGACATAATTTAAAACATAAAGAATTTCAGCTAGGACAATGTTTACACAAGATTGGCATTTGATATTATTAACTTTCCTGAACTAATTGACTAAAAATAGTAAATACTCGTAGTAGTTAATATCATAAATTGAAATAAACACGCACTATTAACCAACTTTTTAGACAAAGTAAGGATTTTAGTCTTTAGCCTTAAGACCGTCTACTTTCTTCCCGCTCGCTATAAGTTTTTTGGTCTTTACAAGTTTTCCAGGAATCCGTCTAGGTAGGTTAATTCCGCCGCTGAAGCAGTAGTGTGCAAACATTACTGTGTTTCGGTCTGAAGGGCACTGTGAGCTAGCGTAATCACTCGGCATATGAGACTTAAGAACTGATGTCTCAGGGTGGTGGGCACTGTGGCGTCACACAGAAATGTTCTGGGTGACACAGCATTTGTTATGGTCAGACGTTGCACTTACCATCAAGTGAACATTTTGCTTGTTTCATCACTTTATCCAATAAAAACAAAAAAAGGTGTAAACATGATTACATTATGAAACAGATTAACATTAGATATGTACATATATAATAGAGTATTTATATTATATGACTGCCGAGGTAGCAAGCGCTCGTCTAAAATTTCCCGTTTGTGACCTGTTTTCAATTCCTTCAGCCAGTAACATTAAAACTGTTGGTTGAAATTTTAAGTGATGATTTGCAGGACATTTAAATTCCACACATCATTTTCCTCATATCTCCTCATTTTGAAAGCAGTTACCTTATTGCCACAGCTGGTATCGGAATCTTTGGCGAGTGACGTTCAGTTCCGCGGTCACCTGTAGGGCAAGGCCAAATTGGAATCACAAGGGAAAAAATTTCACGCCGGCCCATCGAGTGCAAATTTACAAGCCGGAAGTTCAGCCTTACTAGATACTCACTGGAATACTGTTCTCATCTCTGCTCATCCAGCTAAGTACGGCTTGAATCGTCTACGACCAACTTCTTTCCAATCGACTTTATTCTTTGGCTTTGCGAAGACATTACATTCTTATCTTGTAGGGAGTGTTCCAAGGAGCTGTCCGCATAAATTCCAGCTGCCGATTTTCACCATCGAGCATTGCGGCACAATTTAAAATTACAACAGCATCACCTGAATGGCTGGTATTCTGCCACTGTGAATTTTTCACGGAATTTTCTGCCACGTACGATGACGAGAAATTTGCTGCGGTATTTCCGGTCTGCTACGACTTAGGAACCTTCAAGACAAGAGCCTACTCCTTTCTCAACTACCAACAACAACCTATAATTCCTCTGATATTGTGGATGCTAATAGGCGGCGGTGATCAATTTCCATCAGGTGAGCCGCTTCTTCGTTTGCCCCCTCTCCTAAAAAGCATGTGGTGTAGAAAATTAATAATTCTTTTTTTACGTCTTTCCCTTATTCTATTATAAATCTGTAGAGTTTGTATATTTTACGCGGTTGCAACCGCGGGGCACTTCTTGTACTTTAATAAAATGGTGATTTTTATTTTTATTTTATGAAGGATAGTGACTAGACAAAAAAACAACAAATGCTGTGCCACCCGGAACTTTTCTGTGTGGCACCACACTACGCTCGTCACCCTGAGTCATCAGTTCTTAAGTCTCATAGTCCCAGTATGTACACTAGCTATCAGTTCCCTTCAAACCGAAACACAATAATGTTTGCAAGCGACTGCTTCACGGCAGAATAACTAGCACTGCGGCGGTACCTACCTAGACGGATTCCTGAATAGAAATCCCATTAGCAGTTAATTATTAGTTATTATTTCTAAGCCGAGGGTTGCACTGAAAATCAGCGCTGCGTATGATCGCAGCTCATGCTGAGTGTAGACCCTTTGGTTTTGTCATACTGCAGTGCAGGCATACCTTGGATAGTTTTATATTTTGATGTGCGTATGTGTATGTATATAAATAGTTTTTTTATTTTTCTTTTTGTTAATTCTTACATTTTACTCATTGTGTTTTAGTTTTTTTTTAATTGTGTTTTATATTTTGGCTATGCGTGTACTGTATTGTGATATGCAAACAAACTTTAATCTATCTATCTATCTATCTATCTATCTATCTAAATATAACTGCTCGTGAGTTTTATCAGTTGTGTATCATATGAGCCGGGTACCATTTCGTGCTGAAATCCAATATAAATTGTTAAATATTTATTGTGTACCTACCGTGTGGAGGCGGCTTAATATCAACCTACCACCTTATTTCATCCCGTGGGTTTAGTAAAAGTCGACAGAATGTAAATTAAAACCAGAGTGTGCAACATCTTCCAAGACCATCTGAATAAATAAACTGCGATTGCCAACCCGCCTGCCAAGCGCGGCAACTATGGCAAAATTCCCCCAAAATGAGAGCTACTATCTTTTGTGGTATCTATGGGATAATCTAATATATATATATATATATCTATGGTATATCTATTTTGTGGTAATATATAAGGCCTATGTTCAGCAGTGGACTAGTGATAGGCTGAAATGATGATGATGCTATTTCCTAGTGTATTGTAATGTGTTATAACTACGGAGAATTTTTTTCTTTATTTATATTTACAAATATAGTGTTTATATTATTAGTATTCTTTACCTTAAGAAACCAATAATCGGTAACAAATTACGATTCTTTCCATAAAATTATTCTGTAAATTCAAAATCAACATATTACTGTAGATACAATTACGAGGTTCAGTCTTGGTAGATAATTTAAAAAAAAATCCTTTACTGAGACTTTAAGGAGCTGAGACAGTGAGATCTCCTAAAGAGAAATTCACAGGAAAGCAATTGCAGCCTTAATAATTATGAATATAAGCGAGCTTGAGGCAGCGTAGCGGTGTAATATGAAATTTAATCTTTCCCCCGTCTACCACCTACAGCCCCCAGCGACCCCACTCTCCCCAGGCTACAATTACATATCTACCTACTAGCAACGGAGTAGACACATACAAAATATTTTATTCCTATTAATTCCTGTCGTCGTCGTTTTTACCGGCATTTCCATGAGTACCACCTCTGTGGACAAATATTAGTACCTGTAGAAATACCTAATGACTAAATACCTTGTGCCCGGGTACGGAACAATACGAGCGACCGACGCGACGCTTGAGCGACGCACAACCGCACAACATACCTACAGTACCTTCGTAGCATACAGTATGTATACAAACCTAGTAGACTGTATAGAGCGGACAGAGTAGATAGTACACTATCACAAAGAAGATTAAACACTGTTTAACAATAAATAACAGTCTTAAAAATATTTATAAAGTACTCGCATCTCTCTACCATATGCTACCATTTTAAATTTCCCAGTGAAACAATGTCCAGAGAAATGTGCGAGGTGCCTGATACTGCGACTGCCAATCATCTGTCAACTCGGGAAAAGCATATCCTGCAGTGAACTGTTTACGTTCGGGTGATGACAATAATAATTACGCAAATGGTCTCCAAAATCCTTAAAAAGTATGGAGGAATTTTACTGATTATTCTTAAAAATTTCAAAAACTGCGGGAAGATAAAACTTTATTTGAAAGACATAAGCATAGAAAATTCTGTTTATACAATGTTTGCAACAATAAAATGTAGTATAAACAATATATAATATTAATACTAATTATAAAATTGCATTGTCTCTCATTTCTGTACCTATTCTATGTAAGCTACACGAGAGAGCGAGAAAGCTTTATACAAGTCTCGCTTTCACCCTCCGTGAAAGCCTCCTGAAAATATCTATTGATTATCGTATACATGTCGGTTTGTATGTATAGCCCGCTAAGTACACCCTATATTATGTCGACTGCCTCGCTGTCGAGTGCCAATTTATTTGAAGAATGTTCGCATATTGTGACGTAAGCTGACTAGTTCATTAATGGGTTCAGATCAGAGGTGTAATTTCGTAAGAAGTATTACCATAGAAAATTTTCTGAATAGTACATAACTAACTACCCATACATCATTCAGCTCGTTTCTTTAAATATAATTACTATGACGTTTGGATCATACCGAATAACCTTGTATCTACATTAAATTTTTATTATTGAAAGACTTAAATATAAAATGTGTATAGTAAAAGTATTTTATTACTGTACAAAGATACAATTATTGATTTAATATCCTTTCATAAGAACTGAGTCAAGCTTTGAAAACTTTATATTTGGTAACATGTTGAGGCAATAATCGTTTAAAAAAAATATAAAGTCGGATCTAATTTCGGTATTTTTTTTTGTTGGATAAAGTGATGAAACGAGCAAAACGTTTGCCTGATGGTAAGTGCAACGTCTGCCCATAACAAATGCTGGGTCACCCAGAAAATTTCTGTGTGACATCACACTGTGCCCATCACTTTGAGACATAAGTTCTTAAGTCTCATATGCCCAGTGATTACGCAAGCTCAACAGTGCCCTTCAAACCGAAACACAGTAATGTTTGCACACTACTGCTTCACGACAGATTCCTGCATAGGAATCCTACCACCAGTAATAATTATACCAAAAGTAAGATCTCATTATTGTAACTAATACTTTAGGTCGTGTGATATCATGAATATATTTAGTTTTGTATGATATATTACGTTAAGTCGAATGCAAAGAGTATATATGTAGTCGAATGAGACCTGCTTGACGAGTATGTGGGCTGCCAGATACAATTTCTGAATTCCCCATTTATTATTTTCAACAACATCATTACCACTGTTTTTACGAAACTTGTTAAAAGAATTATGGATAAAGAAAATAAACTATAAATAAACTAAGCCACTTAATAAATTTAAAATGTTTTATTTAATATATAGATCCGGATGTTAATAATAATATTGCAGTGATATTCCTAGTAATTATCAATTTAACTGATAAAATACAATTTAAAAAGCAAACACTCTATAAGGCAACTAAATGACTATTATATTCAACTTTGAAGTGGTAAGCTAAAAATAATAGATCTTTTCAATGTGAATATTTATATTCAAGAAAATAAAAATTCTACAGTGTTTATTCTACTTTTTTTTAATTTTGCTTAGAAATAACCCCCTCTCCCACCTCCTCCCTAAAACACTCGAGCTCCATAATGTAAAACGTATACGTACAGAAAGTATGTTTAATATAACAAATTTTGTTAAATGTTCAGTTTTGTGACATTGCTGTTTAATGTATTTTCCTGTCTGTTGTATACATAGTTTGTTTGTTTTATTGTGATGTAATTTGAGTCCGTGGCGTATTATTCCAATAAATGTTTAGGTTCTTTCTTTACATCTATATCAGAAAAGCCGCACATATTTTTGTAGATGGGGTTGTGAATCTCCATCGAATTTTCTTTTTTAAGCAAATAATTTCTTGTAAAATCAATGGCCTACAATGAAAAATTGCCCCAAAATCGTAAATAAAGCCCGCAGTCTGGTAACGCTGCCGAGTACTCCAAAAGCGAAAGGTTTTGAAATGTTGCCATTATACTTTTTTACCCAATTACAAAGGTAACAATTCAGTTACTTTAAATGAAAATGTTTTTTAGCCTTTACACTTTTTTACGTTTAAGACATGCTGTGTCCGTGATTTTAATTGCGTAGACTTTGAATGTTATATTGCTCAATATTTAAAGCCTTAAAAGTAAATAAAATCAAAAATGACATCACATTAATGCACGGTAGCACATAAATTACAACTGTGTTTGTGCTTACTTACTTACTTACTTTACTTTACTTACTTTATCATTACTATGATCAAATTTGGGAGACATGTTCTCATTACATACTATACGAAATGTTAAGTCTCTACTATCTAGATAAATGTATATATTCATTATATTTTCAAAATCATGATCAAGGTGAGGTATTTCTTCATTATCATCACTTCGTAAATAGTCTACAGCAGGACATATGTCTCTTTATAAATTGCCATAAAACACATAATTTGTCAACAAACAATTATTTAAAAAAATATTAATAACATTCAAAAACGTTAACGATACTATAACTTGTTAAATAATTAATTAAGTAAATAAATTGTTCTTGTGTACCTTCAGTAACGAAGAAAAAAATGTATAATTACATTTTAAAGGTTTAGTTACTGGTATAGTTGATATTATTCATTGTATTAAAACAATATTCTATCCTTTTAATGACATGCTAATTTTTATTTAAAATGTGGTATACAATAATCGTCAGAAACACAACGCGCTTGCGCGAACTCAACGGGCGAACATGGAGTGGAGGGTCGCAAGGCCGGGGTGAGGAGCGCAGAGTGAGGTAACGTCACGTCGAACGACGCAAGCTTTATCCTACCAAATTCGGAAGTAGCTTCGTTACTCCATTTCTCACATATTTTGACTCATACCATACAAGGTCGTATATAGGTTGCTTGCGTCGCACGAGAGTCAGCCAACACGTTTACCCGAGGTGGTAACGTTCTAGCTGTTGTTAAAACTTCTTTCTGTTCCAAATGTACGCGTTTATTTTTATTTCTAATAATAATCTCGACGGAATGTTGCAAAAAATAGATCGAAAAAAGTGGTGACTACAGCATTAACAAAGTGTCAGAACGAATGAAACGTTGATATCAAAATAATACAGTAAATAAATAAATAGGGAGCAGAATACAATCGCGTCGTAGTGATATTAATAAAGACCTTAACGCTATCGTAATAAAGTGATGTTCTCTTAGTAAGTGCGATGTGATCACAGATTTGGAAAATATGGATATTTAGTTCAATGTTTGGTGCTAACGCGAACAATGCATCGAATGTTGTGATCATCAGCTAGCGCAGCAGTGTTAGTATAATCATCATGGATTGGAGAATTCGATGGCGCGCACATATGTGCCGATGAAGTTCGGTCGAGGCCACACTCTTTTGGAACAGGTACCGGTTTTGAATTATCATTTTGTTTGATTTATAATGCTGCTCGGTTCAGGTCAGACGAGTGCAGGTGTGTTGCAGTCCACTGTCGCAACGTTTTCTTGTAGATTCAAAAGTTTATGAAGCACTTAATGGTACAATCTAAGCAAGGGTTTTTTTAGTAGTAGTTTATACTTTAATACAGTGTATGAAATACATATTTAAAAATAAAATAATATAGAATTACGTTTCTTTATGGTTTTATCTTGGTTACTACATATAAATTATATTTCAGGTAAATGGAAAACATTCCTGGCCTATCTGATCAAGTCGTCAATGAGGAATTTAACTTAGTAACAATGGAGGAAGAAATCAGAGAACAAGAATATTTTCCTGTAATAAAGGGTGAAAGTAGTGACAGTGATGCTAATAGTGAGAAAGTTAATTCCAATGATGAACAAAAAAATATAAATAGCCACAACTCTCAGTTTTATGAGAGCAGTGATAGCAAAATAGATTACGCTGTAAAAATAGATGACAATGATACTTTAAGTGATATAGATGATATTAAAACAGATACTGCCTCAGCTGATAGTGAAGATTCTGCTCTTGGCAGTTTACCTCCAGATAGTGCTCCCAACGATGGAGAAGAAGAAGCACAGGATAGATCAGATGGTAGTGACTCAGGCCTTGGACCAGAAACTACTGAAAATGCTGAGTTATCTAACTTTAACTTAGCACTTCCTTGTACCAGTGGTATAAATAATGCAAAAATTGCTAATTCTGTAAATGAAGATACTCATTTAATTAATCATTCAGATGACTGTAACTGTAAAGATATCATACAAAAACCCCAGAAAAGCAACCTCAAGCGAAGATGTGAAGAGAATGCCAATGATGCTCCACAAGTTAAAAAGACAAAACCGAGCATACATTTTGATAATGTCACAGTGTTTTATTTTCCAAGAGCTCAAGGTTTCACCTGTGTACCATCGCAAGGTGGTTCCACTTTGGGTATGGAATGGGAACATACTCACATACAAAAATTTACTTTAGCTGAACATGCATTAGAACAGAGAAGGTTGCATAGACAAATTTTACAACAAATAAAAAATGAACGCCATAATCTACAAGGAGTGACTCTGTCATCAAGTGAAGATAGTGACACAGAAGAAGAGACCAGTGACATTTCAGAGTCTGAATTAGATCTTGATAGCTACTATTTTTTGCAACCTGTACCTACTCGACAACGGAGGGCCCTGTTACGTACTGCTGGTGTCAGAAAGATTGAAGCTTATGAAAAAGATGAATGCCGAGATATAAGAACATCTCGTGAGTTTTGTGGCTGTGCCTGCAAAGGATCATGCAACCCAGAAAATTGTTCTTGTAGTTTGGCTGGTATAAAATGTCAAGTTGATAGATTGAACTTCCCTTGTGGATGCACAAGGGATGGCTGCTGTAACCCTACTGGTAGAATTGAATTTAACCCAATTAGAGTAAGGACACATTTTATTAATACACTTATGAGGTTAGGGCTTGAAAAGAAAAATGAGGAAAATCAAGAAGCTGCCAAAAGACAATGGGCAGAAGCACACAGTGCAAGTAGCTCAGCTTGTCTTAACACTTCCTATGAGAGAGAACGTTGTCTTAGTCATGAAGATGGACTTTTGCGTGATGTGAACCTCACACCCCGAATAGAAGTGGAGTCTTGTGTCAATTCTGGTAGTTTTAATAATGTGCATTGTGATATAAATACTAGCATTAAGGAGGATGCAACATATGGCTACAGCAATAATGCTTCGAGCCATATTTGCCTAAATGGGAATAGCATTGGTCATTTTGAAGATAAAAATAACCACCACCATCACACACCATACCCATCGAGCATATTGCAAGGAAAAGGGCCACCTTACTCAACAACCAACACAATGGTGTTTAATGCTATGTCAAACAACCTGCAAGGTTTTCCATGTGATCTCAACTATGTTTATGAACAGCACTCTGATGCCTACCATTTTAAAAGCCTTCCTAGTTTTTCTGCATCCAGTTTTGAGGAATTCGCTCACACCTCTCAAATGTCTATGTATAATCATTATGGTCACCTATATCTCCCGGACTACATGCATAAACCAAACACAAGCATATCTGAACACAATTCTCTACCATATCATGTCATGGCTCAGAATCATTATGAGATTTACAAAAATAATACTGAATGTCTTAATATGGATAATAAAAGTGGGACACATTATACAACACTAATGACATCATCATACCAAAATAGCAATAAGCTGCAAACAGTAGAGAATGACGAAAATTGGTTTAGTCACAGTACTTTAATAAACTTGGACCACTGTGATCACACTACCCAGGACAGTATAGATGTCCAACCAGCCCCAGTAGAGACTGCTGGTGAAAGTGACACAACTGAAGCAACCGAAAATTTTGGCGAGCTAATAAAAAAAACCATGGTAGAGTCTGTTACTGTGTAGATAAATTTCGTGTTGTCATAAAATAATTTCAATGAATTACCATGTTATTAAGTTTTTAATTATATTAATTGGGAATATCATATATGTATTAATATCCTCACATTAAAATATGTTACAATACTTTTGTCGCACAATATGAAAACAACTAAAATGTGCTTAGTGTTGACTGTAAAGCTGAACTGTAAATAATAATAAAGGTTATAAATAATACAATTGATTTAATAATAGTATAGTAAATTTATTGATTGAATAACCACAGTTTATTTATATAAGTAAGGGTAATAAAGGGTATGTGGACAATTCACCTAATGTCAGTGATCACTCTGGCAGTTGGAGTTCCTTAGACACTCTTCATCCATCATCAGTGAAGAAACTGGATTATTTTGTTACCATCCCTGAGTACATATTCGGAAATCCAAAAGGCTAGGAAGAGCTGACCTTTGATTCATTTTTAGTCTCATTGTCAATAATTGAGTCTCTGGGTTTAGCACTTTATTTAAAATGCAATAGAAATTGCTGCTTTATGGTGGTATTTGTTAATTATTTCCCATATTATTTTCCATCAAAACCTTAACAAAACCCTAAAAATTTGACAAAGTAATAGGAAAATTGATAGTTGTAAATCAATAAATTGCATTGGTGTAAAGCTCATAGGGTAACTGTTTAGGTACTTAAAATTGAAAATATATTCATAAAACACAAACATATTATTAATACCACTTGTAACAGTGTAACATATTAATAAAATTTACAATGAATACATATGTACATCAAATACATTTAAATATAAGTTTTTCTCTTTCTAGACAGATACAAGTACATATGTTTGTCTATTAATTTTATTTATACATTAACCTTTATCAGGCATAATTTGTTTCATCAACCACATAAATCAATGCTAAGGGTATCCAACTCAAATGAGTTAGCATTTATTTATTTACAAAACCATTATTCTATTACCAATATTGTGTAGTTTTCGTGGTAATCTTTAAGCTTTTTACTAAACATTTAATTTTCACTTTTGAAATATCATTATTCAAAGTATGTGGCAAATTCATGCCCTACGCGTGACTGGGGGTACGAATGGTAAAGTACTGTTTACATTACATCTAAAATATTATTTTTTAAATAAAAGTACCATAATACCTTAACAGAAAATTCTATTATATATTCTCCTACAATTAAATAAACATTATTTTGGTGCTACCTTATAAAAGAACCGCTTAAAATTATTTTACTCCAGTAAATAATTTACTACCACAATTTTTGCTTTATAAATCGCACAAGTAAACTTTACTTTTACTGGTGGTAGGATTCCTATGCAGGAATCCGTCTAGGTAGGTACCACCCCAGGGCCAGTTATTCTGCCGTGAAGCAGTAGTGTGCAAACATTACTCTGTTTCGGTTTGAATATATAATTTCGGTGATGTAATTGCTGTATGCCTTTTTGGCTTTTACAGCTTCATCGGATACTATCGGTTTGCAATGGCACTGTGTGCTAGCATAGTCACTGGGCATATGAGACTTAAGAACTTATGTCTCAGGGAGATGGGCACAATGTGGTGTCACACAGAAATGTTCTGGGTGACACAGCATTTGCTATGGGCAGACGTTGCACTTACCATCAGGTGAACGTTTTGCTTGTTTTATCACTGTATCCAGTAAAAAAAAGTTCAAAGTAGTACTTTACTGTACTGTTGTATTTATTTGATTGTTTTATTTTAGACCTCTATTGATTCCTTTACAACAACAAAAAAAAATACAATGAGTGTTCGGCTGTTTTAACACTAGATTTACGAAACCCATCATTTGACGGGTTTTCAATTTTATGCCTTAAATTCTGAGCAAATAAATATTATTCTTTAGCAATTATGTATTGGTTTTGAATGATATTATGCAGCGAATATATATATATATATATATATATATATATATATATATATATATATATATATATCTAGTTTTATCTGGAACACCTATATTTTAATATATCTAGATGTTGTCTACCTATTCGTAATATACCCGTAAATCTAGTGTTAATTAGATAGGTACAAAATAAACATATAAGTATCGATATACAACTACATTAACAGGCATGATACTACTATTCTTTAAAAAAAATTGTTGTTATAAGGTATACATTCTTCTGGTAACAATGTGGATGAGATCACATTAGGTTTTTTCTACCTCTTTAAATCAATAAATAGCACCAGCCATATTTTTTACCATCAGCCCGGGTGGATTGGCAGAGAATGCCACAAGGCATTAAGTTTTTTGTTTAATTAAGGTGTCAATAACGTAAATGATAAAAAAATGAAAATACAAATACATTGCAAAATAACCAACATATTATGTTCGCTCGCTGCTGTTATACAGAGATATACACATACGAAAATTCGCTGTACGGTTTCTTTTCAATTTAATTTCTCGTTTTAAATTTTCAATGTTGCAGGCTGCTTCTTGACAAACATATTACTTTATTTATTGTTCAATTCTAGACTAGATCAGCCACACTCAACCTGCGGCGACAGTCACTATACTGCTGCGTGGGAACGTAATGGAGAGAAGATTTTTTTTGACTCGTACCAAAATGGCGGCGGTCTGGCGTTATTCTGCACGAATAAAGGCTGTTCGTAAAATACCTTAGTCGCCTCTTACGACACTTCGGTGGGAAAGAGGTAAGTGCTATTCTGCTCTGCCGGAACCTATCGGCAATGGAGTATAGCTGCTCTTTATTATCAAAAATCGTAGTTTCCTCATTATTTTTCTTATGTATAATGATTAGTACAGTAGCTCACAGTAAAAATCTTACTCTACTTTTGTCAACAATACTCAATGCAGACTTAAACATATACTATACATGTAATTGATACAAAAAGAAGATGAACCTATCATCAGGCTTATTTGTTTACCTTAGCTGAATCTTACGACTAACATTGAATAAAATGGGGGCAAAAAATTTGAATAATAAATTTTTGTGTAACATTGCATAACAAGGACTTACTTAAACATAATGATGTAACTCGCTTTCGTAATACAGAAACTAGTACCAGGCGGTTCTCAACGCTCAGATCGATAAACACAAGTCGAACAAGGTTCGAACCTTCCTTGGCCATAGTTTATAGAATCAAAGGATTTTATGCGGAAATCAATTATAATAAAGGACATCCCGTCCCACAATAGCGTGCACAAGCAAACTAATACCGCCCCTGGGAGATGTGTGAAACTAACTCTTACTCTGCACTTGCAAACCCCCTGGCTACTAAATTTATGATGTAATTTTTATGTAACTTCTAAATGACCTGTAATATGGCAGTGAAAACAAGAAAGACCACAGAGTTATTTGCCGGTTCCTCTCTGAGAAGGTCTTATTTTTTGAACCGGTGTAGATTTTGACATTCATAAGAGCTTTATACAATCCTAAACTGAATAAAGAAATTTTGACTTTGACATCCTAATGGTTACAAATTCCGTTCTACAACAGATCGTGATTCTTGGAGATTTTAATGCCTACCACGGCAGTGGCTCTCGTACAAGCAATCATGTGAGAAAACCTCAATGACTTTGCAATGGCAAATGATCTGTCGCAACTGTTTACTACTAGTGGTTACTTCGTCCACGCGGGTTCCAGACATACACCTTTCCTGTTGGACGTATCTCTCCCAGGTCTCCGTCGTTGGTCCGAAGATCTATAATGAGCCCGTTGCGGCCGCGATCTGTCTTACCTGTGAAGACAGACAGACAGTTTCTTTGAGCTGAATCATCGCTGAATGCACGGGGCATTTTGGTTGCACGCCAAGGCTGTCCTAGGGAATGTCTGTCAACCATCACTTTGATCTCTGCAGAGGGAGGACGAATCGTGGGTCACGCCAAAAGGAGAAAACCGACTTTTTAAGCTACCTTTTTGCGTGCAACTCCATGGTTTGATTCTTTTTCGTTCATTTAAGCCAACGCCTAAAATCACAGCAGTGATAGTAGGGTTTGAGCGCATGTTAGTTTAATTAATTGTTAGCTACTTCAATATTTAATAATAAATTGTTATCATACATCGTTTCAAATCAATACATATACATAGATAAAACAGATATGATTTATCTATCCGAACAGATAAAACTTAAATATTACAACAGCAGTTTTGTTTTTTTCTTTTATTGTTTGTCTCTTGTTTGGTCACAGTGTCCAAGGTGCTAGTAGTATGATATTGCGATCATCAACCCGCTTACTGAGCATGGCATGTACTACAAACCCTGTGAGGACTTAGGACTGTTTGGAGGCAGATAAATACCGTTGGTTATTTATTTTGTTATTACTTTACGGTTGCATTTTGGGCAAGTCTAATTCCCTAAGGGTTGTGTTCGGAGGTTTTGGATAGGGGACAGCTCATACAGTGAGGAAACTTCTGCCAAAAAATTCATGTGAAAGTAAAATTTCAAGGTCGAATTTGAGTATAACGTTCTCGTGCACCGTTTCTGTTATTCCTAATTAATATTTATTGATTAATTAATAATTGTTTATCTACTTAAATATTGTTGATGACCTCGTGGCCTAGTGGTTAGAGTTCCTATCTTCCACGCCCCAGGTCCTGGTTTCGAATACTAGCCGGAACCAACTAAGCAGTTATTTTACAGTGAGTGAGTAATATTTTTTGTTAATTCATGTTAATTTATTTATTTAACAAAAACAAAATTCGAATTTACATAAGTTTTGCTTCTGTCGCTCGCACTGAGTTGGACGCACCCTTTTTTAAGTATTTTATTTATATCCGGAAGTGTTTTTCTTTTTCGGTAGAGACCTATGTCTAACAGTGGACGATAAATTGTTGAAATTGACTGATGAAGAAGTACAACGTAATATATATTTCTACTTAGAAATATTGTACATTTGATTAAATATGCATATTTTAATATACAGTTTTCATATACAAGTCTGGCCAGCCATAAACACTGTTACATGAAAACTTTTATTTTTTTCAACTTTTTAATTATTTTGAATTTGGGAACACGTATATTATTTTAAAAACTTCTTTCGGATTTGCGCCATTTCACATATTTTTTCGTGTTCATTATAAAATTACAATATGAACACCCCATGTTTTAAAGAAAATAGAATTGCAGTGATCGCCTTGCACAAAGTGGGTATGGAACCATCGGTCATATTCCAGACACTTCAAAAGCTTGGTATCAGCCGTATGTTCGTATATCGTACTATCAACAGATACAACAACACTTCCTCTGTCGAAGACCAGAAAAGATCGGGGCGGCCGCGTGCTGTTAGAACTACAAAGGCTGTTAATGCTGTGAAAGCCAGAATTCGTCGAAACCCCATTAGGAAGCTCGGTGCTTATCATCGATTTACAGGATATGCCCTAAATCAATCTTTATAATTAAAGAGAGTGGATCAATCAAAACGCCTTCTGTCGCGATACGCAGGTGAAAGGCACAGAAATATCCTCTTTACCGATGAAAAAAAATTCACGATTGAAGAACACTACAATAAGCAAAATGATAAAGTGTACGCTCACAGTTCTAAAGAAGCTGCTCAAGTGGTCGAAAAGGTACAACGTGGTTATCATGCTGCGCCAGTGATGGTTTGGTGGGGCGTGTCTTATCAAGGAGTCACAAAACTACATTTTTGTGAAAAAGCAGTGAAAACTTCAGCCAAAGTGTATCAAGATACAGTCTTGGATCATGTTATGAAACCTCTCAGCAATACACTTTTAAAAATATACCGTGGACTTTCCAGCAGGACTCTGCACCTAGTCACAAGGCACGAACTACCCAATCCTGGACTTGAAACCAACGTTCCGGACTTTATAAGAGCTGAAGACTGGCCCTCATCTAGCCCAGACCTCAACCCTTTAGACTTCAAATTATGGTCAGTTTTAGAGAACATGGCCTGCTCTAAACTACACGTCGACATTGAATCTCTTAAAAAATCTTTGGAGCAGTGGCGAAATTTCCCTTGGAAACAGTGCGTAAATCCATAGAATCGTGGCCAAACAGATTAAAGGCCTGTATAAAAGCCAAAGGTGGCCATTTCGAATAGAATATTTTTTTTATTATTTGCTGAGACTAATAAATATGTAGGTATAAATTTTAATAGTATTACATTACTTCATAAAAAATAAATGCATTTTCATTTGTAATAGAACTTATGGCCGGACTAGGTATACAGATAATTTGTGTGTTGCTCAAAAATTATCCTCGTCTGTTCTGGGATTCGAATCGAACACAGAATCAAGCACACAATTTGCGAGTACGATTGTATCGGACGGTCTACTAACATATTATGCATATACACTTCGAGTTTGTTGTCAGAGTCAGTCGAGCGGTATAAAATACGAGCGAATCAATTTTTTTTTCAAAGGGTTATCTTTTCGGAAAAGTTATTCAACATCATTCATCATTTACGCCTACAACTAGTCCACTGCTGAATATAGGACTCCCTAATAAATTGCAACAAAACTTTGTTGTCATTTTGGGGGGATTTTGCCATAGTTGCCACGCTTGGAAGGCGGGTAGGCAACCGCGGTTTTTTTATTCAGATGTTCTAGGAAGATGCTGCTGCCCATCTCCTTCTTTTTGTTTTCCTTCTGTCGACTTTGTCGTACACCCACGGGACGAGATGGGGTGGTAGATTCTCTTAAGCCGCCACCACACGGCCAAGAAAAGGCGTAAAAGTTATTAAAATATTGTATTATATAAAAATTGTGTAGCAAGTAAAATTTCACAAGAAAATTATTTATTCGTAGGTGCACCCCGGTGTACATTTGAAAGAAACTAAAACGAGCTGTGGGTTCTCCGTGCCGTGACCACAATAAAACAAAAAAATGTACATTCTTTGTGTGTTACTCAAGACCTGTGACTCAGCAGGCATAAAAAACTGACCGCGCCCGGTTTTTTACTATCATCTAATTAAAATATCCAATAGAGATTTGTTTGAATATGTTTTGGTAGGATTCCTATGCAGGACCAACCTAGACTGATTCCTGCATAATAATTCGGTGGTCCGCAGGGCTAGTCATTCTGCCGAGAAGCAGTTACAAAAATTACTGTGTTTCGGTCTAAAGGGCACTGAGAGCTAGTGTAATTATTGGGTATATGAGATTAAAGAACTGATGTCTCAGAGCAACGGGCGAAGTGCGGTGCCACACAGAAATGTTCAGGGTAGACATTGCACTAACCATCGGCGAAACGTTTTGCTAGTCTCGACTCTTTCTTCTATAAAAAATATGACAATCACTGCAAAACAATATAAATTGTTACTATCTTCTACTAAAACTATTATCACCATTAAATAATGTAATTCGTGTGGTTTATCTATTCTAACCTAAGGCCCAAGACACAATTGTGCAAGTACGTTGACTATTGAGCACCGGGGCTTTTGGCTGGTTTCAAACCCAGTACAATTCATCAGACATACACTAATGTCCGTGGCATGTGGTCGTCTAAAATGCTACATTCCTACATCATGTTGGTATTTCTCGAGAATTTTTCGAAGAATATTATTGAATATTAAAGAAGGTTTTTTTAAATTTATTTTACGATACCGTAATAAAGTAGATAAGTACTATTTTCTTGAAAATTGTCACATCGCTAGAGGCGACTAATATTTATACAGAAACAGAAACGCGTTATAACAGTTTGTAAATAAAAAAGAGAAAGGTGTTCCATTTTACATATAGTTTTTAAGGCAAATTGTATGTAATGTATATTCTCTCTGTCTGTCTGTCTGTATTCAGAAAAAATATCTTGAGCACGAGAAATCCCAAGTTGCCCTAAGTAATGTTGCGTAGAAGATTCATGAATGAATGTATGATGCTTTTACTAGAAAATCCCAAAAAGTATACACTACTACTACTTATATTAAGTATAACTGTATTGTAACACCATAATCAAAATATACAAAAATGTAAAAAATAAAATAAATAAAAGGTACTATGGGCGGCCTCATCGCTAAAAGCGATTTCTTCCAAGGAACCTTTGGATGGACAAAAACTAAAATTGAAGAAATAAGGACGGCAGTGTACATACAAATGGATAAAACAAATCAATAAACTACATAAGTAAAAGTTAAATAAACATAATATATACAAGATACAATATAATATTTCTATACTTAAATATATACGCGTATACGAGATATACAAACAGAAAGATAAATACAAAAATAATTATAGTTAATAATAATTTAAGACGGCGTATTTAGCAATGACAGATAGTGTTCCTCAACCAGGGTTTTAAAAATGGGCAGAGATTTGGCATGTCGGATAGGAAGAACATTACACAGTTTGGAAGTCTGCAGCGTGAACAAATTACCGTAAAGAACTGTGGAATGGACGGGAGTTTTTAATTGAAGAGTTTCAGAGGAGCGCGAGGATCGAAGATTAGAGAGGTGGAGAAACTCGAAACGTTCCTTATGGTAAATCGGGGAGAAGGGAATAAAAATTAGGGTGTGGAGAAGAGAAAGGATGTGTGCATTCCGGCGAAGGCGAATAGGATAGTAACCACTTGCCTATTGTGATGAAGGCCAAATATGAAACGGATGGAGAATTTTTAGAACCGCTCATAATAAGCATGAGCGGTTCTAAAAATTCCAGAATAGGGAGCAACAGTGATAGCGCGAGCGGAATTGGAAGTTGGAAGGAATACAGCTCCATTAAATACGACGTTCGGAAGGCAGCGCTAGTCAACCTTGGCAATCATCCTTGAGCTGCCTATAACTATGACCTGAGTTTTGCTGGCATTTACTTTCAGGCCACAAGACTTGCCACACTCAAGGATGCACTCAAGTAAAGGCTTTGCCTGAATGCTCAACGGGAGCCTGAGTGTCGATTTGTAATCATATGCATAGAGGTGGCAGGAAGAAGATCGTTAATTGGAGACAGAGTTAATGAAGATTGCAAAAGGAGACAAAACGCCGCCCTGAGGTACACCGGCACTCAGTTATCACCAAAAACAATTTTGTACTATCTAACTCGTGAAAAGTTTTCGCATAGCCTGTATAATATTTTTTTTTACTATGTTGGCCGTATAAATAAGGTTCATCATCATCATCATCACTTCAGCCTATCACTAGTCCACTGCTGAACATGGCCTCCCCCATAGATTGCAACAAAAGTTTGTAGCTCCCAATTTGGGATTTTGTCATAGTTGGCACGCTTGGCAGGCGGGTTGGCAACCGCAGTTTTTTTATTCATATTTTCCAGGAAGATGCTGCCCATCTCCTGGTTTTAATTTTCCCCATGTAGACTTTTACGACACCCACGGGATAAGATGGCGTGGTAGATTCTCTAAAGCCGCTACCACACGGCAAATAAGGTTATTATAATATCAATGACAACATGAGCAAAAATAGCAAAATGAACCAAACAAAGATATGGTGATCGCTGCCAAGCTATTCTAACATTTTTGTAAATAGTAAGTAGTCCGTATCATTGTAAGTCGTAATCTGAATCGAAAAAGAAAGCCCGCTGGGTTTCTTGCTAGTTCTTCCCACGTATGAGGCATGTTTCTTTCGAACCAGTGCTAAACTAGAGTAGAAAACGACATTCATTATTAATCGACGTACAAAAGAGCCATTCTGATGTAAGTTTTCCGGAAAGCAAAAGAGGAAGAAGAAGGGGTAGAACAGGAAGCAGAAGCCAGAGGTAGAAAGGTTACCGGCGCAAGAGGGAAAAGCATAGCTAGTTTTATTGTATTTGAATATGCATACAATCTAACTCGTCAAGTTTTGTATAAAATAACTAGACGAATAAATAAACTTGCAAAACTATGCTCAGTAGTGCAACGGTTACAGATGTTATTTTCCTTTATGTAACATAATATTTTATTTTATTATCATTATATTATTGCTGGAAATAGCTTGTGTTAATGAGATTTTTTTTCCAGATTTTCTGTCTTACTCAAATCAACCAAGGGGCTAATATAACAACACACATAGACACGAGAACCAATAATTAACTTTTTTACAAAAAATTGGTTTCGAATAGACGACGATTCGCCTCACGGCATAATGACCGCTAGACCACGCGATCGTCGCCTAGTATTATTAGCACATGTCATGTACTTTCTTCTTGTCTGGACACGTAAAAAATATTATTATTAATATATGCTATTATATTTCATAAAAAAGGAGGTCAATAGACTTTTCCAGACAGTTATATGTATGTGCCATATATATATATACTACGGCAAATTATTGGCGAAATTAGCAAATGACGTCATTACGCGGGGCTATGAAAATTATATTAGGTTTTTTTTTTAATTTTTGAAGTCTGACTCATGCTGCAATTTTTATCATTAACCAGTTGTAGGTCCACAGATGAACAAAGACCATATGATTTTGTTGCTCATATAGGCATTGAGTTATAATTTACTAGCTACTACATTATACCTCAATGCATATAGGGATGTTAATCGTACAAAACGTTCTTTCCCATGCGCTGTTTTATTCACTCCATTAGTCACTTCTTACGACATGAGGGAATGAATTCTCTTACGTCGTCACTCTATGTTAGAGTTGCCAACTGTACTGTTTTCCCAGGACATGTCCTACTTACTCGGGTATCCTCGATAGTTCCCAAGAAGCGTCCTGGGATTTTTGAAGCGCCCTATTAACATCCATTATTTTATAATTCCATAATTTAATTTATTATTAAATTAAAGATTGCTGTTAGTGGAGTTTCATTGACTCTGTTTTAGTCCGAATTAATTACTGCTTTTATAGTGCGTCCTGTTTATGCACAGAAATGTCCTGATACCCTCCACCTTCAAATCCTGGTTTTCAAAATTTGGGGATGGCCACCCTAGTGTACGCGTGCGTCCGTCAATATAAAGCGGCTACTTGATATAATAAAATATAGGTACTGTTCATCAACCATCTTCGTACCTGCGAAATGAAAACTAAAGTCCTTTTATAAATTCTTTCAAGCCTTTTTTTGGAGAAAGGTACGAGACTAGCAATACGTTCACCTGGTGGTAAGTGCAACGTCCGCCCATAGCAATGCTGTGTCACCCTAAACATTTCTGCGTGGCACCACACTGTGGCCGTCCCTCTGATTTGTCAGTTCTTAAGTCTTATATGCCCAGTGACTACACCAGCTCTCGGTACCCTTCAGACCGAAACAGTAATGTTTGCACACTGCTGCTTCAAGGCAGAATAACTGGCCCTGCGGTGGTAGGTACCTACCTAGACAGATTCCTGCAAAGGAATACTATCACCACTAAAAAAAAAATTTTTTTTGAAAAAATAAACGTATTTTTGGTTGTTATACATATAATAAGTATGATTTGTTATAGGATAATAATATATATATATTATCACAATAGTCTCTTAAACGAGATTATGTAGTATACATTGATTATATAAGTATTATGATTGCGCTCTTCTTTTTGTCTCGATACATTTACGATTATAATTAAAAAAAAATACTTAATATAGAAGTCCGAATTTGCGCATAAAATAAAAATTTGTTCGCTCAAAAAATGTCATGTGAATAAAATTATAGACCGTAAATCTTTACATATATTTTACTTTAAATTATTTATTCAAGATAACGAGATTTATTCGATTATAAAAAAATTATAGCAGATAACTCAATATCCTGAACTTTTCGTGATGATTGTAGTACCTAACACGCCTTTGTTAAATGTTAATGGCAGTCATTGCCAAACTGCACGATTAATTGTAATAGTTTCAATGATTAGTTCTGACGTGACACATCTCAATTGCATGAATACTGTAGCGCGTTTACGCTCCGCAGGGCACGTTTAGCTTTGAGCGTGACTTTAGATAATGTTAATTAAATATAGGTCAGATTCAATTTTCGTTTGAAGGAGGAAATGTATATGTTATTGCACCCCGCAACTTATTAGTGAAAATGAAAAGGAAATAAATTATTTGCCACCAGAAAATATCGCGTATACGAAGACTGCCGAGTCTTCGTATTTTCTGGTGGCGGCCAATTTATTTCCGCCTAAGGTTTTACTGATGGTAGGATTCGTATGCAGGAATCCGTCTAGGTAGGTACCACCCCAGGGCCAGTTATTCTGCCGTGAAGCAGTAGTGTGCAAACATTACTGTGCTTCGGTTTGAAGGGCACTGTGAGCTAGCGTAATCACAGGGCATATGAGACTTAAGAACTGATGTCTCAGGGTGATGGGCACAGTGAGGTGTCACACAGAAATGTTCTGGGTGACACAGCATTTGTTATGGGCAGACTTACCATCACTTACCATCAGGTGAACGTTTTGCTTGTTTCATCACTTTATTCCATAACCACCCCCCACCCCCATAGTTGGCCACAAAAGTTAGTAGCTCTCATTTCGGGGAGGTTTTGCCATAGTTGCCACGCTTAGCAGGCGGGTTGGCAACCGCAGTTTATTTATTCAGATGTTCCAGGAAGGTGCTGCTGCCCATCTCCTAGTTTTTATTTTGCCCCTGTCGACTTTTACGACACCCACGTGATGAGATGGGTTGGTAGATACTTTTAATCCGTCACCACAAACACTAACAAGTTATGATTAAGAAATACTTTAAGTAAATTAAACATGCTTTTATCTGCCTGTCCAGAGACTATTTGTTTCATCTTAACGTCACTTACACTATCTATGCGAACAATAGATGTAAGCTGTAAGTAAAAAAAAAACGATAAAAATAATACTTCATTGTCATTGAAATGACATTTTCTTCATAAGTTATATTTTACACATTAATTGAAGAATAAAGCACTGAATATTAAAAATACTTAATGTACTTAAAAGCAATAATTTAGTATTTTTTAAGAATTATACGAATTGACGAAGTTATCTCACTACGATTAATACCCTACGGTATTAACGATTATTGAACACGCTAATCTCAGAAGAATTTCAGCCTATCATTTTTCATTTTTGAATTGTCTATCAAGCCACGGTACTAAGGTTACTAAACTCACACCACGACAAGACGAGAAACCTTGGGGCCCCTCCACATTGGGTCTCGTCGTGTCGGTTACGGCTGGACCTTAATTAGCCGGATCGCCAAGCGTGGCGATTAGGGAATATCCTCTCGACATTTAAGAAGCCTATGTCCAGCAGGTATCTACTAAGTATTTCTTTCACTATATAAGGGTTCTCGATTTAAAAACAAAAGTGGGCCTTGATGATAATAAAACACCCGATAAAAATAATACTTTATTTTCATTTAAACAACTTTTTATTTTTTCATTATATATCTTTATATACATACATATTCATTGAAGAAAACTAAAAATTGATCCGGATTTCCTATAACACCAAGACGTTTCATGTTCTGTGACCACGGGTGCAGTAAAGAGCACGAAACGTCGGGATTATAGTAAAATTAAACGCGATAGAATCGGTAAATTTTAGTTTTATTCAACGAAGTTTTCGCAAAATATAACAAATCATTACATACATATTAATCTAAGTAAAAAAAAATATGAATAGTAATACTTAGCGTTAGGAGCAATTGATTTCGTCAAGAACTCGTGATCAATTGCCAGACCTTCACTGTTTTGTCTTTACTGGCCGTTATCAGACTATTCGAGGATACATCCAGATAAATACTTATGATTGAATCTGAAACAAAAAAAGTTTATATATTCATAATTGAACTCTTTTCAACCAGAGATTTCCGATTTTGTACATATCATATGCACTGAAATGAAGCAATTTGAAAAATAGCCGAAATAATAAAATAATGAACCAACCACATCCTAGCATAAGCGTAAAGCTTAGTTGGAGTGGTTAACAGGAATATTAGTAATTTTATTATTATTGTAACATTGCTAGTATTCCTTTAAAAAAATCCTTATAATATTATAAAAGTGTAATTTATACTTCATAGTTCACGTCTATATCCTGTAATACAAAACTTGTCAAATTCGGCGAGGTCGATAAGGTATAATTAGGTCGATAATAATTAAGTTAAGTATAATACCACGTAGTTAAAGCTTTATAATGACTGTTTGTGGCCAAATAAATAAAATAATAAAGTTTTTATGTTTGTCATTTAGACTGACTAGTTTTAATGAAATTTGGCATAGATACATTTTGTTATGGAAAATGTTATAGGACACTTTTTATTATAAAAAAAAAAATATTTTTTAAATTTTAGTTCACGCCGAGCGAAGCGGGAGAACGAGTCTCCCCTGCCGACGGCATTATGTTTAGTATTTGTCTTATAGTACCCTATTTATTTTATCTTATTTTATATATTTATTGTTGCCGTTTGGTGGCGGCTCGTTAAAAGAATATTACCACTCCATGTCATCCAATGGCTCTCGTAAAAGGCGAGTAAGGAATTACTCTGCACTGTGCACCCAACAGCACTTTGTGGCGATGGGCTCACCACCTATCACACCAAGTGCATTATTTTGTTTTGGTGAAACGTGGATTGTGGCAGTCATCTGTTTTTGCAGTGAGTGCCCAGTCTCTGCCTACCCCTTATGGGATACAGTCATGATCTTATGTATGTATGTATATATTTGTCTATATATTCATATACAGGGTCATTCGTAATGTCCTATACATCCCGGCAGGCTGGCCTTAGGGATGATGTGTATATGCCCCAAAAAACAAAATGAGCCTCGTAGCGTGATACCTGTAAGAGATATGTCGACTTAAAGAATTTGCTTAAAACTCATAGGTGACCCTGATAAACAGCTGATCAAGGCAATGAACACATAAATTTAATTGGGCGTTTTACCATTGAGCTGCCATCAAAAGAACTCGCAAGTAGTAGGATAACATGAAGCCTAAGGAAATCTGTTGCGAAGTAAATCTGTTGGTAAGACACCGTAGTAGGGTAACATAAATTAAATGGAGAATAAAACGTATTTTGAATTTGTCTGGTTCGGGGCAACGACTTTCTGAGTTAGGGTTGCGTAAAGTTTTACATAAGAAATAATTTCAAAGTTATGTATGGACATTTTAAGTATTCAATTTTGTCATTAAAGTTTCACCGTTGAATTTATCAGATCAAAGTAGCATGGGTAGGTGCCGGGATGTTATAGCAATTATGAATAAGGTTGTATATCCCAACCAGACAAGAAAACGATAGAATTGTCCCGGTAATAATAATTTATATTAATTAAACAATACAATTAAATATTATAGTCATTAACCGGCAGCGCAGTATGCAGATTTTAAGCTATTGTTTTATTTTATTAAAAATGTATACAAGAGATGGTAAGAAGTTCGATCCTGTCAAATGATTAATTTTACGTGATGAATTTCTTAATTGCACTTGTTCTTTTTAATAAGCATGTTCCGTCTAAACCCGTTTTGTTTGCTTTTTCTTGTATTCACGATGAGTAAAAAGAGGGCGTTATATTTGTCGTTAAAAGTTGGTATTAGAACAACAGCCCCATCATGTTGGTAATTAAACTTCTTATTTCCGTGGTGTCTATGTGACACATCATGAGATTTTTTAAGCTTACAACTCCCGACACTATGGGGCGTAGCCCCTTCATGTTGATACTCCAACTTCCCATTTTCATGGTTACGAGGTATTATATTATGGCCACGTCATTATCTCTGACACTATGGGGCTCCTCTTAGTACTAGTTACCTATTTGAATGATACACTGTCGGTGTCGTTATTGGCATTTACCAAGTGACCATAGGCGTCCACCTACTGACTGTCTTTATACTGTGACATTACAGAATAGCGATAATTTTCTGTACAATGTGTAGTTGACAATATAGTATTTTTTCCCTAACTGTTATCAGTTCTATGTGCTATATGGCCGACACTTTGCCACTTCAGATTGCTGATCCCTAGGCTGTCAGTTATTCTTGTTCGGCGGCGGAATTCATCGTTACAGATTCTGTTGTGCAGAAGAACATCGAGGATAGTCGTTTCCGTAGCCCGATGAGCGATTTTCAGCTCCCCTATGCGGTCTGCAGTGCAGTGTCGTCCAGTTTCGGAATTCGAAATTGAACAACACAAATTAGTAAAATCTTTCCGATCGTGCGAATTCAAATTGCCTCTTTCACAATATACACGGTAAACGAGTTTTTTTACTTACCACTATGAGCTTTTTGTTCGTCGACTTGCGTGACGGTGACCATATTCCACTGCAACAATGTTCCAGCGCTGTCACCGAGCCACAGAGTACTGGAGTCGTCCCAGCAGAGCGACGTAATCGATTCTGACATACGCTTATGATACACCTGAAATAATTACTTAAATTTAAATACATATATAGACCGTTGGTTTTTAAATACTGCTACTTATTAAAAAATCAAATACGAAACTATCAGAGGATGGTAATCGCGCCCATTGATGAAGCCAAGTTAATTTTGATCGAAGGATCCAACTCGGTTGGGCAGCATTCGTGAAACTGCGTCATACCTGCTCGTCGCGTATACCTCAATGCCTCAAAACAAATTCTACAACCAGTCGTGTTGCAAGTGATGACATACGGAACCGAGACGTGGTCCTTCACTGAAGGTCGGATGAAGAAGCTCAGAGTCGACTTTTGTTTGACTTTAACAAAGTGGAATTTAACAAGTTTTATTCATACATACATACAAATAGTCACGCGTTTTCCCCATATGAGGCATAGATAGAGGCCACTCACGTAGCCCACTATTCGCCCTCGCGGGAAACGAGACCACGTCGCCGTTCGTGCAATACCTTAGTCGCCTCTTACGACACCTCGGTAGAAAAGAGGCAGGTGCTATTCTACTCTGCCGGATATTTGGCCTCGTATTAAGCATTTAGAAATTACTAAAAAAGTTCCTAACTACTATGGAGAGTAGAGATAGGGAGGAACGACTCCATATAACAAATGTGTCCGAAATTGATTAAAATTACGATGGCGCCAATTGCCAACTGCCAATTTGTAATGAAGCGCTAAATTTGAAGTGTTATAATATTTATTTATATTTGTTGTCTCAAGTTATACCGCGGTAACTTTCACTGCACTGCGTTAATAAAAGTGACGGAACGAGCAAAACATTTACCTGATGGTAAGTCCAACGTCTGCCCATAACAAATGCTGTGTCACCGAGAACAGTGTGAAACCACAATGCGCCCGTCACCCTGAGACATCAGTTCTAAAGTATCATATGCCCAGTGATTAAGCTAGCTCTCAGTGCCCTTCAAACCGAGTAATATTTTGACACTACTGCTTCACGCCAGAATAACTGACCCTCTATATTTAAGTAATTTCCTTTAGCATAATTCACTTAATCTAATACCGTTAACTTCAGGTCATACATTTTGATACATTAGCGCCATTTAGTTAATTTTGGAACCCTTATTGTGTATTTGTCGGATACTTTTCCATGAATGAATTTCTGTAAGTCTTCGTACACTTACTTACGTACTTCTAATCTCTTCTCTCTACAATATACTATTCTATATAACTAATACATACATAGACTAAAACACGTTACTTTAAAAGTATGAACGTTTTGATTTAAAATTGCTCTCTTGAAAAGTTGTAATTTTGAAGATATCTGTTCTTTACTTTGCGATTATTAATACTGTTGTAAATCAGACAATCGCTTATTATTAGTGCTCATATTTAAGCATTTAATCGCATGCATACATTTGAACATTTCTTTACTTACCGAGTGGAAAACGTTCAGATCTGTAACATACATATCACCATCTTCACTGGCCGTTACAATACTGTCCCCGGATAGAACGAACGAAACTCCGCAAACAGGCGATGAATGGATTTTTACTTTGTTCATCAGCTCCTTGGACGTGAAGTTCCATATAAAGACTTCGCCGTCACTCGTTCCTGTTATTATATCTAGTCCGATACGCCGATACCTGATGGAAAAGAGATTAATGTCATTCATTCATTCATCGTACATATCTTCATCCACTGGAAAAAGGACATTCATGAAATTGAAATAAAACATTTAAATTGATGCTTGTGATGGCGGCGTAGGAAAATCTGCCATTCAATGTCATCCCGTGGGGGGTGTCGTAAAAGTTGCGAAAGGGAACCGCCTAGAAACTTTCATGCCTTCCGATAGGTGGAGGAATAACTACCTCGAAAAGTATCAGACCGGTGACAGGTCGCAGCTGCAGAGAAACGTCTGGTGCTGCGATCACCAATCCGCCTACCAAAAGTGATGATTACGGCGAATCCAGGTGGGATCTTGGAAGAGGCCTATGTACAGCTGTGGACTATAAATAGGCTGATAAAGAAAATGTTCATTGATAGTACCTATATTACCTATTAGTTAATATAGATACTATCTATATTACTGGATCACTGACTATTATTTGGTATGCCCCTATGAAATTAAGATTATTAATCTGGATCGGAGCTGTTCAAAACATGTTTTACTGATGGAAGGGCCACTGCAATGCCAGTTATTCTGTCGTCAATGAGTGGTATCCCCAAACGCCATTGTGTTTCAGTTCGGAGAACACCAAAGCTAGTATAATTACAGGTCATAAATAACATCAGGTGACGCCAACGTTAAGAATCCAATCGCGCACCTGCGCATAGTGTGGTAGTATTGTCTCAGTAGCCAGTCACGCGTTTGCGTAGCAAAGTTGCGGCTCAGTATTTATTCTTAGTTTTATTTGCCCTTATTTCTACGGCGAGGCAATAACTATCAACAAATTCTCACGTGAAAGGCAGCGAAAGTGTAAAGAACCGATGTCATATAGTGAAGAGCGCAATGCGTTCTTTTAAAAAAAAACAGTCGATAGTGGGAAACATCATCGTACTGTTGTGGGAAAGAGGGGCACTCACCATCAGCTGAACGACTCGCTTCATCACATATAAACAAAAAGATAGACAGAGACCGCACCGCCGTAATTTTGGTGGATTCAATACTCGTAAATTCTTACTCCCCATTGCGTTCCCACGAGCTACACGAATTAAGACTGTCCATACAATACCGCCTATTATATTATATAATATGCAATGCTGTCACTATACTGTTCGTGGGAACGCAATGGGGAGTAAGAATTTTTTGACTCTTATCAAAAAGGCGTCAACGTGGTTCGCCACTCGTCACGTCTCGTTTCTCGCGAGGGCGAAAATTGGGTTATGTGAGTAACCTCTGCCTATCCTTATATGGGAAAAAGACGTGACTGTATGTAACTTCAATTCGAAAGTGTTTTTTTGGAATTTAAGCGCAAGTTTTAGTATTTGGCGTGTTATGACCGAAATTATGCACACGTACTAAGTTGTCGATGACAATGTAATAATTTCATGACTTTGACCTGGTATGCTCACCAGGTCAAAGTCATCTCATCATCTCATTGTTGTTGAAGCGAGTTTTTTTTAAGTTTTTACACTATAATATGATTATACCTTGACCTGTATGTATGTATGTAACTAACAATTTAATAATAAAATATTTCAATTAAATTTTCATCCTCTTACAGATATCCCAATGATTTGAATTTGCGCACGTATTATGGATCGATGACAATATAATACTAGGTGGATTGAAAAGTACTCGGCCTAACACAGATCCATTCAATTCTAAAAATCAAATCTACCCACATTATTTAGTTCAGTTCAGACTAGTTCATTGTGTGAAGTTCGAAACGTGTGCGATAATTAGTTGTGATTTTATAAATTTATTAACAAAGTAATCGGTCATAATTTCCGCGAATGGAGCAAATCGAGCAGCGTGCCGTCATTAAGTACCTCCATAAGGGGCTATCATCAAAAGCCATCCATGATGACATGGTCAGTACATTAGGCGATTGTGCTCTGTCATATTCATCCGTCAAAAAATGGATAGCAGAATTTAAGCGTGGTAGAGAGAGTGTGAAAGATGAACCCCGCTCTGGAAGGCCTTCGACGTCAACTACTGACGAAAATATTTAAAAGTACTTGATTTAATAATGGGAGACCGCAGATTAAAAATTAGAGAGATAGCCGAGATTATAGGCAGCTCTTATGAACGAACTCAAAACATCATTGTCAACGAGTTGGGTTTCCACAAGGTGTCTGAGAGGTGGGTTCCGCGACTGCTTTCAGTTGAACAAAAAAGGACGCGATTGACTATTTCACGCGACTGTTTGGAGTTATTTGAAGCCGATGCAGATGATTTTTTGAATCGTTTTGTTACTATGGACGAAACATGGGTTCATTACTGTACACCGGAAACAAAACAACAATCAAAACAGTGGAGAAGACCTGGTTCACCACCCCCTAAAAAGGCTAAGTCGATTTTGTCGGCAAATAAGGATGATGGCTTCAGTATTCTGGGACTCGAAAGGTGTGATTATGATTGATTATCTTGAAAGGGGTCAGACTATAAACTCTGATTACTACTGCACCTTACTACGTCGTTTACGAGAGGAAATAAAAGAAAAACGTCGAGGAATGCTCAGAAGAAAAGTCCTGTTTCATCAAGATAACGCCCGTGTTCACACGTCAGTACAGTCAATGGCTGGAATTCACAACTGTGGCTTTGAACTGTTACCGCATCCGCCGTATTCACCTGATCTGGCACCATCAGACTTCTTTCTGTTCCCTAACCTAAAAAAGCACTTGGGAGGTCAAAGATTTTCGACAAACGACGAGGTCAAAGCAGCTGTAGACGCATATTTTGACTCTAAGGAAGAATCATTTTTTTTAACGGTCTAAATGCTTGGAAGGGGAGGTGGCAAAAGTGTATTGAACTTGATGGTGATTATGTAGAAAAATAAAAATATAACTGATTTAGTATGTGTTTATTTTCTTGGTTAGGCCGAGTACTTTTCAATCCACCCTCGTAATTTGTTTACTTTTACCCGCATTCTCACCAGGACCACGAAGTTTCATTGGTCTTAAAGCACGTTTTTTAAGCTATGATATAATTTTTGTATAAAACGTTACATCCCAACGCTACCCACCTGTGAGTGACTGTGGTAATCTTTCCATCGTGATCGAATTCGGCTTTTAAGCCACGTAGGGCTTGACCCAATTTGCCTACATTGCCCCACACCCGTACCACTCCATCCCATCCACCGGATATTAAGAAACGTTCTGAAATAAAAACAACACATTAAGAACAGAAATATGCTGGTGGTAGGATTCCTTTGCAGGAATCCGTCTAGGTAGGTACCACGACACGGCCAGTTATTCTGCCGTGAAGTAGTAGTGTGCAAACATTACTGTGTTTCGGTTTGAAGGGCACTGTGAGCTATTGTAATCACTGGGCATATGAGACTGAGATGATGGTGACACAGCATTTGTTGTGGGCAGATGTTGCACTTACCATCAGGTGAACGTTTTGCTCGTTTCATCACTTTATCGAATAAAAAAAAAGTAGGCATCTTGGTCATAGGCCTCTCGCGATTGTTTTCCGTATACCCCCTGAATAATGAATTTTTTACCCAACCCTTAAACAATATATAGATCGACAGTATGACTTTGTTCACATGGAGGGGGGGGGGGGGGGGGGAATACTGGTTTTATTCTGAATTGTTACTATGATATGATTATGAACGTTCAAGAACCCAAAACTAAAGTTGATCCACGTCAACACTGCCTTTGTTTGATTATTTATATATATTTTATATATATATATATATATATATATATATATATAAATTAACACCACAGCGGGGGAAAAATCAATGACATAGAAAGCTGGAGTGGAAAATATATTTGTTGCTTCTAGAGGAAGTTTTGACAAGTCTGGAAAAAAGGCTTCTACTACTCTACTCAGATTCAGAGGCAGTGTTTTCTTAAAATACAATTGTAATTTCGGTTATGCAAGTATTAACAGCAGGTGATCGAAACCAGGACGCCGCGCCACTACTCTTATCCATTTTCGTAAACATACAAAGCCGTGCGACATAGGTTACCATAAATGTGTTTTGTAAAACTGGTGCTATGACTCCTATGCAGGAATGTCGCTGGGCCAATTATTCTGCAGTGAAGCGATAGTTTGCGAACATTACTGTTTTTCGGTCTGAAGGACAGTGTCAGCCTAAGACATCAGTTCTTGTCGCAGTGTGTTGTCACACAGAAATCTTCACGGGGTACAATTAATTCTGTGCCGTTTACTATGGGCCGTGTGGTTGCGGGCTTAAGAGATTCTACCACCCCATCTCATCCCGTGGGTGTCGTAAAAGTCGACTGAGGGAAAATAAAAACTCGGAGATGGCAGCAGCATCTCCCTGGAACATCTGAATAAATAAACTGCGGTTGCCAGCCCGCCTGCCAAGCGTGGCAACTAAGGCAAAATCCCCCCAAAATGAGAGCTACTAACCTTTGTGGCAATCTATGGGGGAGGCCTATGTTTAGCAGTGAACTGGTAGTAGGCTGAAATGATGATGATGATGATGATGATTTTACTATGGGCACACGTTGCACTTACCACCAGGTGAACGATTTGCAAGAGTCGTCACTGTCTCCTTTAAAAACATATAATAATACCTTTCTTTAACCACAGTAAGCAACTGACGGAATCATCGTGTGCGCGAAAACTTTCAACGACACGTCCATATTCAACGTTGTACAAGTATCTGAAAACAAAAAGATTAATCATTAGCATTTTTTTTATATTGAATAATGTGACAAAATGAGTAAAACGTTCATCCGATGGTAAGTGCAACGTCTGTCCATAACAAATCCTGTGTCACCCAGAGACATACCTCACTTACCTGAGAGTTTCTTGCCGGTTCATCTCTGAGGTCTTATTTTTTGAATCGGTGTAGATTTTAACATTCATAAGAGCTTTATACAAGCCCAAAATGAATAAAGAAATTTTGACTTTGACATGAGTTCTTCGGTCTCATATGCCCCGTGATTACACTAGCTCTCAGTGCCCTTTAGACCGAAACACAGTAATGTTTGCACACTTTTATTTTACGGCAGACTACCTGGCCCTGGGGCGGTACCTACCTAGACGGATTCCTGCATAGGAATCCTACCTACGGCGTCACACGGAAATATTCTGGGTGACACAGCATTTGTTATGGACAGACGTTGCGCTTACCTTATCAGGTAAACGTTTTGCTCGTTTCGTCACTGTATCCAAAAAAAAAATCACGATTCACGATAAATTTTAAAATGTATACTATAACCCTCCCAAAACGGAGGGAGGGCTACAGTGGAACATTTATAGGCTGTTACTGAAGGATTCTTTACAAGAATTACTTATATGATTATTAGCTAAGCTGTAACTATTAACTACCACCTGATGCCCACGACTATGTCCGTTTTTTTTTTAAATCCCGTAGGAATATTTGAATTTTCGGGATAAAAGTATCCCATGTCCGTCTCCAGGATGCTGTGCCAAATTTCGGCAAGATCGGTTCAGCTGTAGAACCGTGAAAAGATAACAAACAGACAGAGGGACAGAGAAAGTTAGTTTTTAGCATTTAAAATATTAGTATAAGATGTAGTGTTTTGGAAAAATCAAACGCGAAACAAAAATTAAAACAAAAAATAATACGCAAAAAAAAATTTTGATTCCTGAAATTTATATTTATCTTATACTATACATCTATTTTGCCTTCGGGCTCCAACCAGTCTCTCTCCATCTTAATTTTCTTCCATTTCATTCATTAAGTAGCTGATCGTAGCAAAACAATGAAAAATATTCCGGCTAATCTCCGAAACGACTGAACCGATTTTGACGAGACTTTCATTGATAGATAGCTCATATTATAGCGGTTAACTTAGGCTACTTTAATTTTAGAAGAAAAAATTAAGGTTTCCGCGCAAAAAAAATAAAACCCCAAAATCCGATTCAAATAGGGAAGTATATATTATATATATCATCGGCTTTTTTACGCGGATGGAACCACGGGGTACAGCTAGTACGTACCTAATTAAAAGTGAAGATAATATTTTTTTTATTTTACAGCAGTAATAGATATTGAATATTAGCATTTACCCAATAACAATAATATGCGTTACAAATACTTTAAAATCAATAAAAAAAAACAGTTAATGAATTACAGCCGAATTTCGACCATTTAGCGACCACAAGTATTATGTTATTACCACTTTTTTCTTACATTTCATTGTCCCATGAACCAGCTGCAACCGTATGTTCATCGACCATAACGCAAGAACTTAATGGCGTAGAGCACAACACTACGCTCCTCATCTGTTTCCCTGGTACCAAATCGTACACCTTCAGTGTACCATCTTTACCAACAGAAATAATTCTCGTTCCATGTCGAAGCACGCACGTCACAGCTTCCTTATGTAATCTTATTGTATCGATGCATTCCATTCTGACCGGGCGATATTCATGTTTTTGCTTATAAAACGGTGTTGGAATTTGTTGCATAACTTTTCTTACATGGGGTTTAGTAAACAGTTGCTTAGGCACTTGACCGAACTCCATTATTTGCACCTCTAGCGCGTGTCTGTCGTTCATGTCGTCGATGCATTCGAGATCTACCGAACCCTCGTAGCAGACGTGATGAAATACTGAAATGCATAAAAACGACGAACTTTTTATACTATAATACGAAGAAGCCGCATATACTCGTTATCTCACATTAAGTCTTAAACGTAAATGATGACGACCGTAGTCTAGTGGTAAGCATGCCTGAGTTCTACGCTGCGGGTCCTGTGTTCGAGTCACAGCCGCAATCTCCGCCGCGATATCTCAGGCGCAGTGTGATTCAACCTTTTTTTTTATTATTGTATAAAGTGATGAAACGAGCAAAACGTTTACCTGAGGTAAGTGCCAACGTCTGCCCATAACAAATGCTGTGTCACCTAGAAAATTTCTGTGTGACACCTCACTGTGCCCATCACCCTGAGACATCAGTTCTTAAGTCTCATATGCCCTATGATTACGCTAGCTCACAGTGCCCTTCAAACCGAAACACAGTAATGTTTGCACACTACTGCTTCACGGCAGAATAACTGGCCCTGTGGTGGTACCTACCTAGACGGATTCCTGCACAGGAATCCTACCACCAGTTAACCAGTAAAACTAGTAAAACCTTCCGGATGACAAGGCATTTGTTATGAGCAGACGGTGCACTTACTATCAGGTGAATTCTCAATGTTTTGCTTGTATTGCATAAAACAATTGCCAATTAGAAGATCCATATTCGATAGGAACTCATCACTAATCAGTCACTAATCAGGCACCGTCGCAGAATATTTACATTGAGACGGTTCGCATATCAATGAAATTATTTTAAAAAAACCAACCATTATTAGCGTTCACAGCTTCTTCGCCTCTTTGCTTATAGCCAAAAATGAGATCAATCCATAAATGCAGATGTCTAGAAACATAGTCAGATTCTAGAGCTTCACGTAGCTTCGACACAAACTCCTCTGGCGTTTGTGCCCACTGCGGAAGCGTGACATCATTCACTTTAGAACCGTCGTAACGCTCTCCAAAGTCAATATCATATTTATTAACTAGAAAGTCACCTTTCGCACTGGTGTCATAAAACTCTGGAACTAATTCCTATAAACGATGACAAAATATTAATAACAGATCAATCTCACAAATCTTTAAAGATGTCTACTTACTAAACATACAACTCCATGAATATTATAGTATGAATCTAATTATTTCTAGACAGACTTTTTTACCTTTTCTAGGTCAAAAATGTCCTGAATCTAAATCACCGTCGGCTTGCCGAGGGCCGAACAACAAAGGTTGCCAAATCTACTATACAATATAATATCGTACTATATCTTGGGCTGTAATACTTTTTTTTATTGAATAAAGTGACGAAACGAGCAAAATGTTCACCTGATGGCAAGTGCAACGTCTGCCCATAACAAAAGCTGTGTCACCCAGAACATTTCTGTGGCACAACATACTGCGCCCGTCACCCTGAGACATCAATTCTTAAGTCTGATATGCAGACTATACTGTTGGTAACACATATTTTTTTACTGGTGGCAGGATTCCTTCTGCAGGACTCCGTCTAGGCAGGTACCACCCCAGGGCCAGTTATTCTGTCGTGAAGCAGTAGTGTGCAAACATTACTGTGTTTCGGTTTGAAGGGCACTGTGAGCTAGCGTAATCACTGGGCATATGAGACTTAAGAACCTATGTCTCAGGGTGATGGGCACAGTGTAGTGTCACACAGAAATTTTCTGGGTGGCACAGCATTTGTTATGGGCAGACGTTGCACTTACCATCAGGTGAACGTTTTACTCGTTTCATCACTTATGCTATAAAAAAAATATAGTACCTAGCCAGATCTACTATATTCGACAAATTAAAAATTAATTAGTACGTATAATAACTTTAAAGAAGCAATTGAACCAATAAAATACTTTTTTGTATAATTCGCCAAGGACGTTAAGCCCGAATCGGCCCACCTTGGTGGTTGCGTGCGAAAAATGTATCAATTAAAAAAAATTATATATATAGTTTATGCTATATGCGCTTTATGCTTACTCGCTACAATACTCACGACTTTATATATTACTAGCGATCCGCCCCGGCATCGCACGGGTAGATAGATATTTAAAAGATAAATAAGTACTTTACAAGCACACAACAGAACAACAACAATCCCTTCACTAACATTTTTTGTAGCGACTATGCTCATCGGCGAATCTGGAGCTGGTCAGGTAAGATTAAGTTACCAAAATAATGTTTTATTTATGGGGAACATATGCCATGTAAGTTTAGTGGCACAGAGCTTCCTTGTAAACAATATTTGATGTCGCGTTAGAAAAAAAAAAGACCGCTCTCGAGCGCTGCGCAAAAAGAGAGCCGCGCACATCGATGATGTCCAAGTCGCATGAATCCGGGCGTCGCGGCGTTCAATACACATTGCAGCATTTTTCTTACTTTTAGCATTTTTATACCCGTCTTAACTTCTAAACGATAGGTCCGATTCAAATAATTTAAAGAGGAATTTACATGTACATAATCAACCTTGACTATAAAACTATTTAGTAGGATAAGGATTAATATTATGATACGAATAATTATATAATGATAAAACGTACTCACGAATGAAAGAGCAATCCTAGTGTTGAGCTTAGTTTTTTTAAAGAGAGAAAAAATTGTGCTCTCTGTATCTGACCAAACAAAAACTATCGTAGAATTCTCGTGGACAAAATAACTAATCGAAACTTGAGATGCAGATGATTCGAAATGATTCAGATTAAGATTAAGCAAAGAGAGTGTAGCTCTGGGGCTAGGCGCTCGCTTTAAATTTCATAGTAAGCGAGTGAACTGGGTTCGATCCCGGTGCCGGCACACTAAAATTGTTAATTGCAATTTGAACTGCTGATTTACCACGTGCTCGGCGGTGAAGGAAAACATCGTGAGGAAACCTGCATGTCTGAGAAATAAAGACCCGCATTGGAGCAGTGTGGCGGATTCTTCCTAGCTCCAAAACCCTCTCAGAAATGAGAGGAAGCCTGTTCTCAGCAGTGGGACATTTATAGGCTGAAACTTTACTTACTTTACTACTTAAATAATATAAACATACTCAAAATTTCGTCAAAAAGTACATTCTTAGTTTATTTTAAATACCTTAAAATCAGACATGTTCCTCAAACAGTTATTGTACACATCACGCACCGAATTGAACATTCTATCGGGGTGGTCAAATTTCCCATTTTGTAAACACAACATGTAACGTGGATATTTTCGAACCTTTAAACATTTACAATACAATTAAAGTTGTTTAATACAATAATTAAATAACTAATATAGTAAATAACTTTTAACTTACAAGATAAAACAACACTAGTCCCGGGGCAGAATAATGGGATCCATACAAAAATTTAGGTTCGTTCATTTCGTTATACCTTTCCTTTAATTTTTCCAATCGCTCAGGGTTCAGTGCACCCATTGGTTTCGATAAATCTCGAAATGTATCAGCATTGGATAGGTCTAATTCTTCTGATGTATAATCAGCAATTACCCATGGAAATACTGGATACTGGGTGAGATCGTTTTTACTTCTATCTGCAAGGCTAAAATAATTTTTTGACTGAATACATACAATTGGATTTATAGGCGGTAATATTATCTAATAATTACATTAATCTGTGTTATAGAAAGGATAGAAAAATGCAATCTAAACAATTACTAGTTTTCATAATAAAGCCATAATGTGTATAACTTTATTACTCTTATTTACGTACAACCAACTTAAAAAGATGCTTTCGTAATAGTAAGCTTAAATGCATACAAAAAAAAAACGTTTTGACTTTGACTCTGTTAACAGAAATTACCAAAACTGAAATGATTACTGGCAAGAAATTAAATAAAAAAGTAAACTTATAGTTACATAATTTTTAATCCTGCTAACACTCACGCTCAGTTCAATGTACCTACCAACTGATGGGTCCGAGGTTTGAATCAAAGCCAAAGCTTGTATTTGTGCAATCTACAAAATATTTGTATTTATGTGTATTTGTAGGCATCTGGTAATGAGCGTCTAGCAGTGGACTAATAACAATTTTACGATGATAAAATATACACACACCGGCACAATTAGCCGAACACAAAACCTTTTTATGTTTAAATGTTACCTTTTTATTTAAAACTTTAATTTAAAAATGGAACATAAGGCGCCAGTAATTTTTTCATCGATTTGTTCCTGTTTCCCGGTAATATTGATTTGTTAGTGGTTCGAGCAAGGTCTGAGAAGAAATTTGAAAGTTTTATAAATTCGACAAATTCTCAATTTTATTGGTAAAAGTTATTTTTTTCGTGTGAATAGTAGGCACCTTAGTTGAAATAAACGAAATATGCCCGATTTAACACCACCAGAGATTATAAGGACAGATGAAATGCGAAGAATTGTTCATACGTACAGATCCATTGCCGCCAGACTGCAGCAATCAATTTCAACGACTCATCGCAGTATTCGACGGTACCGGTTGATTGATTCTTTTGTGAAGAGGGAGAAAAAAGTGCACTTCATGGAAGGATGACCGTTTTCTACAACTTCGAGCTCGCAAGAACACGCGGGTAACGTCTGTGCAGGCCCGAATTGAGCTTGAAGTCGTGCGAGGAGTGCGAGTGAGCGAGTGTACAGTTCACAAAAGATTTGAAGAAGTGGACATAAAGTCAAAGTCAAAACTTCTTTATTCAGTTTAGGCTTGCTTAAATATCTTATGAATGTCAAAATCTACACTGATTCAAAAAATAAGACCTTCTCAAAGAAGAACCGGCAAGAAACTCTGGGATCTTTTGGTAGCCAGGGGAATTGCAAGTGCAGAGTAAGAGTCATTTCTACACCTGGCTGTCCTCTATGTAATGATCTATTTCATAATACGCTTTTTCTAATAATGTCTTCTTGACAAGTTTGTTGAATTCTATGTCAGTTTTTTGAGTCACACTTTTAGGAATTTTGGTCAACCTAGACTAAACAGGAACCTCTAGCGTGTCACCTCGGCTTATTCTACAGGAAACAATATTTTTTTTTATTTAATAAATTCATGTGTTTCCGCACGTATATTACATTTTCATAAATATAAAAAGACGGAAGTGTTAAAATATTACTATCCTTGAATAGTTCTAGCAGCGACACGTGAGGACCCAAGTTATATATTGCCCGAAATGCTTGTTTTTGCAAAATTAATATTGTTTCCAGACCGGCCGCGGATCCTCACAATAATACGCCATAGGACATAATACTGTGGAAGTATGCAAAATAGACTATTTTCGAGACTAGAGTCAACTATCAAATCCTTCTAATAGCATAAATGGCAGAACTTAATTTTTAAGCCATTTTTTCAATATGTGCTCCCCGCTGTAGCTTGGAATTAAAAGCGATTCCAAGAAATACAGTTGAATTTTGAAAAGAAAGGTTAGAATTCTCTAACTTAATATTAACATTATGTGCCGACTTAGACATTCCAAAGTGTAGACATTTTGTATGTACCAGCCAAACATCCAGTACTTAAGAGACACCATCGTTTACATCTGGGTTATTTTCATCGATGAGTGCTCTTAAACCAGACCGGTGGAAAGTAGAGAATATGGAGACGCAAAGGAGAACGATACATTCAGACTAATTTTGAAAATACGGTGGCATATGGCTCAGTTATTGTGTGGGGAGGGATAGCTTTCGTGGCCCGTACGGAGTTAGTGATGGTCGATGGGGGGAATGTGACTGTTGATAGCTACATCAGGGATATTTTAGAAGAACACGTTGTGCCATTTGCCCCCTTTAATGATGACGGCTTTATTCTGATGCAGGATAATGTTTGGGCTCACAGTGCCCGCTCAGTCAAAGCATATCTAAACCATGTGGGTAAAACTGATGCAGTTGCCCAAGATCCCTGGATATTAATCCTATAGAGCATGTTTGGGACTTGTTAAAGAAAATATAAACATAAAGTGTAATGTTTTTGCTCATCTCATTATTCCCCATATAACCCCCCCCCCCCCCCCCCCCGCTAGAGACTCGATTTGTTTATCGAAGGCCGCGGTTTGAACCGCGGGAAATAAGTCGACCACATGACCACATGCGCCGTAATATCCTGCGTAGTTGAAAGCTTCCAACAGTATTCGGTAATTGTTGCCGTGGTCGAAAATTGCCTCTCCCCGTCTTGGTCCATTGGCTAGCGGCGCTCTTGGTCTGGCCATAACAAATGCTGTGACACAGAGACATTTCACAAGTTCTTAAGTCTGACATGCCACAGTAATTACATCAGGTCCATGCCCTACGGACCGAAACACAGTCATGCGGTGCTACCTACCTAAACGGATTACTGCACAGGAATCCTACCACGGGAAAATTTGTATTAGCTATTGTGAATGTCGTAGTGATGATATAAATATTGCAAGTGGATGCTGCAGCAAGAGGTACCATCTTTTTGCATAATAATTAACTGTCTTTCTCTTTTATTAATGTAATGGTTTCTATGAAATCAAACCTGATTTCATTAAGTAAATAACTCATAAATTAAACATACCCACCAGTTCAAATACATCAAATAATCGTAATTTGAGACAATTCCATTTTGCCACTGTAATGTCATTTCATCAATGTGTGCTCGTTTTAGATGGATATTAGGCGATTCCTCGAGAATTTTGTATATTCTGTCTCTATCATCTTCACATGGAAACGTGAGATACATATGGGAGACTGGGCTTTCTTTTCTGTTGTATATCTCGAGACCCTAAAATCATAAACAGCAATCTTTAATTTTGATTGATAATCTAGAAATAAATTTGTAATTGGTATATCTAATAAATTAATATGTTGCCAGTGATTAAGCTAAGCTGTTGGTAGCTGGAAACTAACCAGGTAAGCCAATTTAGTAGCAAATAGCATAAAACAGCAAGATATACACTATTAACAAAGTAATCAACAGTAATAAAATAATCAGACATTGTTAATGTAACATTGAAGTGAGATTTCCAAATAAAATATATTTGTCTGAATAGCTAAAGGGTATTTCAAAATAGCAACCTAAGAACTACAGAAAGATAACATAAGGTAGTGTGATACATACAACTTGCCTTAGTAAAAATCTTCTTTTATACATTTTGATCATCTCATTGAATCTCAGCTTAAATATAGGTCTCTGTAAATCAAATTATTAAAACATTTTATATTCATATATTGATGAAAGTTCATTAGGAAAAAAACTAGATCTTCTTGAAGTAAAACTTCTTTGGGTGTGATGAGAATAAAAATGTTTCAGTTATTCTTAATTAACATTAATTGATTAACTTATTTTACAGTGAGTATTAGTTTAGTTAATTCATGTTTATTTATTTTTATTTTAATAAAATCTCTATTATGTAAGTTTCGCTACTGTTGCATGTACTGAGTTGCATGCTTTAAAAAAAATGTTGCTACTATTTAGGTGTATATTTATTAAGCTATTTGTATCTGTTAAATAAATATTTGAAATTTTAAGTTATATCAAAAATATAATTCCACTTAGCTAATTTATCTCTATCTATGAAAACACTTACACTTTCAATGTTACTGAAGGGCTGGAAGTACAGTGTTGTAGGTGTCAATGCTAATTTTCCTTGATGCCTTACAAGTGGTGATATTTTTTCAGCTTGCAATTCACATATAATTTCTTCTGTAAAGTCCTCCATCATAACAGGATCAAATACCATTCTCATGTATCGTGAATGTAATATTGTGGCCACCATACTGTTGTGTTCAGGGGCATGTAAAGTGGATGCTCTCTGTAACTGCTGCATTTGACTCAAGCATTCTTCAGCAGAAGCAAAATTAAAGTAAAAATAAAAATCTTTACTCTCATATCTAAAGTTATATGGGGCTATGATGTTTTCCTCTAACATTTCAGAATACTGCTTCATCTTAACTTTAATGATATTTTTTGTGTCCATCTCTGACTTTGTTTCTACAATACTGATATCGGAACAATCTTTAAAATGGAATTTTGTGATAGGAAAGACCCATTCCCTAGGTTCAAACACAAGTGACTTGGAACATAGTTTTAAATGGCCAATTCTAACCTCGCCCAATGTTTTTGCTGCTTGGGTGTTCATGATGCATGAGTAATCTTCAAAGTAAATTTCTCCAGGTTCTAGCACCAACATGGAAAATCTGTAAATATATTTTTTTATAAATAATACATTTGAACAGCGCATAAAGTTTTTATTATTAATATTTTTTTATTATTAATATTAACAATTTTGATCTCACTTCAGTATTTTCTTAAAAAAACTATATCTATATAGCAGTTTTGATCAATTGTTTTAATTATTTATTAAATTAGTGTCTGACCGAACCTTTGGCTTTTACATTGGCCATCTCCAGCCAATCCTTTGGCTTGGGCCAAAATGGGTTGAAGTTTTAGCTGCTTTACTAGCAAGCACCAAAATTGAACAAACTCTTATGAATGCCCAAGATTGCGGTGGAAGAGGCGACGCGCGGGGGCCATTGATTACACTGCATTACACTTTTCATTATTTCAAAGTGTTATTATTTTTGACAAGTTGCAACATATACTTTAAAAATCATTGTTTAATTAACTTTTAGCCAGTCTTGAACTGAATTTCTTAGGGTCATGAGTCCACTTAAAGTTGTGGCAATAGGCGATTAATTGGCTTTGGTCAGACACTAGTTTAAAAATAATAGTTTGTAATCAATCAAATATTTTTAATATTTCTTTTTTAGTTATTATATAATATAGAAATTTAGTTAAAATTCTTTACTGACTAAATAGTAACTGCCTTTTTAATAATACTTCTGAATATTTAAAGTCCTGCATGCTGTTGGCATGATGTCTTATCCAAGTACAGATGACAAAATTTCTAATTTATGTCACAACATGATCCCAAATTTACAGCTACTTAGTACCAGCTCAAGTAGACTTTTTTTTTTAGATAAAGTGACGAAACAAGCAAAATGTTCATCTGATGGTAAGTGCATTGTCTGCTCATAAAAAATGCGCCTGTCACTCGACATCAGTTCTTAAGTCTCATATGCCCAGTGATTATACTAGCCCCTTAGTGCCCTACAAACCGAAACACAGTAATGTTTGCACACTACTGCTTCACAGCAGAATAACTGGCCCTTGGGTGGTACCTACCTAGATGGATACCTACATAGGAATCCTATCACCAGTAAACATGGACACAACTGGAACAGGAACATTTGTTTGGGAGAGTGATAAGAAAGAAAAGTGACTAACTTTCGTCTCAATGTGCAACAGACACTCAAGAATAAAACTCAAGCATCTAAACCAGTCCAATATAAGTTTTCTCTATTTTATTATTCATTAAAAACTTATATTTTCATTTCTTATTAATATATATTCTTATATTTAAATTCGTATTCTAAATAATAATTTAGAATATTGTTTTTTGTAGGTTATCAAGTAGTTCTTTTATTACCATAAAACGAATTGCAGTGTTTTGCACCATAAGTTATTTTAAAGGCCAATATTATTATTGTATATTATCGCAATCTTAAAAAAAATTGTGCTTTTCATTTGCAAAACAGTAAAGACCAAACATTAAAGACCAGCCTATAACAAAGCAGACGTTAAATATTTTTGTTATTAACTACAATATACTTTACGTACCTTGACTTGTTCATTTTTCACAAAAAAACAGAGTTTTCCCCAAAGTGAGTTTTTTTATTACACAAAATTGATGAATTTTAGTAGTAATAATACAAAAGAGGGCAGTTTTCTACTAATATTTGTTATATCTCTCATAAATAACAAATACATTTAGAATAACTGTGATGAACAAAGGATGCGGGTCAAAATTAAAAGAAATACATAAGTAATGACGTAGTGTGGCCAGTCGTTTGTCATTGTCACTGTCACTGTGAATGTCATTGTCATGTAATTTGATCAAAACCACAGACCTAAGACAAGCAGACCTTAGCATTACTACCTACATAATAATATAACTACTACTACCTATATAATAATACAATAAATAATATTTGTACCTCTTTCTCCCGTTGAAATTTTCTCTTTGTGAAAACAAATAAGCTACATATGGTGTCACTCAAACAGTCCGTAGTGGTTTTCAAACCATATATTCATAACAGTCAGCTGATTTTCCACACAATATTGAAGAAATTTTTCACCCATACTTACTTCTTACCATTTCTTATACTGTCTGGTCCAGGCCTCAAACGCCCCAAAGTGAATTCCTGGCTAAGGATTCGCGCCAATTCAATAATAATAAAGATAACTATGATAATGATTATTATTATTGTCAGTTATGTTTTTTGTGCATTTTGGATGGTTTCTGCTACATTTACAGGACAAAGTAAAGTAATTGCAGCATGAGTTGTGTATTTAGGACGAGAGTGTATTTTCCTCTAACTACATGATTTTTGTTATTAATCTACATTTGTTTAAAATAGCATCTTTCTGTAGGTTTTTATAAAGGGATTCTTTTAAATCTAGTAATTTCAGACTACGAAGAAGGTGGTTGGGGATAACGCCTATCGTGAAGAAAACTATAGGGATAACGTTAACTTTTTCTTGTCACCAGGTCTATGTGACTTCTTAATCGTATTCTAAATAATAATTTAGAATATTGTTTTTTGTAGGTTATCAAGTTATGTGTTTGGGAACTGCAAAGTCTTTAAAGTCAATTTTCTTTTTTTTTCTTGTAGGATTAAATCTTGTCGATTGTAGAGGATGGTCATGATTATATATGTTAATACAGCGCGGTCGTAACAATATTTGTGTCATTTTCTAGGACAGTTTGTTGTATTTATTTATATTAAAGAGTGTCAGTAATTGGTCTGAGTGTTTTAAGTGCTAGTTTATGTTGTTGTGCATGCTTTTTTTATAGAATAGGGGTCAAACGAGCAAACGGCTCACCTGATGTTAACACCTGTTGCAACACTTAGAATATAGCCGAATAGGCTCTTTTCTTGCAGGTCCCTAAGTCGTATTCGTCTGAAGAAGCCGCTGGCGGCAACAAGTTCCACAGAGTAGTCGTACACGGCAGAAAATTTCACGAAAAGCGCGCAGTGGTGGAATGCCAACCAGCAAGGTGATGTGGATGGATTTTTGTGCCATGTTGCGATGTACAATGGTGAAACGCAGCGGCTGGAATGATTCCGAACAATTCCTCGGAACACTCCCCGTGGTAAATACGCTGGATGCGGTCAAATGGAAGAAGTTGCCACTGGGGTACCCCCGCCCAGATATGACAACCGTATTCCATGTGTAGCCAAACATGCATCTTGTAAAGTTGCAAGTAGCCGCTTTACTGAGCACGCCTAAATTTTTTAAGGCCAATTTGGCTTTCTTTCCAAATGACCACGAAATTTAACCTCACCTCCATTACTAGCTGAGGCAACAAGGGGAGTGCAATCAAAATGACACGACGAAGGGTTTCTTTTTAGCGGTAAACGAGCAAACTTGTGTCTTTTTTGGGTTTAACTGGACTGAATTTAGACTGTCCCAGTCCGAAATTGTCCGGCAAAATCTCGACTTCAGACACAAGTTTGTTCCGGTACTCGTCGAGATGTTCCCGAGATATATCGGCACGGCCGGTGTATAAATAATGACAGACCCGTCCCCTTGAACTTTTGTGTCGATCTCTCTTTACTTCCAATGCTACGTGAGGAACCCATAAGGAATTTAAAAAAAGGCATATTTATCGGTGAATATGTTATTCTTCTTGAGATTCTTAAATTACTTACGGGTAACAATAATACGCTGTTGTTCTTCTATAACAAAATCTATGAAACTGGGAGTATACCTCAAGACATGTTAGCACGCAGAACAATTTCTGTGTGACACTGCACTGCGCTCATCACACTGAGACATGAGTTCTTAAGTCTCATGTGTAATACTTGTACACTGACTTGCCACAACTACTATCAAAAGGCCCTCGCTGTGGTTGATGGGCTGCACCGGAAGACGACAGTATCAGCCTGATTCGTTCCTTGACCCGTTTCATAGTTTACTTGTCGCTCCTACGATTTAGAGCCTCTTCTGGTCACTCTCGGTATATCGCCACCAAGCAGCAATTCTGAAGACCATCGGTTTTGCGCTCTATCCGACTGAGTCAAACTTATATTTGTCTCTGCAAACGCCGTATTGACGGCGTAACGGCGCGCACAATTCTCTTGAAGCCCGACTTGAAGCTAATCAGTCTGCTGATAAGGACCCTTGCCTTCACGATAATGTTCTCAATCCTCGTTCTCCATGCTGGGATAGTGCTAGTGACGCCAATAACATGGCAGGCATGTGCAGCGCCAAAGGGAACTCAGTCCTTCTCAGAATGGTCCCGGCCGATTTTTAAATAGCATAGCACTTGCCAGCATTGGCTTCAGGGCCCTGATGATAGCCTGGTTTCGCTTGCTTTGGGTTATACGGGGGAGTTTTGGTCCATTTTCTAGAGGCCCACTGCGCGTTTCCAAAATTGACTCCTTCAGTATCTTCCTCATCTGCTGTATTTCTTGGTCGACTATTCCATCGTCATCTGAATCCACCGCAACTGCAAAATTCACACCAGCATCTACATCTGAATGGTGGTACGTGGTGACTTGTGGATCCGCATCCCCAGCCTCAGAATATTCATCCGACGAGGGAATAGCCTCACGTAGCCGTTCGAGTTCGGTATTATCAAAGGTTTTCGAGCCAGGGTTTGTGCCATAACGGATTTTTTGCTGTGCTCCACAATGACAAATCCGGACAAATCCTACAGTTTCTTTCCCTTTCGCCGTACGAACGTTGAAGTACATAAGAAGATATTAAATAAATAAATAAAATGTGTGATACTTTACAATGCGTGTAAATGATATGAAATTATGTTTGTGTAAATGTGTTTATTTAATGTGTGCGCATGTGTTATGTAAATGTGTTCATTAGTTATTAAATTTATAGTTTTTGTTTGCAGGCGGTACACAACGCCATCATTTTAATTCTACAGCTTAGTGCTTAAACTGGCAAAGTGGCAAAATAAGATGCCTTTTTTTCTGTTTTAATCTGGCAGCACTAATCACAACTATTCAACGAGCTTGAAATAAAGGCGCCATTTTTAAAGTTAAATTAGTTTTAATTTGAATCAATTTGAACTATGCAGGACGATAAAAATGCGATTTTTCAAATGCGCTTTCCTCAAAAATTGTGGTATTTACTTAATTTGCGCACTGACGCAATATTATGGGGAGGTACTGGTCGAACGATTTTACTAAACTATAGAATTCTTCATAATTATCTTCAATGTGATAATTCCATTTTTAAAACAGCAAACATTTCAAGTTTTGTTAGGCAACTTAATTTGTATGGTTTCCGAAAAGTTACTTCACATCTACAGGATCCGCTTTGCAATTCTAGTAATCCATACATGCATGAGTATATTCACGATTATTTTCAATATGGTAGACCTGAATTATTAAATAAAATTACAAGGAAAGCACTGACTTTGAAAAGGAGTACTAAACCCAAGGTACCGCGATAGAACTTGTAACATCATTACGTTAGTTTATATCTGCTGCTTGCTTATTTAGCTTTTCAACTTATTTGCACAGCATAATTAAAACTAATAACTTTTTCTTTTTAAGAGCATTTTCAATAGTAATGACCAAATTGCGTTTATAACCCCACTGGAAAAGGCGCGGCGGGCTTTACGAATTGCGTTAAAAAAAACCGCACAAGATTTATTAATTAAAAGTTCTCCAAAACAAATGTCCAATGTTACACATGAATTTGAAGGTAATATTAAATGTACAGTTCTGTCATTACTCACTTTTTTTGTTAAATTATATTATACTCAACAGTCTTCAATTTAGGTCTGTATTAATTGAGATGGTTATTCTGCCACCAGGAGGGTGTGGTATTTTTTAATTGGGTATACACCAACACTAGTGTAAATAAAAGAAAATTCGGAAATAACCAATGTGCTTTAAAGTTCAGTCAGTTGCTTTTGCAAACTATTAATCATTTTTATTTTCCATCCCATTACTTTTTGTATCTTTTCAACTACTCTATACCCATTAAAAGCTGTAATATGTAGGTTTTTTACTAAAATCTTGGAGCCTGCCTCTTCAATTCGAACCCACAACTCGCAGAATAGGATTCCAATACTCTCACCACTATACCATGTGGTTGTCATATTATACATCTATAACTATGTTTCTGTTTACAGACAATGTAGAGGACATTGTATGTAAACAGCAACATTTAGCAGACACAAAAGTTATAGATTATTTTTACCTATATACAAATTAGAACAGTGTTAATACATTTGTTGTCACTCAACAACTAACTTCTATTTAGTAGAATTCTTTAAAGAACACCCATTAAACAAAAAGGAATAGATAATAAAAATGTAAACTTTGCTTTTGAATTATTATTTAGATACATAATCTTTTGCTAATTTAATAAATGTAGTAAAAGTCAAGTTACATGTGGTGGCGGCTTAAGTGAGTCTACCACCCCATCTCATTCAATGGGTGCCATAAAAGTCAACAGAGGGAAAATGGAAACCAGGAGATTGGCAGCAGCATCTTCTTTGAACATCTGATTAATAAACTGTGGTTGCTAACCTGCGTGCCAAGCATGGCAAGCTACTAACTTTTGTGGCAATCTATAGGTGAGGCCTATGTTCAGTGCCAAACAAGTGATAGGCTGTCATGGTGAATAAAAGTCAGACTTAATGCCTTTAGCTAATCCTCAATAGGGTAACAACTAGTGACAGGTGCAACAAATTAGTGCTTGTAAATTCCATACTGCTATATAAATACAAATATGCATTACATATGAGCAAAACATGTAGTATTACTGACTTATTTTATATTATACCTCTGTTAATTAACATGTCTTGCTATTTATTTAGATGTACAAGATCATTTTTGTGAAGAAGAAGAAAATATTACTGTTGACTGGTTGATACCAAATAGTGAAAACAAGGAAGGACAGACAGCACAAGACTTAACAGGTTTTAATCCTTTTCCCTATCCATTCATTCTTTCTCACTCATTCCTTCTCCTTTATAAAATTAATCCTGCAAAACCATGTATTAATTCCCTTTGGTCCCGTCTACAGAAAATGTCCAAGAAAATAAGTATGTTATTGTTGGTGATAGGTACCAAAATAATGGGTGAGTAAAACAACACTTTCATTATTTGCAATACTTATAACTTATTATAATTTAAGTGTCTTTACAGGGATACATCACAAGACAGCGTCATGAGCTTTAGTGATGACTCCTGTCAACAAAATGTTGATGGTTTTCCTGGACAATTTTTGAATATGCCAGACCTTGACCCTGAACCATCAGAAGGTTCTGGCGTTGAGTTACTAGCAGAATTCAATATAGAGGATGAAAATGAACATGGTATTGCAACTGCAAATGCAGAAAGTAAAGTCAATGACCATCAATTCTTAAATTGTGTACTTCCATCCATAAGTAATGATCATAATGATGATGTTACAATGACCGAGGTAAATAGTGTTTTTTTTAAAGTGAATAATTTATGAAAAAAATTGTTAAACACTTTTCACTGGGGCTAATATTCCTATGCAGCTATCTGTATAGGTGGTATTATTCTGCCAGCAAGCTGTAATGTGCAAACAATACTGTGCTTTGGATGAGACCTATTTACGATACCAGGTTTTAAAACCAGGGCTGCGCTACAAATTAGGGCGCCGTGTTGAAGTATTTCTACTGCGTACTGGCAATCCGCATCCGCGAATACGAGGGCGGCGGACGCTTGTTCCGAGTTCGGGGCTTGGTGGCCGTGCCGTTCGTACGTCCTTGCGAAGTGGTCCGAGTTCACGAACCGAAGTCTATGTATTTCGGGCGCCTGTGGTTCTGTTGGGACTTGTTAGATAGATAGATAAGAAACATAACTGCTTAAACGTTATGCTAATTCGTAACTTCAGCTTGGGACTAGTTCGTGCCATTCCTCCTTATGTATATACATATAAGACACATTATTACGTATACGAAAGTATTTTAAATAGTAAGTATATAAGTAATAGTTATGTTTAACATTGACGTAAATATGTTGTTATCAATTTTTGGTTAGTTGTGTTTGCGCCTTGGTTACGTTACCTGTCTGAGACTTTATATTTTAGAAAAGTGATTTTGCGATTTCATTGACTAAAGACATTTTTTAATGTTGAAATACCATTTTTATAGTTTCCATTAAATTTGTGTAAAAAAATAAATAAATCTGGTTTTTTATATTGACATAGAAGAAGTTTATCGGATAGACAATTTTGGGAACTGTAAATAACACTGTGGTAATAAAACTGAACATTTTTTGTATGGATGGCTGTGCTAGTTTGAAGGGCACTGATAGCTAGTTTAATTAATGGAATGAGCAACACAGTGTGTTGCCTAATTTTCTGTGTGACATCATTCATTAACATTTACCCTTATCATTAGGTGGTACAATTTGTCACTTTTTCCATAAGAGAAATATATATAATTTTTTAATTAAAACACCCATTTACAGAAGGACAGTGAAAATACAAATCATTACCATAGTGAATGGGATCAAATGTTTAATGACATAATCACCAGTAAGGGATCTACACAAGAGTGTTTATCTAATTTAAAAGAGCTTTATACTCAAATCTCACAAACTATCCATTTATAAGCTTAATGACTTATTAACAGCAAAAAAAAAAATAAACATCCTCCAATATTACAAATAACACCTTTTATTATTTATGTAAATGTAAAAATACAGTATTCCATTACTTCTTTTGTTTTTTCTTTTCTGCCTCTTCTTCTTTTTCTTTTTCAATTACTGACACATATGAGTTAATAGTGTCAATATCTAGCATCTGCATAGGTTGATTGCGTCTCATTACTGCTATCTCCAAATTCTTTTGTCCAGACTGTACTACTTCCAATAGAGCTCGAATTGCAAGCTACAAAAAAAAACAGAAACAAAATACATGAAAAACTTCTTTTAATTCACTTCTTTACACCCATTTGTGAGATAATTTAGTTAAAGCAGGGTTTCATGGTCTTAACCTTAATATATCATAAAGTATAAAATTCATGTAGATATATATATTTATGATATAAATAAGCAGTTTTTTCAGGAGCAACAAGGGAGTTTTATTAAATTTAAAAAATTATACAAATCTATAAATTTAAGTATAGAATTAATTTGTCAAAAGTCAGTATTCAAAAGTTCCCATCTCAATCAATTTCAATATAACACTAAGCCACTTTATAACATATTTTTAGTTTATAGGGACATTCAACTAATTTCATAATGTATAATAAATAATATACCTTAACTGCACCCTTTTCAGAAGCAACTTCCTCAGCTGTATAATTCTTTTCCAAAAATTCTCTTACTGTCTTTGCTGATCTACCAGTAGCATTTGCTTTCCACTCATAGTAAATGCCTGAAGGTTCAGTTTGGAATAAATGAGGCTGTCCATCATAATCAAATCCACCAATTAGGCACGAAATACCGAAAGGCCTACGTCCATTGCTTTGAGTATACTTTTGTTTAAGACCAGCAATATATCTTGTAATGTATTCTAATGTAACAGGATCCTCTACAGTGAGCTTATGAGATTGACATTCTATTTGTGCTCTATTTATCAGAATGCGAGCATCTGCTGTTAAACCGGCAAACGCCATGACAACATGATCATCAAGTAGACAAATTTTTCGAACGGTTCTTTCTTCTTGAAGTTTTGCAACTGACTTTTTTTCAACACCTAATACCACAACATCATTACCCCGCACGCCCACCTAAAAAGTATTGGCAAATGCATTTAGCTAACAATAATAAGAGAGCAATATCCTAACCAAATACAACTTACTGCTGTTGATCCCTTGCGCACGGCTTCTTGGGCATATTCTACTTGTAATAAATGACCATCTGGTGAAAAAACAGTAATAGCCCTGTCGTATCTTGCAGACATTGTTGAGTTTAATTTGGTTTCTATTAAAATGATATTAAAGAAGATAAGTAACTAGTCTTTTCTGTATTACTAATTTGACAAATCAAAAATGATGCCGATTCATTTGTCATATTTCAGTATAGCCCACAGATCCACAGAGCGCCGCCAACCACAGAATAACACTGGCCGCCTAGCCGCCTACACTTAGTGAAGCCACAGAATTGATAAACGATTTTTTATAAAATCGGGACAAATTATTTGCCTCTTAAAATACCATGCGATAAACCGTTTGGAAAAAAATTTTTTTTCCTAATCTGTGTGAAATTAAGGTTCAGTATTATATTTCTTAAAGAATTTAACCAACTGGAGACTTTCGGTGAGTAGTGGGCGTGGTATGGCAAAAATTAAAAAGTTTAATAACGCATTTTTCGATCGCAACAATACGCAAGCAATTTCATAAACATACGTGGTATTCGTATTTCGTACACGATTAAATGGTCTCAATTACACTATAGCAGTTAGTAGACAATGCCGAGTTTTAATTATCGATAGGTTCTGCTAATAATTAACTACAGAGTTAGAAGATAATATATTTATTGAAATACAATTATTTAAAATAAATTAACCGATTTTCGAATGAGTAATGACGTAAACAATTTATTCAATAAAAAGCAAGCGTAGGCATTAGAGTCTGTGTCTTACTCTATGGTAGGAAAAAAATTATCGACTATTTTACATTATTAAAAAAAATATCTGTAAAAATAATTGGTATTAACTCTATTTTTGCAAATGAATGTAATATTTTGTCCATTTGTAAATGGAACTCTGATATCTAATGATATGATAGAAATGTCAAAAAGAAATAGACAATATGGCGGCTTCCGTAAGTGAATTTGAGACATGGTTAAGTTCTAAGCTAAAATCTTTAAAAACAGACGAAGGGGTTTTTGGACACTACATATCTAGTATTCTAGAAAGCGAAGAATCTATTGATGAAAAGAAAGATACTCTGGAGGGTATACTTTCTGAGATTGTGGTAAGTCAAATGTCGGTAAAAACATGCAGAGATATTTATTTTTACTTAAATTTTCTCAAAAATTTGACAGGGGAGTGATATATCAGTACATATTAATGAAATAATAGAGAAATGGGAATCATGTAAGCCTAAAGAAGAAATTTTGAAACCTGTGGCGGATGTAGATGTTCAGCTGGCTAAGTTGCTAGAATCTCAGTCTCTTGCGACAACTACTCGACGAGAATATACAGATGAAGAGAAAAAAATACGTGAAGCGATCTTGTCCCAGTACAGTCAACTTTCGGACAATGAGGTAACAGAATAATAATTACTTAAATAATAATAAACTAATAATTATAAACAGAATAATAATTCTTGTCTCGTACTAATAAACTGTAGAATAAATTTGGAAATCACTGAATTCTAGGAGGCGCAGGAAAAGGAAGAAGTAGTAGACAGCAATGATTTAGTAAAGAATACAAATGCATTAGATGTGGCAGCAGCTGCAAGAGAGAGACGAGAACAAGCCAGACTTGAGGCACAGCGAAAGAAAGAAAAAGACAGAGAAGACAGGTGTGAATATTTGTTATTTTACTTACCCTTATGTGTCCATCCGGGTACCTGAGTGCCCACTGTGGTGCATCTTGGTAATTAAAATAGAGAAAAAAAAAATTAATGAAAAAGAATTAGTTAAGCTTAAGCCATCTCCCTATATGCACCTGGGGTACCCTTGTACCCTTTATATTTATTGATACATAACAAAAAACAATAATGTTTACAATTATTACACTTATTTTAAACATTGTTTTTTTAATACTACATATTATTATTTATGACACTTATTACAATTTACAATATTTGCAAAGTATTATTATTTATGATGATTATTAGATTTTACTATATTTACTGAATGTTCATTACAAACAGGCAGTTGACACTCAGTGAAGCTTGTTTTGACTCTTTTTATAGTTAATTGATGATATATGGCAGGAACCAGTAATTTTTTTTTCATATTTGTTATATTCTCTCAACCGCATTTTTGGTAGTGTAGTTGTGCATCACATAATGAGTTTGTCTAACTCTTCATTCAATTGTCGCTGTTCTTATATTCTTTTCAGTAACATTTTATGATTTTGCTAATGTCCTAGCATATTGAAAAACATAGCCATTGGCTACCTTGAACATCAAAGTTGAGTTTTTCGGTTTGTAGGGTACTGAGAGCTAGTGTAATCACTGGGAATATGAAACTTAGAACTGATGTCGTAGAGTGATGGGCGCGGTGTGTTGTCACACATAAATTTTCAGGGTACACAGCATTTGTTATGGGCAGATATTGCACTTACCATCAGGTGAATGGTTTGCTTGTTTCCTCACTCTAACAAAAAACAATTGATTCATAGTGTTAATGCCAACTTTATATTTGTTGTAGTAATGGAATCTGTTACTACAACAAATATAAAGTTGGAGTGCAGTCAAACTTTACAACATGAAGCGAACCGGCAAAGTGATTTTGCTTAAAAGATTTGTACCTTAATACCTACTCTTTTGTGTTTCTACTTATAAAAATTCTATGTACCTAGAATTATTAAGATACTCAATAATCATGTTCAATTTACATATCAAAATAAAAAAGGCAATGCTTCCTTATTCAAAAATATCCAAAATTGGAATAATAGTAAGTAGATACCTGAGAGTACCTTGGGTTCAAAACAACATCGGTAAAGTTGGGTGTACACATAAGAGTTAAGTTGAACTATTAGTGTTTGCTACTTAATATTTAACATATCTTTAATATTTTTATTTTCAGAGAAAAACAGAAACAACTGAAAGAAGAAAAGAAAGAAAAACGTAAAACACAAAAAGGTGAAAGGAAGAGGTAGCAATCTCAACATGATAAATGTTGAGCGATGTTGCTCAATACTCTTGTATGAAATACTGTTAAAATATCCTAGATGACATGAACTTTGGAAATAAATATATTTCCTGTTGCTTTTTAAATACTTAAAGTTAATATAACAGCGAAAGTTAACAACTTCACTATAAAAATAAATCCTATATATAAATAATAAATATATTCAAATAGGTTCTATAATTTTTTTCAGCATTAATTCTTACACAATAAACCATTATAGTATTGACTGGATAATGTTGGAAACATAAAACATTTATGGGAATAATTTGAATTATGTTTTATTAATGGCAATTGGAACACAAATTCTTGGATATTCTAGCAAATCATTCTTAATAATTTTTTAAGAAATGTATTAAATATGGAAGAATCTAATTGAGTCTTAGGATATTTTAAGAGTAAACAGCTGTTATATAAGCCAGTACGTAAACCTCTCTTAGACAAGCTGGTAAATCACTTCATAGGATAAATAATTTAACAAACAATTACTTTAATATTATTGTTACTAATTGCATTTTTAACCCAAAGTAAAACTTAATGTTATTGTAGTAAAACCTAATGCAACTATTAACTGTTTTTTGCAAACTAATAATATTATGTTCACCAAATTTATCATATGGATAAGTTTTTATGACCTGAATTACTGCATAAATAGTGACTAGTTGCTAGCTTTATTTTATATACAACTTAAATATTTATTTGTCTAATTTTTAAACTTAGGGAAGAATACCACTGAAGCCACATTAAACAAAGGTAAACTGTGAACATTATTCAAAATTTTGAATAAACAAAACAGAACTATTTTCATGTTGCAATTTACTGCTTATGTTGTTTACTTCTAATGTAAACTATATAGGCAAGGACATCCCGAACCTATTTTCGTGTATTTTTATAAATTAAAGTAAATTTTTCTTCATATTATGTATAACATATTTCATATATACATATATACGTATCATATTACGTATTTAGTTTTACTACATTTGCATATTATAGAATACAAACTATGTGCTAGATGTAATTGCTGTAAAATGAATGCATATCTTTGTTATTATCATATAGTCATTGATATACAATAAATCGAAAAGTCTCCTCGATGGAAATTTAATATTATGTAAAGTAGTAGTAGTTTTAAATGAAATAAAATATCATTCAAAATTTTTAAATTTGTAGCTAATTGGACGCAATAAAATTTTCTATTTTATTTATGGTTGTCGACGTTGCTGACTGTGTATCTAAGATTTTTTGTATATCAATGCATATAATGTTGAAAAAACATAATTATCAACATATTTATTGTTCTACAGTATTTTTTTACTTTGGTAATAACTAAATGGTGTGTGATGAAGGTAAACCTTTGAATATCATGATTCACCAAGGCATTGCTTGACATGTTTGTCAATTGTGCAATACAATGTGCATGTATCATCATCATCATTTCAGCCTATCACTAGTCGACTGCTGAACTGGGCGTCCCCCATAGATTGCCACGAAAGTTTGTAGCTTTCATTTTCGGGGGGGGGGGGGGGGGGGGGGGTTGTTGCTGTAGTTGCCACGCTTGGCAGGCAGATTGGCAACCGCAGATTATTTATTGAGATGTTCCAGGAAGATGCTGCTGCCCATCTCCTGGTTTTCATTTTCCCTTTGTCGCCCATTACGACAATCACGGAATGAGATAGGGTGTTAGATTCTCCTAAGCCTCCACAACACAGCCAGTGCATGTATGTATGTAAAACAGTTTGAGGACATGCAAGGTCAAAATCTTACAAGGAATATATTTTTTGTAAGTTGGTATACTACTAAATAATAATATGAAAAAGGTATACAAAAGTAAATTAATAGAGCACTAAAATTAATGGTGAATAATAAAATGGGCAGCAAAACCAGCAACTTGTTATAAACTTTAGGACTGATAAAACATTGATTAAATTAAGTAAGTGTAATATTATTAAATAAGAGTGAGTTTACTCAACATTTTCGTTTTTTTCATGTACTTATCGTGATAAAAACATAGACACATTTTTTAATTTATAGCATTTGTTGCTTGTAATGTATCACTCATTTAGTATTTTTGCTGGCAATGCCAAGTTGTCGCAAGTTAACCCTGCAATGGGTGAATTTTGTTTTTTTATTTAAAATATATTTATTTCATTATATTAGGGTCTATAAAGTACAGGCAAATAGTTAAAAAAATATCTTATGGACTTAGTCACTGAAAACAAAAAAAAAACCGTATGTTGCATATCTGCAAAAGTGCACACTTATCAAACTATGCTATATGAGGGGGGATCAAAAAGTAGTGAGAATGAGATAGAATGTAATGACTATTGATAACTTAATAATTTATTTTTCTACATAGTCTACACGCCGAGTCCAGCGCTTTTCCAGGGCTTCAATCCCTTTAAAAAAAAGTTTTTTCATGGTCCTGCAAATAGCTCTCCACGGCATCCATCACCTCGTTATCGTCTTCGTACCTGTTTCCCCCTTAAGTATTCTTTCAATTTGGGGAACAGATAAAAATCGCTAGGCGCCAGATCTGGTGAATAAGGGGGGATGGTCAAGCAATTCGAAGCCGGCCTGCTGAATGGAAACCATCGCAACTGCCGACCTGTGCCCGGGCGCGTTGTCGTGATGAAACAGCACGCCCCTTCGAAGTTTTCTTTCACCTTTTCTCTTTGATGGCATTCCTCAACTTGGGAATTAAAGCTGCATAATATTGGCCTGTAATAGTGGTTCCACGCTCCAGGTAATCAATCAACAATATCCCTTCTGAGTCCCAAAATATTGAGGCCATAACCTTGCCAGCTGATGCCACGGCATGAAACTTCTTGGGGGTCGGTGATGATGGCCGTTTCCATTGCGAAGATTGCTGTTTTGTCTCGGGATCAAAATGATGGACCCATGTTTCGTCCATTGTTACGAAACGAGACAATAAGTTTTCAGAATCTTGAAACTTGTCCCACAATATCTTCGAAGTCGATTTTGTTTCTGGCTGTCGGTTAACATTCTCGGCACCCATCTTGCGGAGACTTTTCTCATATTCAAAGATTGTTTCAATATGGATTGAATACTTCCATATGAAATGCCCGTTTCTTGAATTAAGAATCGGATGGAAACTCTTCGATCGCTTAAAACAACTTTCTCGACTTTCGCAACATTTTCTTGGGTGACTGACGTCGATAGACGGCCGCAACGATGTTCGTCTTCCGTGCTCGTTCTCCGTACTCGAAATTGAGAAGCCCACCTTGCGACAGAATACGGCGGAGCAGACTCTCCTAATGTTGCCTCCGAATCGCAATGAATCTCTTGCGTCGTTAACTTTTTTAAACAGAGGTATTTAATAACGGCTCGCACTTAGTTTTTCTCCATTTTCGAGAACACGTTCCGACACGAAGCAAACAAATGACTACATTCAGAAAAAAACTAAAGAGAATCGAAGATTATTTTCTTTATTAATTTTACAAATATGTATCTGAGCTATGCCTGCCAGTATTTATTTTTTTCTTACCAAGGAGTATGTCGTTTTCATTACTTTTTGATCCCTCCTCGTATATATAGAAATTTAAAATTATTTATTGGTGAAATTTATAAAAACAATTATCTCTTTTATAGTATAAGCATAGTCTACAGTTAAATTTTCACTTGTATTTAATAAATTAAATACAAGTGAACATTAATCAGATGTAACATGACAGGCATTTATTTTGCGATCATAGCCTTTTTCAAATGCTTCTTGGCCCTGACATTAGTGGCATTGGCAGTTTAGCCAGTAGTTTTATTTGCTAAAATTTGACTTTATGACAATAGGCACTTATTGTTTAGTCATATTTATTATATAATACCTTTGCATTGTTATGACGTATTTTATTAAGGCTCAAAATTACATGAAAAAATGTCTTTATGTATCATATGACATATTCTAAGCTTGACCTTTGACAAATACATTTTGTGACCATCATGATTTAAGTCATGTAATTGTTATTTATTTCAGGTGTGTTTAGTTTTTTAAATAAAATTATTATAAAAACACTTGGTTTTGTATTCATACGTTTATTGTTTTTTTAATAGTTTTCTCTACGATTTTTATGTTTTGTTGATTTTAGAATTTCATTGTACAAATAAAGTATATAGTCAGTATATACAAAGTATGATGTATTGACTAGAAGCTATAATTTTTCTTCAGAGCTATTACTGCTAAATTCACTATTTTCTGTAACTATAAAATTATGGGCACCTCCAGCATAAATTTGTGTTATAATTTCATTTTTATCAAGATCTAGGGGCACTAAGGTAGGAACAAAAATAACTGGTTCAAGAGAAATTCCCGTGTTAGAGTGCTCATTCCAACCCCATGCCCATAATGTGTTGTCTTCTGCCAAGCATATAGTATGTTCAGAACCTAGTGCAATATCATTGATTTTTCTACCATCTGAAAAAAATTATAGAATTAAAAAAAAAAAAAAAATTTTTTAGAATTTCTTTTTTGAAGAAGCAACTACATAACAGGTAGGCACCCCATTCCTACTTCACTGTTTATTCTAAATCTTTTCAGATTGTTAGTTTTAGTATTTAAAATAATCATATAATCAATAATCCGTCTAGGTAGGTACCACCTCAGGGCCAGTAATTCCAACGTAAAGCAGTAGTGTGCAAACATTACTGATTTGGTTTGGAGGGCACTGTAAGCTAGCGTAATCACTGGGCATATGAGACTTAAGAACCTATGTCTCAGGGTGATGGGCACAGTGTAGTGTCACACAGAAATTTTATGGGTGACACAGCATTTGTTATAGGCAGACATTCCACTTACCATCAGGTGAACGTTTTGCTTGTTCATCACTTTATGCAATAAAAAAAAAACAATAATCATATCTCTACATGTACATACCTGGAAGTTGAATGTGAATAATTTTTCCTACAAAGACCTCATTAGTACCAAGCTGAGAATAATTATTGCGACCCCAAGTGCGAATGGTACCATCTTCAAGCCATAAAACAACATTTGTCCATCCACTCAACAACTTTTTGACTTTCAGTCTTATTTTTATATCAATTTTTTGTGGCTCAAATATATTCCGGACCCATAAATTCTGTTTTACATTACTGCTTTGCTGAAGTAATTGACCATGTTTGTTGTCACCCCAAACATATAAAACATTTTCTTCAGATGACCAAGCCAATGTATGATTTTGTCCACATGCAATATGAGATATTTTACCAATATTCATTATTTTTTGGAATCGATCTGAGGATGATACTTCTTTTCCTAGACCCAGTTGACCATGTTTCCCACATCCTGTAACCCACACTTCACCTTTAGAATTGACAATTGCAGAGTGTCTCAATCCCATTGAAACAGCACATGCATTCACCTGCAATCTAATAGGCTTCTGGGCTTCAGAAAATTGTATTCTAGGCAGCCCTAACTGTCCATTATTATTTGAGCCCCATACAAATAGAAAACGATCATCAGAAACCGCACAGCTGAAATCCCAGCCAGTAGATACATTAGTGAATGTGATACCGCTTAGGCACCATACTCTATCAAATGTCTCCAATGTTTTTAAGTTTTTACCCTCAATGGCAAGTTGTCTGTTTAAATTCCATCCACACGAGTAAAGTTTACCTTCATCATTAAGAAGAAGGGTGTGGCCACCCCCACATGAAATTTGTTTGATTTTATTACAGAACTGTGGTAGAGAAACATTAGTAGGCTTATCTACTTGCTCATTTTTAATTCCGAGACCCAGTTGACCGTGTGAGTTCGCACCCTGTAATTGTTTTTTTATTATATTAAAGGCTAAAAGTATCAATTAAATAAGTATTTTAGTTATTTACCCATGCCCATAACTTCATGATTCTGAAAGAAACTTTTCGGACCGATTGAATAATTGAAAGAATTTGATTCTGAGATTAGGAAGAAAATAAATGTACTGATAAATGTGTACATCTTTTTACAGAATTCTGCCAAAATGATTTCATAGCTCAATCTTTTTATTTATAATTTCATTGACGTTGACGTTGACGTTACGTCAATGACATTCATGAGTTTGACGTATATTTGTATAATTACCGGGCAGTGTTGTCAGTTCTGATTTTTATGTATATAAAATAGTACGAAAACCCCTATTAGGGTAAGCAAAAGCGTTAAAGGTTACCTTGAGATCACCGATTAAATGTTTTTACAAACATTTTGTAACAATACTGGATGGCTGAAGTGGCTTTTGGAACACTAACATAAATCGAAGGTTTTCCTTGCTCCAGTAGTGACAGTTATGCTTATTGACATACCTGTTGATGTGAAAATGGGCCTCGTCCGTAAACTATTCATTTTTTATCATTTTTGAGTCAGACAATAACTTACGTTGAATGTAATCGGTTGGTTTCATGCACAATTTGAAGTTTGGATGGATGGACTTTTAGGTCTACGTGCCAAATTCGCCGTACTAGCCGACGCCGACTAGTTTTTGGTATTGCCAGAGCTACCGAACGCTTATGTGTAGATAATTCTGGATCATTCCTCGAAATTTCAACCTCCCAAATGTTCTCTTCGCTCTAGTTATTTAATATTCCTTGTGGAACCACCTTGTTCCACAAGGAATATTCAATTATAAACAGGTGTCGTACAGTAACGTATGAATCGTTGTTTTTGTAAAATTGTTTAACACAAAAAGCATGCTGTTGTCACGTGAAGCGATCCATCATTACTAAAATTGCATGAAGTGACGCATAATTTTCCACCACCCGCGCGATCTTCTCTCAAACGTTTTTCGATAAACTCTGGTTATAAATAATTAAAAATCAACGCAATGAAATCGGTAAAATTAGTTTTATCAGTTCATTTGTTTGATTTAAATATTAGGTACTTACATATGAAATTGGCGTTTTGTCGTACTGGCCACTTTGATCTGAAATATATAAGAATTCCAAATTCAAATTTATAAATTAATTTAGCTGGTTTAGTTGAGTTTCGAAAACAGTAATTCGCTCGCGTCGCTCATCTTGCACAATGGAAAACTTTAAATATCGCTTTATTTACGACTACGAGTTATACCGTGACACCGGTGCTGCAGAAACAGCTCTAAGGATTAACGATGTGTATGGCGCTGGTGTAATTTTTTCCGGAATTTGGATAACTTCTTACAAGGAAAAATATTCATCTCCGATGTGGCGGTCCAAACCGCCTTCAGAGAGTTTATTGATTCTCGCCCTCATGGTTTTTTTAGTAAAAGGATCAATGATACATAATTTGATTCATTAAATATATTTTACAAAAAAAAAACGACTCGATATTCCACTCATACAAAACGCCAATTTCATATGCAAGGACTTAATAGTTAATCATTTTGGAATTATATTGTCGAATAAATTGAACTTGGTTTTTATTTTATTGTGAGAGAGTGTCGAGATTTTCAGCTGATACTGCAACATCTGCCCATAACAATTGATGTTTCACCCAGTATATTTCTGTGAGACACCACATTGCGCCAGAACCAATGAGACATCAGTTGTTAAGTCTTATATGCCGAGTAAGACTAGCGATCAGTGCCCTTCAGACCGAAACACATTAATGTTTGCACACTACTGCTTAACGGCAGAATAACTTGACCTGTGGTGGTACAATAATTACGCCTGGGCAGCATTTATAAACCTTTTTCTACTTTCTCGTGTTCTGGTAATAATTAGTACTTCAATAAGTTTTCTACATAAAATGAAGCCAAGAAGGATTTATTCAATGCGTTGCCGCGTCGTTTCCCTAGTGAATAAGATTCTAAAGAAATTCGTTACCGACATAATGTTATGTTATGGTTATGTTCAGCGGTGGACCCGGATGCCAGTGCTAATAAGTGCTGATGACAAATGGACATCGTGAACGTGAATAATAAATAAAAATATGCTTTAAAAATAAATTATTTCGGTGATATCTGGAGTCGGGTAAAGTCGGTCATGCTGCACTAGTAACCAGCACTGGTGCTCTCTCTCAGCACTGGAACAGACTCTACCCGGCTCTATAACCTTCTCAAAATGACAGGAAGCCCTATTCTAATTAAAAGTCTGTTAATTACGACCACGTTGCCTAGTGGTTAGGTTAGTACCTGCTCCTGAGTTTGAATCCCTGCCAGAGGCACATCGGACGCGGGTAGGGTAAGGCGAGTGAGTTCCTATGTGTTTGCGTGTACACTCGTGGCACTATAATACCTAAAGCCGATAGTTTCCGACAATATTCGAAAATCGTCGCAGCAGTTTTAAAACGGATATTCATCATCATATTATTATATCAATAATGCTGCCGTTTGTTTTGTATTTCATACACGATGGTCAGGCCACATATGGTAACTACTACATCATATGTCGGGCACATATGGACTGCGTTGGGTATATATGTGTAGCGTAAATGACTCTTCGGTTCAGAGAACACAGCGGTAATGTGGCGTGACGGCATAGCGTGCATAATTTCTCCTCGTAATTGCTTGCAAGGATGCCGAGCCATGTGCTCGTTAGCAGACTAGAGTTGTCCAATTTTTGCAAGAAGCTGGCAGTAAGACTGTCGATATTTCGATATCGACTATGGAAATTTTGTAACCTTATTCCCGTGGTCGATGAAATTTATACATCCATCAACTATTAGTTCCAAGAAAATTAAAATAGCACCCTAATCACTACAACTTACTAAATTGTACAGCTTATGGGCCAGTTCTATATATTCCATCGCAAACTAAGGATATTGTAGTAAGTAATATTTGGGTTTTGAAACATTTACAACACAGTTTATGCAGCTACGGCTACGGTCGTCGTTTTTTTTTGTTATTTAAATAAATTAAGAATTAAATTTAAAACGTAGGTAGCTATCACTCCAGGGCCAGTTATTCTGCCGTGAAGCAGTAGTGTGCAAACATCTGTGTTTCGGTTTGAAGGGTACTGAGAGCTAGCGTAATCACTGGCCATATTATGAGACTTAAAAACTTATGTCTCAGGGTGATGGACACAGTGTGGTGTCACTCAGAAATTATCTGGGTGACACAACAGTTGTTATGGGCAGATGTTGCAATTACCATCAGGTAAACGTTTTGCTCGTTACATCACTTTATCCAATAAAAAAATATGTACAATTTTTAAATCAACACAATGAAATCCGTGTGCAGATACATGTTTTATTTACTACGTAGCAGTTTCAAAGTACTTCTTCCAACGTTCTTAAGTACGTTATGCGTTTCTTTTTTAATGAGATAAAATGAAATGATGCTGAATGCTCTAAAAAGAACTTTTACGAACGTGTAGATTTCTTTTTCAACCCTTTCATATACATTAAATTTTTAATTAATCTTTTACAATTATTTTCAAAAATTATCTTAGTACAATTATTGACAAAAAATTTGTCACAATTTGTTGAACGTAAATGATAAATAAATAGATTAGAAGTGTCTATAATAGAACCATAACTTTCGAATTTTTGGGTTAAAATATTTTCATCGTCTGTGACCGCTCCTTAAGCCAAATCGGATGTTTAAATAAATCCTGTAGGTGTTTGTCTGACCGTCTTACAACTCGTAACTGCATAATATATATCAAAGCTATTGACTAGAAATTTCGTGAGATTATACAATTATAATTATAAAAATATTAATTGTATATTATATAATAATAATTCACTCGTAGATTAACATAAATTCTAAGACTCTCGCAATCAAAGCCTAGAGCGCAGCTTGTAGAAAATAATTATTTTTTTCATTTCAACATGGATATTTTAAGGATATTCTCTGTTATGTGGTGTTTGTGAAACGTCTAGGACGGTGAAAACTTATAAAATACTTTATGTTAACATTAATAAAAAAAATATGTACTGCATATATAAGTTATCTAGCATGAAGAAGCAGTGTGGATGGCGCGGTGGTTAATTGCAATCTTTGATTCGTCTAATGATTTAGGGTGTTCCATCCACATTCTAAACCATTCATCCATCAGCTTAATTTCATAGACACTTGTTGCTGGTACCGAAGGCATAACTTGTTAGCGAGTGTCATATTATGAGATGATAATAGTTAGAGCCTTACAGGGCCCGGCGATTTACGACCTCGGCGACAATTTCCGAATACTTTCTAACTTATCAAGTCTACGCGTAAACAACCCTCTTAACCTACCTGCGCCCGATGTGACGAACGTGATAAAAATCAAAAGAAATGTTATTTTACGTTCCGAATGGCATATTGAAAATTGTCAAACTAATTTGTTTAATAATTAAAAGTAATGAGAGTCCATAACCTATTTTTGCATTGAGGGTAGCCTGTATTTTACTCTTGAAAAGTATTTCCTTAGTTCTTGTAAAAATATACAGCGCCGAGTAGGTACAAGTTACTAAAGAATTGCCTTATGTGTTGTTTCGTTCGTTCAGAGAAATGAAATAAAAGTAAAATGTTGTTACAGTGTAGGATACTGTTTTTTTTAAAGTATCCAAACTATGCAACTATGCAGGAATCCGTCTAGGTAGGTACGACCGCAGAGACAGTTATTCTGCCGTGAAGCAGTAGTGTGCAAACATTACAGTGTAACGATTTGTAGGACATTGAGAGTAATTACTGGGCGTATGAGACTACGTTTTACAGACATAAATTCCACATGCACAAACACCCAGACTCGAAACAACTACATGTAGGTCATACAAGTATTTGTTCCGTGCGGGAATCGAACCCGCGACCCGAGGCGCAGAAGCCAAGGGCTTCGCCACTGCACCAACCGAGCCTTTATTACATAAATATTAGGTGCTACGCGCCCGCTGCGCTGGGTGTATCCATTAATTAATATTTAGTAATTTTTATGTTATTTTTAATGAAGGAAAGTAAGTTACTTTGCTAAGATCCGCATGCAAAATATAAAAATGGTGTATATTACCTAGTTTTTCGAAGAGCACCGCCCGCCCTCCCTCAGTAGCGTGCACAAGCAAACTAACACCGCCACCAGGAACCGCCACCAGGTACCCTCCACCAGCCACTACAATACTACCACTAGATAATATACACCACTGAAGTCGAGAACACGACACGTGTTTCGCCCCAAAACGAGGCATTATCAAGCGTCATAGACTCTACGACAGACGGCCGCCGAGTGAGTAATATACACCATTTTTATATTTTACTTTCCTTCATTATAATGGATTTCCGCAAAGTAACGCCTGATTCTATTAACTATTTTATGTTATTTTTATTCATTGCGTTCCCACGAGCAGTATAGCAGTATTATAACATTTACAACATATATAACATTATTGCATATTTTAGTGTTATTCTGCATGAAAAAAGGCTGTCCGTCCAATACCTCTTACTACACCTCGGTAGAAAAGAGGAAGGTTCTATTCTACTCTGCCGGACACCTATTGGCATTTTTCAAAAAATTATCGCAAAATTGTCTTTAAATTCGGTAGTTCTTACAGAAAAGGTACTTCTATTTTGTACATTTGTATAATCTTAGGATTTACATATATATAAAATAATAATATTAGGACAAGTAAAGGTGAGGAAAAGTACTTCTGTGTTCGTGTAGGCACATACGGTTCCATAATATTTCTTGCCTTGTCAAATTTTTGCAGTACACGGTAGGTGATGCGGTAGGTGACCTTGATCATAGTCTTCTAATAATCCTTACGTTCTGGGTTCCGGTATGGCGTTTGCTCGTAGCAGTTGCACTCGACGCTCGACGCCAGACGGTCGCATAGCGCCCCGCTACGACCCGCTCCGGTAATCCGATCGAAGCGTGCAGCTACCTGCTCCCAACCCTTCCGGGAATTAGTCAAGGCGACTTTCGTTGTATTGTACTAATTTCCCAGAATTGTTTCCACGTCATTTGCGAATCCACCTGTTGTGGTTACACTAGCGGATACCTAACGGTGATAACAAAACTAGTGTAGGCTAGCCCCGTACGCCCGCGGTTCCCCATCTGGGAAACGCGCAATCGGAAGAAACCCACAGAAATTGGCCTTGGGTAGTGCCCTAGTCAATGTGGGTTTACTCGACCGACTCAAAAGTCCACGCGTAGTTGTAATTAGTTGTAAGTACACACCCGAGTGTGCAAAATAAGATCCACACGAGGACGCACTAGGGCTACACACCTAGGCATTCATCCTCCCTGCCTATACCCGCCAGGGAGGGAAGTTAGGCCACACACCCCGGCATCCCACCGGCGGCCACTTGCCCATAGGAAAAAAAAGAGAGACAAGTATGTCGGAGGCGTTAGCTAACGCACTCTTAGCGGCCCAGGCGGAGCAACTGGAATTACTCCTGTCGCTACTAACCTTCTTGCTTGTGCAGAAGTCTAAAAAGAAGCGCAAGAAGCGCGCCTCGCCCACACCCGACAGTCACGCCAAAGCTGCCAAAGCCTTGGATAGTACGCCAATCTCGCAACCGCAGGTCATCCTATCAACCTCCCAAGAGGTCCCCGCTGCTTCACAGCAGGCCCCCGCTGCTTCACAGCAGGCCCCCGCTGCCTCACAGCAGGCCCCCGTTGCCACACAGCAGGCCCCCGCTGCTTCACAGCGCAATTCTTCGCAGTTCGTTGCTCAAGCCAAACGGCCACCGCCTATCTTCATTCGGGCACTGGACTGGTGGCAGGAGTTAACATCGGCCATGTCCAGGCTTAAATACACTGCCGTCTCCACCTCAAACGGCATCAAGTTGCAGGTGGACACCTCAGAGGTCTACCGACAAATAACCCGCTATCTGACAGATAAAGGTGTGTATTTCCACACCTACACTCCAGCCGATGAGCGGCAACTTAGGGTGGTTCTCACCTTAGGGTGGAACCTACCTAAAGAGATTAGCGCGGAAGAGGTCAAAAAAGACTACATCGCCCAAAATCTCCCCGTCGTCTCTGTACACCGCATATACAGCGGGCGCACTAAGGCGCCTTATAACATGGTTCTAGTCGCACTCGACCGCTCCCCCGCAGGAAAGCAGATATTTAATCTGCGGACCTGCTGCAATCTCTCTGGGCTCTCAGTTGAGGCCCCTCATAAGAATGACCCTCCCAGCCAATGCCACAAGTGCCAATTATACGGCCACTCAGCAAGAAATTGCTACGCCCGTCCCAGGTGCGTCAAGTGCCTAGGCGACCACGCCACCATAGACTGTCCTCGTCCAAAGGACAAAGCACTTCTAGCCTCCTTCGGCCCACCTGCCTGCGTACTATGCAACGCAGAAGGCCTCTACTACCACTCTACTACCTCGGTTGCCCGAAGGCGCCAAAACAAAAAAGGCCTGCGGTTAAATAGGCCCCCACACAGAGGTACGTAGTCCAAAATCACTAAAAGGAGGCACATCCCGTTCAATGCCCCCTTTAGTACGACCCAACCAACCGCCTGCCTTCCTAGACGAAGAAAAGGCAGAATGTCTAGCTGACAGCCTAAAATCTCAATGCTCCCCAAGCACCTTACCGGTCGACTCCGCCCACGTCGCGTTAGTCGACAGCGTGGTCGATCGGAAGGCTTCTCAACCGCTCCGCGATTCCATACCGCCGGTTAACAGCACCGGAGTAGAGTCTATTATTAAAAACCTCCGTCCTAGGATATCTCCCGGTCCCGATGGTATCACTAACAAAGTAGTTAAGCTCCTGCCTACTACCATCATTCAGCTATTGGTATTAATCTACAACGCAGCTCTGGCCAACGCAATCTTTCCGAACATCTGGAAAGAAGCAGAGGTCGTAGGGATTCTAAAGCCCTCTAAACACCCGTCCGATCCCACCGCATATCGGCCTATAAGCCTCCTCAAGGCTTTAGGCAAGATATACGAACGCCTACTTCTCGCCCGCTTAAGAGACTTCATACAGTCTCGAGGGATCCCCATCCACGTGCAGTTTGGATTCCGTGCCAAACACTCATGTACCCAGCAGGTGCACCGCATAACGGAGCACATTCAATCCCGCTTCATACGCGGGCTTCATACCGGAGCGATCTTCTTCGACGTGGCGAAAGCGTTCGACAAGGTCTGGCACAACGGGCTCATATACAAGTTATATGGACTCGGTGTGCCAGATCGCCTCGTACTCATCATACGAGATTTCTTACGCAGTCGAACCTTCCGCTACCGCATCGAGGGGGTGCGATCCGAATCACATCCCATCCTAGCCGGCGTACCACAAGGCTCAGTCCTAGGTCCCGTGCTCTACACCCTTTTCACGAACGACATACCGCACACCAGCGGGGTCGACCTCGCCCTCTTCGCAGATGATACCTGCCTCTATGTGTCTGGATGTAATCCAGACACTATCTCTAAACGCCTCCAATCCGCAGCCCGAACCCTCGGGAACTGGTTTTGGAAATGGAGGATCGAGGTCAACCCCATCAAAAGTGCAGCCATGTACTTCTCGCGGCGCATTACGCCGCATCTCCCCACCATAGAGTTATTCGATCGTCCAATCCCTGGGAAAAGACAGTCAAATACTTAGGCGTCCTATTAGACTCGAGATTCAGCTTCGGTTCACATATTAACCGAGTAAGGAACCGAGCGGCGTTCGTCCTTGGCCGATTACATCCGTTACTAAATAAAAATAGCAAAATGTCCCTACATAGTAAAATTACACTTTACAAAGCCTGTATTCGGCCAATTATGACATACGCAAGCCCCGTATTTGCGCATGCCTCCCCGCGTCAAATTCACCGACTTCAGGTAATACAAAATCGATTCATGCGTAAAGCCACGGGAGCACCGTGGTTCGTGCGTAATGCTAACCTTCATATCGATTTAGGGCTTCCTACCATAGCCCAATATCTAAAGTTGGCCTCTCAGCCGATACTTCGATTCTGCCGCCACGCACCCCAACCCACTGGTTGTCAGTGCCTCAAACTACCAAACTACCAAAACTCGACCCGCGGAAAAAGTAGACCGAGGCACGTCCTCGAGGACCCTGACGACGCGACCACTAGGGCCCAAGCGCTCTACTCAACACTACACAAACACACATTTTCACCCTCATACCGTATCAGACAAAGTTATTCGCGATACCGCCGCATCTCAGGCCGGTTCTCCCCTAGCAGTAGTGTCATAAGCAGAAGCGTCGCTGGAGTTTCTTGCGCCATTTCTTCTCCAGCGGAAACGCATTCCGAATTGGTGGTAAACCTATCTAATAATAATCATGGTGTTAGTAATGATAGTCGTAGTAATATTGCCCTCCCGATTGCAGTAACTGACCGAGCCGAGGCTGGCCCCCTTGGGCACCCTCGAGTCTGTTACTCTCGCGAACAGGATGACGGTCCAAGCCGAGGTCCCCCTCGGGGCCCTTCCGCCAGTCATCCATAAATAAAGGTTTCGGCTAAGCGCCCTCAGCGCTATGCCACCTTTCAATCCGGCGAAGCTGTAAAAGCCTTCGGGCTAACAGTGACCATCAGTCCTAAAAAAAAAAAAGTTTGCTCGTAGATATGGTCTCTGCCTAACGCAATGGGAAAGAGGCGTGAAAGTATGTATGTATGTATAGTGTATATTCGTAAGAAAGTATCTTCTTCTTTTACACCTAGAAATTTGTCAATAGATGTGTATATGTCTTACCCCTTAACGTTAACGTTGAGTCCATTTGGCTTAGTTAAAAAGTGTAAAGTTCTTCCTAAATAACGTCCTAAAATTCTGCTCCGTGAAGAAAATCACTTACCATTAGATAGATGCACCGCCAGCTAAATAACAGTAAGGTTTCTTTCTTGAGTCGTCAACCAAACACCCGTAATGTCGCTTCGTCGCTGCTTACGTTACCGACCCTAAATGTTTGCACGTTGTTTCTGGAATCAATATTGACATGATGCTTGATAGTTTTTTCTCTATACTAAGGATAAGAAACAATTATACAATTACATTTTATCATCAGACGTTATACTAAACTGTTACCCACAGTTTAAATTATAGGTCAACGTCTTTTTTTTACAACGTCTTAGAGACTTTTAATTATTTTTTTTATCAGCGCTCTGCTTTTGGTTTTGCCACTAGAATAAACGCAAACACAGAGGCACTCATTAGTCATAATCTATCCACACAATGTAACACTCATGCGATAAGATCAAAGGTAAGCTTGGATGCGACACGGGGAAAATCACAAGACAACCAGACCCTACCTACTACCTACCTAGACCTACTACGGAAATCGAAATACGAAGTTTCGGCTGACGGATCCACGATATCACCCATCCACGATTTCACTAAACACACCTTCTATTGGTTGCCTTTGGATCCGAAAGAAGGTCCTCCGTAAAAGTTGCATCCGAAGTAATTTCGTAGTAGGTTTTATGTTTGACGTCCTTCGTTGCTTCGAATCGATCCTAAACTTTTCGTTGTTAGGCCCCCAGGACCCGCGGCGTACAATTAAAGTGTTCTGATTACTAAGCCACGCCGTAGTGAAATGCATGCTGATACGCTGATCACGTAGTCACTCAATACAAACGCACCTATGTATTCTGCGTCTGCATGTAAAATTAAAGATATGAATTTCAAATCTCAACAGAGTAAAGTGAAAAAAAGTAAAGTTGTTGCTTATAAATGTCCTACTGCCGAGCACAGGCCTTCTCTCATTTTTAAGAGGGTTTTGGAGCTGGGAAAAAACCGCGACGCTGCTCCCGTGCGGGTTGCCGAACAGAGTATTACAAGTTAAACGAAAATTACTCGTAGATGCGGATGTATAAAGTCGACGCCCTTTCCAGTTATGTTTTATTTAAAGTCTGAATGCTGCGCACTTTTAATATTTAACAAGCACTGTACAAGGCTGTTATTCCACATCCTGCCCCTTTTTACAGTATTCTTTTCAACATCCTTTGTTTTTTTTAAGTCATTTTTTCAAAGTTCATTTTCCGGAGAAGCTACAAACAAAAAGTCTAACAACCGGAGTGAACTGATTTCAGTTAAGTATAACTATAAGTATCATTATGCATAAACTTTTTTTATAATTATATATATTAAATATATATTATATTTTTTTATATTCAGAAAGATTATTAGACAATTAGAGATTTTTCGACGACGACTCTTAGACTCTATATCGACTCAGCGTCGTGAAGTACCGACGTGATTAATGACGCTGATATGATTATGAAAAAGAACTGAGAAGATCAAATAATACGAAATTTAAGGACAAGTTACTTCTTACACCTTGTTCAAAATAAATTAACAAATCAACCATTCCATTAAGTACAACTAATACTTTATATTTTATTACGTTAACGGACTAGACTGACGTTTTTACGTAAACTGACGTATTTGTAAATTAATTAAAAAATGCACAAAAGGTTTCAAATTTAACAAGAAAACATTCATAGAACATTTTCGCTACATTTATATTAAAATTACAAGAACATATTATCCAAGTTAACCTCCCGAAAATAAACTGCGAAAACGCAATACAAAAACTTCTCATCCAACGGCGTTATTTTACAGGTAAAAATTGTAAATCGAATAATTTGAAAGTTTAAGGGCAAAAGTTACGTCATTATGCGGTTTTATACCTTTAACCTTGATAAGAACTTTGGCACGGTTAAGATCTCATAAGCTGCTTTATTATATTTTCACTGTGAATTGAAACTAACTATAAAGCTTTGAATTACAGTTATAAAAAATATTATAAGCTGCTTATTTCGAATTTTCGTTTGTCTTTAGTAAAATACATTTTATTTTGCAACGATGACTCTACTACTATTTATATGTTTAAAATGGTGTACGCGTACGGTGCGACATAAGAAAATTAACACCCTGCCTAGTCTCGTGAGTGTTGTAAGAGTTGACTGACGGTATGCCTGAAACTTGGAATAACTATCTTTAAAAATGGCTGACATTTAATACACAGACCGCGATTGCGTGACCTAGCAGTAAGAGTATTTGACTTCTACCAGCTAGATTCAACATTTATGCAAAAACATAATTTTTTGTGATACTTGTCTGTAAAACACATTCATGATGAAGGAGACATCCCGGTGTGTAGTTTTTTAAAATATATTTAAATAAAAATAGACTTTTGACGAGCAGCAGCATCTAAGGTTTAAGACGTTTGGTACTGCCACCAGTCCGCCTGCCAAGCGTAGTGAAAACATAAAATCGTCCCTCTTTGGGTGAGGTCTATGCCCTGACGATGATTATTATACTTGACGAAGTATACTAAGTTGTACTTGAAAGTGAAATCGCTTGCCTTTAGCTGATACAAGCTATGTCTGCGACTATTCTCGTGCATTACAGAGTTTCTGTAAAATCTCTGTAGATATTATGATGGAACACAGACTAAATCACACGAACCTTATTTGGTATTTGTATCTATTGGTACAGATAGACAGAAGTCTTTTTAACATTGCATTGGGCTGAATAAGCGAACATACAAAATGAAAAGTATTTAACAATGTGAAAATGGAAATGTATTGATGGATGTTTATTAATAAGCACACACTCACAAACACGCACACACGCTTAAATATAAAAAACAAACCACTATCATGTCATAAATGTTACTTACACTTATCACTCACAACAACAACTACTCGTATATTACAATTCGGAAGTGTAGGCCTGCCCTAGTAACCTCTACTACATAGTTCTTTAATTTTAAGCTTAAAAGGGTAGCCTCAACCTTTGTAATCTATGTACTAGTTATCTAATAAATAATTTTTTAATTGAATAATCATAAATGCAAATAACTAATATCGCAATAACATTGATTGTGTCATCAGTGATTTTGGAATTTTTATGTTTCAAATATTATAATTATACTATTCTTACATAAACTGAAAAGTCGATAGGTGTCCGGCATAGTACAATAGTACACTTACTTCTTTCGTAAGAGGTGAAGTGAGTGGCATCTGCCTACCTCTTATATGGGAATATGGCGAGACTGTTCGTATATAAACTGATCAGTGAATTAATTTATTTAAAATTTTTTATTATCAGTGTGTTTCGATGAATTTCTGTTGTAAATGCTGTTTGGATTCTTATCCATTGCTGTTGAAAAAACCAGTGAACGATTTCGTGGTGGGAAATAGCGTGTAATTAATATTTCAAAAACTACATAACATATCTTATTCTTTTCTATTTCTCCTTTTTTTAAAAACGATGCCCCACAGTTGCATTTCTCCTGTATCGTGGGTGCGGTTTTATAAAAATAAATTTTACAAGCACAACACAACCAGACCCCAAAAACCAACAATTGGTGTTTTTGCACAAATGTTGGCTCCACGTGAAATTCGAATCCAGGACCCGCGACGTAGAAGTCAGGTACTCTGACCACAAGGCCACGCGATCGTTCCAACCAATTTTCGTTGAAAGTGTTTACTAGGTTCCTCAGAATTTTTTTTTCAAAATTTCTTCGACCTTACAAGCGATCTTACAAGCGCAAGAGCCGTGGTAGCTCAGAGGCCTGGTGCTCGCCTTTAATTTCATAGTAAGCAAATATCCTGGGTTCGATCCCCGGTGCCAGTGCCTCTAAAATTATTCTACAATTTTAAGTGCTGATTTACCACGTGCTTAGCGGTGAAGGAAAACATCGTGAGGAAACCTGCATGTCCGAAGAATAGAAATATTTCGAGCACATGTGAAGTCCGCCAACTTGCATTGGAGCAGCGCGGCGGACTATTTCCGGCTTCAAAATCCTCTCAGAAATGAGAGGAGGCCTGTTCTCAGCAGTGGGACATTTATAGGCTGTTACTTTACTTAACTTTTCTACAAGCGCATATCTCACCAACTTTTGGCTTAAATTGAATAGTCACTTTGAAACTTCTTCTTAACCGCAAACGCCTATCTGCACCTTTTTTTTAAATGTATGAATGGTGTACCTCAATTTAATCAACCATTACACAGCGGTTCATAAGAAACATCTTCTTTCAAAATTTCATCTACATGTATACTACCAATAGTATTCAAGTAAAATGGCTGTGACATACGGACAGACGGATAGGACGAAATTATAAGACTTCCGTTTTTACTACGAAATCCTAAAAATGTCGAGCCCGTGGATTGCAGATTGTAGATTGCTTCGGGCTGATTTCCGCAACTCCACGTCTAGGCGCGAATTTTGCGTTTGGGCAGGAATATTTTAGTCATTCCAGCCAACCAATCTCCACAAGAAACCGCTGCAAACTTTTTGTGTTGCCCTCGACCCCGTAGAGAGATCTCGGCGAACCGAGTCCAGCAGGACGTGGGCCGCCGTTTAATCTTCCTCCACGCATTCTCTGTCAGCAGAGGACTGTCGGTGTCACCTAAAGATAACAGATGTTTGTTCAAAGATCCATGTCCTGTTATGGCGCTACTGACCATTCTGATTTGGGTATTTTTCAGACAGAGTAGCACCTTGGATATGCGATTGTTAATAGCAGCCAAACCTTCCTTCGCCGTTCTTGAGATGGATGGAGCCCATGTAAAAATAAAATCTAAACAAAATACTGTAATTTTTTTAGCCTTGGTTGTATTTCAAAGTTACTGTTGTTTTATATTATTTCATTTTGTTTTATCCTTTATGTTGTATCCTGCAATTTTTTTTAGATCTGTGACATTTTTAGCCTGTACCTACACAGGCTGCACTAGCCTATTCATGATTTAGCCGTGACCCATCTTCAAATATCCACCAAGTGTACATTGACGAAAGCATATCGGAACCACAAAATATATCTTCGTCCATTTTACGGCAATACGGGTAGTATGACTATAATGACCTAAAATGAATGTTTCGTATATTCATATTTTTAGATCTTTGTTATGATTATTAAGCCCAATAAAGTTTGTTATTAATCATCTTTATTATTACCCGTGGTAGAATTTTTATATCTATGAAGGAATCCGCTTAGATAGGCACCACAGCCGGCGGTGTTAGTTTTTTTTTAATTTTTTATTCGATAAAGTGACTTGACGAGCAACACGTTCACCTCATGTTAGGTCCAATGTCTGCCCATAACAAATGCTGAGTCCTCCAGAACATTTCTGTGTGGCACCACACTGCACCCGTCACCCTGAGACATCTGTTCTTAAATCTCATATGCCCAGTGATTTTAGCTCTCAGTGCCCTTCAGATCAAAACACACTACTGCTTCACAGCAGAATACCTGGCCTGGAGGGCAACGGAATCTACCACCAACTGAACAGAGATGACAATCCTACCACCAACCTGAACAGAGTGATGTGTAAACGTAAATTTGTTCAGGTTTGCAAGACACTGAGGCTTGTGTACAGCGCGTGTGGGACATAGGAACCGATGCCTCATGGTGACAATCGCAATGCGGTGTTATACAGTAGATGCTGCGTAGGTGCTTTTGAGTGGCATGGTACTTACCATCAGCTGGAAGATTATCTCGATTCATCGTTGACTTCCATTAAAAACAATCGACGCAGAAAATATCATAGCGCCATCAGTGTACGTGCAAGTACAGAGACCAACCTCCGTCCTCGTATTTGCCAGCCGTTGTAAAGCTAAACCATACAATCGGAGGAAGTTTAGGGGCAGTGTTAGAAACACAGGAATAGTCGTAATACAAGACCTGACAACAAACATTTTTGTGTTATATAAATATAGGTCTCGTCTGAAAATCGAACCTTGGACTAAATATGCTGTATTTTCAGTTCTCAAGAAATAATAATATACTAATAAAATGAATTTATTTCTCACCACAAAACCACAATGCTATAGAATTCAAATTAATCATAGTTATTTGTAAGAAAATAATTGGGCTGCGGATAGCAGGTGCCTGAAATAGGTAATTAAAACCTGTGTTACAGGTCACCACTTGGTTTCCAATACAATCCTTAAAATATTTAAATCTGAAAAGTGAATTTTGTGTGTATGTGTGTGTTCGTGTGAGTGTGTGTGTTTATATCTGCGTGCGTGTGAGATGCTTTATGTCGCGGGCCCCGGGCCCATGAGCACAGCATCCGATGAAGCTGTAAAAGCCAAAAGGCTAACAGCGATTACTTCACCGAAATTATATATGCTTTATGATATAAATATATATTATAAAATGTGGAGAAGATCTTTTGTTTCGATGTAGGATTGTTTTAAGAGCCACATTTTGCCTGTGACTCAAAGTGTAAGCAAGTCGGTTTACATACACATATATGTAACTTTTACTAACTAAACTATTTCTTCGGCGAGTAGTCTCCCTACACTAGCATAATAGGTATTTATTTCGTTAACTAAATTTTGTGGATCTGTTTTATCTAGAAGATCATCAAATAGACGTGAATTAAACATAGACTATATCATAGTAAAAAAGAAGAAAAGGAAGTCGCTAATCGAGCTATAGAGAGCGTATTTCGGTATATTTCAGTAACGACAATACATATCCGCAGCAGAACTAGAGTAACCGAAATGGATCTAAGGATGAGCAATCTGAAGTGGAATTGCGTTGGCAATATAACTTCTATTTCGTGTGAATGGCTTCAGTTATTTTTAATATAAATCCGTTCGGACAGAGACTTTTTTATATCACTTAAAACCTCAAAATTATTTTTTCAAGTTTGATATATATTTTCGTTGACGTAATTGCTGTTAGCCTTCTCGGCTTTAACAGCTTCATCGGATACTGTGCCCGCGGGCCAGGGGCCCGCGTGCCAGGTTTGGTTTGACTCAAACATAAATAAATAAATAAAAACTCCTACAAAAACCACGAAGTTCAGACTGTTCAGATATTAAGGGCATTTCACAGTTAAGCGCATTTCACAATTAAGGGCATTTCACAACAAAGTTTGATAAGATCCCCTCTAACACAAATTGACTTTCTTACTGTTCATTTTATGTAATGGATTTCCGTGAAGGACGCGTAAAATTACTAAAATTATTATTATTAATTTTTTCACGTGCTCTTTTAAATTCGAATCTAGCAATGGAGAAAGTATTTTTTTCTGAAATATTTACTGTCGAATGTTTCCTTTTTTCGCGGCACCTATTACCACTAATAGTTCCCGAAAAACTCTCTTATCAAGGCAATATTTAGCGCAAGCAAATGATTATTGATAAGAGGAACACGTACCGTAAGTGGATTCGACGGCACATATCCGCGAAAATTTGATGCTCTTTACTTGATTTTTGTTCCTGAATTTTGAACATTGCGAAGACTGTGAAGAAATGGTGTAGAAGAAGATGAAATGCTGTACTTACTTGCAATAGAGCAGAGTGGGCTCTTACTGGCTTTAAAACCCTCTCTAAAATTGCCCGTGACAATAAATTGGGATGCCTTATGGGCTGTTACTTTACTTTTTTTTTTATTGGATAGAGTGAAGAAACGGGCAAAACGTTCACCTGATGTAAAGTGCAACCTCTACCCATGTCACCCAGAACATTTCTGTGTATCACTACACTGCGCCCGTCACTGAGACCTCAGTTCTTAAGTCTCATATGCCCAGTGATTACGCTAGCTCACAGTGCCCTTCAAACCGAAACACAGTAATGTTTGCACACTCCTGCTACACGACAGAATAACTGGCCCTGCGGTGGTACCTACCCAGACGGACTCCTGTCTCTTTTTTACTGCGTTCAAATGTATATTACTCTTTTCTACATCAAACGAAAAAAGTAATGTAACAGCCTATTAATGTCTCACTGCTGAGCACAGGCCTCCTCTCATGTCTGAGAGGGTTTTGAAACCGGGAAGAGTCCGCCACATTGCTCCAATTCGGGTTGGCATTTTCACATGTTCTCGAAATGTTTTTATTCCTCAGACACTGCTTTCCTCACAATATTTTCCTTCAACGCTGAACACGTGGCAAATATGCACTTATAATAGGAGAACATTTTAAAGTTGCCGGCACCGGTGATCGAACTCAGGTCACTCGCATGGTATTAATTTAAAGAGGTGCGCTCGGGATCAGCTTTCGGGGCTCACTCATTAAAATAATTGTACTTCATTATGAAATAATTATCATGAATCAAACATGTAGTAGTCATTTTTTAAAATTTAATTATAAAAAAAGTCAGCGTCATATGCATAGAACACATTAATTTGCAATAACTTACCATATAAATTGAATAATTATTTTGGATCATATAAAAGTTTAATATACTTTTCTTTCATTGTATAAAAATTATTTGTGATTTTATACATTTTACGAAAGTGATTGTGGAAAAAATAAATGAAAAAGTCTATATGAACTGGGCTCTTGTGATTAGGAAACAAAATTACTTCACCTTGTAGAAGTGACATAAGTAACATATTTCCACTTCCGGCGTTTTATGTTGAATATGAATGTACCGTATGAACTGTATCGTATGAATAATCCGGATTCAAATCTGAACAAAAGAAATACTAAAATCTTTCAACGCGGCTTTTCTAATTAATATCATTATTGAGATATTTCTCTTTAGTTGCAGTGAATAAATATCTGAGTATAAAACTTCGCATATCATCACTGGTTTCGATGGTTCAATTTTTTCCACGCAAAAGTTTGATACTATAAGTGCACTGCTGCTACTCTGCAGACAAAGGCTGCTCTTAGCTGCTCTGGTAGCTATTGTTTGTACAAAAAACGAAAAAAAAATCAATTCAATGATGATTGTCGATGGTTAATTAAAAGTTGTCTATATGTTCTAGGGTAACGCATAAAAAGTTTAAGAAATAAACTCGTGTAGACTTACTTCAACGTTTATGAGTTTGTATGCTACGAAATTAATTATATTTCGTAGTAGCGTATAAAAAATCGATAAGTATCGATTAGATAAAAATCGATAAGCATCATCAACAGTGGCAAGAATATTATTATATTCGTACACTAGCTGAAGCCCTCGACTACGTCTGCGTGGATTAAAAATACCGCGGAAACTCTTACATTTACCGGAATAAAAAATATACGAGTACAATGTCGGTCTCCAGGTTGAAATCTATCTCTGTGCCGATTTTCTTCAAGATCGGTTTAACCCCGTTCAAATTAATAATAATTACATGGAATACTGAATTGTGATTGAAAATTATTAAAAATAATAATAAATAATGATGATGTTCTCCTGGCCGATTTTCGAACACTGCGACAACCACCGAATGTCGGAAGTAATCATCTGCGCAGGAGATATTATAGTGCCACAAGTGTACGCACTAAATCAGGGCACTCACTCGTCCCAACCTACCTGATATAACGCCCATGCGATAAGATCGGAGGTAGGTTAGGATGCAGTGTCAGAGGCACAAGGACAATCACAACACAGCGAGACCTTAGAACCACCAATTTATGATTTTGTACAAATGTTGGCTACGGCTGGGATTCGAACCCAAGACCCGCGGCGTTGTAGCCTGGTTCTGTAACCATTAGGCCAAGCGTTCGTCAATAATCATATATATATACTCAAACTATAAATGCGTAAGTAACTCTCTTTGTTCCTCTGTCTGTTTGTTACCTTTTTACGACTCAACCATCAAACTGAACCGGCAAAATTCGGCACTGAGATAGCCGTGTAGTGGCGGCCTCGTTAAAAGAACACTACCACTCCATCTCATCCAATGGATCTCGTAAAAGGCGAGTAAGGAATAAAACTGCACTGTGCACCCAACAGCGCATGGTGGCGATGGGCTCACCACCTGTCACACCAAGTGCATTATATTGTTTTGGTGAAACGTGGATTGTGGCAGTCATCTGCTTTTGCAGTGAATGCCCAGTCTCTGACTACCCCTTATAGGGTACAGTCGTGATCTTATGTATGTATGTATGTATGTATCCTTGAGACGGACAGAGGAAACGTTTTACCCCGGAAAATCAAAAAGTTTACACGGGATATTTAAAAAACCAATATCTTTTTTTCTTTTTTTTTGATTTTAAAAAAACGATGCCCCACAGTAGGATTTCTCCTGTGTCGTGGGTACGTTTTACAGACATAAATTCCACATGCACAAACCACCCAGACCCGGAACAACTATCTGTAGGCCATACAAATATTTGTCCCGTGCGGGAATTGAACCCGCGACCCGCTGCGCAGAAGCCAAGGGCTTAGCCACTGCGCCAACCGAGCCGCCATATCCACCTACTACAGAAGAGAAAACCTTGAATGGTTGGAATCGTTACTTTTTCAATAAAAAATATATAAACAGATACCATATGATGTTCTCCTAGCCGATTTCGACCACGGTGACAACTGCCGACTACTGTCGAGAGCCAACAACTGCGCAGGAGATATTATAGTGCCACAAGTGTACGCGCAAACACAGAGGCACTCACTCGTCCCAACCTATCCGCGCCCGATGTAACGCTGATGCGATAAGATCGGAGGTAGGCTAGGATGCAGTGTCAGAAACACGGCGACAATCACAACACAACCAGACCCTAAAACCAACAATTTATGTTTTAGCACAAATTTTGGTCCGGCTGGGATTCGAACCCAGGACCGGCGGCTTAGAAGTCAGGTACTCTGACCACTAGGCCACGCGGTCGTCAAAACAGATACCATATAGGACCTATTTAAAAGCTTCATAATTACACTGTCATCGGAATACTGCATTTCAAAGGAAGTATACAACTCAAGCTAACGTCTGAATGATAAATTGAACACGCCGCCGCTCTTAGTCTCAACCAGTGTTTTCATTTGTCACACGAAACTTATACTCGTAGCACACTTTTCAAGTGAAATCCTCAACATTATTTCCAGATGATTTGACGTTAGTACAAATTCGAATTTATAAACTAATATTGTATTAGTAAAACTGGATATGGTTTTAAATATTTAAGCTCCTTTTTAAATAGGCTCTTACGGTTATCTCTATTACCCTACTTCTACTGCGAATCCACTTCTTTTTTTTTAATTTTTTTGAAAACCAAAAAACAAGTATGTAATACAGCTTTAGAATATACTAATACTAACATTATTTTAATCATTACAAACTCAACATTAATGGTCACCTATAGAAATATTAATAATTTGTTTTCTATACGAACCAGTGCTACATGCAAAGATGTCGAGCGTGTGGAGTGTTTTATTCTTGTGTTGTGCCAGTTGACCTCTTGGTCGACGTTTCTTCTTCTTTGAAAAAAATGAAGCCGTGGGGGCGTTTTACTGGCTTAAATTACACATTATCTACACAATCAGACGCAAAACCCAACAATTTGTGTTTTTGCATTCCGGCTGGAATTCGAACCCAGGGCCCGCGGCGTAAAAATCCGGTACTCCGACCAAAAGGCAACGCGATCGTCATTTTTGCTTACCCAGTTCCAACTGGCTATTTGTTCTACGTATACGTACCCAGTGACAACTTCGACCGTAGTTTCCAATCACAACCGGCGTAGATGTAATATGATCCAAGACGTCACGGCCATAAAAGTAAAGGTGCGGAAATCTATGACAGTAAATTAGCTAAGATCCGTGCAATACAAGAATGCGTATTTTAGCAGATTGGCTTAACTATTCTCATTTTTAATTCTGACACCTATAAATATCCCATTGTTGACCACAGGCCTCATCTTATTTTTTTAAGAAGTGCGATTTGGAACCGTAACTTAGAAAGTAGCTTAAAAATCTTTTTTAGGTATCCGTTTTTATCTGCAGTGAAATAAATGGATAAAAAACTTAGCTTTTCATTTTATGTTTCGCTGCTCCAAACTTTTCTTCAGATATAAGTTTGCTACATAAATTGGAGAGTTTTCTTTGTTACTGCTACTTTTATGCAAAGCAGCCATTGTGTGTACACGAAGCTCGAATAATTTGCAATTCAATGAGGATTGTTGTTTCCTTACGGGTAATTAATAGGTTATCTCTGTTCCTTTTTATACATTCTTGTTGTAGCATTTAAATTTCGATGTTTTAAAGTATCAGTTTATCAATTTAAATATATTATGCACTTCACCCTAAGACGCTTCGTCAGATCAATTACATTATATTCAGAAATGCAATTGCTAAATGCTTCCTTAGTATAACTGTTTGTCAATAACATAACCTGTGCAAGAGTCGCTTTTGTACAAGCGCCGGGCCCTCAGATAAATAAACTGCAAAGATTCCTGCGAAAAGTCACCGGAGCCCGGCAGTTCCAACGTAAACAGTTGTCCGATGAAGATGTAAAAGCCAAGAAGGCTATAAGCGAAAACTTCACCTACACTTATCAATTGCAGATCCACATGCAAAATATAAAATGGTGTATACTAGTTTTTGAAGAGCACCGCCCGCCCTCTTACAGAAGCGTGCACAAGCAAACTAACACCGCCACCAGGAACTGCCACCAGCCTCCACCACTGCAATACTACCACTAGGCAATATACACGTTTGAAGTCGAGAACACGACACGTGTTTTCCCTCAAAACGAGGCATTATCAAGTGTCATAGACTCTACGACAGACAGCCGCTGAGTCCCGGCGACTCTTAGCAAGTTAGCTTCCTTTACTTCATTATAATGAATTTCCGTAACGCCAGATTCTATTAACTATAAAAACTATAAAAAAGCTATTTCGAATCGGCCCTGGCCTGTAACGTTAGGGGTTTTGGCGCGCTAGATAGTTAAGTATATCCTTTGCACTAGGAACGCACCGAAACTAAGATCACATCCCTGCCTTTTGTTACCCTCGCCTAGTTCCATCATGAAATACTTAGCTTCGACTGTCCAAGCGAACAATGATGTTGATATTAATAGAATTGAGTATAAGATTGACAATGCCGCCATTGTCTTCGGTGTCGGAGGCTGTCACTTGAGTTGATTGATAATTTAGATGATTAGATTAATATTAAGTGATTAGATTAATATAGGTGAGTTCTTAGGTATACAGAAATCTTTTTTGTGGAACAGTAGCTATGTAACTCACTGAAAAATGTATATAACTTTGACTTATAGAGAGTTGTATGGTTTCTGTTTTTGTAAGTTGTAGGAAGATAGGTGTATAAAGTTAACTACATGGATGCTCTATGGCTTCTTCAGTGAAGGTGTCAGCACGCATAATTTATTTAAAAATGTATTAATGTCCAATAATATCAATTAAAAAAAATAATGATTTCGTTACTGAGGTATAAACATTATTCGTATGTCTTTTAAAATTAGTCTTAAGTAGAATTTTGTCACTTCAGCGTGCTGATCCTTAGGTCTATGTCGGTTACTCCAGTTCTACTACGGTTACCATCGTTACGGATTCTATCTTGCAAAGAAACACCGAGCATAGCTCTTTCCATAGCTCGCTGCGTGACTCTGAGCTTTCTCATGCGACCTACAGTGAAGGATCACGTCTCGGTTCCGTATGTGATCACCGGCAAGGTTAGTTGAAGACTTTGGTTTTGAGACATTGAGGTATACTCGACGAGAAGATGTGGCGTAGTTTCACGAACGCTGCCCAGCCGAGTTGGATCCATCGATTGACCTCTTAGTCTAAGTTGGACCTATCCGATCGGATAATCTGTCCTTCGTCAACAACTTCGACCGAAGTGTTCCCAGCAACAACTAGTTAGTATAGGTGTGACATGGTCATCAGACATGATTTTAGTCTTTTTCATGTTCATCGTAAGACCTATCCCTTTGTGAAACACTACTGAGGTCCTTGAGCATAGTTCTAAGATCATCCAGCGATAAATACATATGCATCTGGATATAGCGCCATACACAGCATCTGAATCCGTAAAGTAGCATTCAATTTATCTGTTAAAATAATAGGTAATTTTATAAAAAAAATTACGGATTGTAATAAAACTATGCTTACCAAGAAAACAGCGTACCTTATTCTATTTAAAGGTTTTGTAATTTTTATGTTTGTATTTTGTATCTCTTCAATTGAATTGTTTATTGAATTGTTTTGTTAAATTAAACCATTGTAGTTAAAGCCCAATTGATAACCATTCAATCGCTCGTTCAATCAAAATAATCACATGGTCAGTAACGACACTTCCTTTACGAACTGCAATTTAAACGAAGTGTTAATCTGTGTCGGATATTGCAGTTTCCAATCACCTGATTCATGGAACACAGTCTATTCTGCCTGGCGGGTAACGTAAAATATAGAGGCAGATCTGGAAATATTTAACCAGATTTGGTACACACGACGGCCATAGCAAAAACGGAAGATTTAAAGGATTTAAGCCGCTTGCGCATGTGTGGTATCGCTCCACCGGCTATATAGTCAAACCCTATATAGTCAACTAAATAGTAGACGCAAGAAATAGACTAGGCCATATGGCCTAGATTACTTGCGTGTGCGCCAGATCCTCAGCGCGGAGTTTCTGAACACGGACAATATGGCACCAGATGCCAAGTTACTAAGCTGACAAACATTTGACAGACGTGTCATTTTCTGCGGCACGTGAAGAATTTAGTTCCGATTATTATTATCAATTTTATGTTTTTCCGGTGATATGAAGAGTTATGTGGTGGACAATCAATCAAAGACATCTAACAGCTTATCGTCATCACTTTAGCCTATCCTGTACTACCTACGATGTACCGCTCTTGGAATGATTTTGCGATGATGTGTCTAAACAACCATGCTCGGGACAACTATCTATATGCCATACAAATATTTCTCCCAGAAATATTTCTCCCAGAAATATTTGTTCATCGCGAGCACCCGCGGCTCATAGTGCAGAAGCAAATTGCTTAGACACTGCGACCATCAAGCCGCAAAGTATTCGTATCGCACCAATCTGACGTCGCGATTATGTTGGATTCCTATGTATGATTCTATGAGACAAAGTGTCGTGCAGCTTGAGTCCCACTCTATTTTTTCCTTAGTGACTTTACCGCTACATGCTTCATGACAGCTCAATAACAGAGAAAACTTTTAAACCGCGTCCTGCACGTCTGCTATGGTGACAGTCTGATCAAGGCCCCTAACATGTTTGTGGCAGCCTATTGATCAGGGTCGCTTTGTCTACCAGCCACTTCAATTATGGAACCAAAATCTGAAGAGGACTTGATTTTAAATTCCCCCTGTGAATTTTGGTGTGATCTCATCTCACCTTTTCTCCAATATGATTGTATATGTGATAGACTAATCCTATGTTTTCATATATTCAGCATATTTTTACTCTGCTTAATAGCTGATCATGGAATTATTAGTCTTTTTTCAGTATTGTCTCTCATAATTTTGAGCTTCAATCTAGACGTTTTGGTTGAATTTTTTAATTTCGTCAGTGTAGAATAGTACCTACCTCTTTCCTACCGAAGTGTCGAAGGTATTGTACGGATAGCTTTTATTCGTGCGGAATAATACCATAATATTCAATGCTGTCACTATACTGCTCGTAGGAACGCTATGGGTAGTAAGAATTTTATTGACCAAATGGTTTCACCACCCGTCACGTCTCTGTACCCGCGTGGGTGAAAAGTTTGATACGGGTGTGATCTTTGCCTACCCCTTATATGGGAAAAAGGCGTGATTGCATGTACAGTATGAAATAAAAATTAATATATCTTCAACGTAAGAAATGTAAATTTTGTTTGTAATTTTTTTACAATCTGCGTAATTAGGTTCCTCTGACTTTTTTTTATCACCACATCACTATCAATCACTGTTTAATGATTTGAAGCGGGTTCTGTGTAAGGTCGTTCACATATGCGGATCGCACACTCTACTCGCGGTGGGATTCCTAATCAGAAATACATTTATTCTGCCGTGAAGCAGTAGTTTGCAAACTTTACTTGACGGGCACTAAGAGCTAGTAGTGATTATTAGACATATGAAACTTAATAACTGATGTCTCTGGGGGACGCAGTGTGATGCCACACAAAAATATTGTGGGTGATGGCACACACAGCATTTGTTATAGGCTCTGCTGTGCTATGTGTACTCGTACCATCAAGAAAAAATCCCCACACCCGGTATATGTGTTTTTATTTCACTTTAAGATATTCTATGCTGCTAAACATTGTACATAGTTATTGAATATTGCAAACTAGATATTTGATTTCTTACTATATGTTATATTTTTTTTAAACAGGTTTCACTTAATGTAAGTCTTTGTCGCCTTTGTGTTACTGAAGAATACTCGAGTAGAAATATGCGTCGAATGTAATATGACTAGAATGTCCTTAATATGTACTCGTAGATACGAAGAAAACACGAAATAATATATTTTTTTAAACATTATCATATATAGCAGTGAGTATAAAGCGTGTAGTAGCGGCTTGGAGAATCTACCACCCCATCTCATCCCGTATGTGTCGTAAAAGTCGACAGAGGGAAAATAAGAACCTGGAGATGGGCAGCAGCATCTTCCTGGAACATCAGAATAAATAAACTGCGGTTGCCAACCTGCCTGAAAGTGGCAACTATGGCAAAATCCCTCCAAAATGAGCGCTACAAACTTTTATGGCTATCGATCGGGGAGGCCTATGTTCAGTAGTGGACTAGTGATAGGCTGGAATGATGATGATAATTTTTTTTTTATTTGCAATTTTTTAGTAAACCTCAAAACCTACTACATACATTTTTAAGTATTAACTTTCGTAACTAGTACGTTAAATATTATAGCGAACATTATTACAAACCAGAAATTGTTGATGTTCTTTATATAGGGTCAACAGTTACTTTTGTATATTTAATAGCAGCTGATTAAACTAATTTTGGTTTATTATTGAGGTGAGACAATGTATTTAAATCATGAAGTACGGAATGACAGAGAGCGGGTTTAGCCAGATTAGACATAATAAGCAATCTAACACATATGTACATCCATACTAATATTATTAAATGCGAAAGTAACTCTCTCCGTTCCTCTGTCTGTTTGTTACCATTTCACTGTTCAACCGCTGAACCGATCTCGAAGAAATTTTTACCCAGAATATCAAAAAGTTCCCACGGTATTTTAAAAAACATTAATCCACGTGGACGTAGTCGCGGGCTTCAGCTAGTATCTAGTACATGTGATGAATACTTTTCATATATTATTATTAAGAGGATTGGCAACCCATACAGTTTATTTCGAAAATCGGCGAAGGGAAACGTTAGGAAAATTTCGTAGTCGCAGACAGATGACACAATATTATGGGGGTGTCACCGTACGGTGACACGACTGGTGACGAGCAGCGGCAACTGCGATGCGATGCGAGACTGCCAGGTGGATAAGAACGAAAAATTTCTCCAAGTTGGAAAAAAGCCTGGTTCAGCAGAGGCTGATGAAATACTTGTTTATAGATGAAAGCAAAGAGACGAGCAACTGGTAGTAAGTGCAATGTCTGCCCATGACTAATACTGTGTCACTCAGAACATTTCTGGGTGTCCACCACAGCGCTCGTCACCGTGAGTCATTTGTTCATTCCCAGTAATTACACTTGCTATCAGTGTCATTCAGATCGAAACAGTACTGTTGGCACACTGCTAAACGGCTTTATTATCATTAGATTAAAATGAGGTCAAAATAGTAATATTTGGTGTTGTGTAAATTTCCTTTTATCATGAATAAATGTGCACACGTACATGAGTGTAACCTACATTCTCTTAGATGAAGAATGAACACAATGTTTATATACACGGTACGTACATAAATATTTAAAAAAGGGTAAAGTAACAGCCTTTAAATTGTCTCACTGCTGAGCACAGACCTGAACTCTGCTCCAATGCCGGTTGGCGGACGTATCCTCGAACTATTTTTTATTTTTATTCTTCAGACATACAGGATTATTTACAATGTTTTTCTCCACCGTTGAGCACGTGGATGAGAAAAGAAAATGCTGAGAATTTAAAATTGTATTCATACACAATGTTATATCACAAAAACATTAAATTTAAAGGCTTTAGTGGCATATATAGTTATTTGACTTAGACTGTGCATTTTATTTGTTTGTTACTTTTTTTAATCTTTTGTTATTTATACTTATAGCAAGACTGGAAAAATTACAGTTCTTGTAAAGTGCTTTAAATATTTGACGAATCTTCCAAAAAACAATTTTAACTTTACTGAACTCAATTTATACAGGGTACAATAATTTGTACATTTGGTTTTGTGATGTTTGTTCGTACTAGTTTTTGTCGCAACCGGTTTCATTCAGTGAGAGTAATTTGTTAAAGTCAAAAGAAATAAGGAATTTCGGTTCGCAGACGACATTTCATTTGTCTCTGTCGATTTGTGGGCTCGATGAAATAAATCGGGAACGGAAATGCATTTCAATGGAGCTGTGATATATCACGAAGCATTTCAATCGAAGAAATGCAGTCGTTATATAACGCGATGATGCCTTAAGTTCATACCACAAATTTAAGTACAAAATGTAGTTTTGCTCTTAGCTTTTCATTTAATTTAATTACGGATTTAAAGGTGAATTATATTTAAATGATTCCTAATTATTTCTATAGACGAAGTTTTCTGCAGATAGTAGCAATCGAATGCAGGAATCCGTCTAGGTAATGTTTTTTTTTTTGCACAAGGTGATGACACGAGCAAAACGTTCACCTGATGGTAAGTGCAATGTCTGCCCATAACAAATGCTGTGCCACTCAGAAAATTTCTGTGTGACACTACACTGTGCCCATGACACTGAGACATAGGTTCTTAAGTCTCATATAGTGATTACTCTAGCTCACAGTGTCCTTCAAACCGAAACACAGTAATGTATGTTTGCACACTACTGCTTCACGGTAGAATAACTGGCCCCGGGGTGGTACCTTCCTAGACGGACTCCTGAATATGAATCCTACCATCAGTAAACAGTTAACAGTAAACAGTTAGTGTACCACTGCAGTGATGTTATTTTGCTGTGAAGTAGTAGTGTACAAATTTTGCGGTGGTTTAGTTTGAAGGGCACTCAGAGCTAGTGTAATCACTAGGACATATGTGACTTAACAACGGATGCCTCACTGACAACTGTTGAGGTGAAAGTTTTGGTCGTCGACGAACCAATCCGGGCAATCGTAGTGACTATGGAAAATCCTTCCTTCTACGGACGATCTATTAACAAGCTGATAAGCATACGCGTAAGTGATAACGTGTACACATTGTTAATGTTCCAGTAATTCCCACCTATATCTTATATGTACCGAAAGTAGTTTCTATAGTTTACGTATCAGAAGATGAATACTTGTGTGAAGATTTATGAATCAGATAAAGTGATTATTAATAACCACTTTATCTGATTCATATCTTTTAGTACAAGATAGATTTATCAAACGCAGGCACCACATGTATTGATTCATAAATATGCAAGTCATGTATTATTGCGAATGATAATATGTTTTGCGTAGCCAAAAGAAAAGGTTGGCAATAAAAGTTGTGTGCGTGAGAAAAAGTAATAAATCGCGTACCACGAATATGATTCACGCGGGATTTGGGAACAATCGAAATAATGTACGACTACTTACAAAGACTATGTATTAACATTGTGTGAAATTTATTATTACATACTTTATCTTAGTTCACCAGCTAACGAAGTGTTACTAAAACTAAAATTATGTTTTAATAATAGCAATCAAGCCGGGAGCCACCCACGGGATGAGATGGGGTGGTAGATTCTCCTTCGCCACCACACGGCTTTGTCTGACAATAAGATATCAATTCTTCCCAAAATTATCTTTACTAAATGTGTCATAAATGTATATACACGTTAATTATCATAAGTCTTGTTTTATAGGTATGACATTTGGGCTTTATGTACTCGCAATCTAATTTAAAAATTAACTGACGGAAAATTAATACAATAGATATCCCTCCGAAACTTTAACGCTTTATTTTAAAGCACGTTGCTTTGCCTCATTCAACATATAATAAAATTGGTATTTATATTGCCTGAAAGCATGAAAATGTATATTTTTTTAAATACTTTTTAGATTTCAAATTTATGTAAAGATATATGTGTGAGAGATATTTTTTAATAGGATTTGGTGACGGGACAAGCAAAACGTTCACCCTATGGAAGTACAACGTCTTCCTATAACAAATGCTGTGTCACCCAGACACCACCACCAACACCACCAACACACTGCACCCGTCACCTTGAGACATTAGTCCTTAAGTCTCATATGCCCAGTGATTACACTATCTGTCAGTGGTCTACAGACCGAAACACCGTAACATTTGCTCACTACTGTTTCACGTCAGAATAACTGGCCTGGGTGACATCGGTATGCATACACTGCATTACACATGACATTGAGAATCTGATAATAAAATACGCGTCGCAATTTAGTAAATGTTAATAAAATATTTCGAGGCATTTAACTTAAATATTATCACACTTAAAAAGAATATTGAAAGATTCCAGCATTGCTTTGTTTCATTGTCTACAAAATACTGCTCGTTAAGCGAAAAGCAAACAAAGCAGCCAGTAAAAAGTATGAGAGATGGTACAAAGGATAAATGGCTGGCAATTTTTAACAATTATTCCGCCACTCATCTAAGTTTCTTGACAGAATTCTGTTGCAGATAAAATAATTAGTATCCTGTGCAATTTTCCTGTCCTTAAAAGTAAAGGTAATAGGTTTTATTAAAAAAGATTCCTCACATATTTATTTGAATTTCTGAAGTAGATTTAAACTTTACATAGTAACATGCTCATTATGGGCTTTCACTACTGGTATTGTTATCAAAGCTATGGTTTTTTATTTTTAAGTAAGTAACTAAATGTATGGTTTACAAATGATTTCTAAATATTGTACATTCATGTAAATTAAAACTTATAAAGTTTTATTTTAATAAACGGGTCCTTCTGCTATACTACTAATTCAATTAAAGATCTCGTTTGTGTACATTGATATGACGTTGACTTTCTTTCTGTCCACGAAGGAATCCACTGTCATAACTAAGGATATTTAAGAAAGATCTAATAACTAGTTCAATACACGTATACTATGCATCTTTTTCTAGGTATATTCACATCCATGAAATTAAAAGGCGATTATTCTTCTAAACCAAAATTTAAAGCATTGGCGGTATTCTTCTTTAGCGAACTCCTTAAGGGTTATTATAAAACAAACTTTCCTTGGGTATTGTGAAGAAAGCCACGTTTTGGTCATTGGTCATTCTTTGGTGGCAATTGGTTGTGACAGGTTGCACAAAAAGTCTTCTCTAACATGATTTAAGACTGTTGTGAAATTACTGTTACACTGAACATCACTAGGTTTTTGAGCGGCAAGAAAATTGTCGCTAAATGGCCACTAGCTGATCAGAATGTCGTTTTCTTTTTTCTTCCCAGATTGGATTTAATCTTCCTAAACAAAGTTCGATCAAGCAAACTTTATAGAAAATATCATCAATTTTTATGGTAGACATGCAGTCGAAATACCGCGTAGTACGTAAAATAAACGATATTTCCAAGTCTACATAGCGAGCTATGTTATCTCGATCCATTACAGTCTGGTACTCACTTACTCATATAATTTAGTTTTAGCTTCGTCGCGTTTTCGCTTATTGCTATATCGTTACGAGCTATAATTTTGTCGATCGAACACCGTTTAGATATTAATAGTGTTTATTAATTGTTAATACATAGTTAGTAGGTGTACGTACATATTGCCTACATTTTCTTTTAGTAAATGTATTATTAATTGTCACTATATCTCTTTTTGCAAAGCGTGTTTTAAATTATAATTATTAGTACATTTAAGTAATTTTATATGATATTAATCTCAATGTGTTTTAAAGTGTTGTAAAGCAATTTTGTACAGAGTAGATTAATAATGGATAATATTAATGGGTCGCGCCAAGTATCAGTTAACTGCTTTTGACGTATTGGAAAAACGCTTTTTGGTGATAATGTTTATTGAGGTTTGTGAAGAATTTTCGCTTTTTAAAAAAGTACTATACATTTTGAACAGGTTTCATTTTGGAGAAGGTGCACAGGATTCTGTGTTTCTGTATAAAGTTTACTATCGCATGGATGAATTTCATGGCATAGACAATATGATGTAAGATCATCTTTAAGGTGAAGAGTGAATAAGCACTTCTCGGCTAAGGTGCTCACCGTCTCAGACCTCATCTTCTATTCACATCAGGTAGAATTTTGATGTGACGAACTAATTAATTGAATGTTTAAAAGAAAACAAAATTAATGGTTTTTATAGATGTAGGTTTTCTTTCACGGTGCTCGGAGTCTGATGATGATGATATGATGTTCTCCTTGCCGATTTCGACCACTGCAACAACTTCCGACTACTGTCGAGAGCCAACAACTGCGCAGGAGATATTATAGTGCCACAAGTGTACGCGCAAACACAGAGGCACTCACTCGTCCCAACCTACCCGCGCCCGATGTAACGCTGATTCGATAAGATCGGAGGTAGGCTAGGATGCAGTGTCAGAAACACGGGGACAATCACAACACAACCAGACCCGAAATCCAACAATTTATGTTTTAGCACAAATGTTGGCTTCGGCTGGGATTCGAACCCAGGACTCGCGGCTTAAAAGTCAGGTACTCTGACCACTAGGCCACGCGGTTAGCTCGGAGTAAGCACACTTTTATTCATGACAATATAATTTAATGATAATGAATTAATATTTTCTTAATATTTTCTTTTCTTTTCTTCTCTTCCATACAAATAAATAGTAAAAAAGTGTCATTCGGATCCTAGCGGCGTGTCCTGAATTAGTAGACGTTCGTGCGATTTAATTTTGTACATACAGTTTAATTTTAAATGTAGAAAAAAATGAGGCCTAATCTATATGAAATGAACTGGCATTTTAGTTTCATCCTGTATGTTTTATAACCTGAAAGTATACTTACGCGTTATAACACGAGATCGGAAATATTTAACAGCTATTTATAACAGAAACAGTAAAATTTCTTTTCATCGCAAATAAAATACGACGAATTAAAGGTTACCACGTACCTTGCCTTCAGGGAGTAAAGAAGGCAAAGTGCTCGAGTATTTGGGTTTACAGTATCCGGTGCATTAATCAATGAATTTAAGTAATGTAAAAATATTTTTTCTGGTATCGACCACATTTGACGCTTACATTTTTCCTCAGTCGTTTTCACGTTAAGAGACAGTGCATATATTTTTTTTGTTTAAAAAAACGATGCCCCACACTAGGATTTCTCCTGAATCGTGGGTGAGTTTTACGGTTTTACATAAATAACACATGCACAACATAACCAGACAAACAACAATTTGTGATTTTAGGCTACGCGGTCGTTGAATTATTGAACGAGTACCGAGAGTAGTCGAGGTAAAATTGATTCGATTGCTCAAAATAAAAACTATAATAATTACATAAGCTTATTTTTTATTCTATCTAATATTTTAATGGGTAAATATTTTTTTAAAATAATTTAACCTAGAACGGAAATGACTATATGCGAAACAAAGTTAATGAAGCAGGAAAAAAAACTTAATAAAGAAAAATAAGATAATGCGATTTTGGAATGTCGATGAATCGATTTCAACACCGTTCTTAAAATTATTAATTATACATGGGTTCAAATTATTAATTATATATAAACTTTGCTGGGGATAGACTTCTACCGCGTTAGGCAGGCTGATTGGTGATCGAAGAATCAGTCCCTCAGACGCAGTAGTGAGTACTTCAGGATAGGTATATTTGAGGCGATTATGTCATCATGTCGACAGATTTATTATTCTGGGATTTATTTCAATTGACATTTATGACACCTATGGAGCATAATATAGTAGCTAGTCAGGTCAATATTTCTGCCACAAACACTTCATTAAATAATTTATACCACCTTTTGTTGTTTGCATAAAATATGTATACGAAAACAAAAGTAGATAAATTTAGTTTAAATAAGTTATTCGAAATGCCCTCCTTGATTTTGAATACAGGCCCTCAACCTCCGAGGCCAGTCGTCGACCGTAGCACGCACAATGTTCATGTCTATATCAACCACTGCTTTAATTAGAGATACTTTGAGAGACTCCAAATTTTGCTGAGGTTTCTGGTGAGCGCACGCTTTCTTCTCCAAATATTGTCATATTTTCTAATCCAACGGGTTTAAGTCTGGGCTATAAGAGGGCCACTCGTCGTGCCTGGTGAAGTGGATTCCATAGCTGATAAGCCGAGACTCTAAGTCAAACCATAAATGATGAAGGATAATGCCTACGCTGTATTTTTCACATTGTACACTTTTCACTGCGGGTAAACTCTATCAGTTTGTTTGTTTTAAGTTTTTTCGAAGTTAGAATTATTTCCTCTGAATAAAGGATTTCGCAGTATTTTTCCCGCATTCCGACTTAACAAAGCCTCTCGAGCCTTAATTTTTTCAGACGCTCATTAAGATAAATACCCTGTTTTTCGTCAATAAGCTCGGAGTCTCAAGTCTTCATTTAGCCCTATTTTGGCTGTAGTTCTACTTAACCCCAATTGAAGGGATAACATTTTTTGCTTGCGGACAGGATTTTGTTTGATTCTCGCCAGCACTGCTTTGATGACCGCTGGTGTCTAGCCTAACCGTACGAGGCCGGCCGCGCCTTTTAAGGTCTTCAATGGTCAAATTCACACTAAATCGTTAAAACCTAGTGTTACCCCCCCTTGCCTTGATAACGGCTTCCATGCGATCTTTCATGGACCTTACAAGGATCGCAACAGCCTCTTGGGGTATTTGTTCCCACTCTTCAAGTACCGCATCTTGGAGCTCTTGAAGAGTGGCTGGAGCTGGATCTCGAGCTCGCACGCGCCGTTTTAGGTCATCCCAGAGATGTTCTATTGGGTTAAGGTCTGGACTTCGTGCTGGCCAATGCATAACAGGGATATCGACCTCCTGTAAATAATCGTTTCTTCCAGATCCCGGTTTTCTAACATAACCACCAGTCTGCTGAAAACGTTGGAACACCCGTCGAACTGAAAAACGGGACAGGTTCAACTGTCGAGCAACGTCACACTGCCGCATCCCCGACTGCAATAGGGCAATCACTTGAGCGGCTTCTTCAGAGCTGGTGTCCATCTTTACTTGTTCTTACTTGGGTTACTTGTTCACGTGTGTTCACTGTAAAGTCTAAATTACGAGTATTGTACGATAAACAAACCCCAGCATTATTTTCAAATTTTGCAGAAGTTTAACAAACCTCAGTTGACGCGTAACCGCAGCAGTGCAATGTATAAATCGCGACTCTCAAAACTCTTTTTGCGTCTACTCCATTTTTTTAATAGTACAAAATCAATTACTTTTTTATTTTAAGATGGCGCATAAGTTCCTTATTTAAAATTAGTTCAAACATTTCTGACCATACTCGAAATTTAAATTAAATTTGGACTGGGATGTGACAGAACTTATGACCCGACTAGTTATATTTCACCGCTGCCACGTAGTATTATTTTATTATGTATAAACAAAATTATAATTTCATAAAGTTAAAAACTTCTAACTAAATGTACAAAATGTGGGAGCATACACTTTATCAAAGTAAAGTCATTAAAATTGTCTTAATATTAAATACAGATTTTTTTTTAACTTGATAAAAGTGACGGAACGAGCAAAACGTTCACCTGATGGTACCTAAGTGCAACGTCTGCCCATAACAAATGCTGCGTCACTCAGAACATTTTTGTGTGAGACCATACTGCACCCGTCACCCTGAGACATCAGTTCTTAAGTCTCATATGCCCAGTGATTACGCTAGCTCTCAGTGCCCTTCAAACCGAAACAGTAATTTTTGATTACTACTGCTTCACGGCCGAATAACTGGCCCTGGGGTGGTACGAGTATCTACCTAGACGGATTCCTGCATAGGAATCGTACCACATTGTTATAATATAATACTCGTATCAAGGTTAAAACATTTTTTCGTATTTTAAAGTTTACAAAAGTCGTATTAGTCTTAAAAATAGGTGACATTGGGCGTGTCTGGCCGAACAAAGTTCTGAGTATGCTAAGAATATCTCAGTTAGTTTTCTTCTGTGCCATCTAGCAACTTAGACTGTGGCATGACAGGGCATTTGGAATAATTAAGAAGACTACAAAGGCTTATCATTATTCTCCATTTAATTTTTATTTTATTTCGTCGTCATATGTCTAGACACTAGATTGTGGCATGATAGTGCATTTAGTAAGATTAAGAAGAAGGCTTATTATTGCAAATTTTCTGAAAAAAAAAATTGCCGGGAAATTACTGGGGTTAAATACGAGATTTAAGAACTGGTATCACACGGAAATGTTCCAGGTGACACAGCAGTTGTTTTTATTTTATATATTTTTTAATAATATGACTGACTACACAGAATAGATTACATACATTTTAATAAAGGAAGGAATTGCCAGTGGGATATAGGGAAAAAATAGGCTCCATCGTATATATTTACCTAAACATAGTAATACTCGTACCTACTATAGAGCTATAGAGGTACTATATAGGTATACTGTAAAAATAAAACTTTCCCTCAAAAGTATTAGCTATTACAAAGGTTTTTCATTATAGATGTGTTACATTTGTAGTAAAGTAATGTTAAAGTTACATTCTATAAATGTCCCACTGCTGAGTATAGGCCTCCTCTTGTTTTTGTGAGGTTTGTCTTATTACAGGTTTTGTAGCCCGAAAAAGGTGCTCCAATTCGGGTTTGGGAACTTCACATGAACTCAAAAAATATTTATTCCTCAGACATGGAGGTTTCCTTATAATGTTTTTATTTTACCGCTAATCAGCAATTAAAATTGCAGAACAATTTAAGGCAGGCGCCCGGCTCCGAGCTGCCGCGGTTCAAGTTACATTTTTTTTAAGTTTTAATTTAGTTTGTGCCTAAATACAGTTTACCATTTGATTTATAATAAAAGCATTATGAATATCCGCTACACCTACAGAACACGCCTCACGTGAAATCGGCACGTAACGATTTTCGGTCTTTTCCAAATCCTTAGCGATTATGGCCATGAAATGCGATTAATTGTTCTCTTTCACGCTCACCCTATTTTTAAAGTAAAATTAGGTTCATGTATATAACATTTTATTTCATAAAAAAAAGTTACAGCCTATAAATGTCCCACTGCTGCGCACAGGCCTTCTCTCATTTCTGAGAGGGGTTAAAGCCGAAATGTGAAATGTATTTACAAGTTCCTAACACTAATATTATTCGTATGTTGGTTGGCAAATATTGTAAATATGATTTTATCATATTTACACGCATGAAGAGATTTTTCTTGGCCATGTGTTTGATTACATTATGATGAAAACATATTGTAGAAGTAATACAATACTAAAACAATTTGAATAATATAAATTAATTGAAGATAGCAAACGATGCCCCACAGTAGGATTTTCTCCTGTATCGTGAGTGCATTTTACAGACATACATTTCACAAACCAGACCCGAAAAGTAACTCCGGCTGGGTATCGAACCCAGGACCGGCGGCGCAGAATTCAGGTACGCTAACCACTACGCCAAGCGGTCGACGTTTTCCACGTGACTTTTACACTTGACCTTGTGCATGTAAAATAATCTAAATATATTACTAAATACAGTATCTTATAAAACTGGAGTATTATAATGATTATATATGATATATTGATGATGTCCTCCTGGCCGATTTTCGACGTAGGCGAAAACTTTCTAATACTGTCGGAAGCAAACAATCAACTGCGCGAGACAGACATTATATTGCCACAAGTGTAAAGCCACCGGTTAAGCTTATCTAATAGGACAGGATGTGACAGTAGATGTGTTCGTTGAAGTATTAAAAAAAAAGAACTACCCTTGTCCACACAATAAAAATTTAATGATAAAGAAAAAACAAAAATTGTAGGTCCGCCTAATTTCTGCAGACGTAGTCGAGTACTCCCCTTGGCGTTCTGCGTGACACGATGGATGTCGGCACCACGCGACAAACGACCACGCGGCGTCACGGTCGGCTGGCAGGTGTTCGATGTTTAACCGGAAGGTAGTTCTGACAAAACATTTAAAAATCTAATAGGAAGTGAAGAATTATTGAAAGAGGGTCGCACAAGCTGATATTAAATGTGTATAAAAGCATATAAGCATTGAGACAAAAAGTGTGAACATAATATATACAATATAAATACAAAATAATTAAATATTATTCAACACTTACCCAATATGGGGGTGAAGTTAAATATAAAACTTAATATGCCACCGCAACGTATGCAGCTGAAGTAAGGTACAGCACAACGTACATAAAGTCCGTACAGGCGACGTGTGTGTACCTAAGCTTAGCGGTGTGCAGAATGGTAGCACCGATGAAAGGACCGTAGACAATACCCGCTGAACAGAGGCAAAAGAAACCTGTGCCGTTGCAATCAGTCATAGTAAGTGTGAATTTTATTTTAAATTGAACGCGGGTATGCAGTTCAAAGCTTAGCGTTAATAAATATAATTTAAATTGTAATGTGTGTTAGGTTATAATTTTATTTTGACGTATGAATTAAATAAACGTCATGTCATGTCATTTTAAATCTTAATATTTAAGTTAATTTAAATTAAATTTAGTCAAATTGTGGATTTATTGCCTTATTATGAAGACATGAAACTACAACGTTACAAGGATAGCTGAAGACAATTACAAAACATTCATATTTATGCCCAAAAATATTGGCCCGGGTTGTGATTTGAACCTAGTACCTGCGGTGCAGTATAATTTGTCGAAGACGATAATTGTTCAAGTAACATGATGTATTATTTATCCTTTATTAACCAAATTAAGCAAGAATATAAATTGCAAACAACACTCGATGTAAAGAACATCTGATAGGCTAGGATAGCTGGAGACAATCACATAACATTCATATTTATTCCCAAATATTGGCTCCATGTTATTTGAACTAGACCAGCGGTGCAGTAATTATTATACCTTGTCATAATGTTTGCCCTTTATTAACCAAATTAAGCAAGAATATTAATTGCAAACTTCTTAATGACTTATTCGAAGCGTACAATACCTGGAATACTGAAAATTAAAACCAGTAGCAGAAAACGTGTGCCTTGGAAATTTAATGTGCAAAAGTTTCATCATTATACTGTTTAAGGTATGTCAAGTTAAGAAACGTTTGCGATCCAAAAGCTGCTTTTCATAAGTACTTTGACTTATGTTTAAAACTGGAAACAAAATATCTTTAAAGACTGATCTACCTATTCCACGTTTTCATTCCATTAAAATGACTGTAACATAAATAAGCGTTCCGTGTGTGCCATCCCATAAATGTGTAATGTGTATATAAATTCTTGATCAGATCTATATGTTTGATACGTTTCACGAAAACTCTTGTAGAATGAAACGCTGTTTGGCGAAATCGTAAACTATGTGATTTGAATGATATAAAAATAATGTAGTTAAAATATTTGAGATTACTTTATGAAATAGGATAAGAATGGACAGGCGAAGTTAAAATTGAAAAACTTACTGTATTCATTTCACAAACGTATGTCATGGACTTCCAAAGAAAGCAGTAACTAGTAAAACTGCACCAACAAGGAAACGCTGTACGCTGATTACCACCGTGGTAAATTAATTACAAATCATGATTATAATTTTAGAACATTGTAGCCCTCTGCTAAACATAGGTTATAACCATAGTTATTTTTTAAACATCACTGGGATTTCTCTCTGCCGCCATTTGTATGGACTTTTGCAGGAATCCGTCTAGGTAGGTACCACCCCAAGGCCAATTATTCTGCCGTGAAGCAGTAGTGTGCAAACATTACTGTGTTTCGGTTTGAAGGGCACTGAGAGCTAGCGTAATCACTGGGCATATGAGACTTAAGAACTGATGTCTCAGGGTGACGCGCGCATTGTGGTGTCTAGGTGACACAGCATTTGTTATGGGCAGACGTTGCATTTACAATCAGGTGAACGTTTTGCTCGATCCGTCACTTTTATTAGATAAAAAAAAATATGACTCCTAGGCTTACTGTATGAAAACAACATTTTCACAAAGTTTGAGAATTTTTCAGAAATTATTTATATGTTATTTGCTAATACATCAAAATCAGACGCTCTTTACCTTTTTATATATAGCCTATATTGTCCCAGTGCTACGCAAAGGTCTCCTCCATATCTTTCCATTGATTCATATTATGGCTAATATGAATCCACTTTTTATTGAAAGCGTCGAGGTCGTCTTGCCACCTCTACATAGGTCGTCCTCAACGCCTTTTCCCTCCTTTTGGTAGCCAGAAGGTCTCGCCTCTTCTTCGTCCATCTATCTGGGTGCATCCGACTCACGTGAACTGCTGAATCCCATGTTACTTTGTCAGTTCTATTTCCCATATCGGCAATTCCCATCATTGAACGCACTACGGTGTTTCTTATTCACTCCGTCCTTTTAAAATACTACGATCCAATGCCTTCTGGAAAATCCTGAGCTTGAAATCTTGACTTCTGAAGCTCGGTCAGCGACCACGTTTGCGTACCATAGGTTAAGATAGGCAGGATACACATGTCGATGACTTTGCGCTTCTACGAAAGTGGAAGGTCATACTTTATGTGCTCCTTTAAGAACCAGTAGCTCTTCCAGGCTTTCTCGACGTCCAAACGGATTTCCTTATCTTGATACTAACTGGCCCAAGTGGACATATTCATCGAAAAAGTGTATTTATTGCCTATGTACCTCGACCCTATGTTGTCTGCCGTTAGTCATAATTTTTTTTTCGACCTGTTCATTTGAAGTCAAACTTCAAGCCTTGCCATACTCAGTTATTAGAGCACAGTCTGAAAATGTTTTGATGTAGAAGACGACAACACAATGTCCTCTGCAAAACGTAAGTAAGGAACACGCTTGACCCCGACGTTAAATTCTTTAGTTACTCATGAAACTGCCACCTCTTGCAGGATGCTTGTAAATAAAATGGGAGAAAGTGGATCCCTCTGCTTGACCTCTTTCTGTATTTTAAAAATAGGGCCTGTAATATTGCTACAAATGTTTTTTTATAGCATATAATGTTTTGTATTTTTATATCTTTTGTTTGTTAAAAAATTAAGTTTATTTCTAGAAGAATTAAAGGCAAAGCATCATTTATCGGAGGAGCAGGAGTCCAGCTTTTTGGCTGCGGTTGAGGTAGTTCGTAACAGATCTCAACCCCCCCCCCCCCCCCCCTTGCTAGCTGGGACTGGATTTTCCCTTCCCATCTGTTCGCGGGCTATTGCCGTCGGGGATGCTGCGGCAGTCTACGAAAGCGTTCCCGTACTTCTGATAAATGGAAAAACGAGACGCTGGTCGGGGCCCAGTACAGTTTGATGCCCCGCGGCTGAAGGGTTGTTAATGTAGATTTCCTTACGATAAAAAATCATTTAGCTGTTCGGGATGGGGTCTGTGGTTTTTTTAACATTTGATTAGTTTAGGATAGGGTCATATCCTGGGTGACGTTTTTACAATTATCGTTCGTTACATTTGTAATGGCAAGTATGATTGTAACCTGAAACATGAATTTTTGTAACATCATATTCATTGTCAACATCTATAACTTCAACTATATTTCTCTGGTGATAATCCTATGCAGGAATTCGTCTTGATAGGTACCATTGTTCAGTTCTTCTAGAGTCAAGCAAGTAAAGTAGTGTGCAAACATTACTTTGTTTCAGTCTGAAGGGCACTGTTAGCTGTAATTACATGTTGTGTTAGTGTAAGTACAGGACATATTGAACTTAAGAACTTGGGAATTGTCTCGGAGTGACGAGCGCAGTGTGGCACATGGAAATGTTATGGGTGACACAGTTTTTGTTTTGGGCTAACCTTACTTACCATCTGTTAATTTTTTTTCTCGTCTTGCTAGTTTCTTCCATAAAAAAATGTGGTCACGTTCGTGTTTCAGTAATAACTTTCAAGTCAACTTTCAAGAAATGACTACAACATTATTTTTGAATACATGTTCCAATAAAGTTTAGTGAACAAAAATCGAATGCAGATATTTAAATTAAAGGACGATACCGATTGCTGCTCCATAAGGTTATAGCGATGTCCAACAAAGTGATATTTTTAATTACTTCTTTTTTAATTCAATTAAGTTTTTTGATAATAATCTATAATAATCAAATAATCAAATAATCAAAGCAGCAGTTTTTAACCATTTGTGTTTTAAAGAGTTTTTCCAGTTTCATAGTGATAGTGACAGCAAGGACGAGGAGCAGACTTTTATCAATATATTTATGCACGATTTTGTCTTTGAGTTACTACCTACAAGAGGAGACACCCGGACTTAAATATTTGTAACACCAGTTGGAGTGCAGGCGCTCTTACTTTTTTATTCTGTGTTTGATTGATAAACTTATGTTTAAGTCATAAGTTTTATTTCGAATAAAATGTCTTAATAATTCTGGAAATACCAGCGAAAAATGATTATTCACCGGTATGGTCACTATATTATCGACAAAACACACATAATTGAATTATATTTAATCAATTGGCGTTAACAATTTATTGAGCTTCAACATATGTAAACGCAGATGTGACAGCGTCGACGTGTAATGTAAAATAATTTGAGACAGTAAAATTACTGAAATATTCATGATAAGAAATATTACTACTTTGAAATGCATATTTTTCTCGACTACGCAAAGCGAAAAGGAGGGTTATTTGGTTGAATAAGAACAGTTCACGAGTGGAAACGTCTTACCTGCAAACGCAGTGTAGGGCGACCACGCACTAGACGAAGCAACGACCAGCAGGTTTTGGCAGAATATGGGGGAGGCCTATGTTCAGTAGTGGGCTTATAATCAGCTGAAATGATAATGATGATGAATCTTAAAATTTTTACAGTTTTATTCGTAGCCCAGAAGGAAAAGTTAAACGCAAACATTGCCTCATAGGAGACAGTATTTACGATTTCCTACAAGATTAAATCTTCTTTTGCAAATTGAAGAATTGAGATTAGGAAAAAAGTACGCGCCTAAAATACAAAATCGATATAATAAGCGAGAAGTAAGAAGGTTATTTAATAAATTCACTGTTAAAGTCAAAGTCAAAGGTGGTTTTAAATATGGTTAGCAAAACCCCAGGCAGGTCTTTGCCAGTGGAACTTACTCGTAGATGAACTTCAAATCTGATGTGGTTTTCAACCTTTGACGGTTGAAGTCTTGTTTAGTAAAATGATTGACTATTTCAGGTCTTGGTCCAAATTTAAATTAATAATAATAGCTTTTAACTCGTAAGATCTTTGTAAGATTTCAATAACTGTTTAGACTTTGAATAAAACTGGTTGTTGATTAAATTCTTGTATTCTATGAATTGATAACTAATAATAGGTAATTGTTTCACAGATTGGTTGCCTATAAAATAATTTCTTAATGTGCTCCGAAAATGCTTTAAAAGCTTACATCTTTTATTATATGAGTCTAATTCGTTTTACTGGTGGTAGGTACCAGTGCTAGTAATTCTTACGTTAAGCAGTGAGTAAACATTGCTGTGTTTCGTTTTGCAGACGCACTTACCGTCAGGTGAACGATTGACACGACTCGTCAGTTTCTTCAATAAAAAATCTTCTGCTTCTGCGTTCGGATTGTTAGCTATCACGGTTTTTGCAGTATCTGACGTAAAATATTTCAAGTCATAAGTAAATCATAATATTATTACTCATTATGAGGATGTTTTCAATACAGCCGGTTGAAATTTTGAAGTTATTGCCGTGTTCGCAAATGGATCAGGAGGTAATTTTATAATTAAATTTATTTTTAAAATGCCGTAATGCCACAAAAGGTTCAGAGTCTTTCTTGAAATCCTAAGCCCACGTGGATTAAGTTGCAGGCGGGCACAGCGACAACTAGAGAAGAACACTCTGGTCTTTAACTGTTATTTTTAACTTTTCTTTAAAAACTTTGGTATTACTATGTTTAGGCAATTCTCTATTCTATTTTGTTTTACCTCTCACATTGCTTACGAAGTGCAGAGTGAATTTGCACACTCGCAGAGAGCTCGCGGTACGGGCCCAATCAATCTTTTGACTGCCAATAGTGTAATCTCAATTTTGATCCACTAGTCAAAGACCGAAACAGAATATTTTACGTTTCATGTTTCATTACGACGTTCAATTCATCTTCATTGATTAAAATAAACCAGTCAAAGGTCTAAGCATAAATTTATTTCGAGGCATGATAGATTAAAACAAAAACGCCTCACACAGGTATTTCTTATCTACATTATATTATCCTTACTGGTGGTAGGATCCATATGCAGGCGGTATACGTTACAGTTTCACATACCTGTAAATAAATATTTGTTCCGAACGGAAATCGAACCATATAACGTAGATACAAATCGCTTAGCCACTGTGCCAATTGAGCCGCCTGGCTACGATGGAAGAAGTTTGTTTGCGAAGGATCTATTATTGTCTATGTTTGGTGTAACATATGCGCTAAATATTCACCATGGCGTAAAAATTATGCAGAATAAATACATGTATGATGTTTTCCTGATCGATTTCGAGCACAGTGACATCTTTTGTTTTTTTACCAAACGATGTCAACTGCGCAGGAAATATTACAGTGCGTGCATGCGTGCATGTCTGCAGAACACATGTTCTTGCCTTCCCTATTCCGATGTAACGCCTTTGGGATGAGATCAAATGTTCGAATACAGTATCGATAATGCGCGACTACTATGAAGTCAATCAGATTCAAAATCCAACAATCTGTGTTTTAGCCCGGTTGGGAATGGTACACAGGAGCCGTGACTAAGCCTCTTGCCAGGTACTTACTCCGCCCACTTGGCCAAGCCATTGTTAAGGTCGTCCTAAAGAAATGCCAGAAAACTTAATTTTTACGTAATCAATATAAATACTATAATATCTTTTACAGCAAAGCGACAAAATTGTGCTACAATTTTTTTTTAAACAAAAACTTTTGATTTTCTATAGAAACATTGGGTGGTCTTTGAGGGAAATCTCATTTCCGATGAATGACAAAGCGTCCCGGTTTCATAAAAGAGCGAGTCGATATTTTATCATTTAGAACGCTTTATAAAGTTGAAATATTTACTAGCTATCTAAAGCGAAAATTCTAAATAGAGCCGTGGTAGCTCAGGGGCTAGGCGCTCGCTTTAAATTTCATAGTACGCAGGTCACTCACCTGGGTTCGATTCCCGGTGCCGGCACCACTAAAATTGTTAATTGACATTTTAAGTGCTGAATTACCCCATGCTCGGCGGTGAAGGAAAACATCGTGAGGAAACCTGCATGTTTGAGAAATAAAAAATATTTCGAAGACATGTGCAGTCCGCTAACCCGCATTGGAGCAGCGTGGCGGATTCTTCCTAGCTCCAAAACCCTCTAATAAATTGAGAGGAGGCCTGTGCTCAGCAATCAAAAGAAAGATCGAAAGATAAAATTATACTTAAGCTAAAGTCCTTGTATTATACAATAAATATCTAAATGTTATTTTATCTTGTTAAGTGCCTGTTATCTGCTTTTTTTTAATGCTTAATGTAGTATATTTGATAAATTATTTGTGTTACGCCGTTATAAATTATTAGGTTTACGGATTTTATTTGGCGTTGATTTTTAACCATTTATAACACAACGGTTTGAGCGTTTTGCAGCACCCATGGTTACGAATAGACTGAGGTGTCAGACGCCATAGTCGATCCGAGGTACCTTTAGCTTTTAATTAATATTGTTGGTTCGATCTACGCAAATTGAGCTTACAGTGTCTCGAAGACTAGCGGGTCAATCACAACACAACCGTAGGTAGTGTAGATGGAGGAATATTAAATGCATGCTAACGACCGCGTGGCCTATGGTTAGAGTACCTAACTTCTACGTCGCAGGTCCAGGGTTCGAATCCCAGCCGAAACCAATATTTGTGCAAAAAAACACAAATTGTTGGTTCTCGTGTCTGGTTGTGTTGTGCAACTGAAATTTATGTCTGTGACACACACCCACGAAAAAGTAGAAATCCTAGTTTGGGGACTCTGGCCAAAACGCCACAGGCACGTTAGCATGCATTAACTTACATACAATTACGCCTTTTTCCCATATAAGGGAAAGGCAGAGACCACTCATGTAGCCCAATTTTCGTCCTAACGAGAAACGAGACATGACCGGTGGCGAATCACGTCACAGCCATTTTGGTACTAGTCAAAAAATTCTTACTCGCTATTGCGTTCCCACGAGCAGAATAGTGACAGCATTGCATATTATGGTGTAATGCACGAATAAAAGCTGTCCGTACAATACCTTAGTCGCCCTTTACGACACCTTGGTAGGAAAGAGGTAGGTGCTATTCTACTCTGCAGAATACCTATTCATAACCGGCTAATCGGTATGCATTAACATACAAGCCTGCAAAATATTAACAGGATTTTGAGAAACATTTTTTTTGAGGGCGCAAACGAGCAAGGGGCTCACCTGATGGTAAGTGATTGGCATAAGTATTTGGCACTAGTATGAAAATGACAACCAATGAATGCATTTCTGAAAGGGTTTTGGAGCCGGTAACAGTCCGCTACGCTTTTCCAGTGCGTGTTGGCTGACTTTTCATGTCGACATATGTCGACGACATGTAGGTTTCCTCACATGTTTTGCTACACCGTCGAGTACGTAGTAAACCAGTAATTAATAATTAGTAATTAATAGTTTTAGAGGTGCCGGCACCGAATCCATGTTACCAGCGTACTACGAAATTTAGTTAATAGTCCAATACTGGACATAGGCTACCCGGAACGACTACAAATATTTGTGGAATCGAACCCGCAATTCTAAGGAGACGTCGATAACTTAGTCACTGCTCTATCTCAGTCGTTATATACAATGTAGCGTAACAGCCTTTAAACGTCTCACTGCTCAATTTACTTTTTTCTGGGTTGAAGCCGGGAAGTGTAAGGTACTCTGCTCCAGCGCGGGCTATTTCTCAGACATGCAGGTTTCCTCATCATGTTTTCTTCACCGCAGAGCACTTTGAATATCAGCACTTGAATTTGCTATGAAAAATATTAGTGGTGCCGGCGCCGGGGATCCGAACCAAGGTCACTCGCGTTTTACGAATTTTAAGGCCACTGAGTGCCACTGATATCACTGTTACATAACACATATTGTATGTTTTATATTACTACTACATCTGATGTGACGTACATATTTTTATGGGGATCAATATACACTCTCTTTTTTAATTTAGCTATGCAGGAAGCCGTCTAGGTAGGTACCACCTCAGGGCCAGTTATTCTACCGTGAAGCAGTAGTGTGCAAACATTACGTTGTTTCGGTTTGAAGGGCACTGAGAGCTAGCGTAATCGCTAGGCATATGAGACTTAAGAACCGATGTCTCAGGGTGATGGGCGCATCGCAGTTTATTTAGATGTTCCAGGAAGATACTGCTGCCCATCTCCTGGTTTTCATTATCCCTCTGTCGACTTTTAAGACACTCACGGGTTAAGGTGGGGTGATAGAATCCCACAAGCCGCCAACACACGGTAGTAACTGTAAAAGGTTTATTATACTAATTTAGCTTGTTTGTTTATTAAAGTTAAATCTCTCTTAAAACATTTCTTTTAATGCGGTTTTGTTGTACAAGTCCTTCTTAGTTATTTGACCTAAACCAAATATAAAAAATAGAACAAACTGAACGTCAACTCTGGCATAATGATTTAAAAATTACTATAAAAAATCAGTTGTAAACAACAGATTTTTTATTCAATCTCCGTGATGCAAATCGACGTAATCTATGGAAAACAGTTTAAGCCCATGGAAATCTTGGTAACAGGGAAGCGAAATCGGGATCGTGCTTCAAAAGCGGGTCACGAAATAAATTGCAGATATTTGAAAATTAACAATTTTTTATTAAGATATTTGGAGAAAAAATGGGTTGTAAGGATTTTTTTGATACATACCAAAATGGAGGCAACGTTGTTTCCCCGCCGATATGTCTCGTTTCCCGCAGGGGCGAAAAGTGGGCTCCGTGTGTGGTCTCTGTCTACCCCATTATTAAAAAGGAAAAAGGCGTGATTGTATGTATGTATTTGGAGATTGCGCTCTCAATTGGCCTGCTTTAGAATTGGGTGCAATAACGTCAATTTATGTTTTAAATATGTTATGTTAAACAAAATTTAGTTCTTCAATAAGGTACGAGTATTTCAATGACAAGAAAATCTTATACTCTAAAACAACTAAAACTTTTGTGGCAATCTATTGGGGAGGCCTATGTTCAGCAGTGTGACTAGTTAGAGAGAGTAATTGTGGGCTAATATTATGATGATGATGATTAGTGTTAAGAAAGATAAAAAAACTACAGTTTAATTTTTTTATGATCACTCAACTGAATATTATGAATGCATTGGAATAATATTTTTAGGGTTTTTAAAGTATAACGATTTTCGTCAAGAGGGGTTTCCTTTAAGGCAGAGCCGATCATTTTACTTGGCCCAAAAGTATTTCCCGATTAAACGAAATACTACAGTGATAACTTATTCATGTACAGATCGCACCAAGAGAAATAATATTTTTTGTAATGTTCTATAACGTTAAGTTCGGTGCTTATTATTAATAGAAATATGCTAAATTCGTCGCTCACTGGTGTCACACCTTGCTGCACAACAGTGTCATCGTAATCGGATGAATGGTATACAAAAGCATACGGAGTTGTTATTTAATCGAAAAACCGATTTCAACGGTAGCAGCTCATACCAGTTTTATGTTTTTCTCATTCATCCCATCATCACAACTTGACCAAAATTATGATGTCTTCTTTCTAATTCAAATAGGTTTGTAAATGACGGAGTTCTGAGGTTACGAGCTTAAAAGAAGTACAACCCAATTGAGTACCTCCTTCTTTTTTGAAGTCGGTTAACGAACAAATAAATATTTGTATGTAATTTGATGAGGGATTTATATGCTATATTATTCGTACATACATTCTTTTTTACAATTCTTAAGTAACTGACGAATTCAATGAATCGTGCAGTCGATTTTGGAACAAAGTATAAATCATATACCTATTCAGAAAAAAATATATTTAAATTTATATTGATCTTTAGTCTTTCGGAGATTAAGGTCAAAATATTAAAATATTGTTTCACGTTAATAAAATACAGTCACCTTTATAGTTAGTTACCTAAGCAGCAGTATATCTTGCCGCTCGTTGTCGAGTTTATCATGAATCTCGTCTCTGGAGCGAGATTTATTACTAGTACTTGTCGTTTGTGTTTTGATGCTGGCCTACGCGAATTATTGGGTGAGACCGGTCATCCTAATCATACATTACACACCTACACCTACTACCTATCACACAGTACAGTCATAGTGGATATATTTTTTTACTACTAAATTTTGTCGACAGCATGGTCTAGTGGTCAATGTATGTTTATTACGGAGCCGTGGGCCCTGAGTTTCAATACCAGCAGGAGTCACATTTAAATTGTTGAATCTGTTATGATCGGCTGGTTTTGTTCTGATTGTCTTCGTGTCTCTGTCGCTGCATTTACCTTCGATCTTATCGTATGAGCGTTACATCGAGTGCGAATAGGTAAGAACGAGTGAGTGTCTCCGAGTTTGCGTGTACACGGGGCACTATAATATCTCCTACGCAGTTGATAGCCTTAGTTTTCGCCGTGTTCGAAAGTTATCCAGAAGGATATTATCATCATCGTTATAGTAGTCATATTCTCATGGTTGAACCAAAAGACGAAAGTGTAACTTCAGTTTAAAATTTTAGTAATCAACTGAACCTGCTTTTGGCCTCTTTACTGTTGATTTTTAAAATATCAATTACTTTTGGTTGTACTTGTATCTTCTCGCATCGCTCGCATATATCTCGCAACTTCAATATAACCCGTATTGAGGAAGCGTTAGAGTTTAACCAAGGCCAGGAATCTGTGTGCCGGGAAGAGCCAACAATAAGCGGAGGACCGAGAGCAGTGCAGTATTTTCCGCTGGACCGGAGATTTTGAGTGAGATCGAGAGATTTTATGTACAGTTGTACACATCATCGATGGAGCACACGCTATTGTGCTTAACGACCCCAAAATCAAAACACGTCCGACACTATTCTGATGCCCCGGACGTCAATCTGAGTGAGATTAGTGTGGCTCTTGAACAGCTTAAGAACAGCAAAGTGGGTGAGGAAGTATTTATAGCGAAGCTTCTGAAAGCGGGTGGAAAACCACTACTAGTTTTTCTTCAGAAGATGTTTAATTTCGACATGCCGCGGCGGCGCCGGACGCCGGAAGCGTGCAGTAGAAGCGTGGTTGTCCTGTTCTTCAAGGAGGGCGATAACAGCCTTACGAAGAGCTATAGACTGATATCGCTTTTGTGCAACAACGTCTTTGCGCTGAGAGTATGCCTGGCGTATGTCTGGACTATGAGGAAGTCCAGATTCCGTCAAAATTTGGGCGGTGCTACAGTGCTTGTACAACAATGCTACGATGGCAATCCGAGTAACGAACCAGAGTACGAAACCGATCCAATTGCAGAAAGGTGTAAGACAGGTCGTTTCCCAGAAACTCTTCACCGCTGCATTGGAAGATGTCATCAAGCTTCTTAATTGGAAAGGATGTATTAACATCAATGGTGAATAGATCACTGGAGGACCTTAGCACTATACTCAATGATCTCAATAGTGTATGCTCAACGGTTAGGTCTTAAGACGCACACGAACAAGACGAAAATCATGTCTAATGTCAATGTTACGCCTATACTGGTTGTTGTTCAGAACACTACGCTTTAAGTTGTCGACGAATATGTATACCTAGGACAGATTGTCGGACTAGGCAGGTCCAACTTCGACCAAGAGGTCAATCGACGGATGAAACTCGGCTGGATAGCGTTCGGGAAACAGCGTAGCATTTTCTCCTCGAATATACCTCAATATCTCAATACTAAACCCTTAAAAAGTGTTGTTGTTGCCAGTGATGACATACGGAACTGAGAAGTAATTCTTCACTGTAGGCCGCATGAGCTCAAAGTCACTCAGCGAGATAAAATCTGCCTAAAACACAAGACCGAAAATACGCAGATCGATGATGGTTAGCAGCGTTTATGGTATCAGGGTTACTGTAATAGCCAGTCGGACAAACGAGGTGATTATAGCAAATCCCGCCTCCTTGGAAGAGATTCGTGTACAGTAATGGATAGTCCAGACTTAAGAACTGACTGAACTCACGCATTTAAAAAAATATTACATTAAAATTCTGTTTATAGCTATTATGTTACAAGCATTCTCGAACTGACCGTGCTTGCTTGCTGAGTTCCACACTATGTACCAGGTGTTGTCCGGTCTTAATATTAGTGAAAACATAGGAGTAACAGATAATATAATTTTCGGCCTGAGATGTATTGTCGCTGTCTTCATGTCAATGACTTTCCTTTGGTTGTATAGATATGAGTAATATTTGGCAGGCATGATCAGTGTTGTGATATAGGAAAAACTAAGCGTAATAAGAATATTAAAATTCCTCATAATGAGTTGTGTACAATAGTAGAAACCAAATAGTCTGTTCAAGCGTACATCTACGTGCACACACGTATACACAATTTTCTCAATTTTTCTATCCACAAAAATCCATAGACAAGAAGATTGTCACATTGACAGATGTCTTTACGTACGTAACCACAGACGCCAACGTAAGATCAAAAACGTGCAAATTATTTATTTTAAAGGAAAACAATCTGTAACTTAAAAAAATATTTTTTACCTAAAAACAAAGGTTGTAGTTAATCCAGAAAATAAACCTTTTTTAATGTATAAAAAAAAGTAAAGTATCAGCTTGCACTGCTGCAGCTGCAGCACAGGCCTGCTCTCATTTCTGAGACAGGTTTGGATCCGGGAAGAGCGGCGTAGCTAGGACTCATGCTGCTCCAATACGAGTTCGAGAACTTGACATGTCTACGAAATATGTGTTATTTCTTAATAGTTTTCTTTTACAGCTAAGTACGTGGTAAATCATTGCAGAATAATCTTAGAGGTCCCGGCACTGGGGATAAAACTCAGGTCACTCGCGTACTATGAATTTTTAAGGCGAATGCCTGGTTCCTGAGCTACCACGGCTCATGTATAACTTGTAAAAGTAAAGCAGTCACTGATGTTAGTCACTTTAATAGTTTTTTAAGGAATTATTAAAATATCAAACAAATAAAATAGTTTATATATTTAGAATGACACTAATAAAATTTATTTGATATCGATGGTCACTACTTATTTATATAAATTATAATTTTAAATTGTAGTTACAGTTCTTGAAAAATATTTTGCTTACGATAAAATTGATAGAAACGATATAAGCAGAAAATTGGAAACCGAATCTGATTGATGAAATATTGGAAAAGTTGGAATAACATTTCAACATACTTTCGTTCCTTGGGAAGCTTTCAGTACAAAATGCACTAATTTCGTTTTGTAATGAAAGAAATACTTTTAGCAAAACAATTTTTTTAATAGATGATAAAGTGACGAGACTAGCAAGACGTTCACCTGATGATAAGTGAAACGTCCGCCCACAGCAAATGCTGTGTCACACAGAAATATTCTGGGTGACACAGCATTTGCTGTGGGCGGACGTTGCACTTACCATCAGGTGAACGTTTTGCTCGTTTCGTCACTTTATACAATAAAAAAAAAAATATTTTTCTCATTAGTTCATCGAACCTGCTACCCATACCGCACAAGCCAATCGCTTAGTCCCTTTACATAACGAGTGAAAGAAAAATACAAATTGTTATATTTGTCTGTATGTTGGAATCGTCTACAGAGGATTCTTCCCTTTTTGCATTTCATAGCTGTTTATTTTCGAGACAACGTTGATACGCAATTGAAAAGCACTTTTTGTGTGAAATCAAATATTTATATAAAAAGCGCCGCATAGCTTTTAGTTGTTAATACATATTGTATTTTTATTTAATTTCATTGGTGTTTTCACAAGGAATAATACTAAGATAAATTAAAAATTTATTTAACTTGACTTTTGGCGCTAGCTTCAAAAGCGATTGTTGTGTTTTTTTATTCAAATTTTAATTTGTTAATTTCGAGTTTTGATGTTTAATATTTGAGGAAGTAGGTACCACCGAACTGCAAGTGTTTCTACCGTCAAGCAATAGTACATACGTACAGTCACGCCTTTTACCCATATAAGGGATAGGCGGAGGTCACGTAAGTAACCTTTCGCCCCAGAGAGAAACGAAACGTGACAGGTGGCAAATCTCGTCGCCGCCTTTTTGATAAGAGTTAAAAAAATCTTAGTCTCCATAGCGTTCCTACAATCAGTATAGTGACAGCATTGCACATTATGGTGTCATTCTGCACTAATGGAGGCTCTCCCTACAATACCTTACCTTAGCCGCCTCGTACGAAACCTCGGTAGGAAAAAGGTAAGTGCTAGTCTACTCTGCCAGACACCTATCGGCTTTAAGTGTTGGCCAAGTGACGTTTGATAAACGAAATTTATATTTCTTACGTTGAAAGAAAAGAATTTTCATTTTATTTCATGTCAGGAATTTGTGATGGTGGTCGAGGATCGGCCACGGAGACATATGGCATATGGACAGGAGTATAACTTACCATAAGATGAACGACTAGATCGTCTCGTTACTAACTTCTAAAAAAAAGAAAAACTGAGAAAGACGCAGTGTGTCTCGATTATTAATGTGTGTAACGTGCAAATATTGATTTCGGATTGGGGTTCATTAGAGATAACTCGGTAGACAGGTTCAGCCACGTTAAACATTGTTCTATTGCTTTCAATATTACGGACCAAGACCGCGTTGTTATGTACGTATGGAAATTAGGATTCATGTTAGTAAAGCAATGGATGGTATCATGAAACAAAGACTAAATTAATCCAATCGTTACTTTCCGCATATTTTATGTAAACAAATCTAATGGTTTTTACGTTGAATCAGTTCGAGCAGACAAACGCAGATATAAACTACTTTAGATTTTTCAAAAAGGCGAAAAAGATAAGTTTTTAAAGTCAATTCTAAAATAGCAATCATACTTGGAAGTCATTATGAATCCTATTGGGAATATTATTGTATAATTTTTCCTTGTTAAAGTCTTACTGGTGTTAGAAATCCGTATTGGTAGGTACCACCGCACTGCCAATTATTCTGCGGTGAAGCAGAAGCGTGCAAAAATTACTGTGTTTCGGTTTGAAGGGGACTGATAGTTAGTGTTATTACTGGGCATAGAACTAACTCATAGTGACAGGCGCAGTGTATATAGTGCATAACAGAAATGTTATGGGTGACACAGTATTTGTTATGGTCAGACGTTGAAAAAATTAAAATTCAATTTGAAGCTAAAAATATGCTTTGTTTTTGTCAGTTGAACAAATCTTCAGGAAAAGTCAAATATCTTTCTACTGTCGATGTCGTTAGAAAGTTGAAGATTTGTTGCTGATTTAGAACCGATTTCACCGATCGCTTTGGAAACCAAGTTTAATAAAACCACGTTTTTCTTAACTGTAAAATGTATAATTTGATCTCGGTTTTCGTCTAACCGATTTATTTCACCAGCTTTATTTTGATGGCGTTTAGGAAAACGAAGTTATTATATTAGTAGAAATAAAAATATTTTTTTGGTTTACATAGTTTTGCAATTGACAGTGACAGTTCTCTAAACGAGTTTAATGGAGTTAAACGTCGAAAATTGGGCGTTCAGAATTTTTACCGCGTTTAGCTTTAACTGCGTTCATTTGATGTTGATGAAATACAAACTGTAGCATTGAACTCAGTTAAACGCTTAAACTTTGTTTTTAGCTTAACTGATCGCGTTTATTTTCAACCGTGAAATCCATAAAATATATATCTATCTAAAATATATATATATCCAATAAAGAATAAAAATTGTTTTTTTATAAAAAAATACGTATTTAAATATTACTACTTTTAAATTGCCAGAACTCTTACGACTATTGCTAGAAATATACATATAAACGATATCAACTAAAGATTTCCTTTATATAAAAAATATCATAATTTTTTTGCCTGTTTTTGAATAGAGAACAATACGGAATACGGAATAATAGAGGCTTCTCGTGGATGAAATTCTTGGGGATTAATTGTCATAGTTGCCGTGCTAGGCAGGTGTACTACAGCGGCCACTACAGTAAAATAAGCAGATGGACGCGACGGATTATCCCTAGCGTTATTTTATCTCTAAAGAATCAAAATATTTTCTAACGCATCCACTACATAGTAAATGTTTTGTCGAAACTTTAATGTAAAAATGTACTTCCATTCCTAAGCTACCTAAAAGTAGGTTATTAGTGGAAAAGAGAACACTAAAGTGGTTCACGCGACGTTTAAAGCAAAACTCAGCTGTACTAAGCGCTTTGCGAACTACGCATACCGCGTGACATACTTTATATATTAAAAAGTTTTAATGACCATATCCAATTAAATTAATTTTATTTACTCTTCACTTCGTTGATAATTTTAAACTATTTTTAATATGAAACTATTTTAGTTTCATATCGTACTAAAATAGTTTCATATCGTAGGAAGTCGGTAATGCATGATATTTTCAAATTACGCTGTAGAAAATTCAGTTTATTGGCAATAACGTAAAAATATTTTATCATTTCTTTATCAGCCCGCAAAAAGTCCACCATAGAGACTTCCGTCACACGGACTAATATTTTACTTATGGCGCAAAATAATAATTAAAAATCAGCAAAAATCACGGTCTGAAGGTCACTGAGAGTTTGTGTAATTGATATCTCAAACTTACTAGTGCAGTGTGGTGTCACACAGACATTTGGACAGACTTTGACTTACGACTACTACTAGGTGCACGTTTTGTCCTCTCGTCACTTTCTTTAATAAAAATAGCACGAAAAAGAGACAGTACAGAGTAAGTATACTCCACTTTCTATATCTACACTTGGTCGTAGTGCTAGGGGCTGTGACTTACGTAAAAAAAGTGTAAAGCAGAAAAATAATTTTAGGTACTAATAGGCAGAAGTACCATTTCGTAATTGTAGAATAAAGAAGGTTATGTTATATATATTGTTATTACAAGACATTGTTTATTGTTTACAACTATCTTACGCTCTCATTTAAAGAAATGCCCCTCAGAAAATTTACGATGTTAATTTATGATGTGAAATTATACATTTATGCTATTTAATCACTGTAATTTATATTATCACTGAAAAGAAGTTCCGTCGACTTTGGAATTGTCCAAAAGCGCAATTTTTCATATTTTAGGCTGTATTATATTAGATTACACAGACACACTTAACAAAAGCCTTACCAATAGATTGCCACAAAAGTTTGTAGCTAAAATTTTAGAGGGATACTGCCGTAGTTACCACGCTTGGCAAGCAAGTTGGCAACCGCAGTTTATTTATTAAGATATTCCAGGAAGTTGCTGCTGCCCATCTTCTGGTTTCCCTCTGTCGACTTTTACGACACCCACTGGATGAGACGAAGTGGTAGATTCTCTGGCCGCCACCACACTAGCAATCTTAAAATCATTAATATCAGATTGCACATAAACCTAAAGATCATAAACATACAGTAGGACGAACATTCCATAAATGACCGACTTACATCAGTTATTTGTGGCATCTACACTTCTGCAGTATAACCTTGTCTGTGTCTATTTGAATCGATACTCGGGGCTCACTAATCTAATTTCATGGATACTTATGATCTACACTGAAAATAGACACCGTTTCAGTAGTAAATCCAAGTATATTCAATAGCTTTCCAAATTAAAAGACATTGCCTAAAAAATTGTTTAGCTTTGTTTCGAATTTAATTCGATTGTGCGAAATCATAAAATAAGAAGCATAAATGAAATATAACTTTATTGTACACCACAAATAACAGTATTGATAATTGTATTGTGTTGCGCATATGAAATTTATGAATGTATAATGCCCCAACGATAAAGGAGAAATCGATCGTAATTATTTAAAGATTTTGAAGATACTTGTATATTTATATTATTATCTAAAAATATTACACCGATTGAAATTACAGATATTTTTATCATCTCCCGGGGTTGACCGGCAGGGAACGCCTATAAAGTCCCATTGTATTACGTAGCTTAAGGTGTTTACAACGGAAGAATAAAAAAATAAATAAAAGAAAATGAATAAAAAAAATTGTTTAGACAAATATAATTTACTTCATTTGAAATATAGAAGACTTCAAATACAAGTTATGTTACTATACAATCTTTGTCAGAATAAATATGACTCATCATCATTCTTGCAGCTTAACACTAGTCCACTGCTGAACGTAGGTCTCCCCCATAGATTACTACAAAAGTTTGTAGCTCTCATTTTGGGGGGATTTTGCCATAGTTTCCACCCTTGGCAGGCGGGTTGGCAACCGCAGTTTATATATTCAGATATTCCAGGAAGATGCTGCTGCCCATCTCTTGATTTTTATTTTTCTTCTGTCGACTTTTACGACACCCACGGGATGAGATGGGGTGGTAGATTCTCTTAAGCCGCCACCACACGGCACTAAATATGACACTATTATTCTTAATAAAATTCATTACCGAGTGCCGGTCAGATCTCATATGTGAATTATATGTATATAATTCTGTGTATCTTTTCACTGCACCAGTATCTCGAACAAATGCAGGAACGGTCACCTTTGTATCGTTTCACTGACCTTCAGAATACGAGTACGTATTTCAGACATATAATTATTTTGTCAACTCTTGTACCTTAAGAGCATTTGATAAAAATAAGTTAAAGGAAAATATCACCAATCGTGTAGACTTTTCTACGTGTGAGGTTCGCTTCACGGCTCGCTATATATTTTTTTGTTTTCTTGTTTTCTTTTTTTTATATTATCTGATTACTAAATACTAACCGCGTTCTTTTCTCAATTTACATAACAATGTAATCTGTGGTAAATAGTGTTAGAGTCACAATTAACGTATAATTATAATTATCTTTGGTTTGAAGTTTATATTGACACCGTTTATCTGCTCTAATAAATAAAAAAAATATTATTTAGACGAAATAAAACACACCTGAATATTCCAAAAAACAATATCGAATCGTAGATCCTGACTTATACCTAAATGCTATTTCACACTTTCGGAACGGAAAATGTCTGAACACGATAAATATTGATTCACGGCATAAGCCCGGGTAAGGGTTTTCATTATGTGTAACCTATATCTGTATTCAAAATTTATACATGTATTAATTACTAACATTTAAATTGCTGAAGTTTGTTTACGCATTTTAAATTTTGTAATAATATTGTCCCACTAGTATGTATGATAAGGTACTAATTAATTGAATCATATTGACGTGCGCATAATGAAAGCGATTTAATCACTTTTTTGTAGTAGAAAGTGACGAAACGAGCAATACGTTCATCTAATGGTGAGGGCAACGTCTACTCATAACAAATGGTGAGTCACCCAGAACATTTCTGCGGGAAACCACACTGCGTCTGTCCCCCTGAGAAATTAGTTTTTATGTCTCATATGTCCAGTAATTACGCTAGCTCTCAGTGCCCTTTCAGACCGAAACACAGTAATGTTTGCACGCTTCTGCTTCACCGCAGAATAATTGGCAGTAGCGGTGGTACCTACCAATACGGATTTCTAACACCAGTAAGACTTTAACAAGGAAAAATTATACAATAATATTCCCAATAGGATTCATAATGACTTCCAAGTATGATTGCTATTTTAGAATTGAACTTTAAAAACTTATCTTTTTCGCCTTTTTGAAAAATCTAAAGTAGTTTATATCTGCGTTTGTCTGCTCGAACTGATTCAACGTGAAAACCATTAGATTTGTTTACATAAAATATGCGGAAAGTAACGACTGGATTAATTTAGTCTTTGTTTCATGATACCATCCATTGTTTTACTAACATGAATCCTAATTTCCATACGTACATAACAACGCGGTCTTGGTCCGTAATATTGAAAGCAATAGAACAATGTTTAACGTGGCTGAACCTGTCTACCGAGTCATCTCTAATGAACCCCAATCCGAAATCAATATTTGCACGTTACACACATTAATAATCGAGACACACTGCGTCTTTCTCAGTTTTTCTTTTTTTTAGAAGTTAGTGACGAGACGATCTAGTCGTTCATCTTATGGTAAGTTATACTCCTGTCCAGTATGCCATATGTCTCCGTGGCCGATCCTCGACCACCATCACAAATTCCTGACATGAAATAAAATGAAAATTCTTTATCTTTCAACGTAAGAAATATAAATTTCGGTTATCAAACGTCCTTTTTTACCACCGTTCCTTAATGAGGTTACTCTAATTTATAAAACTACTCGCTGATGGTCACGACTTCGTGCGCGTGGATATCGGTTTTTTAAATATCTCGTGAGAACTATCTAATTTTTCCAAATAAAAATTATAAATTATTATAAATATTAAAAATTATGTCTTTGTGCCAAATTCCGTCAAGATTTGTTTAATGGTGGAAATGAAAAAAGGTAACAAACAGACAAAGTGATAGTTACTTTGGCATTTATAATATTAGTATGGATTGTCGGAAGCTATTAACTGTGCATGAGATATCCTGTCCTTTCATCCGCGTCCGATGTAATATTCATGAGGTAGGTAAGGATCCCCTGGAATCCTGGGTCCTATCCTAGGGTCAGGCCAGACATAGGTTAATCACAACATAACCCAACCTGAAAAGCGATAATTTGTGTGTTTTCCGTAAATATTACTGAATTCCGTAAATATTACGTTAATGTTACTGGTGGTAGAATTCCTATGCAGAAATCCGTCTAGGTAGGTACCACCCCAGGGCCAGTTATTCTGCCGTGAAGCAGTAGTGTGCAAGCATTACAGTGTTTCGGTTTGAAGGGCACTGTGAGCTAGCGTAATCACAGGGCATTTGAGATTTAAGAACTGATGTCTCAGGGTGAAGGACGCAGTGTGGTGTCACACACAAATATTCTGAGTGACACAGCATTTGTTGTGGGCGGACGTTGCACTTACCATCAGGTGAACGTTTCGCTCGTTTCGTCACTTTATACAATAAAAAAAATTGTTCCCGCTTGAGATAAGAACCGAGAACTCTAAGCTTAAAAGTCAAGTATTCTGACCAATAGGAAACGTTAGCTTGCCGATAATGATGTCCTCCTGGCCTATTTCGAACATGGCAACAACTTCCGAATATTGTTGGGAGCTATCAACTGCGCAAGAGATATACTAGTGCCACAAGTGTAGACGCAAACACAGAGGCACTCACTCGTCCAAATCTACCCGCGCCTGATGTAACGCTGATGCGATAAGATCGGAGGTAGGTTAGGATGCAGTTCGGATCGGAGGTAGGTAGATTAGTTCCATCTGGGATTCGAACCCCCGCGGCGTAGATGTGAAGTACTCCGACCACGCGGTCGTCTATACTCGTAGTTGTATTGTCACATAGAACTTTGCAATACACAGTTTTTTAATCTTTTATGCCCTGTATTTACAAGCTTCAATTCCATTTAAACATTGTGGTGGTTGTAAACTGATTGACAGCAAAATAACTGACACTACTTACCTAGTTTAATCCTATAACAGAAATGTGCCCTGATCGCGCTGATATTGACATTCTGTTTTCATTTCTATGTGAGAACACACTGCGCTCTGTCACCCGGAGACATCAGTTCTTAAGTGTCATGTACCCGGGTTACACTAGCTCTCAGTGCCGCAACACGGTAATGTTTCCACACTACAGCTTCTGTCGTGAAGCTACTACCTAGACGGATTCCTGCATAGGAATCCTACCACCAGTAAAAAGTCTAACGTTCTCTCTTATATTACCACCATACGGCGTATAATACGCTTACAGAAGTCATATTATTTAAAAAAAGATTTTTTCTAAACCATTGGCGTATTAATCTTACAAAATATGAAACATTAATCATTATTTCAAGTCGTTTGGCACAAATGGTTATCTACAAAAGCCGGGAATGTAATTTCCGATTACATTGAATCGTTTTCGTGTATTACGATGATATATCACACAGAATTTAGGGACTAAGAAATATGCGTTATCGGCTTATCTAGTTATATATTATTTCTTCTTTTTGGTTTTCTCTTCTTGATGCCAAATTATCAAGTGCAAGTGGAACACCTCAGCAACAATGCAATAGTAATAGGTGATCTTTGTTTGGAAACAACTATACTACACGACTGGGATGCAACTTAACGCTGCAGGGTTTTATTTGGTTAGTGACGATATGCGGAGATCGGATAACGAAGGCACTATTTTAGTCAGTCAGGGTTGACAACGCATTTAAATGCAGACTGTAGGGGCTACAGTGACTTATGTCATTTATAGGTCTCTCCCACAGATTGCCACAAAGCACAGTTATAGGCCACTCACATACATAGACTGTACAGGTCGCCTCTGCAACTAGTGTAACCAATTTTGCAAAAAATATCCCATACTATTATTATAAATGCGAAAGTAACTCTCTCGGTCCCTCTGTCTATTTCACAGCTTAACCATTGGAACCGAACTTAATGAAATTCGGCACTAGAAATAGCTTACATCTTGAAGATGGGCATAGGATATATTTTATCCCGGAAAATCAAATAGTTCCCACGGGATAGTTAAAAACGTATACTCACGCAGACGAAGTCAGCGGGCATCAGGGCATCGGTGCTAGTTTTGTTTCTAAAACAAAATTTCTTCATCTTGAGAAATCCCAAAGATCGCTTATAAAGGTAATGTATTATAAGCTATACAGACACTTACTCAACGTACACAACTGACGATTTAAATAAGCTCTGTAGCTTGCTGTCGGTTGTAATTGTACAGCCTATATTGAACTCGCACAAAAATACCGTTTGATCTTGGCATACTCAGAATATGGCACCATTTTTGCTGAACTCCAACATACTGCCCGATCCTCATTTTTCTATAATGCAGTATGGATTTTTAAAATTCCATTGTTAAAAATCCTCTAAAATCACTTACTTAAGAAGAAAATGTTTTTTTAAAATATTTATATAAATTCCATACATAGATGCTATATTTTATAAACACATTCACGGTTATGCTGACCTGCTCATTATACACTCATTCATTCTTACTCACTAACACACATACACACTCACACACACACACACCTCAATATTTGTAAAGTCTTAGGAACGAGCGAGTCATCCCCAACACAAGTTTCATATGACTGTCTGTGGTCGTCTCAACAAACTTATTTATTGAAATTGAACAATAACATTTTTTTTATTTATTATTTATTGACAAAAGTAAAAACAATACTTAAACTTCGAGTACAACAACGTATTCGATAAGAGACTTTCGGTTGCTTGAAACAATATACAGAAAATATTATTATTATATCATGGATAAGGATTTTGACGAGGGTTTTCATTACTAGACGAAATTTCTTTTAGTCTAACTCAATAAACGTATTACTAATACGCGAGCTTTTATGAGTAATATTGTTACTAAGTTATTTTACCAAGTTATTTCTAGTTCGTAATTATTAAAAAAAAAAACGTTTTCCTGAAAAGGTTATCTGTGCTTTAGGTTTTAGCAAATATTTTATTTAATTATATTACAGTTTACTTTGAATATTGAAATAAAAAAAAACAACTTAATATATCTCACATATGTATTTGAAAAATATTTTGATACTTACGCTCATTTAGTAAAAATATTGCGTTAACTTAACAAATCTGTAAATAATTAGATACAAATCAACATTACCAGACCCAGACAAACTATTTTTCTGTGCAAGAGTGGAACCTGCGATTTTTGATCAGCAGAAGGCAAACGTTTAGCCATCGGACCATCCGAAATAATGAAATAAAATTAATTTTAAATTTTGGTATAATCAAAAAATGCAGTATTATTATCCCCAATGGCAATAACCTATTTATCGTAATTTGATATTATTTCATTATTTTTTCCTGTAACTATTAAAGTTCCATTTAATATCAAAACACTTCTAAATTACTCGTACATGATGGCCTTTTGGCCAATTTCCGACCACGGCGACAAGTTAGGAGTATTGTGGAAAGCTATCATCTGCGCAGCAGATGTTACAGTGCTGCAAGTGTACAAGTAAATATAGTACCGCTCTTGCGATAAGATCGGAGATAGGCTAGGATGCAGTATCAGAGACACCCTGACCCGAAACTCAACAATTTGTGGTTTGCTCAAATGTTTGCTCCCGCTGGGATTTGAACATTGGACCGGCGGTTTAGACGTCAGGTACTCTGACCATGAGGCTAGGCGATCGTCAAGACTCGTATATCATGGGAAACGTTATTTACTACCAATTGTATCCCGTAACTTTCTTCACGTGGACAAAGTTGTGAACACATTGTTAATATAATGTTTTCTTTTATTTACGCGAATACTACACATTTAAATAAAACTACTTTTTACGGATTTTATCGCGTTTAATTTAAAACTATTTATAAGCCGTCGTTTCGGGCGCTTTACAGAACCCATGGTCACGGGAGGACTGAGGTGACAGTTGTCCTGATGTCAAAGTTAAACCGGAGTACCTTCAGCTTTTAATTATTATTTTTAGTCCGATCTACGCAGAAAGAGCTTACTGTATCTTGAAGCCTTGCAGTGGTATGCTTGGTTTTTTATTTAATTTTATTAATAATAGAACCCCAAGCCGGTTGTAGTACCCAACCATCTTCCCTATTGAAATTAGGATGTTTTTTAATTTCAATAGCCTCGCGAATCATCCTTGGTAGGAATCGGTGTTCTTTTGCAAGGATTTGTGGTTTATCAAATCTGATGTAATGGTTGGGATGATCCAGAACATGGTCACAGACTGCAGACTTCCTAGAGGGGTTCCGCGGGTTTTTATGGATCTTTTAGTTTGCTCTATGTAAGAGAACACATTCACAATCTAGCTTGTATACTCCTGCATCTTATAGAGGGATGTTACACTTGACAGATGGTAAAAACTGACTTATCTTCTTCGGCGGCTTGAAAAATGTTCTTATAGAAGCTCGCTTCAAGATATAGCCAATCTTGTCCGTGACTCCTCTGACATGTGGAAGAACAGCAGGGACACGCTCGACTGTGGCCGGCTTCACTCGGTCACTACGACGAAGGTGCGGAACCCGAAGCTTGTTGTCTTGCAAAACTTGCTTGACATGCTGAAGCTCGGCGGCCAGGTGTTTACTGTCACAGATCCCTTGTGCTCTCTGAAACATAGATTTACTCACGGTAGCTAACTGTGAAGGATGGTGCTAAGATTCACGATTTAAATGCCTGTTAGTATGGGTCTTTTTTCTATACACAGTGTGACTAAAGGTGTTATTAGGATTCCAAATTATTAAAACATCCAGAACAGCTAAAGAGTTATTTGCCTCTAACTCCATTGTAAATTGAATTTTAGAGTTTAGGGAGTTAAGGTGGTCTAGAAATGCAGTTACTTTATGTGATGGTAAAATTGTGAAAGTGTCATCTACATACCGCTTGTAGAATCTTGGATTTACAGGACAAGTTCGGAGGGCGTTCTCCTCGAAGTCTTCCATGAAAATGTCGGCGACAATGGGAGATACTGGAGAGCCCATCGCCACACCATCTACTTGCTTGTAGGACTGTTCCTTCCACAATAGATAGCCAGATGTTAGGCAATGTCTTAGTACCTGTATATTTTACTGGCATGTTGTTCTCTGTTAGCTTCCTAGTTACAATTAAGATGCAGTCTTCAATATGTAAATAAGGACTGGATATCAGAATGAACCATAGTTTCATTGCCATTAAAATGTAAGTCTATTATATCACTGATATGACGGTAAGAGTATTTTAGGTATATGTTGAGCCAATCTGTAAGTTGGTGAATTGATCTGGCTCACTATTGGACGTAGTGGAACATTGAGGTAACACCCGATTTACTATGACATCAGTACGTTTATCACCTTAGTCTCTCCGTGACCATGAGTGTTGTAAAGCGCTCGAAGCGTCAGGTTATAAACAGTAAAATTTAACGCGATACAATTTGTAATATCTAGTTTTATTTAAACTAAATTATAGATTAGGTCATCTAAATTGTAACCGCAAATTTAAGCTGTACGATTAATTAAAAATTATTTCTAATTATCTCTAAACTTAAAAAGCGTGTAAATTTAATTTACGTTTCTACTACTTGTAACCCGTTGACTGCACGAACTTATTTTAAGCGATTTTAAAATATGGCAGCTTATACAACGTAATATTTTTTTTTAAGAAGATTCTAAGATTAATTGCAAGATTGTACGAAAGTAATCATAACTGCATTAAACGAATAAATCTTTATAATAATTTAGTCTCCAAAATGAAAGCCGCGTTTAAGTTGAGTTGACGTTTTCGCTTGTTTGCAATTGTACATTCATATTTAATAACTTGATTTTTTGTGTACTGTCGTTATCTATTTTGAGTCGAGGTGGACTCCTCGAGGACGAATTTTATTAAGGTTCTGATTCATTTATCTAAAAGATCACTGAAATAAAGCTACGTTATTTGCGGTCTAATATATTTTATTAGAATCATATGAAAGTTTATCGGTGGTCTTTTTTTGGTTTCGTGGTCTTTATGGGTTAATGATATTTGATTAATCGTCGATAAACAATAAAAGACGTTTCTGATACTGTTAGCATTTCATAAGGTTCGGCAAATATCACGTTCAAAGATTTGTTTTTTTTTGGAAAAAAGCGTCGCGTTGTCATCTGTGAAACAATGATTTTTGACTATTAAGACGTTTTGAAACGCATCATTACCGGCGACGAGACTCGGATCTACGCCTACGATCCAGAAATAGCCGATCAATCGAACGGATATCATGCCAAAGGTGAACCAAGACCGAAAAAACCGCACCAGTCACTTAAAATTCAACGTCATGTGGACAGTTTTCTTTGATTATCGTAGCGTAGTCCACTATGAACTCCTTTAAACCGGCCAAACACTGTTAACAAGGAATATTGAGTGTTATGCGTCGTGATGCTATCCGCAGCAAAAAGCCATAATTATGGGAAGACAACATTTAGTTTTTGCATCATGATAATGCATCGGCACAAACCGCATTTGTAATTTGAGATGTTCATGGGCGCCGGTGACACCTTACATGAGGTGCGCCTCTTCTACAAAGCCAAAGTCAAAGTCGAAAATTTCTTTATTCAATTTTTAAATAAAAAAAAAACAATTAAAAAGCTCTTGTGAACGTCTAAATCTACAGCGGTTAAAAAAATTACCTTCTCAGAGAAAAACCGTAACTTGGAATCAATTGTGATTCCAAGGAATACAGTTGAATTTTCAAACGTAAGGTTAGAATTCTGTATATTAACATTATGCGCCGACTTAGACATTTTATAGTGTAAATATTTTGTTTTGCCTGCATTTAAAACCTAGATTGCTTACCGCAAACTATTTGGAAACAATGTCTAGGGTTTTATTGGTCTGTTCCAGCGTTAAATCATTTCTGTTAACTTTAAACAATAATGATGTATCATCGACAAACAGTACTATATCAGACTTTTTTCTACCAATTATGGTAGATAATTAATGTAAACCAAGAACAGAAATAGACCAAAGATCGATCCCTGAGGAACACCCATTTTTACTGCACAACTTCATGACGTAACACCGTTGATGTCAACTTTATGAGTTCTATTTGTAAGGTATCTTCCTAGATAAAAGATCCAGTGAAGGCTTCACGAAAGCCGTAATATTTAAGTTTACATATTAAATTTTCATGTTTCATGCAGTCAAATGCCTTTAGAGATCACAAAACACACCGACTGTGTCATAAAAATCTTCCCAGGCTTGTAGAACATGTGAGGCCTAAGACCGGCATAAGTCGTTGACCTACCTTTGGTAAAGCCGAATTGCTTGTCATTTAAAATTTTATATTTACTAAAATAAACGACAATTTGCTCTGGCATGATTTTTTCAAATATTTTACAAGCTGGCAACACAGAAATAGGACGGTAATTAGAAGAAATTTCTCTGCCACCCGATTTAAAAACAGGTACAACTTTACTATGTTTCATTAGTTCAGGAAAGACAACAAAGTCCACACAGAGATTAAAAACATACTGGAAAAAATATTTTCAGACTGTTTCGAGAATTGGAAAAAGCGTTGGCATAAGTGCATTTTATAGGGCGGAGATACTTTGAAGGCGACGAAATTGTTTTGAAAAAATAAATAAAGATTTTTTTATTTTTTAAACTATCTACCTTATTTTTTGGACACAGTCCGTTATCACTGTCTCGTGTCATGTTTTTCGAAAGAGTCGACTAAGAGAAATTCCTGGAAGGTCTCATGGCTTCCGTAAGGTGGTGAAATAATCACCTCGAAAAATGCCAGAAGTAAGTCCAGTAGTGACGGGCAACTGCGTCTAAGTTATCTGGTGGGGATATCACTGATCCGCCTGCATACATAGCATAGCACACAAGCATAGAATCTTTTCTTGAGAGAGGTTTATGTTCTGCTGTGGATTATTAAACAGGCGGATGATGACGTTTAGGAAATTAAAACCATGCCCGGCACAGGAAACCCATAATATTAATTTAGTTTGTTATTTTTTAACTTTGAAAAAACTTCAATGACAACAATCTACGAATTTCAAGTTTACAATATCAAGCAAGATAAGTACAGATTTCTGACAAAATATTACTCTCCTTGCCATCTCTTATATTAAATAGGATCCCAAATCCGTCCGCAATATGTACTCAACTGATAATAAGATTACACTTGATGTGTACCAAAACGCTCTAGGGCTGAGGAGTCGGAGATATTTTCTTAAAAAAGAGAACCCCTTGCCGTTGCAGTGAACTAAGAGACAGAATATTTCTTCCTTTATATTTTGTCACCAAGTCTTACTCTTAAGAAATGATTTTAGATAACTTCTTAAGAGCACTTTGAACGTAATTTTAATGATAATTTAATGTGTCTAATCTAAATTATTATACATAAAATCTAAATTAATGAGGTTTAATAAAACAAAATACAGTTGATCTATATAATATTCACGAGAACAATACTGACAAGTAATTTTGGCGTGGAGACACTCGGGCCGTGGGGACCAGACGCGAAACTTTTGTACAAAGATATCTGCTCGCGCCTGGTTACCATTTCCGGTGACCCAAGAGCTGGCTCGTACTTTGGACCAGCGAATCAGCCTCGCGATACAGCGTGGCAACTCGGCAAGCTTGCTGGGCACGCTGCCCACAGACGGCGGCGATTTGGCCAGCATTTTTTATCTAGTTTAGTTTTTAAAAAAGGGCTTTCTTTTTTCTAGTGATGTTTTTGATAAACCTCAGTAAGCCGGCCGGCATTTAATTGCGAGTGTATTCACACTTAAACAATGCAGAGTATTTTCAAGTATTTTAGTAATCTGTTAATCTCAAGTTTTCATGTCAGTCTGCCCGTGGCGTATAAACATTCAAGTTATTTAACTAACCAAACACTACACATCGAGCAATAGAAATTAGTTCTAAACTGTATAAAGGTTGTGTGTTGCACAAATATTGCTTAAACTCGGGGGTATATACAGAGACACTGCAGTCAAATTAATGTTAACGTTGTATCATATCAACCGTAGGTGGTAATATAACATGTCTTGGAACAGATGGTGCCACGTATACTCTAGTCTAGAAGATGAAACTATTTAATCTATGCCTTCTACTAATTATCGGATCGGTTACCGGTTAGATTCCCGCACAGGACAAATATTTGTATGGCCTGCATATTGTTGTTTCTAGTCTGTGTGCTTATGTATGTGTATAATAATAAAGGAAAGTACTAGATAATATAAAAATTCTCGAAAAAACATTTTTGTTTCGAAATTGGTGACTCTGTAGTCGTCATCGTGGTAATAGTAGCTGGAGTACAAGAAAATTTAGTTGTAAAATATAAATAAGCGATGGACAGTACATAATTTAAATATATATTGATATGATCACACATATGTATTAGTATAATCTATTTGAGTTAATCATAATAATTAGAATGTTTTGTCATTCAAGTACGAGTATGCTGTTGTTTAAGAATTTGTTAGAAAGTTATTAAGATACATATATAAGAAAATGTTAAGATATAATATATAAATATACGAAAAGCAAAACGGAGGGTAATCCTCAAATATCGATGGTTCATTATGTGACCCGCTTTTGAAGCACGACCTCGATTTCGTTCCCCCGTTACCGGTAATAAGATTTCCATGAGCTTAAACCGTTTTCCGTAGATTACGTCGATTTGCATCACTGTGATTGCGTAAGAAAGCTACAGTCGTTCTTAGTAAATTTTGCTGGTAAGTCAAAACTATGTATATAAGCTTAGGCAAACTAATTTAAGTTAAAGTAACATAGCAAAATATCCTTTATATAAACTAAATCAAGGTAATAGTATTCAAAATAAGCCTAGATAAATATAAAAAACCGCAAACCTTCCATGCAGCAGCTTCAAACATGCTCACGCCAATTTAAGAGTTTCATAATTTTCTCATGGATTCCATTATCAGAACTTGATCAAATTTAAATGGGAATTTCCCTTATGGTATCCCCTCTCAAAATCATTACAATTGGTTCATAAACAAGGAATTTTACCCGAACATGCAATAAAAAATTATATACAGACTAAAAGATAACTAAGTGAGTTATCTTTTGGTCATTTATATTATGCGCATTTTGCATCAAAATTTACCATAGACTAAAAATATACTCGTATATAAAAAAATATAACTTTGATGCAGAATATAAAAGCATCTGTTCATTGCTATTTGAAGCCTCTCGACACCTACTTTCCGAGATGTAACTTTATAATTCGTCCGACGACTGCCTTTAGCGGTTAGGTGCTGAAATCTTAGCGGATCTCAACTTGAACGTTTCATCGAATCTAAAGTTAAATTGGCAATAAAACATTTTGGCGTTCTAGTCTGGGTACGGCATTTAATGTACTCGTACGAGTATATAATTGTTCGTTGTATACCATGTCCAACGTGATCTGCGACTTATTTAAAAGACAAAAATTATAATTATTTGAATAATTGGTCAAAAATTGTTGGTAACATAATGTGTGCGTGCCTGTAAGTGTGTGTGTTAGATATTTTTATTGATAACTTTTAAATTACCACAGAGGCGGTAATAACTAAATTAATTAATATATAGTAATTTTAAAAGTGAGATTACAATGAAAAATTATATGAAATATATGTCAGCAGAAAATTGAAAACTGAATTTTATTGATGAAAATATTAGAAAACTTGCAATAACATTTCAAAATATTTTCATGCCTTTCGAATATTATTCACTATAGAATAGTACAATTTTATGCAGTATTTTAGTTGTTTATTTGCAATCTGTGAGGACGGAAATTCTGCATGGTTCATGTATAGATTTATTTTATTACTTCATTAATTTGAAGCGATTATTATTGTTTAAAACTAGTATATTAAATTACATCGCGTTACGTTAACATATAACTTATATTTGGAGGTTCCCGCGTGCGTATATATATATCCGTGACTACCGACCATGACTGTACTTGCAAACCGACGTATATACAGAGCAAAGCCATCTAACAACATTATTGTTTAGTAAAACCATTTAAAAAAATATCTTAAATCAGAATCAGTTTCTCGTTTATCAATGTATCAATTAAGCTTCATTGTCATAGTTGTAATATGCTGAATTGTAGCATTTGAATGTGCTTAATTTAAAAAAAAATGATGATTTATTTAGAGTTTACATCCTAATATTATCTTTGATATTATCTTTAAAGAAGAAACAGTAAGACCTAGTGGGCTCATATTTTCTGCAAAATTATATTATTAAATTATATTGTAAGCTGTTTAAGCTTACAATAATAATTTGTGCGTCTGTTCTCATTAAACATATATCAACCGATAAACTCGTAGCACTTTATTGCTCTTCTGATTGGTTATTATTTTACACTCAATTTTAATTGATATTTCATTTATAGTGTGTAGTATGGCACGGACATTATTTATTACAATATTGATGATAACCTACATGTTCTCGCAAAAATACCGGGTTTATTCATTTCATCCGCATACAAAATATTCCGGCAGTCAAAAAGGAATAAAGAAGTTGATCCACTCACCGAAGAAGTAAGCCGTTTTTTTTAAAAAGTAATAAATACAGAAAATTTGGGTATGATATATGTGTGTAATAACGCCTTGATAGAAATATATTATTGAGTTTAATTTTACTGCCTATTTATAGCGTTCATAACGTTGCATAACGTTAAATGACGCAAGCATGGCAAGCAAGCACCTAACATCTATCAAACCTGGGACTCATATTTATTAGAAAAAAATGCTTAATTTTGAAAAATAATAATTTTATTTCAGACTTTTGATCCAAAAACCAAAAACTTGCGTTTCTGGGCAAACGTTGGCCCTTGCTTCGAACCCAGGACCCCCAGCGTATAAGTCAGGTATCCTGACCACTAGGCCACGCGGATCACCACTTGATCAGCGTCGAAGAAAAATAGTGAGACAACCTGCTGAGAACATGCATAAGCTAAATTAAGACTTTGATGATTTTCTCTGCTGAGGGTTAATATCAGGTCAATATAGAACATTCGACGATGTGCGAACTAACCCGCACAGTAGCCACTGAGACAGGACTCCTCCTGGTTACAAAAATCCTCTTAAAATGAGAGGAGGCTTGTGTTGAGCAGTGGGAAATTTATAGGCTGTAAGTTTTATTTTAGACTTTTCACTGAGGAACTGTGGGAAATCACTGGGTATCTGTATCAAAACATCTGCCTGCCCGTGGTCATAAACAATTTCTAAAGGAAATGACGATTGTCTAAATGAGAATAAAAATTTTGTGTGCTGTCAAGTAGCACGTCTAAGAATACCTGTTGATATGTTTATGGTATACAATTAAATTTAACTTGAAAAATTAAATCTTTCCTTTTTATTTTGTACCTCAGTTGGTCACCTGATTTAATGATTAAAAAATAGTGGTTTTCGTACAAAATGCCTGTTTTATGATAAGGTGTAACTTTGCTGAAAGAAAGAGCACATTTACTAATTTTAATTTGTTCACTATGGTTAATGTGAATACTATATTTAGTGACCATTAAAATGTTTCACCTGCACATGCATTAAGTCACGAGCGACTCGAAGAATATTTATCAGCCTTTAATTTCCTCCACTGAGGATACTTTGCTTATCTTTGAACGCTATTTATAAAGTTGTTCACATACCATTTTTAAAACATTTATTTCAGTATTTCATAAAATAGGAGTAATCTTAACACCACTGACTTCGTATTGCCTCATATCAGAGGACTATGAAGTCTAGAATGATGCTTAAAGAGGCTTGTGCTTAACTTTCTTTTTTAAGACAACGCTGTAAAGTCTTTTACACAGTGGGATCTTCGCTAAGTGGGATCTCTGGAATTCCACAAGTTATAATTGAGAATAATAAATCTGTGATATTATAATATTTTAGTTACTGGTTTTGCTTTGAACTCCGTTCAATAGTATGCCGTAATGACCCAAATCACGTTCCCTTTTAGAGGTTTACCGTACACGACGATGGCGCAGAAGCCATGTGGCCCATGAAACTTTTTTGACGCAGCTCTAGAAGCCCTAAAAAACTCTACAGGAGTTTTGTATATATTGTAAAAATCATGAAACTCGCCTCGGAGCTGGTGAGTTGAAGTCGGTTTTTTGGTTAAATAATTATATCGGTGCTTCTCTCCAGAGATCTGACGTTTCGAATCGGTTTAGATTGAGTGTTTGATATAAGAGTGATACGTTAGTCTAGATTAAATTTTTTTGATTCACACAGAAGAAGAATAATATTTTATACTATTTTACTGAATATTTAGTTTTGTTATATATTATTAACGTTATTTAAAGATAAAGTTGATACGCAATCTATTACTACGTCGAGTGCGACGTCAAATATTTATTCAAGAAATGTGGCGCGCTTACCGCCGTAAAAATAATTAGTATTAGTGAAACAAGATGAAACTTACTTTATACTAATACTTGTAAATCTATACTAATATTATAAATTCCAAAGTTACTCTCTCTCTCTGTTTGTAACGGTTCAACCGCTGAACCGATTTTATTGAAATTTGGCACAAATATCGCTTGCATCCTGAACACTGACCACACACTTTTTATCCATAAAAATCAAACACTTCCTACGGGATATTTTAAAAACCATTATCTATGCAGGCGACGAGGAGGGCATCAGCTAGTAGTAAATATTCGTAAAATGAGTTGAAATAGTTTTAATCCCTAATCAGGTGATACATTACCGAACGCCGCGACCGATCACCATATTTTATTATTTATGTTATTGATACTCAGTAATTTTAATAATAATCAATAAATATTCTGCTATAAATTAGATTACCATCACAAGTTCTCTGCTTACAAAGGCGTCCCTCATAGATTGCCACAAAAATGGTTCCTTGTCTCCTGAAACGCAAAAAAAATAATTATATTCTTTGTAAAGCAGAACTACAATATTTTTTTTTGCATACTTTATTTTACCAGTAAATTTAAGTCACCAGTAAATGAAAGTATGCATGGTACGATCCCTATGCAGGAATCCGTCTAGGTAAGTACCATCCCAGGGCCAGTTATTCTGCCGTGAAGCAGTAGCGCGCAAACATTACTGGCACTAAGAGCTAGCGTAATCACAGGGCGTATGAGACTTAAGAACTGATGTCTCAGGGTGACGGGCACAGTGTGGTATCACACATAAATGTTCCGAGTGACACAGCATTTGTTATGGGCAGACGTTGCACTTACCATCAGGTGAACGTTTTTCTCGTTCCGTAACTTTTATCAAATAAAAAAAAATTGTATTGTGGACTAAAAAAATAATGAAAAGAGTATATCTCTTCAGACTCTAAATTCGAAGTTTTGACCTACAAGAGTTAATGGTGTGCCAAAATTTTTAATTCCGCTTGAGGCTGCCATAAAGTAGGTCATTAGTAGAAAAGAGAACACTGAAGTGGTAGAATGACATGACATTAAGAACAGATCACGGCTGTACTGAGCATCTCATCCCGTGGGTCTCGTAAAAGTCGACAGAGGGAAAATGTAAACCAGGAGATGGGCAGCAGCATCTTGGGAGCCATTATACTTCGTTTTACATACTAATAATAATAATTTGTTTTGAGGTGAGCTCATTATTAACCAGGAAATTAGTTTCTCTGTATGTAAGTAAGGGTGAACCGGTATGTTGAAACAATCCGCTAATAGTAAGACCCGATTTCACCGATCGCTTTGGAAACCAAGTTTAATTGAACCACGTTTTACTTAACTGAGTTCAAATGTATAATTTGATCTCGATTTTTGTCTAACCGGTTTCAACGGTGTTATTTTCCACGGTGAAATCCGCCCTTAGTGATCGTTGTAGCATATTTATTTATTTATTAACACTTTATTGTACTAACTGTACAAACGGCAGAATTAATGGCGATATGGCAATTTCTACCATTCAACCAAAGAGTTAGTGGGAAAAGCGTGTACGGCGGTGGGCAAGGGCGAAAAACATAAACAAGTGAAAAAAAAGATACTTATGTAGACATACACTTAGATATATGAATAAACTCACACTCATGTACACACACACATTCATATAATGTTGTTGCGTTGTCCGTAGAAGAAATATGGAATTTTTGTTGCTAGTAATTGAAACGGTTCTTCCACTCACCACACGAAAGCAATTTTTGCAGGTACGGCAGGCAGGTATTCTGTGAGAGCGTTGTACTTGATTAAATTTCTCCTTTATCGTCAGAAAGATACTAGTCTTTGGACGGATGCCCGAATTCTACTGTGCTGTTTTGTATTGGTGTTGTCTTTTGCCAAACATGTGAAAGTTCGGGTAGAAAAAAAATGTCACAATTGTTACTGTTAAAGTGCTCCTACCACGTGCTCAGTGGTGAAGGAAAGCATCGTGAGGAAACCTGCATGTCTGAGAAATAAATATATTTCAATGGCATTTGCAGTTTGCCAACCCGCATTAGAGCAGCGTGGCGGACTTTTCACGGCTCCAAAACTCTCTCCGAAATGAGAGCAGGCCTGTGCTCAGCAGTAAGACATGTTTTAAGCGGTAAGCTTTACTTTTTACAATAAAGCAACCACAACACACTATTTTTACCTATTATAAAGTGGTAGTATTGTTTCATTTGTATTTAGAAATTGTTGGTAATAGTTGGTACAAAGTTGTAGATAGATTTGACTATAACAACAGAAAGAAAATTATTACAGTTTTTTGTATAATATATATATATATATATATATATACATCGATATAGTCCCGGCTATTTCCCATATAAGGGGTAGGCAGAAGTTGCACATGTAGTCCACTTTTAACAGCGGAAAACGAGACGACGACGAGTTAAAATAATCGGACTTTTCGTTGCGTTCCCACGAGCAGTATAGTGACAGCATTACATATTATGGTGTTAATCTGTACGAAAATAGGCTGTTCGTACAATAGTCGCCTCTTACAACAACTCGGTAGGAAAGCATGAACTTAAATTACTAGGCTTTTCTAGACTAGATAATGCACAAATTAAAATTGTTATAATAATTAATTTTTTTACTTGTTATATTTCGTAATAACCAAAATCCGGTATTAATAAAAATTCTAACAGAAATGCATATTATAAATATTAACAACAACTTTATACACTACAACGAATCGTTATCGTGTTGTAAATATGCAGCACTTGTAAACATGATCCAGATGATAATTTACGGTGAATGAAAAATCAAAGCCATTTGTGAAAGAGAAACAGGTAGTCATTATTTCAACATTCGTCGTATTCTTTTATTGAATTTGACACCATACACCGAGGTAAGGCAAGTTAATATAAGATCGGAATCGGAATTGTGTTTTCAGATGTTATTTTAGTCGTTGTTAAATTTTCAAACAAAAAGTTTAAATACATTTACACATCACTTCTACTTGTTAGAGCTTTTGCAACGCCTAAGTAATACTAGTCTATATATTTTGATCTATTCATTTTCAGTAAACTAATTGGGTACTGAAACTGAAACATAGGTTTTTCGCTGGCAAATCAATAAGAATCGATGAACCATACATTAAATATTTATAGCTTTATCGCATGTGGTTTATTGTTCTACATTGTTTTCTCTGCAGGAATATTTACAATATAATTTTTATTTGTTGTTTTGGTAAACGGTCCAAGCTGAGGTTCCCTCTACGGAGTTCAATCTGGCGAAGGTGTAAAAGCCCACGGGCTAACAGTGACCATTCGTCATAAAAAAAACGGCGATGTTATGTTTTCATATTCAGGCTAGTTCTATTTGTTTCGGAATTGATTCATCGCAAAGTTTCCACCAATTAGTACTGCCTAAAAATAAAGTCGTGTGGTGGCGGCGTATGAGAATCTACTAACCCATCTCGTCGCGTGGGTGTTGTAAAAGTCGACAGAGGGAAAATTAAAACCAGGAGATGGGAAGCAACATCTTCCTAGAACATCCAAACAAATGAACTGCGGTTGTCCAACCCGCTGGCCAAGAGTGGCAAGTATGGCAAATTCCTCTAGAATTAACAGGCCTATGTTGAGCAGTGGACTTGTAATGGCTGAAAGGAGGAGGAGGAGGATCAATGAAGTAACCAATATACCATATTTTAAAATTTCCTTAGAAATGTATTGTCGAAACAAATATTAAGCAAACGGACTCAGTGACGCAAGGTAATGAAAAAGATCTTTCTGTATTACAACCATACACATTTTTTTTAAATAACATCTAACGCTTTTATTTATCATCATCGCAACATTATCAATATTACGGCCTGGTAATAATTATCTGTTGTAGATACATGGGGAGAACTGATTAAGTACTAAATACTATAACATTGTAAAATAATATTGTATTTAGATAATACTATACAGTCAGTCACGCATTTTCACATATAAGGTGTTGGCAGAGAAATGACGAGGTGGCGTTCCTCCATTTTGGTACGTGTAAAAATATAATCATACTCCCCACTGCGTTCTCATGAGCAGTATAGTGACAGCATGGCATATTATGGTATTATTCTGCTTGACATCCTTGCTTTTCGTACAATGCCTTAGTCGCCTCTTACGACACCTCAGTAGGAAACAGAGGTAGGTACTATTCTTGCCGATAGGTGTCCGGTATAGTACACCTATCCGCAAGAAATAAAATAAAGTAATAGTAGAAATTTAGTAATTTTTGAAAAGCAGTGTGAGATTGCTTACAAGTCTTACTGGTGGTAGGATGTCTATGCAGGAATTCGGCTAGGTCGGCATGACCGCAGGGTCTGCCGTCAAGTATTGATGTACAACCCTAGTTTTTTTCAGGGCACTAAAGTTATATGAGATGCAGGGCATATGAGACTTACGAATCGATGTCTCATATTGGCGAGCTGCAGTGCTGTGCTAGACAGAATTTTTCGAAGGCAAAGTTCTAAGTGATACCGCAACTGTTACGAGCAGGTGTGGCACTTATCAGCAGGTGAACGACCTCCTTACGGTTATGTCGGACTTCGCACCGACTAAAACCCCATGGTGTTCCGCCTTCGCCACCACGTTGGAACGCCACGGAACGCTCGACCTTACCACCGCGTCCCCACCGGCGCCGGTCCTTCCTCGGGAGAGGAAAGCTGCTTTCCTCTCTCTTTCCTAGTAAGGCGCTCCCGAACACACGACGCGCCTTCCACTCCCCTTTGTGTGCGCAACGGACCTCCAGAGTCCGCCACGTGGAGGCCACGGGGTCAGAAAACCTTCCCGACCCCGAGAGCGGATCTTGTCTGTGGCTCCGCCGCCGACCACATTTCAGCCGCGGAGTATAGGGAGAGATTCAACGCTACACCTATACTCGTCTGTCCACCAGTCTACCATCACCGCATCGACGGTACGGCCCCGCCAAAGTTGCGGAGGATATATACGAGTAGATAGCTACAGGCCGACCGGGTTCCTCTTAGCTAGTCTACCTTTTGCAACGTAACAAGGCACAAATTGCGCCTTGACGTGGAGTACTGTTCCCATCACTATCCCCATCCCATCCCCAAAGCCAGTTCTTTTCATTTGACCACATTCAACAAAGAACGTCCAGGTTCTTTTCAATCGGCTTGATTCACTGACCTTGCGAAGAGAAGTAGCAACTTTTTGCATATTTATCGCATGGCGAGTGTTTTAGAATTGTTCGGATTAATTCCAGCCGCTGAGTTCAGTTATTGCACATTGCAGCGTGGCTCCAAATTCCATCTACTTAACCTTGATGGTTGGCATTCCACCACAGTGTGCTTTATAAGGAATTTTCTGCCATGCATGAACACTTTGTGGAATCTGCTGCTGCCAGTAGTTTTTCAGGACTAATACGATTTAAGGATGATCACTTTCCATCAGGTTAACAGCTTGCTCGTTAGTTCCCTCTCTTGTTAAAATTAGTTTTATCAACGAAATATTTTATGGTTTGTTTTTGTAAGCTTTTTTAAAATATAAGTGCGCTGATTATAACTGCATAACATAATTTTTATCTAGGGCAGTTGGTCTGTGGTGTGCCACCCATTTCGTGTACATTATGGAAGAGCGAGCACAACTGCAAATTCAGATACAACGTATCGTCTAATACAATTACAATAAATAACGACTGATTGCGTTTTCCCTCTGGTAGAAATAATTTACCGAATTACATAATTCGGAAAACATATAAAAAGAAAAATTGTAATTCGACAATCAGTCGGGACTAATTCTTGTTTAACTTCCGTTGTTCCTGCCTTTTTTATATTTACTTGCTCAGCATCCGAGATCTCTTTAAATAATGTTGTACTTAAACTTTATATTAAAAACAGTAAAAGATCCAGAGAAAATTAAAATATATTTCTGTGTAAATATATGCCTCGTGACTTGCAAAAGTGACGTATTCATCGATTTATCGCTAAATTGAACTTTAATTTTTCTGTGGGTTCGTCGTAGAGTGTGCTGCTACTGATACGAAGTTGTCACTCGAGAACTAACATACCTACAGTGGTTATCGGTTTTACGAAACTCGGTTACTCGAGTTATACTGCAGATCTATATTTTGCAGGTTCTATGTCTTAACATAAATAAAATTAAAGAGTTAACAAATAACTTTTTCTTGAAATGGCTTTCACTCCTCTGTATGAAGTAATCACAGATGATACTTGTTTTGCTTTAAACTCCCAAGTTTACCACATAAATCATAAGCTTATGTACATTTTTGTAAGGCTAATTACAGTTTTTTTCCCTATTAAATATCTGATTTATATAAAAAAAAGTAAACTAACAGCCTATAAATGTCCCACTGCTGAAGCACAGGCCTCCTCTCATTTCTGAGAGGGTTTTGGAGCCGGGAATAGTCCGCCACGCTGCTCCAATGCGGGTTGGCGGACTTCACATGTCCTCGAAATATTTCTATTCCTCGGACATGCAGGTTTCCTCACGATGTTTTCCTTCACCGCTAAGCACGTAGGTAAATCAGCACTTAAAATTGTAAAACAATTTTAGAGGTGCTGGCACCGGGGATCGAACCCAGGTTACTCGCTTACTACGAAATTAAAGGCAAGCACCAGGCCCCTGAGCTACCACGGCTGATTTATATATCTGATTTATATTTATTTAAAATCTATGGGCAAATACAAATCATCACAAAGCTGATAACGTAGTACCATCATTAATTACTACAGTGGAAACGAAGCGCTAATCTCGGTCGGATATTACTGTTTTCATTCACCTGGTACATTTCCCGTCCGATTTGATTGTTAAGGCTTTAGTAACAGCCATGCTGAAATCTTCATACAGATGAAGTTAATTATATTTTATGTAACTTTTGTTTTGCTTGCTAATGTGCTTTAGAACCACACAAAGGAATCTACCGGTTTTTGAATAAAATTTTTTGTGTTTGTTTTATTTATTGGATAAAGTGATGAAACGAGCAAAACGTTCACCTGATGGTAAGTGCAACGTCTGCATTTTAAAAATGCTGTGTCACCCAGAATATTTCTGTGTGACATCACACTGTGCCCATCACCCTGAGACATAAGTTCTTAAGTCTCATATGCCCAGTGATTACGCTAGCTCACAGTGCCCTTCAAACCGAAACACAGTAATGTTTGCACACTACTGCTTCACGGCAGAATAACTGGCCCTGGGGACCACCCTAGGTAGGTACCAACCTACCTAGACGAATTCCTGCATAGGTATAAAAGTTTAATGGTCCCTATTTCCTATGGAGTGCGTGCATGCATTTGAAAAACCCGTAACGCAATTTGTTGTCGTCATTGCTGACCCGACAGCTATGACAGTTTGAATTCAAACGGTATGACGTCGAACGGGAGAAAATTGCAAAAGTCAATATTAGATTTCCAAATTCACTTTACAGTGAGCTGAGCAATATTTTTTGTTGCATATGGTGGAACTTGACTTCTTTAGTTAAAATAAATTAAATACAATAAGAACGGTAAGATAAACGACTAATATCTAACTTCTTTTTGCATTATATTAGTAGCATATTAATTAGTAGGTTAACGTTGTAAATGTTGCTAATGTGATTAAAAAAAAGAAACAGGAGGATGTCTATGAATATGTTGAAGTAATAAAGCTTTGAAACATGGAAATTGCAGTATTTGCCATAGACTAGATAGAAAAGATGGCAATAGATATTAGCCATCCAAAGGATGGATAAGTATTGTACTTGCCATTTAATTTTCAACAAGCCATTATCAATGGCCAATAATAACATAATGCCTATTTGCCGTATATTAATAATTTCTTCTCATAATTGAGGGACAGGAAGCGACTTCTCAGGGTAACGATCCGCAGTGTGGGCAGACGTTGCACTTACCACCAGCTGAAATGAATAGCCACGTCGCTATGTCCTATTAAAAAAGTATAACGAGTTGGCATTTGAGTGCAAATAAAATAATATTTTTTAAAAATTCAATAAAATATCAAGTTTAATATGATGAAGGAATTTCAGCTTGATCGCTGTAGTTACAAGCAATTAAAACGAGCAATTATCCAACGCTATGCTGTCACCGCTACATTACCGTTGTGTTCTCTGAACCGTAGATTAATCTATGTAGTGAAGGTCCATACGATACACAGAACTTATTTTTAATTTGTAGTGTTCAATATGATATTGTTACACTTAAAACATGACATTAAATTTAGGTAGAAATGAGGTTGTGCATTATCCCTAATGATAACTACAAGTATATGTAGTCCTTGCATATAATGCAAAGACTACATATAGTCGTTCTTCACACTAATTGGTAATCGCAGTATCGGAGATATTTTCCTGGTTTGGGACGGCCATGTCGCCATCTGTCGGATTTTACGATAACTAAGGATAGAGATGGGGTAATTGATTAAGTTACGCCGGAGCCTAAGCTTAGATAAGTGAAATTTTGAAAATAATGATAAGTGTAGCATTCCTTTGCAGGAATTCGTCTAGGTACAACCGTAGTGACAGTTATTCTGCCGTAAAAATATGAGACTTAGAACTGATGTCGTAGGGTGATGGGCGGTTAAAATATGAGACTTAGAACTGATGTCATGGGGTGATGGGCGCAGTGTGGTCCCAAACAGAAATGTACTGTGTGGCAGAGCATGTGTTATGGGCACACGTTGCACTTACAATCGAATCAAGGTGATCGATATGCTCGTCTCTTCACTTTCTCCATAACCGTAATAGCGTAATATATAAAATGCCAGCGTAAAGTAGCAGCAAAACACTGCATTGTTGTGAGTGGTGGGTGAAGCGTACCGCATACCCAAATAGTAGCAGTAATCTTAGGACTTCGTCATGAGTCGTTCTAATAATATTCCTGAGAGTGACTTTGATCGATAATCCATTGACGATCTGCATCGCATTACCACATTGTGGATTCCGCACAGGCCAGTGGGGGACCTTAAAAAAAATAGCCTACTTCTTTCTCAAATGTCGGCAACGCAGCCGCAATTCCTTAGGTATAACGGATGTTAAAGGGCGACGGTAATCATTTACCATCGGGTGAGTCGCTTGGTCGTTTACCCTTTTTGAAAAAAAGGTGTCGTATCAATGAGCTTAGTGTCCATACACGATCAGGTGGTCCGGGTGTTCGTTTTTACCTTTAATCGACGACGTTACGAGTGCAAACATTTTGATTACTGGTAGTAGTATTCCTATGTAGGAATTCATCTACTTTAATTCTTTCGTCAAACAGTGGTGTGAAAACATTACTGTGTTTCGGTCTGGAGAGCATTGTAAGCTAGTGTAATTAGAGGACATAATGTAAGACTTAAGAATTGATTGCTCAGGGTGATAAACGCAGTGTGACGATGTGCCGATTTACCCTTTATTCTATAAAACTATATGCTGTTGTCACCGGTTTCTATAATTGTTTTTTTTTAATTAAAACGAACCCCACAGTAGGATTTCTCATGTGTCGTGGGTGCGTTTTGCAGACATAAATTCCACATGCACAAACACCCAGACCCGGAACAACTATACGTAGGCCATACAAATATTTTTCCCGTGCGGGAATCGAACCCGCGCCCCGCGGCTTAAAAGCCAAGGGTTTAGCCGCTTTATAGAAATTTGCTAGCAATAGGTATATATGTTATATGCAATATATTTATGGTTATATGTAAGAGAAATATTTTGTAATGTTTGTTGGTAATAGTTTATGTATAAATAGTTTAGTTTGATAATAGTCATTTGTTAAAGGAAACCAAAAAACTATTTATTTTCTCATTTTCTTCGAAGACGGTTAATTTGTCTTCGTTGATTGCGGGGCGAAATAAATAGGGGGCATAAATGCATTTCAATGAAGCTGTGATAATAACTAAGCGTTTTGTTGGAATAACCTCAGTCGTTACGCAGATTTTTTGTATAATTCAAGTAGTATCTAAATACAATATGAAAGTTTCGTTGGAAGAATTGCGCTCGTTACGCAGATTTTTTTGTATAACTTGAGTTACTTATATAATTTTGATTTTTAGTTATTTAGTTCAACGATCTAACTAGAAAATAAAAAAATTGTGCCGTCACCGGACGCTTGACAGATATTAAACATCGAAATTATTTCGTACAGATAATATGCATAAAAGGATAGTTTATGAAAGGAAATAAATATGGCATAATCAAAAATAAATAATTCAGATATTTTTTAAAAAAAGGGAAACCAAAACCTTGTTTTAAAATACTCGAATTATTTATTTAATAATTTTTATATTTTTTTAAGTGTTTGTTTAAAAGCAAAAGCTGATTTTTTAAGCAATAAAATTAAGTTTTCTTCTAATAAAACTAAAGCCACATGAAATATAATTACTGGTGGTAGGATTCCTATGCAGGAATCCGTCTAGGTAGGTACCACCCCAGGGCCAGTTATTCTGCCGTGAAGCAGTAGTGTGCAAACATTACGGTGTTTCGGTTTGAAGGGCACTGAAAGTTAGCGTAATCACTAGGCATATGAGACTTAAGAACCTATGTCTCAGGGTGATTTGCACAGTGTGGTGTCACACAGAAATTTTCTGGGTGACACAGCATTTGTTATGGGCAGACGTTGCAATAACCCTCAGTTGAGCGTTTTGCTCGTTTCATCACTTTATGAAATAAAAAAAACAAATTTAGAAACTGGCAGGCATGATACTGAAAAAAAGACCTAGCTTTGAAATTAAATGGTAATGTAGTAAAATATAAATACAATGTTGCAAATGAGTTTTTTGAAGTTATTTTAAATGTACCTGCTGAAACTACTAAACATTTGATTTCAGTCCTGTAGTTTCAGAGTCATATCTAATGGAAAAATGTAAATATTGACATTCCCAACTTTCGTTTTAATCACATATCCCCTACAGATTTCGTAAAAGCATACAGGAAATTAAATAAAAAGAAAACGGAAGATCTCTGGGGGCTCTCGATCAGGACAATTGATATAATTATTATCGATATAGTCCCAATATTGACAGTGATTTTTAACTCTGTGTGGACTTTGGTGTCTTTCCTAAACATAGTTAAGTTGTTGCAGAGAAATTTCTACTAATTACCGCCCTATTTCTGTGCTCCAGCTTTTAGTAAAATATTTGAAAAAATTATCCTTGTGCAAGTGGTCGTTCATTTTAATAAATATAAAATTTTGAATGACAAGGAATTCGGCCTTACAAAAGGTAGATCAACAACTAATGCCGGTGTTAAACTAGCCTCACATGTTCTGCCAGCCAGGTTTTCATGGCGCAGTCTGTATTGTGATCTCTCAAAGGCATTTGACTGTGTGGAATACAATTTTTGTATATAAACTTAAATACTACGGCTTTCGTGAAGCCGAACTGGAACTTTTATTTTCCCACCTTATAAATAGAAAGCATAAAGTGCCCATCAACGGTGTTGTGTCATCAGGTTGTGCAGTAAAAATGGGTGTTCCTCAGGGATCGATCCTTGGCCCATTTCTGTTCTTGGTTTACATTAATGATCTACCATAGTTAGTGAAAAAGTTTCGAAATGAGTTGTGGAAAATAATTTAGTTTTAAATACAGGCACAGCAAATGTTTGCACTTTAATATGTCTAAGTCGGCACTTGATATTAATAAAAATTTACAGAATTCTATTCTTACGTTTGAGAATTCAAATGTTTTCCTTCAAAAAATAGCTCTGTCATTAAGTTCTTCCATTTTTGCTATAAAAAAGATTAGACAGCTGACTGTTGAAGCTACTGCTAAATTAGTATATTTTGCATACTTCCACGGTATTATGTCCTATGGCGTATTACTGTGGGGATCCGCAGCTGGATTGGAAACAATATTTATTTTGCAAAAGCAAGCATTTCGGGCAAACTTTAACTTGGGACTTCGCGTGCCGCTACAAGAACTATTGAAGGAGACTCATATTTTGACATTTCCGTCGTTGTTTATTTTTGTAAATATTACGAGTATGTACGTACGGAAAAACATTAATTTATTAAACACAAAAATGACTGTATCCTGTAGAATGGGTCGAGGCGACACGCTATAGGTTCCTGGTGGTGGTTCATGGTTAGTTTGGCTAAAACTAGAAATTCTTAATTCCAAAAAGTGTAACCCAAAAATCAGACATACATTTTTAAAAACTTGTCAAGAAGATATTATTAGACAGAGTGTATTATAAAATAGATTAGACATTATATAGAGGACAAACATGTTTGAAAATAACTCATACTCTGCACTTGCAAACCCCCTAGCTACTAAATTTATGATGTATTTTTTTTGTAATGTATAAATGACGTTATGTAATATAGAATTGACAAAAGAAATACCCAAGAGTTTGTTGCTGGTTCTTCTCTGAGAAGGTCATTTTTTGAACCGGTGTAGATTTTGAGGTTCATATGAGCTTTAAACAAGCCTAAATTGAATAAAGAAATTTTGACTTTGACTTTGAATAAACATTTATATTAATTTAATACAAAAATTGCGTATTGGATGTATCATACTATCATATAGCGTGGCGACGCTTGACCAACAGTGGGTCTGATTAGATGTTTAATATCAATATTCTTGTATGGTTTCTAATATTTTATTTATACAAACAAGTTGACGTGCGAGTATGTATCTATAGAAATAAGTTTACGTGACAGAGAAAAAAGAAAATCGATTGAAGTTTTTTTCATCAAATCGATTTCGGTTCATATCGCCGCTCATCAATTTTTTCTGCCTAAAAAAAGAGAAAAATATGATGTAGTTATCACTACAAAAACATATTTGATTGCGAAGGTAGAGCAAAAATTCACATGCCGTAGTCATGAAAGTGCTTTAATATGCGTGAAGGCAATAAATCGTATTCCCAGCACGTGATTCATGTGGGAGCTGGAAACGACCGCAATGTTATTTGACGAGTTAAAATACCATATATGAAAAAGGACTGTGAATTTATTTCTCTTATGACAATATTGTACTGATGGTGGAGAGACTGTTTTGGTTAATGCCTAACATTTATTTTTCCTCAATAAATCATTGCAATTTTTTTATTTATATACTAACTTCCATAAGCATAAACCGAAGTTGACAATATATTGTACAACTATAAAGTAGGTATAAGAAAGTAAAAGACGGTAATTTTTTTTTAGAAGTTGCATCACAAATGCTTTCTAGGTATCAATAGGATTATATTCTATTGGCCATGTTTGTAAAGGCAACATGCCTGGTTTATATAATTTGTCGTTTAGTTGAACTCCCTGAAGTACTTGGGAGCTAATAATCCCAATTAGCAAATATGGGATATTTCTAACAATTATTAAAATGTTAAAAAAGTTATGCATTATACGAAAATCACTGAGCAATCACTGATAGAGTCAAAGCCGTGTGGTAGCAGCCTAAGAGAATCCACTACCCTATCTCATCCCGTCCTTAAAGACGATGGAGGGAAAATGAAAACCAGGAGATGGGCAGCAGCATGTTTCTGGAATATCGGAATAAATAAATTGCGGTTGCCAACCCGCCTACTAAGCCTGGTAAAAATGGCAAAATCCCTCCAAAATGAGGGCAACTAAGTTATGTGAAAATCTATAGGGGAGGTCTATGTTCAGCAAAACCCGTAAAACTAAGTTTTATTAAATATGTAATATTCGCGTAAATATGTAATATAAGTCGTTATATTTTCTACATCTGTATGTTAATTTAATTTTAAACTCTGTAGTTTCATAGAAACGCATTACTTTTTTTGTTTCAGTCTCGCACTGTAATTGAAAATTATGAATATTAAATCACATTTTAGAATATGTCTTTATCCTTTCATTTTATAATATTCAATTAAATTGAGTAAATGGAACTCTAATGCCTTCAAAAATGTAAGTGAATGTTTATTTGATCGCCTTCAAAGGAATTGTAACAGAGTGATTCCCAGCACTGCTTTGTTACATTTTCTACAAAATACGTTCGTTAAATGAAAAAGAAAGGTAAAGAAGCGAGTAGAAAATAAAAAGTTGGTACAAAGGAAACATGCCTGGCAATTTTAAATAACTAATCTGCAGTGCTGCTAGCTTTCTTAGTTGAATTCAGCAGCAGACATAACCTATTTAAACTTTTACTTACAGTGTTTGCAAAGGACGTTGAACTTTTTATAAAAAAGGAATCTTTACATATTAATATGTAAATACGAGGGTGGATTGAAAAGTACTCGGCCTAACCAAGAAAATAAACACATACTAAATCAGTTATATTTTTATTTTTCTACATAATCACCATCAAGTTCAATACACTTTTGCCACCTCCCCTTCCAAGCATTTAGACCGTTAAAAAAAATGATTCTTCCTTAGAGTCAAAATATGCGTCTACAGCTGCTTTGACCTCGTCGTTTGTCGAAAATCTTTGACCTCCCAAGTGCTTTTTTAGGTTAGGGAACAGAAAGAAATCTGATGGTGCCAGATCAGGTGAATACGGCGGATGCGGTAACAGTTCAAAGCCACAGTTGTGAATTCCAGCCATTGACTGTACTGACGTGTGAACACGGGCGTTATCTTGATGAAACAGGACTTTTCTTCTGAGCATTCCTCGACGTTTTTCTTTTATTTCCTCTCGTAAACGACGTAGTAAGGTGCAGTAGTAATCAGAGTTTATAGTCTGACCCCTTTCAAGATAATCAATCATAATCACACCTTTCGAGTCCCAGAATACTGAAGCCATCACCTTATTTGCCGACAAAATCGATTTAGCCTTTTTAGGGGGTGGTGAACCAGATCTTCTCCACTGTTTTGATTGTTGTTTTGTTTCCGGTGTACAGTAATGAACCCATGTTTCGTCCATAGTAACAAAACGATTCAAAAAATCATCTGCATCGGCTTCAAATAACTCCAAACAGTCGCGTGAAATAGTCAATCGCGTCCTTTTTTGTTCAACTGAAAGCAGTCGCGGAACCCACCTCGCAGACACCTTGTGGAAACCCAACTCGTTGACAATGATGTTTTGAGTTCGTTCATAAGAGATGCCTATAATCTCGGCTATCTCTCTAATTTTTAATCTGCGGTCTCCCATTATTAAATCAAGTACTTTTTTAATATTTTCGTCAGTAGTTGACGTCGAAGGCCTTCCAGAGCGGGGTTCATCTTTCACACTCTCTCTACCACGCTTAAATTCTGCTATCCATTTTTTGACGGATGAATATGACAGAGCACAATCGCCTAATGTACTGACCATGTCATCATGGATGGCTTTTGATGATAGCCCCTTCTTATGGAGGTACTTAATGACGGCACGCTGCTCGATTTGCTCCATTCGCGGAAATTATGACCGATTACTTTGTTAATAAATTTATAAAATCACAACTAATTATCGCACACGTTTCGAACTTCACACAATGAACTAGTCTGAACTGAACTAAATAATGTGGGTAGATTTGATTTTTAGAATTGAATGGATTAGTGTTAGGCCGAGTACTTTTCAATCCACCCTCGTATACTTTTACGTAAAGATTTGAATTCATTTGAAAGTAATTAGTTTTTTGATAAGCAGACGGCCTTTTATTTTATTCTACGAGTATGATGCCGACCTCATATGACGCTTTCGATGTAGTATAAATATACAATTTATATGTAAATAGTTATGAAATAAGGATAGTATATAGGATAGGATATTCTGTTATATGGTTTATTACTATTGTATTTTATTCTAAAGTCCATCATCTTTACTAAAATTTATTTAAGGGTATTGTTTATCCATAACGTTACTCCTTTAATCTTTCACAACTATAGAGAAAATTCTAGGTAATTTACAAAAGTATCAATAAGTGGTTTTATTATAAGAATTAAAAAGTTTAAGAACATAATTTTATGTTTATCTTTAAAGGAAACAATTCTTTTCCACATCAAAACTAACAGAACCGCCAGAATTGCGGTAATATTCTTACTATTTTCAGTTAAGTCTGTTTTTTGATGAAATAAATGTTAATAACGTGTATTGCAATATTATTTTATTAACGACTAATTTATTATTTTGTAATGTAAATAAAAAGTGGTATTAAATGTACGGTTTAGCCTCTAAGACGGTGATTCTGCCACCTGAGCAAATCGCGATACACGTACAGTTGATTAAATGTTTAATTGAAATGCGTGCACATGCGTACTTTTCATTTCTATTCAGAAACTTGTAGTTCACAATTTCTTTTTTTATTATCACCTAATTATTTATTTTACAGCGTTAAACATTTTTTAGACCAGGGCTTTCCAAACTTTTTCTGCAAAGGAATATTTTGCGAACCAGTATTATTGTTATATAATTATTTTGCTGAACACTTGATATCATTCAGATTTTATTGAGAAACACTCCTAGCTAAGTCGCCATTCAACATAAAGAAGAAGATTTATAAATGTGTACCAATGTATCTATTTTCCAAATTTTCGCGGAACACCTATTCAGATTAAAAAATAAAAATAAAAAGGTTGTATTAACCAAGTCCTGTTATTGACGTAAGTATAACAGTTAGTTACTGGTATTATGCGATTGGAACATAGTAAATGCAGAGCTAAAACACAGGGGCATGGATGCAAAATATGGATATTCCCATGCCCTTAGATATACATTACCTCGATCCATTACTGTCTGGTGCCCGTATAATCTAGTTAAAGCCTTGTTTGTTATCCACTTAACTCCACATTGCTGCTAAAATTTCGGTAGTGTTTATTTATATTTAATAAAACTTTGTTTTATTTATTTTTTATTTGATAAAAGTGACGGAACGAGTAAAACGTTCACCTGATGGTAAGTCCAACGTCTGCCCATAACAAATGCTGTCACCCAGAACATTTATGTGTGACACCACACTGCGCCCTTCACCTTGAGACATCAGTTCTTAAGTCTCATATGCCCAGTGATTACGCTAGCTCTCAGTGGCCTTCAAACCGAAACATAGTCATGTTCAACACACTACTGCTTCATGGCAGAATAACTGACCCTGGGGTTGTACCTACCTAGACTGTTTATTAAGATTATTTATATCTCATAGGAATACTTATTTTTTACTTTTCATTAAAAAAAAGCGATACATAACACTAGGATCACTCCAGTATTGCGGGTACGTCTTACAGATTTAAATTGCTCATGCACAATCTCTGAGACCCGGAACAACTTCCTGTAGCAGTATACATTGTATAAAAGAATACTACCCCTCCATCTCGTAAAAGGCGAGTAAGGAATTAAACTACACTGTGCGCCCAACAGCGCATGGTGGCGATGGGCTCACCACCTATCACACCAAGTGCATTATATTATTTTGGTGAAATGTGGATTGTGGCAGTCATCTGTTTTTGCAGTGAGTGCCCAGTCTCTGACTACCCCTTATGGGATACAGTCGTGATCTTATGTATGTATATATATATATATATATATATATATATATATATATATATATATTATTAAACATACATACATACAGTCTCCACTTTTTTCCACTAAACGTATTATAATAATTTCATATCTACGAGTACATAGGTGAAAAATCTGTGAGTTTGTATATATTTGGCTGCAAACATCTCTCAAAAATGAGTAATCTCTTTGTAACAAGGCTATAAACCTTTTCTATTTTTTATGAATAAGACCGTTAATGTATAAATATAATTTTGCATTTGATAATTTAACTAGAAAATTAATTTATGGTGTTATACTATGTAGTCATTTATTAGTAAAACCGCAAACTAGTTTTTCTATGCAAATAAAAATCCACGATGATGTAATATTCCATATAAAGTGGTTCTTGCCGCGGGGAGTACGGTAAAGTGCTTCGGTAATTGGGTTTACGGAATACGGTGCACTGATCTATGAACTTAAAAGCGATCTAACAATATTCCGACTTCGACGACGCAGTCTTTATTTTAAGAAAAGGAAATAATTTAAGTATTCGATTTATAATGTAATCGTTCAAGATTATTTCAGATTATTACTATGTTCCTTTGAAAAATCTCTATGACTGTATATTACCATTTTTTATAGGAGAAAGTGGCGAGCCGAGCAATACGTTTAACGTCTGCAACGTCTGCCCATAACAAATGCTGTTTCATCCAGAAGTTTTCTGTGTGGCACCACAAAGATCATCACCCTGAGACATCAGTTCTTAAGGCTCATGTGCACAGTAATTACACAGTAATGTTTGCATGCTACTGCTTCACGGCAGAATAACTGCCCCTGCAGCGGTACCTGCCAAGACAGATTCCTGCATAGAAATCCTACCACCAGCAAATTTGATACTTAAGTGAATACTTCACACTCACTATAATGTACGAGAATATAAATTCACGTTGACTTACATTTTCTGTCTAAATAGGATATCATAGTAGGATATAATATCACAAGTATAATCAATTAAAACAACTGTTTCAATTATATTATATCCTTTGTCATTTATCTCACATGTTTGAGTATAAATTGCAAACTTCCTAATAACTTGGTCGTAGCTTACAATAACTCAAATGGTTCAAATTAAAACAGTGAAGAACAAAATGTGAGGCTTGGAAGCTTAACAAACAAAAGTTTCATCATTATGCTGTTTAGGGTATGTCATTGTAAGATCGAAAGTTGAGATACCTTTATGATCCAAAACAGCTTCCCGAAAGTACTTTGAAAGTTTCAAATTCAGAACAAAATTGGTTTACAAAAGTTGATCTGCGTAATAATAAAGTTATGTAAAAATTAAAATATGAAAGAAATATCTCAACACGTTTTTATTATAATTAAGTGTAAGATGCGTTCCACGTAAATTCCTACCAAGTATGATATTTTCTATGCCTTCATAGATAAGAAAGGCATGGAAATTATTATCATCATAATGAAGAAACCTTGGAACATGAATATGTTTAAGAATATGTGTTCAAGATAACTGTATAAAATGAAACATAACATATATCTTACGCCGAAAAATAAATAATATCTTTTTATTTTCATAAATATGAAACTTAAAAGTTCAGTAAGCTGCTCGCTGATAAACGTGGTTCGCTGAATACTCATTACAAATCTAACCGTCTAAGATGCGGGAGTTCTTTTCTTTTTTTTATCTTTAAAACAAACCGATTGTCCACAGTAGGAGCTCTTTTGTGTCGTAGGTGCGTTTTACAGATATAAATGTCACGTAAACAACAAAACCAAACTTTAAACAGACAACATGTGATTTTGCACCAATTTTGGCTTCGGCTGGGATTGGAACCTAGGACCCGCGGCGTAGAAGTTAAGTACGCTGATTGACCACGCGGTCGTCGTACCGTTCGTTACTACGGTCGCTAATCCGTATGATGATGTCCTCCTGGCCGATTTTCGACCACGGCGACAACTACCCAGTATTGTCGAAAGTTATCATCTGCACTGGAGATATTATTGTGCCACAAGTGTAGGGGCACTCATTCATGCCAACCTGGAGGATGCGAGTATGTGCTACATAAACAATTTATGTGCTTAAATCAATATTTCTTTAAAAATAATTCTGATAAAATGGCGAGAAGAGAAACACGTTCACCTGATGGTAAGTGCAACGTTTTAACATAACAAATGCTGGGTTACAAAAAATATTTCTGTGTAGCACCACAACCTGAGACCATAAGTTCTTAAGTCTCATATGCCCAGTGATTACACTAGCTCTCATTGCTCTTCAGACCTAGACACTGTAATTTTCTGCTTCACGGCAGAATAACTGGCCCTGGGGTGATACCTACCTAGACGGAATCCTGCATAGGAATCCTAGCACCAGTAATTAATTAACAATTGACAGTTATAGTGATTTTTCAACTGCTCTCCTTGAAACTATTTTCTTAGCTGATGTTTCGAAACTCAGTTCATTAGTTGTTGTATACTCGTACCGTCATGTTTTATTTTTTAGCTGCGATTCCGATCCTAATCCCTTTTGTACTGATTGTGTGATTTCATCGAATTCAGAGAAACTATAGTGAATATTGGTTAATCTTTGTAATTTACATACATTATATAATGTAATGTGAATTCTCTACTGACTAGTATTATGTGATTTATGTAAAGAGATAGAGTGACTACTTAGTTTTACTGCTTTTCATTTCGTATGTATTTTTTGTTTACACAAATTTTTTGCTCCGCAGATTTTTTTAAAATATAAAATTAACGACTTATCATATTGTATTTTAAATATAAACTTTGTATTTCAATAAATGAAGTCCTACATTTCATTGGTTTAATATGTACCTACATGTATTGTTTGACATTTAGTAAGAAACGCAGCGTCTGTTCCGTCCAAAACTGTACATGATAGTTTATATTTCATATTGAAACATTTTATTCAGACTAGATAAAGTGACAATAAAATTATAAAATAATGCAGAAAATTCTATGCACTAAAAGTAAAATAGCGACTGCATAGGCAATTACTCCGGTGCCCCGTTCCGAGAACATGATATCGTCAGGAGAAAATTCTACTTTCGTTAAGGTAGCGACGTTCCGCTATAAATGTAATCACCATTTGTCATGCATTTTTAGTTTATCGTAATAAAAACTTTTTCTCGTGGTTTTTTACATTATTATAAGAGCCCGACGGCTCACCCGCGTAAAATAGGTCGACGACGTGATTGCGCCGTACGGCTTGGTTAAATACCAATTATATTATATTATAATAATACAAATATTAAAAATATTCATATTATTTAAAATTACAACATTTTGAGTCTAGGCTAATGAAGCCGAAAATAAAATATACAGAGGTGGACGTCAAGAATGCTATTACAGCAATCAGAAATTACTGTAGCGTTTATAAAGTTACTACAATATTCCAGGAATATGCAGCATTTTATTTATTACTTAAAATAATACACAATTTATACTCTTTATTGATTTATTAATTGAATAAAACATCATTAATTTTATGAATCATCTAAGAAAATAGAGGCTAAAACTGATTTAAGAACCATTGAAACTAAAGTCAATAAACAAAGTGGATTTCTTCCTCTTTCCCTTTATATTTTGTACACTCTTTACAATTAGGAATAAATGCATCGAAATAATGATTTTTACATCGGATTTAGGTGCTTCGGACTTTTGTCATATCTTATTTTATTTTGTATTGAAATCATGATTTAATAGTCTAACTTTTATCTTATTTCAAGAGTAAAGTCAACAAAGCTTCTGATAAATGCTTAATTTTATATGTCCTTTCGAGTTTTGGTGAAAATACCGCGAAAATAGGTAAAACCTTAAGACCATTTAAATACACGGAAGGAAGGTGGTAGGATTCCTATGCAGGAATCCGTCTAGGTAGGTACTACCCCACGGCCAGTTATTCTGCCGTGAAGCAGTAGTGTGCAAACATTACGGTGTTTCGGTTTGAAGGGCACTAAGAGTTAGCGTAATCACTGGGCATATGAGACTTAAGAATCTATGTCTCAGGGTGATTTGCACAGTGTGGTGTCACACAGAAATTTTCTGGGTGACACAGCATTTGTTATGGGCAGACGTTGCAATAACCCTCAGGTGAGCGTTTTGCTCGTTTCATCACTTTATGCAATAAAAAAAATGTATTTAAATGGTCTGTGTAAATGTTGAATAAACATTTTTAGTGTAAAAATTTCTATTAAACTTCATCGAAATTGTAACAGAACTCTCTTTTTAAAATATAAATAGAGTGCTTCTGCATACGACACTATTACAAGTGGTAGTTGGAGAGTTTTAATAGCCGATATTTAAACTAATACCACACGGTGTGGTATTAGTTTAAATAATAAAATGCGCCTTACAACTATATGACTATTACTAGGCAATACACACCACACAAATCGGGAATACGGCACGAGGTGTCAAGTATTATATAGCCTAGAACAGACAACAGTGACGGTCGCAGGGATAATAATCAAACAAAATTGTATGCGTATCATTATTTGAACTGCCACATGTGTCATACTTGTGAACAGATGCTGTTGGAGGAGGATAGTCTGCCCGAGTTTGTAATGTATTTATTAATTTATTATTGATCTTGTTTAATATTTTGTCATGGAACGTGCTTCGGTTTTCTATGAGAGTGTTCTCTGTAAATTCATTTATAATATATTTTTAACTAACATAAAAAAAAATATAAAAAAGAGGATACCATAACGTAACTGTGGTAGATGTAAAAAAAATGACGTATAACAAACGAAATTTATATTTCTTACGTTGAAGAATTAATAATTTTCATTGATTGAATGTTCATAAATTACATTTCATTGACGTTGCGTTACTTAATCATACAAACATGTGTAGAATAAGATCGTAGCTGCACTACGTGCAGACGAGCTGAAGGTAAGAAGCTATAGTTGATAACAGTTGATATAGATTTGCGGTAATTCCACGCTTGGCAGGAGGATAGGCGACCACATGGTTATTTCGCCTCGCGTCGAAATCTATAAGATTTATTTGGAATTTACCAAAATCGATTTTAGGACAAAGGGTTATATGGGCTCATGATGGATTATCTTATACGGCTACCATTAAGCACCGCTATACACTTCTGAATATCGCTATACGCTATACCCAGTGTATAGCGTAAAATATGTATATAATTTTTTTTTATTCTGGTATAAAAGCAAAACAAAAAAATTATGCCATTACGTTTACTTGATTTTGGAAAGTCAAAAACAAAAAAACATTCACAGTATATTACCATTATCTAATAGTCCTACCGTTTTTACGAGTAAATGCTATAGAACGACACCATTAAGTGAGGTGTAAAGTTTATGGCTCTACGGATTTCAGTTCAGACATTTTCCGTTCAACTGTTCATATTGCAATATCCGGAACAAACTCGATTAATTGCATCGATAAAAGGACGTAGAGTTGAAACTATGCAAGTGAGGACGTTGATTAAATAAGTACTGTGGCAGATTGCAATTTGTTAACTTTTAACACATGTAAACGTTTATTTTCGCTAGCATATCTATTTATGACTAGTGGTCGGATATGACTACTTATGACTTATGGCCTAGTGGTCGGAGTACCTCACTTCTATGCCGCCGGTCCTGGGTTCAAATCCCAGCCGGAGCCAAAATTTGTGCAAATCACAAATTCTTGATTTTCGGGTCTGGTTGTGTTGCGCATGTGAAATTTATGTTTTTATATGTTTGTGCAAAACTCACCCACGATATTGGAGAAATCCTACTGTGAGGCTTGCTTTAAAAAAAAAACAAAAGTCAGGATAAATACGTGAAGAGAAAACTTGGTATCCCTTTTTAAGCATTTTGCGCGCTCGGAAGAGTGTGAGATTTGGCATATTTAAAAATTATATGGAGTAGGAGTGTAGAAAGCTAAAATTTATATATAACACATAGCTGGCCTGGCAGACGTTCGTTGACGTTGCACGTTTCGGTATGTGACGCGATTAGTTTGATTTCTGAATTAAATTTAATTCTTAAACTTTACAGCCACACTATCACAGCGATCACACCGTGTCGGATTTTGTAATTTTCCTTTTTGGTTTTCCACTTAAACTTTAGAATTATATTAACAATGTGCTAGCGGTTAACGATTCTCTACAGTTATATCGACGACGATACATTGGATAACCATCGTTGCTAGTTATAGTCTCTGACGTCAAATTTCGTTTGAATACTTGCCGTCGACCACGCACGGTGATAACGGTGGAACTATCACAACTAAAGTGAAAGGAAACTATTTTGTGGTCGACCACACGTGGATTGTTCCGTATTTGCCACTTCTTTTCAAAACTTTCAAGGCGCATTGCAACGTTGAATGTGTAATATGTGTAAGGCTAATTGCGTTACGGCTTCGAAGTGAAAGATTAGATCTTCTGGCTCGTGCCCACCGGATGATTGGTCACACAATTCAAAATTACATAATGAAGCAATTATCAATTATAGTATATTATTTTATATTAGCCTATTCCTTTCTCTTCTTCTTCTTTTGAACCGGTGTAGATTTTCACGTTTATAAGAGCATTAAACAAGCCTAAATTGAATAAAGAAATTTTGACTTTGATTTTGACTTTGCACCCTATTCCATAAAAAAAAAAGTTTTGATAACCTCAAAAAGTGAACATCTTCGAAGGCAACGTACCATTAGACTAACAAATGCAATGACGGTCGTAAAATGAATGAAAAAAAGGAATTGGTGAAAACAAATCAATCGAAAAAAAACCTAGCACAATGGTATGCAATGAAAGGACCGCGCAGTTGAATCAGCTGTTAGAGGATAATCAAAGAAGACAGAAAGGAAGAAAAAGTACTTATTGTCACAGAATAAAGCATAGAAAATCATATAACTTTTGTTTCTGTCATGTGTCACTTAGCGTTGCAAATACATTAAAAACATTAATTGTTTACGTTCATAGTCTTCGCACAGAGAAGAGTGTTGCCAAAGAAATTTGTAATGTTACTAACAAATAATTACTGACAGATTGCCTTAATGAGCTGTGAATTTTGTGTGATTTTAAATGTTCCTTTTTCAATAGTCTGTGGTGAATATATCAATGCAAAAAAGCGTTAATTTTATATTTTGTATATTAAATATCTGTGTTTTAGAAGTACTACCACTCCATCTCATCCAATGGATCTCGTAAAAGGCGAGTAAGGAATTAAACTGCACTGTGCACCCATCAGCGCATGATGGCGATGGGCTCACCACCTATCACACCAAGTGCATTATATTTTTTTAGTGAAACGAGGATTTCGGCAGTGATCTGTTTTTGCAGTGAGTGCCTAGTCTCTGACTACCCCTTATGGGATACAGTTGTGATCTTACGTATGTATGTATGTTTTATATATTATGTGCAGTCGAACGTGAAATACAGCTCGCTACAAAATTTACACTTTTTCTACAATATACATCATATTACACTTGTTGCAAAAAGAAACCTTTGCAGAACCAACTTTGAATTGACTTACTCTTGCCTAATTATTTATCTTCATGAATTATTTATGAAAGGTGTTTTTATTGTATATAATTGTTTTAATTGATAATATTTTCGTTAAAAAAAAATTGGATAAAATATTAAATGAATTAGTTCAATTTTAGAAAGCGCCATGTTTTGACAATCTGTTGTACTAAAATCCACAACAGCAGTTGATTGGAGTTGTTTGCATTCTTTTAAGAAGGTAGATGGAGTTATCTTTTCATGATCACGATACTGTACGAAATGTTCACACAGGTTAGGACAGTTATCATAATGCCATTTTGAAGATATATTTTTCCTCTAGTGACGAGAAATAAAATGTTTTCAATTTCAAATTCAAATTTTTAATATTGAATTAATTAATTTTATTGTAGAAAGAGCCATTTGTTGACAATCTGTTCAACTAACATGTCCGTCAGCAGACGGTTGGAGTTGTTACATTCTTTAAAGAAGATAGATAGGTAGATAGCGCCATCTTTTCATGATCACGATAATGTGCAAAATATTCGCACGGATTGGTTATTTATATCTATAAGTGTTGTTATACTACTAGTACCTTGTGTGGCATGAAAGGATAAAGTAAATGAAAAATGAAATCCACTATTGCATAGTATAGTATATCAAATTAAAAAAAATGTGTTGTATTTTAATGTCCAGTTGAAAGAGAGCCAGGGTAAACAAGAACTTTTAGCGCCGGTAACTTGATTAAAATAAAACTGTTATAAAAGGCACCCTTTGAAGAGGTAATTAGAAGTCTCATTTTTATTAGCGTTTATTTGATTCAGTAATAACATGAAAATTAAAAAACTGACAATGAATTATATCAAAAAACAAATAAGAATAAAGGTTGTAATTGCACGTTTGTGTACAGTGCACTAAAACCTAGTTGTATTCATTACATACTTTTTATTTTAAATACAACGGAATTGGTATTGTTTTTAAAAACATGCTTTATTTTGGATATTACCAGATATTCACTAGCGACTAGTTATTCTATATATTCACTAGTTTACTACCAACATGTGTTTAGCCAATTTCATATCAAATGGTTGAGTTTACTATAATAAGAGAATTTAATATTGTTTACTATGTTTTCAGTAATTACAGCAATATTTTAATATAAGAAAGGAAGTTAATTTGCTAAGGTCTGCTTGCAAAATATAACGTGTATATTACCTAGTTTTTGAAGAGCTCCGCCCGCCCTCCCACAGTAGCGTGCACAAAACGGTGCGGTTAATATACACCATTTTATATTTTGCATGCGGATTTTAGAAAATTAACTTCCTTTCCTTCATTATAATGGATTAACTATAGCAATATTTTATTTTTTACTTAACAATTGTTTAGTAGGTGATTGGTTCTTAAAAAAAGTATTATTATTTTTTAAAAAGTAGGAGATGAAATCCTGCAGGCAATTGCAAAATATGAAGGAATTCAACACTGTTGAGCTATATGAAAACATACCCCGTGTTTTCATATACTCGTAGCTAAACAGTGTTGAATTCCTTCATATTTTCTGCACCAAAGGATCACTAGAATTATTCAGACATTTTATATCTTCGTTATCTTCTGAAAAGTATATGAGAATGTGAATAACTAATATAGTTACATAATAAACGCGTTTTTTTCATGTCGAGGTACGGTACACTGATTATTTAAATAGTATTTATTGCCGGCTAAATTAAGCAATGTACCATCACTACACAAAATCCTTATCAAGTGTTCGAGACCCTTGGTTATTATAATGATATCAACAGAAAATGCCCATCACGTTGAAAGACTTTTGCTAAGACGCCATTTCGTCCCTTATTAGAATTCAATTTATAGATACTCTGGTTATACCATTTAATTTTATAAATACATACATAGATAGCCGTGTGGTAGCGGCTCGTTAAAAGAATACTACCACTCCGTCTCATCCAATCGATCTCGTAAAAGGCGAGTAAGGAGTTAAACTGCACTGTGGATCCAACAGCGCATGGTGGCGATGGGCTCACCACCTATCACACCAAGTGCATTATATTGTTTTGGTGAAACGTGGTTTGTGGCAGTCATCTGTTTTTGCAGTGAGTGCCCAGTCTCTGACTATCCCTTATGGGATACAGTCGTGATCTTATGTATGTATGTATGTATACATAGATAGGCAAAGAAATTAAGGAAACTGAACGAACAAATTGGCAGTGTGTAGGGGCTTATAGGAATCTACCACCTCATCTCATCCCGTGGGTGTCGTAAAAGTCGGCAGAGGGATAAAAACCAGAAGATGGGCGGCAGCATTTCCCTGGACCATCTAAATAAATAAATTGTGGTTGCCAACCTGCCTGCCAAGCAACTATGGCAAAATCCCCCCAAAATGATTGCTACAAACTTTTGTCGCAATCTATGGGGGAGGCCTACGTTCAGCAGTGGACTAGTGATAGGCTGAAATTATGATAATGATGATGAACGAAGAAATGAAACCTAACCTGTAAGAAACCATGTTTGCCAGTTACAGAAGACGGTGTTTCTTTAGTGTTCTCTTTAGATTTATTTTGAGTAGCCTCTCTACATTCTGTTTTACGATTCTGGAGCCAGTCGTTGCCCTTAGCCAATCTCCTAACTTCAAGTTTTCTATTACTTAAATATTTCACAAAATATGTAAATATTTTCTTTGTTGAAAAGGGTTGTAATTTCTTGAGCGTACTCCAGAAGTGTCGAACCAGAAATTCATTGCAGTGGAACTTTTTCTTTTAGTATGTGCTTCACAATAATATTGTTTTTCTATGGCCGTTACTTGATAACAGACCACTTTCGGAATAAAGATTTAGTAGACCTGTTCTCTATAATGAATTATTTAATAAATCCTTTAGTCTCTAGAAATAAAAGTATAAAAAATATATTATAAATAGTAGCTAACTTATTTATTATATATCTTTATTACATATAGCATGGATTTAAAAACTTACTATTACAAAGGCAAATTTAAATTTAATATTGATGTTTGATGCATTTGTAGGTGAATCATACAAACATACAGTCACGCCTTTTCCCCATATACGGGGCAGGCAGAGGCCTCCCACGTAGACCACTTTTCACTCAAAATTCTTATTGCGATAACAACCTGCAGGGATTATAATTCAGTAATATTTATGTGATTCAGTGTACGAAAATGTAATGTACAATTTTAACTACAAATGAATTACTCGCTTTTTGAAAAATAATTTAGGGACTGACGTTTAGTTTTGCTTTGTTTCTTCGTTTTCGTAACATCGAGCTAGTTAAGCAATTAATAAGTTAGCAAAAAGATAGTAAAAAGTTGTTGAAGGGCTCTACTGCTGACATTTTAACTTAATTGCAGACACAACATAAAAATTAAACAAATTTTACCCGAAAAGAGCGTTGATATTTTGATTTATATATTTTAGTTATATTATACCTTTTAGTTACTAAGAGAAAGTATTATTAATTTACCGGTTTATTATGCGCTATGTTTTTAGGACTAATATAAATATATATAACAGTAATATTATCAAAAAAAAGTTTCCAGTGTTTGTTCTTATTATGTAATAAATGCCAGTGTTCAAACAAAATTTAGTGTCTCATTATGCTAGAAGTATTAACAATCAGGGCCCCACTCTCAGAAACCGATGTATGTCAAATAGATGTCTAACTAGAGAACTATTTTGGTTCGTTTGTCCTCGTGTGTTAATGCCTTAGGTTGCGATTTACTGCATCAGGTCACGCTAAATGTTCGCTCACTTATTTTTGATTATGTAAACACTGGGCCGAATATATAAACGTATGATCACCTAACGTCTTACGAATATCCCGTTTAAATAGTTAATAAAAATGTATAGAGTGTGTGCATATAGGTATTGCATAAAGATTTTTTATATTGTAATAAAAATGCCAGTAGCAAAATAGTCTACAGTAATAGTATATTTTAATTTTAAATAATATTATATATTGAGTATATAACTAACTAGCCACTAGGTGTCCGGTAGAATATAATAGCACCATATTTCTTTCCTACCGAGTTATCGTAAGAGGCGACTAAGGTATTATACGGACAGTCTTTGTTCGTGCAGAATAACATCATAAATGAAATGCTGTCACTATACTGCTTGTGCGATCGCAATGGGGAGTAAGATTTTTTTGACTCGTACCAAAATGTGGTCGCCGTGTGGTAGCGGCCTAAGAGAATCTACCACCCCGTCACATCCCGTGGGTGTCGTAAAAGTCGACAGAGGGAAATTAAAACCAGTAGATGGGCAGCAGCATCTACCTGGAACATCTGAATAAATAAATTGCGGTTGCCAACCCGCCTGCCAAGCGTGGCAACTATGGCAAAATCCCTCCAATAAGAGAGCTACAAACTTTTGTGGCTATCTATGGGGGAGGCCTATGTTCAGCAGTGGACTTGTGATAGGCTGAAACGACGACGACGAAAATGTGGTTGTGCGCCGACGTGGTTCGCCACCCGTCACGTCCCGCCAGTCGGGGTTTAGGGGTTCGAATCTCAGCCGAGATTACTAACCCACAAATGATTGATTTTGTGGGTCTGGATATACTCATATTACTATCCTCGTATCTCTGACACTGTGCCTTAACTGGTGGTAGGTTTACTTTGCAGGAATCCGTTTACCGAAGGAAGGTATAATTGCAGTGTGAGTTGTTCCGCCGTGAAGCAGTAGTGTGCAAACATTACCGTGTTTCGATTTGATGGGCACCGATAGCTAGTGTAATTATTGGGCATATCGATACTTCAGAACAGATGTCTCATTGTGACGAGCGCAGTGTGGTGCCACACAAAAATATTTTGGGTGATACAGAATTTGTAATGGGCAGACATTGCCCTTACTATCAGGTGAACGATTTGCGTGTCTAGTCACATCCCTACTAATAAATGCGAAAATAACTTATACTGCCCCTCTGTCTGTTCGTTACCATATCATTGCTTAACCGTTAAACCGACCTGCCGAAATTCGGCACAGAGATAGCTTGCACCCTGGAGACGGACGTAGGATACTTTTTATTTCGGAAAATTGAGGAGTTCCCACGGGATTTTAAATAAGTTAAACCCAAGCGGATGTAGTCGCGGGCTACAGATAGTTCTTCCATTAATACAAAAAAAATTGTATTCGATTTTGTCGCATAAGTTTTGCGCTGGAGATGGTAAGATGTGGACGAGTGATTGCCTTTGTGTAAGCGCGTTCAATTACATTATACACACAACTTACGACAGTAATTAAAACCTGTTACCGTGGTTAACACTGGCAACAAGAACGTCATCTTCATAATATATTTATATCCAAATTTAGAAACATATCTAGATATGTTTCTATTTTTTTAAGATCGACTTTATCCGTTTTTTAAAGAAAGTAGAAAATCGGGGTTTTGTCCTTTAACTGAAACGAGATTTCCCTTTGGATACGAACGCTTTTTAATAAACATCCTATTTTCTTATCGGTGGAGAAGAAAATATTCTATTCAGATTTAGGATAACTAGATTCTTTTCGTAAATTACGAAGTTCATTTTGTAACTACTGAGTTGCTTAAAGTAACGTCTTTTGGATATTTCCAAAGGAAATATTAAAAAAAGGAGAGATAATCTTGTAATTTCATCTACAATTATTTTCAACTGAAGTTCTTGGAATCTCCTGTATCTTCCTATCTGTCTTGATAATTTTGTGACCAACTATTTCGGGTGGTAAGTAACTTATTTTAATTTTTTTAAAGTTATTTTGTCGTAAATTAAGAATGTTACATAATCTATTGTAGTGTGAGAGAGAGATACAAACATGTCTCATAGTCTCTCTGAAAGCACATGCAATTTTTATTACCATCTTTAATAAAAACCAAAATATATTTATCCCATTTTAAGTCAAAATGCGGGGTGAATTGGACATAAACATTTTGATATTACACCTGCGTGAGGTTATGAAACGAATTACAGGCAGCTGTGTGGTAATAAATGTGACCATAACCTATATTCGTTTTTATCACGTTTTGTATGAAATTGTTATTTTAATTTATATGCTCGGAATGAAACTTTTAAATCGTTAACCTAGATCTCATAGCAACATGGATAGTGTGATATCATAGAAATATAATAATGGTTTCTCATAGTTTTGTAAAGATTTTAAATATTTTCAACTTGCTGGAACTGAGAACGACTGCCCGGATATGGCGGTAGGATTCCTATGTAGGAACGCATCTAGGTAGGTACCAACGCAGACTAGTTATTCTGCCGTGGAGCAGTAGCGTGCAAACATTACTGTTTTTTTTATTGGATAAAGTGATGAAACGAGCGAAACGTTCACCTGATGGTAAGTGCAACGTCTGCCCATAACAAATGCAGTGTCACCCAGAAAATTTCTGTGCCCATCACCCTGAGACATAAGTTCTTAAGTCTCATATGCCCAGTGATTACGCTAGCTCACAGTAATCTTAAAACCGAAACAGTAATGTTTGCACACTACTGCTTCAAGGCAGAATAACTGGCACTGGGGTGGTACCTACCTAGACGGATCCATATAAAGATGGGAAAAGGCGTTATATAAAACTTTACTATATTTGGCGTTATATAAAGATTTAGTGACAAAGATAGAGAAAGGGATGCTTAGATGGTTTGAATACGTAGAGAGGATGAATGAAAGTAGATTGACGAGACAAATGTAGGAGGCGAGTTTGAATGGGCAAGCCGATAAGTGTCGACTTAGGCGAACGTATCACGATCAAATTGAAGAGGTTTTAAGGAAAGGCTACGTCAAAAGTACACGCAACCGACAAGCTTGTAACGGCCATGAAAGTAGAACTAGCAAAAGGATCGTAGCAAGTAAAAAGTTGTGGTATCTGTCTACTCCAATAGGAAAAAGACGTGATTTATGTATGTATTTAAGAGTGCTCTCGTTGACTGTTGTGTTCATGACTATTTAATTTCAATTTTATACGCGACTAATTATTGAAAAGATCGAAACTCAACCAAATTACTTCTAATAAAGCAATAACTTTGAAATATCAAATGCTTATTTGTGTTAAATTTACAGAATTGGCAATAACTTATCAGTGTAGATTAGTGATCGTCTCGCTGTTAGCTGTAGAAGCATTGATTTTAGGTAAATATTATTTCTGATGAAAGGCAAATTGTCACCCTTTCACAGAAATCAAAACATTTTCATGTATAATTAATACATTGGTCGATCTTAATTAATTTAGCAAGTTTACTAAATAAACATGTCTAAATAAAATACTTTCTAGCTATAAAAAGCTTCAACTCAAAACATCACTAGAAAAAATTCAATCGTAAGTGATTAGTTAGACAAGACTAGTGAAACATCATCATCATCATCATCATTTCAGCCTATCTGAGTCCACTGCTGAACATAGGCCTCTCCCATAGATTGCCACAAAACACGGTCTTGAGTCACCAGCATCCATCGACTTCCAGCAAAACAGGCAACAGTGTCTGAGCTGCGTGGCGTTCGGTGTCTAAAATGGCACCCGCCATTGCGACGATATTATCCCTATTTTAAAGGGGTTTAGTCCAGCAGTGGTTTTACAGGCTATTGAAGAGGAATACTTTTCACATTCTATTAGTAAGAATTAATCTCGTCTTAAATTCTCCTGCGATAAAAATGTGTAATGTCTATATACAACTTGCTAAAAAGCTGATATAGACATACTCGTTACACATGTTAAAAAAAAGGTACTGGAATAATTTGCAAAATTTTTTCTCAGACACTGTTGTGACGGCCCAGTGGCCTAGTAGTCAGAGTGCCTGACTTCTACCCCGCGGGTCCTCGGTTCGTATCCCAGCCGGAGCTAAGATTTGTGCAATAACATAAATAATTGATTTTTGGGTCTTTTACCCACGATGCAGGAGAAATCCTACTGTGGGGCTTTGTTTTTTATAAACGAGACGAACAAAATATTTACTACTCTTAAATAATTACTACTCTTTGTTGTTAATTTTTGTAATTATTTAAGTATTTAGTAGTCACGTATCAATAAACGTTGTACACGCCTGTTATAGGTGCACATGTCAAGATAATGTACTATATTGTCTGTGTTATGGTGTATTTTCGACATGTGCACTGCCGTTAGGTGTCCGGCAGAGTAGAATAGCACCTACCTCTTTCCTACTGTACGGGCAGACTTTATTCGTGCAGAATAACACCATAATATGCTATGCTGTCACTGTAAAGCCCGAAGGGAATGCAATTGGGAGTTAGATTTTTGACTCGTAACAAAATGGCGGTGACGTCATTCACCACCCGTCACGTCTCGTTTCCCGCGAGGGCGATAATTGGTCTATATGTGTGGCCACTGCCTACCCCGTATATGGGAGAATGGCGTAACTGTATGTATGTGCAGTGATTATGTGTCTGATTATAAATAAATGAATATAATAAAGAAAAAAAAACCTAATTCTACATTGAAGTTACAAATATTGCGTTATTATCAAAATATATTTATAAATAGGTTTCCAACTAAATTATTATATAATGAGAGTCAAGTGTTAACTGTAAGACAAATGTATATACTGAATCTTATTACAAAGCAGCATAAGGCCACTCCATATAGTAAAAAAGAATATTGTAACAAACGTTGTATAAAAAATGTATGTTTACCAGTTAATTGCCGCACAGTATCTGCTAAGCGTCAACAGCGTTTTATGGCTGTCCACTTATATGATAAAATCAACAAAATTACAACATACACCCACTTTCAACTTTTGAAATGAAAAAAAGATAAAAACTTGGCTACTGAGCCTAGATCATGATGAAACTGAGAAGTTGTTATTATGATGAATTATTAAAGTTTATATGCATTATACATATTATATTTGGTTTTGAGAAATTGTAATCTTTATTAGATTTCATAATTTGCATCTGTATGAACAAATATATATATATATATATATATATATATATATATATATATATATATATATAATACACATATACACCACACGCACACACACCACGCGCACACACACACACACACATGCACTAACGCAACTAAAGTGCATTTTGTTTTTTCATTAGTGTAGTCTTTATTCCCGAATAAATGAATGTGTCATTGCAAATGGGAGAAGACACTGACTTCTGTAACACAGGTTTAAATAAACCTAGCTCAGAAGTCAGGGACTTCACATATAGTTTGTGTACAAATGTTTTGTGACAATAAAGATTTATTTATTATTTATTATTATTATTATTATATTCTTACTGTGTCTCTGTGCGTGCTCCGTGCCATTCGGTCGCCTTTGTTACGCTGTTTATCCGTTTACCAGTATCTCCGATTTTTTTCTGAATACTATAATCCACTTTACTATAATGGATACATAAAAATGTGCACTTTGTATATGAATAACCATATTTTGATTGTACAAGTATAATTGAAACTTATTATCTAAGGAATATAAAATTTCGATGCGTTATGTAGATCCAGTCAACCTTTTTTTACTTTTTTTACTCTTTATGAGATAGATAGCAGAACTCTCCGATATTTTTTAAATGGAACGTTTCTAATAATACATATTAAAATTTGCTGACGATTTCTACTAAAGTAAAAAAAAAAATTACAAAATTTCTTTAAGAAAGAAGACATTGAAAGGCTTTGCAAGATGCTTAATTGTAATATTTGTATGTATAATGGTCGTAATTAGTCATGTAAATCACAACTACTGCGTCTACAAAGATGACTTTTTTATTTTTATTGCATAAAGTGATGAAACGAGCAAAACGTTTACCTGATGGTAAGTGGAACGTCTGCCCATAACAAATGTTGTGTCACCCAGAAAACTTCTGTGTGACACTACACTGTGCCCATCACCCTGAGACATAGGTTCTTAAGTCTCATATGCCCAGTGATTACGCTAGCTCACAGTGCCCTTCAAACCGAAACACAGTAATGTTTGTACACTACTGCTTCACGGTAGAATAACTGGCCCTGGGGTGGTACCTTCCTAGACGGACTCTTGCATAGGTATCCTACAAACTTTACTATTATTCGAATATTCTTTTTTTTAACGACCACTTAAGATTGCTGATTCTAAATAATCACAAACTAGAAAATCATGTCAAAGAAGAAAAGCAAAGGAGCAGTTTGTTCGAATTGTAAATAGTGGTTCCTGACGTATTTACAGTGCATTATTTACGACGTTAATTTTGAGGTTAACTTTGATACGCAATTTACGAGCACTTTCTGTGTGAAGTTAAATATTTATACAAAAAATGAAGCGTATTTTCAGCCGCAAAAATAATTTGTTTTGTTTCATTTCAGTAACAATTTGACGACGGATAATAAGTAACTGAAAACGTGGAGTTATTATACTTTTATGAGATGTGTCTGTGTAAAAGTATGTGTATGTATGTGTTTATAGTTCCTTTTGTTTTATATTTTTTTGTCTTTATAATTTGGTTAAGTTTTATGCAATGTATATTCACGCATCAAATATGTCACAAATTCTTATAAATTATTTTGACTACCGATCTCATGTTACTCTCACTTGTTGACTTTTTTAAAAAATGTTGTTGTGGTAAATGTTTGTAAAATCCGTTCTCTAAGGGTGTCTATGTTGGAAGTAATATGTATGCTAAATTTCAAGTAAATAGTCTTGTAGTTTCGGAGATACCGTGATGAAACAGGAGGCCCGCCCCGGCTTCGCACGGAAGTTTGTACAGAGAAAAACAGTAAAGTTTTAAAAATCGGTTCTTAGTGGGTGTTTATGTCTATGGAAAGGGATATTTATGCCAAATTAAAAGTCAATAGGTCTGGTGGTTTTGTAGATATCGTGATGAATCTTGGGTAAGTTGCATTTATACATATATACAACGTTATTCATAATTGGTATAACATCCTGGCAGCTACACGTGTTACTTTGATCTGATAAACACAATAGTGAATTTTTAATGACAAAATTGAATACAAAATTAAATGATTTAATTTATATTATTCCCTACTACGGCGACAAACTAACAGATTTACTTCGCAACAGATTATCTTGAGCTTCATGTTATCCTAGTACTTGTGAGTTTTTTCGATAGCAGCTCAATGGAAAAACGCCCAATTAAATTTATGACTTCAATGCTTCGTTGCAACCTATGAGTTTTAAGAAAATTATTTAAGTCGACATATCTCCTTCAGGTATCACGCTGCGAGGCTCATTATATTTCTTGGGGCATATACACATTGTCCCTAAGCCCAGCCTGTCGGGATGTATAGGACATTACGAATGACCCTGTATACAGAAGATAGAAGATAAATATGTCATTTTATAGATCTTTAGACAACTGATAAATAAATAATCTACTATATTATTCAAGAACCCTTACATACCGATTCTTATATTTTGAAAATTTGCGAAATTGAAATTATACAATGTTTGAGTGAGTTTGGATTATACAATATAAATATAATTGAATGAAAATACTTAAGATACAAAATTACTTTTAATTTTTCAGCAGCATTTAAAAAGTCCACTGATGGACCTCAGCACGACAGACGAGTTTCTGTTATTACCACGCTTGTTAAGTGGACTGAAGATAATTTGTTTTTTTTTTAAGAGGGGTGTAAGCAGAGTTTAATAGAATAGCAAACGAGCAAGCGGCTCACCTGATCACCATTTATAATATTGTTAATTTTTAAAAAAACTTTACTGATTATCTCTAGTATATAGTTTAACCAAAAGGATTTATAATAACTCCCTAGCGTTAAAAAAACATTTACTATGACACCTATACTCGTATAACTTAAAGTATAGCAATGAAATAGCAAATACCTGTGGATGTATGATGTATTGAAGCACGGCTAAGTGGCTTGCTCGTCTTCTAAGTTATAGTTTATGGATTGTGTTTCCAGCCGGTGATATTTGTGTAAGAAACAAATATTATTTTACGCGTCTGCGATAGTCAATGTGTTCCTTACACTACTCGAACTTTCCCCTGATAATTTGTTTAGGTGTTCCATTGATGTGATGAGAAACGGTAATTTTTTTTTTATAGAATAGGTGGCAAACGAGCAGGTGGCTCACGTGATGGTAAGTGATCACCGCCGCCCATGAACACCTACAATACCAGAGGAATAGCAGATGCGTTGCCGGCCTTTGAGAAAGGAATAGGCTCTTTTCTTGAAGGTCCCTAAGTCGTATCGGTCCGGAAAAACCGCTGACGGCAGAACATTCCATAAAGTGCAAGTGCGTGGCAGAAAATTCCGCGAAAAACGCACTGTGGTGGAATGCCAACCATCAAGGTGGTGACGATGGAATTTGAGGTTATGCCGTAAGGTGCGATGGTGAAATTCAGCGGCTGGAATTAATCCGAACAATTCCTCGGAACACTCCCCATGGTAGATCCTGTAAAAAATGCAAAGAGATGCAACATCTCTTCGCACAGCCAGGGGATCAAGCCGATCAGATAGGACATGGTCGTCGACAATTCGAGCCGCTCTTCGTTGAATACGGTCAAATGGAAGGAGCTGACACTGGGGTGCCCCCGCCCAGAGATGAGAACAGTACTCCATGTGCGGCCGAACCTGCGCCTTATAAAGTTGCAAGCGGTGGGCCGGCATGAAGTACTGTCGCGCTCTACTGAGCACGCCAAGCTTCTTGGAGGCCAATTTGGCCTTCCCTTCCAAGTGACCGTTAAATTGAACGTTGCTCGATATGTCGACGCCAAGGATTCCGATACTGGCTGAGGCAACAAGGGGAGTGCTCTCGAAATGAGGTGATACGACGAAGGTTTTCTTTTTTGCGGTAAACGCGCAAACTTGTGTCTTGTTAGGGTTGAACTCGACTAAATTTAGTCGGCCCTAGTCCGAGATTTTGTCTAACAAAATCTCGACTTCAATGTATATATATATATATATATCGGTAATGTTTTACATTAACGATACGCAACAGGTGGAAGGATTCCTATGCAGGAGTCCGTCTAGGTAGGTACCACCCCAGGGCCAGTTATTCTACCGTGAAGCAGTAGTGTGCAAAGACTACTGTGTTTCGGTTTAAAGGGCCCTGTGAGCTAGCATAATCACTGGCCATATGAGACTTAAGAACCTATGTCTCAGGGTGATGGCCACACAGTGTAGTGTCACACAGAAATTTTCTGGGTGGCACAGCATTTGTTATGGGCAGACGTTGCACTTACCATCAGGTGAACGTTTTGCTCGTTTCATCACTGTATGCAATAAAAAAAATGTCATGAAAATCATTGGAATTTTTTGGCTCGGTTGGCGCAGCGAGTAAGCTATTGGCTTCTGCGCTATGAGTCGCGGGTTCGATTTCCTTATCAGACAAATATTTGTACAGCCCACAGATCGTTTTTCCATCAAACACTCCAATACTTTTTAGAATTTATGTTTGTTAAACGCGCCTACGATACAGCAAAAAGCGTATGGTGGAGAATCGTTTTTTTAACTAAAAAAACTACTCGTAAAGGAGATTTATCATGAAATAAATCTTGTTTACTAGATAGCAATTCAAGAAGTTTTATTATGATTGGAATATTTTATTACAAGCATAGTAATAAATCGACAACAAACGCAATAAAATTCTTACGGAAACATATTTCATTACATGTACGAGTATTTATTTCTGCAAAACAGCTATATCACTTAAACTTTTAAAATAACTTATTTATTCCTTGAGACGTCTGATTTGGTGTCGGCCTACAGAAGTCGAAAATGGAATTTCCGATTAGATTAAATCGTTTTCGCATATTATGATGATTTATATTACACAGGATTTAGGGATCAAGTTATTATTAGGGATTAAATTATCATTTTATCGTTCGTATCTTGTAATAAATGTTGTCATAATATTTGTTGTAAAAATAATTATGTTATTTTTTATATTTTGATTACATTTACGTGGAATAAATGTTATATGACGACCGCATGGTCTATTGATCAGAGTACCTGACTTCTACACTGCGGGTCCAGGATTCGAATCTCAGCCGGGGCTAACATTTGGCGTCATCGTCATCATTTCAGCCTATCACTAGTCCACTGCTGAACATAGGCCTCCCTCATAGATTTCCACAAAAGTTTGTAGTTCTCATTTTGGCAGGATTTTGCCATAGTTGCCAAACTTGGCAGGCGGGTTGGTAACCTCAGTTTATTTAATCAGATGTTCCAGGAAGATGCTGTCGCCCATCTTTATGGTTTTTATTTTCCATCTGTCGACTTTTACGTCACCCACGGGATGTGATAGAGTGGTAAATTCTCTTAAGCCGCCCGCCACCATTAACCGCTAACATTTGTGCAATGACAAAAATTGTCGGATTTCGGATCTTGTTGTCATTGTGATTAGATCCATGTTTCTGATACTACTATTAGCCTATCTCCGATATTATAGTAAGAGCGTTACATCAGACGCGGGAGCAATTGGACGTGTGAGTGCTTCTGTGATTACGCGTACATTTTAACTTCAAAATATTCGGCGTAGTTTCTAGCCTACCACAGCATTCGGATATTGGCGCTGTGGCAGAAAATCGCACAAAAGGACATCATTATCATCATCATTATATCATAAGAAAGTGTCTATTTACGCGTAATTGTCATAATCATCACCGGCCCGCTAAGAGTTCAGTGCTGAACATATCTACATACATACAGTTACTTCCCTTTCCTATTGGGTAAGACTCATCCGTAGCCCACTTTTTGCCCACTCGGGAAACGAGACGTGACGGATAGCGATGGTGAACCACGTCGCCGCCATTTTGGTACGAGCTAAAATTCTTGCTCCCCATTGCATTCACGCGAGTTTGCGAGTAAGGGACGTTGATCACCCACCCAAAAAGAGTCCCTGCATGCTTGGGAAAGGCTTGCCGGTCTCAAAGCACATCGGCACGCTAACTGAACATATTTGTATATTATTATCCTTTTCAAGTCCACAGGTGGACATAGGTATTTTAAAAAATGTGTCAAACAGTCAAACACTGAGCAGACAGGCTGGTGTGCTCCATGCCATTACCCCTAATGTTAATAATTTGTTTTTCCGAAAAATGTTCATTTATAAAAGCAATAAAGTATTTAAAAACCGATATAACGTTTATAAATATAAATAGTAAATAAAGAAATAGTCAAATCTGTGAGAAAAGCAGACTGAGAAAAGTTTTCCCTAAATTACGTCAACTACATGCGTAATTGTTGCATTGACAATTGTTGTTTGGACACTTTTTCTTTAAATTTGTAATAATGCCCGTTCCAGATACATAATTCCTTAATTTTTTTTCTGTCTTAGAAACATAAAACACTGTAATTTTTGCTTTGCAGTAAAAGATTGTTATTCTCCTACTGTCGACTTTAACGACACCCACGGGATGAGATGGGATGGTAGATTCTCTTAACAACTTACATAGCGAATAATAAATAATATTCCAATAATAATTAAAGATATATATTTTTAAGATAAATATAAATAACAAACAAAAATTAACAAATGAATAGATAACTTTGAGTTAAAAATAAAAAGATGTAATAAAAAAAATGTAAAGTATGTTTTGATTCATCATTATCATTTCAGCCACAAGTCCATTACTGAACATAAGCCTTCCCCATAAATTGCCATTAAACGCGGTCCTGAGCCACCTACATACTGCATACATCGACTTCCCGCAAAATTAAGATAATTAAAACTTATAAATTATTTACGCCATTAACTTAATTTACTCGCCCAAGCTTAAAAAAATTGAAAAGAATTTCATGATTTCTTTTGAGTTTCTTTTAAGTAAGCCTTTTAGAGGTGACGAGAAAGCTCAAAATATCAAATCCGTTAAGTTAGTTAAAAATAATTGTTGAATCTTTGATCAATTTTTGTTCAAAATGAATCTTTGTTCCGTAGACGCCTCCTTATCAATGAAAAGCATCAGCATAACAGTGGTAGAGCCATGCATCAGCTTTTGTTGTTGCATGAATGGGCCGGCTCGACCGGGGAAGTACCACGTCCTCACAGAATACCGACGTGAAGTAGATGTTTAACAAACTTCTGCGTTTCGTCTGGTGAGTGCAGGTAACCGGAGGCCCACCCCTCCCCCAAAACATGGTAGCAGAAACAAAAAATCTACCCCAGGGGGGTACCAGCACCACCGGTGCTGGAGAATCCCCCTCTGGGCACCCCCGCTCGGGCTACCAGTCGCTACCTGAGCGTGGGTGCTCAGGCTGCCCCTCGTATTCTGGGGTGGGGTATTCCCGAACTGTTCGAGGCAAACGTAGCAAAAAAACTACGGCACCCCTTACCACGCTTGCCGTGGATTTCTGCAATATCAGGGGACTACATTCCAATCTTGATGCCGTCCAATACCATCTGGAGACGGCAAAGCGGGCCTTGCTTTTTCTTACCGAGACGCAGATATCCTCTCCGGCGGATACCTCTTATCTTTCCTACCCGGGTACAAGCTGGAAAATTCCTTTGTGCCCCGGGCCGGGGTTTGTGTGTAAGTCTGAGAGGATATATGTTCTCAACGCCTCGGCAGCCTTGAAGGTAGGGACCTGTCCACCCTTTGGCTACGCATAGACAGCGACGACCACCCTCGTGTCTATGGGTGCCTCTATAGGTCCCGCAGCGGTAATACCGAAACTGACCGACTCATCGACCACATCCAAATGGCTGCAGATTCTGTGCTACAACAGATTTCACACGCAGAGATCGTGATACTCGGCGACTTCAACGCCCACCACGCCGAATGGCTTGGATCGCGAACCACCGATCATGCGGGGAGATCTATCTGTGACTTTGCCCTGGCATATGATCTGACACAACTGGTTACTTCGCCGACGCGGGTACCAGATGTGGAGGATCATACACCTTCCCTGCTGGATTTTCTGCTGACCTCTCATCCGGACGGCTATGTGGTGTCCGTCGATGCCCCTCTGGGATCTTCGGACCACTGCCTGATCCGGAGTACAGTGCCTATCATGTGCCCAATGCGATCGCGATCTGCAGGTTCGCGCCGTGTATGGCACTACAGGTCGGCGAATTGGAATGGGATGCGGTCTTTCTTTGCACCCATGGTGTATACCATGGCGGGTTTGCTTCTCGCTGGAGGATCCCGACGTCGTTGCCGGGTCTGTCGCCGATGTGGTGCTTCAGGGAATGGAACTCTTCGTTCCATCCTCTGTAGTGCCCGTCGGCGGTAGGTCCCAATCTTGGTTTGGTGGCACCTGCAGAATGGCATCTCGCCAAAAGCAGCAGTGTTACCAGGCCTGGGCTTATGCATCCGCGTCTCGGGATTTAAAAACCAGCGACTTTAAAAAGAAGTACAACTCTGCTTCCAGGTCCTTCAAAAGAGTAATTGCTACGGCAAAGTCGGAGCACATTGGCAGAATTGGCGAGAAACTAGGTCGCCTTCCTTCGGGAACCCGTGCGTTCTGGTCTCTCGCCAAGGCTGTCCAAGGGAATTTCTGTCAGCCATCACTACCATCTCTGCACAGAGAGGACGATTCACTGGCCCATGACGCAAAGGATAAATCCGATCTTCTGGGCTCTCTTTTTGCGTCCAACTCGAGCTCACCGCCGACCATCTCGCGGTGTGAGTACTCTATGCCAGACATCAGGTTCTGGCAAAGCTCAGTGCGCAAAGCACTACTCTCCCTAGATATCAACAAGTCGAGTGGGCCTGATGGCATCCCGCCTATTGTGCTGAGGATGTGTGCTCCAGAGTTGGCACCGGTTTTAACGCGTCTTTTCCGGTACTCCTACTCTCTAGGCGTCGTCCCGAAGTCATGGAAGACAGCTTTGGTGCACCCGATCCCTAAAAAAGGCGACCGCTCAGATCCGTCCAACTACAGGCCGATTGCCATCACCTCCTTGCTCTCCAAAATTATGGAGTCCATTATGAACTGCCAGCTCTTGAGGTACTTAGAGGAGCACCAGCTGATTAGCGATCGCCAGTACAGTTTCCGTCGGGGTCGCTCGGCTGGTGATCTTCTAGTGTACCTCACTCATCGATGGGCGGTGGCAGTCGAGAGTAAGGGGGAGACCCTGGCAGTTAGCTTGGACATAGCGAAGGCCTTTGATCGGGTCTGGCACAAAGCGCTTCTTTCGAAGCTGCCTTCTTACGGGCTTTTCGAGAAATTTTGTAATTGGGTCACCAGTTTTCTCACAGACCGGAGCATCAAGGTCGTAGTTGACGGTGCATGTTCGGACTCTAAGTCTGTGAATGCTGGTGTCCCACAAGGCTGTGTGCTATCACCAACCCTGTTTCTTCTGCATATCAATGATATGTTGCAAATTAGTAACATTCATTGCTATGCAGATGACAGCACTGGTGATGCCGTATACACCGGCCGTGCTAATATTTCTCGGGAACACGTGGACGAGTACCGGAACAAACTTGTGTCTGAAGTCGTGTACCTTTGCATTTTTTATAAGATCTACCATGGGGATTGTTCCGAAGAATTGTTCGGATTAATTCCAGCCGCTGATTTTCACCATCGCACATTGCGGCACAGCGCGAAATTCCATCGTCACCACCTCGATGGTTGGCATTCCAGCACAGTGCGTTTTTCGCGCAATTTTCTGCCCCGCACAAGCACCTTATGGAATCTGCTGCCGCCAGCGGTTTTTCCGGACCGATACGACTTAGGGACCTTCAAGAAAAGAGCTTATTCCTTCCTCAAAGGCCGGCAACGCATCTGCTATTCCTCTGATATTGTAGATATTCATGGGCGGCGGTGATCACTTACAAGTGAGCCGCTTGCTCGTTTGCCTCCTCTAACATAAAAAAAGCGATTTCCTCCAAAGGCATTCCCTATTGCTAGTAATTAGATATTCGTTTCCCGTCTTGTTACACTAAATTACGCTGGTATTTTGTGAGAGCGTCGACCTTCCCCGTGCGAGCCTAATTTCACCTGTATCGTAGGTGCGTTTTACAGACCAATGCACATGCAACACCCAAACCAGGAACACAACGTATTCTGTGAAAGCAATATGCTTACGCGTTTTCGCCAATTACAATAATTAGTATTCGGTTTTATCGTGGCTTAACTAGGTAGTTTGGCGAAAAAAATCTAATTTGGGTAATTGTGGTAAGTTGCATACAATCATTTTAAAGAGGAACTATGCCCCACACTGGGATCCCTCAAGTATCGTGGGTGCGTGTAACAGACATAAATTGCACTCAACCCCGGCAAAACTATCTACAGGCCACACAAATATATCCATACCTACTAATATTATAAATGAGAAAGTAACTCTGTCCCTCCGTATGTTTGTTACCTTTTCTCGGCTCAACTGAGTAATTGATCTTGATGAAATTTGGCACAGATAGCATCCTGGAGATGGTCATAGGATATTTCAATTTCGGAAAATCAAATACTTCTCACGGGATATTTTAAAAACCTATATCCACGCAGACGAAGTAGCAAGCTTTAGATATTAATATTATAAATGCGAAAGTAACTCTGTTAGTTAGTAACCGTGAAAAGGTAACAAACTTTTCACGGTTTAACTATTAAACGCATCTTGACGTAATTTGGCACTAAGATAGTTTGCTTTATGTAGACAGACTTAGGATACTTTTCATCCCTGAAATTCGAATAGATCCCACGTGATATTTAAAAAACCTATATCCATGCGGACGAAGTCGCGGGCGTCAGGTAGTAATATTATAAATGCAAAAGTAATTCTCTCTGTCCCTCTATGTTCGTTATCTTCTCACGGCTCAACCGTTGAACCGATCTAGAGGAAATTCGGTATAGTGATAGCTTACGTTCTGGGCATAGGATAATTTATTTCGGAAAATCAACAAAAAACCCTAAATTCTAGCGGACGTCAGCTAGTGTATAATAAGATGTATTATTTAAAATTAAATGCAAATTCTAATACTATACTAAGCGAATAGCATATTTTATCGTTACGTCACCTGTGCGCGCAAAATTTATGTAACAATAAAGTCGCAAGGCAGACACAAATGGCACGAAAAAAAAAGAATTGACTGCTTCTTCCGTAGTGTGATTCACGTTTGTCCGCTGTTATTATGATAATAAAAAACAAATAGGAATCAGGTGGAAAGCTGAATTTGCACTTAAGCCGAGGGTAGCAAAAAATATAGTTTGATGTTGTCGTGTGTAGCGACGCAAGGGACGAAAGTCATAAAGCTCTACTGAAGGAAATAATCTAATTTTTTGTGGCTCCCAGAAAGATTATGACAAAGTTAAGTCTTAAATATAATAATTAGACCAAGAGGTGGCCGCTCGATATGTTCAATGCGTCTTGTAATTAGGGTTACCAGATCAAATAATGACTTATTAGATTAAAGACGTAAATTTTCTGACAGTTTGTCTTACTATGTGGGGGCGACGAGATTTATGAAATATGCGCCGCGCGCCTAATTTTAAAATCTCGGTTTATATTAAACTTAAGGTTTTATTGTTATTTTTTTTTTGTTACCAGAATTATTGATAAACATAATTTATAATCATTTTATTATATTTTTGTCATTTAATTCAATTCCTGAAAGTTTCTGTTTTTCCCCGTTTCCCCGACAGATGGTCAAATTTCGAACATGTCAATAAAATTCCCGTCGTTAATCCTACTTGTAATGTGACGGCTTGCTAGATAAGCGTGACTATAATGAGAAACTGTATCACATCGACTCCAGCGGCCTCGGTCCTGAAGTTCTGAACTTACATACAAAAAGGTTGATTTTGTATGAATCTTCTTCATGAATTCATAAAAACGCTGCTCTTAAAATAAACTGGACGATTAGTACGCCTCGTTGTTTTTTTTTAAATTGTAGAGGTAATACAAGACAATATTTCGATCAAAAAAATGCATATTTTTTAACCGACGAAAAACTTGAGGAGGTTCTCATTCTTATATATAAAAATTCGACTTGAGAACGACTTTTTTATATATAAATTTTAGTAATAACAATTATTAAAAATAAATATTATTAAATAAAATGTTTAAAATAATTAAAAATAATAATTTAAAAATCATACAACTGAGGTTTATGTCAAGAAGAGATTTTTGTCATAGTATATTATGCTCGGTCTGTGTCAAGCCCACTGACATTTATACGGCAACGACGATCCTCGTCAACATCATTTCGCTTACATTAATCGCATTTCAAAATGTTCTGCATAACCCGAGGCATGTGATTAAAAGACCCTTCCGTACAGTGTTGAAGATACATCAAATACAATGTTGTAACTAAGTAGAATGGCTACAAATATTGTTACAATGAAAAATATATAGATAAACTAAAGTTCCATCTGCACCGCGGTGCACAGGTCTCCTCTAATTTTATTTAAGGGTTATGGTAGGAATATTCCGTCATTTATTCAACTGTAGATGGAATAAAACTTAATTTACGGATATTAATGCGTTTCATTATATTTAGATTAAAATTTAAAATGTTAGTAGAAGACTTCTCACTATGAAACTCTTTTCTAATTAATTAAAGGCGATAAAATTCAAAATTAAATATTTTTAAATTTTCTTTTAGTTTGCAATATTTTTTATTAATAATATAAAATGATTTCTCTGTTACCCTTATGGTTAACTATTGGAATAACATTATTCGCAAGCTTCTCCCGCTTAGTTTTGAAGTACTCTCTAATTTTTACAACTCATTAAGACCTTTATCTTTATTAATAGAACATTATTAATATAGATAATAAATACCATACAGCCATAACTTATGGTTTTAAATGATTACAAAAAATAGGTACAAAATATAACTAAAAGCTTGTGACTGAGATTATCAGGCTGGCCCGAGGCGTTTGATGGAAGCCATGAATAAAAGGAACGGAGCGGGGAAGGATACAAATTAATGAAATAAGTTATTTTCTGTGAGAAAGAAATATAACATATAATAAGATTATACAATGGATTCATCAGTAGTTGGTAATGGATACCTACTCTCCTTCCTCACTGGCTAGTAAGGAGCTGGGGGACCTTTTGTTTCTAAACAGTCCGCCTGGCTCGTAGTAGCGCGTACAAAAACCTGTGCGCCCTTACAGGTAAAAGTGGTGAGAACTCGTATCTCTACCTCTGCAATGTGAGGTGAGGCCTAGACGCGGCGCACATGGTGTTCCCGCGAGGCTCTAAATGTAGATGGGTAGAGTCCTCCACAGCAAATAGCGACGAGAGGAACACCGTGAGGTGTTTGCCGGTAGGAGTCTGGCACATTCTATGTAGATTTCCCAACAATAACAAGGGATCGTCAAGTAAAACTAAAACATTATTTCACGTGGCGAGAGGTGTAAATTCACACAAATGTATACTATATGTTTCTACGCAAGTCTCTTGAAACGTTACGCTCACTAATATATTACAGGTAACGTTGCTGGAAGTACAGTTTGTATTTTTACTGATGGCCAACTTTTGCGCAAGCCAGATTTTGTTAAAATTTATTTGCAAAATAAAATTACAATTTGGGTCAAACTAGTAAGTGGGTGAAAAGTGTAAATTGAAAATTTTAAAATTTAGTTGACCCTCTTTGAAAACCAAACGAGCGTATTATTTTTCTGTACTGCGTATATGCGTACATAATTTTTTAAATATTGCACTGTTTTCCGTTTTTATATTAAATATTTATTGTCAAAAGCAAAACTTGATAAACTTAGTCAAGTCTGGTGAATCCTATAGAAAAATCTAATGAAACAAAGAAACAAAAACAAAGTTGAATATCATCAAAAAATAAATATAGTGGTTTGTCTTCGTTTCACTGATTTAAACAATATGTTGGTTTTCGATTTAAAATACAATAATTTATTTTAATCGTCATCATCATTATCAGCTAACTTCTATAAAATCCATTGCAGAACATATGCTAGTCCTTAGTTGGGAAGATTTGCTATACTTGCTACGTTTGGTAGGCAGGTCATCTGCGGTCGCAAACGTGATAAGTTTTTGAAGGAAGAAGAAATTAAAAGAGATATATAGGGGCAGAGAAATAATGATGGCAGAACGAAGAAATCAATAATGGATTGGAGTATTGGAATATATTCAAAACGGTCTTGATAATAGAATGGCGTCGAGCAATACAAAGCGCACACAGTGAAAGTATACCTGTGAAGACTAGTAGTAATGTTTGCACACTACTGCTTCACGGCAGAATAACCGGGGGTGTAAGAAGAGACTGATTCTTGCATAGTAATCCTACCACCAGTAAACTGCTTTAGTAGCAGTAGGTAGAATATTACATAGTCCTAATAAACCTAGTAGAGCTAATAAAAATACAGCTTATCTCTTATCTTATTAATCGACGGAGTTTAAGTCAAACTGTCAACACGTAATGTGCTCAGGTTTTTGACCCCATTCTTAAAAGAGATATGAATACTAGTTTGATGATTGCGTGGTATAGTGGTCAAAGTAACTAACTTCTACGCTGCAGGTTCTTGATTCGAATCATAACCCGAGCTATATATTTGTGGGAAGACACAATTTTTTGGTTCTCGGGTCTAGTTTTGTAGTAATTATCTCCATGTGTTTGACACTGCATTTTAGACTTCCGATGTTATCGAGTGGGCGTTACATCCAGTACGGGTAGGTAAAACCCTAAGGTGAGGTTGTCAGTATATTGGTACTGAAAATAGTTTATCTATGTTTCAAAAGCTTTTAAATACCTCTTTATTTAGAAAAAACACGGCAGTATCGTGTTTTCTAGTCGTATTACCTAAAATCTGTTTCATCTAAGGCTATTTTTGAAACACCTTTTTATATAAATTGTTCTGAGGAGATTTAGTGCCTCCATTATATGAAATACTTCTTGTAAGTAAATGCATAAATATCTACGTCGTATTGCGAACGGGCTAATCCCAGTCAGTCTCTCGAGCCATCCGGTACCATTTGGACGGCGGTGCTCCTCAATACGACCCACACAGTCTGCCGAGTTTTGTCTTTTTCCCTAGGTGAGACCAAATGGCCCTCGGCCGTTTGGTCACTCTACCGTTTATTCATATATTTTATTGCACGGTATTGGTATTGGTATCGTATTATAGTATTTTATCCATTTTATCGTACTTTATATTTTTATATGAACATATATAATTATACATATACCGACCAGACGAGAAAGCTCTATGAATACCTGATTATTTTTAATTTATACATCAATAAATAAACAATGAAATGAAATAAAACTGGCAAAATCAAATACAATGCAATAACTAGGACACTTGATTTTCGAAAAGAAACATCTTCAAACATAGCATGATTTACTCCATTTGTACTCTACTTGTTATTAATAATTAATAAACTTTCTGAACTATGATACTTATAGGTAGTATATAGGATACGTACAGTATAGGTAATGAATATAATTTGCAGCAAATATTTTATATATATTAATATATTTTTTTTACATATTCAGTACAAACGTTAAATGATTATATTTATTGCTAAAATGGACTTGCATTACGTACATTCTATATTTTTAATAAAGTTATTTATGAAATCATTCTTTTGCAATGGTATATTAATAATAAAGTTAAATACATACAAGTAATAAACGAATCGTGGAAAATAATTGAAATATTTATCCTTTTATATTTTTCTATTTTTGTTGCAAATCTGTAGTCTTTGACCTATTTTAAAACTTAAACGTTAGCTGCTAAAAAATTACTCCGCTTCGAGGCTGCTAAAAAGTAGGTCATTAGAGGAAAAGAGAACACTAAAGTGGTTGATTCACGTGACGTTTAAAGCAAAACTCAACTGTACGAAGCGTTTCAAGTAACTTGCACATACTTCATCAATTTTTAAACGGTTTTATTTACCTTGCTTTGTTTGTGTCTTGTATGGGTCAAATCTAGAAATTTAAATTTATGCACAATAACTGTTCGTGTGGCCCAATAACTGGCCCTGTGGTTGTACCTATCTAGACGGATAACACTAATACGAGTATTTTTAATTTTTTTTTTATTCAAATTTCTAATATAGATAAGCTTCACTTCTGAGACGAGTTTCAGTTGCACGCGCTCTTTTTTAAATGTTTATTTAAAGCATGCTGCAGCAGCTATGTGACACATGGACAACTTCATCTGCCCTTGATTAAGTTTAAATATGAAGATACGTTTACTTCTGGGGATTGATTTATTAGTTACTAACGGTTTTTATAAAAATATCGTGAGAACTCTTTGATTTTCCGGAATCAAAAGTCCGTCTCCAGGATGCGAGTTATCTCTGTGCCGAATTTCGTCACGGTCCACCGGTTGACCCGTGAAAATGTAACTAACAGACGGAAGGACAGAGAGAGTTACTTTCGCATTTATTATATTAGTAAGGACCGTGCCCTTTAATTGAGTCCACAATTCTTGTGCGAAATATGGCAGGTAAACTGTAGAAACACGATTAAGTTTAAATAAAGATGAGAAAGAAAGTAATTTTGTTAAGAACAGTATTATCGGATTTCCGCAAAATAGCTACTTATGAAGATAAAAAACAAATAAGTAAATAGGTTAAATATTTACTTGTATTATAAACAAATTGTATTTCTTCACAGAATATTTATTAACAGTGGTTGGGCATCATTTATAATAATATTATAAGTTATTAGTATATATTATTTATATCAAAGTTATTTTGAAATTGCAAAACGGCACTGTTATAGAGTTAGAGACATGTTTACTTGGGCTATTGTAAATACTATATATAACCAGTGCGGATCAGAAGTTACCGGTATAATTGGATTAGTGAGTCCCGGGCGACGTATCGATTTAGCTATATTCAAATATTCCGCAGCAGTATTGCTCTAGATATAACTAGTATTCATTAGAACTACAGACTTTACTGGTGGTACGATTCCTATGCAGGAATTCGTGTAGAAGTAGTTAGTGTGCAAACATTACTGTGTTTTGGTTTGAAGGGCACTGTGCGCTAGTGTAATCGCTGGGCATATGAGACTTAAGAACTGATGTCTCAGGGTGACGGACGCAGTGTGGTGTCATACAGAAATGTTCTGGGTGACACAGCATTTGTTATGGTCCGACGTTGCACTTACCATCAGGTGAACGTTTTGCTCGTTTGGTCACTTTATCCAATAAAAAAACGTTCGTTCATGACTTTTTCCCATTTAAGAAGAAGGTAGAGGCAACATATGCCGCCCATTATCGCCCCCGCAGGAAATGAAACGTGACAAGTGGCGAACCACGTCGCCGCCATTTTGGTTGGAGTCCAAATACTTATTCCCCATTGCGTTCCCACGACAAGTATAATGACAACATTGCATATTATGGTGTAAATTTGCACAAATAAAGGCCGTCCGTAAATTACATTAGTTGCCTCTTACGACACCTCGGTAGGAAAGAGCTAGGTGCTATTCTTCTCTGGCGGACACCTTTCAGCGATGTTAGTACGAGTAAATTTTGTTTTACCAAATTGTTATAATAATACTACTTCAGTTTAATAAGCTTATTATAATAATATTAGAAATAAAAATAGTTTATTTGCTTAAAAACTTATACAAAATACATAAATTGTTGCTGGCACTTCCTTTTGAGTAAACATATGCTTGAGCCAGGATGAATGATGATGATGATGATGATGATGATGATGATGATTGAAGTCTCAGAAATGATTATGACAAGTAATGTATATAACTTTATTTTAGCTATTTCCGTGTGGTGGCGGCTTAAGCGAATCCACCACCCCATCTCATCCCATGGGTGTCGTAAAAGTCGACAGAGCAAAAACTAAAACCAAAAGGTGGGCAGTAACATATTCCTGGAACATCTGAATAAATAAACTGCGGTTGACAACCCGTTTGTCAAGCGTGGCAACTATGGCAAACCCCTTAAAGACACTGCTACAAACTTTTGTGGCAATTTTGGGGGAGTGCTATGTTCAGCAAGTGGACTGGTGAAAGACTGAAATGATAGCTATTTAGGCGGTTATAGCTTTCGCAATGCGCATGTAATCTGTCGTTATTATGTCCTAAGAGCCTTTCTCGTGGGTATTGAAATAGTCCAGTTTTGTATTACAGCTATGATCTTGTACTCGATCAAGTCACGAAAGAAAAATTTAATTTCGATAATCAATAAGTAAATTACTTTTAATAATTATATATCTACTAATATAGATCTTTTCTGAAGTCACGTTTTGCAACATTTGTTCTATTTTGTCAATATTCTGGACGACTGTGTGTTTCAGCAGTTACCGTACCTGTCTAGGTAGTAGGTAACATTTCGGTTAGACACTTATGTTAATTCATTTGTGTCTGGGGCGTATTATTGCCGTAAATGTTTATTTCTTACTTTCAACACAGAAACTATCTGCCCAGATATATTGTGACTAGAGTTGCCAGGTCTAGTCTGTCGAATATCGGGACAGAAGATATAAATAATCGGGAACTTGATTTTCAGCTACAATGGCTACAAAAAACAGGTTTTGGTGAATCATCATTTATTTTTATCCGACGTTCAGTTTTTTGTCAAAAGGGTATGTGCTACGAGTATGTCCATTGCTTAGTGCACGAAACAAAAAAAAAATCAAAGTAAAACAAACTTAGAGGTAAGTGAAAAATCGGGACATTTGGCGTTCCGATCAACGGTAAACGGGACGTGTCGCCAGAGCCCTGAAACTCGTGACACCTGACGACTATAATTGTGGCTGACAACGTTTCTCCGATACTCTTATTTTTTTCTTTATTTATTTGGAATAACAAACAGTTACACAATATTGTAATGTTATACAGAGTTTAAAAATATATTTTTACTAATTGTGTTACCCACACCGTTATCCACAAGTTAATTGATGGAGTTGTGTTACTGAAATCTACGAGTAGCATATGCTTATCTATAACTTAGATTAACTGAGATTTAAAAAGGGACTTACATATAAAATGGTTTTTATATATAAATATTCTCTTCCCAAATCTGCCTTTGATAATGTAGCGTTCAATCGCTACGGAAACTAACAATTTAACAATCTATGATGATGTCCCCGTGGCCACTTTTTGGTCACGATCACAAATTCCAAACACTGTTAAAAGCTTGATTTGTGGTTAAAATCATTTGAACCTACACCCAAGGTTCAAATGATTTTAACATCAACATCAACTGATGGAAACTTACTTTAAAAGACTAAAGTAAAGTAACAGCCTATAAATGTCCCATTGCTGAGCACAGGCCTCCTCTCATTTCTAAGAGGGTTTTGGAGCTGGAAATAGTCCCCCACACTGCTCTAATGCGAGTTGGCGGACTTCACATATCCTCGAAATATTTCTATTCCTCGGAGATGCAGGTTTCCTCACGATGTTTTCCTTCACCGCTAAGCACGTGGTAAATCAGCACTTAAAATTGTAGAACAAATTTAGAGGTGCTGGCACCGGGGATCGAACCCAGGTTACTCGCGTATAATGAAATTAAAGGCGAGCACCAGGCCCCTGAGCTACAAAGGCTTCTGAGCTATATTTAATATTAACTATTATAACTTTTTACAGGTAATCTAAAACTAGGTATGAAAAACTTAATTAAGATACTCGTATTACAGTCCAAAAACAAAAGAAAAATTATTGAAAAAAAATAATGACCTTCATTACTCCGACTCGTCGTTCTACTAAGATGTTATATGAACAACGTTTATTCGTGCAGAATAACACCATAATAGGCATTGTTGTCACTATACTGCTCGTGGGAACGCAATGGGGAGTAAGAATTTTTTAACTCGTACCAAAATAGCGGCGACGTGGTTTCCCACCCGTCACATCCCCGTTCCTAAAGAGGCGAAAAGTGGGCTACGTTTGTGGTCTCTGTCTACCCCTTATACGAGAAACTGGCGTGATTGTTTGTATGTATTTCATCATCATACTCTATCAATAGTCCACTGCAGAAGAAGTGAGAGATGTTGTAATGACGACGCTTGGCAGCTATTCTGCCGTGAAACTGTAGTGTGCTAACATTACTGTGTTTTGGTCTGAAGGGCACTGAGAGCTAGGGTAATTACTGGACATATGAGACTAAAGAACTGATGTCTCAAGGGACGGGCGCAGTGTGGTGCCACACTGATATTTTCCGAGTGACACAGCATTTGTTATGGGCAGATGTTGCCCTTGCCATCAGGTGTGGTAACATTCTCTTATAAAAAAAGGGGATTGGTAATTGCAGTAGATGCCTCCTTAGTCGCTGCTGTTCGTCACTATATAGTGCTATAAATGTACGCGCAAACATAGATTAATTCATCCATTCATACCGTCCCGCTTCCAAAATTACGCACATGTGATAATATTGGAGATACGTTAGGATGCAGTATCACACACACAGAAAGAATCACAACACAACCAGATCCGTAAACCAACAATTTGATTATTTTAATTCGTCATCAGGGACATGAATCAGGAAAAAGACTCATACCACGCTGCTGGGTTTCGCTTGATAAGTGACGAGAACTTCAGACAAAATTAAGGGGAACAAAAACATAAATAATATACAAAGCTCGGTGGCGCAGTGGTTAAGCCCTTCTTTTTCACTTCTGCGCCGCGGGTCACGGGTTCGATATCCACACGGGACAAACATAACAAGTTATTCTGGGTCTGGGTGTTTGTGCATGAGGAATTTATGTATGTAAAACGCGCCCACGACACAGGAGAAATCCTACTGAGGGTCATCGTTTTTTTTATATTAATAAAAATAAATAAATATTTATTTTTAAATAAATAATTATATAATTATTAAGGTTGAGAACACCTTGAATCTCTTTGTTAGTAATTTATGTACACACTGAATATTCTATCTTATGGAATGTGTGCACGTTTTAAAATTACAACCTATTATATGTCCCACTGCTGAATACAGCGGGTTTTTTTTTGTAGCCGGGAATAGTCCACCACGCTGCTGTAGTTGCGTTTAGGCTTAACATGTTGCTCAAAGATTTTTTATTTAACCGATGTGAGGAAACCTTCACTATGTTTTCCTTTGCCACCAAGCACGTGGTAAAATTCGCAACTAACAATTTTTAGTTATGCTAACACCGGGGAGCGCGAACACAGCGCGCGGTCTCTGTTCAAGCACGATACCCTTATTTATATGAAAAGAAAAACGGAATTAAATGCTCATCGAAGCATTATTTTATAAAAAATGTATATTATATTTTTCTTTACAACTCTTTTGTCTTTTAAATCATCATTACTTATTACTTCGACTCGTCTAACAGAAGATCCTGCCTGGAGAAGATTTAAATTTAATTTCAGATTGTTTTAAAATGTTTTTGCGAAAAACGATACGGAGTCGGGAGTCCTGTAGTGGCTGTGGCTGTTTAAAATTAAAAGTATATGTTATTAATATAAAAGTAATAATTAAATTAAGCACTTTGTTTTCCGTGATGTCAGAAACTTGCATTGAATAAATTATATATCATGAAAAAATGAACTTAAAATGTGATGATGATACACATTGGTGTCATCAAAAACTCGTTAACAGCCTACTGCCGAAATATATACCTCTCCCAAAATAGTATACATTGATACAATAGAAACAAATGCAATATTTTGTTCTTTGTAATATGATACAGGATCTCATTTTGCTATGATAATACTGTTTATAACTTTCGTTCAAGGCGGTTTGAGAGAGAGAATCTACCACCCCATCTCATCTCATCCCGTGCGTGTCGTAAAAGTCAACAGAGGGAGAAAAACCAGAAGATGGGCAGCAGCATCTTTCGTCAACATCTTTCAACATCTGAATAAATAAACTGCGGTTGCCAACCCGTCTGCCTAGCGTGGCATCTCAAGCATGGCAGGATCCCCCTGAATAGAGAGATACAAACTTTTGTGACAATCTATAGGGGAGACCTATGTTTAGCAGTGGACTAGTGAAATGATGATGATGATGAAAGCTTTTGTAACGGATGGGTTGTGGGCGAAAGAAACCAGGATTGTATTAATTATTTAGGATTTTATTCAAGCAACTACAATCACACATAAACGGAACATTTCACTTTTTATAGGCAGATATTAAATAAAACTATAGAGTATTATTACAAAAATTCTTTTTACTCTATAAATTATAAATTTAATTAATTACATGAAGTACTCAGCAAAGTCATTCTACGTATTGTAACTATTCAACTTTCACGTTGATAAATTAATTTCGTGACCAGAAAATCTTTCAGACTTTTTCAAGATCAATTTCTAAAGGTTATTTCATTCTAGGCCATTTGAATGATATATGTTAATAAATTGTGATCGTCATAGGTAGGACCCTTTTATTTACGTTGTGTTTATTTTTAGTAACTTGTTCTTTTAGGTGTATCATGGAAAAATGTTTATTCACTAGAGAAGCTGCAAGTCCAAGACAGTGTACTAATACTAATTAATTACTATTCCCTATACTCTTGTAAAGGGTTCACAATGTTTAATATCTATTGCAAAGAGATTTGTATTCCGCACCTGTATAAGATTAACTTTAAATTATTAATAACCCACTACAAGCTATCGCTCCCCCAACATTTTTATTAAAAAAAATGTGGGGAAGGCACACGGCTCCAACTCCCGCCGTGTGCGGTGAGCGCCTTCCAATCCATGCGCTCCCCCCGACACAGGACAAGAAGTCGGGAACAAGGACCGTAGTCCACAGCAACACTGGCGAACCAGCAAAAAGAGGGCTTGGCCTCTTGCTAGTGCGTAAGCACAAACTTAGACCGAAGTCTCGCATGTCAATGCGTGTTTACATCATACAAGTATACAGCTAGTCCAGTCTTCGTGGATGTACGTCGCATGGATTTGGCACACGTCGAGCAGTTATGAGCACTCGGCCCAATAAACTAGTAAAGCCTTCCGTACGCGCCATCACTTCACCAGACCGCTGCAACTGTAGATGAATGTCGAGTGTGTGGCATCAACATCCAATACAAGGTCAGCACGGCAATTTGCCGCAGAGCACGTCGTGAGTCCACTGCTCACTTTAAGGGTATGGGGTCCCACGTTGTGCAGCTTTCGGCTGCAGCCTTGAGAGTCTCCTCCCGCCAGCTACCATCCGCATGAACTAGACGCATTAGCTCCACCAACCATTGTAATGATGTATTTTGCCATTATTTATCATTTATAATTATCATTCAGCCATCAGGCAATCAGCATTCTATTATATTCGTCAAATGGGTTTGTGTTATTGACGTTGAGTATTACGAATATGTATTTCGATCAAGTTTGTCTCACCCACTACCAAGTTTCCAGTAATCATTCATTTGTGGGAATTTACTGAGAGCTTTATTTAATATTGTTGTTATTCAACACATGGAGGGCAGACAGTCTGCAGTCTCGTTATAGAGAGACCCGACTTAGACAAAGCTAAAGAAAATGTGAGTCAAACCAAGTGCAAGACGCAACCATTATATTAACGACATCTAAGCAACTGTCACTAGGACGCATTGTCACAGGTGCAACAAGCATCATTACGACCATCGCTCAGACATACGCCAACACAAGGGCCTCTATACAGTCTTAACAAACATCTACACTTTTGCAAAAAACCTCCGTCAACCCGAATCATAAGTTGTATTGAATCAGATGCAACTCATTCATATAACCGTCACTAAAAACACAAAACCACAATAGCAGTAAGTATTATTGTGACTATCACATAGATGGAGCCTCCTCACAACACACCTACGAGTATATGATAATTATCGACTTTGGCAAAAGTTGTTTAACTAAAAAATTTACCAACGTGTCATAGTAGTAAGCCACTAAGACGCCGGTGTATGAACCATGTATCATACTCGTAGAACTAATGCTCTAAGACATGGGGCGAAAGAGTAAGCTCCAGCACCGAAATGCTAAAAGCCACACCCTCTCTTATGTGATTGTATGAAAGTCTAATGAATTCTCTATCTTAATAATTTTAAGTTCCAACTCATTTTTATAATATCATATCTTACAAGAGACCTTCAATGATAGACCATTTTATCATATACTTTACTTACATAGGATCTTTGTATGGAACATTAGCACTATGCAACTTGATACTATAGAGAGTCATGCTCGACCTCACACACGCCTATGTTGAGCTGTTGGTATGCTCCTCCGCACGGTACTCGCGTCTCGGACTCAATAGTATGGTGTTAGCTATACACGAACACTTTCTAGTTTTAAGATTTTTTTAATTGGCATTACATGAACACTTCCTTATTATGAATAACTATATAGAGCATTTTCCATACAAATGAAGTTAATTTTATATTGTAATATTTTTAATTAACTTAAGTAATTTTTAGGCACTGATCTATGTAATATTATGCCAAGAAAAATTAAATCGAAAATAATGAAATTTCACTATTGGGATTGGTCCTCATATATATTTTCCCAACTTTTTTTGGACCACCATTTTTTTTTTTTTTTTTTATAATTTTTAATATTTTCTTAAATCTTTCTAAAACGTAAAAATACGTAATAAGAGATAGTATATCGTTACAGTATGATAAATGATTTTTTTACAGCAGCGCGATAACCTTTGAATTAATATCAATTAAAAAAAAATCTTAAATTATATAGAGTCGAACTCAAAAGTAATTTCAAGAAGCAATAATTGTGAGAGGAAGTTTCTTTGGAAATGACGTCTTTACGATAATTGCTTCATTAAGGCATTTTTTTAATTTATCGAAAACGTTCATCACCCTAAATGATAATGGCCATTACATAAATCATTTGGGATATCTTAAAGTTTGTGGTATAAATGCGGACTAAGTGATTATAGTCATTGTCATTTTAGCTTTAAGAAAAAAATATTATTTAATGACAAGATATCTTAGGATAATTATAAATAATAGCGTATTCCCTCGATATCACTCTCGTAATACTTGTTTTGCTTAGAACTTAATGACTTGCTTGTTTTCGGTGAAGTAATCGCTGTTAGCCTTTTGGCTTTTACAGCTTCATCGGATGCTGTGCTCGCGGGCCCGGGGCCCGCGTGCCAGGTTTGGTTTGACTCAAACATAAATACATAAATATAACTCCTACTAAACATCTAAATTCGGACCGTTACGTTCGCTGCGTGCTTGCGCTACTGTGAATATCTCCATAAAATTATAATTTTCAGTCATCTACTGACCGTCCGAGGGAGGCTGCGGGCCTCCGTTCGGACTGTCGACTTGTGTGTCGGTAACTCTGGGCGGTGAGAACCGCCCTGGAACACGGGTGTATCTGGTGTACGCGGTGTTATTTACGATAGCTGCGCGCCGCTCTCTACGACGGTCGCGCGACGTTGTGCGTGTTATGTTGAAGCTATTGACTGTGTGTACAGTGTTGCTTGGATCATGGCTGACCATATCGTGGTCAGGGAGTGCTGAGACGTCAGTGTCGTCTAGTACGTTTCGCGGGCGAAGTTTGCGTTCGGTCGCGTTTTTATCCGATCGGTAATTAGCTGCTTTAACCACCAGCGGGCTTGGATGAACCGCGGCTTTATCGAAAAACCGCCGTGAACTTAATTAATAGGTCTGTTCTTTATTTTAAAGGTAAAGTGGAGTTAAACGAGTTAAATCGTTACAACCTCTGACCACCAAATTTGGGTATTTATTTGCGAGGGCTTGTTATCTAATAAAAGAAAGAAAGTTTATTTGCTGAGATCCGCATGCAAAATATATAATAGTGTAGTGTAGTATATCAGTATAATAGCGCGCTCAAGCTAACTAAGAACCGATTTCACCGATTGCTTTGGAAACCAAGTTTAATAAAACCACGTTTTACTGAACTTAGTTCAAATGTATCATTTGAACTCGGTTTTCGTCTAACTGATTTCACCGGCTCCATTTTGATCGCGTTCAGAAAAACGAAGTTGACGTGAAATATCGTCACAATCTGAAACAAAAACTCGATGTATTTATTATTTTGCGACATCAAACAGCCTGTTTTTATGCATAAGACACATAGGTATGCAAACAATAAACAAAACGTATTAAAAATATTTATTGTGTTTACATATGTTGTGCAATTGACAATGACAGCTCTCTAAACGCGTTTAAAGAGCTGAACGTCGAAAATTGGGCGTGCAGAATTTGAACCGCGTTTAGCTTTAATCGCGTTGAGTTGATGTTGGTGAAATGCAAACAGTAGCATTGAACTCAGTTAAACGCTTAAACTTCGTTCAGCTTGAACTGATCGCGTTTAGTTTCAACGGTGAAATCCGCTTTAACACCGCTACCGGGAACCGCCATCAGATACCCTTCACCACTGTAACACTTCCTCTAGGCAATATTACATCACTGAAGTCGAACACGACACGTGTTTCACCTCAAACGAGGCATTACCAACATTTATTGACTCTACCACAGACAGTTTGTTATTTATATCATATTTAAATTAGACCCTAAGAGCAAGCCACGTCACGTTCTATTAAGCATCTTTGTAGTTCACAATAACCATAAATACTTGACCCCCTCTTTATGTGGTACAGCATAGTAGTGAGCACAAGTTATAACCCTGAATATATCTACTCAACTGATTGAAATAAAACCTGTGTGGGCTACTATCTATATATAATATCCCAAATATATCACCAATTTTTCCAAAATGTTATCAAGTAGTTCAAAAATTTTATGTTACTTGTATGCAGACTGCACAATTAATTAGACGTGTATCTTTTTCATAACATAAAAATATTAGGTGAAACACAATGACGGTGATTATTTCCCGAAATTGGCGATTATAGTACCCGATTCCGTACACCCTAGACGCTGCTTCCCATCTAGATATAAAACTTATGATTTTTTTGATTAGAAAAGCGAATTCTCATAGAATCTCTTTTTATTATGCTATCCCTGCACGCAAAACTTATTTGATAGTATATTCATCTCAGACGTTAATGGCTCCGTATGAACGTGATTCCTTCTACACGGCTGCAAAGGAGACGTGTGCTCGCTGTTATAATAAAACACGTTTATTAAAATTGAAAATAATAGTAAAATAGTAACGGCATATAAGGTAGAATTTTATTTTAGTATGAGATTATAAAAATGACATTCATCACTGTCTTCATTTCCGATGTTATATAATTCAGTTTACATGATTAACGCATAAGAAATCTTTGAAGTCATCATAATAATGGACTTAGGAAAATAGTAATTAATACGTCGGTCAGTGATTTATCGAAGCATTATGCATGGCAATCGCCAATCCATCTCGTGGTGGTTAAGCAAATCTTCCCATCTTGGAATATGTCCAAGTCTAACACTTAACTGACAATGATAATGAAAGCTTTAAAAACTAAAATAATGGTCGTAGTATTATATTATATCGGTCTATTCAATGTAACATAATTAAAAACGACGTTGTCTCCAAACTATTTATTATAAATAGCCCTGTTGTACAATTGTCTAATGATTTGGTGAAGTTTCTTAAGTCTGTTACATCTTAATACGTCGGTACGTCTTCGTAGTACATACGTAAAGGGTTTTACTGAAGATTTAAGTCCTCATCTGATAAAAATATTATTCGTAATTTTTGATCACCGTGTTGCTTGAAGTGACTAATGATGCCGTGAGTGCTTGGGCCGTTCTTAATTAGATTTTATAATACGCGAGTGACCCGGATGTGATCCTCAAAGCTGACAGCGCTCAAATTTGTTAATTGCAGTCTAAGTGTTTATTTAGCGAATGATCGGCGTTGAAGTAAAACGCACGAGGAACTCTTAGTCTTAGAAATAAAAAAAATATTTCGACAGCATGTGAAGTCCGGCCTGGAGCAAAGCGGGGTTCATAACTCTCTAAACGCTCCACGGTACCAATACCCTTTCAAAATGTACTAGCAGTAGGACATTTGCAGGCTGTTGTATTACGTTTTATTGATCACTGTACCGTACCTTCCACCGATAAGATTCGCAGTATATAATAATAATTCCGAGCGTACTTTTAATAATATTTGTCTAAATACATAGCCGGTAGATGTCCGGCAGAAAAGAATAGCAATTACCTCTTTCCTACCGAGGTGTCGTAAGAGGCGAATAAGGTACTGTACGGACAGCTTCTATTCGTGCAGAATAACACCATAATATGCAATGCTGCAACTATACTGCTCGTAGGAACGTAATGGGGAGCAATAATTTTTGACTCGTACCAAAATGGCGGCGATGTGGTTCGCCACGCGTCACGTCTCATATCCCAGGGGGGGCGAAAATGGGCTACGTGTGTGGCTTCTGCCGATCCTTTAATATGGGAAAAAGGCGTGACTGTGTGTCTGTAAATTATAAACGTCGAATTTTTATAATGTTAAGAGTTTAGTATAATATTCATTCAATATAACAAAACTAAACAACTTAAAGATTAAACTTTTGTTAAAGAATAAAAACATATAATAAAATTATACGACAGCTTCTAAAATGTAAATGCAATCAGGTAGTGCTTGTATTAAAAGTTCTCGTTTCCTTTGTATTTTCTCAAGAGACAAAGCCGGAAGAAAACGAGTTTTTAAATAAATTCGAGCATAAATGTTAATTACTTTTTATTTTCGTTAAACTTATTTGGTTCTGTACAGGTTCTGTATTATTAGAATTATATTTTGTAGTATCTGTGCCCCGCGATTTCACCCGCGTAAAAAAGCCGTTACCGATCGATGATATACATATATACTTCCATATTTAAATCAGATTTTGGGGTTTTAATCTTTTTGCGTGGAAACCTTTTCATTTTTTTTAAATTAAAATAGCCTTAGTTACCCGCTATAATATCAGCTATCTGTCAGTGAAAGTCCCGTAAAAATTCGTCCAGCCGTTTTGGAGATTAGCGGGAACAAACAGACAGACAAAAATTTTAAAATTTGTTTCTTTCTTATAAGTACTTACACTCTAAACTTTAAATCTGATACTTTGAAAATTATCTAAAGATTAACGTCTGCCAATCTGCAGCAGCGTGGTAATTTTTTCCCGGTTCCGAACCCTCCTATTACAGGTAAGGAAAATTAAAGGTGGCCCATGTCTAGCCGTGGGACACTTAAAGACTTGCCTAAAACGTTATGAAAATAAATCATTTTAAGAATAGGACATGGTGTATATAAATCTTTTTTGTTGCATTTAATAAGTAATGCCCTTAGATTTATAGAATAACGTTGGCATACTAGTCTCGTCTCCTTTCGATAGAAAATCGATGAACAAGGCCAGCATAATTAAATGACGAATAATTAAATAAAAAAAATGAATGACATTGACGTTAACAAACATCTAACGACTAACGACATCCTAATATTGTATTCGATACCTATTTTCTTAAACACATTGGACACTGAATTGATTTAATATCAAGATTAATGGGCTTACTCTATATTTAATTATAATATAATTTGTGTGCTAAGATCCACATCTAAAATATAAAAAACGAGATGAAACACGCATCGTGGTCTCGACTTCAGTGGTGTATATAGACTAGTGGTAGTGTGTAGTGGTGAAGGGTATCTGGTATCGGTTCCCAGTGGTAGTGTTAGTCCGCTTGTGTACGCTGGCCTTGCTTCTCAAAAACTAGGAAATATTCACCATTTTAAATATTGCATGCGAATCTTAGCAAATTCACTTTATTTCCCCCCATATAATGGATTTCGGCAAAGTAAAGTCTGATTCCATCAACTATATTAAATATTAGATTTGGCGAATATGAAATAAAATAAAATGTTATGAATCCGCAATAGTATTACAGAATTGATGATGATTATTTTGAGAAAATGTATATTATAAGTTTCGAGCGATATTTGCTTACACTATAAAAACCTCATTACATATTTAACAAATTCACTTAAAGGGGCAACAGCTGTGAAAGGTACTAAATATGTACGTGAGCTTCTAGAAATGGTAAACTCCTACATATTCCTTAGAACGTTGCATACATTGAAGTCTGTATATTCAATTTATTTCACAGTAAACTTTATACTTTCTAAAAGAGAATGTCCAAAGTATAATTATTTTTTAAAATTTATTTTATATTTAAATAGACTGCCCTCGCTGGCGAAACGTAAATTTTATTCTCGTTTATTTATGGACACATGTGCTCGAAAAATTTCTTATTTCCCAAAAGTTATTAGTTTCCTGATGATGATGATGATGATGATTTAATTCCAGTTACATAAGTTCTTAAGTCTCATATGCCCAGTGATTACGCTAGCTCACAGTGCCCTTCAAACCGAAACACAGTAATGCTTGCACACTACTGCTTCACGGCAGTATAACTGGCCCTGCACACATACCCTACACTGGTACATACCTAGACAGATTCCTACACAGTAAATGTTACACCAGGATTGGTCGTAATCGCCACGTTTGGTAGCCTAATTGGCCATCGTAGTACCTTACACCTTATACACTGCTATCCGTCACCGGTCTGGATAATCTGAGTCTGTCATAATTGACATAGTTAACCCGCGATCTGTTGGTAGCCTTGAGAATTTTCTAGCAATTGCTCCAGTCGAGAAGACACCCACATGAGAATATGCAGTCGAATATTTTGTTCTAGAGAGCAATAATCTATGCAAAAAAATAAATTGAAGTGTCTGTTTGTAATAACAAAATAACATCTTTTTACTAAATGTCGTTTTAATCGTGTGGTGGCGGCTTAAGAGAATCTACTACCCCATGTCATACCGTGGGTGTCGTAGATCGTCGATAGAGGGAAAATTAAAACCCAAAAGATGGGCAGCAGCATCTTCCTGGAACATCTGAATAAATAAACTGCGGTTGCCAACCCGCCTGCCAAGCATGGCAACAATTGCAAAATCTCCCCTGAAATAAGAGATACAAACTTTTGTGGCAATCTATGGAGGAGGCCTATGTTTAGTAGTGGTCTGGTGATGGGCCAAAATGATGATGAGATTAGCGATCTCGAGATGATCACATGGCTCACCGATCCGCATACCTGCCTTAAATACTATGTGTGTCCTGAGTTCGAATTCCTGCCTAAAATAAAATTGGAAATGCTAGGAAACTCTTGGATTATGTCAAGGCTTTGGGATGGCCTATGTCCATATTTAGTGTCATAAATTGTAAAAATTAAATCATGTTTTTATTTTTAATATGTTTTCATATTATCTCCTAAGAAACTTCAAGGTCATGTTAAAATACATACAAACATACATAAGATCACGACTGTATCCCATAAGGGTTAGTCAGAGACTGGGCACTCACTGCAAAAACAGATGACTGCCACAATCCACGTTTCACCAAAACAATATAATGCACTTGGTGTGATAGGTGGTGAGCCCATCGCCACCATGCGCTGTTGTGTGCACAGTGCAGTTTAATTCCTAACTCGCCTTTTACGAGATCCATTGGATGAGATGGAGTGGTAGTATTCTTTAAACGAGCCGCCACCACACGGCTATCCTCCTAAATCTGCTATCCTGTTAAAATATTTGTATTTAACAAAATATACCGATTTCTCGTGACAACAATTTGTTAACAATTGCGGAACAACACATTTGGTAAAATTATTTGATAATAATATTATCTGTAAATGCTTATTATTAATATGTTGACGAAATTACTTTGGCTAAAGGAAATATCCTTTGACAATGAGAACCCCTGTCATCTAGTTTGTTATGTTGTAATGTACGATAAAAATTCTAAATTCAAAGGATGAAACTGAATTTAGTAAACAAGACAGTTTTCCTTTATGATAAAATGACAGAAATTTTTTAATTGCTTCACAAATATGCCAGGCAGGCAAATGGATACAGGTGCAGGTACAGGTAACGAGGAGGAAAAGAGAAATCTAAAAATTACGACAATCTATCTTAATTTGGTAATTTCATAGAGGCATTTTTTTAAATGCCAGAGGATGTGCATTTAAAATTCCAAATAAAAAGTTTGGAGACGTTCGAGTTTTTGTGTTGGCCTGAGTTCAACAAGTTTGACATTTGTCAGATGGATTGGCGCAGTGACTAAGCGATTCTGCGCTTCGGGTCGCGGATTCGATTCCCGCATGTAACAAATAGAAGATTTCTAGAAGTATTGTAGAACACAAATTATACAGGAGAATTCCCAGCGTGGGAAATCGCTTTTTTAAAGTAGTGCCGACTCACTTACTGTAAAATTTAGGGCGAGCACCACTCGCTTAAACTACTGTATCTCTCCAAAGAAAAATACCTTAAAACGATATAAATATTTATCTAACAAAATATGAATGAAATCAAAAATTGGTTGAATAATAAAATCTCATTTTATTTGTATTTCCTCAAGAGACAGATGCAGGTGAAATTAAAATCTAGTATGTATATTAATGATAAAAATATTGGTATTGAGAGACATAAATGGATTAATCTCTTGCGATATTTGCTCTAGGGAAAATAATATATTCAAATAATATCCATAAGTCTAGTGAAGCAAAAGTGACTTACTTTTTATTAATCGATGATGTTTTTTTTAAAAAGCCGATATATGAGTTTTGTTCGATTATGCCAGATTTGATGGTTGAGTTCGATTTTGCCAGATCAACATGCTATCGAAATTTTTTATCGGCAGCGTGATAACACCATGGCGAAATATTTCACAATTTTTATATAGACGAGTCTTCATCACTCACGTCACACATCATGGACGCGTTGCCTTCGCTAGCAGCCGAATGCTTTGATATTAGAATTGCAATGCTGTGTCTTTCATGAAGTATGATTACATATTTAATTAAAAATTTGTAGCATAATATAATGTCCAATTTTTGGTGGTAGGGTAGCCTTTTTGGCTTTTACAGCTTAATCGGTTACTGTGCTCGCGGGCCAGGGACCCGCGTGCCAGGTTTTATTTCAAACATAAATAAATTTATAAACTCCTACCAAAACATCGAATTTCGGTCTGTCTCTGCGTCGCTTTCCTGCGTGCTTACGCGATTTCGAATATCTTAAATGATTTTAAGTCGTCTAATGACCATCCGAGGGAGGCTGCGGGCCTCCATTCGGACCGTCGACTTGTGTGTCGGTAACTCTGGGCGGTGAGAACCGCCCTGAAACACGGGTGAATCATGTGTACGCGATGTGATTGTCGACTGTTGCGCGCCGTTCTCTACGGCGGTCGGCCGTCGTGTTGCGTATTATGTTTAAGCTGTTAACTGTGTGTGCAGTGTTAACTGGATCATGGCTGACCGTATCGTGGTTAGGGAGTTCTGAGACGTCCGTGTCGTCTAGCACGTTTCGCGGGCGACGCTTGCGTTCGGTCACGTTTCTGTTAGGTCGGTAATTAGCTGCTTTAACCACCAGCTGGTTTGGATGAACCGCGGCTTTTTCGAAAAACCGCCGTGATACTTCTTTCTTCTGAAGTGTTCAGAGATTAAGGGCATTTCACAGTTGCTGTGAAGTGTCTCTACGTTGCGTTGATATCAACCGGCTCTGGTGGCATTTCACCAGAATAGATTTTGAACGCTCTGTAACTTCCTTAATTGATTGCCTGTCGCGTGAGCGAAAGCGACGCATGCATAGGCCATTACGGGTCTTATGCAAGTCTTGTAGAGGCGAAATTTGTATTTTAAGCACATTTTGCTTGAAGAGCAAGCTAATGAATATAGGCGGCTAGTGATAAAGACGACATCGCTGCGTCTAAAGTGACCCCGAGGTATTCGACGCTCTTTTCTTAGGGAATAGGGCGTCCGAACAGGGTGATCGTGCCTAACTAATTGTTGCCGATTGTGTGACATCGTCTAGCGGGTTTAGGTGAGCCCCTCGAGAAGTATAACCCTACACTTGTCTCGGGGTTTACTTCTATTCTCCATTTCTGGAATCTTTCGCCTAGGCGATCGGCTGCGACTTGGAGATGAATCATTATGCGGCCCTTGTGCTTGTCGGAAAAGTACAAGGCCGTGTCATCTGTGAAAAGCGCAATATTGATTTTCGGGACTTCAGGGATATCGCTAGTGTATAGCGAGAAAAAGAATCGGGAGAGGCAGGAGCCCTGAGGGACACCCGCTCGGAGAGGGCAGCTTGAAGAGCGCGTTCCCTCTTCCCGGAAGCGAAATAGGCGGTTAGACAAGAAGGCTCGTATGATGACTGATGTCTCAGGGTGACGGGCACATTGTGGTGTCACACATAAATGTTCTGGGTGACAGAGCATTTGTTATGGGCAGACGTTGCACTTACCATCAGATGAATGTTTTCCTCGTTCCGTCACTATTATTAAATAAAAAAAAATCTGTGTTGAATTGCTTTAATATTCGTGGTTATAATAAACATCATTTAAAAAATGAACAAGATATAAAAATAAACCGTGGAAAGTTAAAGTAGGTCGAGCTTCATCCTAAGGATTCTCATAGTTTTCAGTGTAAGAGGTTTTACGCACATTTAGCCTGACCTGAACTTTGATGTTCGTGCCCTCTTCTGTAAATATTAACATTGCGGGAAATATTCATAAACATATTTACTGTTTTTACAATCCTGAGTATATTTTTAATTTATCACTGGTTCTAAAAGACGCATCAGTCCTAGAAAAGACGAAGCAGTGATCTTTTTTGATAATTATATTATTTTTAATAATATAGTAATTGCTTTAAACTTTGAAGTTGTAGAAGGACTTCAATCACTTTCTTTCACTGTTACCCACTTATTTCTTTAACCACGTATTTCTTTGTTATTACAACCGTTTTTAACTTAATATTAAATAAAATATTTATCTTAATTTCTCTAAATTTTAAAGTGATCAAAAGAAATACCTATACTTTCTGGAATTTGATGAAAGCGCCTGGCTATATAAGTGACTGGCTCTTGAGTTGAGTAAAAAAAAAGTTTAAAAGTTTGTGTTTTAGTTTTTAATTTATTTTTTCATTACACAGTGTAATTATGTAATACATTGTTACTAAAAATTCATACCACTTAAACTCTACAGGGGTTTAACTGTGTCATGCAAATGTATTTACGGAATGAAAATAACTTTTTACGAGTACTTACCATTTTCGTGTAAGTATTGAAAGTCCAAAATTATAACGTTAATTCCTTTTATCTTATTAATAAGAAACACTCACTAATCAAGCTTAAAGAAAGTATTTTTCTCTGTTTGTGTTTTCGGGATCTAACTTGTATCTTTATTTGATATTATTCTTTTGCTCTATATTTTTTGAATATCTTGAGTAAGCAAGGGAGAAGGAGGGGCTAGGTACCCAACACAGACTGGACGAACAGGATCATGAATATCACAAAATTTTATTTGATGCTAGTTAAATAAAGCTACCTGTTCGTCAATATTGGCTCTCGACTACGCTCCAATCAATTGTTACAGCGTCCTGCAGAAGATCTTCTACATCCAGGCCACTAAAGTTGCGCTTAAGCAAGATTCTTGACTTACTTTAGGATGTAAAATGCAAAATATGAATAAACTGTAAGATCTTCTTGCAGTTTATTCATATTTTGCATACATACGATTCCTTTGATCGATTATGAGTTGCAAAAAACTTCTTGCCAGTAATAAATATTATTCGTTTTTTTTAAAAGTAGATTAAACATTAAATGATCTATCAATATTTGAACAAAATTGATATATTATAAAAACGAAATAATTATTTATTGAACAGATTTAAGATTGTACATTATTTGAAAATTAACATTAATGGCCTTGATTTTAATGCTTGAATGTTGCAAATTCTTATTGAAGCAAACTGTTCTTAATATCAGGCAATATAAGTACAGACTTGTAACAAAATATGATTTATCACACCATCTCTTAAATTAGACTTGATCCCAAATTCCGTCCGCATTATGTACTTAACTGTTAATGACATTACATTTGATGTGTACAAAGTCGCTGAAAGGATAAGGAGTCCACTTACCAATACATTGAACTGAGAAACTGAGACAATAAATTTCTAATCTTGCTATATTATTTCCAATTCCAAGGAGCTCTTAAGATAATTAAACGTTTCGATAACTTCTCAAGAGTTCTTTGGACGAGGCTCAGATAGGCGAATTTTCTGTTTTCTGTTTATTAAAACTCTAATTTTAAATTATCTCCTCATTTAAATAATGCCTACTAATTTATTTTCTGACGATCATTTGGTTTGGTGTTGCGAGTATCTGACTACATTCGTGGCCTGGGTTCGAATCCCAGCCAAAGCCAACATTTGTGTAAAAACACAAATTGTAAGTTTTTGGGTTTCTTTTTCTGGCTGTATTGTCATTGTATGGCAAACCAACCAACTAACTATGGCAAAATCCCCTCAAAATTGGAGCTACAAATGTTTGTAGCAATGGGGGACGCCTATGTTCAACAGTGGACTAGTGATAGACTTCGTGACTCTGATGCTGCATTCTTCCTTACCTCATCGTACGAGATCTGGCGCGGTTAGTTTAGTATAAGTGAGTTAATGCGTGAGGAGGTTAGGAGCTGCTACGGTGGAAGTCGGTTTTTTTTGCTTAAATAATTATTAGGAAACCGTTCCAACTTGGGACACGCCTATGTCCAGCAATGGACTTTTTCAGGCTAATAAAGAAAAAGAAGAAAATTATAGAAATTAATATATTTTTCAAACTTTACTTTTTACTTACAACGCCTTAGTTGAAGTGGATTCAATGGGATGGGATTTAGATTATTGCGCACAACCAGGAGACAGTCCTACTAAGAAAATGTTAGAGCCCTAAGTGTCCTCGAGATATTTTAGGAAAACATCTTGTTTTTTATTTCATAAGAAAACCATAACATTTAATTTTTTATTTACGTCCCTAGCTATAATTTTAAATTAAAAAGTTACGCACCGCGTACACTAGTTTTTTAAAACTCATTTAACTAAAGTAAAAGGCCGCTGTCTTATGTCGTTTGATTAAATAAAACCACCATTTTTCTTTTAAAATATTCATGCTGAAAGAGTAAAGGCGAGTCGTTTTTATCGAGGTCGACGTTGTTTGCCACAGGTTTTATGGCATACCTGCGCGATATCAAATATTTATATGACAAATTCGGCACGCGTTCGCTCGTAAAAATGTGCTACGAGCATTTGCAATCGCAGGCGGTACTGTGTTGTGATATTTTTATCTTTGTCTACCAATAATGAAATCTGTCCGTGATTTCAAAACTAATTTTTTATTTTTTTATTGTATAAAGTGACGAAACGAGCAAAAAGTTCACCTGATGGTAAGTCCACCCACAACAAATGCTGTGTCACCCACAATATTTCTGTGTGACACCACAGTGCGCCCGTCACCCTGAGACATCAGTTCTTAAGTCTCAAATGCCTAGTGATTACGCTAGCTCACAGTGCCCTTCAAACCGAAACACAGTAACGCTTGTACACTACTACTTCACGGCAGAATAACAGGCCCTGGGGTGGTACCTACATTGACACCAGTAAAAAATGAATGCCAACATTTAAATGAAAACTGCTACTTATATTACCGTTTTAAAAAAAATCGTCTGTCTGTCTGTCTGTCAGTCTGTCTGTCTGAAAGTTTTCTCGCTACGAGCCAATAGGCTCGAATAGGTTCCGAAACAGGACTGGATAGGTAGCGAAGAGGACCGAACTGTTAATGCTCAGGTAATTGAGCTCATTTCTTGAGGCTCATTTTAGGCGGGTAAAACCGGGGAACACAGCCAGTAATAAAATAATATGATTAATAAAAATATGTTTTCTATAATATATTATTACGAGAATGTTCTGTCTCTTGTTCTGTAGTTTGACATCTCAGTGGTACTTTTTTATATTGTAAAAATGTTAATATCTTTTAATAGTTTATTAGGTAGGTACTATGTATACATTTTTTTCTTATGTTCACTATTATTTCGTCCGGCGATACTCTATTTCAAAACATGGGCTTTATCGATCGATTATCTTCATATGGTCTTGAGACAATAGCATATATCAAATAAAAAAATCATAGATTCAAATAATTAATATTCAAACATAAAATGCTGGTTCATTTTATTCTGTTCTTTTACCGTTGTGTTCTTCAGAATATAAATCATATAAAGTGCTAAAAGGAAATGCATAAATTAGTTAGTTTACAATAAAAGACAAAGGGAACCGGAATAATGAAAATATAAAATTTCCTTCCTGCTACTTTTTGTTGTTCATCCTGTTACTAATTTAATTACAATTTTAAATAATGTTTGAAAATTAAGCCAAAATAATTTGGTAGTGCACCTGTATGCTTATTTACTTTTATCTATGTAAATAAAAGAGATATACCAAAATGTAAGTAAGATACCTTTTTATTTCGCTAAATGTTAAATAAAGTCAGCACGAGCGGAATGTTGGAAATAAATCAAGTCGCAATACATTTAATGCGGTGGTTCACCGTGCCCGGAGCGCAAGCGCTATCGCAGGCTTTACGAGCGCGCCCTGCACCATCCGATAAAGACGTGCCAATTATCAAACAATGCGATAAAATACTAAAACATGTTCATTGATATCTTGTAAACAAAAAAAATGTGTGCAGTTTACACGCGGTAGAAGTTAAACCTTCGTCGTTTCAGCCTATCAATAGTCCACTGCTGAACATAGGCCTCCCTCATAGATTGCCACAAAAGTTTGTAGCTCTCGTTTTGGGGGGATTTTGCCATAGTTGCCACGCTTGGCAGACGGGTTGGCAACCGCAGTTTATTTATTCAGATGTTCCAGCAAGATGCTGCTGCCCGTCTCCTGGTTTTCATTTTCCCTCTGTCGACTTTTACGACACCCACGGGATGAGATGGGGTGGTAGATTCTCTTTGGCCGCTACCACACGGCCGCTACCACAGAAGTGAAACCTTCAGAAAACTAAAATTAAAGAGAATGAGTCTTTCTTACTGGTGGTAGAATTCCTATGCAGGAATCCGTCTAGGTAGGTATCACCCCAGGGCCAGTTATTCTGCCGTGAAGCAGTAGTGTGCAAACATTACTGTGTTTCGGCTTGAAGGGCACTGTGGGCTAGCGTAATCACTGGGCATATGAGACTTAAGAACTGATGTCTCAGGGTGATGGGTGCAGTGAGGTGTCACATAGAAATGTTCTGGGTGACACAGCATTTTTTATGGGCAGACGTTGCACTTACCATCAGGTGAACGTTTTGCTCGTTTCATCACTTTAAACAATAAAATAAAGAATGAGAGGAATGCAGAGTATCAGGAGTAGGATAATTGTAGGGTTTATTATTACAATATTGTTACAAAGCTTGAAAATTATTTCACATTTTATTCTTCATATTACACGTCATGATATGCAGATCCCAAGTTTTCAATTCCAACAAAAGACACGAGTGTCTTATGGCAATTAAACATACATACAAAGAATTATGCCTCTTTCCCTTTGGGCTACCCCAAAGGGAAAGAGGCATAATACTCAGAAACCACATGTTTACACTTGCTACGAACCTGACACACGTCTTTCGCTTATTCTACTTTCATTAGTGTTTTCATACAAGTTCCTGTTGCTTGACGTGGCCTGGCCTACGTCGACTCTTACCGGCTTGCCCATTCACACTTGCCCCATAAATCTTTTTCGTCAATCGTCTTTCATCTATTCTCTTTACGTATTCAAACCATCTAAGCATCCCTTTCTCTGTCTTTGTCTTCTACCATACCGCAACGTTCCCTTATCCCGCTGTTCCTCACTTTGTCCATCAAAGTAACTCCAGCTATGCTTCCCAAACTTTTCATTTCCACAGCATTAATCTGATTTTCATGCTTCTTATGCCAGACACTTCTCTTCTATGAACAGCCAGTCGTGCATTACGATACTTTCTGGCACAAGACATAAAGTTATGCAGGATCCCATATTCTTGATTTCCTGCCAACGCTCTTCGCTCAATATCACTATCGTACTTTCCGTCTCTCGTAAATTTTGAACCCAAGAATACAAACTCTTTCACTTATTCCACTCTTTCTCCTTAAATCAGAACTCTGCAATCCGTCATACTTTCTTCTCTTTCATAAACCATTACTATCGTCTTATCTACATTAATTTTCATTCGTTTGCTTTGTAGAGCATCATGCATAATATTAACCATCGCCTGCAACTCCTCTTCCGATGAAGCTTATATAACCTGATCATCCACATTTTCACAATTGACTTAATATTTATCAGTTAGTGTTTTATTAAAGAATAAAAATTGCGAGCTTTCTAATCTACGTAAATATTTATGAATACTCTATATGCATATTATAAAAAGGGTCACTTTATTCGTTCTGTTATTTATAAGTTCATATTTGTATTTTTTATATTTCATTTAATCACTACATCACTACCATTACAGGTAGTAGTAGTCCTGTAATGGTAGAAGTAAGATTGATTTAAAAAAAATAAAATTTAAAGACAGTCAAATAGATTCATATAAAAAATAAGTAAAAGCTCTTGATTATAACATTTTTTCAATCCCTTTGAACAATGAGCTGGTGGATATGGACAAAATTTTCATAAATTTTGCAAAATGAAACGAAATACCTATCTCAATACATTTACTATAAAAATCATTAATAGTGGTTCTATAATGAAGTTCTTAGCTCTCCGAACATAGTAATCAAAAGAGACAAAAATTTAATCTATGAAAATGAAAATATGCATGGAATATATACAAAGAAACCTATGAATAAATAATGTTTTGTTTCATAAATATGGATTGGAGTCTTAAGTGTCAAATAGCAGCCCTTGTTTAAATTTTATGAGTCCAGGCGCCTGGCGAATTATGCGAATTTTTATATATTACAGCCAGGTTCGAACGCGAAACACTTAATTTTTTCACATGAATGTCAAAGGTGTAATTTTTTCTTTTAATTATTTTCTGTCAGCTGTGGAAGAGCCGTGGTAGCTCAAAGGTCGAGCGCTCGCTTTAAATTTGTTAGTACACGAGTGATTCAATCCCCGAAGCCTACTAAAAAGCACTTGCTCATTAATGGACCCTTGTGAAATCGAAATATCGTGAGAAATACATGTCATGCATGTCTTAGCAATTATTTAATCAAAATACCGACTTCAACGCAGCAACACAAAAACATGTTTATGCTAATTTAAGAATTTCATGATTGTATCATGTATCCCATCATCAGAACTACCTAATTATGGAATTATATGACCAAATTTATATGGAACCACCCTAACAGTACCCTCTTTTCTCATAAAAAAAGTATATACAATCACATACATAAAAATATATACAGACGAATTGAGAACCTCCTCCTTTTTTGAAGTCGTTTAAAAATATAACAAACTGAGCATGTCTGGGAAAAATTCTAGGTTACTAAGTTAGACACTCACCATAAAAAAGGTAAGTGACAGGGTACAGCATTTGTCAACCAAAACAGGCTTGATGACTAAGTAGCCATATTTGTTTATGTTTACGTCAGAAAGTAGAATTTTTTTTTAAAATAACGAAAAAATCTAAAATTTATAAAAAACTTACGTAAAAATCACTGTATTGTTATTTTGATCCCCCATCCATAAGTCGTTTAAATTTTTATGTAAGAAATTACAAAATACTTTTTATGTCAGTTTGATGGTTGTCGTTGGTTAAGATAGCACTAAATATACTAAAAAAAATGGCGAAACAGTAAGTTGCTAGATGTCACTGGATGACACTAACGATAGTTTTCATTTGTGACATCCATTGCATCAGTACATTCAGACTTAGAAAAATTTAGCATAATCAAAATTTTGTTCGCCCAGACACGCCCAATGTTTCGATGTAAAGTTCGTCAACCCGTATCGGAGCAGCGTTGCTGACTCTTTCTATCTTCAAAATCCTTTCAACATATAACATTATGTTTATGAATTAATAAATAATATGAGATGATTTTAAGTAAGTAATGTATGAGATATTTTAATGTAAATACGTAAGCGGCTCGTTGGTCTAGGGGTATGATTTTCGCTTTGGGTGCGAGAGGTCCCGGGTTCAAATCCCGGACGAGCCCAATTGTTTTTGTTCTATTATTTTGACTATTTTAAAAATTATGATACTTTTTTGATACAGACAAATTTTGGATATAGAGCATATTTTAATACGCTTTGCCGGTTACATACTAATAAAGTTCTGATTTTATAAAGGAAGGAGGATTTCTATTATATTATATAATTCTGAGCAATTTTTAGTTGTTATTTTTACAAAAGTTAAATTAAAATTATTAATTAACAAATAAATAAATTATATCCTTTTTCAGGCCATATTTATCTGTTAAGTAATTTTGATAAGCAAATACAAATTAATTTTTAAATCACATTATAATGTTATTTAATGAGAGTTACGTTGAATTAACCAAGTAGGCTTAACTTAACGTCCACGGAATAAAATCCGTATTTGAAAGATTAGTCTTGTCTAACCACTTTCACTTTGTAAGAAAAATTTGCATAGATGTATGTTATTCGGTAATACTAAATCATATTTTACATATTGATTGTAGCCGGCTCGTTGGTCTAGGGGTATGATTTTCGCTTAGGGTGCGAGAGGTCCCGGGTTCAAATCCCGGACGAGCCCAATCTTTTTACTATTTTCTTAAACATTAAAAATTTTCGATCGACATGATTTTCAATTTATTTATTAGAAAACAATCAAAATAAAAAATAGATTAATTTTTTAAATAATATTGTTATTTGTAGATATTTTGTATATAAATTATATTCAAGGAAATAGTTTCATAATAATACTATAACTGCCATAATACACAGATATAATGGCGATAGACATGTTGATCTGAATAAATAACTTCAAGTGTTTAATGCAATATAATTACTATAGTTTTTTCGTTTACGAGTCTTCATAATACGATCAAAGTTATAATTAGATTATGAGTAATAATTGTATGAACTTATTAAGTTAGTTCTATGCATTATTGGTAGCGGAATGTATTGTGTAATACGGATGTACTCCAGTAGCTTAGCTTATCTTTTGTTTTTGAGTAGTTTGAATCAAAAATATTACACAAATACAAACATACAATCACGCCTTTTCCCATATAATGGGGTAGGCAGAGGCCACTCACGTAACCGACATTTCGCCCTCGCGAACGAGACGTGAACGAGACGTGACGGGTGGCGAACCACGACCCTACGTCATAATTATCTCGAAATTTTACTTATGTTATATCCCGGTCTGTGTAATGAAATTATTTCTGCCCTTTCGGATATATTTATATTACGTGACATTATAAATTTTAATAATTGACAAATGACCCACTGTCAGAAATGAAAGGGAATTGAAAAACGATTTTATTTTTAAATGGTTTCTTACATTAAAACTTCGTAGTTTCTACCGACATTATATTATATGAGTAGAAAAATAACATCTTTAGGAGAAAGATTCAAACAAGATGCTGCTTTCATGCGTCTTAAAGTCAACCAATTGCGTTCATTTAATACCTGAATAATATTCTTAGCCTTAGTGAATTTTAAAATAACAAAAATAACAAAAAGTGGTTGTCAAAAGTGGTAAAGCTATTATGTGGTCGGCTATACAATAACTGACTAAGGAGTCGGACACCTGGGTAGGAAAAAGGTAGGTGCTATTCTACTCTGCCGGACACCAATTGGCTAAAATAATATTAAGTACCATAAATATAAAAACAGCAAAAATATAATTTTACAATAACCAATGTTGATGTACTTTGTAGTAACAAATTATTAAAATAAACACAATTAAATTGCCATGATGGATGAGGTTCTCTTGGTCGATTTCGACATCAGAGTCCTCTTCTGCTGACTACCAGTAATGTATATCTTCGGTAGATAAAAATTCTTCCATTAGCGTTAGTGCAATTTTTTAAAAGGTTCTTCTCCACGAGAATTTCTCCTCGTTAAGATTGGATCATGCAGTTGCATCCACAGCCTAGAACGTCATTACAACTTTAAAAAAAACAGAGGCAGTCATAAGAACTGCCGACAGAAGTGAAAACTCAAAACAATGGAATAACTATGTTCTGTTTTGAATTTTTAAATTACATTATTTGTAAAATGAAATTATTAAAATTAGTGTGTTTATTAACAATAGTGGTTTTAATAATTATATACACTTTTATACATTTTATTAATTAATCAAACAAATAAAATTTATTATAAAATTTTAAATTTTTTTTAATTCAAAATCCGATCGTAGTCTACTAATAAATATTCGATAGAAAGATACAAACAAGATATCAAAAACACAATTAAAACAATGCACAGTATATACAAAATAACCATTTCAAGTGGTCAACATAACTTCACTTACTGCTATTACAGCATGTCGTTGACGCGAAATCACAAGATTTTACCCATTAAAAAAGTCAAACACAATGTTGAGTATATATAATGTATTAGTTTATATATGCGTATACGTGTACACAGGCCGCTATACTACGCGTAGGTAGTCTGGCGCAAGCACAATACGTCACGAGCATGTCGAGGTCAACCGTGACGCGAACCCATAAGTTTTTCCCCTACCAGAAATCACTCAACGCGGATAAAGAAGTTTTCACTTCAAAAAGTTGTTATGTGTATGTCTGTTTGTTTGAGCTTAAATAGCTTAAAAAGTCCTTCACCTGGTGACATTTTGCAATGACCATGTTATTCTGGCCAATTTCCACTAGAGTGACAAAGAGAAACCTTTACATAGAAGAACAGGCAAGAAATTCTCATACACACAGTCACATCTTTTCCCATACAAAGTGTAGGAGTAGACCATATTCGTAGCAAACTTTTCGCCTCCGCGGGAAACGAGACGTGACGGGTGACCATTTTGGTACGAGTAAATAATTCTTACTCTCCATTGCGTTCCCACGAGCCGAATACTGGCAGCATTGTATATTATGGTATTATTCTGAACAAATAAAGGCAGGCCGTACGATTAGATTTAAGACTCTAAAAAAAACACCGTTTTTAAACCCGCTCACACAATTTTATGATGTTACATAGCCCTTTGGCAGTGAAACAATAAAAAATAAAGCAATTAAATAACCGTTAATTTTTTTTATTGCCCACTGACTGTAAGTGCACGTTTTAAGATGAAAATGTGAAAGCGATCTAAAGTCTCCGTTTTGATCCTTTACGCTAGTATTTATTACATATAGTGCTGGCTTTTAAGTACATACATTTTAAATAATATTAATACATGACGTCTAATAATCATGTCAATGACGACCGCGTGGCCTAGTGGTCAGAGTACCTGACTTCTTCGCCGCAGGTTCTGGGTTCGAATCCCAGCCGGTGCCAACATTTGTCCTAAAACACAAATTGTTGGTTTTCGGGTCTGGTTGTGTTGTGATTTTCCCTGTGTTTCTGACACTGCATCCTCGCATACCTCCGATCTTATCGCATTAGCGTTACATCGGGTGGGTAGGTTGGGACGAGGGAGTGCCTCTGTGTTTGCGCGGACACTTGTGGCACTATAATATCTCCTGCGCAGTTGATAGCCCACGACAATATTCGGAAGTTGTCGCCGTGGTCGGAATCTATCAGGAGAACATCTAATAATCATATTAAGTATTATTCTTTATGGTAATAACCGCTTGAAATGTGAAACAGACTAGATGACAAAAAATCTTGACCGGTCACATAAGGTAATCGACATGTTGGGTGGCGTGCTGACCGAAATTATTCCAGTGGTCGTGTCTGCGAACGGGTTAATTCCAAACGGTCTCTTCTCAATGGAAATTGGACATAAGAGGCGACTAAGACCCGATTTCACCGATCGCTTTGGAAACCAAGTTTAATAAAACCACGTTTTACTGAACTTAGTTCAAATGTATAATTTGAACTCGGTTTTCGTCTAACCGATTTCACCGCCTCTATTTTGATCGCGTTCAGAAACACGAAGTTTACGTAAACTATCGTCACAATCTAAAACAAAAACTCGATGTATTTATTATTTTGCGACATCAAACAGCCTGTTTTTATGCATAAGACACATAGGCATGTAAACAATAAACAAAACGTAGTAAAAATATTTATTGTGTTTACATAGTTGTGCAATTGACAATGACAGTTCTCTAAACGCGTTTAAAGAGCTGAACGTCGAAAATTGGGCGTTCAGAATTTGAACCGCGTTTAGCTTTAATCGCGTTCAGTTGATGTTGGTGAAATGCAAACAGTAGCATTGAACTCAGTTAAACGCTTAAACTTCGTTCAGCTTGAACTGATCGCGTTTAGTTTCCACGGTGAAATCCGCCCTAAGACTCCGGTCTGATTGGGATTTATTTATTTACTAGGTGATACTCGCGGCTTCGTCCGCATGTATTGATAAATTAATATTTAGTCGCTCGTGCCTCTTCTCACTAGCAAAATAACAGGCATAGTTGGGGAAGTAACAGACGCCAATGCCAAAGTAGTCGTTTACGTATTTATAAAAATAAATATATATATATATTTAATAGGAACATCGAATATAGTTTTTTGGACATTAAAACCAAAAGTCTAAGAAAAAAAAAATGAAAATCTCTGTAGTAGATAGTAACAATAACTTTCGGGTCAACATTACATTAATATATTATATGTTGACCGGAATGAGAACATCATACAAAATGTTCTTATAAAAAATCTTCTATGTTAAAAGTTCAAAACAAAAGTAACGAGGTATTTTTAGACGATGTGAGAGCAACATTCGGAACTGCATCAGTGTAGTTTCGACAGTTTAGTCCTACAGTATACAAATAATTCGTCAACACTTTCAGAAACGCTACATGCAAACAAAACAATGCTGCTTTCCTTATATAGTCCCAGAGCTTATACGCTACTTTGTGAACATTTAATAATACCATGCGCAATTTTTTTAAAATTGTTTATTATAAATTAAATATATGAAACAACCAATTATTCTATTTTAACACTTTTTTTTTGTTTCTAATGTTTTATAGCCGAGTTTTATGGATTTTAATAGATAAGCCTCTTTTTAAATCGATGAACTGAATGAACTTACAATTCATATATAGTATAACCTTTTGTTTATTGGGATAGGCCTATGTCCAGCAGTGAACACGCTGATGAAATAATTTAAGAAACCATATGTTAGTTAAAATTTTGAAGATAGAAAAATGTAATATTTCTTCTTTATTCTCATTTAATATAATTGTGGAAAATAACTGTATGGAGAGGATTAATGTGTCAACCAAAATCCCGTTAACACCTTTACCCTAACACAAGCACTGTACCGTAGTGTAGGTTCTTTACGGGTTTAATGTTATAGTTGTTGCACCGAATTAAGAGAGGTGAAAACAAGTACTTTTTTTGTTTGCGCTTATATTTACGGCACAGTCCTCTCCACATGTCAGTCCCTGGCTGTTTGTTAGAATCAAATCGAAATAGTCGAAGATAGTCAGGAAGACATAAGACTATGACAATAATGTATGTATCAAAATAATATAATCTAAATATGAAACTAATATCTGAAACTCGAATTAACACAAATCTACAACATTTATCAATGGCACGTTATATTTAATTAATAATTAGGAAATGAAAATGCTCTATTTGAGACGTTTCACTGATCTAGAGTCATCTCTAAGTCATTCAGAGGTCTGATACGCATTTGTCCCCTATTATTAACAGCGAGCTATCATAAACTTACTTTGAATATCATTATCTGTTTATGAGCTTTTCTACATAATATTTAACGTAGTGGTGTTTTGGAGCTTCCTCTGTTAGCCACTATTGTAAATGTTTTAAATAAATAAATAAGCCGTCCCAAGTACTTACGTAGTTTTACTGGTGGTAGGATTCCTATGCAGGAATTCGTCTAGGTTGGTACCACCCCAGGGCCAGTTATTCTGCCGTGAAGCAGTAGTGTCCAAGCATTAATGTGTTTAGGTTTGAAGGGCACTGTGAGCTAGCGTAATCACTGGGCATTTGAGACTTAAGAACTTATGTCTCAGGGTGATGGGCACAGTGTGGTGTCACACAGAAATTTTCTGGGTGACACAGCATTTGTTATGGGCAGACGTTGCACTTACCATCAGGTGAATGTTTTGCTCGTTTCATCACTTTATCCAATAAAAAAAAAGTTAGTAGTATTTGCCCTCATCGTAACGCTGGGCTAGCCAATTGGAAAACGTAGTATGTGACATCTCAACACCTACTGGTGGAAGGATTCCTATTTAGGAATCCATTTCGGTAGGTACCACTCCAGGATCAGTTATTCTGCCGTAAAACAGTAATGTGCAAACATTAGTGTGTTTCGGTCTTAAGGGCACTGAAAGGTAGTGTAATCACTGGGCATATGAGACTTGATGACTAAGGGTGAAGGGCGCAGTAAGGTGTCACACAGAAATGTTCCGGGTGACACAGCATTTGTTGTATGATATGTATATAAGGTATGTATATCTGGTGAACATTTTGCTTTGTCACTTTCTCCGATAAAATAAACTCGCACTTTTGACGAGAATGCCTGTCGGTCTGGACAATACAGGTTCGGTATATTTGATAGTTATTCCGCCATCTGTCAAGGCTGTTTATGTCGTCATCATACAGTGCCTTTGATATGATATCGTAGGCGCTAATAGAATCAACCAGTATGGCTATCACCAATATACCCGTGAGGGTTTGGCAGATGAAGGTGCCAAGGAAAACGGTACGTACCCGCCATCTGGGGAGGACGTCCCCTCCGACCAGTAATCTTTAGATGTTGTTTATATAGTTCGCATCTCAGAAGGTTTAATAGCGCGATAATGGACGTACGAGATAATTCCTGTCGCTACATCACTCTTCCGCTGAGACTGAAAGTCGCAGTTAGCGTGGAGATTTTCTGAAGTAAGGTTATGTTGCGCAGTCTGGCGATGCGTCGAGACGTATTGACTCTGTGTTGATGCCGCAGGAGACAGCTCGAAGAGAGGGGCCCCCTATGATAATCCTCTGTGGCTGAGAGACTAGGAAGCACGCGTTGTGCTGATAGGAGGCTGTGCCTGCGATGGCTGCCGATGACGTTGTTGCTGTTGAGTTGAGAGAAGCTGCGTTGTTCATGTCACGTCGGGGCAGATGAAGGTGCCATGGAAAAATGGTAGCTACCTGCTAGTTCGGGATAGTTTGATTTGGGAAGGACGTCTCCGCCAAAATGTAGTATTTTAATGTCGTGTATATAGTAAGCATCTCAGAAACTTTTACAGCGAGATGATGGACGTATGAGATATTACTTGAGTTTCTCATATGGCGACATAGATGTTGTTACTAGTGCTTCATAAAATATGACTAGGTACCAGGAAAACCTCATAGCTTTTGATTGACGTTGGTATAACTACCTAAACTATACCAGACCTTAATTATTCTGACCTGTGACAAGCTAATAGCGTATCTGATTCTGCGATCTCCAAGCGTGGAGATTACAGCAAAATCTGCGAACTTGGGATAGGTCTGAGCCAAACTGAAGACTGTTACGAGTTTGCTGATGATTATAGAATAAACCAATACACAATGTCAAAGAAATGCGAGTTGTCTGTGACTCCTACTTATATCGTAGGTACTAATAAAAACCCTAGTTCGCAGATAGAAAATATTTTACCTTAAATAAACATAATTTTAACTAATACTAAAAATAAATGGATTGCTTTGCTTAACTTTCGTAATATAATCAATCATATAAATGCAATCCGCTGTCTCCGAGGCAAAGAAAAACTTTGAACGATGGATATTCTTTTACGGTTTCTTAATCGGTAAATCATGTTAGGACCTATACAATTTTAACTTATATAAAACTCATAACATGATTTTCGACAATATTACAGAATAAATAGTAAAGAAAACAGAACAATATAGTAATACACATTAAAATCAGAATAAACTTACAACTATACCTAAGATCTTAAGGATCTTAGTTATAGTTGTAAGTTTATTCTGTGTCCAATGAAATGGTCCTAACACAGCATAGTGTTGTGGGATAAAACTACAGCGATGATTTTCAGTTTGTACCTAATTATCTAATCGTGTACGGTATATCTGAAAGCAGCGTTACCTTCTAATTCTATCTGAAGAACTATTTCTTTCTTTAAATATAGGCAAACATAAAATTAAATTTTTCAACACATATTATAACTTAACAATATATTATAATTCAACTGTTGTGTCATGAATAAACATTTGTGTGTGACACCATACTGCGCCCATCACCCCAAGACATCAGATCTTAAGTCTCATACGCCCAGCGATTACTCTAGCTTTCAGCAGAAAAGCCCTTTAAACAGAAACACAGTATTGTGGCTCTCTATTCGTCAAAGGCGAAGCTCCAGAATTTTATTAGTACTTTACTCACTTTTACACGACCCCAATTCTCCGTCTTATCTTAAAGATAACTTCCAATTTCTTTATTCGACTCATGATCGAATTCCTCGCTCTTCAAATAGTCTAAAGATCAGTATTCCACAGCATCATACTGGATTTTTCAACTCTTCTTTCACAGTTCAGGCTACACTCCTCTGGAACGCCCTTCCTGATGCTATCAGGAATGCACCCAACAAAAACGCTTTCAAAAAACTTCTTAGAAAACACTATTTGGAGGCAAACTGATGTTTTATTTTCACCTATTATTTTGTTTATATATGTATTATTTGTGTAGTATATTTATTATTTGTATGTATGTATTTATCTATGTTAATTTTGTGTATATATTGGTTATTTATATTATTATATAATTATTATTCAACAGTATTTATATTCTTACACCAGACTCCGCATTTTTTATATATTTGCACCTGCCATCACTTTTCTAGTCTCCCAGGGTTGACTGGCAGAGAATGCCTCTAGGCATTAAGTCCGCCCATTGTATTCCTTAGGTTAAGGTGTTACAATTAAGATTAAATAAATAAATAAAATAAATAAATAAATATTGTTTACACACTACTGCTATGGCAGAATAACTTGCCCTGGTGGCACCTTGATGGATTCGTACCAGTCATAATCTAATGCTAGTAACGAAAAAAAAACCTGTCTGTCTTCATAAAAATTTTGTTTACTGGGTAAAATTAAAACTTTTTTAAAAAATACGTGCTTACTTATAAGGAAGCTTCGCGAGCAACGCAAGAATGTGCAGAGAGGCGTCGCCCATTAAGCTAGCGAATTATAAGAGCGCTATGAAGGCGGAAGTAGGCGTTTTACTGCCGTGTGAAAAATTTGTAGTTTTTTCTTCAAAATAAAGGGAAAAGAAACACATGCTTGCACAAATTTTCCTGCAGAAATAAATATTGATATGATATTAAGTGTTCTGGAAAGATAATGAAATTTAAAGAGATGACATTGATCTCTTAACTCTGAAGGCACAGAGCATTGATGTTGATAATTGAGTACTTGATTTATACATAATATTATTTGATAGTCAGTCTAATTTCTCCGAGGCAGGACTTTCGGCGATTAATCGAAGTTTGATGTTCTTTATTTTTTTAGTTGAAAATTTGTAGTTCATTATTTTTACGTTATTCATCGAATTAGAAATAAGAAGATTAATTCATTATTTTATACTGATGAAATTAAAAAACAAATATATTTTTGCACGCATACGTGATGGTTAAGTCTTAATCGAATCTGTGTCTGGGACCGTTCTACTCGTAATTTTTTGAAACCGAGTGGAAGGACATCATATATTATGTCTGGCGACACTAGGTAGCCACACGGTAATCTTTCTTTCGCAACGGCCTTCGACTCTACGATCTTTTTAATCAGCCTGAGGTAAGTTTAGATAACCGGTTCTGACGAAGACTGGAAAACCACAAAATATGTGCCGGAATTCGGACTGCCTCACTACCTAGAATGTATATATATATATACTAGGCAGGCGGGGTCGTATAACTTTTATGCATTTTTTTGTTGTTGTTGAATTAATATACTAATAACAACAAATATTCCATTATAATGAGTTATATTTCGTTAGAGAACAATACAAAAGTTACTTTAACAAGAGAAATTTCGGAATATGACTCGAGATCTTTTGGAGAACAATGGTAATTAGTTTATAAACACTGAATGTTTTCGCAACAAGTATTCAGGGCACGTAATTACTTAACTCTAAACACGAACCTTAGCTCGTAGCGGTCGTAGACGTGATAAGTGTAGACAAAGTAAATATTTGCGTTAGTTAGGACGTGTAACTCAATTATGGGTATTAGTTTTAGAGGCATAGCGAGTTAATCAATTTTGTCTGCTACATTGCTGCGTGAGTAACTAATTTATAGTTTTTCAGTGTACATTTATTTATTTGTTTTAAATTTTATTGTTTTTTTTATTGTAAGCGTGGAGTTGTATCTATCTCCTCATCATAGGAGAATCCCACCGATCTATGAACAAGTTCAGAATATTGCTGGTGGTACCACGGAGACGTACCAGCAGGGACGCACATCCTTTCTTCATGATGGCGGCAAAACCACTAATCCGAGCTCCCATGAACATCCCTGACGCGTTACAACGCCAGGACAACCCCAACAGTATCCTGAGTGCATTATTATATTGAACACGCAAGTCGATGTATGTCCGCTGCCCATAATTGACCCACAGGACGCACGTCTAGAAGGATTGAGAAAATGATTTAAATAACGTTATCTTTACTGAGCTCGTACATCATGCAAACCTGCGGACCAACGCGTTTCAACGGACAGACAGCGACCTGCGCCCCCTGTTAATATTATATTAATTTGATCAGGTAGCGCAGATAGTTAATTATTAATCATGATACTAAGCATAACCATTTGTTACTGACGAAATTTAATGTTCTATTACGGTTAAAATAAAAACCTAAAAACGTCGTAATTATGGGTACAGGTCCAGGCTTGCGCTAGTTATTTTAAAAGGATTTTGAGTTGTCGTCGTTTTCTATAACGTTTAGTGATGTATGAAATAATAAAAATAATTTTATTTCTAAGAATAAACCAATATACATTGTGACACAATGTCAAAAAAAAATTGATTAAAGGAAAGAAATCCGTCGTAATCGCTATCCAATTGATAGTGGATACCCGGTGCGTGTATAATATATAGGTAATAAGAACCAGTTAGTGCACCTCTAATAGCAACATTTAGGTTATAGTTTATTTATCATTTAATACAACCGCAGGTGAGTAAAAATGTTAAACAAAAGAACTAAATAAGAATAAAACGTGTTATAAATAAATCTATATGAAATTGCATCGGTGTTATGTATGTTTAAACATATAAATTGATGTTTTTTTATCTTCATGGGGAATCAACAACAACATACGTTAGAAATTCCAAAAGACCTTCTGTTACTGTATAATATTTATTAAAGAAGCTATTTTTATGATCTTAAATTGTAACGTTCGCAGGTACGAAGAACCATTTCCATTCAAGAACCTTTCTTCCTTCCTTGTAATAGGTTCGAGCTATGTGAACTTTTAGCGTTCAGCTTACTAATCGTTAAGGCTATTTTCGTTACTCAATTCTTACTCGTTTGTCGTAATTACAGTTGCACAGTAAGCTGTGCAACTCCTCAAATTATGGCTCATCTCCATCTCTCCCAGCGTAATCTCTAGCAATATGAGACTTAAGAACTAACATCTTAGGGTGGCGGCCAAAATACTTTGCCACACAGAAATGTTCTAGTTGGCACAGCATTTGTTGTGTACAAACATTCCACTTACCATCAGGTGAACGTTTTGCTCGTTTCGTCGCTTCTTCAAACTTCACAGCTTTTTGTGTAACTGTAAACTTTTTAATTCATACCTGATACCTGGTATATGCACATCAATTTTCTATAGCGCAGGTCAGCTAAATCAAATAGCGAAGTGTCAATTCAGCAGTGGGTTATAAAGAATTGCAGTAATGATAAAAATGAATGATGAACTATACATTATAATCGACAATGAAATAATAACGATAGTTAGAAATCGTCTAACTACTATTATTATCATTAAAACAAATTCAAGTTAAAAAAAAGTTTTACGAAACATTTGAATTGCCTATAAAAATATAATTTAAGCAGCAATTAGAGAATGAACTGCTTTTATGCGCCAAAAGAAATAATGTTTCATAAAAGTCATCTTTTTATTTTAAGATCCCTTTAAATTTGGCAAAACCTTTGATAATTCAATGAAAAAGAAAATCAATCATGCTGTAATCCGTATTATAATGAAATCTATCAGTGCTACAACCAAGCGAGATAAATTGTGTATAGAACCATTTCAGTCAATTAATCCGTTTGAATATAAATTAGAAAATATATTATAAGGTTAACAAACCACTGACCCGGCTTTTTCGGGAATATTCGAAATATATTGGAAAATATGATCGAAAATAAAATCACCGAACCATGTAATATACTTTAACTTCAAAATGTCGAACTACGCGTCAAGAAAAGATTTCGTTTAGCAAAAAAGAGATTGCACAACTTTTGTACTCATCAGTCTTATAAGTTCTAATCGCTTTATCTCCGGGGAATTGCGAAACTTTGAAGGATTCGTTTCGTATACGGTTTCTTATACGTCGTAAATCTTGTTCACAATTAAGTAATTATTATGCATCAATACACACGTCCTTCTATCGTTCTAAACTTCAGTGAATCCCCCTCAATCAACTCCTCATCCGACAACGTAGTATAAGAACTCTGCAAACTTTATTTTAAATTGTATACATTACAGGCACTACTTGCAATTAATGCTGCAGTATTTGAGGTCTTGTATCGCAATATTCACTACGATTTGTTGATAACACTTTAAGTTTTTTTTGCGCCGTATTGGCTTCGTGCTTCAATCTTTTGCCACTGAGTCTTTCAGGTTCTACATACATACATACAGACATCTTTTCACTTGCAACGATCCTGACACATCTTTCGCTTCTTCTAATTTCAATAGTGTTTTCATACAAGCTCGTCGGTTGCGGGTACTTTTAACGTGACCTTTCCTCAAAAAGTTTTCTATCTGATCATGACACGTACGCCTAGATCGATCCTTATCGGCTTGCCTATTCATACCCACCTCATAAATCTGCGTCAATCTTCTTTCACATCTCTACGTGTGCAAACCATCTAAGCATCCCTTTCTCTGTATTTGCCCACACCGCACACGCACGTTCCCTTGTCACACTGTTTCTCACTTTGTCGATCAAATTTACTGAAACTATACTTCTCAAACTTCTCATATCCACGGCATTAATGTTACTTTCATACAGCCAGTCGTGCCTTTTTAGATACCGTTCTGTCCACTCTGGATTTCCTGCCAATACTCACTCAATATCACAATTATACTTTTCGTCTCTCGTAAACTTAGAAACTAAGTACACAAACTCTTTCACTTGTTCCACTTTTTCTCCTTCAATCAGAACTCTGCATCCGCTCTTTCAAAAACCATTACTTTCCTCTTATTTACATTAAATTTCATCCCTTTTACCATCGCCTGCAACTCCTCCTCCGATGATGATGCTAATATAACCTGATCATCGGCGTATAGGAGGCATTTGCCGGTCAGATCATTCATTCTTTTATTGGATAAAGTGACGAAACGAGCAAAACGTTCACCTGGTGGTAATTGCACCGTCCGCCCATAACAAATGCTGTTTGACACAGAACATTTCTGTGTAGCACCACATTTCGCCCATCACCCATCAGTTCTTAAGTCTCACATGCCCAGTGATTACACTGGCTCTCAGTGCGCTTCAGGCCGAAACACAGTACTTTCACACTACTGCTTCACGGCAGAATAACTGGCCAGGGGTGGTACCTACCTAGACGGATTTCTGCCATATGCACTATATTCATTCTTAATCCATATGCACTATATTTCAAATCTTACTAGCAATTATCTATAAATGGTCGACTGCGATACATTCCTGTCCAGTTAAGCCTGACACAAGCTCTGGAATCCTTAAAGTGATTTCAGTGCATTTATATACGTATATATACTACGAATGTGCAATGGACCTTTTGACTTTGAGCCAAGAATTTGTTAATTAAATATTAAAAAACTGCCTTCTATACAAATAGTCCTAGTCCTCTTAACATAGTGTCAAGAACTATGGTTGCATTTTCATCGCCGAATAGTATTGAATAAGATTAGAGCGCGAAAAGTAACAGTCGTGTCACCACCGGCGACGACGATATGCGAATTTAGTTCGTTTTAATACTGCACCACGTGGGGACCGTACGGACCGATTTTGCTGCGGAATTCGTGTATTCGGTAGCTTGAAAAATACGCCTACTTATTACGTTGAAAACGTCAATACGAATATTTGCTAATTAGCGATTTCGAAAATATCAAATGATTTTAAGTCGTCTACAGACCGTCCGAGGGAGGTTGCGGGCATCCTTTCGGACCGTCGACTTGTGTGCACTGGAACACGGGTGTATCGTGTGTACGCGCTGTGATTGTCGACTGCTGCGCGCCACTCTCTACGACGGTCGCCAGTCGTAGTGCGTGTTACATTAAAGCTGTTAACTGTGTGTACAGTGTAGCCTGGATCGTGACTGACCGTATCGTGGTTAGGGAGTGCTGAGACGTCCGTGTCGTCTAGCACGTTTGGCGAGGGGACGTTTGTGTACGGCCGCGTTTTTATCTGGTCGGTAATTTGCTTCTTTAACTACCAGCGGGTTTGGATGAACCGCGGCTTTTTCGAAAAACCGCCGTGATAATGCTCTGAAGTGTTCAGAGATTAAGGGCATTTTACAGTCGTTGTAAGGTCTACGTTGCATTGATACCAACCGGTTCCGGTGGCAGTTCGCAAGAATCGATTTTGAACGCTCTGTAACTTCTTTAATTGATTGCCCGTCGCGTGAGCGAAAGCGACGCAAGCAGAGGCCGTTATGGGTCTTATGCAAGTCTTATAGAGGCGAAGTTTGTATCTTAAACACATTTTGCTTGAAGAGCAAGTTAATGGATATAGTCGGCTGAAGATAAAGGCCACTCTATTTCGAACGTTTTTTATGTATGCAGCGAACGAAATCGCTGCGTCTAAAGTGATCCCGAGGTATTTGACGCTCTTTCCCAGAGAATAGAGTGATCGTGCCTAATTGATTGTTTCCGATTGTTTGAATTCGTCTAGCGGGGTTTGGCGTGCCCCTCGAGAAGTATATCGCTACGATTTTCTCGGGGTTTACCTCTATTCTCCATTTCCGGAACCATTTGCCTAGGCGATCGGCTGCGACTTGGAGATGAATCGTTATGCGGCCCTTGTGCTTATCGGAGTAGTACAGGGCCGTGTTATCTGCGAAAAGCGCAAGATTGACTTTCGGGTCTCTAGGAATATCGCTAGTGTATAGCGAGAAACGGAGTAGGGAGGCAGGAACCCCGAGGGACACCCGCTCGGAGAGGGCGGCTTGAGGAGCGCGTTCCCTCTACCCGGAATCGATATAGGCGGTTGGACAAGAAGAATCGTATGATGTTCACGAGTCTGTCCGGCACTTTAGTGTGATACAACTTGTAATACGAGTACAAGCCGCCGTGCCAGACTTTGTCAAATGGCTTTGCGACATTGAAAATTAAGGCCCCTGTGCCTACGGGCTTAGGGCGATCGTTTAAATTCTCTTGATGAGTACACGAGAGTTCGGGGCGAAAGCCGAACTGCTCGTCGGGAAGAACTTTATTAGTAAGAACATAGTCATTTAATCGACTGAGTATAATTCGCTCATAAATCTTAGCCATCGAGTTGAGGTGACTTTTTGGGCGATAATTGGACGGAATGTTCCTAGGCTTGTTAGGCTTCGGAATGCCTTTAACGTCGGCTTCCTTCCAGTCGTCCGGAAAGGAGCAGCTGGAGAGGAGCGGTATCCTTAGTAATTACTTATGTAATAGCCACTAAGGTAAACTGATTGACTATATGAATAAAAAAATCAAATTTTGTTTTTTATTTTCATAACCTCCCGTGGACTGTAACAGTTTCTGTTCGTATGTTTGAGTAAAAGTTAAAAATACTGCAAAACAAACAGATTTTTAATTATTATGAAGATTATTGTTAACAAAAAATAAAAGTTGTGACAAATGCTGCGATGCTTTCCGTGGACCAATAAAAATTCACTGCCAAGGCATTTTGTAATTTTACTGGCAACATTTCTAGCTGTGATGTGAAGAAACAGTTTGGCATCGGTGCGAATATTTCGAATTGAGTAAATATTGACAGTTTTTGTAAAAGATCGTTGCGACTTTACGGTAACATCAATATACTTAAATATAATTATTTATTATAACTTTATGTAATCTGGGAACCGATTGTTAAAATGCCACAAAACGCTAGTGCGTAGCATGTTATTATTTTGCTTATCGACCCTTCCGTGGGCAACTTTCAGGTGGACACTATGTCCACGGAAAAGACCGCGTCTACGGAGGTGAACCTGTTATTATTTACTGTAAAAATGTTTGGAATAAAAACGGATTAACATACTGTATCTTAATCCATTTCATGCTTTTGATGGTTTGTGTGAACATGTGCATTTTTATTGCTTTAGGTTTAATGCCTCAACTAAGTGATTATGAAAAAAAGAAAAAGCGTCGTGAACTGAAGAAGCTAAGTATGCGTAGACCGCGCGCAAAAATGGACGAAGCAGCAGTTGCAAAAGTACAAAAAAGATAGAGTAGACCACAAGAAAAAAGAAAAAAGTGAAATTAAAAAGATAGATCAGTACACTCCACGAAAACAACGCCAAATCAGAAAAGTGTGGCGCGAAAAATCTCAAAAGAGACGAGATCTTTTGACGGTTAGAAAAAGAACTGTTGCTTTAATCGAAGAAAATACTCCTCCTACAAGTCCAGCGCCAAGTACTTCTTCGTCATTTTCACGCATAAATGCTGGTAAAGCGATGTCTGATCGCAACAAAAGAGAAATTAAAAAAGAAAATATTAATTTAAAGACCAAGGTTTTAGAAATGAATCGAAAGTTAAAAAAGTATAGAATGCGTATAAGAAGACTAGAAGCAATACAAAGAAAGGACAAAGAGAGGAGTGACACATAAAACGAACCCAAAAGCAGCAAAAAACGAAATATAATACAATCTGTACATGATTTTTGATACAGGACGGAGTCAGTTGCCTAACTTCAGGTAAAAACGAGACAATCACCCGAAAAAATAATTAAAGAACAAAAACGATTATTAAATGATACACGTTTTAACTTGCACACAGTATTCATGATTAAAAATTGGAATCCAAATTTCTTATCAAAGGATTCGAAGATACCGCCCTTCTAGAGTGCTTCTTCTGAAAGCATTTTCAAAAAATACATGTTTATGTATACTCCATGAAAATAGTGATCACATAGTTCGAGCCCTACTTAAAGCAAAAATTATATCCTATGGATCTGACTCTGATCTAACAAAATCACTTTGCTGTCAAAACTCACTCAACTTAAAATACTTAGAAAGAACATGCATGGACTGTTAAAATAAACAAATTACATTCAAAACTTATAATGAAAACTACTATATTACATATGAAAGATGGGTAACTAAAAATGGGAATATACTCGTAATTGTCAAAGGCAAAGAAAAATTATGCAAGAAGACTAAAAACAATTAATAAATAACAACTGTACAAGTACAGTTGTTACATTCAAATTTACCAGTATACATGAGACACGTGGTTAATTCAGGTCAGGTCAATCCAAACTCCTTAAGAAAAACTCTCTCCCACTAAAGGTTTATTGAATTTAGATTTTTCGGAAAATTATAACTGCAAGTACAGCGCTGAAATTCAATCCGCTCACTTTGGTGGATCAAAGAGTCAGTTGTCATTACATACATGCGTATACTACAATACCGACTTTCAGTTGCCAGATAAATATTTAAAGATTACATCAATATGCACAGTCTCAGAAAATTTGAGGCATGACCCAGTATTAATATGTGCACACCTTCAAAGAAATTAGCCAGGAATATATATCCTTAGTGACGGTCCATCAACGCAGTATCGAAACAAATCAATGTATCATTTGATCGCGAATTACATAAGTAAAGAATTAAGAGTAAATACTATTATTTGGCACTATGGAGAAAAAGGTCACGGCTAAGGTGCTCCTGAAGGAGTGGGCGGATGCATTAAAAGATTATGTGATAACTCAGTATCAATGAGTAAAGATGTTTTCAGTTATGATGGTCTTATGATGTGTTTAAAAGAAAACTGCAAAGGGATAGAAATATACGGAAGTGATGATACTGATGTGCCCAGAATACAGGGTATATTAAAGTAGACTTCAACGAAACCTATTAATGGTACATTCAAAATTCACGACTTACTTGGAGTCTAAGGAACCCAAGTATAATACACGCAAGGAGGTTAAGTTGCCTAGAATGCGCTTCCGATCAAATTGTACACATTTTGAAATTGGACAGATACGAATCTAATATGATATACCTAATGTAAATTCTCCTAGAACACCGGCGTCGTCAGTAGAGGCGGTGTCTCTCGAAATCACAAAGTGGTAACTCCTGATACTTCAACTGCGACCATCTCAACCATTCAATCATTTTCTCCTACTGGAACTACTTACTAGTGGCTAAGCCCTTGACTTCTGCGCAGCGGGTCGCGGGTTCGATTTCCGCACGGTACAGATATTTGTATGAACTACATATAGTTGTTCTGGGTCTGGGTGTTTGTGCATATGGAATTTATTTCTGTAAAACGCACCCACGACAGGAGAAATCCTACTGTGGGGCTTCGTTTTTTAACACGTTCATTTTCAATAATTTTTGATATGGCACACAAACGTCCCGTACAAAGTGGCATCACATCTGGGGACGGATTATCGCATTCCTCCGTTTAAAAAGTATGTGTTGCGGCAGTAACGGTCAGAGACGTAACCGCCTGTAGACGGACATTTACATCAAGTGAATTCTAAACCGTATGTTGCGGCACTAACGGCCACGGACGAAATCGTCTACAGACGAATTGTCGTATCAAGCAAGTTTCTATACGAGTGTTGCGCCGTTACGGCTAAAGGCGTGACCGTCTACAGACGGACTGCCTCATCAAGCGTACCGTGACAGATGTGTTGAACAAACAACGTCCACAGACGAGTCTGGGTATAATTCAAAATAAGTGTAATAATCAACATAATCTTTATTTATCTCTTGAAATCAAATGAGAAATATTATAGTTTCTTATGGCTATTATGGCATATTTTCCTATGAGGTCATTTTTACACTAGTAATGAAAATCGAAAACAGGAACTTTAAGTACCTTACCAATAATCTAGCTTAGGTAATCAGTTCAGTTAACAACCTAAAAACATTCATAATTTTAACTAGGTAAATTACTTGGCAATTTAACATTAATCAGTCTTCCATTGGGAATTATTAATAAATTCACAATAAGTATTATAAAAAAGAAAAAAATAGAAAATCTCTATCAAGCTAGTAACTTAATAAATTAATATTAAGCCTCAATATTTTGAGATAGATGCCATTCTTCAAAACAAGTCGGTCATAACGGCGAAGAGTTAGGGCATCCCTTGCACTGGTAACGTGTATTTTGTTACGGCGTATTTTGTTTTTCTGGCACATCCTGCAATTTTTAAAAGCAAACTTCTTTTTTGATGGATGTTATCCTTCCATTCTTATTGGCCAGTGACCAATGCCGGTTGCCGAAGAAGTTCCCGGTTGAGACTCTGGTTTCGTACCTTGAGCGTTTTTTTTATTCCAGTTCGCTTTTGGTTCGATCTCTTTAGAAGGGACTTACTCAACTTGTCTCTGTACTCGGTGTATTCGGATTTGTTATTCTCTTGTACAAAATGACTGAATAAATAGTACGCATTCCAGGTAGCAAGATCCATCATGTGAAAGAGAACCTTTTTATAACAGCGATTAGTCTTACGCGGACAAGAGTAATAGCTCACCATTTGGTCAGCACAATTCCAGACATATGAGCATTATAAGGACTGCTTCTGTAGTTTTCGTCAAGCCCCGCTTCAACCGCAACCAACCACTCTATATTTTGAGTGTTAGTGTTAACTTCAGATTGATTATCGTTCTCTTCGTATGTTTCCTTGTCACTCCCTGCCTTCGAAGTTTCAGATTCCGAAACGGTAACCTGTCTGGATAATTGTTTAGGTCGACTAAATATTTCGTAATCCTCCGAGTCAGTACTCAAGGCAACATCATTTCCAGGTTCGTAATTTCCATCAGAAACCATATTCACCATCTGCGTCGCTACACGGATCCTGATTATTATTGTTGAGTCAGAGTTGTCGTCAGAAAGACCAGGACGATTGTTGACAGTAGATGTTGCTCTGTTACCTGACGCCATCTGCAATATGTTTACAAGATTACAATATGAAAATATAGTAGTAATAATTGCAACAATTTGATATGTGTGACAGACTCAATAAATTGAAAATTTAAAGACATTTCGACAGTTTTTATTAGTACCAATTTTTTTGTCCACATGCACTTATCAGCAACAAATTTAAACACAAACCACTCACGATACATTGAAATAGCCAGTAAATACAACTATAAGTAAATATTTCGTTGAATTATGAATAAAATAATACGTACCGTTCGCCGAAAATTGCCATACCACACCTTTTCGGAGCACGATGCATGCTCTTCCTCCCGCTCTGGCACGCGGCGACTAGTCGGTCGAATGTGTATGTAAATCGTCCGGCCACAGACGTAGTGTCACAACAGGTGTTCTTTCAAGGAGTGCGTGACAGAGGTAACTTGTGTGCACGAGCAGGAGTGTTTGCTGTGGCACTAGCAGTCCGTATTACGGACTAAAACGGCACAGAGTCATATGCTTCCTATAAATACTATGGGAAATAATCGGCCGCGGATGGAGTTCTACTTTTGGTGTATTTTAAATCGCCGCCTACAGCCGCAGTGCCATAATTTACGTCTCTCGGCGTACTGTCCGTGAACGTGTTAAATAAAAAAAAATAAGTCTGCTGAGTACACCAGAAAATATGCAGTTACGGAGTGTCCCTTTATGCCCTAAAAAGAAAGTGATTACTACATCTGACAATTCTGATAGCTCTGATAATACTTTTAGCCTTTCACCAGCTAAACGACCACGACGACGTTTAATTATACCCGATACAGACAGCGAAGAAGAATTTATCTTCTAAAACTTTAATTAATTTAGTCCCAAACTAATAATTAAAACGTATATGACAGTGATTCAATTATCATGAAAAAAAATATATGTTTAAGTAGATTGCAAATCGTTAAGTCAATCCATTTGACTGATAAACATCAAAATATTCGTAGGTTTTCGAAAATTTTAAAATAACTGATTCCAACGATAAAAGACACGTCATGTGACGTCTATCTCTTAAATGGGTCTAATTTCCTTAACAATGTCCACAGGAACTTTATTCCGTGGATATTTTTTTATAATTTTTCTAAAAGTTTATAATATTTCATACAGTTAAGTAAACTGTTATCTTTGGCTATGATTAAGATTTAAAAAGAAATGTATCATTTTTGTTGGAGAAACGTACAAAACTTTTATCTTTTCTGTTGATTTTATAGTCTTTTCGGTTGACACCAAAAACTGAAAATGTGGCCTAATTTGGATAAAAATTTAAATATCTCAGTTTACATATTCATACAATTAATTTTATTACTAAAACAATAAATGTTAATTTTGAAATAGATATAAGACATTTTTAAATTTTTTTATTTTCAAAAGTACTATTTGTATATGACCCATATGTAAGTCACATGTATTTGTATTCACGTATGTATGAACGTATATATGTAGTAGATGTAATAGGTATGTATTTTGTTGTTTATGCAATCTATTTTATTTATTTGTATTCCACGCCGACGCTCTCGACTTTTTCTTTCTTCTTGAGATCCTGTCCATCCAACGGTTGTCTGGAAGATATTGCTGTCAGCAATAAGACCGCCCATTGCATTTACTTTATTCCCAGCTGTAGCGGTTAATATAGAAAAAAAATCATTACATATTTTTCTTTTTTTCTTTCTAAATTTTCGATACCATATTTGGTAAACATCGAAGAACATGAGACAGGAAAAAGGCATACAATAGCGGCGCATCTCTTCAGAGAATTAAATAAAGCAAAAAAAAAAACGTTTTTGTCTCTAATGGAAGGCGAATCTCATGTGTTTGGCTTAGTGCCAGCTGACAGCGCTTTAGAAGACGTTCAATGGATTTTATCACACATGCATGCGATATTCTCGCTTGACTAAAATGAAGAGATTTATGAGATAAATTCATGGATAGAGAAAAGAAAACTATTTGAATCTAATCAGAATAGGTAGTTTGGCTGTTTCATAGTTTTTGTTTTGTTATTGTATATAAATATCTTATATACAATATCGAAACAAAAACTATGAAGTGTATGCTAATTTATTAAACAGTGTTTTGAAATATAACTGTCAATATTTAATTAAAGGTTCTGTAGAGGACATGAAATATTGGCTTTAAACGTGTTTTATATTCAAATGCCTTTACGCTCTTACTTTTAACCTAAGACTCGGCTTGTATCAGTTTCCAAGATTTGTTTCGGTTGATCAATGCGAGTGCCGTGTGAGCCGACGGTGTAGGAAAATCAGCGACGACGACGTGAGAGTTTTAAGAGTCGGCTAACTGAATAGCTTCCAGAAAGCGGGACATTGAGAACCGTAAATATATAATACTAAGAAAGGTAATAAAATCTTGTAAAAGTTATAAATTTTTCAACTTGGTTGGCATAGTGCCTAAGGCCCTTGGATTCTGCGCCACGGTCCGCCGGTTCGATTCCCGCACGGGACAAATATTTTTAGGGCCTACAGATAGTTGTTCTGGGTACGATTGTTTGTGCATGTGGAATTCATGTATGTAAAACGCACTCCCAACGCAGAATAAATCCTAATGTAGGGAAGTTCTTATAAAAGAGAATGAGAAAGAGATTTGTATGGTCTGCAGTTGTTTCGGGTCCGGGTGTTTGTACATGTTGTTACCTAGTGAGAAATCGTTTAAAAAAATTAGAACTCGTGTATAAACGATATAAAAGCATAGACATCGCGTATTGGTGCATAAAATGTACGGGCTTTTCACTCACATGATCGAGTTATTAGTCACCGACCTGTGAAATACTACAAAGGTCTTAATGACCCGTTTACATGGATGTCGTTTTGTTAAATATAGAATGTATATCGAAGTCTGACTAAACTAAAAAAAAACACTATGTATTAATAGTATCTGAGGCTATAATCAGCACTTATTTTGATACCAAAAATATTTTAAAAAACGATACGAACGAATGAATTCGATATATAAAAACGACTAAATTATTTTAGCGGTTATTTTGAGTGAATCGAATTTGTTTCTGTTATTCTAGGTAAAAAAATAACTGTTAAATTGTATTTAGTTCAGTATTATATAGTAATTTCGAACAATTTCGTAGTTAGCAACCTTAGTATTCAAAGTTCTGTAATTGGTACTTACTTTATGCATGTTTTTTTTATTGAGTAAAGTGTCGAATTAACAAAACGTTCACCTTATGGTAAGTGCAACGCCTGTCCATAACTAACATTTCTGTGTTTCGGTTTGAAGGCCACTGAGAGCAACTGTAATCACTGGGCATATGAGACTTAAGAACTCATGTCTCAGGGTGACGGGGAAGTGGGGTGTCGTCACACATAATTTTTCGGGGTGACACAGCATTTGTTATGGGCAAACGTTGAACTTACCATCAGGTGAATGTTTTGCCCGTTTCGTCACTATCTCCAATAAAAAAAAACCGCATGAGTTAATAGAAAGAGCCATATATAATCTATGCAGGAATCTGTCTAGGTAGGTACTACCCCAGGGCCAGTTATTCTGCCCTGAAGCAGTAGTATGTAGACATTTCTGTTTCGGTCTGAAGGGCACTGAGAGCTAGTGTAATCACTGGGCATATGAGACGGGCGCAGTGTGGTGCCACTCGTTGTTCTGGGTGACACAGCATTTGTTATGAGCAGACGTTGCACTTACCATCAGGTGAACGTTTTGCTCGTATCGTCACTTTATCTAATAAAAAAAAACTGGCTTTTGTATTTGTACTACACACTCTTTCACATTCGAAATCTCCCTAGTGAAACATTCATAATCATTTTGTAAAATAATTCGAATTTCGTATTTCTGTATCTATATATGGTATATTTACGTTTAATCTGTGGCTAATCATATTTTTTTTATAAACACAGGGTACACCTGTAATGTTTTTTAGTTTAATAACTTTTACTAAACTTGTTAAGGATTTTTAAAGAGCCTACTATATTCATATTTTGTAGCATGTATCTTAAGATCTATATGTTAAATAACAGTGAACCATATTTAGTAAGTAGTACCTAATAAAAGAAACATTACTTCTTTCGCTCCATAGTAGGCTATTGCAAAGGGGCTGTGCGGTTCAGAACGATTAGGGGTCTGGTCACTGAGTAAACTGGTAACTAGAGAGTGGCTTATGCTAAGCACCGGACCGTTTAGAAGCAGATGGTTATAATAATCTTTTTGTGTTCCGGTATTATGCCCGCGTGGCCTAATTGTTAGAGGACCTGACTTCTACGCGGCGGTTCCTGGGTTCGAATGCCAGTAGGAGCCAACATTTGTGCAAATACAAATGGTTTGTTTTCAGGTCTGGCTCTGTAGTGCATGTAAAATTATTGTCAAAAGAACGCACTAACGACACAGGACAAATCTTAGTGTGGAGCAGATTTTTTTATACTTTTTCACTGTCTTTTTTCAGCAAAATCTTAGCTTAAGAGTTCTTTTTCAACTATATCAATTATTTTTTTATATTTTTTATTGGATAAGGTAACTAAAAGAGCAAAATGTTCACCTGATGGTAAGCGCAATGTCGACCCATAACAAATGCTATGACACCACACTAAATCCGTCACCCTGAGATAACAGTAATGTTTGCACACTGCTGCTTCACAGCAGAATAACTGGCCCTGGGTAACTACTCTACCTACTATAGACGGATTCGATACCTTTTTCATAAATAGTGAAATAAACCTACATCATTTTTGTTTTAATCACAATGAATTTACAAATTTAAACTCACAAATTATGATTAGCATAGCTACCCATATTACATTGGTTTATGAAATTTTGTCGTACCCTGCGGATGTGAGGATAGCAACGGAAAGTTAATTTGCCTCGTATAAGTGAATTTGCCTCGTCCATGGAAACTCTATAGTCGAACATCCTAGAAATACCTAGAAAGTCATTATTAATAATCATATTGTTTTTTTAACCTTAAAGGTTAACTTTTTAATTATTAAAGGTGTGCGGTACGAATCGTCCTTACTACTATAAAAAAAAGATAAAGAGTTTGTATGTTTGAACGCTGTTATTTCAGGAAATACTGATCCCATTTGAAAAATACTTTTTGAATTAAATAACCCGTTTATAGATAAAAGTTTTAAATTATAAAACTTTTACTATACGGCGCTGTTATGTGGGTGGCCGTTTTTTCGCAGGTGGAACCGCGTTGCACTGCTAGTTTCTTTATAAACTTAAACTTTAAAGTTGAAGTTGTCTGTTATATCTCACAAGCGCTTTACATATTGTACACTACAATAATGTAACGTTATAAATACAAACTTTTATTATTTCTCATAATAATAGACTGTCATTTAAACAGTTGGCAAAATATTGAGTAGTAATTATAACAAACATTCGTCGTATGAAGTAGAGTATCGAAAAGTAATCGAGGGGAAGCAAGAAAAAAATGCTGTTAAATCATTTGAACAGAATTAAATGTTTTTGTCGGCAATAAATAAACCGTGTTCTGCAACCAAACTTAATATTATAGGTTAATTAACGAATATTGAGTCAGCTTAATACATATATGTATTACACGATTGCTAAATGAGAAGTCACGATATAAGATGATTACACATCAAAGCATTTTTTCTTAAAGGTACGCATTTTTAAAACATGGTTATCTTATTAATTCATTGAAGTGCTTTTGTACCGAGAAATTGGCAATATTCTTTAAACTTTTGCCACCAACGTTTTGCCATAACATAAATTTAGGATGTCCATACAAGTTCTTATGAATAATGTAAGATTAGGTTGAATGTGGCTCAGAAAAAAATCTGAGCACCAGACTCCACGCTGCCTTGTCTGTCCTATCCCTAGTGTTTTTAGTTAATAGAATCAGGCGTTACTTTGCGGAAATCCATTACAATGAAGAAAAGTAAGTTACTTTGCTAAGATCCGCATGCAAAATATAAAAATGGTGTATATTACCTAGTTTTTTGAAGTGCACCACCCGCCCTCCCTCAGTAGCGTGCACAAGCAAACTAACACCGCCACCAGGAACCGCCACCAGGTACCCTGCACCAACCACTACAATACCACCACTAGATAATATACACGACACGTGTTTCGCCCCAAAACGAGGCATTATCAAGCGTAATAGACTCTACGACAGACGGCCGCCGAGTGAGCGGCGCGGTCAAAGAGCTGCCTATTTATACTACAGGTGACGCAAACGGCCCCCACCTACGACATTGCGATTACAATATCGTGATAGCGACCGCTTGCTCACACAATCCACCACCCGAATTACATAAGCAGCCGTTTGCGACCGAATTGATAGCAAACGACTACTTAGAGTATATTTAAACTTTAAGTACTGGATTTAAAGATATTTAAAAGTGGTGAATTCGAGACGTTTGTTTGTTCATTCAGCAGTGCAATGCTATTATTTTTATTTTTAATTATTTCTTATTGTTCCAGCACACACAGCCGAAGCCCCTTGTCGCAAATATGTAGGACTTTAAATGTGTGGTCGCTAGTCAGGTTATGCCCAGTTTCCAAAAGATGTCTTGCGAAGTGTGATCTGTCGGGATTGCAATTTCTGTACGCGGCCAAATGCTCCTTGTATCGGGTATCGAAATTGCGACCAGTCTGACCCACGTAAACGGCGCTGCATTCACTGCAAACAAATCTATAAACGCCGGATTTTTGGCGTTCATCAATTTTGTCTTTGACGTTACAAGCCCCACTCAGCGAATTGCTTGTCCTGAACGCAACGTAAATATCGTTACGCCTAAGAGTCCTTGCTATTCTCTCAGATACAGGACCCAAGTAGGTCAAACTGCTCACATATCGTCGAACACTTCGGGATGTAGCCGCGTACAGATCTTTGCGAACTATATGAATTTGTTTCTTTTTTATAATGGTGTTAATAATATTTTTTGAATAACCGTTAGAGACCGCAATCTGATAGATGATTTGGAGCTCCTTGGCATAATTATCCTTATTCAGAGGTACGGCCAATAGACGATTAACGTAACTATGGAAAGCGGCCAATTTATGTTGCCAAGGGTGACACGATGACGCGGGGATGACAGAATCTGTGTGGGTCGGTTTGCGGTAAATTTGAAAACCATGGGTGCCGTTTTTATGGGATATTGAAATATCTAGAAAGTTAAGAGTACAGTCTTGTTCCAATTCCATCTTAAATTTTATTTTGGGGTGAATTTTGTTTAATTTATTAAAGAAAACGTCCAGTTGTCTTCGGGTACCTGTCCAGCAAATGATAATGTCGTCTACATATCTGTAGTAGTAAAGGATATTTTTATTGACAACTATGTTTAGTTTCTCATAGTTATCCATAAATACATCCGCCATAAGAGGACTTAATGGGGACCCCATTGCTAGACCTTCTCTTTGTAAATAGAATTGGTTGTCAAACCGAAAATAGTTCTGTTTCATACAAAGAGAAGTCAAATTTAGAAGATCTTTTGTTTCCCCGGGATGTAGACGACGTTTATTAAAATGATCTGCGAGTATACGCAAACAGTCTTGTGGGGGGACATTTGTAAAAAGACTCTCAACGTCTAAAGATAATAGAATGGATTTGGGGTGTAAATGAATATCTTTAATTTTAGAAATGAGATCTAAACTGTTTTTAAGACTATAATTTGGACTGAAACCAGATTTCTCCCGAAGGAGGAAATTTAATTTCTTAGCTAGGGAATAGGCTGGGGCACCGATGTATGAGACAACTGGACGCATAGGTACGTTTTCCTTATGAATTTTTGGTAGACCGTATAAAATAGGTGCTCTGGGATTCATTGGAACAAGACCATCCCGGGAAATATTGGGACTGGGAAAAACGTAGGAAGCATTCTGTATGGATTCTTTAATGATTTATATTTTGCATGCGGATCTTAGCAAAGTAACTTACTTTTCTTCATCCTAGTGTTTTTGTAAAGTGCGAAGCCAGAGAAGTTTTCTGACACAGCCCATTATTATTTTTATACGAAAGAGGGCGAACGGGCTAGCGGTTCACCTGATAGTAAGTGATTACCGCCGTCCATGAATATGATTTACTGTTTACCGGCATTTCATTAAGTCTGACTCAAATTTTGTAACAATAAATATTTTAAAAACAAATGCAGCAAATACACCGTAATTTTTAAGCCGTTCCGGAAGAAGAAAATACCGAGACAGAATCAATAGTAGAATCGATTACTGGAGTTTAATCTTACTGAAAATGAATATAACTGTGTTTAATTACATGGATAAAAAATAAAAGTTGACCTACAGTTTTTCGAATATAAGCTTAGTACTGTCGCAGTGTTATAGTGGGACCGCACACGCACCGGCCGAGTTCAATAGCCCGTGCGAATCAGCTGATACCTACCCTACACTAACACAACGCTCGGGTCGGACACGATATACCTTTCTGCGTACGTTTTATCATAAATATTTATTGAGAACTAAATTGGTAAGTTTTTAATAATTAAATACATTTAGATTTGTTTGATTATTAAAAGATGCGTCAGACTAGGAATATTTCGAAGTCGTGAGTGCGTTTACAGAAAATTTCCAGAACCGAAAATTAAAAATTTATGTCTTTACAAAAACGTTGGCTCCGGCTGGGATTTAAACCCAGGGTCCGCGTCATAGTATTCGCAGTAGAACGTGTTCCACTAGACTACGCAGTCGTCACGTAACTGAGTATTTACTCCAATTTTCTCTTCTTTCTTACACAAATTCAGGATCGTCGGAAATACTTTATTTTGTGTTTTCTGAGATAGCTACTTTCTTGACAAAAGAACATAGGATAAACTGAAAGTGTCAAGTGCACTTTTTAGTATTCTGTTTTTTTTTTTAAAAACTATGATATACTCTAGGATTTCTCTTATATCAGGCACAAACACCCATACCCAGTACAATTATCTGTAAGCAATACAAATATTTGTCTCGTGCGGGAATCGAACCCGCAACCCATAAGCCAATCATTTATCCTCGGCGTCCACATAACCGCCCAAAAAAATGGAACTGTTTGGAAAACCTAACAGTTTCGTTTTTCACAAGGTTATTTGCCAAATAATTTACACTACCCTGTATCGGAGCAATTGCTTCAATTATGTCAACCTTACTCGATATACAAAAGTGTTTATTACATTATCTTTTACATTTTGTGTAAGTTTTTACTTTCATATTACATGTAACAGCCTAAATTTGTAACATTAGTTCTCCTACTTGAATACACTTACTACAGACTTATTTTCTTTACGAAAATTCCGTAACACAAGAGCGACAACACGCTGAACATCCAAGGTCAAATTCAGTGCGACGTTTTGAATGTGAGAAACGAGTTCGGCGAGACGTTTAATATGACGCGAAAAGTACGCAAAATATGTACTTAGACAGAAAGAGAAAAAGAAAGAACTATGTAACAAATCCGAACGTCACGAGACCAGCGGGCAAGAAACATACGAAAATGTTAAATAATCAATGTGGAATAAAAAAGTCAAATCAAATTTTAAGAATAATATTATGTATTCTCAAAAAAGGTATTTTACAAATAAGCGTATTTTACAATCCGTATTGGCCTCGTCTGTAAAACACTAATGGTAAAGTGCCTCTGGAATCTTGATATATGCGACTTACTGTGCTACGTTATTCAACACTTTGTAAAAATAATTAGATAAATGGCATTTCAAATCTACCGTAGTTTTTTTTTTATAAAAGGTGTAACAAAATTTAAACTATAGGTACCTTGGAGAAATACTTTTTTTAAATAAAAAAATAAATAAAATATCTACGTACTATAAATATTTATCTGGTACAAATAATTTCATTTAACAAACTTTCGAAATTTGTACACAATACAACCATTCCCGAAAACCAACAATTTGTGTTTTGCACAAATGTTGCCACCCGCTGGGATTCGAACCCAGGACCCGCGGCGTAGAAGTCAGGTACGTTAACCACTAGGCCACGCGAAAATAAATCCCGTGCTTTCTTTATTGTTCTGAAAGCGAAGATAAACTATAAACTTTAATTGTTTAAAAAAAATTAGATCTGTTTTTATTTCAAAAAGAATCGTATCTTAAAACAGAGAAGTCATAATAAAAAAATTGCTTTTAGCAAGATCAGTAGTGTATACGCTCGTCTATCTTCAATATTGAAATTGGTTTCTAAATTAAAGAAGAACATTTCAACTATTCTTTGTTAATAATTTTAAATTACGATTTTACATGAGAAGAAACAAACCGGTTTATACCGGCCTAGTCTGACGACAAGCCCCGCGAGTGTTTAAGAGTGTGATGAGAGCAATTAGTCCTATTAATTGATCGTAATACAAATTAAATTATTATTTTTACAATAAAGTTTTCACTGTCTGTACGAATAATGTCATTTACGCATTTACTCGTTCTAAATAATCAGAAAACTTACTTTCAAAACTGCACTAAATAAAATAAAATGGCGAATTATTAAAACATTATTTTTGTTTAATTATCCATGAAAAGTAAAACAGATATTCGTTTGTTTATAAATAATAAAACATTCATGATATCATTAACAAAAGAACAATATTTTAACAAACTATTAAGTTACAAAATTGCAAATTTACAATATTTATAAATATTATAGTTATTTGACTGTTCACGGAGCCGCTTGTAGATGGCACTGTTGCAGTATATTGCAACATTCTGGTTGGACTAAATATAACTATTTATGCCACTGTTAGGTCTAGACAACATACTTCTGTTTAAGTTTACAGTGAGCTCAATGCCCATACAAAAAATATTGGCTCCTCTACATGTATATTCATTCTACATTGAATCTTGTCAGATACGTATATTATTATGTTACGAAAAGTTTTGAAATAGTTTGCTAAGATGGCGCTTACGTTAATTAATTTTTCGTTTTATGCGTATTCATTTCACTTTAAATGAAATCGATTCCTATGGAGTAAACTCCAAAAATAAAACAAATATTCAGATAATTTTTAATAATAAAATATTATTTCATTATTTTATTTTTATCAAATAAAATTATTCTAGCTATCGAAACAGTGGTTTTTGGTAAAAACGTTAGGTAGAATTTTAGTAATAATATCGGTTAATTATTTTATGCGTAATTAAAAATTGTAATAAACCATTTACACTATTTACAACTGATTGGAATTGAAATTAACAAAATAAATATTTAGTTAAGTGCATACCTGAATTGTAATAACTGTGCAAACTGCTTTCTGTTTGGTTGTAAACATAAACGAGCACGTTTTCGCAAGGTTTCTTTCAAATGATTTATTCACACTCACAGTATCACATCACCTTTTATCACTTTTAGCATCCACAATATGCCGTTTAATTGACTAAATTCCGCGCTTCTTCCGTATACACAAGTATTTTTATTTTTATTTAAGTATTATCACAAATAAAAGTGCATCGAAGAACAAATACGATTAATAAAAAGAAATAATGAACATAAGCACTAACTGTGCATTAAAAAGTTCAGAGCTCACACGTGACTAAGTCACTTATTTACCTATTTTTTGCATTTTGCTGTTTTACGTTAAAGGTGGCGGGGAGTGACTTCGCCTCCAATAGCATCGTGGACAACGCGTGAAACGAAAATGTTTTAAACAGGGCTGTTTCAAAAAAGATTTTTAATTATTATAATAATTTTTATCACTGCTGCTTTTATTAATCTGAATTTATTTTTAATATTGCCAAAAGATTCATTGGATCGGGTATATTAAAGTAAAAGCTGTGACCGAACATAAAAAATTCATAGTTTATTTTGATCTCTTTAACGTCCCATATATTTTTTTCGAATCATCTGAATAAATAAACTGCGGTTGCCATCCCACCTACCAAGCGTGGCAACTATAGCAAAATCCTTCCAAAATGAGAGCTACAAACTTGTGGCAATCTGAGGGGGAGGCCTATGTTCAACAGTGGACTAGTGATAGGCTGATATGATGATGATGATGACATTTTTTTTAAATTTTGAAAACGTCCATTATCATATTGCTTATCTTCTGACTACTTTTATATTCATAAGAATAAACGTACAACTGCATGGCCCGAATTATCATATACAATTGCTAGTTTCTCCTTACGTTGGAATACATTTACTTTCGACTCATATTTCCGTTACGATAATTGTAAAACGCGGATACGATAATGTTCGTGAAATATTTAGGTAAAGCGAGCCACCCAATGTGCAGTTGCAATTATTGCACTGCATCTACGCTTACGTTAGCTCGTCCTAAAAAAATCTTTTTCGCTCGAGCTAACGTAGATGCACAAAACCGTTTTCGTTTAATGTTTTGTCATGTTTAATTAAATTTCGAAACGACACAGCCCTAGGGCTGTGACGTTTCGAAATTTCGACGTTTCGACTTGGCGGCCGGGAGGGGATATACAACAGCGCTATACGTCGCAGTTCTCAGTGTTGCCAACTTAGGGGTTTTCCTTCCAGATGGGGAAGAAAATATAGTTTTATAAATGTAATGTGAAATGTTAATAAAATGTATGATTTAAAAAAATACAGCGAGGCTGAGAAGGATTCTATTGTAATGGAAGAAATATTATTAACACACACACAATGTACATTTAATTTTTAATGACAATCAGTGATATGATTATTATTCTTATTACATTTTTTTTTATTATTGTTTTCTAGGATTTATACTAATGGAATTATTTATTATTTAATACTAAGTAATTCTATTGTAATAATAACCATTGATGAATATTTTGATACTACTTTTACTGTTATGCTCTATCGACAACTTTTTTGTTTAATTTAAAAACTGGCATACAAAAACTAAATAGTAGACAGACGTTTGTCTACTATTTAGTACACTGCCGACATACACTTAGTTTATGTTTTTCAAATGTTTAGTTTAGGGAGTTTTTAATGTCTTTAAGGGTAAAAAAATTCATGTGTTGGCGAGAGTGACAGTGCTTTAGTTGGTTGGTCTATGTGGTCGGTCGTCACCTATAGTCTAAGGTCATTTGGTCGCGCTTCTGTTGTTGAATTATCGCGAAGAAAATAAGTCGTAAAGTGTATTCTATCTAACGTCACAATATCTAACAATGGTACAGGTATACGATGTTGCTTACAAGAACCATTTGACTGTAGGTTTATTCTCATGAACAATAAATTCGTAGTGTTACGCATTATGATCGTGAATGTGTTTAAAACTGATAAAAATCCAGAAGCCAGTTTAATAAGCCGTGTACGTGTGTGTCGTGCAAAATGAACTGTATTTCGCAGATTATTTTGTAACTTCGTAAATAATGTTATGCCATGAGTATCGTCCGGCAGAGGCTATCCCAGGTACGAATAGAGTATTTTTATTCAGTGTAGATTATTGACGTAGTACTTATTAAACGTATTTTTTTAAATTGAAGTGGTTCGCAAACTTCTTCAGTTTTATGTGGCAGAATAAAACCCATGGGGCCTTTATTGTAATAATTTTATAAAGTACGAAACGGCGTATGAAAATCTGCCACCCAGTCTCATTTGGTAGGTATGGTAAGTGTCATCCAAGGGAAATACTGAAAAATCTTGGACGTCCGGCCAGATGGCGGATTAACCATGTCGAAAAATGTCCGAAAATTCACGATCTTCAACGCTTTTTTTCTCCGATAGCCTTTACTTCGTCGCTTATGCGTTCGTAAGGACATTGACCTATCGACTGTGATCGTAATTACCTATAGACGGGAGCTACCGCAAGTTGCCGGTTCTTTTAAAAACACGTGATTAATTTTAATTTACCAAAAAAAAGTAAATATTAAAATCTAAAAACTGATACTACCAATCGTTTCTGTAACTGAAACTGTACTAATTTTCTTCGTTTCCAGAACGATGTAAAAATTACGGTGTATATTAAATGGGCTATAAAATCAACTTTAGAGCAGCATATTCTAACATTTATTGTTGATTAATTTCGATATTTTTGTTTACCATATGTAGCTTACCAACTTACTATATCGTATTTGTCAACAGAATACATTTTTTGCTGACCATAACGTAAATATTGTGTCAACAGAATAAACGAAAGCCTATTATAATTGACAACACTGCGGGCTATATTGAAGTTATTAAAACAATGGATCTCGTAAAAAGCGAGTAAGGAATTAAACTGCACTGTGCACCCAACAGCGCATGGTGGTGATGTGCTCACCACCTATCACATCAAGTGCATTATATTGTTTTGGTGAAACGTGGATTGTGGCAGTCATCTGTTAATGCAATGAGTGCCCAGTCTCTGACTACCCCTTATGGGATACAGTCGTGATCTTATGTATGTATGTATGTTTGTCGCTGCTCTAAAATATTTGCTATTAATTTTAATTATTTTTGCGTCATTTACTACTATTAAAGTAATAAGTGGCAACCGCAGTACTTGTCGCTTTTTGCACCATCTGACTCTGCTCCCCGTGAGTGGTGCATATTTGCGGTCTGACATTTTTAAACATGGTTATTCGGCCATTTTTTGGGAAACCATGACATTGTGCCTTCTTCGACTTTTGCGATTCCTTGGGGATGAGATAGAGCAGCTTTGTTTCTTTCGCCGCCACCAAGCGGCATAAAACCAGGAGATGGGCAGAAGCGTCTTCCTGGAACACCAAAACAAACAAACTGCGGTTGCCAACCCGCCTGCCAAGCGTGGCAACTGTGGCAAAATCACCACCAATGAGAGCTACAAAGAAACGGCCCCTAGTCTCCGGCGGCCCCGCTAGTCGTGGCTACGGTAGCAGTCATGGTAACGGCGGGGCAGGGTTGCGAAGAATCTCCGGAGGAGGAGATCTTGCTACCACCCACGACGACTGGACCTGGCAACATACAACGCACGCACGCTGAGGACCGACGAGAGGATCCTGGAGTTGGAAGAAGAGGTGAACAAGTTACGATGGGATGTTATAGGGTTATCTGAAGTCCGAAGACAGGGGGAGGGCACGATAATCCTCAAATCCGGTAACTTGTTCTACCACCGGGAGGGCGACCATCTGTCCCAAGGAGGAGTTGGGTTTATCGTCCACAAGTCTCTCATTAACAACGTTGTCAAGATCAGGAGTGTGTCGACTAGGGTTGCGTACCTTATACTCAGAATAACCAAACGGTATTCGCTGAAGGTCATACAGGTATACGCACCTACTTCGGCACACCTTGATGATGAGGTGGAGGTAATGTATGAAGGAATGTATGGCTTTTGAGATATCCTCAAAAGCCATACATTCCTCCAAAACTCACTACACGGTGTTGATGGGAGATTTTAACGCAAAGCTGGGCATGAAGAAAGACGATGAGCTGGTAGTGGGGCAATTTGGAATAGGGCACCGAAACCAAAGGGGCAACAGCTGGCCGACTTTATGGAGAAGGAGGGACTCTTTATGATGAACTCCTTCTTCCAAAAGCGGCCCCACAGAAAGTGGACCTGGATGAGCCCGGACGGTTCCACTAAAAATGAGATCGACTTCATCATGACGACCAAACGACAGCTGTTCAATGATGTCTCTGTGATCGCTAGGGTGAAAACCGGCAGTGATCACCGAATGGTAAGAGGCACATTGAACTTGAACGTAAAGCTGGAGAGGTCTCGTCTGGTGAAGTCTACACTCCGTCCATCACGTGCCCTTGTCCAAAATCTCGAGAGCTACCAGCTCGAATTGCATAATTGCTTTCAGCGCCTAGATGATTGCGTTACAGTGGACGATTTAAACGAGAGGCTCGTGGAAACTGTCCAGGCGGTGGGGGCAAAGTTTTGCAAGACCCGCCGCAAAAAGAAGATCCAGAAGCTCTCCGATCACACTCTCAGTCTCATGGAGGCCAGGCGTGAAATGAAGCTACAGTCCTCAACTGACGCGTCAGCATATCGGCAACTTAACAGACAGATCTCCCAATGTATGCGGCGAGACCTACGCAACTTCAATACACTTCGTATTGAAGAAGCGATAGAGCGAAACCAAGGCTCCAAGGTATTTGCCAGGGATCTGCCTGCCGGGAAGAGGCAACTGACAAAGTTGAGGACCGAGAGCGGTGGCGTCATTTCCGCTGGACCAGAGATTGTAAGTGAGATCGAGAGATTCTATGGGCAGCTGTACACATCGTCGTTGGAGCCACATACAAGTGTGAGTTACGACCCAAGAGCCAAACTCGTCCGGCACTATTCCGACGATATCCCGGACGTCAGTCTGAGCGAGATTAGTAACGCTCTCAAACAGCTCAAGAATGGCAAAGCGCCGGGTGAGGACGGAATTACAGCGGAGCTTCTGAAAGCGGGTGGAAAACCGGTACTTTTAGTCCTTCAGAGGCTCTTTAATTCCGTCATCCACGGCGGCGCTACGCCGGAAGCGAGGAGCAGAAGCGTGGTTGTCCTGTTCTTCAAGAAGGGAGATAACGCCCTCTTGAAGAACTATAGACCGATATCGCTTCTGAACCGCGTCTATGTGCTGTTTTCGAGAGTCATTACGAATCGTCTCGCAAGCAGACTTGACGACTTCCAGCCTCCCGAACAAGCCGGATTCCGAAAAGGCTTTAGTACCATAGACCACATACATACCCTTCGCCAGATTGTACAAAAGACCGAAGAGTACAATCTCCCGCTACGTCTGGCGTATGTGGACTATGAAAAAGCCTTTGATTCCGTCGAAACTTGGGCGGTGCTACAGTCACTTCAGCGGTGCCGAATTGACTGTCGGTATATCGAAGTGCTGCAGTGTTTGTACAATAAGGCTACGATGGCTATCCGAGTACAGAACCAGAGTACGAAACCGATCCAATTGCAGAAAGGTGTAAGACAGGGTGATGTTATATCCCCGAAACTCTTCACCGCTGCATTGGAAGATGTCTTCAAGCTACTGAACTGGAAAGGATACGGCATTAACATCAATGGCGAATACATCACTCACCTTCGATTTGCCGACGAGTCATAATGGCAGAATCGCTGGAGGAGCTTGGCACTATGCTCAATGACCTCAATAGTGTCTCCCAACGGGTAGGTCTTAAGATGAACATGGACAAGACGAAGATCATGTCTAACGTCCATGTCACACCTATACCGGTTGTTGTTGGGAACACTATGCTCGAAGTTGTTGACGAATATGTATACCTAGGACAGATTGTCCGACTAGGTAGGTCCAACTTCGACCAAGAGGTCAATCGACGAATCCAACTCGGCTGGGCAGCGTTCGGGAAACTACGTCACATCTTCTCGTCGAGTATACCTCAGTGTCTCAAAAGCAAAGTTTACAACCAGTGCGTGTTGCCAGTGATGACATACGGAACCGAGACGTGGTCCTTCACTGCGGGCCGCTTGAGGAAGCTCAGAGTCAGCAGTGTAGGGCGCCCCCCCCCCCCCACTAGATGGAGCGACGACCTGCGCGATTTTGCGGGAAGTCGATGGATGCAGGTGGCTCAGGACCGTGCTTTGTGGCAATCTATGGGGGAGGCCTATGTTCAACAGTGGACTAAGATAGGCTGAAATGATGATGATGATGATGAAGCGGCATTCGGCACCAACATACCATATATGGTAATAATAACTGGACCCTGTTAAGCAATAATATGTCAACCCACATTCTCGTCATTTTAAGTAAATCGTGCTCTAATTTGAATTTTTTGTAGTAGTGTATATAGATATGTGTCGAGAGTTTTTTCGATATTTTTGATAGTAAAATGTTTTAAATCAGATGTAACGCTTTGAAAAACGTAGTCAGCCTTCTAAACGAGCGATTAGCAACAAAAACCTCATTTTTGGCATTTTTGTGGGTTGATTATTGCTTAACAGCATCCAACTATAATTCTATCTATCACGAATAATTCGAACTTCTACTATTCTTCTTCTATAATTCGAACTGGTGGTAGGATTCCTATGCAGTAATCCGTCTAGTTAGGTACCACCCCAGGGCCAGTTATTCTGCCGTGAAGCAGTAGTGTGCAAGCATTACTGTGTTTCGGTCTGAAGGGCACTGAGAGCTTGCGTAGTCACTGGGCATATGAGACTTAAGAACTTATGTCTCAGGTGACGGGCGCAGTGTGGCGCTACACAGAAATATTCTGAGTAACACAGCATCTGTTATGGGCAAACGTTGCACTTACCATCAGGTGAACGTTTTGCTCGTCTCGACACTTTATCAAATAAAAAAAAAACACAATTTGATAGAACTTCAATCAAAACAACCGAATCTTGTTTATTTCACCAAATTAGTTACCGAAATTCTAAACCTTCGTGAAACTTTTTTTTGCTATAGTGAAATAAAACGGCTATTAATGAAAACAGGACGCTAAAGAAGAATGAATTTATATTGCTCATCGCGTATTTTATTATTATCAACAACAGATCGAAGCCTAATTATCCACATCGTTGAGTTTATAAACGAGTCCTACATTTTATGCTCTTCTTCATATGATGCTATTTTTATGTTATAAGTTATGACATATAAATTACAATTATCATTTTATATTTATATTTCTGTACGATTTCGGTATATTTTTTTTATTTAGGACCATCAAGCAATAATTATCCGACTTTAAAAAAAGAGGTTTTCAATTCTATTGATTTTTTTTATTTGTCTGTTACATATAAACAACATAAGTTATCTTCGCCAATTGTGAACTGATTTCAATAATTCATATAAATTTGTTTAAGTCCTGATGATCGGATCCATGAGAAAATTATGAAATTCTTAATGAGCATGAGCATGTTCGAAGCTGCTGCATTGAAGTCGGTTTTTTGATTAAATACTTTTTGTTCTGTCTTTGGTGTAAGAAAAGTAAGTTATGGTACGAGTGATTTTTTTTAGTGTTTATCCAAAAATGACGAGAATAATAATATTCCGTCTAGAGGATTTTTTTTTATTGGAGAAAGAGACGAGACGAACAAAAGGTTCACCTGAAATTAAGTGCAACGTCGGTCCATAGCAACCCTAAATACTTACGTAGCCTTACGGATACCACATCAATGTGATTTTGAAAATTTAGTTTATTGTCAATTAGAATACCTAAATATTTTATACATTTAGTACTTTGAAGTCTTGGGTAAGTGCAGCCATAAACGCATGAATGCGAAATATGCGATATAATGTTATATGAGGAGGTGTCAGAGTCAGTATTTCTTAATTTAGTTTTCTCTGTATTTATGGTCAGAATATTTTAGTTTAACCACTCAGTAACCTGAGTGAAACCCTCCTGTGCGTTCTCGAAAACATCTTTTTTGAGTCTCCACTAAAAATCAGAACTGTGTCATCAGCATAGGTTATAATTTTCCCGCGTTTGAGTTCTAACTGACAAAGATCATTAATGTAAATTAAGAATAACGTGGGACCCAGTATGCTCCTCTGGGGGATGCCAAAACATATGGGCAACTCCTTACTGGTGTTCTCAACTTTTACACATTGTGTACGATTCAAAAGATAGTCTACACACAGTTTAAACTGTAAACCCCTAACACCTATGTGTTCCAGTTTCCTAATTAGCAGAGGGAAAGAGACGGTGTCAAAGGCTTTAGCCAGATCTAGGAAAATAGCCACTGTTTTCTTTTTTGTGATGTAGATAATAATTCGACTGCACTCGTTTCGGATTTTTTAGAATAAGTTATTTCTTTAATAGCATGCCAGAGTTTTTGTTGTTATTTTTTACTTTTCAAAGCTTCGTTTTCTCGTAATTTCGTTGTAATTTTTTTAGAAGATTGGAACAAAAATGTCTATATCTTTTGAACGTAGTTTGCAGGATTTCATTTGTTGGTTCTCTTTTGTATTTTTTATATAGATTATCACGGTTTCTTAAGCATTTTAAAATACCTGGTGTTATCCATGGCTTTAAAATTTGTTTACGTCGTGTGATTTTGATAATTTTAGTGTTTGCACTTTTAGGTTACGCAGTTTTTCAACAAGAAATACGGTAGCTATGTTTGCATCTGTGATAGTGTATATAGGATCAAATAAATTTTTTTAATGTCTTTCTCAATATTTGCATCATCAATACGATTAAAAAAAAATCGGTTTATATTTAAATTTTAGATTAAAATCAAGACAGAGAACAACACTATCATGGTCTATTAAACATGTTTGTAGCACAAGACAGCGAGCTGAAAGTTTAGTCTTAAATAAATAAATAAATTATCTAAACAAGTTTTACTGTGTTGGTAGTGTATGTGCCGGTAGGATTCCGTGAAACGCTAAAATGTCTTAATATGCGGACATGTTGATATCGTTACTATTTTCACTAATATCTATATTGATATCTCCTAATATAATAATGTTCTTTATTGACGAGTAGTTTAGAAGTAAATTATTTAAAGACTGAAGAAAAATCGTAACATTTTTGTATCCTGGTGGACGATAAATAGCAATCACTATGGTATCACAGTCCAGCCTCAATGTTAAACAATTAGCATCTATAATAGTCGGTTCATTTATTGTCACTACTAGATCATTTCTATAATAGAATACTACACCTTCGTTTTGAGTAAAATTTTTTAGGTAAAAATATTATAAACCCATCTAAATTGGGTATATTGTGAGTGGATGGGAGCCAACACTCCGTAAGAACAATGCAGTCCCAATTAACCCCAGTTCTGAACAGAATTGGTAAGACGCCATCCATATTACATTTAATGCTTCTTATATTTTGTTGTATTATTTTAAACTTATTATCACCGTCAGATAATAAAGACTGGCATTCATCTACATCACATATCCGAGATTCAGCTATTTCAAAAAGATCAATTTCTTTATATTATTTAACTCATTGAATTTTACCAGCATGAAGGTCAAAGGGGTACAGTGCATAGGTGATTGAAAATAAGTTAGTATAAAGGGATATAGAGACAAAAATATATTGGTGCAGATTAATGTAGTTACATTGAGTGTGTGAAGTAGAAGCCGCGCAAAAGATGTAGTGGTTACAATGAGACATTCAATATTATACAGATTGTTTGAGTATAAAACATAGGAGAAACAATATTCTTGATGATACCAAGACATAAAGAGGCAATGTCCAACGTTGATTGATGTGTAGTGATATTTTGTATGTGTAAGATAAAGGATATGGGGCAGAAAAATCTAGTGTCGTTGTATACAAACCAAACTTCAAAATTAACTAAATGGCAAAAATTCACAAGATATAATAAAAGTAAAAATGATAACGGGCTACTAAGTAGTCACGTGGACTTTTTAAGTTTTTCGAGATCTTCTTCAGTGGCGATGAGAATTCGCGGCGTATCACTTCCACGTCATATATATGCTTTTCCGTATGTTGTCCAGCAACGATCGTAATTATTATTTTTGACAAACTCTCTGGTAAGGTAATAAATCCGTTTTGCTTTGGTAGTTAAAATTCAGAAATGTAGATAGTTTTTGCGGGTTCATTAATCTTCAAGGTACTCGAACTTAGGCGTTGGTTAGGGTTTTTTTGTTATAGGTATGTAAAGATTTAATAAAACTTTCCTTCTTCACAACCGAGTTCAACTCCAGAACAACTGGGCCATCATTCTTGTCTTTCAGTTTCATACGGAAAACATCTCGAATGTCGGAATTCTGTACATTCACCTTAATCAATGAGCCAATGTTTTTTACTAGATCGGTTAATGTTCCTTTGCTTTCCGGATTAAGTTTGGGTATATTTCTTAGTTCAACTGCGGTGGCTCGAGAGTTTTTTTCAAACTGTTCTAATTTTGAAAAAAACTGGGTAATTGGGTAATACGTCGTTTATAATCATTATTTTCTTGCTTGATTTTTTTTCATACTTTCTAGGATTTCATCATATTTTTGTGAGATAAACTCCATAGATCTCTTTATCTCACTATTTTGTACCCGAATTTCTTCCATGTTATTTTTTAGAGACTGGAATTTAGATTCATGGTTTCTTAATTCTGCCATCATTGTGCTAATATGGTCAGCTGGCTCACCCATTCTTCTTGTAAATCGTTTGGTTATGTTCAAATCGGATTGGTCAAGATCCTCCGCAACATAAAGTGCTGGATCTGATCCATGATGCAGAGGAGTATTTTTTTGTAATCCTCTGTTTGGAGGTGTACGTGAAAGAGCCATTTCGTTTGTTGTTTTTGTATTATATATTAATTTATTTATTTAAGACCTCTACATATATGTAAGTAGTTTTTAAATTATAATTCACTTGGTATATTCTACTTGTACCATTCACCGAAATTATAACCGCTACCCGTTGACGCTTATGAATCGTGGCATGCGAAGAAAGCACTTACAGTTGCAATTTCGATGACGTCTGCGCCTAAGCGAATATTTTGTCTTGCTCTTCGTCGTTGTGTCGTCACAGCTCCCCACTAACTCATTGCTGCACTTATTTATGCACGCCTAGTACTTTATTGAATTTACGTTAAATGTTTTTCGTAATTTATTTAAAATTTACGGACGGACGACAATAACGAAAAATAAGTTAAGAAGTGAGTTACCTACATATATTTTGGATTGATAGACTCAATATCAATCGATTCTTGGGTTTGCAGAACGGCAATTGGTAACAAGTTCATCTCCCTTTTACCTTCAAACCAGCCGCCACATACCATTACATTCCTACGGCTACCCCTATATGTGTATAGTATGTACTAATGATGTCCTCCTGGCCGATTTTCGACCACGGCGACAACTTTCAAATGTAGTCGGAACCTACCAACTGCTCCAGAAATATTATAATACCACAAGTATCTGGGCAAACACGGAGGCTTTCACTTTTCCCACTACACACGCCCGATGTAACGCTCATGCGATAGGATCGGAGGTAGACTAGGATGCAGTGTCAAAAACACAGGGACAATCATAACAAAACCAGACCCGAAAACGAACAATTTGTGTTTTTGCACAAAAGTTGGCTTCGGCGTAGAAGTTAGGTACCGTAAACACTAGGCCACGCGGTCGTAAAATGTACTAATATGTACACCTTTTAAAGATACCAACACGATTTTCAAGCGTACGTTTGCGGCAAATAAAATAATTTGACTCAGATTTTGTAGGAAAAATTAAGTTTACCAACCACAAAGATAACCGTGCCGTTATGAAATAAATACTAATTAAATCTCAATTTTTAGGTTTCTATCTCTCCTAGAAGTACATTAGAATTTTGATGATCGGTGAGTGAGACAGTGACTAAAAAAAATTTACTTGTGATTGATTTCGTAAAGTGTATTTGATAAACTAGCATGACTGTGCCCCCAGATATAATTACATTAAAATATTCAGCATCAAACACCGAATTAGGTGTACGTGGTAATTAGTTAGGTAAAAGTGAAAAGAATGAGATACGTCTGTACATTATCAATCCCTTGTAAAATAGAAAGCCTGTAATAATGTATGGCCAACAGAATGAACTTTATCCAGAGGCAATTTACCCTAAGCCTATTACGTCATTAAAGGATATATTATTTGGTGTTATGGATATAAAAATAATTAATAAGTTAAAGCTAATATTTCATTCAAACATTTTGAATATATTTATTTTAAAGAATTTTTTTATTCAACATTTTTTACTACTTAAAAAAACTATTGAGCTAACGACATCCACGGGACGAAAAGGAATGGTTGGATTCTCTTACGCCGACAACATACGGTGAATAAGATATTATCAGTATGTTCATTAAAAGAGCAAATTATTAAACATATCAATTTTATTAGTTTAATCATCAAATTATAATACGTGAAATTTTACGAATAAAATAATAACATACCATCTATAGTTTGGCTGTAGTTGTTTGGTTGTAGAATTCCTATGCAGGAATCCGTCTAAGTAGGTAGCACCCAAGAGCCAGTTAATCTGCCGTGAAGCTGAGACCTAGTGTAATCACAGGGCATATGAGACTTAAGAACTGATGTCTCAGGGTGACGGGCGCAGTGTGGTGTCACACAGAAATGTTCTGGGTGACGTAGCATTTGTAATGGGCAAAGCTGCACTTACTTACGTTTACTTTATGCTCGTCTCGTGAATTTTTCCAATAATATAAAAAAGTTAACACTTTTGGTTATCTAAATAAAATATTTAAACTTGAATTATTAAATTTTAAATTAAAAAAACAGCGATCTTTACGTATTAAATTGAACATGGACTTTTACAATTCAATTCAACTTGGAAAAAGTTAGTTTTAAATTTTTACTTTCGAGTTTCTCATTTGCTGTCTTCTTCATGAATCTAAATAAAATTGAAATATTCAATTTGAGTTTAAGAAATGTAAATCAAACAGACGCTCGTGATGAATTGCTTAGCTCGAAAGTATAAGTTTTCCAGTAAATATTGTAGAAAATGTTTTATAATTTTCGTTGAGCATGAAGTTATATAGTACCATTATAATAATAACTCGAGGCTCTTATTTTTCAATGCTTTAATATATAATGTTATTTATAAATCGGTAATTAATATTAGTAGATAATATAAGTAACCAATAATATATAGGATAATTGTTCGTCTTCTATGCGTTCGCAAATCATTCATTCGATTGAGTTGAAACTTTGTAAAGTTGTGATAGGCATTTGCACGAAATTAAAAAAAAGAATCATTGGATTTATAATTTTTTGTACATGTTAATGTGTACGTTTTTTGTATATATTTATAGTACCTACTTTAAACAAATTAATTATTTATATCAATGAAAATGAAATGCTGTCCGTTGGTACGCGAATCACTTAAGAAAGGCTGGACCGATTTGGCTATATTTTTTAAATATTCGTAATAGTCAGAATAAGCCATAAAGGAAAGAAAGAATTGGAAAATTTGCCTGGAAAATTTAACATTTTTCTTTGGAATTTTTCTATAAATTCAAGACCATGACTCTTAATTCGAACGCAGGATATGCGTAATTCTTTTTAATTTTGTTTGCCATGGATAAGATATTTGTTTGATTTTTTTTTGTTCGTTATGTTCCCGGGATGGAAATAACTCAATTTAATGTTTTCAATTAAAATAACAAAAATTGGAAGATCAAGAAAAACAGCATAGATACAAACTTTTGTGGCAATCTATGGAAGAGGCCTATGTTCAGCAGTGGACTAGTGATAGGCTGAAATGATTATGATGATGATTCCTAGTTTATCATTTCTACAGATGAACCGAAAATAAAATAAAAAATATTTTTTTTAATCCCCTGTTTAATCCTGTACATTTTGTATTTATATTAGGTTTTGTCGTACTGGCCATTTTGATCTGAAATATATTCTCTTTGGTTAGGAATTCCAAATTCAAATTTATAAATCCATTAAGCTATACATCCATACATATCCATTAAGGTATACTTGAATTTCGAAAACAGTCATTCATTTGTTTTATCCTCATTAGTTTTTTCTTTGGCGTCGCTCATCTCGCACAATGGAAAACTTGAAATATCGCTTTATTTACGAGTACGAGTTCTACCGTGGCACCAGTGCTGCAGAAATAGCTCGAAAGATTAACGATGTGTATGGCGCAGGTGTCGCAAAAAACACGGTTCGTTTTTGGTTCCAACGTTTCCGGTCTGGAAATTTCGACCTTCAGAACAAGCTCCGTGTACGACCGGGGACCAATGTGGATAATGAAGAGTCAAAGGTTATTGTGGAAGCGGATCCACTTCAAACCACTTCAGAGTTAGCTGCAGGCTTCGCTATGGGTGATAAAACTGTTTAAATCCACTTGAAGCAAACAGGGAAAGAAAAAAAGCTTGAACGGCGAACGGTTGGTCACCTCATGAGTTGAGTGAAGCAAACCAGCAAACACGCGTCGACTGCTGCGTTACATTGCTCAACAGAGACAATAACGAAGGGATTTTAAATCGGGTCATTACCTGTGATGAAAAGTGGATCCTGGACGATAATCGGAGGTGCTCGTCGAATGGCTGGAGAACTAGCCAAATCCTGCTCCAAGCGAAAATTTACTCAGAAAAAGTTACTTGTGAATGTTTGGTGGACTAGTGCCGATGTCGCTCATTACAGCTTTCTAAAATCTGGTCAAATGATTACGGCAGATATCTATTGTCAGCAACTGCAAACCATGATGGAAGAACTATCTGCTAAACAACCGAGGCTGGTCAATCGCTCTAGGCCACTGCTGCTTCAAGACAACGCTAGACCTCACACTTCGCAACGGACGGCCGTTGAACTAGATGAGCTGTAATTGGAATGTCTGCGATATCCACCGTACTCCCCGCACCTTGCTCCAACAGATTACCATTTTTTCCGGAATTTGGATTTTTTTTTATTTTTTTATTGTATAAAGTGACGAAACGATCAAAACGTTCACCTGACGGTTAGTGCAACGTCCGCCCACAACAAATGCTGTGTCACCCAGAATATTTCTGTGTGACACCACACTGCGCCCGTCACCCTGATACATCAGTTCTTAAGTCTCAAATGCCCAGTGATTACGCTAGCTCACAGTGCCCTTCAAACCGAAACACAGTAATGCTTGCACACTACTGCTTCACGGCAGAATAACTGGCCCTGGGGTGGTACCTACCTAGACGGATTCCTGCATAGGAATCCTACCACCAATAATAATTTCTTAAAAGGAAAAAAATTCATCTCCAATGTGGCAGTCAAAACCGCCTTCATAGAGTTTATTGATTCTCGCCCCAATGTTTTTTTTAGTAAAGGGATCAATGAACTACCTATGAGACGGCAAAAGTGCATTGATAATAATGGTTCATACTTTGATTAATTAAGTATATTTTACAAAAAAAGACGTCTTTATATTCCTCCCATACAAAACGCCTATTTCATATGTAAGGACCTAATAGTATTTTTCTGTTTCCGGGGCAGATGTTGGCTGGCCACCTATTTTATGTTTAAAAAACTGTTTCAAGTTTAAAAAAAATGGGAATTTTTACGTAGAGGTGGCCTTTCATTTAAAACTTGACATCGCCGCAAGCAGCGAAATAAGTTGAATGCAGGGAAGCGTTGCCTATTAAGCTAGAGTTCTATGAAGATGCAAGAGAATTAAAAAAAATACTGAAATTTTTTCAACGCAAAATCAAACGATTTTAAAAAATTGAAGAAAGAGTTTTGGTACTTTGTATAGTTTAAATTTTAGAATGTCGGAGCACAAGCTGATGACGGTGACCAAGAAATTATTTTTCATGGGAAATAACGTATTTGCGTATTCCATTTCATCATTAAATATTATTTTTAAGAATAGAAATTTGAATTAATTACTTTGTAGAAGTTGATGAAATCGGCGAGATGTTTTCATTAAAGGGAAATGTAATCCTGCCTTGCTATGAATTCGTTATTAAATTACATCTTTATATTCAACAGTGCCTAAGATGTAATTTACATTTTTTGTTAACAAATACTTTTTGTATTGAGTTTAAATACAATAATGAAATTCAGTACATCGGTACATGAAACAAATTCAAATTCAGTAGATGAAACATCGGATTATTAATTAAGTAACTTTTGGAACCTAATAACTTAAATATTCATAATTTTATAAGATCAAGGAGACTGAATTTGTAAGAAATTTTGGATAAATTACGTTATATTTTAGTCACATATCTGCTAATTAAAATTGTAATTCTTAAGATTACCTTAAGTTATTAGATCATGTTGATTAAATTACTATTTATTGGTGGCAGGATTCCCATGCAGGAATCAGTCTAAGTAGGTACCACCCCATCTCATCCCGTGGGTGTCGTAAATGTCGACAAAGGGAAAATTAAAACCAGAAGGTTGGCAGCAGCATATTGCTGGAATATCTGAATAAATAAACTACGGTTCCCAAGCCGCCTGCCAATCGTGGCAACTATTGCAAAATCCCTCCAAAATGAGAGTGACAAACTTTTGTGATAATCTATGGGGGAGGCCTATGTTCAGCACTGGACTAGTGATAGGCTGAAACGATGATGAAAGCTTAGTTGTATATTTAAAAGACCAAACTAAATTTTTGGTCGGAAAGGTCATTTCGCGACAGTTGTGCTAAAAGATGGAAGGACAGTTACTGCAGAATGGTATGTCAATCGCTGTTTGCCTGTTGTCTTGGAAAAAATTCGACAGCAGCGCCCTCGGAGCAGGATCCTCCTTCACCACGACAATGCTTCAGCGCACTCCGCAAAACGGACTGTTGAATATTTGACTATGGCAGGTGTCGAGATAATGAGTCATCCGCCATACAATCCTGACCTGGCGCCCTGCGACTTTTATTTATTACCAAGAACTAAAGATAAAATTCGAGGTATTCGCTTTACGAGCTCTGAAGATGCGGTGAAAGCGTACGAAAATGCCATAGAAGAGACCCCTAAGGAAGAATGGGCCCACTACTTTTCTCAGTGGTTCCATCGAATGCGACGATGTGTACAGAGGAACGGAGATTACTTCGAAAAACAATAAAAGTATTGGCAACTTTCTACATTAAGCCGTTTATCATTTTCTAAATATTTTCAGTGTTACCTAGATATAATTTGAAATGACAACAACAGTCTTTATAAATAAGTATATCGTCTCACATACGAGTATAACGTGTGCTGAAATATTGACATTGAAATCTGTCTTAATTTCTGATAGGTTGTGCACTTACAAATAGAAGTAGGTAATAAAAACAATATTAAAAAAATAACCGAGTTTAAGAGATTTCTCGTTTTAGGTGACAACACGTAGATTACTTATTTACTTATACACCGTAATTTTTACATCGTTCTGGAAACGAAGAAAATTAGTACAGTTTCAGTTACAGAAACGATTGGTAGTATCAGTTTATAGATTTTAATATTTACTTTTTTTTGGTAAATTAAAATTAATCACGTGTTTTTAAAAGAACCGACAACTTGCGGTAGCTCCCGTCTACGTACCTATAGATGTACGGTAGCGTACGTCTATAGGTAATTACGATCACAGTCGATAGGTCAATGTCCTTACGAACGCATAAGCGACGAAGTAAAGGCTATCGGAGAAAAAAAGCGTTTAAGATCGTGAATTTTCTGACATTTTTCGACATGGTTAATCCGCCATCTGGCCGGACGTCCAAGATTTTTCAATATTTCCCTTGGATGACACTTACCATACCTACTAAATGAGACTGGGTGGCAGATTTTCATACGCCGTTTCGTACTTTATAAAATTATTACAATAAAGGCCCCATGGGTTTTATTCTGGCACATAAAACTGAAGAAGTTTGCGAACCACTTCAATTTAAAAAAATACGTTTAATAAGTACTACGTCAATAATCTACACTGAATAAAAATACTCTATTCGTACCTGGGATAGCCTCTGCCGGACGATACTCATTGCATAACATTATTTACGAAGTTCCAAATAAACTGCGAAATACAGTCCATTTTGCACGACACACACGTATACGGCTTATTAAACTGGCTTCTGGATTTTTTTCAGTTTTAAACACATTCACGATCATAATGCGTAACACCTTACGAATTTATTGTTCATGAGAATAAACCTACTGTCAAATGGTTCTTGTTAGCAACATCGTATACCTGTACCATTGTTAGATATTGTGATAGAATACGTTAGATAGAATACACTTTACGACTTCTTTTCTTCGCGATAATTCAACAACAGAAGCGCGACCAAATTACCTTAGACTTATAGGTGACGACCGACCACATAGACCAACCAACTAAAGCACTGTCACTGTCGCCAACACATGAATTTTTTTACCCTTAAAGACATTAAAAACTCCCTAAACTAAACATTTGAAAAACATAAACTAAGTGTATGTCGTCAGTGTAGACGTTTGTCTACTATTTAGTTTTTGTATGCCAGTTTTTAAATTAAACAAAAAAGTTGTCGATAGGGCATAACAGTAAAAGTAGTATCAAAATATTCATCAATGGTTATTATTACAATACAATTACTTAGTATTGAATAATCAATAATTCCATTAGTATAAATCCTAGAAAACAATAATTAAAAAAATGTAATAAGAATAATAATCATATCACTGATTGTCATTAAAAGTTAAATGTACATTGTGTATGTGTTAATAATATTTCTTCCATTACAATAGAATCCTTCTCAGCCTCGCTGTATTTTTTTAAATCATACATTTTATAAACATTTCCCATTACATTTATAAAACCATATTTTCTTCCCCATCTGGAAGGAAAACCCCTAAGTTGGCAACACTGAGTACTGCGACGTTTAACGCTGTTGTATATCCCCTCCCGGCCGCCAAGTCGAAACGTCGAAATTTCGAAACGTCACAGCCCTAGGGCTGTGTCGTTTCGAAATTTAATTAAACATGACACAACATTAAACAAAAACGGTTTTGTGCATCTACGTTAGCTCGAGCGAAAATGATTTTTTTCGCACGAGCTAACGTAAGCGTAGATGCAGTGCAATAATTGCAACTGCACATTGGGTGGCTCGCTTTACCTAAATATTTCACGAACGTTATCGTATCCGCGTTTTTCAATTATCGTAACGGAAATATGAGTCGAAAGTAAATGTATTCCAACGTAAGGAGCAACTAGCAATTGTATATGATAATGCGGGCCATGCGGTTGTACGTTTATTCTTATGAATATAAAAGTAGTCAGAAGTTAAGCAATGTGATAATGGACGTTTTCAAAATTTAAAAAAAATGTCAGCATCATCATCATATCAGCCTATCACTAGTCCACTGCTGAACATAGGCCTCCCCCTCAGATTGCCACAAGTTTGTAGCTCTCATTTTGGAAGGATTTTGCCATAGTTGCCACGCTTGGTAGGTGGGTTGGCAACCGCAGTTTATTTATTCAGAAGATTCGAAAAAAATATATGGGACGTTAAAGAGATTTTAGAGCTTTTACATTAATATACCCGATCCAATGAATCTTTTGGCAATATTAAAAATAAATTCAGATTAATAAAAGCAGCAGTGATAAAAATTATTATAATAATTAAAAATCTTTTTTGAAACAGCCCTGTTTAAAACATTTTCGTTTCACGCGTTGTCCACGATGCTATTGGAGGCGAAGTCACTCCCCGCCACCTTTAACGTAAAACAGCAAAATGCAAAAAATAGGTAAATAAGTGACTTAGTCACGTGTGATCTCTGAACTTTGTAATGTAACTGTGCTGTTAATTATTTCTTTTTATTAATCGTATTTGTTCTTCGATGCACTTTTATTTGTGATCTGATTAAAAATACTTGTGTATACGGAAGAAGCGCGGAATTTAGTCAGTTAAACGGCATATTGTGGATGCTAAAAGTGATAAAAGGTGATGTGATACTGTGAGTGTGAATAAATCATTTGAAAGAAACCTTGCGAAAACGTGCTCGTTTATGTTTACAACCAAACAGAAAGCAGTTTGCACAGTTATTACAATTCAGGTATGCACTTAACTAAATATTTATTTTGTTAATTTCAATTCCAATCAGTTGTATAAATAGTGTAAATGGTTTATTACAATTTTTATTTACGCATAAAATAATTAACCGATATTATTACTAAAATTCTACCTAACGTTTTTACCAAAAACCACTGTTTCGATAGCTAGAATAATTTTATTTGATAAAAATAAAATAATGAAATAATCTTTTATTATTAAAAATTATCTGAATATTTGTTTTATTTTTGGAGTTTACTCCATAGGAATCGATTTCATTTAAAGTGAAATGAATACGCTTCAGTGCAGCATCAGTGCCATCTACAAGCGGCTCCGTGAACAGTCAAATAACTATAATATATTTTAAAAACATTGTAAATTTGCAATTTTATAACTTAATAGTTTGTTAAAATATTGTTCTTTTGTTAATGATATCATGAATGTTTTATTATTAATAAACAAAGGAATATCTGTTTTACTTTTCATGGATAATTATACAAAAATAACGTTTTAATAATTCGCCATTTTATTTTATTTAGTGCAGTTTTGAAAGTAAGTTTTCTGATTATTTAGAACGAGTAAATGCGTAAATGACATTATTGGTACAGGCAGTGAAAACTTTACTGTAAAAATAATAATTTAATTTGTATTACGATCAATTAATAGGACTAATTGCTCTCAACACACTCTTAAACACTCGCGGGGCTTGTCGTCAGACTAGGCCGGTATAAACCGGTTTGTTTCTTCTCATGTAAAATCGCAATTTAAAATGATTAACAAAGAATAGTTGAAATGTTCTTCTTTAATTTAGAAACCAATTTCAATATTGAAGATAGACGAGCGTATAGATTACTGATCTTGCTAAAAGCAATTTTTTTATTATGACTTCTCTGTTTTAAGATACGATTCTTTTTGAAATAAAAACTGATCTAATTTTTTTTAAATATTTAAAGTTTATAGTTTATCTTCGCTTTCAGAACAATAAAGAAAGCACGGGATTTATTTTCGCGTGGCCTAGTGGTTAGCGTACCTGACTTCTACGCCGCGGGTCCTGGGTTCGAATCCCAGCGGGTAGCAACATTTGTGCAAAACACAAATTGTTGGTTTTCGGGCATGGTTGTATTGTGTACAAATTTCGAAAGTTTGTTAAATGAAATTATTTGTACCAGATAAATATTTATAGTACGTAGATATTTTATTTATTTTTTAATTTAAAAAAAGTGTTTCTCCAAGGTACCTATAGTTTAAATTTTGTTACACGTTTTATAAAAAAAAAACTACGGTAGATTTGAAATGCCATAGATCTAATTATTTTTACAAAGTGTTGAATAACGTAGCACAGTAAGTCGCAGATCAAGATTCCAGAGGCACTTTACCATTAGTGTTTTACAGACGAGGCCAATATGGATTGTAAAATATGCTTACCTTTTTTGAGAATACGTAATATTATTCTTAAAATTTGATTTAACTTTTTATTTCACATTGATTATTTAACATATTCGTATGTTTCTTGCCCGCTGGTCTCGTGACGTTCGGATTTGTTACATAGTTCTTTCTTTTTCTCTTTCTGTCTAAGTACCTATTTTGCGTACTTTTCGCGTCATATTAAACAACTCACTCTTTTTCTCACATTCAAAACGTCGCACTGAATTTGACCTTGGATGTTCAGCGTGTCGTCGCTCTTGTGTTACGGAATTTTCGTAAAGAAAATAAGTCTGTAGTAAGTGTATTAAAGTAGGAGAACTAATGTTACAAATTTAGGCTGTTACATGTAACATGAAAGTAAAAACTTACACGAAATGTAAAAGATAATGTAATAAGCACTTTTGTGTATCGAGTAAGGTTGACATAATTGAAGCAATTGCTCCGATACAGGGTAGTGTAAATTATTTGGCAAATAACCTTGTGAAAAACGAAACTCTGTTAGGTTTTCCAAACAGTTCCATTTTTTTGGGCGGTTATGTGGACGCCGAGTATAAGTGATTGGCTTATGGGTTGCGGGTTCGATTCCCGCACGAGACAAATATTTGTATTGCTTACAGATAATTGTACTGGGTATGAGTGTTTGTGCCTGATATAAGAGAAATCCTAGAGTAGATCATAGTTTTTTTAAGAAAAAGAATACTAAAAAGTGCACTTGACACTGTCAGTTTATCCTATGTTCTTTTGTCACAAAAGTAGCTATCTCAGAAAACACAAAATAAAGTATTTCCGACGATCCTGAATTTGTGTAAGAAAGAAGAGAAAATTGGAGTAAATACTCAGTTACGTGACGACTGAGTAGTCTAGTGGAACACGTTCTACTGCGAATACTATGACGCGGACCCTGGGTTTAAATACCAGCCGGAGCCAACGTTTTTGTAAAGACATAAATTTTTAATTTTCGGTTCTGGAAATTTTCTGTAAACGCACTCACGACTTGGAAATATTCCTAGTCTGGCGCATCTTTTAATAATCAAACAAATCTAAATGTATTCAATTATTAAATACTTACCAATTTAGTTCTCAATAAATATTTATGATAAAATGTACGCAGAAAGGTATATCGTGTCCGACCCGAGCGTTGTGTTAGTGTAGGTATCAGCTGATTCGCACGGGCTATTGAACTCGGCCGGTGCGTGTGCGGTCCCACTAGAACACTGCGACAGTACTAAGCTTATATTCGAAAAACTGTAGGTCAACTTTTATTTTTTATCCATGTAATTAAACACAGTTATATTCATTTTCAGTAAGATTAAACTTCAGTAATCGATTCTACTATTGATTCTGTCTCGGTATTTTCTTCTTCCAGAACGGCTTAAAAATTACGGTGTATAAATGGCTTCAGTTTGTAATATAACAGCGTTCCGGCTTTATATTTAGTTCGTTTGAACTTATAAGAGTAAGAAATTATTAATACATTGAAATTTTTAAATTACAAATGCTGTATTTAATGATGATGGGATGATGATATTTAACATTTTTCATTTAATAATCTACTAAAATTCCTCCACTTCTCTTTCCAAAAGTACTTTTGAATAGAGAAGTGGAGCAATTTTGATTTTAATGAGACGATCTATGGAAAAAGTTACAGCATTTTTTTCTTACATTTTCGTAGCTTTTTCTAGTTTAATGGGCTGCGCTTCCTTGCATTCAACATTTTTCCCTGCTTGAGGCAATATCTGAATTTAAATGAAAGGCCACTTCTACGGTTTTCATAATTTTGAACCGTATTTTTGTGCAGATATACATTTTAAATGAACACAGTTTTATAGTTATAAATAAATGTAGTGAAAATATATGTAGTGAAGAGGACTTCAAAATATTTCGAAATTTGCGGTAACCAAAACTTCAAAACTGGCGTCATATTTACCTACACTTTTGTTAGCATTCCCTCAATTACAAAAGATCAGTAATGCGGCTACGAACTCTTAGATACTATGGACATAAAATCGATAAATTATCAAAGTCTAGTTATTTAGTTATCTTAAATTGCAATTAACAGTTTATGTTGTGTTGGCATCTGGAATCGAATCCTTTTTGTATACTCTGTCAGAATATATAAAAATAAAGAATCCAGGCCTCATGAAAAAAATTTATTAAGGTATATGAGCTATATATAATATGCACAGTTTCTAATTTCGGGTCTTTTTCTAATAACTTCGTAGTGTCTGAAAATGTACTGGTACATACATATCATTCTTCACAGAGATTATTAATTAAGTCAGTGCAACCTAACTCTCTATTGTCAGACTACCCGAATTAATTATAGCGCCCGGAATTGTTAATTTTCATTGTTTTCTTTTCAAAGACAGTAAAAGTTAGTTAAGATGGATATTATATTATTCACAAATGAATATGACATCTGTGAAAAAATATTTAATTTTGTAGATAAAAGTATGGTATACAGTTAAATCTTGGATTTTTGTCGAAGACCTACCAAAAATCTTTTACGTGGATCACGGAAATGTGATACTATCATGTATTTATAATTTTTTGTGAAATGTGACCTTATAAAACGTAAGAAAAAATTAAATTCACTTCGATGCCTAAAACCACAATGCTGTGATGTGTGAACTTATAACTCAAAAGAAGCTTTTAAATTTTAAGATTTAGAATTATATGATTAGATTACAGTTCCATTTATAAAAAAAATCCATCTACCACATGACTTCCGGGATAAACACAACAATTTTCAAATATTTTATAGCTTTTTAGTTCTACCAGTAAAGCAAAAACAATAAAATTTATTCGCGGATTGCGGGAAGTGTTAAAATAGGAATAAATGTTTACATCAGTTAAAACGAACCAAGAGCAATTGTGGTGTGCTCGCAAACGAAGCGTTAAATATAGTGGTGTGGTTCGTACACTGGAAGCGCTTTAAGGCGATTCGATCAACAGTACTTATTTATGTTACGCAATTTATGAGAAAACCTTAATGATTGCCGGCTCGGTTGATACAGTGGCTAAGCCATTGGCTTCTGCGCCGCGGGTCGTGGGTTCAATTCCCGCACGGGACAAATATTTGTATGGCCTACATATAGTTGTTCCGGTTCTGGGTGTTTGTGCATGTGGAATTTATGTCTGTAAAACACGCACACAAAAGAAATCCTACTGTGGGCATCGTTTAAGTAATTACGTTCGAAATTCCTATGCAGGAATCCGTCTAGGCCAGATATCCTGCCGTGAAGCAATAGTGTGCAAATATTAGCAAATATAACTGTGTTTCGGTCTAAGTTTCCACGGCTATACACTTTATTAAGTTAATTTAAATTAAAACCAACATTTTTCAAAAATGATAGTTCAAAATACTTAGTTTACGTCACAGCCATCAAAAAATTCTCTGTATACACTTTAGAAAGTAGAAAATTGTCATTTAAACTATTAAACAGCGGAAATTTTGATTATGATTTATCTATATAATTGATTTTGTTCTTTTAGGAATAGAAATATTTGCTTCGGTTGCAGAAAAGGTGTTTTTCATTGAATAATGATGATCAAAAAGTATATATACTCTTAAAAGTTATTATCATTTTAAGAAAAAAATCTTATATAAATGCTTATTTTATGTGTATTATCAATACATGTGATGGCTTTGATAATTTCGCAGCCGTTTTTGACCAGAATACCATAAATCGTCTTCTGTGCAGAATATGTTTGCTTATACGTACTTCCCTCAGGATTGATTGGTAGAGAATGCCACAAGGCCTTAAGCCCGCACATTGTCACACTATAATATCATAAGTTAGGAGTAATACAATAATGTATTAAATAAAAAATACATTCCTATCATCTAGACAAATAAGACTGATTTTGTGTAACAATCCGACAAAAAGTAAAAAATAACCATTTAAATAAAACTAATTTTTACGGATTTTATCGCTTTTAATTTTAACTATTTATAACCCGACGTTTCGAGCGCTTTACAGCACCCATGGTCACGGGAGAACTGAGGTGACAGATGTCCTGATGTCATAGTTAATCCGGGGTACCTTCAGCTTTTAATTATAAATTTTTGGTCGATCTACGCAGAAAGAGCTTACTGTGTCTTGAAGCCTTGCAGTGGTGTGCTTGGTTTTTTATTTAATTTTATTAATTATTGGATTCCAAGCCGGTGGGTATTACCAACCATCTTCTCTATTGAAATTAGGATGTTTTTTAATTTCAATAGCTTCGCGAATCATCCTTGGTAAGAATCGGTGTTCTTTTGCAAGTATTTGTGGTTTATCATATCTGATGTAATAGTTGGGATGATCCAGAACAGGGTCACAGACTACAGACTTCCTAGAACGACGATGCTTCACATCAGCTATATGTTCTTTAACGCGGGTTTTTATTGATCTTTTTGTTTGGCCTATGTGAGAGAGACCATATTCACAATCTAGCTTGTATAGGGATTTTTTGCATCTTGTAGAGGGATGTTACACTTGACAGATGGTAAAAACTTATTTATCTTTTGGCGGCTTGAAGAATGTTTTTATGGAAGCCCGCTTCAGGATATAGCAAATCTTGTCGGTGACTCCTCTGACATAAGGTAGAACAGCAGGTACACGCTCGACTGTGGCCGGTTTCACTCGGTCTGCAGACCGACCGGACGTAGGCGCGGATCCCGAAGCTTATTGTCGTGCAAAACTTGCTTGACATGCTAAAGCTCGGCGGCCAGGTGTTTTCTGTCACAGATTCCTCGTGCTCTGGAAACAAGGATTTACCCACGGTAGCTAACTGTAATGGATGGTGGTGAGATTCACCGAGGCCCTTAAGGACCGATGCGTCAGGGTGACGGAGATACGTTCTCGATGACACATCATTTGTTATGGGCAGACGTTGCACTTACATTATGTAAACGTTTTGCGATTCTCGTAACTTTCTCCAATAAAAAAAGACAATTACGAATTTTCACCTTATTACATTTTATTATTAGTGGGATAGTACCAAAAAGTTAGCCGCATAAAGGGTAACTAATTAGCAAATATTGACTTCGACTGCGATTTCAACCATATTTAAGCGTTCGAATCTTATCAAAAACTGTAAGCATCACGTAAATTATTGATTTTAGTGTATATTTTATGACCAGCTCGTCATTATCATTATGTAACATATAATATCGTGTTTCCCAACCTTCATCTCACGTTATCGGTTAAACAGTCCGTTTGTTAATCAAATACCTGTGCCGAATTCCTTTGAAAGAAATTCTAATATTTGTTATGAAAATAATACACTAAGGTCGGAGAAAGATCCCGAAGGAAGAGTATAATACATAATAGAATGCCTTATCAATTTGTGTTACACCGTACTTCTAAAAGAATGCTCCAGTCCCAATGGCTCGCGGCTTTGAAAGTTCGAAACAATTTCTTAATGCTGCTGTATTTTCATATAAATAAAATTTTGCTGCAACCCTTGGTTGTTAATATCATAACAACATATACATTTTTTTTAGATAAAAATCGTTAAGTTTTAAAATCATCATAATAATGTTCAGTTTAGTCCGTGTAGTCTAATTTCACATTATAGATATAATTTCGTTAAGAACCAACCAGTTGGAGTGATTTATATAAAATTCAAGTTGAATAAAAAATACCTTCAAAATAAACTGAATAAAATGACATTATTTGATTATTTTGTTATTGGTACGTAGAAATTATAATAATAAAAATAATTTAGCATGAAAAAGTCTCTAAAAAATCGTCTCTTCATTTATCTAATTTAGTTTTCGTTAAAAATCTAAAAAGTATTCTAAGTAATTCTAAATAACTCTGTTTGCAGTTACCTTTTCTCGAATCAGAATTAAGAGTGTGGATATTTATGAAGGTTTTTTTAAAAGGATTTTCACTTTTCGTATTACTTTTTTAAACTTATTTTCTTTTCTTATTTGTTTTCTTTTTTAATTAAGCTCCATATTATTTATCCTGTATCGTTGGTACGATTTACAAACATAAACATAAATAACACATGTACAAACCCCCAGACTCGGAGCAACTATTTGTTGTTTATACAAATGTCTCTACCATACGTGAATCGCATCTTCGACCCATAGCGCAGAAGCAACTTCGCCCACCGAACGGACTGTTTATTTTTATTCTCCCACGTACACAGTTTTTTTTTTCAAGTTATCATCATCATCATTTCAGCCTATCACTTGTCCACTGCAGAACATAGACCTCTCCCATAGATTGCCACAAGTTTGTAGCTCTCATTTTGGGGACTTTTGCCGTAGTTGCCACGATTGGCAGGCGGGTTGGCAACCGCTGTTTATTTATTCAGATGTTACAGGAAGATGCTGCTGCCCATCTCCTGGTTTTTAATTTCCCTCTGTCGACTTTTACGACACTTACGGGATGAGATGGGGTGGCAGATTCTCTTAAGCCACCACACGGCGGCACGTTATAAGCAAGCCGAATTCATTACTAAGTATTAAGTACTTTTTTCAAATTATGTTTTCATTGACTAAATAAAAATGAGTAGAATTTTGCAAGCTTTGGAATTACATTCAAATAAAAAATCTTTCATAAGCGTCAACCTATAACGGAGTCCTGGAAGTTGTATTGTCGTTACATCAGTTACGACATTTACTTTCATGGACTTCTTTCCTTATAATACAAAATGAATATTGCCTAGTAGTACTGAATAGTTTATTTATTGGATCATCTTTTAAATTAGGCCCAAACCTTACAAAGTTAAAAAGATTAACTTACGTTTAAATTGTCTATGTTTCGTGTGGGATATGCGGTTTATATTTAAATTAAAGTGCTGAAGTCGGTGCCGATACCATTTCTGTTTCAGTAATGGTACTTAACTATCCCTACCACTATTCAATGTCTAACGTCTGTAACTGACTATCATATTCCAGTAATTTTATTTCTTTAGATGATGATGATGAAATTGTGATGAGATATGTTATTTGTCATCACATCCGAAAAGAATACTTTCTTCGAAAACTAAAAATAATGATTCTCGTAATATTTTATGAATGCTTAGGAAGTAGACTGATCAATTTATATTTGTAGGTAAAAATAGATAATTTAAATTGATATACATAATAAATATGATGAAAATAATACAAATGAATTAATCCAAATTTTACTCAGGGTAAATGGAGATGGGCAATAGCATCTTCCTGGAACATGTGAATAAACCCCCGAAACGGGTACTACTAATATTTGTGGCAATATATGGGGAAGGCCTATGTTCAGCAGTGGACTAGTGATAGGCTGGAATGATGATGACTCATTTACATAGGGAGTCGTGATAGCTTGAAGTCGTATTTTAAGAAGTTCAATATATCATCGTTAACTATTCTATCTCATAATGTATTAGTTTACAATAAATATATCTCTTATTACATATAACACGAAATTACCTCCCCCTACACAATACCGTAAGATTGCGAAAAAATCAAATTTTCTTTCCAAAATCACATATAAATAATACATAGTAGCGGACCCTATCCAATGTTTATAAAAATATATAATATAATTCTTCCACAAATGTGTAACAAACACAATTCATCCATCTTTTATTGAAGTTATAATCACTCCTAATTGAAAAATGTTTTTATGATATAAATGAATTTTTATGTTCTCTTTTTTAACAATTTTATTATAAGTTTTAAATCGTACATATCTAATTTGAGAAAAAAAAATTGTTACTTAGATACTAACGCACTGTGGTGGAATGCTAATCTTCATGGTGATGTGAATGGAATTTTCAGTTATGCCGCAATGTGGAAAGGTGAAATTTGCCGGCTGGAGTTAACCCGAAAAATTTCCCAATTTTGCTTAATGGGCTCATATGAGGAGCTTACAATCAAAACGTGATTTGTCACAAGAAATAGATAGACCTGATTATTGTCTTTTCAGTTTCTAGTCTTTAAAACATTTTTTATCGTATGGATATTTTTATGAATGTAAAACGTATTATATAAGAACAAATTAATTGCGTGAAAAATATTGTTTAAATCAGAACGTGATCTGTCCATCGATAAATATCAATAAAAAAAATGTTTTGTCCCAACGCCCAATCACAAGTGAGATATTGGCGCCATGACCCATGGACATAACATTTTCTGAATGAACTTTGATTGTTACCTTCTTCATTCCTTTTGAAGTGCGTCCGTGTTTTGTTTATGTTTTTATTTGGTAAATTATTAACGGACATTTTTATTTTAATATTTGTCCAATTTTTAAATATTCAAAAATACTAAATGAAACATGAAACGGCCACTGTAGAAGTAATTAAAAGTAATATCGGCATAATAATAAAAATTACTAATTTATTTACTATTAATTAAACTTTCATGAGCCTTTTTGATACAAGCTCTTCGGGTGTGGGTACTTTTCGGGTCCGAGCGGGCATCGTGATAATTTCGCCTACGTCGACCCTTACCTACTTGCCCATTCAAATTCGCCTAATTGATCTGTTTTGTGCCATCATCAACCCATCTAAGCATCCCTTTCTCTATCTTTATCACTGCATCTTCTACCACACCACAACGATCCTTTATCACGCTGTTCTTAACATTGGAAAAAGTCACTCCAGATATACTTCACAAACCTTTAATTTCCACAGCATCTATCTTATTTTCATGCGTCTTCTGCCAGACCCAACATTCACTACCATACATAAGTATGTAGACCAGTACTCGTCCATGTACAGCCATTTATGTTGTTCGTTTCGTTCATTTGTCTCTTTCTCAAGGCTTAACGAATGATAAGAAAAAAGATGTTGACAAATTACTCCACTCTATTTTTGGACATTGGCGAGAAATGAAAGATGATCGCTTCAAGTGCTACAAAGAAGTTATATTTAATACTCCAACAAACAAATGAATAGATCTTCGAAATTTGCTGTGATTGTGAAACAGACAATCCTCAACACTACAAATAATTTCTTCATACGGTATTCTTCGCGGTGTTATTGCGAAATTCATTCCCTTCGATAATACTTGTAAAGTTGATTCATCCAGTGTTTGTTTTGACAGATTATAGACCGCGCGTAATCTATGATCTGTGTCTTTACTCAACGGTCGCGTTCCGTTCATTCGTTGAGATTGAAGTTTGACATTTAATTTGGTCGTTAACTTTTGATATTTTTGTATATGTTTATTTTTGCATTCATTATATTTAGTTGTTTCGCGCTTATTTAAGGTTTCGATGCAATTATTAAAATCAAATGTCGTTAAAATTGTTTTTAGTTCACTGGATGAATTGTCTATGGCGGTATTTATTCTATGCAGATCGGTACGGTTATGCTGAATCACCGTTCGTAACAACTTTTTACTTGCCTGATTTAAGATCTTAGCGCTTCCTCGAATGTCCTTTTTAGCTGATATTTTGACACACGTAGGAATGAGATTATGGTCTCTGCATCTCTTCAAGAAATTTAAAGATGTTATAAATCTTGCGCGCTTGGTCTTGAGATCTTCTAACCGGCGAATTTTGTTTGCGATTTCCAGTCCGTACTGGTTCACATAATGATTTCTTATATTTACGCGAACACTACACATTTAAATGAAACTAATTTTACGGATTTTATCGCGTTTTATTTTATTATTTATAACCCGACGTTTCGAGTGCTTTACAGCACCCATGGTCACGGGCGGACTGAGGTGACAGATGTCCCGATGTCATAGTTAACCCGGAGTACCTTCAGCTTTTAATTATTATTCCTTGTCCGATCTACGCAGAAAGAGCTTACTGTGTCTTGAAGTCTTGCAGTGGTATGCTTGGTTTTTGATTTATTTTTATTAATTATAGGATCCCAAGCTGGTGGTAATACCCAACCATCTTCTCTATTAAAATTAGGATGTTTTTTAATTTCAATAGCCTCGCGAATCATCCTTGGTAGGAATCGGTGTTCTTTTGCGAGGATTTGTGGTTTATCAAATCTGATGTAATGGTTGGGATGATCCAGAACATGGTCACAGACTGCAGACTTCCTAGAGCGACGATGCTTCACGTCAGCTATATGTTCTTTTACGCGGGTTTTAACTGATCTTTTTGTTTGCCCTATGTAAGAGAGACCACATTCACAATCCAGCTTGTATACTCCTGCATCTTGTAGAGGGATGTTACACTTGACAGATGGTAAAAACTGACTTATCTTCTTAGGCGGCTTGAAAAATGTTCTTATGGAAGCCCGCTTCAAGATATAGCCAATCTTGTCCGTGACTCCTCTGACATATGGTAGGACTGCAGGTACACGCTCGACTGTGGCCGGCTTCACTCGGTCACTGCGCCGAAGGCGCGGAACCCGAAGCTTGTTGTCTTGCAAAACTTGCTTGACATGCTGAAGCTCGGCGGCCAGGTGTTTACTGTCACAGATCCCTTGTGCTCTCTGAAACAAAGATTTGCCCACGGTAGCTAGCTGTGAAGGATGGTGGTGAGATTCACCGTTTAAGTACCTATTTGTATGGGTCTTTTTCCTATACACAGTGTGACTCAAGGTGTTATTAGGATTTCTAATTATTAAAACATCTAGAAAAGCTAAACAGTTATTTGTCTCTAACTCCATTGTAAATTGTATTTTAGAATTTATGGAGTTAAGGTGGTCTAAAAATGCAGTGACTTTATCAGAAGGTAGTATTGTGAAAGTATCATCTACGTACCGCTTGTAGAACCTTGGATTTACTGGAGAAGTACGGAGGGCTTTCTCCTCAAAGTCTTCCATGAAGATGTCAGCAACAATGGGAGATACTGGGGAGCCCATCGCCACACCATCTACTTGCCGGTAGTATTGCTCCTTCCACAATAGATAGCCAGATGTTAGGCAATGTCTGAGTAATTCTGCATGTTCTACTGGCATGTTGTTCTCTGTTAGCTTCCTAGTTACAATTGAGATGCGGTCTTCAACAGGTAGGCATGTAAATAACGACTGGACATCAAAACTGACCATAGTTTCATTGTCAGTAAGATGTAGGTCTTTTATCTCACTGACAAAATGGTAGGAATCCTTTGTGTGTGCTCTTGTGTGTCCTCTAAGTGGGGAGAGTATTTTAGCCACATGTTGAGCCAATCTGTAAGTTGGTGAATCGATTTGACTCACTATTGGACGTAGCGGAGCATTGAGTTTGTGTATTTTGGGTAACCCATACAACTTCGGTGGTTTGGCACAAGAAGGTACTATCGAATTTACGTCTAGATTTAATTTCTCGGCGTGTTTCTTTATTAGATCGCTAGTTATTTTAAGCGTGTTAGTCGTTGGGTCTGTCTTGACCTTTTTATAGGTGTTTACGTCCGCCAAAAGTTCTTGCATTTTGAAATTATAATCCGACGTATCCATTACTACCGTAGCGTTACCTTTATCTGCGCGGAGAATAGTAACGAGTAACGCTACGGTAGTAATGGATTCGATAGTACCTTCTTGTGCCAAACCACCGAAGTTGTATGGGTTACCCAAAATACACAAACTCAATGCTCCGCTACGTCCAATAGTGAGTCAAATCGATTCACCAACTTACAGATTGGCTCAACATGTGGCTAAAATACTCTCCCCACTTAGAGGACACACAAGAGCACACACAAAGGATTCCTACCATTTTGTCAGTGAGATAAAAGACCTACATCTTACTGACAATGAAACTATGGTCAGTTTTGATGTCCAGTCGTTATTTACATGCCTACCTGTTGAAGACCGCATCTCAATTGTAACTAGGAAGCTAACAGAGAACAACATGCCAGTAGAACATGCAGAATTACTCAGACATTGCCTAACATCTGGCTATCTATTGTGGAAGGAGCAATACTACCGGCAAGTAGATGGTGTGGCGATGGGCTCCCCAGTATCTCCCATTGTTGCTGACATCTTCATGGAAGACTTTGAGGAGAAAGCCCTCCGTACTTCTCCAGTAAATCCAAGGTTCTACAAGCGGTACGTAGATGATACTTTCACAATACTACCTTCTGATAAAGTCACTGCATTTTTAGACCACCTTAACTCCATAAATTCTAAAATACAATTTACAATGGAGTTAGAGACAAATAACTGTTTAGCTTTTCTAGATGTTTTAATAATTAGAAATCCTAATAACACCTTGAGTCACACTGTGTATAGGAAAAAGACCCATACAAATAGGTACTTAAACGGTGAATCTCACCACCATCCTTCACAGCTAGCTACCGTGGGCAAATCTTTGTTTCAGAGAGCACAAGGGATCTGTGACAGTAAACACCTGGCCGCCGAGCTTCAGCATGTCAAGCAAGTTTTGCAAGACAACAAGCTTCGGGTTCCGCGCCTTCGTCGCAGTGACCGAGTGAAGCCGGCCACAGTCGAGCGTGTACCTGCAGTCCTACCATATGTCAGAGGAGTCACGGACAAGATTGGCTATATCTTGAAGCGGGCTTCCATAAGAACATTTTTCAAGCCGCCTAAGAAGATAAGTCAGTTTTTACCATCTGTCAAGTGTAACATCCCTCTACAAGATGCAGGAGTATACAAGCTGGATTGTGAATGTGGTCTCTCTTACATAGGGCAAACAAAAAGATCAGTTAAAACCCGCGTAAAAGAACATATAGCTGACGTGAAGCATCGTCGCTCTAGGAAGTCTGCAGTCTGTGACCATGTTCTGGATCATCCCAACCATTACATCAGATTTGATAAACCACAAATCCTCGCAAAAGAACACCGATTCCTACCAAGGATGATTCGCGAGGCTATTGAAATTAAAAAAACATCCTAATTTTAATAGAGAAGATGGTTGGGTATTACCACCAGCTTGGGATCCTATAATTAATAAAAATAAATCAAAAACCAAGCATACCACTGCAAGACTTCAAGACACAGTAAGCTCTTTCTGCGTAGATCGGACAAGGAATAATAATTAAAAGCTGAAGGTACTCCGGGTTAACTATGACATCGGGACATCTGTCACCTCAGTCCGCCCGTGACCATGGGTGCTGTAAAGCACTCGAAACGTCGGGTTATAAATAATAAAATAAAACGCGATAAAATCCGTAAAATTAGTTTCATTTAAATGTGTAGTGTTCGCGTAAATATAAGAAATCATTATGTGAACCAGTACGGACTGGAAATCGCAAACAAAATTCGCCGGTTAGAAGATCTCAAGACCAAGCGCGCAAGATTTATAACATCTTTAAATTTCTTGAAGAGATGCAGAGACCATAATCTCATTCCTACGTGTGTCAAAATATCAGCTAAAAAGGACATTCGAGGAAGCGCTAAGATCTTAAATCAGGCAAGTAAAAAGTTGTTACGAACGGTGATTCAGCATAACCGTACCGATCTGCATAGAATAAATACCGCCATAGACAATTCATCCAGTGAACTAAAAACAATTTTAACGACATTTGATTTTAATAATTGCATCGAAACCTTAAATAAGCGCGAAACAACTAAATATAATGAATGCAAAAATAAATATATACAAAAATATCAAAAGTTAACGACCAAATTAAATGTCAAACTTCAATCTCAACGAATGAACGGAACGCGACCGTTGAGTAAAGACACAGATCATAGATTACGCGCGGTCTATAATCTGTCAAAACAAACACTGGATGAATCAACTTTACAAGTATTATCGAAGGGAATGAATTTCGCAATAACACCGCGAAGAATACCGTATGAAGAAATTATTTGTAGTGTTGAGGATTGTCTGTTTAAAAATAATATCGGTAAAGAAGATTTGGAGGCTATACGTCAAGAAATTTCGTCTATGTTACGTCGAAGTTCTGTGCCGAAACTGAATCTTCCCAAAGACCAATTAAAAGCGTTAAATAACTTACGAAACAGACCCGAACTCACGATTCTCCGCGCAGATAAAGGTAACGCTACGGTAGTAATGGATACGTCGGATTATAATTTCAAAATGCAAGAACTTTTGGCGGACGTAAACACCTATAAAAAGGTCAAGACAGACCCAACGACTAACACGCTTAAAATAACTAGCGATCTAATAAAGAAACACGCCGAGAAATTAAATCTAGACGTAAATTCGATAGTACCTTCTTGTGCCAAACCACCGAAGTTGTATGGGTTACCCAAAATACACAAACTCAATGCTCCGCTACGTCCAATAGTGAGTCAAATCGATTCACCAACTTACAGATTGGCTCAACATGTGGCTAAAATACTCTCCCCACTTAGAGGACACACAAGAGCACACACAAAGGATTCCTACCATTTTGTCAGTGAGATAAAAGACCTACATCTTACTGACAATGAAACTATGGTCAGTTTTGATGTCCAGTCGTTATTTACATGCCTACCTGTTGAAGACTGCATCTCAATTGTAACTAGGAAGCTAACAGAGAACAACATGCCAGTAGAACATGCAGAATTACTCAGACATTGCCTAACATCTGGCTATCTATTGTGGAAGGAGCAATACTATCGGCAAGTAGATGGTGTGGCGATGGGCTCCCCAGTATCTCCCATTGTTGCTGACATCTTCATGGAAGACTTTGAGGAGAAAGCCCTCCGTACTTCTCCAGTAAATCCAAGGTTCTACAAGCGGTACGTAGATGATACTTTCACAATACTACCTTCTGATAAAGTCACTGCATTTTTAGACCACCTTAACTCCATAAATTCTAAAATACAATTTACAATGGAGTTAGAGACAAATAACTGTTTAGCTTTTCTAGATGTTTTAATAATTAGAAATCCTAATAACACCTTGAGTCACACTGTGTATAGGAAAAAGACCCATACAAATAGGTACTTAAACGGTGAATCTCACCACCATCCTTCACAGCTAGCTACCGTGGGCAAATCTTTGTTTCAGAGAGCACAAGGGATCTGTGACAGTAAACACCTGGCCGCCGAGCTTCAGCATGTCAAGCAAGTTTTGCAAGACAACAAGCTTCGGGTTCCGCGCCTTCGTCGCAGTGACCGAGTGAAGCCGGCCACAGTCGAGCGTGTACCTGCAGTCCTACCATATGTCAGAGGAGTCACGGACAAGATTGGCTATATCTTGAAGCGGGCTTCCATAAGAACATTTTTCAAGCCGCCTAAGAAGATAAGTCAGTTTTTACCATCTGTCAAGTGTAACATCCCTCTACAAGATGCAGGAGTATACAAGCTGGATTGTGAATGTGGTCTCTCTTACATAGGGCAAACAAAAAGATCAGTTAAAACCCGCGTAAAAGAACATATAGCTGACGTGAAGCATCGTCGCTCTAGGAAGTCTGCAGTCTGTGACCATGTTCTGGATCATCCCAACCATTACATCAGATTTGATAAACCACAAATCCTCGCAAAAGAACACCGATTCCTACCAAGGATGATTCGCGAGGCTATTGAAATTAAAAAACATCCTAATTTTAATAGAGAAGATGGTTGGGTATTACCACCAGCTTGGGATCCTATAATTAATAAAATTAAATCAAAAACCAAGCATACCACTGCAAGACTTCAAGACACAGTAAGCTCTTTCTGCGTAGATCGGACAAGGAATAATAATTAAAAGCTGAAGGTACTCCGGGTTAACTATGACATCGGGACATCTGTCACCTCAGTCCGCCCGTGACCATGGGCGCTGTAAAGCACTCGAAACGTCGGGTTATAAATAATAAAATAAAACGCGATAAAATCCGTAAAATTAGTTTCATTTAAATATTCCAGTTTTTTTTAATAGAGAGCTCTAATGAATTTGACACTTTCATATTTACAATTTTAATTACTGTTGGTAGAATTCCTATGCAGGAATCTGTCTTGGTGGTCAGTTTGCCGACAAACAGTAGTGTGCAAGCACATAGAAATGTTATTGGAACAATAAAAATATTTTGTGCAATTTCAGGTACGTCACAATTATCCCAAATGAATGAAGCAACATTGGCAGTCTTCGTTCGCGTGGTAACTTCGGTTATTAAAAAAAAATAATGAAGTTAAAATATATAATAATTATTAGATAATTCACGATAAGATTATTCAGTTGACCGTAGGGTTTTCAAATATTTTCAATATATGTACATCATCGAGGGTCTGTAAGACGGCGCTCTGTGGAAAGTTATCGAAAAAAGTCCATAACTTCGGGATCGGTGAAACAAACACAATGAAACATAAACTAATTTTATGTCAAAATATATGTTTATTTAGTTATTACCCGTGTAAAATACTTGTCTAAAGCTTTATTAGTTTTCGAGTTATATCCAAAGAATGACAGACAAAAAACGTACTTCTATAGCCTGTAAATTGATACGGAACTAACCATCTCCAAATTTTTATCAGGTTTATGGATCGGGGAATAGCGAACTAGCAACTCTGCTCCAATGCAGGTTTACATGTGTGACTTCAAATGTCTTAAATTATTTTCTTATTTGTCGGACATGCAAGTTACCATCACCCTTATGACCGTCCTTAATTTGCATTTAAAATTGAAATTATAAATTTTAGTCGGAACCGGAAATCAAACCCAGGTCACACGCGTACTGATGATGTTCTCCTAGCCGATTTCGACCAAAGAGACAACTTCCCAATCCGAATGTCAAGAGCCATCCACTGCGCAGGAGATATTATAGTGCCACAAGTGTACGCGCAAACACAGAGGCACTCACTCGTCCCAACCTACCCGCGCCCGATGTAACGCTGATGCGATAAGATCGGAGATAGGCTAGGATGAAGAGTCAGAAACACGGGGATAATCACAACACAACCAGACCCGAAAACCAACAATTTGTGTTTTAGCACAAATGTTGGCTCCGGCTGGGATTCGAACCCAGGACCCGCGGCGTAGAAGTCAGGTAGTCCGACCACTAGGTACAATGAAATTTAAGACGAGCGGCTGGTTTTTAAGTTCATCATCATCATCATCCCTATCACTAGTCCACTGCAGAACATAGGCCTCCCACATACATTGCTACAAAAGTTTGTAGTTCTTATTTTGTGGGATTTTGCCATAGTTGCCACGCTTGGCAGGCGGACCGGCAAGCAAAGTTTATTTATTCAGATGTTCCAGGAAGATGCTGCTGCCCATCTCCTGGTTTTGATTTTCCCTCTGCCGACTTTTACGACACCCACGGGATAAGATGGGGTGGTAGATTCTCTTAAGCCGCTACCACACGGTAAGTTAAAACGCGAAATTGTAATAAGATATGCATAATTTAATGTTTCTTTATTGTAAAATGTAACGAAGCTACGTACGTAAGGTACGATTTGAGATTTAATAAGTTAAAAAGATAAAACATTTTTGACTATTACTTTGGTTACGTCGCTTTTTCACAGCCCAGCTCTTATTATAATAATAAATTTGGAGAGTTTGTATGTTTGAATGCGCCATACATACATACATACATAAGATAACGACTGTATCCCATAATGGGTAGTCAGAGACTGGGCACTCACTGCAAAAACAGATAACTGCCACAATCCACGTTTCACCAAAACAATATAATGCACTTGGTGTGATAGGTGGTGAGCCCATAGCCACCATGCGCTGTTGGGTGCACAGTGTAGTTTAATTCCTTACTCGCCTTTTACGAGATCCATTGGATGAGATGGAGTGGTAGTATTCTTTTAACGAGCCGCCACCACACGGCTCAATAAATACGCCAATCTCAATAAATACTTATTCGATTTAAGAAAATGCATTAGATAGCCCGTTTATTGAAGAAGGTTCTAGACTATAATACTCCATGTTGTAGCCTTAAGGAGCTGCACGCTGAGAATTGATATTACTGAGAAGAGCCGAACTACGCATATACAGGTCAGCGAGGTACCATGCCGTATGGCGCAATCGTGTGGTCAACTTATTTTTCGCGGCTGAAATCACGTGGTTACAGCTAATGTAAAATATTTTCGTTGTACAAAAACTTCGACTCAATAAGCAGGCTTGACAGGCGTCGATCCCTCAGCCAAGTAGCTGTCGTATCAAGTGAAAGTTGCCTAACGAAAGCCCCTAACTTTTAATGGATTTTTTCGCCTTTCAGAGCACATTTTGTAACTTTCTCAATTGAAAGTAATTAAGGTTAAACATTTTAGAATTATACATTTTTATGATTTCTTCTTTCGCCGTGTGGTAGCGGCCTATGAGAATCTACCACCCCATCCCATCCCGTGGGTGTCGTGAATATCGACAGAGGGGAATTTAAATCAGGAGATGGGCAGCAGCATCTTCCTGGAACATCTGAATAAATAAACTGCGGTTGCCAAGCCCGCCAAGCGTGGCAACTATGGAAAAATCCCTCCAATATGAGAGCTACAAAGTTTTGTGGCTATCTATGGGGGAGGCCTATGTTCAGCAGTGGACTTTTGATATGCTGAAACGACGACGATAATTTCTTCTACTAACAGTCATTGTTTGTCGTGAAAATAGTATCGAATGTTTCTTAAACTGCGTTAAAATGTAAACAGTATGTAAACTATGTTCTTTTTAAACAACTAAATATCATGTTTAAAATAATGTTTAAAAAAGACGAAGTCCTTCAATACTTTTGCTCCGGTATTGTGGGTGTGTTTTTACTGACACAAATAGCACATACACGTACAACTAAACCCGGAAGAATTATCTGTAGGACATACAAATATTTGTTCCGTTCCGAACCTGCGACTAATAGCACATAAACCTAGCCATTGCTTCACCTTAGCCGTGTTTTTAAGTACTGAACTCATCTTCCCGTGAATAAACTAAAGTTGTCTACTGCGAAGGGTAATAGTGCTTAAACTTGTCTGTAAAAAGCACCCACGGTACAGGAGAAATCAAAAATGCAAATTATTAAAGAAAGACGACTTGGTGGCCGCAGTTGCTAAGCGATTAGCTTATATTCATTTTGCGCTATTGGTTGCGTGTCGGAAAAAGAAAAGTTAACTACACTATGATATATTGATCGATATATTGCAATTAAAATCCTCATTTTGATTATGATAACGTCTATTAACTATAAACTACGCACATTATCGACCGATTGTCTTATTATTGTATATATTTGATTTCAATCTAAATGTTTTGTAATTAGTTAAAGAGAGAGACTGAACTTTTTACTCAACAGTACGCTTTCTTATTCACCCTTTATACATCCCTCTCAGTGATTACATTATTCAAATTACTGTTTAATATTTCAGGCCTCTAAATGGAACTCTTGAATAAATTGCTACTCAAGCCCTGAATATTAAGTTTTTGGTAAATTTTACGTAGCTACGTCACTGTAAAGAAAGTAATATGTATTCATGGCTACGTTTTACATTTTCAGTAGTAACAAATCATACGAGCTACATACGGGGCATTATAGTTGTTTTTTCATTTTGGTATTATTACTATATTGTTCTACATTATTTTTCCAAACCTTACAACACAAAAAAGAAATACACGGAATGAGTAAAAAATATAAGTGTGAACAATGTGCGGTTATATTGGTGACGGTCATATCTTGCAGTCAACCGTTTGATGTACAGGATCGCAAGAAGTATGAAAGTGCCAAAAGAAAGAAAAATGATTGTATAAACTATAAAATACGTACATTATTTAGACGCAGTATATAAAGATATATAAATATAATATCTTCTGCATTAAATATTTATCATATACACCATATAAATTAAATATTCATCTAAAGTATCATCATTCATTCGTATTGAAAAAAAAACTCCCAAAAATTCTTAAATATGTTGTTTACAACCAGTTGGTTGTCTGCGAGCTTTCGGATTGTCGAGTGCTTTTTGATAACAAAGTATGCAGCGTTATAAAGAGGTTGGAAGGAAAAAATATTATTACTTCTGGTGTATAAATATTTTACGACTCTCATAGCAATTTATAAAAAAATATTAACAGAAACAAGATATTAGAAAATTTTATGTCGTGTATCTAAATATCCATGCTGACAGCTTTCTTTCTTCTTTACCACAGATTGGATAAAATAGGTTCTTTGTAGAATTCGTAGCACTGCCACCACAAAATTGATACTAATCTTAAAAGAGATTTTTAGGTGGAATTATTTTTATGATGAAATTATTCTCGTAAAATGATATAAACTTTTTTTACTAAAGTAAATCATTGAATTACGATATTAGGCATCCTACATAATAAAAAGGAAGTTTTATACAAATATTTTTCAGCAGGCTTCCAATAGTTATGTTTGACATAATAAATTACAAACATGTAATATGTATACAATTTATAATTTGAATAATCCTATTACAAATTTTCTTAATGATGCAGTTTTTTTTTTCTAAAATTAAGTAATAAATCCTCAAAATGCCTTATTTCCGCGACATGCAAATTCAATTATGAAATGACTTCATTACCAAGCATATAGCACCTGCATTTAAAGTAGAAATGATATATTTTAGTGACCCAGCGACAAGAATACTTATGTAGCTTGTGTATTATTAAATTTGATGCAAGTTAGCTGATCCTTAGGTATCTAGCTCAGTTTTTCGTGTTTATTTAAAAAATTTCTTCTTATTTTAATAACCGCATGAATAGTAGTTATTTTTAAAGAAAACATAACGTTAAAATTTTTTTGCGTTTATTTTTCAACTATTTATAAAGTATCGAGCGCTTTACAGCACCCATGGTCACGGCAGGACAGTCCTACAGTGACCATCGGTGCTGTAAATGGTTGAAAATTAATCGCGATAAAATCCGTTAAAATTTATAGTTATTTTTCCATTAGAAAGCATCTTATACTACTCGTAAATATGTAACGAGCTACAAAAGACGTGACAAGTGTTTTTTTTAATTAAAAGTAGTGTGTCAATACATTTATTTATCTCATTCAGAAAATATCATAATGCGTCACCCCGGCGAAATAAATATTCAGTTTAAATTTTTCCGGTAATTTGAACTTTTCTCGCTCGCTTGGATGTCTTTGGCGATGGTTGTGATTCCCGTTACACTCAACCTTAATAACCATAACCTCATAAGGTTCTCGATAGAGGGGTCGAAAGTGTTTATCAACATACATACTGTCACGCCTTTCTCCCATGCAAGGGATATCACGTCGCCGCCATTTTGATACGACTAAAAAAACTTACTCCCCATTGGGTCCCCACGAGCAGTATAGTGACAGCATTGCCTATTACTATGTTATTCTGCGAATAAAGGCTGTCCGTATAATACCTTGGTCGCCTTTTACGACACCTCTGTAGGAAAGAGGTTAGTGGTTAGTTACTTTTTTGACAACCACGTGGCCTAGTGGTTAGAGTACCTGATTACCATGTCCTGGGTTCGAAACCTAGTCGATGCCAACATTTGTGCAAAAACAAATTGTTGGTTTTCGGGTCTGGTTATGTTGTGATTGTACGCGTAGACATAAACGTGTCTCTGATACGCATAGGATAGTTAGCTAGCCTAGGTATGTTAGGACGAGCGCGTGTCCTGCACAGATGACGAGTTACGACAGTATTCGGTAGTTGTGGCCGTGGTTGAAAATCGCCAGGAGAATATCATCATCATTACTTTTTTTTATAGCCTAAATATATGTACAACTGTTGACTGTTCTTTTACCTAATCGCAATCTGGTTTCCGTTCTGGCTATAAGTACGACTACAGCATTATTAAAAATTATCGTTTATATTAGTCAAGGTACTATGAAGATCACATTTTAAATTAGTGAAGCAAAACTACTGGAATATTAATTTCGAGCTGTAAAGTAACTAGGTGTGTTATCATTAATGAGAGTCTGCAGTTTAATGATAACCTTAATTGAAATTGTTTAAAGCTTTGATTTCCAGTACTGATTATTTGATATGTCTGTTACTCAGTGAATATCAAGTTACTCAGTCATTATTGTGCTCCTAACCAATGTAATAAAATCATAGTAATTACTAAACAGCTTAGTGGACTTGATATGGGCCGAAATGCTACTTGGTGATGATCATAATTTACAGGTGGTAGGATTCCTGTAGAGGAATCCGTTTAGGTAGTTGCCACTGTGTTATTTTGCCGTGAAGCAGTAGTGTGCAAACATTACGTGATTCGGTCTTAAGGGCGCTGAAAGCTGGTATAATTACCAGACATTTGAGATTTAACACATATGTTCTGGGTGAAACAGAATTTGTTATGAGCAGATTTTGCACAAAATGCTCACCTAGTGGTAAGCTGGTTTTGCTGGTCTCGTCACGTTTTAGTAAAAAAAAAACAATAATTTTTTTTCTATTGTAAATTAATTTAGTATGAAACTGACGAGTATGTTATGTATCTAACGCTCGTGCGAAAACTAACAAAACCGTTGGAATTATCGTGACGACCGAATGACCAATACGTGACGGGACTTCTGTAATGGTTTTAAAAAAATTTGTTATTCTGATTTTACAGTCTAAGACAATCATAATAAACATATTATTTCGTAGATTATAGTGCTTGTGGCTCTTTTTTCCGATAGTATCGATAAAGTTTATTTCGTATACGGGAAGGCAACAACGAGGCGGTTAGCTTTAGTGTTTGCAAAAACAGCACTCTAACTATTACAGTTGTAAACTTCTTGTTAAAAATTAAATAAAGTATTTTATTTAATTGTGATTATTGGCTGCAGTCATAATCGATGGTCAGCAAGGTGCGTTTTTAAATGAGTTTAGAGGTGTTATTAGAGAGTGATATTAGAGGTGTGTTTATTTCTGTGTGGCTCCATACTGCCCTCATCATCCTGAGGCATCAGTTCTTAAGTCTCATATGGCCCCATCAGCTATCTGTACCCTTCAGACTAAAACGCAGTAATATGTGCACGCTCCTGCTTGACGGCAGAATAACTGGCACTGCGGTACCTATTTAGACTGATTCCTGCAAAAGTATTTTACATACTATGTTTTGTTTCAGTTTATGGTTTATTCTAGAGTGCATGTGTCTTTTATCTCAAAGTTGAACATTTATTAGAGGAAAGCTTTGCTGTCTTCTCCAACGAGTAATTTATTTGTGCAATTACTCTCTTACCTCCGTATCTTTGAGCCTTAAGTGCTTTGGGAATTTATGAATAAAAATTGTTATTTATTATAGCAGGTTTGAAACGTGTTTTATTGTAATGCTAACATAGGCGCAGTTTACATTTTATTCTGTTTTTTTCTTTTGTAATATAGTGCAGAATATTAACATTTATGAACACATTTTCTTATTGTTCATTAGTACGAACGAATTTCAATTTCAGATCTCAATAATGAATCAACAGGGGAATTAATAGTTATTTAAATTTATGCTATCATATTCTGAAGCATCATACAAAATATCGACATTTTGTCTATATACGAAACTATATTTCTAGACATTTTTAAAGTATTAATTCGTCTTGGCTAGAATATGCTGTACCCACATGAAATTGTTTGTATGGTTTTCAATATATCTAGATATTGAAACCCTTGAAAGAGTCCAAAAGAGATTTAAACGAACCTCGCTTTACAGATGTTTCGAAAGATATTTAAGATTTTGAATTTTTGGAAAAATACACAAGTAGAACCAATAATTATACTATATGACGGATACTGTAAAGATATCACTACATTCCTTTAATCAAATCGCTTCTACCTGATGCAGGACAAACGCAGGCAAATGATATCCTCTGTACCGGATTATGAACTCATATAACATTTCATTTAACACGATTTATATGTATAAAAAAAACTTAACAAATTCACTTGACTGGTTAGAATAGCAGTACCTCTCTATGATAAATTTATATTTTTAAATTGTGTTCAACGGTGTTGGTATCAAATGTAAAGATACAACTACTCTATTGAAGTTTCTAGCTGTTTGTTTATTCAAATAGGTATAGATAAATAAAAAAGGATTTTTTTATTCTTGTATTATAAAACGATAAAATATACATACACGCTTTCCCAATAGGATAGGCAGAGACTACATAGAAAAGAGAGAGAGATAGATAGTGGCGAACCACGTCGCCGATAATTATTTCAAAATGTATATCTAAAATACATGATGTAAGTTATGTTTCGATCTACTTACTTACTTCACCAGCCTTTTTAAGTCCACACAATCCATCCACTATACTGCATCCACTGGATATAAGTGTTTTCTAGAAAATGCAACGAAAAGGTTGGCATTTACTTTATGGAAGTTTTAGCTTTACTCACCACGCTATGCAGGAGGGTTGAAGAGCATAGTGCCGATACCCTGGCAACAGTAAAGCTGCTTCGCATCAATGATTATAAGGTACCCTACAGATGTGACATTTCCGGATTTATTTTTCACCATCAGTCGATCACCGACTCTTGTTTGTTAGCCAGCAGTGTGCAGGTGCAGGGAAGGTCAACTTTTGGAGACAAAGCTGCTATTTATTATATTTTTAAAATCAATTTATTTTGTTGACTAATTTAATAGGTTCCATATAAAAACAAACGAAATTTTATCTAGATAACACATCTGTCGCACATAACTAGACAATATTTTAGATGGTTTTAACATTTAAAATAGCAAGAATGATACAATCTTCTAAAAGTTTTATATGATACAGAATCGTATCCTTATAAAATTTAAAAAATTATTTCTCTTATTAGTCTTAATTGGGAAATATGCCTGAATTAATTTTACTGATAAAACGACAAAAATGAAAGCGTCTTCATTAAAATTATAAGAGACTTATCAGCCTCCTTTTAACGTAATTTACTTTTCATAGCACTGTTCAGAAGAGACGCTATGTCGCTACGCATTGCCTTTTCGGTTTTTTTAACTGCTATAAATTGATTAAAAACTTGAATAAAACAATACGAATTTACTATAAACGGCTTTATTAACCAATATTCTATAGTAGGGATAACAGATTAATTTTAACAACTAACGTACCGTTGTAATAACTTATTTGTTAAATAATATCCTTTCTGACCATCAGAATACATGATATACTATAAGGATGCACCTCTCCTATAGTTGTTCAATATTTTAAAAAAGTAAAGTTATAGCCTATAAATGTCCCACTGCTGAGCACAGGCCTCTTCTCATTTCTGAGAGGGTTTTGGAACTAGGAAGAATCCACCACGCTGCTCCAATGCGAGTTGGCGGACTGCACTTGTCTTCCAAATATTTTTTATTTCTCAGACATGCAGGTTTCCTCGCGATGTTTTCCTTCACCGCCGAGCACGTGGTAAATTAGCACTTAAAATTGCAATTAACAATTTTAGTGGTGCCGGCACCGGGAATCGAACCCCAGGTCACTCGCGTACTATAAAATTTAAAGCGAGCGCCTAGCCCCTTGCTCACTTAAAAAAAAATCATGTCATGAAGAGACTTTTGTTATCACTGTGATTCTTAATAACTTACACAATATCCAACACAGATAAATATCTTTTAATATACATAATAATTAAAATAAAGAAAAAGGTATTTAATGGTAAATTTTTGTACCAACAACTACATATGTTTAAAGACAAATCTGAACAGTGATGATATGTTTCTATCTTCTATCTAGGTTATCTAAGTTGATAGATGTCACCATTAAACTGCAATGTACTTATTATAGTTTATTAGCAAAGTGTTTTCCATTATTGTCCATAAACTCTGTATAAAGAACATTTGTAAACGGAAGCGTAAATAAATCCGCGACTTGGTTGAATACAAAGATTCAATCTGATTGCGAACTCAAAGCGACGCAGGATTATGTTAAGGGACTTAAATTTTAAGAGTATTAATTTTTTTTTAACAGATTAAGTATTTTAATTTTTTTTCTTTTTAATAGTTTGACACCGTTGCGTAAACATTTTTGCATAATAAAATAATATTGTTCTATTGCTTACGTCGAAGAATTATTTCTACTATCTTATCTGTAATTAAGGAATTTAGCACGATAGCCCCCAATTCCTTCCTTCATTCACCTTCTTATTCATTACAAAATATTGTGAATCAAAGCTATTAATTCCGCAACGCACAATATATCAATTTCTTATATTTACGCGAATACTTCAAATTTAAATATGGTTACGGGAGGACTGAGGTGACAAAACATGACGCGATGAAATCGGTAAAAATTTGTTTTATTTAAATATTTATTGCTCTTGATTTGAACATATTATATTTAATATAACGTGCCGTCTGTGTTGCGTTATCGAAACGGTGAAACCCATTTTCAAAATGTACTAACGAAAGTATCACGCCAAATCGAAAAGTAAGAAATGAGAAGCATTTTAGAAGCGAAGGGTGGAGCATTTTAATTGAAAATGAATTTAGTATTATTTGTAAAACATTATATAAATAAGTTGAAAGTCCAAACATTCACACTGGTATTACGAAACCGTTGTTACGCAAAAAGTAATATTTCAAGAATCGATAAAAACTGTTTAGATGATGCGTTAATACGCAAAAAGAAAAGAAAAGAAAAGAAAATCTTCGAGATGTATTTTTTTTCAGTTACTGTACGGTACCTTACAGCCTATAAGTGTCCGACAGAGAAGAATAGCACCTACCTTTTTCTTATTGAGGTGTCGTTAGAAGCGATTAAGGTATTGTACGGACAGCCTTTATTCGTGCAGAATAACACCATAATATGCAATGCTATCACTATGCTGCTCGTGGATAAGCAATGGAAGTAATTTTTTTTTTTAAAAAAGGACCAAAAAATGGCGGCAACGTATTTCGCCATCTGTCTCGTCTTGTTTCCGACGGGGGCGAAAAGTGGCCGACTTTTGTGACCTCCGCCTACCTCTTATATTTAAAAAAGGCGTGACTGTATGTATGTATGTTTAAGTTACAGTTTTGTATTAGCAGGCGATATGTATATCCTAAAGGAATTTATAATTTTAAAGTAATGGTTACATTACATATTAATGTTAACATATTATGTCGTGAAACTCTAATAATTTGGTTTCAAACATTCTTGAGTGTGATGTAACATATTTTATTTATTTCATTTGTCACCCACAAAGGAAGGCGCAGTCGGCCTGATATGACTATTACCACTGTAGTTAGTGAAAAGTATCCCATATACACCTACATCTTCAATCAAGAATTTAGAATAAAACACCACTGCGGACTGATGGGATTCCATTGCCAGTAATTGGCCTTCTATCTTTTTTTTAGAAGAGGGGGCAAACGAACAAGCGGCTCACCTGATCTTAAGCGATCACCGCCGCTCATGAACATCCGCAACACCAGGGGAGTCGTGGCTGCGTTGCCGGCCTTTGAGAAAGGAATAGGCTCTTTTCTTAAAGGTCCCTAAGTCATATCGGTCCGGAAAAACCGCTGGCGGCAGCAAGTTCCACAAAGTCTTCGTGTTTGGAAGAAAATTTCTCGAAAAGCGCACAGTGGTGGAATGCCAACCATCAAGGTAATGTGGATAGAATTTGGTGCTGTGCCGCGATGTACGATGGTGAAACTCAGCGGCTGGAATGATTTCGAACAATTCCTCGGAACTAGGGTTTGGGTTCCGTGATGTCTCGTGTCTGAAAGTCCCGGGACTTTTCGTAATTTTAGTTGTCTCGAGTCCCGGGACTTTCGGGTCGAGACTCGAGACGGGACAAGATTGTCGAAATTGTTATGTAATCATATTTATTTTCAAATAATTGAAGGAGCCTAGCCGCCATTGTTAGTTAATGAATAATTACTTGGTCTACTATATAATAACTAATTTAGATTATTTAATAATGAAACAAATCTGTGATTATGAGAATTAACAGATAGAATTACAAGATAATAGTAAAGTTATTAAGAATTAGTATGATTTTTAACTAAGTTCGTTTTATAATTATAAGATTTAACTGCTTAAAAGTGTATCTGTGTGTGATTAAAAGAAATAAACAAAGCAATTATTAAGACTGAAATTAACGTTAAAGTTATTAAGATTTCATTGTCTGTTTAATAAATGTTTATTTTTTCAATCAATTGTCCATTTTTTAACACGTTTCACCACAAGTTAACTCATTTAAAATTCTTTAAAAAAGGCTTACCCCTCTTAAAAAAAATTTCTTAAAAGTCTCGAAGTCCTGGGAATTCCCGGGACTTTGAAATAGTCTGGAATTCCCAAAGCCTACTCGGAACACTCCCCTTAGTAAATACGATAAAAAACGCAGAGACCAAACGTCTCTTCGCAAGGCCTGTGGATCAAGCTTATCGGAATGAACCTGGTCGTCGACGATTCGAGCCGCTCTTCGCTGGACGCGGTCAAATGTAAGGAACTGGCACTGGGATGTCCCGCCCAAAGATGAGAACACTATTCCATGTGTGGCCGAACTTGGGCCTTGTAAAGTTGCAAGCGGTGCGCCGGCATAAAATACTGTCCTGCTAAAGTTTTACTTTTACTTTACTTTTTCTTCTGGGCACGCCGAGCTTTTTTGAAGCTAATTTGGCCTTTACTTTGGCTTTTCCAGATGACCACGGAACTGAACGTCTCTCGATATGCCAACGCCAAGGATTCCGGTACTAGCTGAGGCATCAAGGGTAGTGCTCTCAAAATGAGGAGACACGACGAAGGGTTTCTTTTTAGCGGTAAACGCGCAAACTAGTGTCTTCTTGGGGTTGAAATTTCTTATTATCTTTACTCACCATACGAAACATAGTAGCAGCTATACCAGTGTAAAGTAAATATAATACTGCTATTTTACACAGGAGAATACGATACTTCCCGATGGAGCGAACCCACCCCACATAAAAACCCACTATTTATGTGTTACAGCTACTACCTAGGCATAGAGTGGATATAACAAACTCTCATTAAAAGTACATACATACCGTATTGTAAGTAATTTTGGATTTTGGTATAGTAGCGTAACTGTACCATATCAATACAATCAATAATAATGCTTTGTTTATTGCTTTGCCACAAGGAAATATTCCCTTTGTAGCAAAGCAATATTTTGTTAAAAATTTCAATTATAGGTTAGATGTATTAGGGCACAGTAGAATGGCATACAGTAGGCGGACGCCTTTGATCTCTTGGTAAATGTCGACAACATCTAGAGAGTGTCGCGACAGTGAATGGAGGCAAGGCTTTTCACTAGTAAACAATATTTATTAATTTATTTACTTATTTCATATTTACGTCGCCAATAACATTATTATTATAAACAATAAAATATAATAATAAATGTTAGTAATAAAAGAAAGCAATAGTTTAAAATTAGTTTAGATGCTGAACAAGATATACGACACTAATAACTTTCAAAAATGTTGTCACTTGATCACTAATAGATAGACTATATATGAATTACTGTTAATGAAAAAAAAAACATAACATGCCTTTCTTCAAGTGGAAACGGATGAAAATTCAGTTTTATATTAATTTTTTAAGACGACACAATATTTGTAATAGCATACGTAGTGTGTACTATATTAAGTTAATAATACTATTTATAATAGTTTTTAAAAGAATATTGAACGTACTTCGATAAATAAATGTTTCAATGATATTGATATTACGCGAGCGCGACGCGACAACCCTTAAACATAAGTCCCATACTGCTGCGTTCAGTGTGGGTTGCGACATGATCCCGCACTTACTGCACTATTGGCCTTTCTAGACGGTTACGTCGCCCCTCTGTATACTATGTTTCCTCTGTGAGTAAGGTTTGTTGTGCTAAAAGATTCAGTTACTAACCTTAAATGTTTGAATATGGAATGTCATCATAAATTCAGCCCGTCACAAGTCCACTGCTGAACATAGGCCTCTTCCATAGATTGCCTCAAAACACGCTTCTATGTCTAATCTGGTTTTAAGATAGTAAAATGCGCGCAAAGTATTTAGAACAAAAGCAAAAAAAATCTCAACCGAAATAACTATAATTTAATAGATTTAAACTTAAACGCATACAAGAAAATACCATTATGAAACAGATATTTTGTAGTACTTACTTGAGACGCAGAATATCTAGAAGTTCTAGAAAATTTCACAACATCAGAACGAAGGGCGAAACGTGCTCAATTTGTTACTAGCTAAGTCATGTTGGCGTTTTCGCTGATCGTGGCAACATTTTATTAAAAATGCTTTGCAAGCTGTTTTCACAGACAAGACAACCGATGTTGTGTAACTTTGCAACATATTTTCTAGTGAAGTAACGACACGTGCAACTTCAATATAGAAAATTTCAGATACATTTTTTTAAATATTATTGATCATAATATTACATTCATACATAAGATCACGACTGTATCCCATAAGGGGTAGTCAGAGACTGGGCACTCACTGCAAATACAGATGACTGCCACAATCCACGTTTCACCAAAAGAATATAATGCACTTGGTGTGATAGGTGGTGAGACCATCGCCACCATGCGCTGTTGGGTGCACAGTGCAGTTTAATTCCTTACTCGCCTTTTACGAGATCCATTGGATGAGATGGAGTGGTAGTATTCTTTTAACGAGCCGCCACAAATGAAAACTAAAAATGCATAATATTAAAAACTAAAAATGCACTATGGTTCTGTAGCTGATATTTAAAAGCTTGGCACAATCGAATTCATATCAGTTAATCATTAGTGCGTCAACATTAAACACATTTAAAAAAATACATTTTACATCATACAATGATAATAATTAGATTACAATGTAAAATTATTAAAATGTCTCTTCACCTACCAGTTTTTACCGCCTATCAAAATTAATAGCTAAAGTATTCAAACGATGTTAATAAGGGCTGTTGGTTTATTACCTTATTTTTAATTGATAATTCATGATGGAGAGTACATATTGTAAGGTTTTCAAATTTAAAAGGATTACTTCCTTTTTTTTAACCAAATAGGCGAATTGAAAATGATGTTACGTTAGTTAATTAAGAACAAAATTCATATTTGTGAGAACTGTACAAAGCTAAAGTTCGGTCATAGAACTTTCATGTTTAATACTAATACTTACACTTTTTACAAGATAACCACTTGAGAACTATGAAAAGTTAATAAAATAAATGTTATTACCACGATTTTCTTTCTATCATAATAAATAAGCTAAGACTACGAAAATAGACGGAAGCGTTCATTAGTCTTACCTTATTACTTCTTAAAACAGTAAAGTGCTGCGTAACGCGTACCCCTTAATAGCCTTCTCTGAAGGACGGCTACCTTAAAAGGTAATTTTTAACCGTCGAAAAAAAGGAGGAGGTCCTCAAGTCGACGCGAATACTTTTCTAATGTATGACCACGCATTATTTTTACAGAATGGTCCAATTTTGATTATTCGTTTTTATTCGACAGTGTATACCTCTAAGTTGGTCCCATTTATACTTTACTACACTAAGATAATAAAGCGGCACTGTTTAATAAGAAAAAGTACGGATTTTACCGCGTTTAATTTTAAACTATTTAGTAGTACTGCGTAGATCGTAGATTACAAAACATAAAAATTAAAAGCTGAAGGTATTACCCCGGGTTAACTATGAAATCAGGACATCTGTCTCCTCAGTCCTCCCGTGACCAGGTAGGCGCTCGAAGCGTTGGGATTTAAATAGTTTAAAATTAAACGCGATAAAATCTGTAAAATTCGTTTTATTAAATGTATAATATTTGCGTAAATATAAGAAATCATTAAAGTAGCACTGACAAAATGTACTAATGTACTTCTATTTATTCAGCTTCTATTTAAGCAGCAGCAGATTCCATAAAGTAATCTTGAGCGGCCGACCATTATGGTGGTGACGATGTAATTTTGAGTTCTGCCGCATTGTGCGATGGTGAAAATTTGGGGCTGCAATTAATCCAAACAATTTTTCGGAACATCTCTCTCTCTCATCTCAAGGCCAGTCGATCAAGCTGATCGGAAAAAACCTGGTCGTTTCTGAACGCTCTTCATTGAATGCGGTTAAATAGAAGGAGCTGGCACTAAGATCAGAAATGAGATCAGTACTCCATGTCAGGACGAACCTGCGTATATAAAAGTAAAAGTTTTTTATACAATATATTTTAGTGTTCTCGTACATGTTTCAATTTATGTAATTTACGGCGTGTGGTGGCTACATTAGTTAATTCATCCGGTCGGCGCCGTTTTACCTCTGGATATCGTAAAAGTCAATTAAGGGAAATATTAATAAGTTCCGAATGATGGCGGAATAACCATCTCTGTTATGCCAGACCTAAATTATCGTGACCGATGGCGGGCAGCAGCGTCTAATGATTTCTGTCACAGTTAGTTCTAAAAAAGGCGAGCTCAGCTGCAAAATGTATCACATTTTATACCGGTATCAATTCTTGCTTGTCTAAAAAAATAAGGCATGGAAATAAAAGTATATATTTTGCGACAGCTATTTTCTTAACTGTGTATAATAACTGTTTCATTAGAAATGGTCTTTAATTCCTTAAATAATCGTATTCGATTATGTAAAGATTGGATGACGTAAGGATATATTAATAAAGGATCTGGAAATATTTTTGAATTGAAAATTCTTTGGGCGCGCAAAGAGTAGTATTATTTTAAGGTCGAATTTAAGTTCAGCGTTTTCGTGCAACGTTTCTGTCATATTAATCGAATTATTAATAAAAGTTTTTATACTGAGCATTTATTTTACAATGAGTATTATTTTTGGTAATTCATGTTTATATATTTTTATTTTAATAAAATATTGTATATAAGTTTCACTTCTGTCCCGTGTACTAAGTTTCACGGGCCCGTTTCTATCATTTACGGATTAAAACTATTTTTAAGAAGTTTAAAGTATCTTGCAAAATCTTATTGCATACTTAGTTTTTTTTATAATTACCTACATATTATTTAATTATGCTACGTAAATAATAATAAAATAAGTGCGGACGAAAAATTACGGGGTCGAGACCTTCATTCGACTATTATCATGAACCATTTGCTATCACAAACTTTTATTTTGTATTATTTATATATTATTTTAATATTTTCGTTCTTTAACTTCTATAAAAATACTTCTGAGTGGATGGGAAGATTCACATGAAAAAAATATAAATAATATAACGAATCTGTTGCTAATAGCAGCAAACCAAGGGCACTTTCAAGTTGAAGCAAACGAGTATATTGAAGCACTGCATCTGGTACGGAACAGATACCATAAAACGTTATGAGAAATGTTGAGTGCTAAAATATAACTATTGAAATAGTTATGGGAAATAGTCATTAATTAAAATTATACTCAGACTAAAAAATTTTGTGTCAGAAAATCCGAAACTGATCCAGTCGCAGAAAGGTGTACGACAGAGCGATGTTATGTTCCCAAAACTCTTCACCGCTGCATTGGAAATTGTTTTCAAGCTACTGGACAGGAACGGCCTGATATTAACGTCAATATTATGATATTGACGACCGCGTGGCCTAGTGGTCAGAGTACCTGACTTCTTCCGCGGATCCTGGGTTCGAATCCCAGTCGGAACCAACATTTGTGCAAAACATAAATTGTTGGTTTTCGGGTCTGGTTGTGTTGTGCATATGAAATATATGTCTGTAAAATGCACCCGCAACACAGGAGAAATCCTACTGTAGAGCATAGCTTAAAAAGTAGCCACAGCTTTTTGCTACTATTTTCTGAAGTCATTATGGCAGAATTGCTGTACGGCCTTAGCACTATGCTTAATGACCTCAAGAGGTCTCTCACCGGATAGGTCTTAAGATGAACAAGTACAAGACGAAGATCATGTCTAACGTTCATGCCACCCTTATACCGGTTGCTGTTGTCTAACTATGCCACGAATATGTTTACTTGTCAGACAACTTCAACCAAGAGGTCAATCGACGAATCCAACTCGCCTGGTAAGGGTTTCAGAAACTGCGTCACATCTCGTGGAGTATAACTGAATGTCTCAAAACCAGTGCGTGTTGCAAGTGATGTCATACGGAACCGAAACGTGGACCTTCACTGTAGGTTTCATCAAAGTAGCTCAGCGAACTATGGAAAGGGCTACAGCACGAGTATCCGTAAAGATGATGTCCGTAGTAGAACTAGAGTAACCAATATAGCCCTGAGGATCTGCAACATGTGTTGGCAATGGACCAGCCATGTAGCTCGTAGAACCGATAATCTTTGGGGAATAAAGGTTCTGGAGTGGCAACCCCGTACAGACAAGGCAGTGTGGGCGACGCCCCACTAAATGAAGTGATGAACGCCACGGTTTACGGGAAGTCGATGGATGCAGGTAGCTCAAGACCGTGTTTTGTGGAAGTCCAAAAAACTCATAGGAACCCTTTAAAATAGACAATAATTAGTAAATACTAATTTATCTTATACAAAAATCAAGAACTGTTGATAAATCCCGTCTTTAGTTTTAACTTGAGCGACGAATCATACCGTCTCTCCTAGAAAATAGTTAACTTAAACTAGCAAGGGAGAAGTGACATCAAAATTAACCTAAGATTCGTCGGTGATATGATTAAATTTCTAATTCTCTACAAGGTATTTATAATGAAGACATCTAAATCAAATTGATTCACTAATTATTTATCTATCTATCTATCAAGTTAATAATCTAAAAAAATTCTAGAAATCTAGAAAACTATATATATTTTTAACTGTGTATGGTTTCAATTACTACACGAAGATAAACAAAAAATAAAAGCAATTTTGTTGTTGGAGGACTACAACCACAAAATTTCCTTTAGCGAATGTTGGAATGCAAAGCGAAGCGCTTTTAATTTATTATGTCATTGGTACCGTCTCATCAACCTTCTTTTTTCAACAGTTTTTCTTCCCTTAATTTTTAAATAGAAGAATAAATGTGTGTGAATTTTCGTATTTCAGTGTACTCATAGATACCACAAAAGTTTTGTACTTTTGTAGTAATCTATGGGGGAGGCCTATGTTCAGCAGTGGACTAGTGATAGGCTGAAATGATGATGATGATGATGACAAGCACCTCACAGTGCAAACGCCGTTTAGGACCATATTGCAGCTAGACAACAATATCTGACAATAATAACCATCTAATGTCCAGCAGTTCTATATGCCAAATTTTTTTCGAGCTTGCATAAACAGAGACTGTCAATGACGAGTAAGGAACACTCAGACACAAAAAAGGAGAGCCTCTAAATCTAGTTATATTTTCAAAGAAAAGCTGTAGTATATAATACATACCCTCTGATAACGAATGTTAGGTTTATAACTGTGTGCGTTAGGCTTACTCTGTGTGTGTGTGTGTGTTTACTCGTATAACACTAATATTACACTTTCTAAGTTCTCTATCACTCGTCTTAAGTACAATATACACGTCGTAAACAATATTTGTATACATTCTGGAAATAACGTTACTCAGTGGACAACGTATTTGCATGCTGAGTTATGTATCCTAGGTTTGAATCCCAGCTGCTATCAATATTTAAGTAAGACAGTCTGTCCATCAGATTTGTCAACGCATTTGATCCTGCCTCCAAATGTAACACATAAGTGTCACTTTGCCGGCAATTGTAACTTTGCACTTTGTTAGTGGCGAACAATTACAGGAAGTTTTCTACCTTTATTGAGCTTCCCAAAACGGTGCCAGGTTTTAAATTTATCAGATGTTGAATCAACGAGACCAAGTTTATCTTTAAAAAGTGTAGACATATATTTAGAGAGCTTCTCTTTAGGATCCTTAGAAATTCCATTTACTAAGAGCTTTCTTCCGATACCTCATTTCAATAACATCCACAGTTCTTGATAATTCAGTAATTTGTTGACGTAGAAGACAAAGGATCCTCCAGATCTGTAATTTGAATGCTTTAAATAAATCTTAGATTAAATCATGAATATTAGGTGGTGTAAGCCGCGGTAGCTCAGGGGCTAGGCGCTGGCTTTAAATTTCATAGTACGCGAGTCACCTGGGTTCGATTCCCGGTGCCGGCACCACTAAAATTGTTAATTGCAATTTTAAGTGCTGATTTACCACATGCTCGGCGGTGAAGGAAAACATCGTGAGGAAACCTGCATGTCTGAGGAATAAAAAATAGTTCGAAGACATGTGAAGTCCGCCAACCCGCATTGGAGCAGCGTGGCGGATTCTTCCAAGTTCCAAAACCCTCTCAGAAATGAGAGGAGGCCTGTGCTCAGTAGTGGGACATTTATAGGCTGAAACTTTACTTTACTTTTATTAGGTGGTGTAAACAATGATATATATGTAGTGAACTATTCACTGTATGTATATGTTATACCACAAATAAGCACTAAATAATATCTGAAATTGTTTTTAATCTAATTACATTTAAACACACACACACTTTTTCACATCTAACGCCAAAAAAATGATGAGCAGCAACTTCCTGGAACATCTGAATAAATAAACTGCGGTTATCAAACTGTCTGCCAAGCATGGCAACTACAGCAAAATCACACTTCTGTGGTAAGATTGCCCTATGTTCAACAGTGCACTAGTGATAGACTTAAATAATGATGATGAAAATAATTGTCAAGGCTTTACGCACTTCACGTGAACAACAACAAAAATAATAGCAATGTCTTTACATATAGTACAGCAATTAGTTAAAGCTAACCACATTTATTTGTTCACTATATATCATATAGTGACATTTCGGATTCGTTTAAACTTTAGTGTTCACGTAGAACTTTAAAATGAATTTCTTGTTGAAGTCAAAGTTTTCGTTGCGGTTTAATCCGAAAGTTAGCGATTTCATGCAGTCTGGGGTATTGCAACTGCAGTCTTGTCGATTCTCTAACTACTAGCAAGATTTTATATCAGCAAAAGTAATTTGGTCTTTTCTCATTTTTGTTGTGTTAAATAGTAAATTACATAAAATTTAGCATATACTGAAGTTAGCTAATAACATATTTCTATAACATTACCTAAAATTATAACGTCACAAGTAACAAAAACATGTGAACAAATTACTCACAACAGAGGTGTTCGAAATCTGTCAAATTTTGTGGAATAAAAAAGTAGTGACATTCACCATTATAAATTTTATATATCTGTAAATTATTGATTTAATGTTAAAATTAGGAGTTCCTAAATTATCATTGGTAAATTAATTAGACCAATTAATAGACATTAAACTAATTAGTTTATGCATTATTAGATATAAATAGAAACCCCCACATCCCAGGGATACTTATTCTGCCTTGAAGCAATAGTGTGCAAACATTACCGTGTTTCGCTTCGAAGGGCCCTGATCCACCAGCGTAATCACTGGGCATATGAGACGTAAGAACTGATGACTCAGGGGGACGGGCGCAGTGTGGCGCAACACAGAGATATTCTGGGTGACACAGCATTGCTATGGGCTTGACCATCAGGTGAACATTTTGCTCGTCCATTTCTCCAATAAAAAGAAATGCCGGAGATGCAATGTTCAAAATATATTGCCAAGTTTATTGTATTTCTATTAAATTAAAACTTCCGCTTGCTACTCGACACAGACATTTTAGCTACCGTTAATTGGAGTGGTTAACAAGAATTCCCGTAATGTTGAAATAAGTAATTCCTATTAACAGTAAAGTGAGAACTTTTGTATTAACTTATAAAATCGCTTTAATTTATTAATAAACGTTTACTCTCATTCCACATTTTAATAAAACATCCTACCATGCACTAAATTTGATTTTATTAAAAAAATAAATTTCATTTAATATTTAAATGAGCTAACGATTAAGTATACCGACTTAAAGTGCTTTGACATGTTACAGCTACAATTAAGTAACAAAGCCTCTTTGATGCTTATTTTAATATAGATTCCTTCTATCCTATGGAAATAGGATGTCGAATAGAAGTCAAGAAATAACACTTGTTTTATTGTTATTTAGATTTTTCACAAATCAATCTAGTGCTGTTGTACTAGTAGAATAAAACTTTTTATTTACAATCCGAAAACTATTTAAGGAAATCCCAATATCTTGAAATCAGTTAAAATAGCTTTATGGGCAAAAGCATATCGGAAGTTTTTATAGTATGAAAAAGAGAATAAAAAATTGTAAGTTCGTTGATCGTTTCACAAAATAGTAGGCGCACTCTCTTCACATTGTTATAATATATATTTACATACGCAGTCTGCAGACATCAATCAAAATATGGTATACCCATTTAACTAGAACAAAGCTATGTGATGCCGATTTAAAAACAAATGACAAATTCATACGTATACTTAATATATTTTATAGATATATATCTTATATATATATCCATAAGCGGTTTACCACTGACTCATAACGATATCTTTAAAACGGCAAGACATATCGGCTGGAAATTATGCTTATATATTGCTTTTCCGATATAGACACCCGCTAAGAACGTAATTTACGAACATTTACTCTTAAATGGGTAAACGGGCTACTGGTGTTTTTCTTTATACAGACTAACATACAACTTATATCTTTTTAGCTTTCGTGTATATAAGCGAAAAATCTGCAATACGTTTGAATCGCTCGATCATGTCTGTTTAGGCAACATTGTGAAATTAGGGTTCCTACATGGGGTAGGTAGAAACCACACCCTTAGGGCACTTTTCCGCCGGAAACGAGACGTGAAGGGTGGAGAACCGCCATTTTGGTACGAGTCAAGAAATTCTTACTCCCTTGGCAGGCTGTCATAACAGGCGACAATAACTTAGTGGCCTCTTACGACACCTCGGTAGGTATTCTACTCTGCCGGACACCTATCGACTGTTCAGTGCTTAGGAGTCTAAGGAGTCCTTATTGTCCCTCTGATATTGCATTGTAATGAGCTAGGACAGATGGCGTAATAACTATCTCGAAAAATGCCAAACCTGAAAATATACAGACCGTTGACAGGCAGCAACATCTAAGGTGCAAAGTGTACGGCGTTAGTGCACACACCAAGCTCAGCAATTACAGCAATCACTACAAAGCAAACAGAAATCCTTTGTACGGAGAAGAGCCCTGTGGCCTGCGGTTGACTATTTACAGGCTGTTGAAGAATATTGCATTTAGTTTTTTTTATACTGTTTAAACTGATGTAACATTGCAATATTCAATTCTGTTAATAATATACAATTATGCGAGTCTGTAGAAAATTACCCCTACATTGAATAAGTTCGTGTGTAATATAAATAAATACGTTAGATAATATAAAGTTTATTTAAATACAAACGTCTACTAATTAGTAATCAACATCAGTTAAAATATTTCACAAAGGCCTTCAAATTCAATTATTACCTTTGTTTAAAAACTAATTTACTGAACTCGACTCGATAACTTAGCTAAAACATCAAAATATTCGACAATTAATAATAAATTAAAGATAAATCAAATTCAGTGCTCGATTTACAGTCTTCGTCAATTACTCAGTGGTAGTGTAATTAATAGTTAACATTAAGATAATGTTATAAAAGTAAGGAAGTTTCAGCCTATAAATGTCCCACTGCTGAGCACAGGCCTCCTCTCATTTCTGAGAGGGTTTTGGAGCTAGGAAGAATCCGCCACGCTGCTCCAATGCGGATTGGCGGACTGCACATCGTCGTTTCAGCCTATCAATAGTCCACTGCTGAACATAGGCATCCCCCATAGATTGCCACAAAAGTTTGTAGCTCTCGTTTTGGGGGGATTTTGCCATAGTTGCCACGCTTGGCAGACGGGTTGGCAACCGCAGTTTATTTATTCAGATGTTCCAGCAAGATGCTGCTGCACATCTCCTGGTTTTAATTTTCCCTTGTCGACTTTTACGACACCCACGGGATGAGATGGGGTGGTAGATTCTCTTAGGCCGCTACCACACGCACATGTCTTCAAAATATTTTTTATTTTATTTCTTAGACATGCAGGTTTCCTCACGATGTTTTCCTTCACTGCCGAGCACGTGGTAAATCAGCACTTAAAATTGCAATTAACAATTTTAGTGGTGCCGGCACCAAGAATCGAATCCAGGTCACTCGCGTATTATGAAATTTAAAGCGAGCGCCTAGCCCCTGAGCTACCACGGCTCTGAAAATTTCGTACTGAAATTTAATAGAATAAAATGAAGTGTTAAGATGACAGATGGTAAAAATCAAAGTTTTGATCGCGAAATCTTTTGAAGTGAAACTTCTTTGGGCGCGTTACATAGGAACCAAGGTCGAATTTAGCATAACGTTTCTAACGTAACGAGTCCAGCGAGACATTTTGTGTGACGCTACAAATGTGTCGAGTCCAGCGAGATAGCAAAACGTTTTAAATATATCGAATCTGTCGCGTCGAACTTGTCTAGAGAGACAAAAAGAAAGATTAAAAAAAAAGAGAAAACTAATACCGCCACCACAATACACACCACGGAAGTCGAGAACACGACACGTGTTTTACTTAAAAAAGGAGCCATTATCAAGTGATATTGACTCTACGACATTCAGTCGCCGAGTGAGCGGCCCGGTCAAAGAGCTGCTGGCGGCTCCCGGTGCCAGTATATGAATACCAAAGAATAGAATAGAATTATTTTTATTCAATGTAGGTTATTTACAGAATACTCATGAATCATCAATTTTTCAAACTACAATGGTTCGCCTCTGTCTTGGTAAGAACCAGCGAAACCCAGCGGGCAGAATTTTTTGGTATTATATTGAGAATTATTCGGGGAAATAACATCATATGTGCCACACCTGACTCTAGTTGTATTAGTTTCTGTACTTGTACAAATATTGTATATGCAACACAGAAAAGAAAAACATATAGGCAAAATGTTAACAAATAATCCACGTTCGCTAAAAATAGCAATAGGTCTTCATCTTTCTGTATAATACGTGAAAGAGTGTGTATTATATGTGTTCTATGGTACCGAACACTTTTTAAAAACCAACTCGTTCAGAAAACTGATTCATCAAAATCAATTCAGCAAATACGAGTACAAATTGTATAAACTTTAGATGCGATAAATTCGAACGGATGATCTGATTAACGTGATTTCAAATGATTTCCACAATGATATTTTAAAACACAAATTACGGTTATACACATCTTGCATGAAATCCTAATTTAAACTTGAAATTCTCATAAGTCACCTTAATGACTTTAGTTCTGAAATTATTTATATGTTAATAGAGTAGTTTGAGCATTTAGTACCACATCCGTGGCATTTATTGGCTCTTTATATTAATGATAAAATAATGTATGGATTCATTTATTTCTTTAATTTATATTAATTCATAAAAAAAGGAATACAAGAAGGTTTTTTTAAACAATCTTATTTTCGTTACTTAAAAAAATTTATTGCTTCAGAAATCGTGGATTACTAAAATCACTACTATGCGACGCAGGCAATGCCGATGGAACTGACAATTTATTTACAGAAAAAAAGTTTTAGCATACCAAGGAAGCTTAGAAATATATGTAACAGAAATATTTAAGCAAAAAAATCTCACTTGATCAAAATGTAGTGAGCTTATCTTTTATATTAAAGTTCTTTAATATAAAAGTTGCTAGGCTATAATAATCTGTAAGCCTATTGTAGGAATAAAATTTTAAAAATCTATAACAACATTAAAAAGGAAAGTTATTTTATACTTAGAGGCATCATAATAGTGAAACTGTCTGAAAATGGCCTGTATTTAAATTCAATTGTAATGTAATTGTAGAACGAACAAAGTTTCGGGTCAGGCTTAGTCATTTATACAGACAGACTTTGACACCTTCAGATTAAAGCTGTTTGGTAAATATCCATTTCCACTTCGAGGGAATATAGCATTTATTAGTATAAAACCGACGTTGTTTATTAAGTGGTAGATCATACAACATCCTTCCGTTGAGCTCAAAGAGCACACATTCTACGCCGACGATTTGCAAATCTACAGTTAGTCTTACATTAATTCTTTAAGTATATAGACTCAACATAGTCATGATAAGTTTAAAAAAATTGGACTTGCAAATTTGGCATTAATGTAAATCTATATAAATGTCACACCATAATAATTGGAAGTGTCCGTCAGTTGTCTAAACTTGATTTTATTAGTGTTGCACCTGTCGCAGTTGGTAGTTGTATCATAACATTTTCTAATAACTTAAAAAATCTTGGGGCTTACATAGACTCAATCTTAATAGGTCCACCCATATTACGAAAATTACTAGTTCGGTGATCACTGAGTTGAGGGTTCTGAATCGCCTAAGGCACTTTCTCCCGATCAAGGTAAAGATAACTCGGGTGCATTGACATTAATTAGGATTTCCTGGATAATCGGTTCTGTTATCTAGCCAGTCGCCGCATAAACCTTTAATTTCTCTGCTAGTGATAGATATGGTAATTTATTATAGTCACATGCCAAGAACGATTATGAAATGTATATGAAAAGTTTCTAGATCTTTGGTCTAAAATGTACAACGAATAATGAACGTGTGTCAAATTCGCAGAATCCAACACGCGATGAACTTTTGGCTTTCATTGTGACCTTGAGAAATTCATTTAACAAATCTTCAAAATCTCACATATACACATAACATATAGTAATAATGTAAGTCTTTAGACTTTGAATGGCTAGAAATTCTTTTGGCTTCAATACTAATTACTAATCCTGTACGGATGCAATTAACGGTCGGAACATTTGTAGGCATAAGTTCGCCATCAACCCCCACACAATGGAACACATTTTGAAGTCACCTGCAACTAATAACTTATCAGATGATTGTGAAGTAATAAGTGATGTCATTTTGGTAAGAAAGTTATCTAGCTGAATAGGAAATGAATTACCACGATTCTCACTGCAGAGATAAAAAATTTATTCAAAATTCAGTAGTCTATTTATATTTTTCTACGATTACTTTTCTACGATTGCGTAATTGTATGTAATATGTAACTGTCTTTACATATCTCTAAGTCTAGAAACAAACTGACACACTTTCTTATGAAAGACTTCTGAAGACTAACCTTATTCATATTCAAAGACAATCTTACATTACATTCTTGAGCTGTGAAATCAACTTTACTCAATTCAGGATAAAAGCAAGGACGAATTTCAAATAGCGAAACGTATAACAGACGAAAAAATTGACTTGAGGGCGAACTCTCGATAGAATGCTTTCTTAAATTCAATTATGCGTGTGAATAATCGGGTGTCATTGCCTTTAAATAATTATTTTGGTCTAAATATTGTAAAGCTTTACATCATTAAAGTAAAGACTGAAAATATGAATAAAGAACATTTACAAAATTATAAATAATACCAAAAAAAAAAACAGTCCAAAACCAAACCAAAATGCATGTAGGCTAAAAAGAAGATATATAGGAGTTCTTTGTTATCGTGGGAAATAATTTTTGGATGCAGGCATTCTATTACCAGGGCACCAGGAATGCTTTCGAACCCCACCGCAACCTTGACGGAGATGACCCTTACCTGGTCTTTTATTTATAAGTTGGAGGATTTCTATCCCATCTACACGTAACGGTGAGTGAGTACACCATGTGCGCGTCTCTTGTAAGGTCTACGTATTAGACAGGTTACATCCCTCGTGTCCACCGCCCAAGGCTCATTTTGAGGAGAGCATTTAGCCCTCGTACCACCCACGGCAGTATGAACCATTACATTTATTATTTATTTTTATATCATAGAGTAGGACTAAAACTTTCACAATTAAATACGTTCGCCATGTGGGTACGGCATAAGAGGACCCAACCCCCCTCTCGTACTGTTGGTGTCTTAAAATACGACTAAGGGAATTATATACAAAGGCTTCGCACCAACATCCTTTTACGCAAATGTTATCCAGCGGTTACCAACGCACTTTACAAGTGTGGCATATATATAACAATTAACCCCTATTAGTCCATTTAAGATACCAACTTCGCAAGTACTCAGCCTTTAATTAATAAATTTTACGAATAGAAAACCTATGATATATCAATATGTAATATTTTATTAAGTACCAGTACCAGACAAAAAAGCGATGTTTGAAGAGTTTTGGGATAGCAATTTTGGAATCCAAAATTGGAGATATTAGACAATAGAATAGAATATTAAAATTATTACAATATAATATTAAACAATACTAACTATTATATGTAGAGTATGATTCGATACAGGAGTCATACACTACACGAATATGTGTGGCGGCGCCTTAAGATAATGTCCCTACCTCATCCCGTGGGTGTAATAAAAGTCGAAAGAGGCACAATAAAAACCAGAAGATGGAAAATGAGAGCTAGAAACTTTTGTGGCCCGCTACGGGGGAGGTCTATGTTCAGCAGTGGACTACTGATAGGCTGAAACGATGATGATGATGATGATGATAAGACTTAAGAACTGATTTCTCAGGAAGACCGGCGCAGTGTGAGGCCACACAGATATGTTCTAGGACAGAGCATTTGTTATGGGCAGACACGTTGCACTTACCAACAGGTGAACGTTTGGCCTCACCATCAATTCAGTCGGTGACACGAACCTTGCGGCTCATGCACTCACTAGGCACATCCAAACTGTCGTCGAGGATTCCTCGAGACAGGTCCCAGTGGCGGACGACCACCGCTGGGCCCTGCCTAACGACATTAAAGACCTAATGAGGCGCAAAAACGCAGCCACTCGCGCTCACGACTTATATCCTACCGTCAGTAATAGAACAACTCTACGCACCCTGCAAGGTGAGGTTCGAACACGTATGCAGGAGGTCAAAAACGTTCGGTGGGATAACCGTCTCATTAACATCGAACCGTCTCACCTCGCCTTCTGGCGACTTCCAAAATCACTAAAAGGAGACACCTCCCGTTCAATGCCCCCTTTAGTACGACCCAACCAACCGCCTGCCTTCCTAGACGAAGAAAAGGCAGAATGTCTAGCTGACAGTCTAAAAACTCAATGCTCCCCAAGCACCTTACCGGTCGACTCCGCTCACGTCGCGTTAGTCGACAGCGAGGTCGATCGGGAGGCTTCCCTACCGCTCCGCGATTCCATACCGCCGGTTAACAGCACCGAAGTAGAGTATATTATTAAAAACCTCCGTCCGAGGTAATCTCCCGGTTCCGATGGTATCACTAACAAAGTAGTTAAGCTCCTGCCTACTACCATCATTCAGCTATTGGTATTAATCTACAACGCAGCTCTGGCCAACGCAATCTTTCCGAACATCTGGAAAGAGGCAGAGGTCGTATGGATTCTAAAGCCCTCTAAACACCCGTCCGATCCCACCGCATATCGGCCTATAAGCCTCCTCAAGGCTCTAGGCAAGATATACGAACGCCTACTTCTCGCCCGCTTAAGAGACTTCATGCAGTCTCGAGGGATCCCCATCCACGAGCAGTTTGGATTCCGAGCCAAACACTCGTGTACCCAGCAGGTGCACCGCATAACGGAGCACATTCAATCCCGCTTTATACGCGGGCTTCATACTGGAGCGCTCTTCTTCGACGTGGCGAAAGCGTTCGACAAGGTCTGGCACAACGGGCTCGTATACAAGTTATACACGGACTCGGTGTGCCAGATCGCCTCGTACTCATCATACGAGATTTCTTACGCAATCGAACCTTCCGCTACCGCGTCGAGGGCGGTGCGATCCGAACCACATCCCATCCTAGCCGGCGTACCACAAGGCTCAGTCCTAGGTCCCATGCTCTACACCCTTTTCACGAACGACATACCGCACACCAACGGCGTCGAACTCGCCCTCTTCGCAGACGATACCTGCTTCTATGTGTCTGGGCGTAATCCAGACACTATCTCTAAACGCCTCCAATCCGCAGCCCGAACCCTCGGGAACTGGTTTCGGAAATGGAGGATCGAGGTCAACCCCATCAAAAGTGCAGCCATGTACTTCTCGCGGCGCTTAACGCCGCGCCTCCCCAACATAGAGTTATTCGATCGTCCAATCCCCTGGGAAAAGACAGTCAAATACTTAGGCGTCCTATTAGACTCGAGACTCAGCTTCGGTCCACATATTAACCGAGTAAGGAACCGAGCGGCGTTCGTCCTTGGCCGATTACATCCGTTACTAAATAAAAATAGCAAAATGTCCCTACGTAATAAAATTACACTTTACAAAGCCTGTATTCGGCCAATTATGACATACGCAAGCCCCGTATTTGCGCATGCCTCCCCGCGTCAAATTCACCGACTTCAGGTAATACAAAATCGATTCATGCGTAAAGCCACGGGAGCACCGTGGTTCGTGCGTAATGCTAACCTTCATATCGATTTAGGGCTTCCTACCAATATCTAAAGTTGGCCTCTCGCCGATACTTCGACTCTGCTGCCACGCACCCCAACCCACTGGTTGTAAGTGCCGCCACATACAACCCCCTCGCGATACACCAAAACTCGACCCGCGGAAAAAGGAGACCGAGGCACGTCCTCGAGGACCCTGACGACGCGACCACTAGGGCCCAAGCGCTCTACTCATCACTACGCAAACACACAACATCACCATCATACCGCCCCCGCCGTCGGCGAGGGCGTATCAGACAAAGTTATTCGCGATACCGCCGCATCTCAGGCCGGTTCTCCCTTAGCAGTAGTATCATAAACAGAAGCGTCGCTGGAGTTTCTTGCGCCATTTCTTCTCCAGCGGAAACGCCTGCTCGCCAGATCGGGTGGTCTGATCTCGGAAGGACGTCTCTCCCAACCATCAATCTTTCGATGTTGTATGTATAGCTCAGAATCTTTTATAGCGTGATTATGGATGTTTAAAATATTTATTGAGATTCTCATGTCGCGACCTAGATGTCGCTACAAAAGATTTACTCGTCTCGTTACTTTTTTTAATAATTAAAAAAGAACAAAATTATTAGATATATCGTCGTCACACACATCATCACATCAGCCCATCACTAGTGAACTGTTGAATATAGGCCTCCCCCATAGATTGCCACAATAATTTGTAGCTCTCATTTTGGGGCGATTTTGCCATAGTTGGCACGCTTGGCAGGCGGGTTGGCAACCGTAGGTCATTTATTCAGATGTTCAAGTAAGATGATGCTGCCCATCACCTGGTTTTTATTGTCCCTCTGTCAACTTTTACGACACCCGGACGTCTGTCAACTTTTACGATACGGATGATATAGGGTGGCAGATTCTATTAAGCCGCCAATACACGTCAGATATATCGTGTTCATCGCTAGATCTGCCCCTAATTTTGTCTCAGATTCTTTAGAAGTGTAAACAAATAAGAATGTCAATGACTTCCTCAATCTGCACCTTTACTTACGGCACTGTCCTAACGTATCTAAAAAGGCGACCATGTGGCCTAGTGGTCAGAATACCAGTCTGCTACGCCGCGGCACCTCTGTTCTAATAGCTTTAATATAACACGCACCACGACGTGAAGATATCCGATGAAGCTGTAAAAGCCAAAAAGGCTAACAGCAATTACATCACCGAAATTATATCTGTTCTAATGCAAGCTGGATCAAACTTTTATGCAAAAACAGAGATTGTATTCGGGACTGGCTATGTGGCGGATTTAGCTAATCGTGTAAAATTTATGACTGTAAAACTCACTCACTATACAGGAGAAATATTAGTGTGCAGTATCGTTTTTTTTAAAACAATACAAACAACAAATAATTATTTCGAGAACCATTTAAAAATCATTTCTGGAAGAACCTTTAGTAGAAGATATCATAAAAAGTTTAAACAGCTAAAAGCTTTGACCCTTAATCACTTTTCTTTATTTACTTGCGGAAGTGTGTTTTGAAACAAAAAAGAAACATATTTCTATTAAAGTCTTTTATAATAAATTTAATTTGACAAGACGGCTACTTGGCGAGTTATCAGCGTACCGGCTTAGTGAGTCAATATTTCTGTGGGTCCAAAAATATTTTTCGAGGAAGTGTCGGTATAGGAACTAGATTAAACTGAATAAAATATACAGCATACATTTTATTTAGTTATGTTTGTTTATCCCATACTTATTTATTTCACACCAATACATCAATATACTACTGACAGGCTAGTGATAGACAGAAACAATTAAAAAAACTAAAATCAATATAAGTAACTAAAGTATGTGTATTATTTGTCTGTACGTGTCGAACTGACATAATGCTTCCTCGTATTTTAGAATGTGTAATAGGCTGTTGGAGGACACATCAACATCATCATTTCAGTTTTTCACCAGTCGACTGCTGAACAAGGGCCATAGATTGCCACAAAAGTTTATAGCTACCATTTTGGGAAGATTTCGCCATTGTTGTCATGCTTGGCAGGCGGGTTGGCAACCGCAGTTTATTTTTTAGGCATTCCAGGAAGATGCTGATGCATTTTATTTTCCCTCTGTCGACTTTTACGACGCCCACGGGTTGAGATGGAGTGGTAGATGGAGGTCATGGGAGGAAACATGCTAGTAAAGAAAGGCGTCGTTGTGCTTGTAAGACTAATTTATTTAAAAAAAACTGTTCGCCTTCCAGGTCATTATGCAAACATCACGTTCGAGTATTTTAGTTGTATCTTAAGTGATCTGTGCAAAACAGATTTCGTTACGATAATAAACACCTACTTTGGTGTTTATCACAATGGCAAATAATCGAGCAAGTTAGCTGTGTCGAAAGCGCATTTTTAGGGCATGGATCAAAAAAGTGATAGGAACTGTACTTTTTTTTATAGAAGAGGAGGCAAACGAGCAAGCTACTCACCTGATGTTAAGCGATCACCGCCGCCTATGAACATCCGCAACACCAGGGGAGTCGCGGGTACGTGGCCGGCCTTTGAAAAAGGAATAGGCTCTTTTCTTGAATGTCCCTAAGTCATATCGGTTCGGAAAAGCCGCTGGCGGCAGCAGGTTCCACAAAGTGGTCGTGCTTGGAAGAATTTTTTTAAAAAGCGCACAGTGGTGGAATGCTAACCATCAAGGTGATGTGGACACTTAAACTTACACATGATTTTTGCCGCTTCATTAGTATGACTTTATCTTTGCTTATTTTTTTTCATTCGCATTAAATTTAAAAACTTTTTGTTTTACATTACTGTAAGTTGATTTCTACTTATGATTTCTCAACACTAATTAACAATAGAAAAAACATCACTCTTCATATAGTATATCCTTAACAGATTCTTTCAGCAATGGCATGGCAAAAATCGGGACATATAATCAACAAAAAGTACTGTACGGTAATAGTCATTTCATATTTGTTTTACGTAGTTACGTGCTTAAATCATTTCGCCATTCTGCAGATATGTAATTATAATAAAGGTGAAGCCCCTTTAACATAATCAAATATCAAGTACAAAATTCAAAAATGAAGAAACTGGGAAACAACGTATAATATGTAGTCGATGACGGTGTCAAATAAAAATAAACATGTAGTGAAAATAAAAACATGATATTTTTAGTAAGCATCAGATAAAATATAACTAGTTAATAATTTCAATAAACTGAGATTGTAATAATTATATTATTGTCCAAGGCTCAAGAAATTCCATTTGACAGACTCTTGAGTTCCAATCAAATGCGATCTCAAGACAAGCCGTATATTGTTTGGTGGCATGTACGGTCATAAGTGTATATCGTTAACCCTCTTAGGTTTTATTATCGTTATAAAATGATAGAGACGATTTTCATTTGAACACGATCTACTAATATTAGTTAGATACGTGTGTGTGTTATTTGAAAAGACTTACTAGCAGTATACCTTAACAAGATTTCGGGCGCTTTAACTGATGTAACATAGAATACTCTCATGTTATTATTTATATTTTTTTAAATACATTTTTTTCTTTTTTCACTCAATTAAATATGTAAATTCATACATAACATGAAAAAATTAGCCCTGCAATACAATCATACGTAAGTTCAGAATAAAAAGTTTCAAGAGCGAATCAAAACTATACTAAAATTAATTAAAGTAGTAAATGTTAAAGTTACGTCTATGAGAAAGACGAATAAGAAAATCTGATTGTACTATTAAAAAAATAAAAAAATCTGATCAAATAAGAAAATCTGATTACAACTATTCTAGAAAACTTATCACCTGATGTCATTAAGGCTGTTAATTAAATTTTCTTTTACTCGTATTTTAATGATAAGAACGCACAATAACTAATCGGACATCTTAACAAGATATGTCATAGCGCCTATGAATAATCATGATTACGCATGTGCAGTATCATGAGACTGAATACAAAATACAAAAATCTCCAGTTACAAAAACCTTCTACTAGTATGTAGAACACATATTGGAACACAATTTGGCGTTACTTTACATTCGATCCATTTCACTTCGATGGTTAGTATTCCATCACTGAGCGCTTTTGAAGAAATGTTTTTAAATACCATCTGCAGACCTATACGATCCTCTATGAGTCGTATATCGATTCTATACAACTCTTAAATCGACCCTAAATAGGTCGTATAACGACTCTGTACGGGTCGGTGCATATAGGTCTTGAAAGAAAACTTTGACCTTCAATAAAGATCCTACTAGGTATTGCGGATGTTCATAGGTGGCGGTGATAATTCACCATAAGGTGAGCAGCTTGTTCGTTGTGTCAAATAGAAAACAAATACATATTATGTACACATACACTTTTCATTTTTGGTGCATTAATTTATTTATGTAAACATGATTTGTTATACACCTACCATTTCTTATATTCTAATAAGTTACAAAATGGGCTTCTTGGTATTTGAGGTTGTTTACATGTACTAAGGAAGAGCAGTGGGGGCTGACATACAGATATATATTTATCTACTTTAGACCAAGATCATTTATAAGATAATAGGATTTCTATGCAGTAATCCGTGTAAGTAGGTACCACCCCGGGGCCAGTTACTCTGCCGTAGTGAGAAGCAGTAGTGTACAAACATAACTATGTTTCGGTTTGAAGAGCACTGAGAGCTGGCGTAATCACTGGGCATATGAAACTTAAGAACTGATGTCTCAATGTGACGGGCGCAGTGAAGTGTCACATAGAAATGTTCTGGGAGACATCATTTATTATGGGCAGACGTTGCACTTACTATCAGGTGAACGTTTTGCTAGTTTCGTCACTTTATCCAATAAAAAAGCGTACATCGGAGATAAGTTATTTTTATTTTTTACTATTACATAAATGGTCTTTACCAAAAACATTATCATGCTGAAATATGGGCTTCTTATCTAGTTTGGCAACGCATGCTGTCTTTCATGCTTTAACTTGATTATAATAATTTATTTATTTTAGTTATTTGCAAGCATGCTTTGTAAACTTATTTGTATCCCAATAAAGTGTCATTATTATAAAAAAATATAATGATACAAAAAATAATTATATGAAATAAGAACTTAAGAGGAAACTGTTTAAATTTTGAAGTTAATTATTGCGATAATGAATTAAATATAGGTATAATGTCGCGAATATTATAAATTTAATTAAACTATACCTCACAGATTTTAATGCATTTTTTAAATATTTTTTATCCTGTCGTTTTGAGCACTTTACAGATTTATCTGTGATTGTACACACGTTTAAAATAATTACGGGTGTGAAATTTGCAAAAATGAGTCTAGATTATTATTTGCCAAAAAAATTCTGTAATCATGCAGAAAATAAAAGCCTGTGGCAAAAAATAATCCCGCCAGCTTTTCTGCAAAAAGTCGAAACTATTCCTAGCAGAAAGAAGGCAAACTTTTCGTACGAAAGACTTTTCAAGTTACAATTTCTGGCGCGAACAAACATTGTTTTCGCCACAAACAATGAAACTAGTTTAAGTTTCAAGTTGTTAAAGCAAATTTTACAAAATATATTGCTGGTGTGACATTCCTCTAATTGTGCATTTTAAAATTAGAACACATAAAACAGCATTCAATATTTCGTTGCTTTTGCAGACTAATAAACTTTCTTTAAACTTTTTTTAAGAAATAACTACAATTTTCACACGGCAGTAACAAAAACCGAAAATAATTTTATTCAACTGATTTTCGTTTCCAGCATGAGATTGTGACTGATGGTAGGATTCCTATGTAACAATTCGTCTAGGTAGATGCCACACCAGGGCATTTATTCTGGCATCAAACAGTAATGTGCAAACATTACTGTACTTCGGTTTGAAGGGCACTGAGAGCTAGCGAACTGGGCGTCTAAGAACAGATGACTTAGGGTGACGGACGCAGTGTGGTTTCACACATAAATCTTAATGAATTACACAGCATTTGTAACGGGCAGACGTTGCACTTGCCATCAGGTGAACGTTTTGCTCGTGTGGGCCTTTTTTCTCCAGCAAAATAAAATAAAAAAATATTTCTTACTTCATACGACGTAGATTCACGAAATATGCAGATAGATAGCGGCTCTAACATATATAAATGGGTCAACTCGACTAAGGTAGACATGTTCGTAGAGATTACCTTCTAAAGATAAGTGATTACCTAATCAATGATAACGAGACGTCTAATTTTACCGTTACTTAATTTAAAAAAAAAGTTTCACTCTTAAAAAGGCCACCCCGAATCGTTCCCGGTTCAAACGTGCCCATTAAAGTAGCTGCATTGCCACGTTGTATGGCTAGTGACAAGCGTTGAACCAGAAAAGATCCAGAGCGGGCGTCATAACCTCTCTCTCTTAAGCGCCTACCAAGCTTCCCGAAAAAACTAAAAGCCTCTGCTCCCCAAGCGCCCGCTAAATTATTGTTTATTAAGGTTTCATTACGATATTTTCATTCACAACTGAGCACGTGGTAAATCAGCACTTAAAATAACAATTTTAGAGGTTCTGAAATTTAAGGCGGACAGGCCCCTGAGTTACCACGGCTACTTTGATTAGTTTAAGCAAAATATTATTGCCAGTAAAATCAATCTAAACACATAGTCTACTGACTTTATAAATAAATTATCACAGAATAAATTATCACAAATTTGAAATGTTTGTTTTTTTAATCATTTTGTTTTTCAGAATAATTTTTGTGATACGAATTAACCATTTATTAAAGGATGGCCTCCTCACCGACCTACGACCACGACTATAAGTTTCCAATATTGTCGTAAGATATCAACTGCACATGAGATGGTATAATACCACAAATGTTTCCGCATGCACAGAGCCACTCGTCTTAACCTACAGGCGTAGATATCCCGCTCATTTATCGCATGAGTTAGAATGTAGGCTAGGATGCAATGTCGGAAACACAGAGACAATCACAACACAACCAGACCCATAAATCAATCATTTGTGTTTTTAACCAGACTTTCGGCGCAGTAGTTAGGTACTCTGGCCACCAGACCTCTAATGTAAAAGGCCACGTAATTATGAGAACTATTAAGTATATAAATAGCACTCTCAATTAAATAATTCTTACAGACTTTACCGAGAAATCTGAAATAATATGCTTTTAATATTATCAAAATACTTTACAGAGTATTTGAATAAAGCTCTATATCTCAAAAAACTTTCACTTACAAGACTTCTTAGATCCCCTGGCATGCGTTTGATTTATTTTTGATGAAAATGTTTTGCGTTGATAAATTATCGTCTGCCGTTTTTTTTTTTTGTTAGTTAAATGTCTGTTGGTTCTCATAATTTGTTCTTATATTTATGCGAATTAATATAATAGAAGAAAGAAAGAAATAAACATTTATTTGTTAATAATGGGCTAGACTTTTCAATAAAACTAATTTTACGGATTTTATCGCGTTTAATTTTTGTGACCAATTGTGACCATTGGTGGCTCGAAACGTCGGGTTATTCATAGTTAAAATTAGACGCAATAAAATCCGTAAAATTAGTTTCATTTAAATGAATATGGGTTCTGTTTGCTTTCAGAAATTTCTTTGTTTCTTATGCTTATTAATAGTTTTCACGTGATAAGGTACGAAAAATTATAAATAATGGTTACCTAATAACAATAAAGAATACATTGACATGGGATATTATCGAACCAATTCATCTTAGGATATGGATTAGTATCGTACCTATTCCTACTAATTTAACATCCTATAAACATACTTGTACGTAGATTTGATCGTAATCATTATAGTCATCACCATTACAGCCCGTCACAAATCCACGGCTGAAGACAGGCCTTCACGATAGATGGCCCCACGGCGCGATTTTGAGCATTATCGACTTTCCGCAAAATTAGACAGGCTGTCGCTCCATCTAGTGGAGGTGTCATCACACCGCACATTTTTCGGTACGACATTGCTACTGAAACTTGCTTCCCAAAAGGTTATTGGTTCCACAAGCTTTCTTTACAACTTGTAATATATCATTTGAAAGTAGAAACTATTCAATTCGCCTGTCCGAGAGGTTGTTCAGCGATCGACAGGCTGCAGAGAAAGACGTGTGAGAATAATATAGCAATTTAATAAAAAAAGTTATAAATAGTTTGACTATCAAACGGTATAAACTTAGTTTCATTAAATGTGTAATATTTGCGTAAATATAAGATATATATATATATATATATATATATATACTATACTCTAGCTAACTGACCTATGAAGACAACGAGTCATACATATATATGGCGAATTAACGGGTTGGTAAAGTAATCAAAAAAAAAAGAAATTCAGAGTGATCATTAGCTGCGATACACGATCACGTTATCTGTGCAGCTCCGACGTCAGTGAAAGAAATGAAAAGTTGGACCTGGTGTTTTTTATCCATATCCTTATATTGTTAATTTGTGTGTTTGTAACATACAAACTTTTAGTATAACTATTAACTATATTACTACTAACAAAATTTTTAACATATATAATTACATTAAACAGCTGAATGGATTTTAATGAAATTTGGCTATAGCTACATTTTGTTATAGAACATATACATTTATTAAACAATATAGCACACCGTGTGGTAGCGGCTTAAGAGAATCTACCACCCCATCTCATCCCGTGGATTTCATAAAAGTCGACAGAGGGAAAATAAAAAAATCACGAGATGGGCAGCAGCATCTCCTGGAACATCTGAATAAATAAACTGCGGTTACTATCCCGCCTGGCAAGCGTGGCAACTATGTCAAAATCCCCTCAAAATGAGAACCACAAGCTTTTGTTGCAATCTATGGGGAGGCTTATGTTAAGCAGTGGACTAGTGATAGGATGAAATGATGATATCAATAAAATCAATAATTTCTTAATTTTAATTTGCGCCGAGCGCAGCCGGCGGGGAATAGCTATATGGGCGGAGTTGCAATCACTTATTCTTAAGCTATTTGCATATTATAGAATTAAAGATTTGTCAGTTGAATCATGCTTTGTAATCATATAAACTTAAGCCTCAGGCACAGAAAGAGAGTGATAATAGAGTCTGTAAGAAGTTATATAGCCCTTGAATTATGGATTGGAGCTACTATAGGACAGACCTTTGAGAGCTCTCGAAATGATCTTCATTGCTATAAATGTTTGTTAAGTCGTTAAGTCTTTATGGCAGAAAAGAAGTCTTCTCAACGTTATTCAACATTATAATTTTACGTGATAAAATAAAATAAAAAGGGTGTGGGAAAGGATTCTGCATGTTTATTTTTGTTGTTTTATTTTTAGACAAGTTATCACAACGCATTCTTAAAGAACATTTCATATTATTTTTAATATTATATAATTTCCCCTATCGGTATTCTAAAAGACGAATATTTAAGTCTAATTTACATTCTGATCTACACTATGTTATTTTTCATTAAATAAAATTCTACCAATCCAGAAAAATCAAATGCAACCAACTCGCACCCCTGTTTACTTCTGACTTTTGTGTAAACAAAGGTCACATGTCTGCAATCCGACACCCCGTGTGGCATAATTATCTGGCGTAGGTGTACAATAGGTTACATTTCACTGCCACTAATTACACCCAACAAGCCACGTAACATGGAATTGTGGGACAACTTTGTCCTATATCAGCTTTGTACTAAGTTAATTATATTTCTTTTCAATTACATCTTTTATATCTTACATCTTACGAAATTCTTGACAAAAGCCTCAAATTTTTTCACTGTATATTTCAGTTTTATTTTGCAGTTATTTATTAATTCTACGTTTAATATTATATTACACAGATTTTTTACGTTTTCAGAGATTTAAATATGTACGAATATGAACTTCGCATCACATTGTATTAAAAGTCAGCTTTTCTGTATGTCATAGTTCTCTAAGCGTTAATAAACAAAACCTTTTGTTACACTGGGACTTAGAGAGTCAGGCAGGTGCGGCTTATAAACATATTATAGTATTTCAAAACTAAGTCAATTATTTCAGCACCTTTTGTTGATGTTTTGCCATTTTCTATTTTTTACCATTTTTTTATTTCATAAAGTGACTAATCGTGCAAAACGTTCACCTTAAGGTAAGTGCAACGTCTGCCTATAACAAATTCTGTGTCACCCAGAAAATTTCTGTGTGACACCACACAGTGCACATCACTCTGAGACATCAGTTCTTAAGTCTCATATGCCCAGTGATTACGTTAGCTCTCAGTGCCCTTCAAACCAAAACACAGTTATGTTTGCAAACTACTCGTTCACGGCAGAATATCTGGTCCTGGGGTGGTACCTACCTAGACGGATTCCTGCATAGGAATCCTACCACCAAATAAAAAATACTAGCCTATAATGAATGACCCGCTGTTGGCCAAAGGCCTCTTATTTCTAAAAGACCTTTCAGGCTAAAATCCGCCACGTTGATCCAGTGATCATTAGCGGACTTCACTCGTCGTCAGAATATTTGATATTGCTAAAACATTCTGGTTTCCTCGTGATATTTTCCTTCACTACCGAATACGAGGTAAATCGGCACTTGAAGTTGCAATTGTCAATTTAGTGGATATCAGCAGCGGGAATTGAGCCCAGATCAATCGAGTACTCACTCAAATTTAAAGTGACTGGCCGGCCCCACTAGCTGTATCTCTTAAGAAGATTATTTTATCTGTTATGTTATATGTATTTATAGAAGAATATCAAAGTTTTTCTTTGGTTTATGTAGTTATATTAGTTTAGATGTTTCAGGACGACGCTGCTGCCTATCTTATGGTTTTTATTTTCCCTCTGTCGACTTTTACGACACCCACGTGATGAGATGGGGTGGTAGATTCTCTTAAGCCGCAACCACACGGTACTCCCACTGCTTCAAATTACAAGATTTCAATTCCTCAACAATACTCCGAATTTGTTGGCAACTCCTTAATTGTTCAGGCTGCACTTCTTTAGAACTCCTTGCCCGATTACATTAGAAAGGCACAAAATAAGACCAGCTTCAAGAGCTTAGTACGATAGCATTTTTGTTGGATTACTATTTTTTTTCAATCCTCCCATTTTTACCATCACCTATATATTATGTGTATATAACTATGTATTTTGGGTATTTAATTACCGTGTGGTGGCGGCTTAAGAACAGGCAGCAGCATCTTCCAGAAACATCTGATAAATACACTGCGATTGACAATCCGCCTGCCATGCGTGGCAACTATAGCAAAATCCCCCAAAATGAGAGTTACAAAATTTTGTGGCAATCTATGGGGGAGGCCTATGTTCAGCAGTGAATTAGTGATAGGCTTAAATGATGATGATGATGATGATGGGATTTTATGTAATTGTATTTTTATGTGTTAATTTTAAATATCTTAGTTTGTTTGTGTGTAGATACTTATGTATCAATGAATTTTCACCATTTACGTATTTATTTCAGTTTTATTTTGGGTATTTAATTACCGTGTGGTGGCGGCTTAAGAACAGGCAGCAGCATCTTCCTGAAACATCTGATAAATACACTGCGATTGCCAATCCGCCTGCCACGCGTGGCAACTATAGCAAAATCCCCCAAAATGAGAGTTACAAACTTTTGTGGCAATCTATGGGGGAGGCCTATGTTTAGCAGTGAATTAGTAATAGGTTGAAATGATGATGATGATGATGATGGGTATTTTATGTAATTGTATTTTTATGTTTTTATTTTAAATATCTTAATTTCTTTGTGTGTAGACCACCTGCCGGAATGTGTCACTACGCACTTGGTTGACTTACAGATAATACTAATGGGAATTAAGTCCGCGCATTGTATCCTTTTAAAGTATACAATAAAGCTTAATTCAATAAATAGCATGTTTCTCTGATATTTATTAAAAAATCATAGTTATTTATGTATTATTTCATACAAAGTACATTATTTGCTAGCTAAATTCCCCGTGTATGTTATCTTTTGAAAGCTTTTCTATTTCCCCATGCACAAAAGCGTTGCTTTCGCCTGATTCTGACCCTGTATTTTAGTTACTCAAGGCCCAGCTGAAACGTTAGAGATATTTTATGATCAAGGTAACGACCTTGCATGAATTGAAGCGTAACTATCAATGAGCTGTGACAATCTTAGCTACCTGAACTAAATTACTAGACTGGAAATGTGTGAAATGATTAATATTATATAATGGTATAATATTATTTCTTTAGCTGGCTTGTAAAAGCAATATTAATAGATTATATTAATAGGTATTATTATTTAAAAAAATTAAAACTGATCATATCTTGAGCAGAACTTAAGTAACAGTGAAACAGAAAGGTTGAAGTATCAGAGTAAGGCCTATCCAATTATTCTAGTTAAAAAAAAAGGTTTAAACAAAATTGGAAGCTTTTCATTCCTAATAAAACGTATGAAAGGGGAAAGAAATTTATTGAATTGAGCCACCCAGCGTACATAAGAAGATAAGGTATAAAAGTCTTTTGCGTACAATGAAATTGACGATTGTGTAGATGTCGGCCGGAGCTTTAGGGTTAATCAACGGCAGTTCATCGTGCACCTATTACCGTTTATGGGGTTCTGAACATGTATATCAAAAGATAGCGGTCTAACATGCCGTTATGTTGTCCTAACCACGATTGAAATTACTCTATAGTCAATGTATAATATGTGGTGATTTGTGTAGACGAATTTCGTAAGGTAAAATATACAGTTTTGATCAAATAGCTAAGTGTACTGGAAATCGAGGAAAAGCGATTGTATATCGTGATTAAGTTTACGTTTGTGGTGTTACTAATATATCAGCATTATTAAGAACTTTTAATCGTATAGCCGTGATAGCTTAGGGGCTGGGCGCTCGCTTTATATATTTCTGCAACTTTAAGTGCTGATCTACCACGTGTTAGCGCTCAGGTGAAGGAAAACATCGAGAGGAAACCTTCATGTCTAAGGAATAAAAATATTCGACGATTTATGAAGTCCAGCAACCAAAGTTGGAGCAGCGTGAAGGACACTTTTCTGCTCCAAGACTCTCTTAGAAATGGGAAGAGACCTGTGCTAAGCAGTAGGACATTTATAGGCTGATACTTTTTACTAATGTAAAGGTCATTTTTACTAACTACTAAAAAGTAGGTTGTGTATTATATTTCGAATCCTGAACTAATTTACCAATATTGCTGCAAACCCTGACAATTATCGCAAATCCTTTAAATATCGGCCAATGTCTATAAGTAGGATTTTAAAAGGCTATTAATATCAAGTAATCATACGCAACCTGGTACCGGCAGGCCAGTTTAGGGCGACCTCCAACTAGATGGAGCGACGACCCGCGCGGTTTGTCAGCGTCTAGTTGCATTTCGATGTGAAGGACACTAAAGCCAGTGTAATTACAGGGCATAAAAGCATGAGACGTAAGAACGGATGACTCATGTTGACGAGCGCGGAGCAGAGCGGAATATTAGACTACTGTTATGAACACTCGACATACATACATACATAAGATCACGACTGTATCCCATAAGGAGTAGTCAGAGACTGGGCACTCACAGCAAAAACAGATGACTGCCACAATCCACGTTTCACCAAAACAATATAATGCACTTGGTGTGATAGGTGGTGAGCCCATCGCCACCATGCGCTGTTGGGTGCATAGTGCAGTTTAATTCCTTACTCGCCTTTTACGAGGTCCAATGGATGAGATGGAGTGGTAGTATTCTTTTAACGAGCGGCCACCACAAGGCTACATACATAACAACATAACATTCTAGAACGTTATATTTTCCCCTTAACGAACAGCGTAGTTTCTGGTGTGTTGAATGTCCGCCTTAACGGGTAGAGAAATTTCTAGAACATTATATCTTGCCTTTAAGGGGGAGACATGATGTTCTAGAAATTTACGAATAACTAAAATCCTAAATATAAAAAGAACATTGTATATAGCGATAATAGAATTTTCTCAACGCTTCTTTTTCTTTCTTCTTTTCAGCCTATCACAAGTCCACTGCTGAACATAGGCCTCCCTCATAGATTGCCACAAAAGTTTGTAGCTCTCATTTTGGGGGGGATTTGCCATAGTTGCCACGCTTGGCAGGCGGGTTGGCAACCGCAGTTTATTTTTTCAGATGTTCCAGAATGATGCTGCTGCCCATCTTTTGGTTTTCATTTTCCCTCTGTCGACTTTTACGACACCCACGGGATGAGATGGGGTGGTAGATTCTCTTAAGCCGCCACCACACGGCGACTCTCAACGCTTATGGCATATACATATAAGCGCGACCCTAAAGGCAAATTGGAATAAGTCTGAGCTTAGATGAGCTACAGGGCGAAACAAGGACCTTGATTAGATCTTGTCGTAAAAATATAATATTATTAAGGAATTCCTACAACTCCTATTTCTTAGATTGAATTGACTTTCTTTATAAATTTAATTAAATAAAAATTCTAACAGTTATCTTGCAATATTGTGAAAAGAATAGGCAAGTGTTGATAGTATGCAATGGAAGTTACTTTTAATTTAATGTTCTTTGTTACTTGCGGGCCTCTTAGCAAAAGACATACTAGAAGAGAAGTCAGAAGTAGAGTAAATTTATAAGATGGAGCGTTGCACGAATATCGCCTCACTCACCATACAAAACAGATCTGCCAAGCAGAGGTCAACTATATTGCAGAAAAGCTATCAAAAAAATTGCAACACAACATTGTGAGCTCAAAGTAAAGAAATTTTTAACTCGCTCGTATGAAGTAGAAGAAAGGGTGCCGTAGTTTTTTTTATTTTTGTCGAAGTGCATATTTACATAGCATATTTTTCTAGAGTACCTAGAATAGGGTATGCTAATTATGCATGTTTTTACATATGGTATATTTGTTTGTTGATTAATAGAATAAATAATTCTTTGTGAATTTATTACTTAACGTCATACGTTTCTCAAATCATAAAGAGTATACAAAGTTTTTCAAACTCATACGTTTTCACCCTCTCTTCCTCTCTCTCTTCCCTTCCTCGCTCACATAATATCAAATAAAAAAACACCTAATTACATACCAAAAAATATCAAAACAAAAGCAACTAACTTTTAATAATATATGTAAGTGTTAGAGCCCATGGTTGTTTACAGTTTTTTTCATTCAATATTAATTTATCGCAAGTTAATAGCAGCTAAAATACACTTATCCTTCTCCTGTTTTATTATTGCCTAGATATATAAAATATGAAATATTGAGCACAGTAAAAAAATCATTAGGAAACGTACGTCCCTGAATGAATAGCAGCAAATCCTAATGGATTTTCGTCTATCTACCGACCACTGCAACTGATGCTTTGTCGATTGATGAATCTTAAACTTTACATGCGGCAGTTCCACCAATGCATCTTTTAACCTAATACCATTTTTATCTTTATAAAATAACCTTACCTCTTAAAAAAGGCTAGGATTTCTCTTACATCATGGGTTGCGTTTTACTGACATTAATTTCACATACACTAACACCAAGGAGCAAGAAGCATGTATAGGCCTAATAAATATTTCCCCGTCCGGGAAATGACACCGCGACTCAGAGCCTAGAAGCCTATTGCTTTGCCACTGCACCACATCAATCAACATTTATAATATGTATATATAACATAATTATTTTTAGAGCAGTTATGGAGCTTCAGATAGAGACTGAAACACAATAACAGTTCTTCAGTGGATTCCGAATTATTAAAACATTTAGAAAAGCTGAATAGTTATTTGTCTCTAACTCCATTGTGAATAGTATTTTAGAATTTATGGAGTTAAGGTGCTCTTAAAATACAGTAACTCTATCAGAATGTAGAACCTTGGATTTTCTGGAGAAATATAGAGGGCTTTCTCCCCAAAGTGTTCGATGAATATGTCAGCAACAATGGGAGATGGATAGACTGGGGAGCCCATCGCCACACCATCTTCTTGCCTGTAGTATTGTTCCTTCCACAATAGATAGCCAGATGTTAGGAAATGTCTAAGGAATTCTGCATATTCTACTGGCATGTTGTTCTCTGACAGCTTCTTAGTTACAATCGCGATGCAGTCTTCAACAGGTAGGCATGTCAATAACGACTGGACATAAAAACTGACCATAGTTTCATTGTCAGTAAGATGTAGGTCTTTTATCTCACTGCCAAAATGGTATCAATCTTTTGTGTGTGTTGTTGAATCGGTCTGGCTTATTATTGGACGTAGTAGAGCATTGAGTTTGTGTATTTTGGGTAACCTATACAACGATAAACACGCTGATAAATTTTAATAATGTAGATTCAATTTATCGGCGTGTTTCTTTATAAGATGGTTAGTTGTTTTGAGCGTGTTAGTAGTTGGGTCGGTTTTGACCTATTTATACGTGTTTACGTCCGATAAAAGTTCTTGCATTTTAAAATTATAATCACACGTATCCATTACTACCGTAGCATTTCCTTTAACAGCGCGGAGAATCGTGAGTTCGGGTCTGTTTCGTAAGTAATTTAATGCTTTTAATTCGTCTCTGGGGAGGGTGAGTTTCGGCACAGAACTTCGACGTAACATAGACATGTCTTGACGTGTGGCCTACAAAACTTCTTTTCCGATATTATTTTTATACAGACAATCCTCTACACTACAAATAATTTCCCCATACGGGATTCTTCGCGGTGTTATTGCGAAATTCATTCCTTTCGGTAATACTTTTAATGTTGATTCATCCAGTGTTTGTTTTGACAGATTAAAGACTGCGCGTAACCTATGATCTTCTTCATCTTATTTATGATCCTAGCAATCAGCTACCAAATCAAGCCATTTTTGCCAATATCGAGCCATTATTGCCATTTTCCAATTAAGGTACACTTTCACGAGCACGTGCTGCATAATAAAATATCAATGTTAAACATCAAAACCCAAAATACACTATCGCCACTTTTCGAGTTGTTGCCAAAAGTCTATCTATATTCTCTGCCAGTCAACTTTAGGGCAGTCAGTAAACAGCGAAGACGGCCACTAAAAAAATAGAATATTACTTCACTAATTAACGAATATACATACACATACATCAATAATATATGAATACTTACTACTAATACAATATAAATAATACATATTACTATAAAAAGGGACACTATATACTAATGATAATGATGATGATCATTATTAAGATAACAGTTTACAATTAAAAATATGAGCCCAGATTTTCTGTTTAAATGCGTATTAGCTGGTTGTCTTAGAGGCAGCGCATTCCATAGTCGGGCAGCTTGGACAGCGAACGATAATGAAGAGAAACCAGAGTGGTGAAGTGGAATAGACAAGTTAAAGTTTCCGAAGAACGAAGCTGTCGGATGTGAGTGTCCTATAACTGAAATTTGCGTTTAAGATAATCAGAGTGGTTGTTATCAAATAAAACAGTGAAAACTGTAGGAAGTATCCGAAAATGTCTATGTTGACGAATAGGAATCCATTTGAGCTGAGAGCGGACGAGTAAACATGATCAAACTTGCAAAGGCAAAAGATCAAACGGATACAGTTATTAACGAGACGATCCAGCTCGTCCAGAAGATCCTCATTAATAGCAGGATAACATAATTCAGCATAATTAATGATGGGAAAAATAAGGGATTGCATCAGAGTTACCTTTACCTGGATTGGAAGAAAGTTTTAAGGCGATTCAGCTTAGTAATCACTGAACCACAGATTTTTTGAATTTGGGTGGACCAACTTAACGTTGAGTCAAAGTATAGGTACACCCAGATTCTTAACATTATCGGAATAGGGTATGATAGAACCCGCAAACGAGACAGGTGAAATATTCATAACATCTAGTTTGGCTAATTGCCGAACACTACCAATTATTATGGCTTGACATTTACGAGGTTTAACTTTAGTGCCAAATTTACAAGCTCATTTTTTCAAATTTGTCTAATCATAGTTCAGCATGTCTACAGCATTGTTTATAGTGACGACGTCTGCCTGAGTGTGGATCTGCAAATCATCGTCATAGAAATGGTAAGAGCAGCTGAGCTGAGAAGAAAGTTAATAAAAATGAAGAACATGAGAGGAGATAATATTCTACCTTGCGGAACGCCAGACAAGAGTTGACACTAGTCTGATGTATCATTTCCGCAACGAACGGCTTGCTGACGTTCACAAAGGTAAGAAGAAAACCAATATAAAGCAGTGGGAGAAAATTTAATTGAAGTATGGCAAGAACTATATTGTGGTCAACCATGTTAAATGCCGGTGAAGTCGATTAGTACAAGTACTGTCACCTTTTTATTCTCCATGCCCTCTCGAATGTCTTCAGTAACTTTAAGAAGAGCAGTGGTAGTGCCTGTGTCCAGGTCGAAAACCTGATTTCTTATATTTACGCGAACACTACACATTCAAATGAAACTAATTATATGGATTTTATCGCGTTTCATTTTACTATTTATAACCCGACGTTTCGAGCGCTTTACAGTACCCATGGGCATGGGATGACTGAGGTGACAGATGTCCTGATGTTATAGTTAACCTAGTGTGTCCAAGTGTACCTTCTGCTTTTAATTATTATTTTTGGTCCAACCTACACAGAAATAGCTAACTGTATCTTGAAGTCTTGAAGTGGTACGCTTGGTTGTTGATTTAATTTTATTAATTATAGGATTCCAAGCTGGTGGTAGTACCCAACCATCTTCTCTATTAAAATTAGCCTCGTGAATCATCCTTGGTGGGAACCGGTGTTATTTTGCGGGGATTTGTGGTTTATCAAATCAGATGTCATGATTGGGATGATCCAGAACATGGTCATAGACTGCAAACTTCCTTGAGCGACAATGCTTCACATCACATATGTTCTTTTGCGCGGGTTCTTACTGATCGTCTTGTTTGTCCTATGTTAGAGAGACCACACTCACATCCAGCTTATAAACTCCTGCATCTTGTAGAGATTTCTTCAGCGGCTTGAAAAATGTTCTTATGGAAACTCGCTTCAAGATATAGCCTATCTATTCTGTGACTCCTCTGACATATGGTAGGACTGCAGGTACACGCTTAAGGATGTTATAAATCTTGCACGATTACCAGTCGTTACTGGTTTACATAAAGAGTTCTTATAATCAAAATTAAACACGATAAAATCCGTAAAAACTAGTTTTATTTGAATGTAGTATTCGCGTAAATCATTATGTGAACCAGACCATGTGCTTGTTTATCACCCTCATTGAAACAAAAAAGTATTTACTTGGTAATTGATATGATTTCGAATGTTTTCACCTCAGCAAAACTGCGAGAAAACAAATACAGAACAATATCCATTGTTATATTCGACATCAATTTGGGATATTCAGAAAACTTGTTGAACAAATCCTCCGTCATTCACATCCCTTATGTCTCGTTATTCTTTACTCGAAAACTTTTTCTTAACACTGAGGGATAAGAGGGAAATATTAGACTGTTGTAGTTGTGCAGACGAGACAAAATTTGTATAACATCAGCCATGATAGAAAATTGGATCGAATGAAATCTATTAGTTCTTTAACTTCTTTTGTTTTTATGTTTATGTACTACATATTTGGTTTTTGTATTTTTATTATGTTTCATCGTCACAAGCATCCCATGGATGCAGTAAAAGTCAACTAAGGCCAATTCTTGAAAAATCTTATGGCCTCCGATTGATGGAATCCGGAATCCTCCGGAATGACCACCTAAATTATGCAGACCTGTGACGGGCAGCAGCGTCTAAAATGCAAACTGTCTGGTGCTGCGATCGTCAATTCGCCCTTCAAGTGTAGCGATTACGAATTCTCCAAGCTTGTGAATGACTTGAGAGAACTACAGATATGTTGCTGGCTACTGAAGAATGAGAAGAAGATATCGTTCTTTAGTTAGTTTTAGGCTAGAAATTGGGTATTTTATGTGCTTATCAATATTATTTTTATGTGCTGGTATAGGATGTTGGGCTAAAGATTATTGTATTGTATAAATTTACAAAATCATCATCATTTCAGCCTATCACTAGTCCACTGCTGAACATAGGTCTCCACCATAGATTGCTACAAAAGTTTAAAGCTCTCATTTCGAGTGGGTTTTGCCGTAGTTGTCACGCTTGGCAGGCGAGTTGGCAAACGAAGTTTATTTGTTCAGATATTCCAGTAAGATACCGCTGCCCATCTCCTGGTTTTCATTTCCCTCTGTCGAATTATACGACACCCACGGGATTTGATGGTGTGGTAGATTCTCTTAAGCCGCCACCACACGGCAACCGCCACTACACGGCAATAGAACTTAGCAGCAACAAATTCACATTACACCGTTTTCTGTAGTAGAAGTGCAGCCTATGTTCGCGCCGTGACGCATCACTGACAAAAGCTACTGGAGGAACCGAAGACCTTGGATGCTTATGTCGCGTTTTCGAACCAGTTTTACCTAATACGACAAATTAGTGGTTGGCTCGAATGCAGCGATGATTTTCTTCGTCGTCGGCGTAGAACTAGATTCCTGTTTATGCTCATCTAAGTAGATCGCTCGAAGTTACTTATATTTTTATTTCGAGCCAAACTAATACAAACATTTATATACGCTTGTAAACTTTTCAGAATTATCTAGAAGTACATTTACAAAAGTTTCGACTTGCAAAAATATTATAGAGCGGCTTATATGAAGAACTCTTTAATTACTAAAACCGACAGAGAGATTCAATAAAGATCTTCATGAATTCAGTCAATTGAACCGTCTGAATTTAATTAGAAAATATATGTTATAAAATTACCTTACGATTTCCGCACTTTGAGGTGAAATGCATACGTTGATGAGTATTTCGCAACATACGCTACTGTGTGAGGATAGTTCACTATCGAAACAGAATATTTTTTCCGAACCACTCAATATAGGTACACCTTACTGTCGGATTGAGTGGTAAGAAAAGATTTCTTTTAGCAAAAAGAGATTGCTCAACTTTTCTTCCCATTAATCTTATAAGTTCTAATCGCTTTATCCCCGAGGAATTGCAAAACTTTGAAGGGTCGATTTCGTACACAGTTTCCTATACATAGCGAATCCCGTTCACATTTTTAGTCTATATTAATGATTGATGTATTTAATATGGTTAATCAATTATACAGCACAGGTTAACACATATAAAGTGGAAATGTCTGTCTGCGATTTTTAAATTGTTTTAGCGTACAACGGTTATTAAAGTAAATCTATACCAAGAATAAAATTGAAGTGTTTGTCAATTATTTCAAAATAAATGCGATTACTTAAGTAAAAGTGCTATTTAGGTCTACGATACCTAATCATAAATGACCAATTTTAGAATTTTTTTCGGTTGGTCTGCCTAAAAGTTTGTCACGTAAAGGCTCCAAAACGGCTAAACGGATTTCAGTAAATTATATAATTAAACACTAACATTTTCGTGTATGTTCCATTTCGATATTATACAGGGTTCAGAAGATATGAATATAAATTTGCTATAATACTTAATGCTATTGACTTAAGGAGCCCCACGCTGTGTACATGAACCAAGAAGGGCTGAACTGTTAATGCCTAGTTAAGCCGTACGCGCAACCATGTGGCTTATTTCGGCACAGCTAGTCTAATTTAAAAGTACACGTCTGTACAGCTATCCGACGTCAGACAAACTATGAAAGTGGTTTTTTTATTGGATAAAGTGACGAGACGAGCAAACCGTTGACCTGATTGTAAGTGCACCACATTGTGCCCGTCACCCTGTGACACCAGCTCACAGTGCCCATCAGACCAAAACACAGTAATTTTTGCCCACTACTGCTTGATTGGGATTGGCCTGAGATGAGAACCTACCTAAACGGATTCCTGCATAGAAATCCTACCACCCGTAATCAGTTTTGACATGATATATCCATAAATAATACCTAGTTAGTTTAGTTTAGTCCATAAAAAGGTTATGGACTGGAGTCATAGTAGCTGAGTGTTCGTCTCAAAATGTACGCTTATGCATGGGTTTGATCTCCACACACTTTTAATTGACATTTTTAATACTGTTTTTCCTAGACAGTCAGTATATCTTCGAAGAAAAAAATATTTTAATGACATGTGACTCCACTTCACATGTCATTAAAATATTTTTTTAAAATATACTTTGAAGCAGACTCGCAGAAGATGATAAATAAAAATTAACGTGCTATCTTCATCGTTCATTATGGTTTAAAATTTTATGATGAATTATTTGTTACCAAAAAGCTTGTCTTGAATATCGTAATGTTATTCATTATTTTGGTTTTACTACATTTATTTTGTGTAAGCTAAACATAATAAGTCCACGTAACAATGGCAATATGTATTTCCATTACCTCAGCATAGAATGAAGATGTATGTATGTTGTCAACCTAGATGGATTGCCTTCTTTCAGTGAGTTGTTGTTCCTACGGTTCTTTTCACAATCTATATGGAACACAGCAGCGTTACATTGTTATTTTAAGCGAGAGTGTCGTTCTACACGGTCGAGCCTATCCATTTATTTTATACAACTACTTTACACTATCGCAGCGTATTATACCATGCCTCATATATCTTCTTTTATTCTTTTTTAAATAAAGATTCCACACGCTTGGAGTTTCATATATCGTGGGTGCTTTTACGGACATTAATTTCAAAGATCCAGAACCGGAACAGCTATATCTAGGCCACACAAATATTTGACCCGTGCGGAAATCGAATCCGCGACCCATAAAGCAGAGGTCAGTTGATAGTAACATTTGTTGTATACATACATTTAAATATAAAAACTTAATTTTAATGCAACTATGTTTATTTTTTTATATTGTGAAAATAAGATTAACATTTTGATTTTTACATTTTATTTTTTACTTTAACTAGAATTGACGACCGCGTGGCGCAGTGGTTAGCGTACCTGACTTCTGCGCCACCGGTCCTGGGTTCGATTCCCAGCCGGAGGTAACATTTGTGCAAAAACACAAATTGTTGCTTTTCGGGTCTGATTGTGTTGTGCATTTAAAATGTATGTTTGTAAAACGCAACCACGATACAGGAGAAAATTCTACTGTGGGGCTTCGTTTTTAAAAAAAGAAAGAAAAAGAAATAATTTGGGATAAATAAAATAAAATACGCACTAACAATATGAATTTCAGGTAAAAAAGAAATATCAGTAGCCGTAATAACGTGAAAGGCTTTACTGACAACACTATGACCTTACTCGAAAGCTTCAGTTATCCTGCGGTAATTTACTCTAAGCCTATCATATAACAAAAGAAAATAAAACCGGTGTTATGGATATTCAATAAAATTTAAAGAATATAGTCAAGACATCTAATCCCCAAATTACGATTACCTTAAGCTCTCATTTCAAAGGGGTTTTGCCGTAGTTGCCACGCTTGGCAGGCGGGTTGGCAACCGCAGTTTATTTATTCAGATTTTCCAGGAAGATGCTGCTGCCCATCTCCTGGTTTTATTTTCCCACTCTAGACTTTTACGACACCCACGAGATGAGATGGGGTTGTAGATTCCCTTAAGCTACCACAACACATGTAGGATTTATACACAGGATATACTTATTCCATTCAAAAATTTAAATACTGGATTTTTTTTTATTATTTTACGCCGAATTCTTGTCTTAAATTTCATGATCTTCTTACACTCCCCGGTAGCGGTACAACTATAATTATTAATTTTAAGGTAACGAGTACGATTTGATTTCCCACGTGAAGCAAAATATCGTAGAAATAGTTTGACGAAATGTGAAGTAAATTATGATAATAATCTCAAGAAAAAACATTCGTTGTACATATAATAAAAGAAAATGAAATATAGTTAAAAATAACATTGTAGCAAGGAATGTTTATGGACAAAAATACGTCCCTTAATAAAATCGTATCGATCACTAATTTTATTTCAAGAAGTATCGAGTAGTCCGTTTAATATGAAAACCATGATTATAAATTTTATTTAAGAAATAAAGGATGAACGGAAATACGAGGGTAAATTATCTTGCGATGGATACTTAACACGATTTTAATTTTTTTTTTATTGTATAAAGTGACGAAACGAGCAAAACGTTCACCCGATGGTAAGTGCAACGTCCGCCCACAAAAAATGATATGTCAACCAGAATACTTCTGTGTGATACCACGCTGCGCCCGTCACCCTGAGATATCAGTTCTTAAGTCTCAAATGCCCAGTGATTACCCTTGCTCACAGTGCCCTTCAAACCGAAACACAGTACAGTAATGCTTGCACACTACTGCTTCACGGCAGAATAACTGGCCCTGGGGTGGTACCTACCTTGACGGATTCCTGCATAGGAATCCTACCACCAGTTGCTGTAGTTCACTCAAATCTTTCTATCTTTGTATTTTTATACAAATATGTTATGGTGTTTTTTTTTTGGCTTTAGATATAAAAAATATATTACTTATAGTAGAAAAATCATTTGTTTATAAAATAATCTTTTCCTATAAACTTAATTTTATACGGGGTACATCTTCCAACTATTAATGTTTGTGTAAAAACGTAAACAGCTACATTCAACAGTGGACATATGATAAGCTGAAACGGTGATGATGATGAAATACGAAAGCTTTCATCTCCGGTGGAAGAGGGTGGATGGGCATTACGATCTAACTTAATAGTCAGTATTTACAAAAAGTTATAAGAAGTACAAGTTCACAGGTGGTAGGATTTCTATGCAAGAATCTAACTAGGTAGGTGCCACCACAGTACCAGTTATTCTGCAGTGAAGCAGTAGTGTGCAAGCATTACTGTGTTGCGGTCTTAAGGGCACTGATATCTAGTGTAATAAGTGGCCATATGATGACGTTAAGAAATGATGTATCAAGTGACGAGAGCAGTGTGGTGCCACGCAGAAATGTTCTGGGTGATACAGTGTTTGGTATGGGCGAACGTTGCACTTACAATCACCTATCATTAGGTGAACGACTTGCTTGCTTAATAAAAAAGTACGTTGATGAGAGTCAAAATCTCTGCAATAGAGTGTTGTATATTTCCAAAAACAATGGCACCTTTCCTTAGCGCTTCCAAAGCCACAATGCCACGAATGACGGAATTAAATATATTCTAAAGGAAGTCAGCCATTCATGAAATCTTTGAAACAGTCTCGGAACGGCTGTGCTCTTAGGTCGATATATACACTTGTTGTAGTTCATACGACGATATGCATTCAAGACGCGAAACACGCGAACGTTTAAACATCGAGGGGTTCTAGACATCTCTTCATCTCTTCATCATCTTCTGGTGGTAAGATTCCTATGCAGGAATCCGTCTAGGTAGGTACCACCCCAGGGCCAGTTATTCGGCCGTGAAGCAGTAGTGTGCAAACATTACTGTGTTTCGGTCTGAAGGGCACTGAGAGCTAGCGTAATCACTGGGCATATGACACCTAAGAACTTATGTCTCAGTGTGGTGCTACACAGAAATATTCTGAGTAACACAGCATCTGTTATGGGCAAACGCTTTGCTCGTCTCAACACTTTATGAAATAAAAAAAAACAATATCTGCAACGATATATCGAAAGCAACCAAATTTTCCCGCTTAGTCTCTTCTTACAATATCCAAGCGATGAAATGTAATGATAGATTTCGTTAAGCCACTATCGCACATTGAATTAAATAGTACATAAATGTTTATTTGTGCCGACAGATGTCCGACACAGTAGAATAGCACCTACCTGCTTCCTTCCGAGGTGTCGTAACAGGTGACTATGGTATTGTAGGGACAGCCTTTAGTCATGCAGAATAACACCATAATATGCAATGTTCGTGCAGCTCGTGGGAACGCAATTTGGAATAAAACATTTTTGACTCTTACCAAAATGGCGGCGACGTGGTTCGCTAACAGTCACCTCTTCCATGAACGCGAAAAGTCGGCTACAAGTGGACTCTGCCTACCCCTTTAAATACGAAAAATCGTGATTAGTAGTAAGAAACTAACACCTTTACATTATTATTTTAAAATATACTACTAGGAAAACTGTAAGTAAAAGTTTAAAACAGATTCGAGTTTTTCTTAGCGTTCAATTTTCATTTTCTGTCTGCTTTGAGAATCTTAATATAATTTAAATATTCAGTTTCACTCAAAGAAATGCAGATCAAACAGACGCCTGTGAATTTTTGAATTATTTAACACAAAAGCATGAGTCTTCAGTGAATGTCGTAGAAAGTATATTTGAATTAACAGTATTTACGTTAAGTTAAACAGCAGTCTACAATCGTCTCTATACGAACAGAGTCGTTTGTTACAAGAGTCTGCCACGCTGCCAACGAAATAATGTATTTGCATTTGATGAAGATCGTAATTGTTTGTTGACAAACCACACAGACAAAAATATGTATTTATATTTTTTTTTACAATGGGTCGTTCTTCAACCGATGCCGGTGTTGAACTAATTCTCAGGATGCCTTGGGTGTTTTCTGTGATGATCTTTCCAAAGCCTTCGATTGCGTTCATCATGAAACACTCATCAGGAAAATACATCATTACGGTATAAGAAATTGTGCATTTAAACTTCTCACTTCATATTTGAGCATTTGAACGCAGAAAGTAGTTATCAATAGTACGAGTTCTTCAGGGTCAGCAGTATCTGTAGGTGACCCGGGTTCGATTGTCGGCCCATTGCTATTCCTTATTTATATTATATTATTTACATTAATGACTTACCTTACCTAGTAGGGGATAAACATGATGTACTATTATTGGCTGAAGATATATCATTAATTAATTCAAAATGCTCTGTAAAGAATAACCCTAGACGCGAAACTTCAATGGAGCCCATCTTAACTAGCAAGTAGACGTAGCTCTGCAGATTATGCTGTGAAAAGATTTAGAAACTTGGTTAATGAAATTGCCAGATTAGTTAATTTTAGTTATTTTTACAGCATAATGTATTACAGTATTTTGCTAGGGGGAAATGCGACTGACGTAGAAGTGATTTTTGTTTTGCAAAAGTTTGCCACAACATCTATTTACACTCTTGGCTCTAGAGTGTCTTTTAGGGATAAATTTAAAGAAATTAATATCTTAACCTTGGCCTCTCAATATGTATATGAAAAAGTTATGTATGTACATAAGAATATTAATAAATTTATTAAAAAAGTGATGTTCATAATGCAAATACCAGGGACAAGCACAAATTAATAATGCCATTTACTCGACTTCACAGAATCAGTAACTCTTTCATGGGACAATGTATACGATTTTACAACAAAATCCCAGAAAGTGCACAAAGTCTTTCAAACAAAAATTTAAAGAAGGGTTATTATAATATTAAGGAATACATGGATGAACATAACCCCTCGGAATGAGGTGATCGCTGCCAAGCTATTTCTACATCTTTAAAATACCGCTGTAATTGTATATTATTTTTAAAATGGCTGAAAAAAATCCGGCGAGAGAGGCATTTCCTTGCGAACCAGTGTAGCTTAAAAAAATGACGTCCAATGAGTATTATGTAAATGATCTTTATTGAATATAAAAAACTGTACTTACAGAGAGATCCAAATTAATATTAATTTAACTTACTGGTGGTAGGATTTCTATGCGGGAATCCGCCTAAGTACTCGTAGGTACCACCTAAGGAACAACCCAGTGAAGCAGTAGTGTGCAAAAACTACTGTGTCTCTGGGTGACACAGCATTTTTTATGGGCAGATGTTGCACTTACCATCAGGTGAACATTTTGCTCGTCTCGTCGCATTATCCAAAAAATATAAAAATATTATGTAAATAATTTGTATTGAATAAAATGTATTATTTTATATTCTATTCTAATAGAATGTAAAATATGTATGTAATCGTCATAAAATTAATTTGACCTCTGACTTTAAATATTGTTTTGTTTATTTTGCCATTTTATTTATCTCTCTAATAACATTAAAGTTATTCCCTTTAGTGGCTATTCCTAGCAACTGTGAAACCTTCTCAGTATATAGTATATTATCTATTATGAAACTTTGGATACTTTATACTTTTAAGCAGGGTTTATAGCCGAAATTTAAAAGTTTTCGTTTCACATTCAGATTCATGCGTATAGTCGTTACATATGTTGATCTGATCTTATTATACTTTATCCGAAAAAGTAGTTTCAACATAAGTGGTTTGATCTATATTATAGAGAAATCCACTATTTATGTATTTACGTAATGTTAAACCACTGATGGTTAGAAATCCTTAGAGAAGAGAAGATAAAAGTTAAATGGAAACTATCCGGTACATTCCCATAAAATTGATTTCCGTGACGATAAAAGACGTTTAATAAACTTAAACCTTCCTTTAATGGTTTTGGATGGTTACAAGACTCACGTTATATATGTACGTATACAAGTATACGTAACCTGTACATATATAAGTTAAGAGATATAACAAGCGACACTCATCCATAAAGATGTGGTAGCTCTGGGATCCGGCGCTCGCCTTAAATTTAGTAAGCGAGTGATCCAAGTACAGGTACCTCTAAAATCGTTCTGCAATTTTAAATGCCACGTGCTCCACTTTTTTCCCCGCAAATGGATAAAAAACATGTCCGGAAACACAGGAAACCAGCATGTCTTCATTTCGAGGGCACGAGAAGTCCGTCTACCCGCATTGAAGTAGCTTGGCGGAGTCTTTTTATCTCCAAAGCCCTCTCAATAATAAAATGAGACCTGTGATTAGCAGTGGGACATTTATGGGACAGTCCATAATCCATAGCATCATCTATATAATAAACTTCGCTACGCATGGGTGTCATTTACTAATGAAGAAAATGAGAAGTGCGCTTAAAAAATAGTTGTTATGAAAACATGTGACAGCAGAACAATCAAACTGGACGTCGCTTTTTTTAATTTGGATTTGAATACAAAAACAGTATGCAATTTCATTGAGTTATTATGTACCACGTACTAGAGGAGACGCCTAACTAGATAGTTTGTAACCACAAGTTACAGTGCATGCGCTGAAACTCTTTTAGTATATGCCTGGCGCTTGCCGCAACGTGACATGCTTGAGTGATAAGTTTTACTTCGAATAAAATGCCTTTATGTGTACTGAGGTACAATTGAAACAACTCAAAAAAAATACAAGTAACTAACAACTAAATTTTTACCAGTATAGTCACTGTATTATTGATAAAATACATATTTCAGTGAAATTCAAAGAGTAACAACATTTCTATACGGAGATTGACATTATCGACATGTAATGTTATAAAGCGCCATGGATTAAAATTTGTTTATAAGAATCGCAGTTACGTATTTCATTTCAGATTATTTATGCATACATTTTGACCATTTTAAAACAGAGACTGCACAACGAGTAACTGTAGATTTCAATACATAACGGAGGGAAAAGATTCAGAGATTAGGGATTATCTCCGCCATTCAGAGATTATCTCGGACATATAAACTGACAGAGTCCAAAATGTCAAAAATCTGTGCTTGGGTTTTGTTATCCAGCTAATTATTATTTTGTCTTAATATCATAAGTATTTTGAATGAAAAAAACTGTATTGCGAAATCACATACAGACACTTCTAATTTATTTATTTGTATAGATTTACAGCACAATTTAAAATTAGTATTTACAAATTATAACTAATCAAAAACATGTAAGCCTAAACTAACTAAACTATAATGTATATATATTTTTTTTAAATAAAAATTGTAAGACTAAAGTAACTAAACTATAATAATTAGTAACCCTACAAATACTTAAATGAAAAAACTAATTTAAAATTTCTAGCAATGAGTTCCCAAAGTTTGTGAGCATTACTATGAGTTCAATTCAACATTCATCCAGACCATTCGATCAACAACATACAAGAGTTCTAAAATACGATACATCGGTTTCAAAGGCACTGTGAGCTAGCGTATTCACTGGGCATATGAGACTTATGAACTTATGTCTCAGGGTGATGGGCGCAGTGTGGTGTCACACAGAAATATTCTGGGTGAGATAACATTTTATTATTATTATTCTATAGTTTTCTCGTCTGGTTGGGATATATATGAATATATAGATAAATATATAAAATAAGACAAAATGAATATTTATAATATATTATTATTATTATTTGTTATGGGCAGACATTGCACTTACCATCAGGTGAACTTAACGACAAATATTTGATATAATTTCGGTGATGATTTTGCTGTCAGCCGTTGACATCCAGCCAGAGTTGGATCTAGCCAGGTTTGGTTTAAGCGAAATTTATGTACATAAATTGCTCCCTAACCATCTATATTCATGTCGACAAATTTTTGATAACCTATTTTGATGTTTTGCTGTTAGCGTTTTTGGATTTTACTGCTTCATCGGACAGCAGAGCTCGCGGGCGAGGTGCGAATATTTGAAGAAATCATGTCTCTAAGTCATACTAAGATGGAGATTTGCGGTGTTAAAAATTCAGAAAAGGACGTCATATTGTACTTCGACGGCGAAAAATGAGTAAATATCTACCTCGACGCGACGTTAAAGTAATAATTAATATTACACACAATCAAAATTTTAACTTACTTCTAAGTAATAATAGATGTCGCTACACATTTATTGCAAAGTAGCAACTAGTCTATTATTAGTTGGACCAACCAATGTAATACGACTATTCAAAGCGTGCCGATATTTATAGGTTAAAATCTCAACGTCATTCAACGGCGGAGAACGCAGTTACTCTAGTAGTACTCAATAGTCTCCCACAACGGTTAGATCTTAAGATGAATACAGACATGATAAAAATCATATTGGAAACACTAAGTACGACAAGGTTCCATAACAAGTAATAATTTAAAAGTTAAAAAGCAATGAGAACGGTAGCGGTATTGCGGCCCATTGTCATGAAAAGTAACAAAGGGAGACTAATTAATGTTACCTCTAATTATACTAATTAAGAGACTTTAATGATTCTCGTTTTATAGACTTTTCCATTTATATAATAGTATAAAATTAGCTCAGGAATATTTTAACTACGAGGATACATATAAAAAAATAGGAGTACGAAAAGTAAAATAATATAAAAACAAAAACGAAACCGTAGTCATCGCAAAATTTTATATATTAAACACTTTGAACAATTACGTAACCAATATTATTTAAGTATAGTTTTAAGAAATATTTTGAATAGGTTAAACCCGTGACTTTGTGCGCGTGGTTATTCAATAAAATGCAAGGATAGTCGCCTTGATTTTGTATAAATCATAGAATGTCTCGCAAACATTGCCGCATATTTTGCCCTAAGAATAAAGCCGGTTTGGATTTTGTAACGTATTAAGTTTAGATCAGAACATAAAAAAAATATTTTTCATTTGTTCTAAAAACAAAAACGTTTTATGAAATAAATGTTGACATTTTATACGTATTTCGCTCTTTACGTTCCAGAAAAATTTAATAAAGGTAGAAACAGTAAATAACATTTCTGCCTTTTATCATAATGCGGAAAACAAGGCAAAACAAAGCAAAGATAAACATAAATTTAATTTTGCACCCCACTGCAGTATTATGGTAAAAATAAAAAACAGCAATTCATATATTACTGTCTTCAATGTTTAGTAGCTTTATGCTATTATGCTATAATTGTATGATATTTACAGCTTGATCGGTCAGAAGCACGGCATTCGCATTCCATACGTATTCTGAATTTATGTGATCCTATATACAGTGATTTTTTAATTTTGTGGGAATTACCTGTGTTGTGAATGGCGTAATCATTTCTTTTAGCTTAAGGTAAATTCAGTAGACACATCTTACAGATTAAAGCTCAAGAACAATTTAAGAGTTTAGATTTACCAGTGTTAATCACATAAATAAAAGGGATTTAAAAAATATAATAAAATGGAATTACATCATTATCATCACTCATCATTCTAACACACTATCTAAGCGGCAGACAGCTGGACATACTCGTAAATCTCTTTTGTCTTTGTTATTTTGATATTAACTGTATAGGCAGATATACTTTATCATTTTTATTTAATAAACACTTTTATACTTTAAATAAAATATGTACTTCTTAGCAAAATTAACATAAATCAGTCTATTGAAGCAGAGATGACTCTGAAATAATTTTAAAACGGCATAGTATCCGGGCGATAACTTTATAATAACGGAGCTAATGAAACCTTCTTGACAACTGATACGTGTAGATGCTATTTAATTCCATTACCCATGGTGCTACGGAGAAAGCGTGGAACAGAAGTATATTGGTATTTTGCTTCAAGAACAACTATAACGCCTTATTGAAGTACTGTAAATTTGATATCGCTTCTGAACCTCATCTAAGTGAATATATTATGAAACCGTTAATCAGTCCTTCATGGCTAGTCATACAAAGAAGCTCCAACTCGCTTAGTGGATACGGTAAGAGCTGTGCTTAGAGTCTATCTGTATGATATAATCTTTAACAAGAATATTCGGAGTTACACTCAGTTAATCTACTTGCAATATAGCTTCAAATAGATAAATTTCAATTACATCAGATAAATTTTGTATGTGAACACTTTGTATAATTTTATTGTGTATCATTGCTATGATTTCACCTACGACCACTTTTTAATGGTTTAGCTAACATTTGTTGCGAATAAGCAATTTCAACACTATGAACCACTTAATAGACATAACATCACTGAAGCTAGAAAATATACAATTATTTGCGAATTGAAATAAATATTGAAAAATAACCAGACTTTACAAATAACATTTCCTGGTCTGTATTTATATTATGATTACTAAATAGAAAATAGAGTCTTCAACAACAGTAAAACACAAACGAAAACATGTATGTACGTTCTCCGTTCATATTGATAAAACAAAAACTACATATATGAAATTTCATATCATCGTAGAACTTTGATTTTTTTTTTTTGGTGAATCGTAATATTTAGATTTAATAAAACTAAGTTTACGGATTTTATTGCGGTTAATTTTGACTATTTATTACCCTACGTTTCGAACGCTTTACAGCACTCATGGTCACGGGAGGATTGAGGTATACTACAATGGATGATTTGCAATGATATTTAAATTAAAAAATTTCAATAGAAAAAAGTGATTGGGTACCATCACCGGCTTGGGATCTTAACAAAATTGAATCAAAAACCAAGCATACTATTGTAAAACTTCAAGACACACAGTAAGTTCTTTCTTCGTAGTTCGGGCCAAAAATAATAATTAAAAACGGATAGAACCCTGGGTTAATTATGACATCAGGACAAATGTCACTTCAGTCGTCCGTGACCATGAGTGCTGTGAAACGTATGATAACGACAAGTCGTGCAAACCATTTTTTAAAAGTCTTGGCATATTACAACCACCATCACTGTATATTTATGAATGCTGTTATTTTTTTTATAGAGTAGGGGGCAAACGCGCAGGTGGCTCACGTGGTGGTAAGTGATCAGCGCCCATGAACACCTACAATACCAAAGGAATAGCAGATGCGCTGCCAGCCTGTGAGAAATACGCTCTCCGTTGAATGTGGACAAATGGAAGAAGCTGACCCTGGGGTGCCCCCGCCCAGAGTTTAGAACAGTATGCAAGCGGTGGGACGGCATGAAGTACTGACGTGCTCTACTGAGCACGCCAAGCTATTTAGAGGCCAATTTGGACTTCCCTTCCAAGTGACCGCGAAATTGAACGTTGCTCGATAAGTCGACCCCGAGGATTTCGATACTGGCTGAGTCAAAGAGAGGAGTGCTTTCGAAATGAGGTGATACGATGAACGGTTTCTTTTTTGCGGTAAACTTGCAAACTTGTGTCTTGTTAGGGTTGAACTGGACTTAAATTAGTCGACCCCAGTCCGAGATTTTGTCATCAAAATCTCGACTTCAGGCACAAGTTTGTTCCGGTACTCGTCGACGTGTTCCCGAGAAATATTGCCACGGCCGGTGTATAAGGCATCACCAGTGCTGTCATCTGCATAGCAATGAATGTTACTAATTTGTAACATATCATTTATATGCAGAAAAAACAGGGTTGGCGAAAGCAAACAGGCTTATGGGATGCCAGCATTCACAGACTTGAGAAGCCCATATGAAGGAAACTTCGAGAGAAGCGCTTTGTGCCACACCCGATCAAAGGCCTTCGCTATGTCCAAACTAACCACCAGGGCCTCCCCCTTGCTCTCTACTGCCCATCGATGAGTGAGGTGAACTAGAAGATCACCAGCTGAGCGACCCCGACGAAAGTCGTACTGGCGATCTGGATGTGCACTAGGTCTGTAGTTGGATAGATCGGGTGCACCAAAGCTGTCTTCTATGACTTCGGGATGACGCACAGAGAGTAAGAGTATCGGAAAAGACGCGTTAAAACCGGTGCCAACTCTGGAGCACACATCCTCAACACAATCGGGGGGGTTCAATCGGGCCCACTCGACTTTTGGATGTCCAGTGAGAGGAGTGCTTTGCGCACTGAGCTCTGGAAAAACCGGATGTCCGGCATAGAGCACTCACTCCACGCGATGGTCGGCGGTGAGTTCCCTCTGTCATCGAGAGTCGAGTTGGACGCAAAAAGAGAACCTTTGACCTTTTCTTTTTCGTCATGGGCCAGTGAGTTGTCCTCCCTGTGCAGAGATGGTAGTGCAGAGACAGAAATTCCCTTGGACAGCAGAGATTAGAACGCACGGGTTCCCGAAAGAATACGAAACAAGTTTCTCGCCAATTATGCCAATGTGCTCAAACTTTGCCGCATTAATGAATTTTTTGAAGGATCTGGAGGCAGAGTTGTACTTCTTCTAAAAATCGCTAGATTTTGAATCCCGAGACGCCGATGCATTAGCCCAGTCCTGGTAACACTGCTGCTTTTGGCGAGATGCCATTCTGCAGGTGCCACCAAACAAGGCTTAGATCTACCACCGATGGGCACCACAGAGGATGGCACGAAGAGTCATCATCAGCGACAGAATTGGGACTATCCTGCGAGAAGCAATCCTGCCCCCATGGGTAGGATGCAAAAAAAGGCAGTGGTCCGAAGATCCAAGAGCGGCATCGACGGTGACCACATAGCCGTCCGGATGAGAGATCAGCAGAAGATCCAGCAGGGAAGGTGTATGATCCTCCACATCTGGTACCCGCGTTGGCGAAGTAACCAGTTTTAAATTTTTATTTCCGCTACTATGTTTTGTGGGAGGGGGTAGGTGGGGATCCGGTTACCTGCACTCACCAGAGGAAACGCAGAAGTTTGTTAAATATCCACTTCACGCCGAAATTCTGTGAGGTCGTGGTACTACCCCGGACGAGCCGGCCCATTCATGTCACAACAAAAGCTGACGCGTGGCTCTACCATGTTACTGCACATGAAGCTATTTAAAAACTTGTGAAGTTAATGATAGATTCAAAAGAGATCCAAATCGACTTGCAATAGATGATATTCACAGATCCGATAAATATAAGTAAAGCTGTTTAAGTATGTGTATTAAATTGTGTAACAAAATACCGAGAGAAATTAAAATTGTAAAATTTTGCTATAGCATTAGTAGGTGACTAAATAAGTCATAAGATACAATGTTATATTTTAAGACCATTTTGTATATTCTTAGTCTGCAAATAAACATTTGAATTTGAATTAGAATTTGATAAATTGTTCAGTGGGATCCGATTACATATCACCATAGAAAGCCTTTCAGACTAAGTTCTTGATACGCAGCGTCACTTCAATAGCAATAAGTAAACTTCATATAGATAATTTTCCTTCTTTAAATATTTATTAGTGTTGTCGAAAGGTATCTGAAATTCAAATAATTACTCTTACATTTCGCATAGTTACAATTTAGTGTAAAATATCTAAATTTCTCTCAATTCCTTCAGATAATATATTCAGTGTAGTAAAATGCAAATAGCGTACTTAAATTGTTTATCTCTTGCCATAAATATGAAGAGACCCTTTGCCATTGGAGCTATCGATCTTACGCACCATTCAGTTTTTAGTAACATAAAAGGGAAATGATAAATACAAAGTAGATACTTTGGTGTTGAAAATTTTGAATAGAATATTTAATAGCGTATAGTATCTGACTGCTGTTGGAATAGAAAAGCATAGCAACTATAGAAATTTCGTATAGGTATTTTAAATATACCATAACAATTGTTACAATAGCAGACTAATTATAGAATTTCAGAAACGAAATAATCACACTAATGCTGTACTACACCTCTGCACACATGTCTGCACTAATGACATAGTCCATACAGCTCCAGAATATGACGGGAAAAAAGACTAAATAGTTTTATTAATAAATACTACTAATTAAGAAGCTAAGTGGCTGTTATTCACATGTAAAATATGAAATGGTGTATTTTACACATTTCATGAAAGCCTATAAATATCACACTGCTGAGCACCGGCCTCCTCTGTTGTTTGAGGTGGTTTTGGTGACGGGTTGGCGGACTTCCCAAGTCGTTGAAATATTTTTATCCCACAGACATGCAGGTTTTTTCAATATTTTATCAAGCTACATACTTTTGTGGCAACCTATGGGGGAGGCCTACATTCAACAGTGAACTAGTGATGGGCTGAAATGATGATGATGAAACAAAAAGTAAATTGAATTATAGTAACGTGTATTTTAATCAAAAAAATCTGAAAACAATTACTTCTACTTTATATCATAAATAGCTATATGTATAACATAAATAATATGATAGATATTATTATCGACGGTTATCTAAGTTATTTTATGTAATTGCATGCAAACAAAAATTGCATTTAAGTAAACATGTTGGACTTTATTATTGATAAAATACGTACATAATAAAGTTGCAAAGGATAGAGTCCTCAAGCTCCTTAAGACCAATTGATGTGATTTCAGAAATATAAGAAATTGGTATAACATGATCGGGTCACGTTCGTACAAAACCCTTAGCGTGATCGTGACTTCAAATCGACCCGATACGTGAAGAGACTCTGTATTATACTTAATGTGAACAATGTACTATTTTACAGTGTACGAGCATATACTGATTTTATGACCTGAAGCAAACTATTCCGTATACTGCGTGCATTTTTGTTTTGCAAAATGCTGCGGAGATCAAACTCGTCAACGCCGCTGCCATAAGGACTCTTATGTAACTGACAGATTGGCGGCCGATTCTCTGTATGGCGATGCGTAAACTTTAAAGGTCAAGTATTTACCAAGGGTACTTAATAAGGTGATCAAATATGACTAAAGAACATTATTTATTAGTAATAGGAGATTTAAAAACGTAGCTTACTTGTAAGTGTAAATCAAAGTCAGCTGACATAGCGCCGACAATATTCGAAAAACTTTTGAGAAATTTTGGTCATGCCTTCAATCAATGTACGCCACCGTGACATCGTTTGGGTAGACATAAGAAGTTATCCTTCTCGTACACGGTACTAAAATGGTATGATGAAATCTGCCATGGACGAGTGAAATAGTAAACGCCTTTTAATACGGGAATTATAAAAAGTTAAAAAGATAAAATTTTATAAAAAGTTTTTAAAGTTAAACCATGTGAGCCTCTTAACAGTCCAATGCTGGACAAAGGCCACTGCCACTGTCAAGTCATAAGATTTTGGGTAATTGCCACGTTTTCCAGGCAGATTCACTTTTGCGGTACCGAGGTACCTCCTCGCAACTTAGACACTTCTGCCCTTCCCAATAAATATAGTTATTTTACACATATATACAGTCACGTCACTTTCAAATTGAGGTAGGCAGAGATCACATCCGTAGCCCTTTTTGCCTTCACGGGATGCGACGTGTGGCGAACCGCGTGTCATACTCTGATGAGTGATCGTGCCGTGAAGCAGTAGTGTAATCACATTACTGTGTTTCGGTTTAAAGGGCGCTGAGAGTAAGTAGGTGGGCATTTGAGATACTGATCTCAGGGTGACAAGCGCACTATGTGTGGTGTCACACATAAATGTTCTGTTCTTCAAATAAACGTTTTGCTCGTCTCGTCACATTCAGCTATAAAAAATACTAAAATTTTGAGAAAAGAGGATGTAACAAATTTGACCTTAGGATTTATTACTGTAATGATAATAGTTTATCTCCGTCAAACAAAATGACTTATACCATACATAATCTTGAATTTAATATTACAAGTTTCATTGCAGGACTGATATTTGTTATGACTGACCTCTCAATGGACGATGAATGGATAGGAATAGTTTGGATATAGCCAGTTCGGACATTTATTAGAATACCGTCGCTGTGTTACAGTTGTGAGGCACGACAGAAAACTAATGTAAAGTAAAGTGAAGTATCAGCCTATAAATGTCCCACTGCTGTGCACAGGCCTCCTCTCATTTCTGAGAGGGCTTTGGAGCGGGGAATAGTCCGCCACGCTGCTCCAATGCGGGTTGGCGGACTTTACATGTCCTCGAAATATTTCTATATCTCGGATATGCAGGTTTCCCTACGATTTTTTCCTTCACCGCTGAGCATGTGATAAATCAGCACTTAAAATAGGAGAATAATTTTAGAGGTGCTGGCACTGGGGATCGAACCCAGGTTACTCGCGTACTATGAAATTAAAGTCGACCACCCGGCCCCCGAGCTACCACGGCTCGAAAGAATTAATTATTAGATTATTTACATAATACTTATTGAAAGTCATTTTTCTACAGTAAGAAACCCAACGGGATTTTTTTTTCAGTCATTTTAAAAATAATGTACAGTAACATTGTATGTATGTATATATATATGTGTTTATTGCGCATGTGTGTATGTATATATAATGTAAATATTATATCTATTTTCGTTTGTTATTATTATTGCATATTACAGAATAGTTTAGTATTAGTACTTTTTTTGTAGACATCTTCTCTGCTCGACTCGAAGGTAGACTGGTAGAGAATGCCTTGTAGCATTACTCGTAAGTTCGCCTTTTGTACATCTTTATTTTGTGTGTGCAAATAAAGTTTAAATAAATAAATAAATAACAGCAGTATTTTAAAGATGTAGAAATAGCTTGGCGGCGATCACCTCATTCCTAGGGGTTATCATCATCTATATATTTTTTAATATCATAATAACCCTTCTTTAAAAGTCTTTGTTTAACAAATAGTTTAAAATTTTTGATTGAAAATCTTTGTGCACTTTCTGGGATTTTGTTGTAAAAACGGATGCATTGTCCCATAAGAGAACCCTTTGAAGTCGAGTAACTGGCATTATTAGTTTATGCTAGTTCCTGGTATTAACAATATGAACATCATTTTTTAATAATCTGTTTTATGTCCTTGTGTAGATACAAAACTTTTTCAAATATATATTGAGAGGCCAAGGTTAAGATATTAATTTCTTCAAATTTTTATCTAAAAGACACTTTAGAGCCAAGATTATAAATACGAGTAGCTCTTACGGCCTTCTTTTGCAAAACAAAAATCACTTCTCCATCAGTCGCATTTCCCCATATCAAAATACTATAAGACATTATGCTATGAAAATAACTAAAATAAACTAATCCAGCAGTTTCGAGCCGTTAAGAGCCGTGGTAGCTCAGGGGCTAGGCGCTCGCTTTTAATTTCATAGTACGCGAGTGACCTGGGTTTCGATTCCCGGTGCCGGCACCACTAAAATTGTGCAATTGCAATTTTAAGTGCTGACTTACCACGTGCTCGGCGGTGAAGGAAAACATCGTGAGGAAACTTGCATGTCTGAGAAATTAAAAATATTTCAAAGACATGTGAAGTCCGCCAACCCGCATTGGAGCAGCGTGGCGGATTCTTCCTAGCTCCAAAACCCTCTCAGAAATGAGAGGAGGCCTGTGCTCAGTAGTGGGACATTTATAGGTTGAAACTTTACTTTTACTTTACAGCAGTTTCGAAATTAGTCAAGTTCCTAATTTTTTACAGCATAAGCTGCAGCTAAGTCTACTTACTAGTTTAGATATATGGGGGCTTCATTGAAGTTTTGCGTCAAGAGTTATTCCAAAAAAGACTGTGGTATCCACAAGGCTCAATTATTTTCCATTCACAAGCACATTCACATCTAATCTTTTAACATTGGGTGTTATGAATTTTATACATTTTATTTTATTGCCGTTTAAAAGCAAATTGTTTACTTTAAACCAAAGTACTAATTTTGAAATAGCATTATTCACCTCGTCATATCATAAAAATCAAAGATTTATCATCAGCAAATAACAGTATATCATGGTTGTCCCCTACTAGGTAAGATAAGTCATTAATGTTAATAAGAAATAGAAATGGGCCAAGAATCGAACCCTGTGGGACACCCATAGATACTGCTGATCCGGAAGAACTCTTGCTATTGATAACTACTTTCCGCGTTCTATTCATAAATATGAAGTTAAACTTGAAGTGCAGAATTTCTTATATGGTGTAGTTTACAGATCACAGAAAACAGCTAAGACATCCTGTGAACTCTCCCAGTCATCAAATATATTCTTCATAAGCTAAACACCTGCATCGGTTGTAGAACGACCCCTTGTAAAACCAAATTTGTTTTTGTGAGACAATTTATGAAAATTAAATTTTTTTAACATTTGATTAAGTATAATTTTCTCAAAAATTTTACTCAAAGTTGGTAGTACGGAATTAGGTCTAAAGTTAGCAGGGTCCGATGTACTACCAGACGTAAATAAAGGTATGATTTTAGTATGTTTCATCAAATCAGGTGACACACCAAATTCAATACCGGAATTCAAATTATGGCTAATTGAAGTACAATCATATCTATAATAGACGTACTGATAGTCATACCCCATAGATCTGCAGTTCTTTTAAATTCAAAAGTTTTAAAAATACATAAAATGTCATTTGCATCTACCATATTAAATTTAAAATCTTTTGTACAAGAACTTACATTTTGTTTGAGTAATGTCACAGCGGCAGTAGCAGAAGAATTTAGTGTCTTGGTTATGAAAATTGGAATATCACTAAAGAAATTTTTCAAAAACTGTCGCAACATCTTTATCAGATGTCAGCTTGTTGTTTAAATTAATTTTTTAATTATGGTTGCGGTCCTTGACTTTCCCGGTTTCACTATTAATAATACTTCAAGTCATTTTTATTTTATATGATGTTTTTTTTTTATTTTATGCGGAGCATACTTCTTTAAATAATTTTTAACATATTCTTTAAATGTGTTACTTAACTATGATTATATGATCTTCCATTGTAAAGTTCATACAGCCTTTGCCTAATTCTGTGGATTACTACTGCGACTGTTCAAGGAGATAGCTTTAGATGTAAAAATAGCTTTAAATTCCTTGCTCAGCATGTTAGACAATGCCTCATACAAATAGTCAGTATTATTATTTTATGGAAGTAATAGAAGTTTTTTTAATTACGTTACTTCTAAACTTCTCCATGCCATACTTATTTTACAGGAACAAACACCTTTTTTTATTTGGATTTTTGCATATGTAAGGTAATGATACTAAATGTCCAGAATGATCTGAACTTATTATGGAAATTGTGGATTGGTGCAAAGGCTTATCTGTAAAAATATTGTCTATACAAGTTGCACTAGATCCAGTAATACGTGTTAAAAACATTGTAACTAAATTGAATGATTTCAACAAAGAAATAAATTTAATAGAGATGGAAGGAGCTTCTAGGAGATTGATGTTAAAGTCTCCGCATATGACAACAGGTTTGTTCTGTTTATTAAGTTTAATTAAAACTTCTTCCATATTTTTTTCAAAACTATCATATATAGCAATGGGGATAAACGCTGACAACTATGAGGTGCTCAAGCTCAACACAGGCCATTTCTATACTTGTCTCAACAAAGAGGCTCACGTTATCTTTACGTTCTTTGAATCGCAATGATTTATTTACTAGTATTAAAGTGTAAAGCTTTTTCTGTATTGAAAGAACTAACCACCTGGTGGTTACTAAATTTAAACATTACATTATAATATTTTAGCCAATGTTCAGTTATACACATAATATGAATATGACTGCTATTTAAAAACAACTTAATTTCTAATTATTTGGCTAAAATGCACTGTATATTTTGATGCATTATGCAGGTGTAAACAATCTTTATTTATTAATGTCAGAACTATTGCTAGAGATTTACTCTATTGTCTTCTTACTTAATTTAAATTATTTGGAACTGATTCCTAATTAAATGTCAAACAATGAGACTGCTCAATAAAAGAAGATGTATTTATTGTTAAGTCGTGTTTAGGTCGTTGATGACTAAGTTCACCAAGAGTGATGACTATAGCTCCTTGTGGTTCAGCCTCTGGCTGTAATGGCAGTTTGACACTCAACTGTGTGTCACGCTATTCGTTTGCTCACTATGTTTATATTCAAGTGTAGTTCCACATCGTATTTGACGAGGGCATTGCCTATGCTGGTGAAGTTGGTTTTGTCGAAAGCTCCCTCTATATCAATGAGACATGCCTAGAAAAAAAGTGGTTCAAGGCTTACTCGATCTAGGTAACTACCAGGCAGAGTGCCTCCTCTGTCGATTTACCTGAGATGCACGCATGTTAATTGTGTTCGAATGCTATTAAGAGGTTTGCTTATTAGTGCCTTTCCACTCAGCTCTCTTACACGTACTCTTCCATTGTTTACAACATAAAGGATGTGAGGCTAATGGATCTGACGGATTTAGCATTTGTATAGTATTTGTACTCTTTTACTTGGTTTAACTTTGAAGATTACCTCCATCTTTTTAGGACGTACCTGTGCGTCAGGCAGGCTCTTATGATTATGACAAGTATTTCAATTACCAGATGTTCTGCCCACTAAAGAAGAGCAGATAATACAAACCCGATAACACTTACACCACTGTGTAAGTATTATTGGCTTTGCGGAGTGTGTTGACTTTCTTCGCCCAGCTTACTTGTTCGCAGAATTCTATATTACTGCAGAATTTCCGCCATCCCACAGTCGCCGCAAGTATCGCTTGATGTATTTTTGTACTCAGACTTGGCTTTTTTGTATGAGTCTCAGTCTTCGTCAGTCGATGTGTTCATTGTTCATATTTAAGGGCTATTTATCTCCGTTTTCGCTCAAGTTCACTACCCCACGTTGCTTACTAGGTTTTTTTACGGGGTCAGTTATTGGACAAGCTTTGTGGTAGCTTTCTATCATATCGATGTCGAAATTACAACATAGCAGTTGCTATCTGTCGAATATTAATATATAATTTATAAACTTATTACCATATTTATTATAATAAATACGAGACCGTCTCTCTCTCTCTGTCTATCTTTACTGTATTTTTATTTACTTACAAAATCACTTAAATAATTAAATTGATTACGTAGTAACCTTGGAAGTAACTTAGTCTTTATTTCATAATAATATCCCAAAAGGTTCTGAATTAAAACTAATTTGAAATCCAAAATTCGAAAAAAATGCGAACAAATTCGGCACAGCTTTTATTTAAAATATTAAACTATTTGAAAATATAAATTGTATTGAAAATATTTAATTAAATACACAAGAAAAATATTTTTATTTTATTCTTAGCAAAGTTTTGGTAATTTAAACTTATACTTATTTAAATAAACGAAGATCTGTAATAAAAAATCATTCACCTCTTATAATACTCGTACTAAAAGCATGTACATAATTTTATTCTTATTTTTCGATATATTTTATCGAATCATAAGATGATTCGATAAAATAATATAATATCTAACATTACTTAAGCCATGCCGCATCTATTCTCAGGTTCGTATATTTACTACTCGTATGTTGGGAAAGTTTTCAATTTTAAAATATTCTGCTTTGATGGCACTATGAATTGATATTTCATTTAAAACAATAACAAAAACATAACAATTTTCTTAAGAATTTTTTTGTATATACTGTATAACTAGCAATTGCTTCGATACTACCTAAGTCAATATTTATTAGATACAATCCGTCGAGATTTGTCACTGTTGACCGTGACACGCACGGTAAACGTTTCACTGGGTTTACGAGATCACTACCAAAAGATCCTATCAAACGGCCATTTTTATACATCTCGAAAGTGTATGGATATAAAGCGGCGGTCGCCATTAGCTCAGATGTTCTGTACCTATACGTACGTGGTAGGATTTATTTATTTATTTAGATTCGTCGTCGTCGTTTCAGCCTATCAATAGTCCACTGCTGAACATAGGCCTCCCCATAGATTGCCACAAAAGTTTGTAGCTCTCGTTTTGGGGGGATTTTGCCATAGTTGCCACGCTTGGCAGACGGGTTGGCAACCGCAGTTTATTTATTCAGATGTTCCAGCAAGATGCTGCTGCCCATCTCCTGGTTTTCATTTTCCCTCTGTCGACTTTTACGACACCCACGGGATGAAATGGGGTTTTTTATTTAGATTGCTTTACATAAAATTAAATTATAAAATTATAAAATTCATGTACCCTGTCGGGCGTTGCAATGAATGTACTCGTATGTGAGAGGCAGACATCTATCTGAGTCATTTTTCAAAATATTCTTCAATATTATAATAACTTTTTTCTATTAGGTACGCTCTTAATTTTTTCTGAAATATTTTGTAGTTTTTTTCGTTTTTTATGTTAATCGGTAATTTATTATATATTTTTATAGACATGGAATAAGGGCCAGAACTATGCAATTTTAATTTAGACGATGACTGGACTAAGTCATGTTTTCGGCGCGAATCATAACGCCGAGGTAAATCTTTCACAGAAGAATAAAAATTTGGGTATCGTCTAACAAACTTACATATTTCGTGTATGTACATGCACGGTAAAGTGAGGAAATTTAAGTTTTTAAAATGTGCCTTACAGCTTTCGGTTTGATTAATGTTGGTAAGTATGCGAACACATTTTTTCTGTAAGACAAACAGATCTTGCATGTTAGTACTATTGCCCCACAAAATAACGCCATAGTTTAGCCATGCATAAGCATAAGCGTAGTACGCGGTGATAGACGTTTTTAGGTTAGTAGATTTTATAATTTCCCGTAAAGCGTATGTAAATTGCGACAGTTTCGATTTGACTTTCTGTATATGAGCTTTCCAATTTATATTTGAATCAATGACTATTCCGAGTAATGAAAACGTCGTAACTATTTCGAGTGGGATTCCGTCGTAACAAAAGTTAATATTTAATTCAGTTTTTTGATGTGGCCTAAATTGCATTATTTTTGTTTAAGAAAAATTTATCTCTAAATTATGATCATTCATCCAATTTTTAATTATATTGATATTATTATGTAGTTTATCGTTTAGGTTTATGTTGTTAGAAACAGATAATAAAAGTGAAAAATCGTCCGCAAACATAACACATGGTTCCTTAATAGTTTTGGGCAGGTCGTTAATATAAATTATAAAGAGGAGGCATCCGATTACGCTGCCTTGTGGTATTGAACCCTGCATTATTCGCGCCTGTGATCTTACGGTACGGACTGTTGACGTTGACGTTGACGGATGAGAATCATCGAAGATATGATACCTCTCACAGAAGGAGTACAATCGGTTACACATTGCTTTCTCAAATATTTTAGAAAAGACGGGTAATAATGCAATTGGCCGATAATTATTGGGATCATTTTTCGATTTATTTTTATGAATTGGTCTAACAATAGTTTTTTTTTAACAAATCGGGGAATATACCTTGGGAGAACGATTGGTTAATGAGTGTTGTCAACGGTAGTGTTATTTCATTTGCACATCTTTTAATAAGTAACGGAGGTAATTCATCTATTCCGAAACTAGATTCAGCATTGCCGTTAAGTACATATCAGCGTCATGGTAAATATCTCCGTATGACTATCGCATGCCTAATGTCATACAACGACTCATTGTTCCCATACATAGAAAATAATATAGCATGAAAGAGACATGAACCATCTCCGGGTATACGTACCACTGGGAGTGGACTAGGTTTATTATTATTTAAGTATAAATTGGTGTTAGATGTCAAAGATGCACCTCGCTCTGGTCGCCCTGTTACGGATAAATTGTATTATTTTTGAAAAGTGGAGATAAGCATATCAGTACTTACGGCACAGCTGAAGAACTCTCCACAAAAGAAGAATTAACCACAAAACAGTTTTTACCCATTTGAAAAAACCTGGTTACACAAAAAAAGCTCGATATTTTGGTACCATACGAACTCACTGAAAGGAGCCTAATGAACCGTGTACTTATTTGCGATTCTCTATTGAGACGTAATGAAACCGAACCGTTTTTGGAGATATTGACAACTAGTGATGAAAAGTGGATCACGTACGACAAAAACGTGCGAAAAAGGCCGTGGTCAAGGGTCGGTTAGGCTTCACAGAGCGTGCCAAAATCCGGGTTAACTCGCAATAAGGTGATGCTGTGTGTATGGTGAGATTGGAAGGGCGTTGTTCATTATGAGCTTATACCGCCAGGCAGAACCATCGATTCGGATTTCTACTGCCACAACTGATGAGAATAAAGCAAGAAATTGAGAGAAAGCGGCCGGAATTGATCAATAGAAAGGATGTGGTCTTTCATCATGACAACGCTAGACCACACACATATTTAGCCACTGAGCAAAAATTAAGAGAGTTTGGATGGGAGGTGTTATTGCATCCACCCTATAGCACTGACCTTGCACCTTCAGATTTCCACTCACACATGAAAACTCTTTGTCGCGATTTTTTGCTCATAAGTCTCAAAACTTCTATAGCAACGGGTCACGTCACTACCTTCAAGATGGTAAATAGTCATCGTACAAAATGGCACATATATACTGTAATTAAATGTAAATAAACTTCTTCTTAACTTCAACTTAATCGTCTTGAGTTTTCTTATAAAATGCGAAGAAACTTTTCCCTCAACCTATTATATGAATAGCCGTAAGAGGGTACAGCGTTTAATGGGAAGGGGAGGTGAAAAAGTAAGTAGATTCTTGTACCTACCTGACAAACGCTTTTGAAAATACCCAGAATCGAGACCACAATAATAGCAAAAAAGTTTAGTTGATTTAACAAAATAATGTCGATATCGATAATTTATTAATATCTTGATTTTAGTGAGCTTTTCCTACAAAGCAACTTATAAATTAACAATATTTTGGATTAGCTCGGTAAACGACCGGAAATTAATTGAACCAAATGCCTCGCCTGGGGACTAATTTCATATGGGTAATAGCCTGAGAAATAATAACTATGATAATGAATATTTAATCAATCTTTCTATACACAGTGTGATAAATAGATATAGCTTTTTATCGACCACATAAATTAAATAGTAGTATCTGTCTGTGATTTCCAACCACCACCACCAGGGTTGACTGGCAGATAAGTGCAAAAGGAATACTTTTTCGCATTGTCTGCCAGTCTACCTTAGCTTAATAAACCGGGCTGCCGGAATTAAACTAAGGGTAATAATGGGCTGACGTAATAAAACCCGCCCATTATAATCTTTAGTTTAAGATGTTTATCTATAAATAAACAAAAGTGAACACAGTACTTAAAAGTAAAATCCACATGCACACTTTAAAAGAAATAAAAATTTCGTAAAGGTTATACGAACAATAATACACTAAATCTATAAGTAAAAGAAATAATTAAACTTTTCTTTTTACTAAACTAATTTTGCAAAAAATTTCTTTGGATATGTTTACTTCTTAACGATTGAACGAGTGATGCAAGGTGCCACTGAAAGCGTTTTTGTATGCATTCAAGGCGTAATATGTAGCATAGTGTGGCTGCCAGATGGCATTACAGAGTCTACTATACAGCAATATTTTTATTTTACACTACTACAGAATAAGAAATTGAAAAGTTTTACAATTTCTTATGACTAACCCTAGCTATTTGGAAGCTTTCGTAATAAGTGAAGTATATAAGTCGATTTCTTACTGATACTGATTGTAGCCTAAATTGATTCTCTGAAGCCGCTGCCGTGTGGTAGCGGCTTAAGAGAATCTACCACCCCATCTGATCCCGTGGGTGTCGTAAAAGTCGATAGAGAGAAAATGAAAACCAGGATGGGCAGCAGCATCTTCATGGAACATCTGAATAAATAAACTGTGGTTGCCGACCCGCCTGCCAAGCGTGGCAACTATGGCAAAAGCCCCCCAAAATGAGAGCTACAAACTTTTGTGGCAATCTATGGAGGAGGTCTATGTTCAGCAGGGGACTAGTGATAGGCTGAAATGATGTTAGCCTAAATTATGGTAGTGGTTGTGATGAGTGTAATTTTCAATTTTTATAATCCTTACATTTAAAACAGCTTGAGCCTGACAGACACTTAAAAAAATAACTAAAAGAACTCCATTATAAAAAAGTGCAAGGAGAAGGGAAGGAATTATCTTTATTACAACTTGTGCATCTGGAGCAGTTTACTCCCTTATGATAATTTATAACCAATACCTTACTTCTGCGATATTTTCGTTGGAATGGAAAATTGGCTAAGGTTGTACCCATACATAATTCAGCATCCGATATTTATATCCGATCATTTATATAGATTTATTCGATTACGGTCCACTAGTACTCATTTTATCATACATACATATAGTCACGCCTTTTTCCCATGTAAGGGCTAGGCAGAGTCCGCAAACGTAGCCCTCTCTTGGCCCCCGCGGGAACGAGACATGACGGGTGACAAATCACGTCGTCGCCATTTTGGTACGAAACAAAAAATTCTTATCCCCATTGCGTTCCCTCGAGCAGTATAGTGACAGCATTACATATTATGGTGTTTTGTCGATGATATTGGAAAGGAAAGGATAGGATAGTTACCCGCCAGATAGGGTGGTCGATGGGGTGGTAGATTCTCTCAAGCCGCTACCACACGGTAGCGGCTTCAGAGAATCAATTTAGGCTATAATCAGAGACAAAGTAAGTGGCAAACAGATCGAAAATTTTAGTGCCATCGGCGGTCGTGGTATTGGGTTACATATTGGAACATACTTTTGATATTGTTGGTAGAATTGAAATTGGCCGATTGTTAGAGACTCAGTCTCTGGAACCACTCTTTAATATTGGATGTATTACCGATCTTTTGAACTCTGTAGGAAATACGTCAGATTCTATAGACATATTACAAATATATGCCAAAGGTCCTGCAATAGTATCCTTATATCTCTTAATAACGAAACTTGAACTAGCAAGTAGACTTAGCTCTGCAGCTTATGCTGTAAAAAAAATTAGGAATTTGACTAACGTTGAAACTGCTAGATTGGTTTATTTTAGTTATTTTCATAGCATAATGTCTTATGGTATTTTGCTATGGGGAAATGCAACTGATGTTGAAGTGATTTTTGTTTTGCAAAAGAGGGCCGTAAGAGCTATTTATAATCTTGGCTCTAAAGTGTCTCTTAGGGATAAATTTAAAGAAATTAATATCTTAACCTTGGCCTCTCAATATATATTTGAAAACGTTTTGTATGTACACAAGAACATAAACCAGTTCACTAAAAAAAGTGATGTTCATAATGTGAATACCAGGAACAAGCACAAATTAATTATGCCAGTTACCCGACTTCACAGAGTCAGTAACTCTTTTATGGGGCAATGTATACGTTTTTACAACAAAATCCCAGAAAGTGCTAAAAGTCTTTCAATCAAAAAGTTTAAATTTTATATTAAACAAAGACTTCATAAAAAGGGTTATTATAATATTAAAGAATACATAGATGATGATAACCCCTGGGAATGAGGTGATCGCCGCCAAGCCATTTCTACATCTTTATAATACTGCTGTTATTGTACATTATTTTAAAAATTACTAAAAAAAAAAGCCCGCTGGGTTTCTTACTGGTTCTTCCCAGGACAGAGGCATTTTTGCGAACCAGTGTAGTTTAAAAAAAGAAAAAAAATTACTTTCAATAAGTATTATGTAAATAATCTATATTGAATAAAAATTTATTCTATTCTATTCTATTCTATTCTATTCTGACGAGTTATCGCGTCCTATGGTGCAGTAATTTTTTAAATATGAAATGACTGCCTAAACTTTTTTACATTCGTGGGTAATAGTGCGAATGAGTGAAAGGATGATGTTGTTAATTTTTTAGAGGATCGAACAGCAGTTTTACTTATTGATTCTGCAAGATGTTTTCCTACATCAACGAAGTAATTATTTATCTAATTATTTCATGTAAAGGGTTTGTGCCACTAATTAACTCGGTCGCATGAGTTTTTTGCATTTTTGTTCCGGTAATTGATTTAATCGCCTCCTACAGTTTTTTGCTATTGTGTTGAGACTAAAAAGTAAGTTGAGACGAAAAAGCTAAAATCATTAGATTTTAGCTTTTTCGTATTCACGTTTAACTTTTTTTAGAACAGAATTACAAAAAATTCTGTATCGTAGATAAGTTGTTATAGCAATTTCGGTTGTTTTTTTTTGTTTTGAGATGAAGTTTGTCTTTGGTTTTAATACACCGTAACAATACTGGTGTTATCCACGTCTTAGTCATTCTTTTACGTCTAGGCACTTTTCTTTCGATCGTACACTGGTCTAGTAAAGTATTAAGCGCACTAGTTAAGAACGAAACGGCTTCATCAATATCTCCCATCAAGTAAATGGGACTTAAGTCTAGTTTGAAGGCTATGTCCAGCATGAAAAAATCAGTATGCTTAACATTTTTATATTTTATTTTACTATTCCTTATGTGGTCGAGACTTAAAGTTATGGTATAGTGGTCTGTTATAGTGTTTTGAGCGACATACATTACACATTTAGCGTTTACTTTTGTTTTAATAATAACTTGATCCAGACATGTTATTATTACGAGTCGGAAGATTATGTGCAGGAAGCATACCATAGGAAGCGAGAAGATTAAGATAGCTATGTGTTCTGGTGTCTGTTGATGATGAGGTATATTTATATTAACATCTCCCGTCAGGATAACAGTTTTATAAGAATTTAAGTTAAGTAAAATGTTGTAAGAGATTCTAGAAACGTCGAGATATTTCTTTCGCTTGGTGGACGGCACACAGAGAGGATAACTGTGTCTATGTCCACTTTTATCAGTAAACAATTGGCAACCGCAATAATGGGTTCAGATATTAATAAGTATGTGTTGTTTTGTAATAGATAACCACACCTTCGTTTTGGGTTTTATTATTGTTTGTATGTGCACTGATATAACCTTCCAATGTGAGGATATATTGATTGCTGCTCAACCAGAACTCAGTGAAAATAATAATATCCCATACTATGTTGTTTTGGTTTAATAATACTTGAAATTGTGCTATATTACGTCTTAAGCTTCGTATGTTTTGTATAATTAAGTTTATTGATAAGTTGTTATTAAATAATAATTTATCACATTTTTCTATAGAAGACATAGCTATCTGCTAACGCGAGACCATCCAAGTCTTTATGGAGGCAATTGCTATTGTCGTTATCCACTTTGAGTTAATTTTGTAAAAATAAGTATTGCTATTGATAAGCTTACAAAAAATAAAAATAACTATATCAAAATTGACCATAGAAACTCGTTTTGAGTTCAGTAAATCTAAATAATTCGTCATTGCCCAATGGCATTTACCACAGAGCAATCAATCACAGTCAGATTTATGATACTATTACACAGCTAGATATGTATGGACGCGCCGTATTCACAGTAATGGATTGGCTTGATAAGACCTATAAAAGTTTTATAGTCGCTATGTATTTTGTTTACACACAATAAAGCTTGTTATTACCATTGATACGAAACAAAAAATCCATACCTAGGCTAAGGCGGAGTTCCTGACGTGTATGATTCACATTCCGCTCTACGAATATTTATAATCGCGTCCTACTTACCTAATCGTGAATGCTGGATTGAAATTATAATTTGTGACAGACAGATATATTACGAGTATATTTATTTTCGTCGCCGTAACAATAAAACAAATAAGCACTTTTGTTATTACATAACACTTATATATGTGATCAACTAAACAACAATAACATGCTACTTAATTGGGCAAAAGTTGCGTCGCGAATGGTTTCTGTTTTTTTTATTTTTCAGTATAAGCAACAGTGTTTTTTTTTATTGGATAAAGTGATGAAACGAGCAAAACGTTCATGTTCTGATTGTAAGTACAAGGTCTGCCCATAACTAATGTTGTGTCACCCAGAAAATGTCTGTGACATGACAATGTGACACCACACTGTGCCTATCACCCTGAGACAGTTCTTAAGTCTCATATGCCCAGTGATTACGCTAGCTCACAGTGCCCTTCTAACCGAAACACAGTAATGTTTGCACACTACTGCTTCACGCTATTATATATATTCGCTAAATAGATGTTTTCGTTATTTTGTGCTACAGACTAACTAACTAATTAACTCTTCTCGCGTGTCTCATGTTGTTGTTACCAACAAAAACATGAGACACACGAGAACAGTTTGACAACAACATACATCCCACGAATTATTTCTTAAAATACGTTGCCCCTACACTAGTATTTCCTCTGTATTATAAGTGCGTTCGTATAAATTGCAGATACACAAACAATAAAAATCAAAACGAATCTTATTACGGTTCCAAAATAAGTGCTCAAATCATTTAAAATCGTATTTTTTTTTTAATAAGGTGTGTGTTTTTACAACGAACCTCCTTAAGAAAGGATGGTATTTTGTAAAAAAAAATTACATTTCACTAACGAAATTCGTATTTCTCACGTCAGAGAATAAATATATTTCATTTCATTATACATATAATGCAATTTAGAATCCGTTGAGTTACGTGCATTTACTTAATGCACTTTATTAACTTACTTCATATTATTTCTTTATTACTTCATTCTAAGAGTCACAAAAAAGTTCCGAATACAAAAAATTATTCTTTACTCTAGCTGAATATATTTCATATAGAATATAAATTAAGTACCGAAAAGCTTTTGCAGAATAGTAAAAATTAAACTCTCCCTTTATAATGAAATCTTCCCACCCACCATCAATTTCTGACAAAGGGCCTTCAAATTTCAATTAAATTTGAAACCTCTTAATCTAGCAGAAGAAGCAAATGAACGTACGGTTCGAGTACAACTTAATGAAATAATTAGTTCTACAATTAGATTTTCATATTACATTTTGTGTAACTAAATTAATAGTTTGATATATTTAGTGACAGTGAGATATAATTAAAGTAATTAAAGTGCATACATAACTCAAAGTTTATCGACCAGTACTAGTTAAATCGTACAAATGGACACAGTCTACACATCTCTACTAAATTGGGAGAATTTGCCGAAACCCCGTCATTATCATCATTATTTCATCAACATAGGCCTCCCAAATAGATTGCCACAAAAGTTTGTAGCTCTTATTTTAGGAGAATTTTGCCAAAGTTGCAACGCTTGGCAGGCGAGTTGGTAACCGCAGTTTATTTATTCAGAACTTCCAAGATCCACCACACGGCGACTTAAGAGAATCTACTATCCATTTTAGGATTATGTTGTAAAATTGTATTAATTTTAGAATATAAAAGCGAACGCTTTCTTCTAATATTTTGTTATATTATCTTGCACTTTAATTCTTGTATTCTCAATATATATGAACATAATTATAAATAAACTGTATTAATAATGATTTCTTATATTTACGCGAATACTACTCATTTAAATAAAACTAATTTTACGGATTTTACCCAACAGCGTTTAGAGCGCTTTACAGTATCCAAGGTCACGGGAGTAGTAACTGGATTATACGAGAAAACATGAAAGCGTCTTAAGTTAGATAATTAGAGGTAATATGAATAAGGCGCACTTTGTTCCTTCTCATAATAACCCCAGGGCGGTTCTCACCAGGGCGGTTCTCACCGCCCAGAGTTACCGACACACAAGTCGACAGTCCGAACGGAGGCCCGCAGCCTCCCTCGGACGATCATTAGATGACTTAAGATAATAATTTTATGGAGATATTCACAGTAGCGCAAGCACGCAGCGAACGCAACGGTCCGAATTTAGATGTATAGTAGGAGGTAAATTTATGTATTTATTTTTAGGTCAAACCAAACCTGGCACGAGGGCCCCGGGCCCGCGAGCACAGCATCTGATGAAGCTGTAAAAGCCAAAAGGCTAACAGCGATTACTTCACCGAAAACAAGCAAGTCATAATAACGAAATGAAAGATCGACAACGTCTGCACAATTTTTAATTTTTGTTTTCGTTGTTTAATATTTCGTAATATAAATGTATGTAGATTTGATTGCTCTTGTTAGCAAAACTAGAATATAACTCCATACATAACTAGGTTTTATAAAACAACATTTTGCAAGTATATCTAGAAGATAAATAACATTTTTAATGAATAGCCAGTTACTTTATAGACCTCCTGGTTTTTGTTGAGATCATTAGTTGTGGTTTCCCAAAAAACTGTAGTTTGCTAGTACTGTTTGTAGCTAGTTCTACTACTAGTTTGTAGCTAATTCTGTATTTAGGCATGGGATCAGTTATTTAAAGACTCAAGAAAGATTTGAATTTTATTACTAACGTATCTGAATCTTAATCGACTTCGAAACGTTACTCTTATCTCGGACTGTTATTAAAAAGTAACGACTGAAGAGGTTGTAGTCAAACATAATAATAGTCTATGTATATATGTATATATATAAATATTCACATGAAAAAGTTCAAATAAAAGTTTATTAAAATCTTGCCCAAAAAAACAATTTGCAAATTCAATTGCTTATGTTCAGCAGTAGTCAATTTGGTATTTTTAACTATTATTATTAAAAGGTGATAATGGATACAAAATCGAAAATTTCAAGTGAGAACTTTTGTTAATAAATAGGGGTCGATTTTTAGACCTCATCGACCCCCGAAATCAGTTTTCGTTTATATCGACCCAACCACTTTGGGAATCCCTGATGTAGAGCATTGATCAGACTAAAATAAAATTGTGGGGCGTAGCGTAACCTGAATAAATACTCGTATGTAAATTATCGTTTGTGATGTCACACGATGATACTGACGGATTTACATTTACATACATTTTGCATAAGTTGTCTATTGAGAAGATGCATCTAAATAGATAATAGAAATTATTCGCCCCACGATTTTATTTTAATCAGATCAATGCTCTGGATCAGTGCTTCCTGACCTTTTTTCATTCCCGTACCCCTTAATAAAACTTTTCATTTATGACTACCCCTCCCCAGACAACTCCATACCTACTACTAAAAATGTGTCTCGTTTTTCTTAAGGTCCATCAATCATAACCTTGAAATATCTAGGTATATTAGTACTGTCTCTAGAGACTTGTGATCTATAGAGAGTTGCTGTACATAAAAAAAATATATTTTATTAATTATTTATTATTTTCAAGGATATTCTAATAACTGTTGGTGGTACAGGGTTTGCAATGAATTTCGACAAAAATGATTTCATATTTGATGTGAAATATTAAAAATTTAGCCTATTATATTAGTTTCAGAACTTGTAACCTTAAACTTAATATTATTTTAAACATAATTAATCAATAATCAGATCAATTTTGTCGAAATTTAATGCAAAAACCAGTAATTACAAAATAACAACGACCCCTAATAATATTGCAGTATAATCCTTACTGTTACGTTAAGAAAAAAAATAAAGTAAAAGTAGATACGAAATAAAGTATACAATCGCAACCATGTGCATACAAAGCCTAAACTACATTAACAAAATATTTTTTTACATTTACGAATTAAACTCTGAAATTGCGTTTTCATAACGTCACACAGCTATAGATATGAATATTTTATTATAGGAGCTTAACACCAAAATTATAATGAAATCGACAACATACAATAAACAACATTAAAATTAATTTTTCAAATTAGAGAATTTATCAAAATTATTTATCTCGATGTTTCAAACGTCGTTTTTCTTCTCCTTAATCCTTGAGCTTGTTTCATGGAGCTGAGTGATTGATGTCCGTTTCAATTGAAAAGAGATATAATCGCAAATCAGGAACTGCGTCAAGCTTATTGCGATGCTCATTCTTTATAAAGGCATAAGAAGAGAATGCTCTTTCGACAGATTCTGTATTTGTGGAAATAAATATTTTATGGCATTATCACTCAGTTCGGTAAAAACTAAACACAAATGGTCGCATTCATTAAAAACACTATTGCCAGATTGTTGATATCAACTTACTAAGGTATTACTAGACATGTTAGAGTATGAACATGTCTAGCACCTTAGTAAGTTATTAGTTATAAGCTTTATTTTAAACTACATATTGTAGACATAATACCTTATAATAATGTTTATATAAGTTAACTGTTTTAACTTCTGAGTATTGTAATTTTTACGTACCCCCAATGGGATCCCGCGTACCCCCAGGGGTACGCCTACCAAAGGTTGGGAATCACTGCTCTAGATTGATGAGAACAGTGGTGTGATGACTGTTACCTAATTATTTTTTAGCTTTTAGTACATTATCTGCATCATTACTATGTTTCTTTACAATAATACCGTTTAACTTAAAAACTTTTTTTTACTTATTTTCTATAAATATTTTAGATTTCCCTTTTTTCAAAAATTAAGTTTCTTCCTAAATAATAAGCTCAGTGTTTAAAATTTAATTAATAAATATTTTATACTCTAAATGAAATGTATTAATTGTAATAAAGACATTTTGTTATCAGAAATGTAAATGAGATCCAGAGCTTTGTTGGACACAAAGATTCAATTTAATTACGAAGTCAGAACAAGAAAGGATTACATTTAAAGAATAGACGTTAAAACATTTCGTTTTATATAGGAATAACATATGTTTATTTTAAAAGTCAGTCCGAATTTCGAATTGATTTTGAAATCGAAATTACTTGTCAATTATCAAGAAATCAAAATCACAGTAATTGGTTTACTTGGAATCTATTCGTTTTTACTACAAAATTTCAGAAAATGTAGTCTTTCAATAAAAAACTTATTTTTTTATTAAACAAACCATTTACGCTAGTATAATATTTAAAATACATGTATGATGATAACCACTGAGTATGAGGTGATAGCTGCCAAGCTATTTCTACATATTTATATTTATGATACTACAGGAATTGTAAATTATATCGTTTTTAAAATGACTAACAAGAAAAAAACTGCCCGCAGGGTTTCGTGCTATTTGTTCCCAGGGAAGATGCATTTTTACGAATCGGTAGAGTTTAAAAAATACTTAATTATTTTCGTCTTACGTAATAATCTATATTGAAAAAAATTACGTTCCTTTCTATTCTCTTTCTAGATTAGTAAGTAGTGCCATTGTGGCTTAGCAGCTTACAGGGAGGGCCCACACATTGATATCTACGAGATTGCTTGAATAAAAGTAATTTTATATTTTTCTATGTAAACATATTTAACATTCTCCATTATAACAATAAATGAAGTGCTTACTTAACAGTTAATAAGTATAGATAATAAACATGAGTATATTGTGTTTCGTTCATAATTCTACGAACGACGAGTACCTTAATAACGAGACTTGAGAATGTACAGCGAGACAAGAGTATTATCAACTTTCTTGTAATGATTTCTAAAATTTACGCGAACACTACTCATTTAAATGAAACTAATTTTACGGATTTTTGTAAAATGGATTTTCCGTAAAATTAGTTTCATTTAAACTTTCTTGTAGTTCACCACTGCAAGATGCTGGGGCGTTTCGAAATAAAATATTTCAATTCTACATTTCATATAAAACACTCCCTTGTGTACATTTTTGATAAAACAACATATACCGTATAACCTTTTTTATGTTTAGTTTTTTTTTTGAATAATTTCCTTAAGTTCGATGACATTCAAAACATAATTTTTACAGATATGTAAATGAAACTAAAAATACGAAATAAAAAACATTACAAAAGAATTTATATACTTTACTTGAGACGCAGACTATCTAGAATCCAGAGCTTCTAAATCGTTTAACAACATCGGAATAAAATAAGTAAAAAGAGATTAATTTAACATTTGTTAGCGTTGTCGCTGCCGGATGCAATATTGTAATTTAAAATGTTTTGCGAGCTTTTTTAGCGATAGATAAAGTTGTTTTACTTAAAGTAAATAATCCGTAAGTAACGTTAATTAAGACAATAATCTAAAAAAGTAAAAATTTAGTCATAACATAATTTAATACGGATCGTATATTTCAGACTATTTTTAAACAATTAAACCATTTACGTAACCGAATTTATTAAATGAAATAAAATACATCTTTACTGGGTTTTTAGATATAAAACGACCGCGTTGTTTAGTGGTCAAAGTACTGGACTGTCGAAATGCCGCAGGATTTGAGGTTGAATCTTTATCGACATCACACATAGCGGTACTATGAAAATTTATAGGATATTTGTCTCAAACCATGTTTAAAGTAACCGTGTCAAGAATCTATTAGTAAGCTCAGAAGAGACCAATTATCAAAAGTGCAGTGCAAATTTATTAGCAATATTGAAATATTAACAGTTTTTATAACAACGAAAATAGTACTTTTTTACATTAGTAGGGCGTGTTCTTGTTTTGCATAAATCTTCAATAAATCAAAAAATACTGTTACAATAATTTTTATAATAGTTTTATGTAGAATATATGGCCCCGCAGCCTCCGCGTGGCGGACTCGGGGAGTTCGTTGCGCGCACAATGGAGGGCCGTGCTGGAAGGCGCGTCGTGTGTGCCAGAACGCCTTGCTAGGAAGGTGAGAGGAGAGGAGCTGTCCTCTCCGAGGGGGGGCCGCCGATTGTAGGTGGCCAGAGTCGGTGGGGCCGCGGATGTGCGTGAGCGTTTCCGTGGCCCTGCCAACATGCGGCGAAGACGGAACACCATAGGGTTTTAGTCGGTGCAGTTCCGACATAACCCGTCCTTCCCCCTCATGAAGGCGGGTATGCGTTAAGCATTTCGCGATGTAAATAAAAAACGATTGCATAATCTTCCATACCGAGACCGTCTTAGTACCGTTGGTAAGTGGGTATATATATTCTGCTGTTGATGAAAAGGTTACTTTACTCAATAGCATGATTCTGGATTTGTATGATGCTCACGCTCCAGCTCATATGGTTAGGGTCAAACGTCGGCCAGCTCCCTGGATGACTGAAGTTGTACGGAAGGCAATGAACAGGCGCAATAGGGCTTTCGTACGATTTAAGAGGGCACGTACGGAGGAGAACTGGTTATCTTTTAAGATGGCCAGAAATAGATGCAATCAGGTGGTACGTACTGCTAAACGCCGATATTTCCACAATAATATAAATAATTCTTCACCATCCAATATATGGAAATTTCTTAACTCTATGGGAGTGGGTAAGTCACCATCTCTGGAATGCGGTCTTACTATTTCTCACGACGATATCAACCTTCATTTCACTTCTGCTGTTGCAATGGACCCTACAATCCGTTCTTGTACCATAGCTTACATAGCTTCAATCCAACCCCCTCCAATTCCTGTCTTTAATTTTTCTCCTGTAGACGAAGTAGATGTTAGGAAGACTTTTTTGGCAATTAAGTCCGGGGCTGTGGGTTGTGATGAGGTTAGTAGAGTCATGATAACCAATTTAATAGAGTACCTTCTCCCTGCAGTCACTCACATTATTAACTTTTCTCTTGACTCGGGCCAATATCCGTCTCTGTGGAAAAAGGCTTTTGTGAAACCTCTACCTAAAATTCCAAACCCTACACTTCCCCATCATTTCCGGCCCATATCGATTCTGCCTTTTCTGTCCAAAGTTTTGGAAGCCTGTGTCCATAAGCAAATCTCTAACTTCATATACAAACATAACCTACTGAGTCTTTATCAGTCTGGGTTTCGCTCTGGTCACAGCACCACAACTGCATTACTTAAAATCACTGAAGATATCAGGGAAGGCATGGAACTGAAGAAAGTTACAGTTTTGGTGCTTGTTGACTTTTCTAATGCTTTTAACACAGTCGACCACGAAATCCTCCTTGCTATTTTTACCCATTTTAAATTTGCTCCCTCGGTCCTGGAGTGGTTGTCTTCTTATCTTCGCGGACGTCAGCAATCTGTCTGCATGGGGCAAAATACCTCACAGTGGGCTGATATTGATACTGGCGTGCCGCAAGGCGGTATTCTTTCTCCTTTAATCTTTTCAGTTTTTATTAATTTCATCACTTCGAGTCTCAATTGTTCGTATCACCTGTATGCAGATGATCTTCAGATCTACGTGCAATCTGATATCTATACTCTACATAACGCGATTAATAATATTAATAACAATCTTAAGTCCATATACGATTGGTCATTACGCTTTGGAATTACTGTAAATACCACAAAATGCCAAGCTATGCTGGTAGGTAGCCCGAAAATGCTAGGTAAAATTGATTTCTCAAGTCTGCCTTCCGTGCATTACAACGATAACATAATACCGTTCTCTAACTCGGTGAAAAACCTGGGGCTGTATATCGATACGACTATGGACTGGAGGAAACACGTCACTGAAGTCTCCCGGAAAGTGACCGGGACATTATGCTCACTCTACCGCCTTAAAAACTTTCTGCCCGTTAAGACTAAGGTCATGCTTGTGCAGTCACTCATACTTCCATTTATTGACTATGCAGATGTGTGTTACACAGACTTGAACAAAGATCTTCTTTATAAGCTAGAGCGCCTTCTAAACAATTGTATCAGGTATATTTTCGGCCTTCGTAAGTATGACCATATCTCTGAATATCGTTCTCGCCTTAAATGGCTTCCTATTCAACAAAGGCGTAACTCTAGAATTCTCCTTGTTCTCTTCACTATTTTAAACAATCCCTTCACTCCGTCATATCTTAAGGATAAATTCCAGTATATTTATTTAACTCATGAAAGGGTTCTTCGTTCCTCATCTAATCATAAGATTAGTGTACCTCAACATTCCACCGGTTTCGTCGGTAACTCCTTTACTGTTCAGGCTACACTGCTCTGGAACACCCTGCCCGAAGATATTAGAAAAGTATCCAACAAATATACTTTTAAAAGGTTGGTGCGGGAATATTGCCTGAAGGCATCTTCTGTTGATACTTAATTTGTATTCGTCTTCCTTGATCATTGCATTTTTAAGTATATGTATCGTATATTTAAGTATGTATTAATATGTGTGTATGTTTATTTTGTATATATATATTTATATATATATATATATATATATATATGTGTATATATATGTGTGTATTTATGTTTTTGTATGTTTATGTATACCATATTATTATATTTTTTTTTTTTTTTTCTAATTTTTTTATTTCCTTCGGCTGGTTATTTATCGTATTTTTCACATATTTATTTATTGCACCCTTCACAACTTTCTCCACGCCCACGGGTTGACTGGTAGAGAATGCCAATAGGCATTAAGTCCGCCCATTGTTACCCTTTCAATTAAGGTGTTCAATAAAGTTTTAATAAATAAAAAAATAAAATAAATAAAATATATCCCCCGTCTTAGAGCTCCAGCGCTATGATACATGGATATCACTCGCGTTTTAGTGGCTTGCTGCTATGATACGAATGTGGTATACTTAGTTAACAACAATTATTAAAGTTGATATTAATTTTAGTGTTGCGTTTTGAGGTGGCGCCCTCCGTGTGATAGTCGCAATAGACGCTTACTCATATTTGCAGTATTGCGTCTTGTGGCGGTTATATGGGTGAGCCACGTCTGAGTCGTTGTGACTTATGGTTCTGATTGATTGAGGTTTTGCGGGTGTAAATGTATGCTGGGATTGTAAGGAGACCCTAGTTTTCCAGGCGATAATCGTATTGTCGCAAGGTGCTTCATTGCGTTTTTGCTTGAACATTTCGACAGCCACAGTGGTTGCGTCCTGCATCTTGGTTTGGTGTATTAGTTTTGTCCAAGTAGAGTTCATGGCAGGGCCCTTCATGATAGGGCTGCATACTGTCTATTCTCCAATGTTTTGTATAATAACAATATTAAATAACACTCTCAGTAACTTTTCCACCTATGAATTACGTTACCTACGTTGGTGGGTAAGGAAAACTCGATAAAATACATGATACTCAACGTTAGTTACTCATATCCTACCTGATGGCTATTATACAAACCTATCGCCGCATTGATAAAGAAAATAAACGAAAGCGTTTATTAGTCGTTGTTGCATTACTTTTCATCACAAACAGTAGGTTACTGCGTAACGAGTATCACTTAACATTTGGTTATTAACATTAAATTAACATTTGGTTTCTTGACAGACAGATTTTTAATTTTACCTTATCTTATTACACGAAGACTCTTTTTAATTATAAACACTAGCTAATTCATAACTACTAACTTTACTTTATCTCATAATAATGGGGTATTCGTTATGACCAATTGTTATATTAATTCGTTCAGAAGTGACCTTTATTCCATTCCGATACGTGACGGACTTTTCTCCGCATCAAAGCTATCTCAAAAATAGAGTAAGCCTGTGCTCAACCGTAAGACATTTTTTCTATCTTATCAAATTAAAATGGAGTGTGATAACTCGTACAAGTCTTCTTCTTCCTTATATAGTACATAGTAGCCGTTGTTTCTGAGGGACTATTAAAAGCAGAGGACGGCATAGTTAATATTAAGCCAGTCACAGCGACCTTAATACAATAGCTCCTGTCGAAACCGGCCTTTCACACAAAACAACCCGTGGATAACAACAATAGTACCATTTAATGAAAAGGTTCGGTTATTCCTTGATAATATAACTGTGGCATAGAATATCGCTGCGAAATTAAATATTTAGTTGCTAAAACCTAAAACCGTTACTCAATGTTAACAATATTTGATTCTCTTACTGTGTTTAAGCATTCAATCTATGAAGTCAGGTATACGAAGTCGGGCTGTTAAGTAATGAATGGTTTAAAAAATGTCTTCCGTAATCTGAGTTTGTTAAATAACTCCTCCACCTCCTTCAATATTGTCAATCTCAATAAAAATACTTTTTTTGGTAGATTATGGGTGTTGACTTTTTTTTATTTGAATCGTGTTATTACTTTAATCGCAATACATAAACTTCAACTTAAAATTTGATATTCAGATAGCATTATCATTATTATTGACCTCCCAACAGTTTGGACATAGACCTCTCCCAAGTTGACAGGTGGATTAGCGATCACTATACCGGACTCCTCGGACCTTAGACGCTGCTGCACATCTCCGGTCTGGTCAACTTAGTCTGTTATTTCGATCAATCTTTCGAAGGTGTCTGTCGAAGGACTACAGTGTCGGGGTGATGAAATGGAGTGATAAATTTTATTACATCGCCCACTAGTGTGGTCAGTGCACCGTTTTCGGGTGTGCTTGTGTTGTGTATGTGAAATTTATGTCACGATATAGGAAAAATCCTAATGTGGGGCTTCGTTAAAAATGAGACCTTAAAAGAAAATTCAATGAATAGCTTCGTACGCTTTTAGATCATTTAATATATATTGCTTATTACTCTTACCACGAGTAAGTTAGGACATTGTTATTATTTAACAGAAATTATTTTTAATTTAATAAGATTTTAGTAGGTTTTTTTAATGTGAAGTCTTGTTATTTTAAACTTAGCAAAGCTTCCTGTTTTGGCCAAAGAGCAATGACCTACAGTTCATAAAAGTCTTTTAGAATATTTGACATAAGGGGAATATAATAGACATAATTCGGTTGAGTGTTTTTGTTTAACTTTTTGTAGAATATTAAAACTGTAAAACAACAGAAACTTTTACAAATTTATGTTTATATTTTTTAATATATGTGCAAATGCAATCTTTTCTGAAGCAGTTTGTTTATGAAGCCCTTAGCTACTTCGACAACCGAGCAGTTGCTTTGTTAAAAAAAATCGTTAAGAGTATTTCGAATTTCTTTTGCCAAATGAATCGTTTGAAATCGTTTTTAGCCTTTTAACCTGTAAAAATCAATTCTCGTTTTTAGTTTGATACTGAAATGGCTTAAAAAAAAAAGGTCCTAAAACATTGAAATACGATTGAGCAATTTAATTATGAAATAAAGATTTTATCATATTTAAAAAATTTGTGTTTGACCTTTCACTGCGAAGACATGAATTATTATCGATTACATACACAATCTTATTTTTTTAAAAAAACAGGTCACGAGTAGATGCTATTAGCAACTTTAACTATGGATTCCGTACTAATCCCACATAGAACCTTCAACTGTCAAGCTTCTCTCGTTACCCAGAGACATCAGTTATTCAGGTGTTGGCTACAGAGCTTTACAAACTGATACAGTGATATTTGCAGACCATTACTTAATGGCACAATAACTTGCACTGTGGACTACCACTAGGTACTAACCTAAATAGGCGGACTCCTGCATAAAACTCCTGCCACCAACTCTGAAGACATCGAGCCCCTCCCCCATTTCGCAGACCACATGTGTCACCTTGATCATTCTCGTATCCATCGCCAAAGCCCCCCTTAGAGGAGAGTCCATCAGAACTCTGCTCCAATTCTACGCGGCCCAGACCAAAGTTAGAAAGAAAATTCGGACTCTCCCTTACGCATTATGTATTAAAGGATTTCGTTTTAGCGGTTAATATATAGTTAGCCACATCACAGGTTTTAAGAGTTGAGATATAGATCCCCTAGGGGCTCGTGAACCCTGCCGACCACCTTGCTCCAGGCTACCGCAATACATAAATTATACTCATTTTGAGGAGGACCGAACCCGCTCTTGATGCCTCGAGATCATTTTAAGCCATCGTCCTCCTCAAGGTCGTTTTACTGTGCATTTTAACTCCTATCCTGTATTCTTTCCTATGCGTATTTACATAAGTGTGTATGTTGGCATATACACACACACGCTTGAAGCAAATAGACTTTTAAAGTATTAACTGGCGAGTAGAAATTTTATATTTCCCTTTAGATTGAGAGGTTCGGTTAGGATTCTAATTTATTTAAACCTTTTGCTGAAGAAAGGTTTGATCAGGCTTCTTATTCAATGTAAACATTTCAGTATATTTTTTATTTATTTTTATTGCTTTTTAACAGAATAAAAATTAGTTAATAACTATCTGTAATGGAAATGGTCAATTTCCATTACAGATATCAAGATCAATTTTAAAAGAAATTTTGAAAATTAATTAACCTATCATTTTGCTATTATCTTTGATTATTTACTATTCAATAAATGTGCCTGAAGTACACTCTTTTTTTTCATAAAACTTATAACTTCTTATCATGGTTTATATTTACGAGTATTATAAGATACATAAAATAACATGATAACAATAATGTGAAACAGCAGATTTATAACAGATCATACAATTTTTTTTGTAGAATTACTCATGGGCAATGAAAATATATTGATGAGCTTAATTATACAATACTAAATTGTTCTTCAACATTTTTCAATTATTACAGCAAATTTAAATATTTTTTTAGATGTTACATGCGTTAAAATCATCGGTTAAAATAAACTTGTTAAACAATACTGAACATAATATAATATGTCATTGAAGTTATTACAATGATTTACTTTTATTTTTTATGATAATTCATTACGTTTTTATATTTCTATAACTTTATTTCGTACAAATAAGAGAACACTCTCAAGAGAGGTGTTCGAAATCTGTCAGTTTGTGCCTGCATTTAATATTTGTTTCCATTCCCTCGAGAAACTTAACTGTTTTGAATGAAACAAATCCTGTAAAATATAAATTTATAAAAAGATATGTTAAATAAAGTGGATTCGCTATTTTTGTGCGTATGCGTTTTAATTTATTGAATTGTAATTATTATTATTGAACTCTTTGACAAGTCGAATTCACCAGTCGAAAAAAGAAGTTCGAATGCAAGGACCATACAGTTTGTTTGTATCAAATAGGAAACCATTATTTGATACACACAAACTGTATGTTTCCAGATACTCTACCACCTTATCCTTTCTCCGGTCTTATTATAAAAGCAATGCATTAGACACGTGAATAGAAATTACGAGTAATATCAGAAATTTATTTACCGCGGTATTACATATACTCGTGGGAACGCAATAGGAAGTAAGGTTTTTTTTTCTCGTACCAAAATCGTGCTCAGCGGTGAAGGGAAACATCGTGAGGAAACCTGCACTTCCGAGGAATATAAATATTTCGAAGACTTGTGAAGTCCGCCAACCCGCATTGGAGCAGCGTGGCGGACTATTCCCCGCTCCAAAACCCTCTCAGAAATGCCTCCTCTCATTTCTGTGATCTCCTGTGCTCAGCAATGGGACATTTATGGGCTGTTTATTTACTTTACTTTTCCAAAATGGCGGCTATGTGGTTTGTCACGTCTCGTATAGTTTCCCGCGGGCGCGAAATTTGGGCTACAGAAGTGGTGTTTTCCTACACCTATGGGGAATATCCGTGTCTGTATGTATATAAATACATGAAACTTAGAGACAACACATTATTAATAAAAAAATGAACAACTCATTTAAAAATCACCTTTTTCTTCACGTCATTGCGTTTTACACACAGACGTGTCCTTTTAACGGCGGTAGATTGACTATAAAAATAAGGTTCCGAAAGGAACTAACACCCAGACTAGGACGAATTATTTGTGAGCCACAAATATTTATTCGTTGCGGGAATTGAACTTGGTACTCGTAGCGTTTTTATCAGTTAACTACTGTTTCATTATACTAGTAAAGTCATTATCATCAACCTATTCATGGTCCAGAGGCTTTAACGGAGGATTTGGCATAACCTTCCCGCTGAGCTGTGCAGTCGGAACTTGTGATCACAATACCTTCATTCCTTTCGCTGCTACCAGACACCGGTCTGTGTATCTTCGGGCTGGCATTTTTCGAGATAGTTGGTCATCAAAGGTCTAAGGCGAGGCTGTAGATTATCTTTAGCCGACTCCGTGTGTGCTGTTGTGCAATTCACTTTTTTTTTCGAAAATTACTTTTCATTTGTTTCAGTTCTAAATGGAACTTTTATAAAAAATAGCGTAACACTTTTTTCAATCAGCTTAGTTTTTGGAAAACCTTAGTGTCCGTAGTATAAACACGAATGCAAAATCTTTTCTGGATTTCTATGCAGGAATCTGTCTAGGAAGGTGGCCACCACAATGGCGGTTATTCTGCCGTGAAGCTGTAGTGTACAAATATTATTGTCGGTCTGAAGGGCGCTGAGATCTAGTGTAATTACTGGGCGTATGAGACTTGATGTTTTATTAGATGTCTGTTAGAACTGATGTCTCAGGGTGACGAAGATAATGTTTGTTATGTGTTGAACATAGGTCTATTCCATAGATTGCGACAAAAGTCTGTAGATCTCATTTTGGGGAGATTTTGCCATAATTGCAACGCTTGGCAGGCAGGTTGGCAACCGAAGTTTATTTATTTAGATGTTCCAGGAAGATGCTGCTGCCCATCTCCTGGTTTTATTTTTCTCTCTGTCGACTTTAACGACACCCACGGGATGAGATGGGTTGGTAGATCTCTTAAGCCGCTACCACACGGGGACTCGTGTCGTAACTTATTAATGTCACGATATTAAGTAGCTACTCAATGTTCCTTAAAAATAAATGTTAATAGCATTCGGTGAAAATTTATTCAAGAGATAAAATGTTAAAAAGATATTGGAATAATGTAATAGTCTAAAAGGGTTTCTGTAAGAGGTAAATAATAAATCACTTTGGTAATTGAAGTAATTATAAAAATATACTAGCTGTAAATATTTAAACGGGACAAGAAAATTGTAATTAAATTGAAAAAAAAAATGAAAAATGCACTGAGGAACTACAGAGCCTGTGTTTTAACCGACTTTAAAAAAGGAGGAGTGTCTCGATTCGTCTGTATATACGAGGGTGGATTGAAAAGTACTCGGCCTAACCAAGAAAATAAACACATACTAAATCAGTTATATTTTTATTTTTCTACATAATCACCATCAAGTTCAATACACTTTTGCCACCTCACCTTCCAAGCATTTAGACCGTTAAAAAAAATGATTCTTCCTTAGTCAAAATATGCGTCTACAGCTGCTTTGACCTCGTCGTTTGTCGAAAATATTTGACCTCCCAAGTGCTTTTTTAGGTTAGGGAACAGAAAGAAGTCTGATGGTGCCAGATCAGGTGAATACGGCGGATGCGGTAACAGTTCAAAGCCACAGTTGTGAATTCCAGCCATTGACTGTACTGACGTGTGAACACGGGCGTTATCTTGATGAAACAGGACTTTTCTTCTGAGCATTCCTCGACGTTTTTCTTTTATTTCCTCTCGTAAACGACGTAGTAAGGTGCAGTAGTAATCAGAGTTTATAGTCTGACCCCTTTCAAGATAATCAATCATAATCACACCTTTCGAGTCCCAGAATACTGAAGCCATCACCTTATTTGCCGACAAAATCGACTTAGCCTTTTTAGGGGGTGGTGAACCAGGTCTTCTCCACTGTTTTGATTGTTGTTTTGTTTCCGGTGTACAGTAATGAACCCATGTTTCGTCCATAGTAACAAAACGGTTCAAAAAATCATCTGCATCGGCTTCAAATAACTCCAAACAGTCGCGTGAAATAGTCAATCGCGTCCTTTTTTGTTCAACTGAAAGCAGTCGCGGAACCCACCTCGCAGACACCTTGTGGAAACCCAACTCGTTGACAATGATGTTTTGAGTTCGTTCATAAGAGATGCCTATAATCTCGGCTATCTCTCTAATTTTTAATCTGCGGTCTCCCATTATTAAATCAAGTACTTTTTTAATATTTTCGTCAGTAGTTGACGTCGAAGGCCTTCCAGAGCGGGGTTCATCTTTCACACTCTCTCTACCACGCTTAAATTCTGCTATCCATTTTTTGACGGATGAATATGACAGAGCACAATCGCCTAATGTACTGACCATGTCATCATGGATGGCTTTTGATGATAGCCCCTTCTTATGGAGGTACTTAATGACGGCACGCTGCTCGATTTGCTCCATTCGCGGAAATTATGACCGATTACTTTGTTAATAAATTTATAAAATCACAACTAATTATCGCACACGTTTCGAACTTCACATAATGAACTAGTCTGAACTGAACTAAATAATGTGGGTAGATTTGATTTTTAGAATTGAATGGATCTGTGTTAGGCCGAGTACTTTTCAATCCACCTAGTATGTTTTATATAAGTTCGGGCATATTTTATCTATTTATTATATTTTAACCGGGCATATTTTATTTTAACCGAATTTAATTATTCTTTTTAATTACTCCTACCGAAATGGCGGCGAAATGGTTCGCCACCCGTCACGTCTCGTTTCCCGCGGGCTGAAAAGTAGGCTACGTGATATGTAGTACGGTAAGCTCTCCCAGAAATGAGAATCCTAACCTCCGCAGTAAGACAGGGATAGGCTGATATTTTTACCTTTACAAAACTATTTTTACTTTGCAATAAGTGTGCCTATGTAAATACTTCAAATCATTTTACTTGCAGTAAGTGCCACATCGAACCTAAGATTTGTAGTACTTAATAAAAATTCCTAAGATTTGTAGTACTTAATAAAAATTCAAGTGAATTCTGAATTAAGTACCTTTTTATATTTAGAAGTTGCATATATAGTTCGCATCTCAGAAAACTTTCATAGCGCGATTGTGGAATGTATGAGCTTTTTTTGAGCTTCTCATGTGACAAAGGGTTCTGGACCCCCCTCCCCAGCTAGAACCTGCGGTTATGCGGAAAAACGATGGATGCAGGTGACTTAGGACCGTGTTGTGGCAATCTACGAAGGAGGCTTATCTACAGCAGTGAACAAGTAATGGGCTGAAATGATGATGATGATGGTTAAGAAGGAGAACTCAGAGATGGTCTCTCTGAATGCAATGTAAACTAATTTTGTTTTTACTTAATTGACTAAATGTTTAATCAATCCGGTGCAGCAGGTGCATGATGTCCGTTTCCGGCTTTATTTAATAACTAACTGATACATGCGACTTCGAGCGAATGGTTTACTGAATTAACAATATATTTCACTTACAGAACAAATTATTTATAGTAATATAAAACAAAATAAAGATAAATCATTGGTATATGTATTAATTGTACGGTGCAAGCTTAACGTAATTTTTTCGCGGTCGACAGTCTTAAGCGTCGCGTACAATTTTACCATAATATATAGACAGATCACGACCAACCGCGGCTTCGTGTACTCATATCAATATCATTGTTATTTATTATTTGCAATAAATATCAATAAACTAGCAATCTAGCCAGAATCGGTATCTAATTATCGACTTCTTCCGCGTGGATATAATTTTTTAAATATCCCGTGGGATCTATTTGATTTTCCGGGATCAAAAGTATCCTATGTCCATCTCCAGGATGCAAGCTATCTTCAGTGGTTGATCTGTGAAAAGGTAACAAACAGACAGAGAGACAGAGACAGTACTTTCGCATTTATAATATTAGTATGGATTGTCCAAAAAGCTTGTGTGGTCTAAACACCATGTAGTTAAGTAGTAATTAAATAATTTTAAAAAATATCAATATATTATTTTTTGTGTTCTCTCTGTCTACTATAACACGAACACAAAATAGGTTATCACGTGTTTTAGTATAATATATGAAAAAGACAAATGAACAGTAACATTAAACATGGAATGCTGATCACAAAGCATAAAAAGATAATTTCATAAAAAAAATTACAGGTATTACAGACACAAAAATATTCATATTTTTCTGCTATGCTACCCTATGTAAGAGTGACTAGCATTGCCACTTGCCAACAAACCACAGCATTTGGAGACATTCCAATGCCGATATCTGTAACGTTTTTCGTAGTCGCATAATATTTTATTTAGTTCGTTTATTACCTCTCATTGTTGCCGTGTTCATAACTAAGTTAAGATGGTATTTATGACACATGAGCATACAGATTGCTTGATGATAAGAGGTCAATATGATTCAAAGACACCTACATCTTAATCAAGTTGGTATGCGTCATGTTACGAGCAATACCTAACTTAGCATTACTGAATTTAAAAATTTAAAAAAAAAACGATTCCCCACATTAGGATTACTCCTGTAGCGTCCAGTAGAGTGTGTTTTACAGACATAAATTTCACATTCACAACACAACCAGACACGGAAACCGACAATTTGTGTTTTTGTCCAAATGGAATTCGAGCCCAGGACCCGCGCTTAAAAGTCAAGTACTCTAACCATTAGGCCACGATATTTCCCAAAGAAAAACAGATAATTACTTTCATAAGAATATCATGATCATCAAAAAAGAGGTTAACTTTTCGTACTGGAATTATTTTCTAATTTAATGACATACATATTTTCAACTATAATTTCATATGGCTACTAGTCGATATTGCTGTGGTGTACATTGATTAAACAGGCGACCTAAATTTCTTGAATTTGGTTAGATATTCTGAATGGCTTGTCGCCTGCAGACTTTGCTTAGCATTCAAAACATACATTATATATTTTTATACAGCCGTTTTGATGTAATTCAAACAATTGTAAAGTAAGGTTCAGTTTATGTTTATGCTTATTATACGCATATTATATATTTTTATACAGCCGTTTTGATGTAATTCAAACAATTGTAAAGTAAGGTTCAGTTTATGTTTATGCTTATTATACGCATATTATATATTTTTATACAGCCGTTTTGATGTAATTCAAACAATTGTAAAGTAAGGTTCAGTTTATGTTTATGCTTATTATACGCATATTTATGCTCTAGCATTGCTATTATACATATATGTTTTCATTAACAGATATTATGATAAGTTATTACACAGTGACCATGACTTTATTTAGTCAAACATCGATACATATCGGTGTTTTGTTAATTATAAATATGTTAAGCAATAGCAATAACAGCATAATTCCTATAAACTTAGCCTTTGAAAATATATTCTTCAAACAACATGATTATTACAAGACTAGCGAGCCGTTATTGTTTCGATCAGCTTCTTTAAAATTTTACATATCCATATCAATCTGGAATATTATAACTTCCTAACAATAAATAAACTTATACCTATTACCGAAATAAACCTATATTTCTTAGGTTTATTTCGGTAAAGAAATATAGTTTCTATAATTATAGTTCAGTATAAAGAATTTTTCAATAAGAAAAACTTACAGTTCACTTATATTGAGTTAAATTTACTCATAGTGTAAGTAACAATCTGATTATGAATTATCATTGCAGACCGCAAATTCAGCACAATGTAAAATAATATATTATTCGAAATCCGTTTAGTACCCGTATTATACAGAATCTCATCACGTATCGGGTCGCCCTGAACCCACGATTATGCTAAGGCTTTTATACAAACGTGACTTGATCTTGTTTTATAAATTTCCTACATTTTTGAAAGCCACGTCAATTAATATTGGCTTAAGAATCTTTCCTTTTAGCAATTAAGTATTTTTTAAACACTTGTTTTTTAAAAAAGAAAGTGACGAGACGAGCCAAATGTTCACTACACGACGGTAAGTGCAACGTCTGCCCATAACAAACGCTGTTTCACCCAAAACATTTCTGTGTGGCACAACACTGCGCTCGTAATGTTGATACATTAGTTATTAAGTCTCATACAGTATTTACACTAGCTAACTAATTTTCTTATTGCCCTAGCTCTCAGTGTCCTTCAGACCGAAACACGTAATGTTTGCATAGTACTGCTTCACGGCGGAATAACTGGCCCTGTGGTGGTACCTACCTACAAGGTTTCCTGAATAGAAATTATACCACCAGTGAAATGAAATTCCAATAGTATACACTTAACAGTATTAATACATTTTACAACTACTTAAATTACATTTATATATTTGTTTTATTAGTAGTAAAAAAAGTTTCAAAAGTTTACCCAAAGACAAACATTTTTGTTGCACTATTTAAAACTTATTTTTGAGCCGACTGAAGACGAAGTTTTGAAAATCTATATTAGTTATATTCTAGCAATCTGTCTTAAGTAAGATTAGCCATTTTGTGGCCGCCAGTAGAAACGACGATTCAATTACTTAACTGTTACATGGAAGAGCACTTTAAGTTTACTGAATTTAATTCTTCAATCATTGAATATTTAGCTGCTAAATTTAAATACTTGCAGTATTTACAAAATATATTTCTATTTTTGTACGTTTTTTAACCACTTTTTAGAGAATATTTTTCTTTTGGTATAAAAAATTTCATGAGGAAGCTCAAATTAGCTCAGCGATCGATGGAAAGGGCTATGCTCGGAGTTTATCTGCGTGATCCCTAACGATGTTGTCCGAAGCAGAACTAAAGTAACCGACATAGCCCTAAGGTTTAGGCAAGCTGAAGTGGCAATGGGCCGGCCATATAACTTGTAGAACCGATAAACGTTGGGGAAGAAAGTTTCCTAGGGTGGACGCCCCCTCACTGGATACATACATACATACATACATATAGTTACGCCTTTTTTCACACAATGGGGCAGGCAGGGGCCACACGCGCAGCCCTTTTTTCGCCTACGTGGGAAACGAGACAGTGACAGATGGCGAACCACGTTACCGCCATTTTAGTAAAAGTAAAAAAATTCTTACACCCTATGTATGTATGAGTAGGTACTTAATAATCGTTACATTAATAAGTTACGACACGAGTCCCCGGGTGATGGCGGCTTAAGTGTATCTACCAAGCCATCTCATCCCGTGGGTGTCGTTAAAGTCGACAATGAGATTCTACCAACAATATCCAAAGTATGTTCCAATATGTAATCCAATACCACGACCGCCGATGGCACTAAAATCTTCGATCTGTTTGCCACTTAATTTGACTCTGATTATAGCCTAAATTGATTCTCTTAAGCCGCTAACCACACTCAATGTTATTAGAATTTAATTTTTAAGAACATTGAGTTGGTACTTAATTCGGTGAAAATTTATTCAAGAGATAGCAAGTGGCTAAAATGTTAAAAAGATATTCGAATAATGTAATAGCTTAAAAGGGTTTCTGTAAGAGGTAACTAATAAGGTATAGTTAAATATAAGGTAAGGTATTTGTGATAAAAATTATATCTCTTAAGCCGCCAGAACACAGTGTATGGTACACTGTGGTCTGGCGGCTTAATGAGAATCTACCACCCCATCTCATCCCGTGGGTGTCGTAAAAGTCGACAGAGAGAAAATAAAACCTGGAGATGGGCAGCAGCATTTTCCTGGAACATCTAAATAAATAAACTGCGGTTGCCAACCTGCCTGCCAAGCGTTGCAATAATGGCAAAGTCTCTCCAAAATAAGAGCTACAGACTTTTGTCGCAATCTATGGGAGAGATCCTATGTTCAGCAGTGGACTAGTGATAGGCTGAAATGATGATTATGTAGAGACGAGCAAAACATAGACCTGATTGTCTGGCCATAACAAATATTATCCCCGTCGCCCTGAGACATCAGTTCTTAAGTCTCATATGCCCAGTAATTACACTAGCTCTCAGTGCCCTTTCAGACCGAATTACAATAATATTTGTACACTACAGCTTCACGGCAGAATAGCCGCCATTGTGGTGGCCACCTACCTAGACAGATTCCTGCATAGAAATCCATTAAATATTTTGCATTAGTGTATTAACTACGGACACTGACATTTTTAAAAAAGTGTTACGCCATCTTTTATAAAAGTTCCATTCAAAACTTAAACAATAAAAAGTAATTATCGAAAAAATAATTATCGAAAAACCTTAGACCTTCCTTAGACCAACTATCTCGAAAAATGCCAGCCCGAATATACACAGACCGGTGTCTGGTAGCAGCATAAGGAGTGAAGGTATTGTGATCACCGATTCCGGCTGCTCAGCTCAGCGGGAAGGCAAATCCTACGTTACAGCCTTTGTCCAGCAGTGGACCGTGAATACGTTGATGATAATTACTTTACCATTATAATGAAACAGTAGTTAACTGGTAAAAACGCTACGAGTACCAAGTTCAATTCCCGCAACGAATAAATATTTGTGGCCCACAAAGAATTTTCCTAGTCTGGGTGTTAGTGCATTTGGAACCTTTTTTTTATAGTCAACCTACCGCCCTTAAAAGGACACGTCTGTGTGTAAAACGTAATGACGTGAACAAAAAAGTGATTTTTAAATGAGTTGTGAATTTTTTTATTAATAATGTGTTGTCTCTAACTTTAAAACGTATTTTCATACACACAGACACGGATTTTTCCCATAGGTATAAGCAGAGACCACTTCTGTAGCCCATATTTCGCTCCCGTGGGAAACTAGACGTGACGTGGCAAATTTCTGAGAGGGTTTTGGAGCGGGGAATAGTCCGCCACGCTTACTCCAATGCGGGTTGGCGGACTTCACATGTCCTCGAAATATTTCTATTCCTCGGATATGCAGGTTTGCCTCACGATGTCTCACTTCACCGCTTGAGCAACATTTTGGTGCGAGAAAAAAAATCTTACTTCCTATTGCTTTCCCACGAGCATATGTAACACAGCGGTAAATAAATTTCTGACACTTAATTTCTATTCAGCGTGTCTAATGCAACGCATATAAAGAATCGTCCATATAAAGAATATAAAATGTTAATTAAAATCTCTTCACCTGTTTGAGTGTAATATTATATCAGTCAAACAACCATACATACTGTCACATTTATGATATTTTAAGGATTACTAATTAATTATTATTACGATAAATATATAGTATGTATTTATATAGAAAACAATTTAATTAGTAGTATGTACTCTGTATAAATAAATATTATTATAATGATCCGGCGGTCTATGGAGTGACCTATATGTGAAACGCTAGTCGCGATAGTTATTGAGGATTGACAACATATTTTAACATACTCGTATTTCTGTGACATAGCAGCGTTTTGCGCTGTACCTGTTACAGGACATCTGCTCCTTAATATATTATTCTATGCTTAATTTGTTTTCTATAAACGATTTCCAAAATCTTTACAATGCTTTAATATCGTATCAAAATCAAGAGAATTTATTAAAAATAACCTGGGTAACTAAGGTTAACCTAATTTTAATTATTTAGAGAGACTAACACATTGGAATGAACCTTTATGAGTAAAAAGGATTCATTCCAATGTTACGTCAAAGTCAAGATACTAATAATATATATATCCAAAACCCTAGCAGAATAATAAATTTGTTTTACAAACAAAATGTGTTGTCAATACTACGTGTGTGAAAGTTTGAATGAAGTATCTATTTCTGATAAATTCCTTAAAACCCCTAAACCTTTCGAAGAAAAGAAGATTAGGGTGTTATTGTAATAGGGTCAAGGCTTTATCTGCGAACGGAATAGTCTATGTCTGACCGATATTTGCAATAAGACTCTTGTGCGAAAAAATAAATATTTTTTATGAAGATTTTATAAGTTATAATATATTTATTTTTATAAGTATTAAAAATATTACAAATGCTTAAAAAATCCAATTATGTAATTCTTGCTACCCAACAATACAAAAAATAGAAAATCGAGTCTTATTACGTTTTCCTTAGCGCCCTCTGGTGGCGGCTTAAGAGAATCTACCACCCCATCTCATCCTGTGGGTATCGTAAAAGTCGACAGAGGGAAAATTAAAATAGAAGCTGGGCAGCAGCATCTTCCTAGAACAACTGCAAAAATAAACTGCGGTTACCAACCCGCCAGTCAAGCGTGGCAAGCTATGAACAAATTTATTTACAAAGATATGGCACTTATCGGAAGCCATGACATTTTCCAGGCACTCCACTTCGTCGACTATTATAGGACGGTAGGACCCAAGGAAAGAGACGGGGTTTCAGACTTCTCAGCATGGCGTCTGACTTTACAAAATCTTTGGTTTCCGGTGTCTGGATAATCGTCCCGTATCTCTTACACTACATCTGTTCCTTACTCCGGTCTTATCATTAGCGGATGAAAGAAGGAGAAGACGAACGAGTGCCTCAGTATTTGCGCTATTACTTACGGCACCTAAAAATTATTCTGTGCAAATGACAATTCTGTTTGCTACTGAAGGCCAGGAGAATCATGGCAATTTGGAATCATGGAAGTTTTGTTGTCGTTCATATCACGTCGGGGTCACCATTTACGCGAATGATATTGCCAAGGAAAAGGATAGAGCTACCCGCCATATCGGATGGTCTGATGAGATGATGAGATACTAGCTATCGCCCGCGACTAACGTCCGCGTGCATATAGGTTTTTTTAAATATCCCGTGGGAATTATTTGATTTTCCGGAATTAAAAGTATCCTATGTTCGTCTCCAGAATACAAGCTATCTCTGTGCCAAATTGCATCAAGATCGGTTGAGCAGTTGAACCGTGAAAAGGTAACAAACAGACAGAGGGACAGAGAGAGTTGCTTTCGCATTTATAATATAAGTATGGATTTCTGGACCTTCTCATGTGGCGACATAGATGTCGCTACAGAAATATCTCTAATAGTTATTTTTACAAGTGGCAGCTACTATTGAAAATTCTGTGCGGTGTAAAGTAGCAAGTATTATCATAAACCTGTAAACATTCAACTGCAAGACATAAACCTCACCCGAGTTGTGAGGGACTGACGTAATTGTCACTAGGCAGACGATCAAAGGTTCAGACTTGTCGTCTTTTATATACTTAAAATCGTCTAAGGCCATAACATTTTCCTATCAGTTCCCGTTAATAGGCTTTATACACTCAAGTCGAGAGAAGGCCAGTGACATGTGACATTTATCCGCTGTTACTTTATTTTTTAAATTATGCTAATTATTACGCTCGAAGCTTTTCGTTTAAACTATTTTTTTTAATTTGGTGTAGTAAATTAATTTTCCATTTTTAAAATTATCTCTTTATTGCAACTATTAAACCACTAAGTTAAAGTCATAACAACCGCTTCATTACATAATTTATAACAGTACGAGTATTTACAAACTGAATAATCGAAACTAAGCTCTCATCGCTAAACCGCAGATTTGCGTTATGATGACGTCACAAATACCAATTCTACAAATCGTAATGAATAATTCAGGAGCTTTCGATACAATCGGAACTGATTGACGGCCGCAGTAATTAAACAGTCGAAAATACGCTTATTGCGATAAAACGGGTTCCTATTACCGTAAAGACGTATTCATCATTGATACATTTAGTTATATCATATGAAAAGTCATTACAATATATGCAATATCAAATGTTTTTCAATTCACAGTCATATGCCTGAACGGTAGATTCTCTTAAGCCACCACTCATCCATTCGTTACTCAAATATTCAATTAAAATTTATGTTGATGGAAGAGGCATTGCTAATTCTACAGTACACACTCACTCACTTATTATGTATACTGTGATGCCTCATCTCATAATTATGGGCACATGTCGACACCGGAACGTCGTTTATTTCATAGAGAACATTTGGCGTACTCTGTATTTCGTTTTAATTTTCCTTCTTAACTGGCAGTTACATGACACACACCCTTGCCTTTCTTAAGCATAATCCTTTTTAATTTGTGTAAAAACAATATTTTTTTATTTAATGAATGAAGATAGTGACTCCCGACTATCGAAACCGATAACCGCCGGGGAAGAAAAGTTCTGGATTGAAAATCTCATACAAGCAAATGCAGTCTAGTTACCTATTATAAAGGTTCGGCTTAGCGCCCTCAGCGCTCTGCCACCTTTCAATCCGGCGAAGCTGTAAAAGCCTTCGGGCTAACAGTGACCATCAGTCATAAAAAAAAAGTAGGGCTACCCTCGCTAGGTAGAGCGACGACCTGTACGGTGATGCGGTTGCGATTTTAGGATCTCACCTAACAATTTTTTGGGATTTATCCTATATTCAAAGATAAAAATTGTTAGTATAAAATAATTAATAAAAGTCAATCGTAATATAATCAACTATGTAGATGCAGCTATAAGATTCTAAATCAAACATTACACATTTAACTTTGCGCATGTTGTAGCGAATAAGTCAATATCATTGTAACAACGATTAGAATTTCATGATACGGCGATCATTCGTTATTCTCTACTTAGCCTAATATTGAATAAATCTTAACTTTCAGCAACTAAATTCAAAACCTACTCTAGTTTTTAGGCATAAATCATATCGCAATAATCAGACAATATGTTTACTTTATTGAAAACGTATGCCAGGGTGTTGTTTATCACCAAATCTCTTGTTAGCCTACGAAGCAAACCCATTCAAATCAATTACGAAAATGTTGTTTGCGTTCGCTGTCCAATATTGACAGAGACAACTGAATAACGCACCATTTTCTTTTTCCATGGATTGTTATTACAATTTGTATCTAACTTAAATAATGATAAAATTGAAAACTTGATTGAAAATGTTAACTCCTTTTTTGCACGAGTATGTCGAACGTTTTTTTTCTAACGCCGTGATACCTTAGGTAACGCACCTTTAACACAGTACGCGAGTGACCTGGGTTCGATCTCCGATGCAGGCTCCCCCAAAGTTGTTCATTGAAGTTTTAAGTGCTAATTTACTACTTGCTTGGCGGTGAAAGAAAACATAGTGAGGAACCCTGTATATCTTAGAAGTAAAACTATTTTCGAAAACATGTGGAGGCCGCCAACCCGCATCGGAGCAGCGCGATGGACTCATTCGGGCTCCAAAATCTTCCTTAGCATGAGAGACCTCCCTGTCATGTTTATAAAGATTTGAAGCTGTGCTCAGCAGTGGGGCATTTAAAGACTGTTTACTTTTTATTATTACAAATGTTGTTAATTTAATTTGGGAAAACTATGTCGTTCCCAAAGTTTTATTCTGCAATAAAACCCCCTAATCATTTCTTTAGAAGTCTTGTAAGTGGATTTTTTCGACTTTTAAGGAACACGTTGCTCCAAAATAGGATTTCTCCTGTATCGTGCGTTTAACACATACACAACACAACCAGACCACAAAAACAATTCGATGGCTCAACCGCGTGACCCGTCGAATAAAAGGCATTTTTCATCGTGTACACCACGATGGGATTGGATTGCACCTTTGACTACTTCGTGATTAAAAGAGTACTTATATTAAATTTATATCATAGTCTTATGTTGGATTATTTAATCTGAGTAATGAATATCTCATCATCATTATTATCATCATCATCACTAGTCCACTGCTGAACATAGGCCTTCCACATAAATTGCAGCATAAGTTTGTAGCTCTCATTTTGGTGGCATTTTGCTATAGTTGTCACGCTTGGCTGGCGGGTTGGTAACCGTTAATTTATTCAGATGTTTCAGGAAGTTGCTGCTGCCCATCTTCTGGTTTTTATATTTTCCCTCTGTCGACTTTTACGACACCCACAAGGATGAGATGGGGTGGTAGAGTCTCTTAAGCCGCCAGACCACAGTGTACCATACACCGTGTTCTGGCGGCTTAAGAGATATACTTTTTTATTAACTCCTTAAGTATGTTAAAGCTTCTCCAGATCCTATTTGTTATCAAACTGGTGATAATTTAACTTACAAAGTTAAATTATCACTACAATTTTTGGTACTAAGAAAACCGTCGACATGGAAAGCAGTTTTTTCTCAACCTTAATCTGAATTTTAACATCAGTAGATTAAAGCTCTTGGTTAAATATTCATTTCAACTTCGAGTTGAAACTGTAAGCAGCACATAGCCCGTAGACAGCCGATGTTATTAAGTGTCAGATCAAACAACATCCTTCCGCCGAGCGAGAGGACGTCAAGCGCACTTACCGTGTGTACTCTTGTCTATTTATTAAACATTTGTCTAATTATTTATTGTCGCGGTAAAGAAAATAAAATTAAGGTATAATAGATTCGACGTAGTTTAATAAGGTACCTTTAATAGTGTATTTTGAAGACATTAATATGAAAATAGAAAACTTGACGATAAGTACCTACGCATTATAGTAAATCACCATTGTCACGTTTTATAAATATTTCATTGTCAACACAGTTTATAAAGGATACACTAGTAATATTAAAATATATAATAAAAGTTAATTTATGATTATGGTATTGTTGGCTTAGTTGGCGCAGTGGCTAAGCCCTTGACTTCTGCGCTACGAGTCGCGAATTTCATTCCCGCAAGAGACAAATATTTGTATGGGCTACAGATAGATGTTCTGGGTCTTAGGAGAAAATTGTTTTGTAAAACCCACTCACGACACAGGAGAAATATTAATGAACGACGACGATTTTAAAAATAATAAAATATATTTGCTCTTGAAAAATAATATTTTCTAAAATAATTTAAAAAATTTGGTAAAAGTCGGACATCTGGGAAGACGTGTCATTGGATTTTAGTATCTAAGGTCCACAGTACTCTTTTCTTTGGGAGTCAATTGAGTGATCTCGGTCTTAGCAAGGTTAAGGAGCCACTTATATCAAATAGTTTTATATAAAGGGAGTTAAAAATAAAGAAAATTTAAATAACATTGTATTTCCCTATAGGACACGTTTAATTAAATTGCCTCCAGATTTACTTATTTTAACCTTGTTTAGTTCGCCCAAACAGTACAAGTACAAAATTTGTAACCTTAGCCAATATCAATATTCTATTAACTACTTATACTTACTATTTATATCATTCTATGAATAAGCAATCAATATATGATATACCTATGTATAAATTTCCCGTCATAATAAATAACTATCCTACAATTAGTACTTTCGAAAAATGAACGAATTTTAAAACATCTTTATCCATCGTAAATTTTATTTCTGATTTTTAATAACAGTTTTAATTATAATTTGACTAAAATTTGTCGTGCATATCTAATTTTATCAGATAATTTAAAAATCAGGACAACAGCACGGACTAATTTGAAATAGATTGACCAAAATGAAAAAGAATGACTAAAAGAATGTGAACGCGTTCCTGAATTCCATGATGGGTATAATTGGGTTTTAGCTTTAATGATTTATTTCCGTCTAAATGTTTAATTGCTTTGCTTACTGCAAATTATTTTTATTAATAATATTTGTCAATGTAAGGTGAATTTGATTCTTGATTACCGGACCTTATCAAGCGATTTAAACAACAAATAGACTATATATAATAGTGCCTTCTAGCGCATGACGATGTTCTCCTGACGGATTCCGAATACTTCGACATCTTCTGCTTTAAAACCAGAAATTTTCATGTGTATCATTACGACAGTGTCGTAAGCATTGGCGCTAACACAAAAGAAATCCTATATATACGAGTAATACATACCCGCGAACCATCTTGCCATTCGTTTGGCTTTAATTGCTTTATTATTAACTTTTACATATAATTTAAATAGAAAGTAATTTTTATTTAAATTTCAAACACCAAAAATAACGCTTAAGTAATACACCGATATTACTTAAGCGTTATTTTTATTTATCTGCAAAATGAGTCTGCATCAATTTAATGATTTTACTTCGTGCCACGTAGCTAAGTTTTTTTTATTTTATAGGGTTAAGTGACGTGATGACCAAAACGTTCACCTGATGATAAATGCAACGTCCGCCCATTAACGAACCAAATGCTGCGTCACTCTGAACATTTCTGTGTGATACCACACTGCGCCAGTCCCTCAGAGACAGTCAGTTCTTAAATGAGGTTTTAATATAATCGCCACGTTTAGTAGGTGGACTACTAATTGAAGTTACAAAATCCTCACACGGAAGCAACAAAATTATTATTGCAGTTAAGTTACGGAAGATACGAAATCATAAGAGATTCCATCACCCCATCTCGTTCTGTTTATGTCGTACAAAGCAACTATCAGCCACATCCTTTTAGCCAAAACAATATACTAAATTGTGTAGCCTACTTCTAATAACTACTCAGTTCAATAATAATACATTTTGCAAAAAGAACATATGATACAAGTGTGTTAAATTCCGTTAAGTGCCAGATCAAACAACGTTGTTTGTAGAGTTGCGTGAAAGCACTTTAAGAAAACATCCTCTATTAGAATATTAAACAATATTCGTGTTGTACATCACATGGGTTCGCAAATGGAATCAGATAAACAAATAGGTACTCGATAACATTTTACTATCATCATCATCATTTCAGCCTTTCACTGGTCCTCTGCTGAACATAGGCCTCCCTCATAGATTGCCACAAAAGTTTGTAGCTCTCATTTTAGTTGCCACACTTGGCAGGCGGGTTGACAACCGCAGTTTATTTATTCAGATGTTCCAGGAAGATGCAACTGCATATTTTCTGATTAAAATTTTGACACCCACGTGATGAGATGGGGTGGTATTCTCATAAGCCGCTACCGCACAGCGGAATTTACAATAATTATTATTTATTATTTCATATAATAACACAGTTACAGTTAGTTAATTAAATAATGGTATAACAATAATTAAGCGTATTTTGGTACCAAACTATTTACGAATTCGTATATTCTGTAAAAAAAAAACAAAACTTGCGAATAATTTCAAGTTTTGTTTTGTTGTAACAGAGACTATACTTATACTGTTCTGAATTTTATATACATTCAATACATTAAAATTTAAAACCTTATAATAACTGTAATATGAATTTTTCTTTTGCATTTCTATTTCTTTACGTTGTGAAGGAACTGGTATTCATTGAATCGGTACTCGCGCGTGTTGATGTTACAGCGCATACCTCGTGAATATCGGGATAGCAATGTATATATATGTATATTTTCTACGGCCAGTGTGGGTTACCAAATTTAATCAAAATATTTCTTTTAGAGTAAAGTCATGTGCTATTCAGTAAATGAACAAAGCAGACCGTCAACACTCTCATCTCATCATAACATATAATATGTTATTAACATAATTTGTACTAAAGAACACTCTGAATTTTATATACGTTCATCATAGTGAACTCTGATAACCAAAATAAAACACAAAATATGCTGAAAACTTAATATCCAGAGTTTCATTAGCAGTTTATTCAAGAGTTTCGTTAAAGAGACAAGTATTTAACAGTTATTTGAATAATGTAAAAATCACTAAGAAAGGATCCCATTAAAACAAGTAAATTTGAAGTACCTCGTTATAAAACGTTTAATTTATGTGAAACTTACTTTTGTAACATAAACTGACTATTTTCGGATATTAACTTAACATGCAAGGACTGTGTAATACGTAGAGGAGATTTCAAAATTATTTGACAGTTTGACTATAAAAATCGCAAATTCAATGACAAAATTAAAGAATAACAGGTATAAAAGTAAAGTAAGGCCTAGAAATACGTCCTGTAATGAACAAAAACGGTCGTCAAATGAAGCTAAAGTTGTTCATGGATCAGCAGTACTTACCTAACCTCTCTGATCGTGGTTTTGTTCTTTTTTTAACTATCTATCATGTCCATTATTTGTGAATGGAGTGTCTATGGGTGTATTTTGACAGTCACTGATTCTTAAGATTACTTACCAGGAAACGACAAGTGAAGTACCTCTTTGTTCGAAATAATACGATACTAAAGTATCCTGATATTATAAGATAAACGATAGTATTAACTAGAGTTCAATCACCAGTTCCGGCGCCTCTGAAATTGTTCTGCAATTTTAAGTTCTGATCTACCCCTACCTGCTCAGCGGTGAAGGAAAACATCATGAGGAAACCTGCATGTCAGAGAAATAAAAATATTTCGAAGACATGTGAAGTCCGCCAACCCGTAATGGAGCAGCGTGGCGGAATCTTCCCGGCTCCAAAACCATCCCAAAAATGAGAGGAGGCCTTACTCAGCAGTGGAACATTTATAGGCTGTTACTTAAAGGATAGATATTTAAAAAGCTTTCGCAGAGTGCTTCTACGATGAACACTGACCGTTAGTAGAAGCAATCATAAAAAGTTAAATCGCTAAAAGCTTTTTACCTTAATAACTTTATTCACTAGCGAAAGTTACAGTTTGCTCTGGTATACAAACTCATTTTTGTATAAAAGTTAGGTGGATCAGACGGTCATGGCCGAATATTTTGCTTAATAAAAAAATAAACCGTTTGTATGACAATAACAATATTTTTCGGGTTATTAATAAAATTACAGTTTTTGTTCTCACTTATTTATTCATAAGACTCGTTAGTTGCGCATTAAAATTAAGGTTTATACTGTTTTTCTAAATATTGTATTGCGAAAAAGATCATATGACCCTTCGAAACTTAAATGAAATATTTTAGTTTAAAAAACATCTAGAAGCCATTCCAACTGCAACATTAGTCAGATCACCAATTAAACCTTCAAATCAGTTAAAAGTAATAGCAGGTCACATGAAATGTTGCTAAATCTCGACAGAAGTTTAACATACTCGAATCGACGCGTCATAACGCTACGAGTATCATTATACGTAAGTGTTTATAAATCGCCTTCTTCGATAAGTACGAATTTGGAATTGTCTTTATGGTAGAGGAGTTAAGAATCCATCGCCCAGTTGAGTTTCACGGAGTCATAAGAAGTGAGTTGAATAGACAAAATAATGTGGAGCAGTGTCCATTTGTTTTGAGTGGTGATCACTATAATTGGATCGGCCAATAAAGTTATGTTTGAATTTGTTAACTTAAAACAAACAAACTGAAAATCATTAATAATTCAGAGTATTTTTTAATAAAATTAGTAAATAAATACTGTTGATAATAAATCGTAACACTGGCGCATAGATATTTTCAGTTATTGTAATCAATATTTATGTGCCTTTGTACCATTCTTGACTTCCTACATTTATAAATTTAATTGAAAATCATTTTACACATTTAATATATAATTTAGTTGATGAAAACAAACGTAACATAATTAAAAAAAATATGGATGTTTGCTTAGTATAATCGCATCAACAGCGTACGAAGTTCAACACCACTAATGAGATGCTACGGGAGCGTCCCTAGTTTGTGTGTCATTGTTACACGTGACAAAAGCTACGTTATTTACCTCAAACTCGAAGCAGGTAGGCAGTACGGATTTGTTCCGTGTATTAATTTTCAGATTATTGTTACATTTAATATACCTGGAAATTGGGGGAAAAAAATATTACAGTGATAAGAGGTCTTATAAAGAGATATAATTTTTAATGCAGTTAGGTTTAACCTTTGTTCTTCAAAGTAGGGTAAAACGAGTAAACGCAACCGTTGTGGGGACTATATACAAATGCATTAAGTAGCGCTAGCGTAATCACTGGGCATTTTGAGACTTAACAACTAATCTCAGGTGACGGCCGAAGTGTGGTGTCTGTCACACAGAAATGTTCTGGGTGACACAGCATTTGTTGTGGGCGATTTATACACTAAAAAAAACATAAAAGTTTCCCAGTACTTGAATTGATACTGGAATCATTCAAAGGGAAATTATTTTTAAGCTACGCAATAGACGATTCCTTTACTTAATTTTTAAAGTCATAGACGTCAACGAGAAGTCGTATTGGCTCAATTTTGACGTTGCAAATGGGATGAGTGTCTTAAAACATTCATATTCACAATGTGCAGGCCAAAACTTATCTAAATTCAGTGACAGTAAAAAATGTTAAATAAAAGCAGGTTGTGTTATTTAATTCAATTTTGATTAATTTAAGGAATCTTTATTGGTAGAATTACTAGGGTATTAAAATTTGTTTCATAATTGTTAAACTGAATAACAAACCATAAAAAATGGCATCAGCATTCGCTTATATTCGTTCAGATTTGTAAACTTAATTTGATTTGAATTATACCCTGGGACAAAGTGACTGATCCAAGCGGTAAAATAGTCGGATGCGCTTAAATAATTGTGACAATTGTGTAATTATTCATAATAATTCCACAAAAATTGCGGATCTTCATCACCAAGAAAGGCTGTCAAAACTGTCACTTAATTGCTATGGTTATTCAATTATGTTAAAATTAGTTAAGTGTACCCAACAATTTAACCGGTCACTTTGTTGTAAGTATAATTAAAATTTAAATAACTGAAAGTATTTAAATAAAACTAATTTTTACGATTTTACCGCGTTTAATTTTGGAACTATTTCTAACCAAGAAGTCAAGACACTGCAAGAGTGCAAGACTTCAAGACACAGTTAGCTATTTCTGCGTAGATCGGACCAAAAATAATAATTAAAAGCTGAAGGTACCCCGAGTTGACTATAACATCAGTACATCTGTCACGTCAGTCCTCCCGTGAACATGGGTGCTGTAAAGCACTCGAAACGTCAGGTTAGAAATAATTCCAAAATTAAACGCGATAAAATTCGAAAAAAACTGTTTTCGTTCTGGTGGTAGGATTCCTTTACAGGAACCCGTCTAGGTAAGTACCACCCCAGGGCCAGTTATTCTGCATAACATTACTGTGTTAGGTTTGAAGGGCACTGAGAGCTAGCTTAATCACTGGGCATATGAGACTTAACGAACTGATGTCACTGTGACGGGCGCAGTGTGGTATCACACAGAAATGTTCTGGGTGACACAACATTTGTTATGGGCAGACGTTTCACTTACCATCAGGTGAACGTTCTGCTCGTTTCGTCGCTTTAATCAAATGAAAAAAAAATGTGTAGTATTCGCGTAAATAAAAGAAATCATTCACTGAAACTAAGTTATCGTCAATAATATTTATGTTTAAAACAGAAAGTGTCATGAAAAGCTACATGGAAATACGTCCAGGAGACTGAGATCGTCATGATTAACGGTTACTCTCCAATGTTCAAGAAACTATTGAACAGGCTCTCCAGTTTCACTCAAAAGCGATCTCGATAAAAGCCGTGTATTGTTCGGTAGCATGTACGGTTATAAGTATGTATCGATAATCCTCTTAAGTTTTTCACTCATTTTAAAGTAATTGAGAACATGTTAGTTTAAAAACGTTTGTTTATAAATTTATTAAGACTAGTTTTAGTGTTTAATTTTTATTTAATAATAACACAACTGTATTGTAAATATACTATTGACTTTGGCGGGGATTCGACCGGTTTTCATTTGTTCGTACACTACATCTACGATACAAACATGTACGTTAACAAAAAAGGAACGTAATCGTCATTTTCGCGGTAGGTCGTTATAGTATCGAGACAAATTTATTAATGTTCTTCATAGGTCCTACTTAAAGGCTAGGAATATTTTTGAAAGTATTTATACTTATGGATACATTTATACATACATATACAATACATTATACATTATACAGTATTTAAATAAAGTTAATGTAGTGGATGGTAAAATGGGACAATAGCATTTTGCTTTTAACACAAACAAAAACATTCCAAAGATGTGGATCCTAAAATATATAGTTATAGTTGAACTATTTTTGCATTATTTAAATATTTACTGTCTTTACATAAAAAGAAAGTCGGGTTAGTTACACCATTTATAACTCAAGTGCGGCTGGACCGATTTTTAGAATAACGGAAAAAAAAAATTATGAAAATTCATTTTGTCATACATTTTCCGAAAACGACGCTATCTGTAATACATGACAGAAACAAAAGTTATATTTCTTTGTATGCATGACAGTTCTGCAACAATAAATACTTTTTCTTTCTTTCTATCTTCTTTCATTATCCTCCGACAGCTGAAGTCTTTGTAAGTCAAACGGTAATTACAAAATTCGGCCCGGTAGCTGGTGCTGTGATCGCGTGGCTGTAAAGTCATCATCATCATCATCATACTGGTTTTTCAATTTTCCCTCTGTCGACTGTTACGACACCCACTGGATGAGATGGGGTGGTAGATTCTCTTAAGCCGCTACCACACGGCGGGTAAAGTAATGTAATTCAAAAAACTCATCGCGTCCCATACCGGAAGGGGCAAGATAACGTCTGCCGGGCCAGCTAGTAATTAATAAGAAACTACTGATATTATCATATAATGATAATAATTGTTATTGAGTTATTTGAGTTCGTGCACGCATGTAAAGTAGACTAAACTGAAATCAATTTCCCTAAATAATACATACATACATAAGATCACGACTGTATCCCATAAGGGATAGTCAGAGACTGGGCACTCACTGCAAAAACAGATGACTGCCATAATCCACGTTTCACCAAAACAGTATAATGCACTTGGTGTGATAGGTAGTGAGCCCATCGCCACCATGCGCTGTTGGGTGCACAGTGCAGTTTCATTCCTTACCCGCCTTTTAAGAGATCCATAGCCGTGTGGTGGCGGCTCGTTAAAAGAATACTACCACTCATCTCATCCCTAAATAATAAGAAAGAAAATTGTCTTCTTACCAGCAAACGACTCCCTGTCAAACTTTTTTTATTTTAAAATAATCCTCCTTGCTGGGGTTTCCTCGATGCTGGCGGTCGTGACTGGTCATGGAATCAGCCTTCCTCGAACGATGTTCCGTCATCTATTCCGATTCAACAGCGTGAACATCCTTCCTCACAGTATCTTACCCTCAATTTTTTCAGTGATGAGTTTTTGAAGGTTATTACCGGGCTTGCGGATTATGTGGCTAAAGAACTCAAATATCCTCTGAAAGCGTGCATTGGAAAGTCTTGGTTTTTTATATAATTTGGGTTAGTTGAGAAGCGATTGGTTGATTATGTAGGCAGTCCATGGAATGTAAAATTTTCACATTGTAAAAGCGTCAATTTGTCAGCGGGGTTGCTCAGAGTCCAAGTTTGCGCCCCATATGGAGAAAAGTAATATACTGACGATAATCATTGTTGTCTTTCTACTGAAATTTGGATCCAACGTGGCATGCTTGGCCACTCCTTTCCGTTTGCAAACTTCGTCCTCACTAGAGCCGTTGTGGCTTATCCTAGAAACCAGGTATAAAAAGTGGTCAGCAAATTCCAAGATAAGTCCCTATTGCTCTCTAGACTAGAATTAAAAACGATATCTCGTAACAATTCGGAATAATCAAACATTATTTTCCAATAAGCAATAAACTGATTTAAGTTTCTTGTGGTTGAAATAAATGTTTTGATATATGTAGAATCGGAGTTTCGTTTAACTTTATGTGCATTTGCAAACTTCTAACAGCAATGCTTTTTCGTTTAGTTCATAGACTAAACGAATCATAGTGTAAATATTAATTTCAATTTTTCTCACATGCATATGATTGATTTTATATGCAATGAATAAACTCCCAACCTATCCCATTACTTTCAGTCTCATGTGTAAACAGAAATGACAAGTCTGCAATCTGGCACCCCGTGTGGTATTATTATCTGGTACAGCTATACAATAGTGGGTTACGTTTCACTGACACTAATTAGACACAACAAGCCGAGTTAAATTGAATCACGGGATAAGACACTGCTTCTGCTTTTAGTAGATTTAATTTTAAGCTATATAAAGATATTAATTTAATACAATACTACAATAAAGGTTTATTCTTGGCAAGTCTTCATTGCTTTGTTAAGTCTGTTACACAAGACTTGGCTAAAATTCTTGAAATATCATCGCCACGTTTCCTTTCGGGCATTATTTTCCTCCATATAACATTATTATTATTTCCTGACCTTTCAGTTTTGTATAGGAAAGAAAGTTTATAACTTACTACTTACTAGTAACCTATATAACCTACTACTTACTAAGATCTGTCTGCATATTGTGGTGTATCTTAACGAGTATTTTAAAAGCACTGCACACTTTCCCACAAAATGAAAACACAGTTCTCGTAGTTCTGAGTCGGAACGGCCATAACATTAATGCATGCAAAATTTAAAATTGTGTTTATTACCTAACTTAACTTTAGCTAGCCGTTTGGTAGCGGCTTCAGAGAATCTAACTCCCCGTCTCGGACCGCGGGTGTCGTAAAAGTGGACAGAGGGAAAATAAAAAACAAGAGATGCAGCATCTTCAATATCATCATCATCTGGAATATCTGTATAAATAAACTGCGGTTGCCAAACCACCTGCCAAGCGTGGCAACTGTGGCAAAAATTCCCCCAAAATGAGAGCTGCAAACTTTTGTAGCAATCTATGGGGGCGGCTTACGTTCAGCGGTGGACTAGTGATAGGCTAAGATGACCTAGCTTTTTAAGTGCACGACACGCTCTCCCACAATAGCGTGCACAAGAAAACTTTTACAGCCACCGAGATACCACCAGATCAACCTCCACCACAACAATACTACCACTATGTAAAACACACGACTGAAGTTGACATGTTTCACCTCAAAACGAGGCATTGTCAAGTGACATTGAATCTCTGATAGATAGCCGCCAAGAGACACGGTGGCTTATGCATGTTACAAAAAAAACTAGGTAATATACACAAATTCAAATTTTGCACCCGGATTTCAGCCAATTAACTTTGTTTCTTTTATTATAATGCTAAATTTTAGCTAAAAGGAAAAACCTAATAACATCAGAACTTCTAAAATTAATAAGTTAATAATATTCCCCTCGTGTTGTTAATACTATAATTAGAATAGGAATTAATGATATACATATAGCTATTTTGTAGTATATACATATAGTTAATATATGCAATTGATAGTACACTGTTTATTTCTCTGATATTAATTAAAATATTCTTGTTAGCTTTATAATTGTTTCATAAAAACTCCGCATGTACATATTTGCAAGCGAAATTCCTCGTGTATTTTTCGCTTGAAAGGTTTTCTATTTTCCTGTGCATAGAAGCGTTGTTTACGCCGAATATTGTCCCCGTATTTTAGTTATTCATGGTTGAGCAAGATCTTTACCTTACATGAATTGAAACATAAATATTAATGGACTATGAAATCTAAGTCATCTGGCGATATTAGATAATCATCATATACTCGTAGGTAGTCTTTGTATCATTTATTTTCAAAGTTTTTGACAGGTACCCTGAGAAAATATTAAAAGTTAATATCGTGTCTATACAATAAAACAGATAAAGCAAACGTTTACTATACTCGTCTTACTACTAGACACAGATTTTTTGTTATTTTCTGTTAAGTTTGGATCACCTGGGTGGATTCACAACAGCCAGTTAACAGCACACTAAATTGAAAAACAACTAAATTTATTATAGGGTAGGTAACAAAGGTACAAAAGGTACGTTTCAGTTATTTGATATATTTTTTATGAAAGAAAGTGACTAAACGAGCAAATCGCTCACCCGATACTAAGCTCAACGTCTGCCAATAATAAATGATGTGTCACCCAGAACATTTCTATGCAGCACCACACTGCGCTCGTCACTCTTATACCTCAATCTTTTACTCTCATTTGCCCAGTAATTACACTAGCTATTAGTGCACTTCAATCTGTAACACAGTAACGTTTCCACACTACTGCTTGACGGCTAAAAACTAGGGTGCTACCTATCTCGACGGATACCGGCATAGGAATTCTACCAACAGAAAATTACTATTGGAATTACTTAATACGGCTAAATAATCTAATATTGTGCAGTGCAGAATAAAGTCGCAACTAGGTTATTTTCAGTGAAACAAAAATAAAAGACAGCAACAAAATCCATAAACTGAAGCGACTATGTCGGACACCCTCGTCAGTAGATGACACGGCGACCTCTCTCATTTTACAAGAGATCGATATACGCTGATGGTTTGGGACCGTACTTGTGGTTGTCTATTGGGAACTTTGTCTGTTACTGAACGATGTTTAGGAATAGACTTGCGCTTCATATGCGCGCGTAAGCTTCAATTGTTATAAGGATGCATATGATAATTTAATACGATAATTTTACGCGTTTATTTTTAACTATTAATAACCCGTCGTTTCGAGAACTTTACTGCTCCCATAGTCACGGGAGTAACAAGATGTTTTACGTTCGCATATTATAGTTAATCCGGGATATCTTCAGCTTTTAATTATTACTTTTGGTGTGATCTAAACAAAATGACCTGACTGTGTCTTGAAGTGTAGCAGTAGTATGCTTGGTTTTTCATTTAATGTTATTAATAATAGGATCCCAAGCTGATGAACCATCTGCTTTATTGCAATTTGGAGGTTTTTAAATTTCAAAAGCCTCGGGAATCATCCTGGTTAGTAATCGATATTCTTTTAAAGAAACACCTGGCCAACGAGCTTTAGCAAATCTAGCAAGTATTACTTGACTTTAATAGTTATATATAGTTTAATAATACTTTAATAGTTTAAGTAAGTTAATGAAATTAAATAAAAAATTCTTAATGTTTAAAGAAAGAAATATATTTCGTTTCGCGATAAGGTTCCTCTGAAAGAGAAGAAACTCCGCAGCTATCTTCTTTTTATATCTTTGTCAAAAACATTATAAATACATTTTTAAAGACCTAGACAATAGATAATATTGTCAAATTTAGAACAGCAAATATAATTAGTTAGGTGAAACTATAAATAAAAAATCTTACCCTTCACGCGGACTTCCTGCGAACGAATCTCTTTCGTTCAAAAAAAAAATATCGTCTAAATTACACAAATACAAATTTACTCACCGAAGCTACGTACGTATACAGACGTTACGTATATGTTATATAAACTTAAAGGTAAAAAAGCATGAAAGCCTTTCACGTAGAATTAAAATTGGCATCTATATAGACGGGGCGAACCATTACGGTTAATCAGCGGCTATTCAACCTAGGCACCTATTAGCGTTTACGGCGTTTTATGCCTTTATACAGCAAGGTAGTGGCATAGTGGTCTACTACGTTGTAATAATGTTACCCTTTAACCAACCGTTTGGCTCCGTGGTCAATATTTCTACTATCGTGCGTCGTACTGTGGAATCTCAGTGATGGGCAATATTTGTAAAAAATGTTTGATTTTCAAGATTCGGTGCAAATATGAAATTTCCTCAGAAATATTGAATTTTAAAAAAACGAGATCCTCCTCCAACCTCCAACGCCTGCAACGCACATTTACGGTACTAAAATATCGTCTAAATTACACAATCCGGACTTTATGAAAATTTTCAAAAGAAATTGTAAATTATTTTTAGTTATTGTGTTCGAAACAGGTCAGAAGATCATATTTATTTGACTGTCGTAGTCTTCCGTGTTTAACACAAAGTACTTAGTCTGTTAAACAATAACAATTTATAATAGAATGTAGTCATAACTGCGACGCAATCCGAAAATGCCAACTATGATCCAAATATATGTAAGTTCAAATATTAAAAATAAGAAAAACACTAGAAAACAAAACGCTTCAACAATTTATTATTAAAGTATAAGACACAAGAGACTCATATTCATAGTATATTTACTTTGAGTATGTGTCATATACTATTCTTAAAATCGCCAAATCGCATGCTCCGCTGAGTCTTTTTTTTATAGAAGAGGAGACAAACAAGCAAAGCAAGGGGCTCACCTGATGGTAAGTGATTACCGCCGTTAATGAACATCTACAATACCACAGTGCGTTGCCGATCTTTAAAGTACCTTATACATGAAGTTGAAATATATATTTGATAACTTTTAAACTTTCGTGTTTTGTACATATCTTTATAAATACAAATTAAATGCTGCTATTGAGAACGGTTAGACCGACTTAATACATTTTACTAAGATCTCTATTTTAAGTTTTTGACTACTTTCTTGTCATCATTCGAAATAGTATTCTACGGGAGTAAAGCTAGCTAGGTAACAGAGGAACGGAACAACCGAGAACTACGAGTATATTTTGTAATACGAAATTAAGTTATTAAAACTTATTGATAGTTATTTCTATAATAAGATGTAAATGTTAAATCATTTAAAATACACTAATGTACTAGTTAAATTTTGAAGCAAAAGCTTTAACGAATATAAAGTTATTTTTAAGCCTAAAACTGTAAAGTTTAACGAAAGTAGACCATAATTAAAGCACATAAAATTAAAATGGTACTTATATTAGATTTTTAAAATTTTTGTTATTAACATATCTACATAATTAATAATGGGTGGAATTAATGTATGAATGTAGAAAAGAAAGTTAATTTGCTAAGATCCGCATGTAAAATATAAAATGGTGTACATTTACCTAGTTTTTGACCCTCCCTCAGTAACGTGCACAAGCAAACTATCTACGTCACTAGGAACCACACAGACACACGGAGACACACACAGGACAGACCGTGTATTCGGCGCTTGTCTGTCATAGAGTCAGATACATACATGATGACACTTGACAATGCCTCGTTTTGGGGCGAAACACGTGTCGTGTTCCCGACTTCATCATTTCAACCTATCACTAATCCACTGCTGAACATAGGCCTCTCCCATTAACTGCCACAAAATTTTGTAGATCTCATGGGGGGGGGGATTTTGCCATAGTTGCCACGCTTGGCAGGCGGGTTCGCAACCGTAGTATATTTAACGAGATTATCCAGGAAGATGCTGCTTCCCATCTTCTGATTTTTATCTTCTCGACTTAAGTGGTGTATATTACCTAGTGGTAGTATCATAGTGGTGGAGGGTATCTGGTGGCGGTTTCTGGTGCCAGTGTTAAGTTTGCTTGCGCACACTACTAAGGGGCGGCGGGCAGTACTCTTCAAAAACTAGGTAATGTACACAATTTTATATTTTACATACGGATCTTAGCAAATTAACTTCCTTTTCTACATTTTAATGGATTTCCGCAAAGTAACGCCTGATTCTGTTAACTGTATGAGTTAGTGAATGTAGACCATTAGGTTCATATTTAAAGACAAGAAATTTTGAACGGCTAATAGAAACACGTGGTAACACAAATTTTATCAGAATTTAGATAATTTACTAACTTTATTGGACCCAAATGGTTTTCTTAAATACTTTTTAAACAATCACGTTAAATAATAATTGTCACATATAGTAACCAAATGAAAAAACTTCAACTTCTTACTGGTGGTAGGATTCCTATGCAGGAATCCGTCTAAGTAGGTACCAACCCAGGGCCAATTATTCTGCCGTGAAGCAGTAGTGTGCAAGCATTACTGTATTTCGGTTTGAAGGGCACTGAGAGCTAGCGTAATCACTGGGCATGTGTGACTTAAGAACTGATGTCTCAGGGTGACGGGCGCAGTATGGTGTCACACAGAAATGTTCTGAGTGACACAGCATTTGTTATGGGCAGACGTTGCACTTACCATCAGGTGAACGTTTTGCTCGTTCCGTCACTTTCATCAAATAAAAAAAAAAAAAAAAAATATTTTATTGTATAATTTACGAACTTTATTGAGTTTTAAAAAAGATGTCTGGTCTGTACTTAGTCATTAATTTATTTTTCCACTTATCCCCAGTGGCAAGAAAGAAGTTTTAGATTTGTGAATAACGAGTCGTAAGGGATGTAAGTGAAAGGAGGTTTGTTCGACAAGTTTTGAGTATCTTAAATTAACAAACAATGAAAAAAGTATTCTATATTTTGTTTTCCTCGCTTTCTCATTTTTCTTGCTTCTTAAATCTTATTTTTGTTATTATTTTAATTCTTGCCACGCCCAGTATAAAACCTCCCAAGAATAACCTTTATATTTATAGAGGTATTATGTTCCCCGTTGCCGACACCTACCAATTTGTTCTGTAATTTTAAATGCTTATTTACCACGTCTTTAGCGATTAAGGGAAACATCGTGAGGAAACCGTCATGTTTGAGGAATAAAAATATTGGTGCAGCGTGGCGGTATCTTCCCAACGCCAAAGCATTATTTGAATGAGAAAAGGCCTATGTTCAGCAGTGGGCTATGTTCAACATTTAAAGGCTGTTACTTTTTTACTTTATATATAATGACTTAGAATAACTGTCTAAACGACATAATAATACGACATAAGTTCGCGGCTGACAGTCATTTCGTAAAATATTTAAGCTTTACTACGGCCAGGAACGCCATAAAGGGTAATACATGCCACGGTTGAACTGTCGTTTATTGGACCTAACGGCCCCGCAAGTCATCAACGTGGACCTTCATTTAATCCTCCGTTAAATTTATTATGATTTTCTGCTTATTATTCTTGGCCACATATTTCCAAACGGTATTTATTCTTAAAGCGTGCGCGTGTGTATAGCAAATATTTAACATGTTTTTTTTAATTTACATCTGGAAATGCCTTACGCATACTCGCCAATGCGGGGACAAAGACGGCTCATGTTGGACTAGCACGGACTAAAACCCAATAGGTGTTCCGCCTTCGCAGCATGCTAGCAGTGTCTCGGGAACGCGTACGCTTACGTTTGCGGTCCTACCTTCGGAAACCCCTCATCGAGATAAGATAACTCCTCTCTCAAAAAGGCGCCGGAACACACCAAGCGCCTCCCATAAAACTCACTACGCGGCCACAGGTGCCAGAAAAACGAACATTCTGAGACACCAACTTTCCTGGCCACAGCGGTGGATCTCGTCTATGGCTCTGGCTTCAGCGGAGCGGAGAATAGGAAAAGTGGCGCAACGTAATACTTTTATTTCCTCTCACCACAACCGCATCAACGGTGCGGCGCCGCATAAGTCGCGAAGGAAGACAGGCGAATCGCAATACCTTTCCTCGTGAACTCGTAACTCAAATTTAAATGAAACTAATTTTACGGATTTTATCGCGTTTATTTTTTTGTTATTAGTTAGTATTAGTTACTTTTTAGTTATTAGTAGTATTATTTTGTTATAGAACGGACCACAAATAATAATTAAAAGCTGAAGGTACTCCGGGTTAACTATGACATCAGGACATCTGTCGCCTCAGTCCCCCCGTGACCATGGGTGCTGTAAAGCACTCGAAACGTCGGGTTATAAATAACAAAAAAATAAACGCGATAAAATCCGTAAAATTAGTTTCATTTAAATGTGTAGTGTTCGCGTAAATATAAGAAATCATTATCGTAACTCAAAGTCAAACTTTCTTTATTCAATTTAGGCTTGTTCAAAGCTCTTATGAACGTCACAATCTTCACCGGTTTCTTAAAATTACCTTCTCAGAGAGGAACCAGCAAAAAACTCTGGAGCGTTTCTTTTCTTTTTTACCCATATCATATCATCATATTACATCATGTCATTTATATATTACAAGAAAACTTACATTATAAATTTAGTAGGAAGGTTTTGAAATTGCAGAGTATGAGTTATTCCACACACCTTTAGCCTCTCTATTGATTTATTTTCATATACGCTTCCTCTAGTAATGTCTTCTTAACAAGTTTTTTTTAATCTTTATCCGATTTTTGTGTTACACTTTTAGAAAAAAGAAAAGACTCTTGTTTAAAAAACTTTCTAGTTTACGCGGCCCTCACCTCACCCCCACTCCTCTCCAAAGCAGGTATCCAGTTCGCATTCAGAGAAGCGACCACCCTGGGCCAGCCTGATGCCACGGACCAACCACGAACATCTTAGCTTCACCTTAGGTTTTACTAGGGCTTAGGACAAACCGTGAACCCATTAGGGAGAACCCATTCATACCGGACGTAGGCGACCGGCGCGTTCTTAATAATACAGTAAAATAAATTGATTTGTCTATTCAATAACAAAATTCTTGTATGCTTGTAACTTGTAGCCGTGGTAGCTCAGGGGCTAGGCGCTCGCTTTAAATTTCATAGTACGCGAGTGACCTGGGTTCGATTCCCGGTGCCGGCACCACTAAAATTGTTAATTGCAATTTTAAGTGCTGATTTACCACGTGCTCGGCGGTGAAGGAAAACATCGTGAGGAAACCTGCATGTCTGAGGAATAAAAAATATTTCGAAGATATGTGAAGTCCGCCAACCCGCATTGGAGCAGCGTGGCGGATTCTTCCTAGCTCCAAAACCCTGTCAGAAATGAGAGGAGGCCTGTGCTCAGTAGTGGGACATTTTTAGGCTGAAATTTTACTTTACTTTTTTATGCTTGTAACAGTCGAGGAATCCTAACGGCCACTAGCGCATCCCGCGGAATGCAGCGAACTATGTACGGTTGCCGATAGAGTCACTTAGTTGCTACCGTATCCGGTCGGGTTACGTCGCCGCTTCCTATTCAGTTTAATTGTTCAATTTTTATATGTGTAACGAACTAGACTGACGTCATTAATCCGCAACACTCGGCACACAAAGGATGCCCGATCATGCGCGAGGATTTCAGCGCAATTTCTCCACAGGGCGGATGTCGCTGCTGAGACATGCGCGCGCATCCATTCTGATGCGGTTCCGACCAAGCCGACGCACACAGTCTGATCTGAATCGAAATTTGAATATAAAACGGTTCTGTTTTACGACATGTTGCTATTTTTCTCTACTTTATGCATACTGTTTAAAAAAATCGTCATTATTCTCTTAATAAAGACGAAAATAATATCATAAAACTACATTAAAAAATATTTTAATTACAAAAATAAATATTTTGAATATGTCATTTCAGAAGTCGCCGAAGTAATTTATAATGTTTCCCTTGTTTCTAAGGATGAGAGTAATTAATAACCTCTATCTTAAAGGCCAGAAACTATGTGAGGTCGCATAAATTACAAAGATTGATGTAATCACGTCGTACAACAACTACGTGAAGCAAAATTTATTGAAATTTTATTAAATTTGCAGTTGAATGAAATATAATTATGAAGATAACCATAGAAATTATATGTTAATCTCAATTATTTATTTTAAAATTACACTAGTTCAATGAATGAAATGAATGGGTGGTTATTCTAATGGATTATTTTTGGATTAGTATCAGTAATCTCGAAAGTTATATTATAGTGTCTCAAGTATTCGCGCTGTTTAAGTTGCGAGACGTACTATACTGTGATGGCTCATCTGCATACCAAGTGTGGCGAATACGGTTATATGTAGTAATGACAGGATCCATCCAAACACCGAAAATCAGATATTAAGACGTATGACATTTTTTTAATTTTCATTAGGTTGGTATTCGAATTCAAAGACCTCAAATCTATACACGATCTAGACACGACTTTCCAAGCATTAATACAATTTGTAAAGGAATTGATAGAGTAACAGTGAAAAAAAAAAGAAATTATTGATCAGTTACTCTGACAGTGTCTTTCTTAGGCTCGTATTTGAAATACCGTATTTTGTCATAGTAAGAGCAAACTGAAATACTTTAAATAATTTTCTCTAAAATGAAACATTTGTAATACATAGTAAATACCCTCAGTAAAATAGCTGTAAATAGTTATGACCTAATAAAAAATATGAGATAAATACAATAGTACTAAAAGGAATTTAACCTCCGTACCTCTAGACACAACGCAGTGAGAACGAATTCCCATGTACGTTACATGGGAATTCGTTGAACATAGACGCTGATGACCTGTACCCTGGCACTAGTATTGGGTAGCATGCCGTTTTAAAATATAAGGATTGTGCCGGACCCATCTTGGCATCAGAAAACGAAATATAAAGCTATCAATTCACTTAACAATCGTCACTGGTGAACTTTAGATTTAATTATACACACATCGGCCTAAGAGAATGGGTATCGCAAAAGTCGACAGAGTGAAAAATAAAATGAAGAGATGGGCAGCAGCATCTTCCTGGAACATCTGAATAAAAAAACTGCGATTGCCAACCCGCCTGCCAAACGTGGCAACTATGGCAAAATCTCTCCAAAATGAGAGCTACAAACTTTTGTGGCTAACTATGGGGTAGGCCTTCGTTCAGAAGTGGACTTGTGATAGGCTGAAACGAACGAAACGATACACACATTTAGATTACATTTTCACAGATTTGTATAATAAAATACTCAATAATCGTCTGTTCTGTTAAACTACATATCCCAAAGAGTTTATACTTCATGTACTTCAAATCCATCATTCATAAATCCACTATCAATCACCAGTCAATACCTTAAGTACAGAATCCTCTATAAATATGTATATAAACGTATATGAATGCTCCCTGCCCTTTCAGCTATTGAGAGCATTTATTATAAGCCGTAAGCCAACAACATGCAGATCTGTTTTACGCCAATACTAACGCTAATAGATTATATTTTTTCTCTTTACGCATAATTATTTCTCTCCTATCGTCTGTAGCAACATGTTAAAACGACATTTTTGCAACACGATAATGTTGATGAAATTTATATATCAAAATAATATGGCATTTCGATGAAAGATTTAAATCCAGAATAGATTACATAATTTAGAAAAATTGGCCACATGCAATATATTTGAAATGAAATCAAAGATAACACTGGAAACCAAAAACAGATTAAAAAACTATATGATATGACGACTCTGTATTTTCAGAAATCCCTTTCTTTCATTTTTATCTTTAAAAAAAACGAAGCCCAACAGTACGATTTCTCCTGTACCGTGGGTGCAATTTCCCGCAGCGTTCCCGGTGCCTGCACTACTAAAATTATTAATTGCAATTTTAATTTTTAAAAGGAAAACCTGCATATCTGAGGAATAATAAATATTTAGAAGACCGCCAGCCCGCATTGGAGCAGCGTGGCGGACTCTTCCCGGCTCCAAAACCCTCTCAGAAATGAGAGGAGGCCTGTGCTTAGCAGTGGGACATTTATAGGCTATTACTTTACTAATTTTTAACCACAGCTTAGAAGTCAGTAAGAAGTATATCGATATGTCTTGAATACTTTCGCAACATCGATCAGAATCATTCAAAAATGTCCATCATAATATTCGAACCATTGAAAATAAGCCAAAACCCGCATAAGCAAAGGATTTTAATGGAAACGTCTATAAACTCTTATAGTTAAAAATATTTCAGCTAAAAGGTACGATATATGAAAAGCCGTATTGAGTACGCAATGGTTTGCTTTTTAATTTGAATTAGTTTTATAATTGAATATACCTAAAATCTTTTACTAAAAGATATAAAGGTCGATTTGTAGTATATTTGAATCCATACTATAATATTATAAATGTAGATAAATAAAGTAACTCTCTCTGTTCCTCTGTCTGTTTGTTGCCTAACAGTTCAACCACTGAACCGATATTGACAAAATTTAGTACAAACATAGCTGGCGTTTTGGAGACGTACATAGGATACTTCTATAGCTCGGAAAATGAAATTGTTCCCACTGGATATTTAAAAAAACTGATAAATGATCACTGAAGCTTCTAAATCCATTATCAATGAATAAAGAATGCAGGTGAATCATTACAAATCACTCATTCAATGACGGCACTTACCATTCGAAACAACGATATGCTGAAACCTGTAAGCTTTAAATTAAATGTTTAACTTCAGTATCAAAATTGGTAAAATAAATAAATTGAAAAGAAATGTTACACTTATTATTCATAATAATTAATGAATAGAAAGTTAGGATGCCTGGCATATTGAATGTATAAGGAGTTCTTTTCCATATTCCCAATACTCCACAATCCTATAATTTTGATTCCTTAATATAGCAAGCTTCCCCCAAGCCCGATCCTTAGCTTCAAGCAGCAGCTCGATGCTTGAAGCTAAGGATCGGGCTCATCACTTCAACATCATCATCATTTCAACCTGTTTTATTCCACTGTTGGACCTCCCCATAGATGCAGGTCGTCGCTACATCTAGTGGGGGGGGGGCTACACTGCGTTTGCCGGTACGAGGTTTCCACTCGAGAACCTTTCTTCTCCAACCATTATCGGTTCTACGAGCTATATGGCCGGCTCATTGCCACTTCAGTTTGCTAATCCTTAGGACTACGTCGGTTACTTTAGTTTTGCTGCGGATATCATCATTACGGTGAGACATTGAGGTATACTCGACGAGAAGATATGACGCAGTTTCCCGACGCTGCGCAGCCGAGTTGGATCCGTCGATTGACCTCTTGGTCGAAGTTGGACCTACCTAGTCGGACAATCTGTCTTGTGAGCGGAAGGACGGCGGGTAAGGTTCGCGGCAACCAATATAATTCATGAAATAATTTTGATTGATATTTGTAAGCCGTGTGGTAGCGGCTTAAGAGAATCTATCACCCCATCTCGTCCCGTGGGTGTCGTAAAAGTCGACAGAGGGAAAATATAAAGCAGAAGATGGGCAGCAGCATCTTCCTGGAACATCATAATAAATAAACTGCGGTTGCCAACCCGCCTGCCAAGCGTGGCAACTATGGCAAAATCCCCCCAAAATGAGAGCTACAAACTTTTGTTGCACTCTATGGGGGAGGCCTATGTTCAGCAGTGGACTAATGGTAGGCTGAAATAGTGGTGGTGGTGGTTGTAAGGAGTCGTGGCGGTGGCGGTTCTGGTACTTTTCAGAATACCATAAACATTTTTAAGTTAGTTATATTAAGATTATATATACGAGTATTAAGATAATAAAGAGAGTTCAATTTTTGATATGTTTTAATATCTTTACAGCTATCCACAAAATATGTTAGTTCCAGTAATGACCTTCTATTAAGAGATGAATTCACAGAGTAAATGACCAGTAATTATTCCCTCAAACTACTGACTACTGTGAAAACTGATGACTTGTATTTATGGCGAAAGATTTTATTGTACAAAATACAATAGGAATACCTATGCAGGAATCCGTCTAGGTAGGTACCACTGCAGGGCCAGTTATTCTGCCGTGAAGCAGTAGTGTGCAAAAAATTACTGAGTTTCGGTCTAAAGGGCACTGATAGAAAAGCATAGGAGACTTAAGAACTGACGTCTCAGATGACGAGCGCAGTGTAAACGAGAGAAATGTTCTGGGTGACACTACATTGCTTATGAACAGACGTTGCACTTACCATCAGGTGAACATTTTGCTCGTCTCGTCAGTTCATTAAATAAAAAAAAGTTATAACAAGAATGAAAGTACCACAGGGTGTGACATGTTAAAAATCTACATTATGGGTTAAAAATAAATTCGAATTTATGAAGTAATATTGAATTATGAAATACATAATTTATGTTTCTATTTACGTTTAAATAATTACAGCATCGCTGAATAAATAGGTAACCCATTGATGTAAGTAATTGCGGATGTTACCATGATAAGCAAGCGGGTTAGCAACCGCAGTATAATGTTGCAAGAGGCCGCCACTGCAACAACCGACAGATTCAATATTTTTTTATTTTTATTGGATAAAGTGATGAAACGAGCAAATCGTTCACCTGATGGTAAGTGCAACGTCTGCCCATAACAAATGCTGTGTCACCCAGAAAATTTCTTTGTTTCACCACACTGTACCCATCACCCTGAGACACAAGTTCTTAAGTCTCATATGCCCAGTGATAACGCTAGCCCACAGTGCCCGTCAAACCGAAACCCAGTAATGTTTGCACACTACTGCTTCACGGCTGAATAACTAGCCCTGGGGTGGTACCTACCTAGACGGATTCCTGCATAGGAATCCTACCACAAGTAAAGGAATCTTACCACCAGTCCTATCATTAGTGTAATAGAGCCATGGTAGCCCAAGAGCAAATCGTAGGGCTATCATGGTATGCGAGTAACCTGAATTTAAGAATCGGCGTGGGCACCACTAGTAAACAAAGCTTTTTCTCATTAATGAGGATAAAGGCCATAATTACTTCGCTTGGCAACGGAAGTATAATGTATTGAACAAAAAGGTGCTTACCATTCTCTAGTAGGCAACAAATAGCCTTAGTTGTCTCATTGAATCCCACGGGATCTTACATTGATCGACTAATTCACATTTATGTGATGATTATTAACTATGATAGAAGACTTTGTTCAATTGTATTAATATGAAGATTACACAATCAATAAAATAGCTGATTTTGATTACGACGAAATAGAACACACAAAATATTTCGAAGACATGTGAAGTCCGCCAACCCGCATTGGAGCAGCGTGGCGGATTCTTCCTAGCTCCAAAACCCTCTCAGAAATGAGAGGAGGCCTGTGCTCAGTAGTGGGACATTTATAGGCTGAAACTTTACTTTTACTTTTTAGAACACTCCAAATTAATCAGTTGTTACTGTATCAATCACTTTGAAATATCTGAAAATTAAAAATAATGCAATAACGTTACGCTATATAAGCTAAGCTGTATGTCAATGTTTTGGTTTAAAAGAAGCTAGTGTAATTACGGGTATACGTGACTTAAGAAGTGATTTCTCATGGAGTGAGCGAAGTGCGATGCTGCAACGAATATTCCAATACAACAATTTGGTAGACACCGAACTGTTGTGGTAAAGCGTAGCATTTACCATTACGATATCAACCAATTGTAGTGAGTATTTTTTAATTAAGATTACATGATACAGATACAGTATATTGTATACAGGTTTTATTTAAGACTGAGTATTAACTTATAAATTTCAACGAAGCCTAAAGAAATGAAGAAATTATATGGATTCACGACGATCGGACAAACTCAGAAACTTAGACAAAGCAGCAATCAACGTCGAGCCGACTAAAATTTGCAAGTCAAACACGCAATGCAACATGGCGTAAAGGAGAATATTTCTTTGGCCTTAATTTTATTTTCAAATCTAGTTCAAGGTTTCATCATACCAAAATGTATTACGAAATAATGGATTAAACCTAATTGCCTATTTTTTATGTCGAAGCTGAAGTTGAAAAAAGAGTTACAACTATTATGAGACCTTGCGAGGAGCTTCTAAAATAATAGGATCTGTAACAGTGTTATGAACCGTTAGCTTCTTTAAACTACCTAAAACATGTGAGCAACAGAGGACGGGACTACTCCTAAATCAACTGCACTAGAATTTTAAAAATCGTACTTCATCCACATCTCGTCAACATCTACCTACCTACTCATGCACTAAGACAAAAATACCAATGACAAACACAGGCCTCCTCTCATTTCTGAGAGGGTTTTGGAGCGGGGAATAGTCCACCACGCTGCTCCAATGCGGGTTGGCGGACTTCACATGTCCTCGAAATATTTCTATTCCTCGGATATGCAGGTTTCCTCACGATGTTTTCCTTCACCGCTGAGCACGTGGTAAATCAGCACTTAATATTTTAGAACAATTTTAGAGGTGCTGGCACTGGGGATCGAACCCAGGTTCCACGCGTATTATGAAAAATTAATATATATGTACATAATGTCAAAACCAGGGACAAACACAAGCTCATCAATAGAATCAGTAACTCATTCATGAGGCATAGTATACGTTTTTACAACAAAATCCCAGAAAATGCACAAGGTCTTACAACATATAGGTTGAAAAAGTTTATTGAACGAAGACTTCATAAAAAGGGTAATTATACTCGTAATATAAAAGAATACATGGATGATAATCACCCCTGGGAATGAGGTGATCGCTGCCAGGCTGTTTCTAAATATTTATTCCTCGTGTAATAACTTTTTCATATAACATTTTAATAATGAAAGATACATACAACATAGCAAAAATTTTAGAAAAAGTTAACTGCTAGTTTCTTTCGGCTATTCCTTTTCCGTACAGAGTAAACTTATTAAGAAATTTAAAAAAATAAACATATTTCATTTAAATATCGCCAAGAAAATCTTTTCGCGACAATACATTCTATAAAATTAGACGGTTGTCAATTGAAATTACACCGTGTGACATCACAGCTTAGCTTAAGAGAATCTACCACCACATTACATCCCGTGGGTGTCGTAAAAGTCGACGTAGGGAAAATGAAAACCAGAGATGTGCCAGTTATTCTGCCGTAGCAGTAGTGTGCAAACATTACTGTGTTTCGGTTTGAAGGGCACAGTGAGCTAGCGTAATAACTGGGCATTTGAGACTTAAGAACTGATGTCTCAGGGTGACGGGCGCAGTGTGATGTCACTCAGAAATACTCTGGGTGACAGCATTTGTTATAGGCGGACGTTGCACTTACCATCAGGTGAACGCTTTGCTCGATTCGTCACTTTATACAATAAAAAAAAATTAAAAATCTTCCTGGAATATCTGAACAAATAAACTGCGGTTGCCACCTCGCCTGCCAAGCGTGGCGAAATCCCCCACAATGAGAGCAATTAACTCCCTCATAAATGTGGCAATTTATGAAGGAGGCCTATGTTCAGCAGTGGACTAGCGATATGCTGAAATGATAATGATGAATTGAAATTAGAAATTGTCAAGTACAAAGCTTACTTTTCCAATGATTTGTTTGACGCATTAAAGGAAAACGTATCTTATGTATGACCTTCCGCGTGGCCTAGTGGTTAGTGTACCTGACTTCTATGCCACGGGCCCTAGGTTTTAATCCCAGTCGGAGCCAGCATCTGTACATAAATACAAATCATTGGTTGTATGGTTGTGTTTTGCATGGGAAATGTATATGCCTGCAAAACTCCGTGGTTATGTTACATACAGGAGAAATCTTAGTTGAGGCATTGGACGGACAAGTTATATGTGAGATCGGATGCCTTATATGGTGAATTAATAAGTCGAAAACAGGTCTCGTAACATGAGTCGCCGCTGGTTTGGGAGTTTACGGAGAATATGAATAGTAAAATGCGAGGAAATATTATACAAGAAATCAAATATTATACAAGAAATGTTATCGAATTCTTAAACTTTTTTTTAATAAAATTATAAAAACAGCTGTAAAAAATAGACGTATAATAAATATAAAAAACCTCATTACGATCTGCTCATTACTGCTGAACGAGACCTACATTTATAAGCACTTTAAAGCGGGATCGGCTTCATTAACTGAATAAACGTATTTTCTCTACATTTAAAACTTCAATTAGGGCTGAACAAGAAATAGCCCGCAGCGTCGCTCGTTTTCAGTAGGTAATGTTTGTTTGTAGATCTTTTCAGGAATCATCCTTGTATTAATTACGCTTATAGAGAAACTCCAACATATTTCGTTGCAGCATCGCACTTCGCTCACTCCATGAGAAATCACTTCTTAAGTCACGTATACCCGTAATTACACTAGCTTCTTTTAAACCAAAACATTGACATACAGCTTAGCTTATATAGCGTAACGTTATTGCATTATTTTTAATTTTCAGATATTTCAAAGTGATTGATACAGTAACAACTGATTAATTTGGAGTGTTCTGAAAAGTAAAAGTAAAGTTTCAGCCTATAAATGTCCCACTACTGAGCACAGGCCTCCTCTCATTTCTGAGAGGGTTTTGGAGCGGGGAATAGTCCACCACGCTGCTCCAATGCGGGTTGGCGGACTTCACATGTCCTCGAAATATTTCTATTCCTCGGATATGCAGGTTTCCTCACGATGTTTTCCTTCACCGCTGAGCACGTGGTAAATCAGCACTTAATATTTTAGAACAATTTTAGAGGTGCTGGCACTGGGGATCGAACCCAGGTTCCACGCGTATTATGAAAAATTAATATATATGTACATAATGTCAAAACCAGGGACAAACACAAGCTCATCAATAGAATCAGTAACTCATTCATGAGGCATAGTATACGTTTTTACAACAAAATCCCAGAAAATGCACAAGGTCTTACAACATATAGGTTGAAAAAGTTTATTGAACGAAGACTTCATAAAAAGGGTAATTATACTCGTAATATAAAAGAATACATGGATGATAATCACCCCTGGGAATGAGGTGATCGCTGCCAGGCTGTTTCTAAATATTTATTCCTCGTGTGTAATAACTTTTTCATATAACATTTTAATAATGAAAGATACATACAACATAGCAAAAATTTTAGAAAAAGTTAACTGCTAGTTTCTTTCGGCTATTCCTTTTCCGTACAGAGTAAACTTATTAAGAAATTTAAAAAAATAAACATATTTCATTTAAATATCGCCAAGAAAATCTTTTCGCGACAATACATTCTATAAAATTAGACGGTTGTCAATTGAAATTACACCGTGTGACATCACAGCTTAGCTTAAGAGAATCTACCACCACATTACATCCCGTGGGTGTCGTAAAAGTCGACGTAGGGAAAATGAAAACCAGAGATGTGCCAGTTATTCTGCCGTAGCAGTAGTGTGCAAACATTACTGTGTTTCGGTTTGAAGGGCACAGTGAGCTAGCGTAATAACTGGGCATTTGAGACTTAAGAACTGATGTCTCAGGGTGACGGGCGCAGTGTGATGTCACTCAGAAATACTCTGGGTGACAGCATTTGTTATAGGCGGACGTTGCACTTACCATCAGGTGAACGCTTTGCTCGATTCGTCACTTTATACAATAAAAAAAAATTAAAAATCTTCCTGGAATATCTGAACAAATAAACTGCGGTTGCCACCTCGCCTGCCAAGCGTGGCGAAATCCCCCACAATGAGAGCAATTAACTCCCTCATAAATGTGGCAATTTATGAAGGAGGCCTATGTTCAGCAGTGGACTAGCGATATGCTGAAATGATAATGATGAATTGAAATTAGAAATTGTCAAGTACAAAGCTTACTTTTCCAATGATTTGTTTGACGCATTAAAGGAAAACGTATCTTATGTATGACCTTCCGCGTGGCCTAGTGGTTAGTGTACCTGACTTCTATGCCACGGGCCCTAGGTTTTAATCCCAGTCGGAGCCAGCATCTGTACATAAATACAAATCATTGGTTGTATGGTTGTGTTTTGCATGGGAAATGTATATGCCTGCAAAACTCCGTGGTTATGTTACATACAGGAGAAATCTTAGTTGAGGCATTGGACGGACAAGTTATATGTGAGATCGGATGCCTTATATGGTGAATTAATAAGTCGAAAACAGGTCTCGTAACATGAGTCGCCGCTGGTTTGGGAGTTTACGGAGAATATGAATAGTAAAATGCGAGGAAATATTATACAAGAAATCAAATATTATACAAGAAATGTTATCGAATTCTTAAACTTTTTTTTAATAAAATTATAAAAACAGCTGTAAAAAATAGACGTATAATAAATATAAAAAACCTCATTACGATCTGCTCATTACTGCTGAACGAGACCTACATTTATAAGCACTTTAAAGCGGGATCGGCTTCATTAACTGAATAAACGTATTTTCTCTACATTTAAAACTTCAATTAGGGCTGAACAAGAAATAGCCCGCAGCGTCGCTCGTTTTCAGTAGGTAATGTTTGTTTGTAGATCTTTTCAGGAATCATCCTTGTATTAATTACGCTTATAGAGAAACTCCAACATAGGAACGCGCAAAAGTGCACAACGTCATTCAACGCAGCGCTGCTTCAAAAATATACGAATTTTGACCACGGTAGGGACTAGGAATAGTATTATGTAACACGGTGTTACATATTCCCTAGATGCTCATAGGAACGCAATAATGAATAAATAAACTGCGGTTGCCAACCCACCTGCCAAGCGCGGCAACTATGGCAAAATCCCCCCAAAATGAGAGTTACACACCTATGTGGCAATCTATAGGGGACAATCTATAGGGGAGGCTTATGTTCAGCAGTGGACAAGTAATAGACTGAAGTGATGATGATGATAATGATTTAGTACTTATTGTTAAAAAATGCCAGTACTTACGTATAAATTATCTAGATAAAAGTAACCAATACACAAAAATATTAGACGAATTTCTTTCAATTAGCAATCTTAGGCAATACGTTAATGAACCAACACATTTTACGTCTAACAGTGAAACACTACTCGACCTCATTTGTTCCAGCACGGCAGTTAACCAAGTAACAGTTCATTACGTGCCAGACTTAAGCCACCATGCATTTATATCATGTGAACTAAATTTAATAACACGTACAATCCCTCCCCGACGCGTATTTTATAGGCCGATCAGGAATATTAATTTAGATCTTTTGCATCACACTACGAAGAGTGTAAGGTGGTAACACCATACTGGACATGCAAGATGTAAACGCAATGGTGTCTGAGTTTAATGCAATCATGTTATTCATATTTGATGTGTTGGCGCCAATTAAAACAGCCTACCTAAAGGAACATCATGTGCCGTGGATAACATATAATGTTAAAATAATGATGAGGCTTCGAAATCAGGCACATCAAAGAGCTCGTGTAACAAAACAAAACTCACATATTAATTACTACATGGAACTAAAAAAACACGTGGCCATTGCAATTCATCATGAGAAAACTGCCTATTTTAGCACGTACATTAACAGTAATATTAGAAACCCTAAAACACTTTGGAACACTTTAAAACGGCATATTAATATTAACAAAGAACCTATAGTATCCCTACCCCTGAACCTTAATGACCCTAAAAGAATAAATGATCATTTTCTGAATGTGCCAGGTTCAAACCATGTGTCGTTATCTAACATTTTTTCTTATGAGATGCAAAAGTTCTGTCACTTTAGATTTGATCTACTTGAAACAGATAGAGTAACACAGTATTAAAAATCTTAAACGACTTGAATTCAAACGCTATTGGTGTAGACGGAATTTCCCTAGAGATGATTTTATCCACACTTCCCTATACTCTTAACGCTACTCGTATAACCAAAATTGTAAATACCTCTATAAATACTGCAGAATATACCTCGCAATGGCAAATAACTTTAGTTAGGCCAATTCCAAAAAGCAACAATATTGCCGACTTTAAAGATTTGAGGCCAATAAGTATTTTGCCCTGTTTATCCAAGGTTTTAGAGAGAATCGTCTGTAATCAGTTGACAAATTATTTAGATACCAATAACATTCTTCCAAGCGTGCAGTCGGGCTTTAGGAAACGTCATAGTACAACGACAGCCTTAGCGGACGTAGTTGATAACATCTTAAGTGCTCAAGATAGCGGGAAAGTTACTATTCCCGTACTGCTCGACTATTCGCGAGCTGTCGAAGTTGTAAATAATGACGGAAGTAAAATAACTTCCGACTGCTCTCCTGTAAATAGGGGAGTTCCGCAGGGTTCTATATTGGGCCCTTTAGTTTTTGTTCTGTACAGCGCAGACATTGTAAAATGTATATTAAACTACCACTATCACATCTATGCTGATGACATTCAATTGTATATTTCTTTTGACCCTAAAGAAAGTGCTGCAGCCATTCAAAAACTAAACGAGGATCTAAATCGTATTGCAGATTGGTCGGAAGCGAATACGTTGGTCTTAAATCCCTCCAAGACAACATATATGGTGCTCGGTTCAAAAAAACAAATTAGTAAGACGTTAGGTAGACGGCCGCTCATAAATATTCGAAACATTAATATTGAAAGAGTGTCAGAAGCAATAAACTTGGGAATACTTATGGATGAAAACCTACGATTCGAAAAACACATATTAAATACAGTTAAGAACAGTTTTTACAGATTAAAAGTACTGTACAGGATAAGAGATATGTTAACGAAGGACATACGTATTAAGTTATGCGAGTCGTTGGTGTTATCAAAGTTTAACTACACTGACATAGTAATAGGACCAAGACTTCTCGAACGTTCTAAGAAACTTATACAGCGAGTCCAGAATGCCTGCGCTCGATTTTGTTTTAAAGTACCTCCCCGAGCACATGTAACACCTTACATTAACAGCGCAAGGATGCTTAAAATGAATGGACTACCGATGGCAATTACATTTTGCAACTTTACTATTTGGCACTGTTAAATTTAGAACACCATCCTATCTATACCATAAATTGCACTGGGCACAAAATAATTGTTCAACATCGGTTTTAACAAGGGCTTCTGCGTACATGCTGCGGATGCCTCCTCATCATACTGCTGCATTCCGAGGAAGCTTCCGATACACCGCAACCAAGTGCTGGAACAATTTTTATCGCCTATTCGAAATCTGCATTCAGTACATAGTTTTAGTCTTAAGTATAAATTGTTATTATTAAATCAGCAACTATAATCTTGGTAATTATTATTAATTTAAAAAAATTCTTGTTAAATTTATTTATATGCTACTTCCTAAACGAAATTTTTGGGATCACCTTTTCTTGAATTAAGCTCATTGTATTAATTAAATATAACTTTTAAGTCACTTTCAAAATTCTCTGGTCACGGCACATGGTGGGTTGTTCTACTTGGTATCGGTACACGGAAGATATCTTGTACTGCACGAGTTTACAATTATGTTCAGCAGTATTGGCCCGTACCCTCTTTACCTATATTATAAGTATTTTTTAATATATGTATCTGTAAATGTGTATGTGTATGTGTATGTAGTATATATATGTGTAACATATATTATTATGTGTGTATTGTATAAATATATATACGTATGCGTGTATTACGAGTATATATCATCTTATTCCTCTTTTATTTATAAAAATATAATTCTATTTAATGATTTCTTATATTTACGCGAACACTACACATTTAAATGAAACTAAGTTTACGGATTTTATAATCCAATAATTGTATTTATTAATATATTATTGGATGCCACTGAAAATCAGGGTAGGATCATGCATCCTAGCATATCCTGAGTGGCCGTCCTTTTTGGAGCATTGCACCATGAACGGATGTATTTAAATTTTGTTTTTTCCGGTGTTGTTTTTTTTTTCTTCTCTACACTGTTAATCTGTCTGTGAATTGTGTGCGTGTAACAAATAAATGTTTCTTTCTTTCTTTCTTTCTAATGACCTCTTTACGTTTTGTTTGAGTGTAACTCACGATTATAATTCATGATAAAAAATAAAACTTTTCTAATTTTTCGTCATAAAACACCGTTTATTGTAAAATATCTAATAATATCTTAACATTATATGAAAAATAATTCTGTGTCACTATGGGGATTTATTAAAAATAATGTGGAAAGATAAGTTATAAAATAAATTAATTACTTTATGTGCCATCCTGTAGAAAATGCAAATCCCCAAAACACTACTTTACCTTTTCTAAATCCGTTTAACCCTCATAATAATCAAACATAATATGGACCAAAGTGGATTTTAGAATTAACCCTTGGGCCGAAAACATAAGTAAAATTAATATTACTATTACATAAATGGACCCTTCAATGAACTATGTGGTCCCCAAACTACATTTAATCTGTGAAGAAGTTTAAAAAAATAAGCATTGATGAAACAACTTTACTATTCTATATTCAATAAAAAATTACGTAAAAACCCTGGCTCTCTGAAAATGTATCCTTCTAAAATAATAAATCTAAAAATAGTGTGTATATTTGTTAGTAAATCACGGCTAAATGAGTTTCTGTTTTGTTGAAATTTTTGACGTAGTCAAATTATTACCCAAAAACGTAAGACTGATGGCACCTTCATTGTTATTATTTGTCCAGTAAATTTTAACGTTTGCTTTTTGTACTTGACAACGCACGGCCACGACTTTTGAATATTCAACTATAATGTTATTAATGTGAAACCACCAGAAGATTTCAATAGAAGTAAATAAATAGGAATATCTAACATATCAAAAGACTAGTCATAATGAATAAGACGATAATAACAGTCAGCACCTAACTGTTTTCTTCCTTTTTAGTTATTTTTATTTATGCCTGGGTTTTGTAACTTTTTTCCTTTAATTATACCTATTTTTCCATAGTATTTTTTGCGACAACAAAAAGAAAAGTCATGTATCATGTAATAGAGTGTGTCATAGGTACCAGATTGCTAAAATTATAACCCTTCCGTTTAGCTGTGGCGTAATCGGTTAATTATGACTACAAATACCTATTAAGAAAATATAATCGTTGGAAAAGTGTGTATTTACATCACATACCTATTTTTTATAAGCAATCATATTTTAATAATCCTAATTTGAATTAAAAACATCCGATAACATAATAGATCACTAACTGAATAAAAAATAACCTAATGAGAAATTAATGTTTCAAATACAAAACAAGTTATGGTCACATGACAAAAAAGTTTCTAGAAAGAATACCGAAAATATAAAGAGAGGTTAATTTTAAATTTAATACTGTACTTTGTTTATATTTATGGACTCAAAATTTACTCCTCTTTCCTTGTATGACGCTCGGTACGACAGATTTAAAAATTCTGAGACCCCCACTTTTTGTAATATTACTCCATCCATATTAATTTTGTTCATATAAAATGTAACCAATGTCACCCGAGCCATAACAAGGAATCGATTGACACGTCACTCATAAAAAATCGTATGAGTAGTGTAGGCGCTACCGTAGCATCCGTAAATGCAAACATACATAGACTGCTTAAAACATAATCTTGTCTTTTGAGTTTGCCATAGTCAGATCAAAATAACGATTTCATCAAATTATGGCGAGCACTTTTCATCGCGTATTTATGTGTTATAAATATGGTAGCTTAGGGGCCGGGCGCCTTAAATTTCATAGTACGCGAGTGGCCCGAACTCGAACCCCGGTGCCGACACCTTTGCAATTAAAAAAGATTTACCAACAACATCGCGAGGAAATCTACATGACTGAGGAAAAAATATTACCCGCATAGGAGCAGCATGTCGGACTCTTCCCAGCCCCTCCAAAAGCCTTTCCAACCCCTCTCAAAAATAAGAAGAGTTCTGTGCTCAGCAGTAAGACATTCATAGGCTGTAACTTTATTTTACTTTCCTAACCAATGTCTGACTACGGCGATCAAAAGATCAGAGATAGAATAGGGTGCTGTGTCAGAGAACCAACAATTTGTGGTTTTGCACAAACGTTGGCTCCGACTGCGATTCGAAGTCAGAAACAGCGGCGTAGGAGTCTGGTACTTTGACCGTTGGCCAAATTGAAACGTATAAATATATTTTTTTTTAATTACAAAATAATATTATTTTTATAAATATAAAGGCAATAAGTCGGCTTTGGTATTCTTTTATTATAAAGATAGGCTCAGCAGTGTTTCGTCAGCTTGACAGCAGACTAACTAGCGCTGCGGTGATATCTATCCGTAATGCGTAAATATAGTTTTACAAATGTTTAGTATTCTGGTATTTATAAAAAATCATTATCTCTACCTATCGACTTACGAGGAGTCCTGCATAGGTATCCTACCACCAGTACCTACCTAGAAATTCTACCTACCTCTATTAACGTCATATATTAAATTTGATTTAAGTATGATTTTAAAGTCAATGTAAGACAATAAGTTTCAACATAAGCTGAACATCAAATTTTTGAGCCATAATTTATTCCGACAACATTATTGCATATATACATTAACTATTCCGAAAAGCTTGTACGTCCGTTAAGAGTGGACTAAAACAATTTGAAAATAATAAGAAACAAAACGTACGTACTTACCTAGAAGATTTACAAAATTAGATACAACTAGAAATTCCCCGCATTTAAAAAAAATAATTAAAGCCTTTGTTATAAATTGCTGAAATACTTTAAGTGCAATGTTAATAAAAGCCTCTATTGTCAAACATAATACGTAAGCCTCCGCGTTCCTCTTAAAATAACTTGTTAAAAGTGCTTATTTTGAGCGTGAATGCGAGTCGCTTTTGTTAACAAAACTACCATAAAATTATAGTAGAATTTTGTCTGCTTAGTATATAATACTATACTAAAAAGACAAATAAAAAACGGAAAGTGAAAAGGTATAGACAGGTAAAGGTAAAATATTTTATTCCAATTAACAGGAATTGGTTTGTTTTTAGTCAAACAATACGATCTTAATAAAATACTGGTGGTAGGATTCCTATGCAGGAATCCGTCTAGGTAGGTACCACTCCAGGGCCAGATATTCTGCCGTGAAGCAGTAGTTTGCAAACTTACTGTGTTTCGGTCTGAAGGGCACTGTGAGCTAGTGTAATCACTGGGCACATGAGACTTAAGTACTGATGTCTCAGGGTGATGGACGCTGTGTAGTGTCACACATATAATGTTCTGGGTGACACAGCATTTGCCTTGTTATATATATACGACTACGACGACCGCGTGGCCAAGTGGTCAGAGTACCTGACTTCTACGCCGCGGGTCCTGGGTTCGATTCCCAGCCGGAGCCAACATTTGTGCTAAAACACAAATTGTTGGTTTTCGGGTCTGGTTGTGTTGTGGTTGTCCCCGTATTTCTGACACTGCATCCTGGCCTACCTCCGATCTTATCGCATCAGCGTTACATCGGGCGCGGGTAGGTTGGGACGAGTGAGTGCCTCTGTGTTTGCGCGTACACTTGTGGCACTATAATATCTCCTACGCAGTTGATGGCTCTCGACAGTATTCGGAAGTTGTCGCCGTGGTCGAAATCGGCTAGGAGAACATCACATCATATATATATATATATATATATATATTTTATTTCTATTATATTTTGTGTACTGATTTTAAACATCCAATCATTTTTTAAACATTTCATAATAATTACAAGTGACTCTTTATGTAAGGAAGTGACAAGACGAGCAAATCGTTCACCTGATGGTAAGCGCTACTTCTGCCTATAACGGATAAAATGTCACCCAGAACATTTATGTGTCGCACCACATTGCGCTCTTCACACTGAGATATCAGGAAGTCTCCTATTCTCCGTAATTACACTAGCTATCAGTGTCCTTCAGACCGAAACACGATAATGTTTACACACTACTGTTTGACAGCAGAATAACTGGCGTTGCGGCGGTACTTAGCAAGACGGATACCTGTATAGAAACCATATTACCACTGTAGGCATTGAGTCAAAAATAATCAACGTTAGCCACAATCCCAAAATTTTTTTTTTAGAAAATAAAAGAAAAAGGTAAAATAATCATTTGTTTATTGTGTTTCAATAAAGTCTTCGCCACAAATAATGGTCATACGATCTGTGACTTAAAAGCATTTGTATAGAAAATCTCTAAGATTTGAACGCGTTATTATGGGACTATATTATACTTGACTTAAAAATTCTGTACTAACATGAGTAGAACGTAGACTAGAATCGATATATCTTATTGTTAGGGATATCATCGAAGTGGTGGTTGTAAGCGGGTTTATTGTAGTATTACGACTTACTCGTGGACATAGTGCATACCTGCCGTTTATATTTGGCGTCTTTGTGTGTGACATGTCGGTTATCAAAGAGAGTGTATTTTTGGTGTCACTCAGGCGTTACAAGCATACTCATACCCCATATCATAGTGCGCTAGCTATTCGATGAAGGTTTAGCGTGTTTGCTGGGACTGTATGCCCTTTGTGATGGTGTGTGCCTGGCGATAGTCGTACTCATGCTTGTTGCATTCCACGGTATTGTGTCTTTGCGGCAATTGCTTGGACATGTCGTCAACCACAATGGTTGCCGTCCTGCATCTGGGTTTGAATCTCGCCTTATTAGTTTTACTCAAGTCGTATCTCATCATGACAGGGCTGCAGACTGACAGCCCAACAATGTTTTATATAACAAAATTATTAAAAAACACTCTCAGCAACTTTTCTACTGATGGATGCCTAATAGCATCTTCGTTTTGTAACCCTATCTGATGGGTATAGAATAACCTCGCCTGATGACTGAATTATGATTATAAAAATAGCTATATACATTATTGCACTGGTTAGTGGATCATAATACGTCGACCTCATGCTGGTAGTAGGCGAGCGGTGACTCTCAAGGCTGTGATATGAACCGAACAACGTTGGACCCCATTCCCTTGAGGCGAGCAGTGAACTCAACTTAAGGCTTTGCGGCAAAGAGCCGTGCTGACCTTGTATTTGGTGTTGAAGCCAAAAACTAACACTTACGTCTGCATTTGCGACGATCTGGCAATGTGATGGCGCGTACAGAGCTACAGAGGCTTTATTTATGGGTCTAAAGTTCCCATGATTATTAGACGTGTGCCTAAACCGTGTGACGTACATTCACTAACACTGAATTTAGTAGTAGTACTTTATACTCGTATGACGTAAACATGCATTAACAAACGAGACTGGTCGAAGTTTGTGCTCACGCAGTACCAAGGGCCAAGCCCTCTTCATGTTGGTACGCCAGTTTTGCCATGAACTACGATCCTTTCTTCAACTTCACGTTATTGCTTGTCTTTCATTTTTATCTTTATTACTATGTTCAAAAGTAGACATTGTCAAACAAATAGGCTAAGTAGTGTATATATAAAAGGAACTGGTGGTAGGATTTCTATGCAGGAATTCGTCTAGGTAGGGTGCCACCGCAGTGTCAGTTATTCTGCCTGTGAAGCAGTAGTGAGTGCAAACATTACTGTGGTTCGGTTTGAAGGGCACTGTAAGCTAGCGTAATCACTGGGCATATGAGACTTAAGAACTGACGTCGCGGGAGACAGCCGCAGTGTGGTGCCACACAGAAATATTCTGGATGACACAGCATTTGTCATGGGCTTGTCATGGGCAGACGTTGCACTTAACATCAGGTGAACGTTTTGCTCGTCTCGTCCCTTTCCCCAATAATAAAAATAAAAAAAAAGTCTAACTAAGTATTCGTACACATTTTTAACATTAATGTTTTATTTTGAGGTTGATTTTATAAACTAAATTGAGCCAAAAATAAAAAAGCTGTATTATTTAAATATTTTATATAAAAGTCTTATGATAACATTATCCGTAACAAAAAAACGATTATCGCTAAAAATAGATGGCTTAAAAATAGAAAAGTAACTGAAAATTGTGAAAAAATCGACATCGCTTTTCATTAGCATATTGACTAACTATTAATCTCCACTTCAGAAACTTTATTTAATTTTGTTAATATTATGTTCTAACTTTTCATATTTAAGAAGGTAATTTAATGATTAAAAATTAAAATTTACTTCAGTGTCTTACTCCTAATATGATATGGTTTACGAACTTTATTATGATAATCTTACCTCAGACTATATTCAATTATTACTCATATAATATAATAACAGACACTAAAACATTCGTTTAGTGATTATTACTAGTAAGTACTAGTACGAGTAATAATAACCCACTAAGAAAGAATATTTTCTCTTTCGTAAGTTGTCTTTTAAAAATACGTAAGACGTACAAACATCATTAAATTTATAATTATTTTAAATATTATAAATATTAACTTATCATGGTGATTAAATAATATGAATTGACATAATTATTAGCCAGTTCTCAGTCAATCCTAAATACCTTTGTAAAATCTTTAAAAGAAGTAAACATTGAAAAAGCCACTAGAATACAAAAATCAATTGAAAATCTGTACTGTGTGCATCTACCATTAATGACGTGATTGTGAATTATTATATAATGCTAATGAATATTAAAGTGCAATGGATTTGTTCAGTCATCCATACGGATATTTATTAATTGGCAGTTAATGCTTCCGGATTTGTGACAAACTTAACCTAATATACGAAATGGATTAAATTTATTTATCCGATTTTGTGGGGTTTTTGGTCTTCTCAATCTATTTGGCCTTTGCAAAGGTTCATTGGCAGCGGATAATAAGGGTGACTGATAATCATCTATAGTTTCCATTTCTTCGATATTTTCTGTTACATTAAAAGTTTCAATCATGGTTGTATTTGGAATATTAGTCGTGTATATTTCACTACTAAAGTTATCATTATTTTTAGAGTGGTTCAAAGTAGCTACTGTTGTCGATAAAGTTTCTGTATGCGTGTATGAAATTGCAGTGGTTTTGGTAGAACTTGATTCTGTAATGGTACTAATAGGCAGAAAACTTGACGAATTTGAGAAAATATATTGTAAGCCTACAGAAGTAGTCTCATGCTGTGGAGTTTCAGTGATGAGATTAAAATATTTTGTTTTAGCGGTATCTGAAATGTTAGTCATATTATGTAAACTAGCATCAGTTGTCGATGGATGCTTTAAAAATAAGGGATTATCTAAATCGTCTTTAAACACCGGCATTTTAGTTGTTACATCGAGAATAGTTAAATACGCATCAAAACTGGTGTTATTATTTCTTACGGTACTATTTGTTATTCCATGATCATATGTTACGTTGTCAATGTTATCATATTTCTTAGATGTATTAGTTTGAATATTAATAGTTTCTGTATTAACGTCAATCTCTGGTTGTCGTAAATCTGTTATATTTTTTTCTGATTCATTTTTTTCAGATTGAACATAGATTTCATCTGTATCATCTACTTTGGCAATAAACTCATTCTGTCCATTTGATTCCTGCAAGGTAACTGTTAAATCAATCAATTCATCATTATGAACGTCGTCAAAATGACTCGTTGTTGCGGTACGTGATGAGGCAGTTTCTACTAACTTAGTGGAGGAACTATATAAGGAGTCCTGGAGACTCTCATTAGAGGCACTACTATTTTTTTTAACTTTGCTTACTGTATTTTCTTTCTTATGTGTACCTTTCAAAATACTTGAAATCTTCGAATCATAAACTTTTTGCGTATATTTTTTTGGTAACGCATTTTTTGTGTTATCTTTTTTTAGTTCGTCTTTTAATTTAATAGTCTCTTCAGTACTCGCTTCTACTAAATTAGAGTTTCTGCTGTAATCTGGCCGTATTGTTGATATTACAGGTAAAGCTTTGACATTGGATAAATTATTTTGTTCTTTTGAATGTTTTAACATGTTATGTGTGCCAAAATGTTGCGCATGTTTTCTCTTTTAACGATAATACAGTCATATCATCAATAAGCCTTGCTTTTGCAATTACTAAAGGTGGGACAAAGTGATCTGTAGGCTGAGTAAATATAGTTTCAAAGTTGCCAAGTCTTGCAAGCTCATCATGTAACTTTTTATGTTGCATATTTTCTTCGTCTTCTATCTTTTCTATTCGATAATTTGTCAAAAAGTTACCATTATTGACTAGATTAGGAATGTCATTACTTTGAACATTGTTACTTTGCATCTCATCCAAATTAGTATTTTTTGTCACCACTATTTTGTTGATTTCAAGCAACGCTGGATGCACCGTGGACAGTATTTTATAAACCAAAGATTTTTCTGTCATTTTATCAACGTCAAAGGGTGTTGAAATTGTGTTACCCGATTGATTATCATCATTTTCATTTTCCGTCGTTAGGTTTTCTTGCATAGTGATGCCATTTGGCGTGTCTTGATTTTCAGTTGTTGTTGTCGCTTCAGTTACAGAACTACTGCTCAATGGCAAATTATTCGACGGACTTGATAACTCAACTTCTTCAGTGCATGAAAGATCCCTAAGAAGATCCTCGCGTTTCTATGGAAAAAAAGGAATTGTTATTTGCACATTACACAGTTACAGATAACAAAATTATTTAGTTTATATATTATATACTCATACCACATTCCCAGTGCACTGAAGACGTTTCACGCCAGCAAGACCGCAATCTGCCGTAAGTTGAACTGCTGCACTTTCAGGCAAATACAAAATAGTCAGTGCAGGCAAGGCTCGAATCATACATCCCTCGTTTCCAAGTGCCCATTGTGGAACTGTTAATAAAAACGTTAGTAAAAAATAAAGAAAAAACTTATTAAATGCTATTATTGTAGTTATTGTCATTATAAATGATTGTTACTACAATAACAGGAGACTTGTCAATCCATGTACCGTATAAAAGCTCCTTTATAATTATTAAGACATAGCAATGAACATACTTGAAAACATTAAAAATAAGCCTATGTAGGCGGGGGTGGTTCTGTGATGGCCTACTGCCTAACGGGTTCCATTCCCACACTAAACAGATATTTGTATGGCCTACAGATAGTAGCTTCGGTTAAAGGTATTTGTATATTTATATATATATATATATATATATATATATACATATATTTGTAATACAGGACAGGAGCTTAATGATAGTCACCGTTTTTTACATACAATAAAAAATTCATCAAAACCTGGTAGTTCGCAGATAAAAGAAGCCACAGTAGGCCCACCGCAGGCCCGAGCCTCCCAGCGATAATCAGCAGCGGGATTTGCAGCAGCGCACAAAGGCGCAATACGAGGATCTGGTGCAGAGCTCCAATAACCATCGCCACTTAATCCACGATAATCCCTGTTAAAAAAAATTCAGACAATTATATTTTCTTACGTGTTCTTTACATACATAATAAACGAATTTAGAAAACGATTAAAAATATTTTAGAAATATATTTCTATATATAAAATTAATATTTCTATAAATTATTCCTTTTTCGCTTAGTTTTTGTAACTTCGTTATCTTGGTTTTTTATTTTGGTTTGTTAAAAAATTTTCACGCAAAGAAAGTTATGTTTGATGGCTGTTCATGATATTCTTGTTAAAGACACCAGCAGAACAAGAGCGCTACGATTATAAAGCTGAGTGGTCGGTACAGTACAACTATGTTGACATCTAAAATATACTTTTATTTATTATATCGCTTACATGGCATTGCAAAAAAAATCTTTCTTTCAGTCTTTTATAGGTAATAGGAATCAGTAAAAAGTAGATTTGGAGTATTTTTAAGTACAGACTTTAAGACCCAACGAGTAAGCCAGAATATAAGAATAAGTTTTTTTAAATAATAACTTACGTCCAAGTAAAGTCACCTTCAGGATTGCTTCTGATAAGTCCCACCCACACCGCACTAGAAATGTCCAGTTCTTTGAGATATGCTCGTACGGCATCATATTGAGCTGTGGTATCAACTAAAAAAAGAACAATTTTAATGAAACCTTCAATATATTAAGAAATGGAGATGTCGTTTATAACGTATGGTACGTCGTATTTAAACGACTTTTAAGACTTTCTTAAGGCGGCTTAATGTGAAGTTTATTTTTTCGCACTACATAAATTTCAAAAAATCATATGTATCTAAAGAGTAAAGCTTGAATGAGCTACAACTACATACTGTATACTGTACTGTTGACAGTTGATTTAAATTCTACGATTAGAGATCTAGGCCAGGGATACTTGACCTAGTTGCCTTGTCCGGCAAATACAGTAGAGTATCAAGTAAGCGATCCCGGCCGCCCGAGCTACTGCTGTCTCTTCCTGCTCCTTCCGAGATAGTAGTATCCAGCAGCTTATAGTTCCTTTTCCAACTTTCCATTTCCTACCTAATCTTTCATCCTCCCTCCCCACCAAGCCAGTAGTGGCTGTGGCGATAGCTAACTAATCTTGGGAATGCAATGGGAGCAATCATTTACACTCGCACCAAAATAGCGGCGACGTGGTCACGTCTCGTTTCCTGTGGGGGTGAAAAGTGGGCTACGGATGTGGTCTCTGCCTACCCCTTATATGGCAAAAGTAGTGATTACATGCATTGTATCTATGATTATAGACAAAAATATGTTGCGTTTTCATTAAGATATTAAACTAATTTCTTATATTATTGAAGGAACTATAAATTTATCTATCAAAAAACGTATACGTTCCGATAACTCTTACTCTGATTGGTGCGATCTCATTGCGGGTGTACCTTAAGGTGGCGTGCTATCTCCGTTGCTTTTTACTATCTTCATTAACTCTATCACTAAGGTAATTTCCTCAAATTTCCATCTTTATGCAGACGATTTGTAGATTTACCGACATTTTCCTACATCTGAAGCTATTTCAGCAATAAATACAATAAATGGCGATTTAGAAAGAATCAATGAGTGGTCCAGATCGTATGGCTTAACAGTAAAGCCGAATAAATTACATGCAATTATTATTGGCAGCAATTTCGCTCGAAGCTTAATTGATTTCTCAACTTTACCATCTTTGCAGATTAATGGCATCACTATTCCTTATTATGACACTGTCAAAAACTTGGGTATTCTCATTGACTGCAAATTATCTTGGAGCGAACAAATAACTGCAATTGGCAGGAAAATTTCTTTTGCTTTCCATTCTTTAAAATCTCTTCAAGGTTTCTTGCCCTTGCAGACTAAGATTTCTTTAGTTCAGACCCTAATTTTGCCGATCTTGGATTATGCTGATGTCTGCTACTTGGATGCTACAGAGGAGCAATTAAACAAACTTGAGCGCTTGCAAAACTTATGCATCCGATACATCTTCGGTCTAAAAAAGTTTGACCATGTTTCATTTTACCGAAAGCAGCTCAGGTGGCTCTCGATCCGTCTTCCAAGGAACAGTAGGATTCTTTGCCTTCTTTTCAATATTATACATAATCCCACACACCCGCCTTATCTGCGTGATCGATTCTCTTTTGTCCATTCCCTAATGCGATCCGCAGATAACATCTGAAATTCCTGTTAAAGTTCCCAGTCTATAGAAGCGTCCTCTACTCCCATTCTTTCTCTGTACAAGCAGTAAGACTGTGGAATTCGCTCCCCTTTACAATTCGTGAGGCTAAAAGAGTGTCATTATTTAAAAAACGAGTTAAAGAGCACTACCTCTCCCTTTTGCCACTTTAGTGTATATGTATGAGTATGTATGTATATAAGTATGTATGTATATCTATAAATATGTGATTATGTCAGTGTGTGTGTTTATATGTATATATATTTTGTGATTTTATAATATTCTTTTTTTCTCTTAGTTTTATTAAAAGTGCACATCGAGTCTGCTTCTCTTTAAGGATATTCAGTAACAGGTCTGCTGGAAGAAATTTTGACAAGAAATAATCAGTGCCTTTGTACTAATTCACTATCTTTGAATTTCTACTGTAATTTTTATGTACATAAACAGTAAATAAATAAAAATTAATAAAAATATAAAATCAGACTCAACTTACACCTACACCAAGATTATAATAAAAATACAATAATATTTTTATAATATATAATAAATAATATTAAAATACCTTTCATTTTATTAATTTTAAGATATTTTTGCTCACCGTACAGTAGTATCCATACTTTTTACGGATATAATAGGAGTGTTATATAAGTTAAACCTATTGTATAGTATTTAAATAAGAAAGTAAATGTCTTAGGCGATCTATATAAAAATCATTCATAGCGGAGATTACTATTTTTAAGTTTAAATCTTTATGCTTTCTAACTGCTAGTCAGTTCTCTCGATCAATATTCGGCACACCTTTGTATTTAAAAGTCCGCAAACACACAATGACGTCAAAGCCACACCTCGCGCTTTCGCTTATGAGCCAATTCATTACATTAACTAAATGAAACCAATTTGTCATAATTGGCTCTTTTTATGAGATAATCACTTCCAAACAGCTTCCAAAAATTATCGTATCGTAGTTATCGTTAGTTAATACATTTTCTTTTTTGGACAAAGCTAACGTTTTGTAATAATAAAAAGCGACTGTCATTGAGTGAAACGCACTAATGATCTAACACTAAATCAACTTTGTACCTACACGAAGTTGATATACCAATGTTAAGGCCACAAAGCAATCCAGTGCAAAATAAGCCTTTCCCAAATTTGTAGGATTTCCCGTAATCGCCAAACTTGGCTGGTGGATACACAAACGCCTTACCAAGTGCACCTTTGGAGCTATAATCCGGCATCAGCGGTAAGGTATTTTCTTGGAGAAAGGGACGGGGCGATCCAAACGTACACCTAATGGTAAGTGCAACGTGTACCCATAATAAATACTATGCCATCCAGGATATTTCTGTGTGGTACCACAGTGCGCCGGTCCCCTTGAGACATAAGTTCTCCAGTCTTTATATTAATTACACTAGCTCTCAGTGCACTTTAGACCGAAAAACAGTAGTTTGCGCACTACTGCTTCACGGCAGGATAACTGGCCCTGCGGTTGTACCTACCTAGACGGATTCGTATATAGGAATTCTACCACCGGTGAAAGTCCATCTATTGGATGGAAAGATTTCTTTACGACAACCCTTTTGGCAATAGAGTGCTGGTTATAATACCAAAAGTTTCTTCACTTTTATACTAATGAGAGATAAGATTATACGCATGAAAAAACGTACTATAAAATTATGTGTTTACGAGATACGGGATACGCTCGGTAATGGCCGCCCATCATTTACGATAATATGGAATATACGCTCGTTTACCACGCATTCTTAATCATCATAATCATTTCAGCCTATCACTAGTCTACTGCTGAACAGTTAGCTTTTTAGCAGTTAGCTGCCTTCCCTATAGATTTCCACATAGGTTTGCAGCTCTAATTTTGGAGAGATTTTGCCATAGTTGCCACGCTTGGCAGGCGGGTTTGCAACTGCAGTTTATTTATTCAGATGTTCCAGGAAGATGCTGCTGCCCATCTCCTGGATTTTTTTCCCTCTGTCGACTTTTTCGACACCCACGCGATGACATGGGGTGGTAGATTCTCTTAAGCCGCTACCACACGGCTACATCCTAAATATGAGAAATAAAAACTCTCGCCCTGACGTTCTGTTGAAGCTACTACGTCCGATATCATGGAAATATCGAACAAATAAAACAAGGATGGGCAATTGCGAAAGAACAAACTTTGTGCATTAATGGGAATATTAAAAACAATGTTTTCATTTTTATACAATACAATAAATGTCTTGACATGACAAAATAATGTGTAAGATTGTTATCTACGAGTAGAATCCTCCGCGCTCAAAAACAACAACACACTTTGGAGCTGTCTGGTTAAAAACTTCCAGCTGTTTTATGAACGGATTGTTACTGAAAACTAAACTTTTGTTCATTATTTTGAGCCTCAATTTTAACGAGGCAATGGAACAATGAATCAATCCCTTATGAAAAATGAATTCCTTAAGGAAAAAGCTTATGGTGCCAGGAGGTTAACGTCTAGATCATTTAAGATCATAATGGAATTTTATTTATACACTACAAAAATAAGTATTACCATTTAAATGAAACTAAGTTTACGGATTTTATCGCGTTTAATTTATTACTATTTATAACCCGACGTTTCGAGTGCTTTACAGCACCCATGGTCACGGGAGGACTGAGGTGACAGATGTCCTGATGTCATAGTTAACCTGGGGTACCTTCAGCTTTTAATTATTATTTTTGGGTCCGATCTACGCAGAAAGAGCTAACTGTGTCTTGAAGTCTTGCAGTGGTATGCTTGGTTTTTGATTTAATTTTATTTATTATTGGATCCCAAGCTGGTGGTAATACCCAACCATCTTCTCTATTGAAATTAGGATGTTTTTTGATTTCAATAGCCTCGCGAATCATCCTTGGTAGGAATCGGTGTTCTTTTGCAAGGATCTGTGGTTTATCAAATCTGATGTAATGGTTGGGATGATCCAGAACATGGTCACAGACTGCAGACTTCCTAGAACGACGATGCTTCACGTCAGCTATGTGTTCTTTTACGCGGGTTTTAATCGATCTTTTTGTTTGGCCTATGTAAGAGAGACCACATTCACAATCTAGCTTGTATACTCCTGCGTCTTGTAGAGGAATGTTACACTTGACAGATGGTAAAAACTGACTTATCTTCTTCGGCGGCTTGAAGAATGTTTTTATGGAAGCCCGCTTCAAGATATAGCCAATCTTGTAAAGTATTATCGAAAGGCATGAATTTCGCAGTAACACCGCGAAGAATACCGTACGAGGAAATTATCTGTAGTGTCGAAGATTGTCTGTTTAAAAACAATATCAATAAAGAAGATTTGGAGGCCATACGTCAAGACATTTCGTCTATGTTACGTCGAATTTCGGTGCCGAAACTAAATCTTCCTAAAGACGAATTAAAGGCGTTGAACAACCTACGGAACAGACCTGAACTCACGATCCTCCGCGCAGATAAAGGTAATGCTACGGTAGTCATGGATACGTCAGATTACAATTTTAGAATACAAGAACTTTTGTCGGACGAAAGTACATATAAAAAGGTCAAATCAGACCCAACTACTAATACGCTTAAAACGACTAGCGATCTTATTAAGAAACACTCCGAAAAATTTAATCTGGACGTTAGTTCGATAATACCATCTTGTGCCAAATCACCGAAGTTGTATGGGTTACCAAAGATACACAAACCAAATGCTCCACTACGTCCAATAGTGAGCCAGATCGATTCACCAACCTACAGATTGGCTCAGCATGTGGCTAAAGTACTCTCACCACTCAGAGGACACACTAGAGCACACACAAAGGATTCATACCATTTTGTCAGTGAGATTAAAGACCTACACCTGACTGACAATGAAACTATGGTCAGTTTTGATGTCCAGTCTCTATTCACATGCCTACCAGTAGACTACTGCATCTCAATTGTATCTAGGAAGCTAGCTGAGAACAACATGCCAGCGGAATATGCAGAACTACTAAGACATTGCCTTACATCTGGCTATCTATTGTGGAAGGAACAGTACTACAAGCAAGTAGATGGTGTGGCGATGGGCTCCCCAGTATCTCCCATTGTCGCCGACATCTTCATGGAAGACTTTGAGGAGAGAGCCCTCCGTACTTCTCCAGTAAATCCAAGATTCTACAAGCGGTATGTACGAGTAGATGATACTTTCACAATTTTACCATCAGATAAAGTAACTGCATTTCTAGACCACCTTAACTCCCTAAACTCTAAAATTCAATTTACAATGAAGTTAGAGGCAAATAACTCTTTAGCTTTTCTAGATGTTTTAGTAATTCGAAATCCTAATAACACCTTGTGTCACACTGTGTATAGAAAAAAGACCCATACTAACAGATATTTAAACGGTGAATCTCACCATCATCCATCACAGTTAGCTACCGTGGGTAAATCCTTGTTTCAGAGAGCACGAGGAATCTGTGACAGGAAACACCTGGCCGCCGAGCTTCAACATGTCAAGCAAGTTTTGCACGACAACAAGCTTCGGGTTCCGCGCCTACGTCGCAGTGACCGAGTGAAACCGGCCACAGTCGAGCGTGTGCCTGCTGTTCTACCTTATGTCAGAGGAGTCACGGACAAGATTGGCTATATCTTGAAGCGGGCTTCCATAAAAACATTCTTCAAGCCGCCGAAGAAGATAAGTCAGTTTTTACCATCTGTCAAGTGTAACATTCCTCTACAAGACGCAGGAGTATACAAGCTAGATTGTGAATGTGGTCTCTCTTACATAGGCCAAACAAAAAGATCGATTAAAACCCGCGTAAAAGAACACATAGCTGACGTGAAGCATCGTCGTTCTAGGAAGTCTGCAGTCTGTGACCATGTTCTGGATCATCCCAACCATTACATCAGATTTGATAAACCACAGATCCTTGCAAAAGAACACCGATTCCTACCAAGGATGATTCGCGAGGCTATTGAAATCAAAAAACATCCTAATTTCAATAGAGAAGATGGTTGGGTATTACCACCAGCTTGGGATCCAATAATAAATAAAATTAAATCAAAAACCAAGCATACCACTGCAAGACTTCAAGACACAGTTAGCTCTTTCTGCGTAGATCGGACCCAAAAATAATAATTAAAAGCTGAAGGTACCCCAGGTTAACTATGACATCAGGACATCTGTCACCTCAGTCCTCCCGTGACCATGGGTGCTGTAAAGCACTCGAAACGTCGGGTTATAAATAGTAATAAATTAAACGCGATAAAATCCGTAAACTTAGTTTCATTTAAATGTGTAGTGTTCGCGTAAATATAAGAAATCATTAAGTATTACCATTACAAAAGAATATTATGCTAAATGACAGGAACAACTGCAAGCATCAGTCAAAGAAATATAATAATTTAACACTAAAGTACAACATTTCAATAATCATAAATATCATTTTAGTTATTTATAATTCAATGTTTATAGTATTAATTCATTAAGAAATAATGAAAACTCGTTTCTTTCCAAGCAATGGTTTGTATTTTATTATACATAAAAACGATTGCGAGAGTTTTTTTTAATCATAGTGAATGATTTAAATATAAATTTCTTATTTAAAAAATATCCTTAAATTGTATATGCCCTAGTGCACTCACTGTTATATTGCCTAGTGGTCAGAGTACCTGACTTCTAAGCCTCGGGTCCTGGGTTCGAATCCCAGCCGGAGCCAACATTTAGGTTTTCGGGTCTGGTTGTGTTGTGATTGTCCCCGTGTTTCTGACACTGCATCCTAGCCTACCTCCGATCTTATCGCATCAGCGTTACATCGGGCGCGGGTAGGTTGGGACGAGTGAGTGCCTCTGTGTTTGCGCGTACACTTGTGGCACTATAATATCTCCTGCGCAGTTGATGGCTTTCGACAGTAGTCGGCAGTTGTCGCCGTGGTCGAAATCGGCTAGGACAACATCATCTATATTACATACAACAATTTTTTATGGGGTATATTAGTACATTTACAAATATACCCAATAAAAAAAATTAGTATCAATCATACTAGACGACATTCTTTTCCAATAACACCTGTATAAAAGTAAAAACGTGACTTGAACAAAGGAAATCTATATTATTCATCTGACGATGAAAGAAAAGTTTCCAATTTATGAGTAACGAGACGCAGAGAATGTAAGTGACAGGGGGTTTGTTCAACGAGTTCCCGAGTGTCGAAAACTAAACGTCGAGGAAAACAATAAAGACCGTTGGGTACTATTTTGTAATTCTTTCTTCGTAACTTTCGTTTTAATAGAAATAGGATTTTACTTGATTTACGAATGTACATTAAATCACTAAGTTTGAAAAAAATTTAATTGTGCGTAAAGTCATTCATGCAAGTCATACGACATACGTCGGTCGTATGGTGGTGGCGTAAGAGAATCTACCGCCCCAACTCATCGCGTGTGTGTCATAAAAGTCGACAGAGGGAAAAATTAAATCCAGGAGATGAGCAGCAGCATCTTATTGGAACATCCAAACAAATAAATAGCGGTTGCTTAACTGCCTGCCAAACGTGGTAAATATGGCAAAATCCCCCAAGATTTAAGAATTAAACTACGTTAACTTTCTCTAACAGTCAAAAGTATTAAGTACGTCAATAACATGATATCTATTTAAACTCCTGACACTATAATAGATTGGAGTAAAACTTTGTTAAGTAGTTAAGTAAGCATGAGGCAATCTATAAAGTTACTTCGGAACATGTCAAAAGCGCCTTTCGAAGTTTCTTAATGATCCATTTCTTTATGTTTAATTTTTATTGACAATTGACTTTATTGATAACTTTGACGTAAAAAAGGCTGTCTATTTTAAAAAAAATTATTAAAGAAAACTTTTCCAGAGCTCACTTTGATCTTTAATATTTTTTACTTTTCACAAGATCGTCAAAGATTTTTCGTAAACTTACTCATACATTTTTTTTAATACAGAAACTTATTTTGTATGATAAGTGCATCGTCTGCCCATAACAAATTCTGTGTCACCCGGAACATTTCTGTGTGGCACTACACGTGCGACATATGCCCAGAAATTAGCTAGCTATTCCTACAGACCGACACACAATAATGTTTGCACATTACTTCTCGGCAGAATTACCGGCACCACCGCGGGGGGTACCTAGATTCGCACGTAGGAATCCTACCGCAAATACATTGAAATTTTATGAAAATAATTTTAACTGTTTCTAACGAAATTCTCGTAACAATTATTTTATCTATAACACTGTTAATGTTTATTGATATATAAGTAAAAAATATTTATATTTATATTTCATAAAAAGAACGTGTGGCTACAAAAAATTATAAATAAGGAACCGAGCAGCAACATCCCTCATAAGTAACAACACTTTACTGCGTTTGCCAACCGCGGCAACTAACGTAATTACAATATAAATAGATCTATAAAGATAAGGGGGTGTTATGTTAACCACTACATACTAGATGACTAGTATAACATACAAACCTGTGACCAAGTTGGCATGATGGAACTGGCAAACTGCATCTGCTTCATACCAAGAGATACGATCCCTGAAGTAGCGATAGAACACCGGGAAACCTTCTTCAGGAAGAACCCATGCATTGCTGATGTTCACCTACAATAAATTGTTTTCTGAATTATTTTACATATATTATCTCTCAAAACATTATTTAGTTTTCAAAGCTGCAATGTTAATTAATCTGCACCCACGGCGGCAAGAAAAGCGTGACAAACTTTCTGTCCCAACGAATGCGCAAAACGGCTTAATTCGAAATTTCGGTTGTAACTGTGACCGCCCCGTTTTATGGACGTTTCGACTACGCAATCCAATTACTAGTTATACTATTTACGTTCAAGTAATCTTTTTACGGTAAAAGCATACTAACTACTGTAAGCATTAGACTGGGACCACATATTTGTCAACCGCATCGGTTTCTTTGTAGAGCGGCGACGACGAGTATGGTGTTTCTACCGACTGTCATGCCAGAAAAGCATCAGTAGATTATCCCGCCACTGTTTTCTGAATTACGTCATCTGAATGGCACTCGTCTCCTTAACTGTTGCCTAGGTTTTGGGCCTTGTGAAAGATTGTGATGTGTGACTTTGGTGCCTTGATTTACGAGTACAGGTATACGATGTTTCTTGCTTAACACATTAGCAACTTCAGGGCTACTTTATTTTAATTATAATACTATATTATATTAAGTTGCTTATTCGCAATAATCTTAAGGGTACCTCAGTAAGAACCGGAGCGGCATCAAAAGTCGTGAAATTAGCGTTAATGAGTATGTAAGTGAAGATTATTTTTTGTACCGTTTGCTGTAAAGGCTAAATAAAGTGTGTGAGTGAAGTTTCTAAAAGAAATGTAGAATGTGATGTATGTATACAAGAGGGCTCTTTCTTTTCTTGCTGAAAAGTCATATATAAACATTCAACTAGAAAATGTAGCCAGCGTTCTTGATACAATTATTTATAATTACAACATGTAAGTCCTTATAAATGTCAATTAATGCACATTTTCCTTGGTAGTCATGAAATGAAGATAATTTGTCAAATGTTGAGGATTGGAATGTTGAGTAATAATAATAGATGTTAAAACTCAGAATATGCATCTAAAATTTGATGCATAAGTTAAAAGAAGTTTGACATAAAGGAATACAAAATTATAACAGAAATATCCCATTATACAGTGGACGGCCTCTGTGAATAACAAAATCTCAGAATATAAATTAAAATTACCGCAGAGAATTAACAGTTATTATGCAGTGCTAGAAATTTACAATATATTTCTTTTACTGTCCATGGTAACTTGAAGGCCTGGCGCTTGTCTTATATTTCATAGATCTCTATTGACCTGAGTTCAATCCTCAGAGCGATCTAAAATTCATCTGTAATTTTAAGAGCTGATTTACTACGTGCTTAGCGGCGAAGTAAAACAAAGTCTCAGGAATAAATAATGAGGAGGTAATGTTACCAGTCAATCCGCATAGGAGCAGCGAGGCGAACTCTCCCTCGCTCCAATTACCACTCAGAAATGAGAGAAGACCAGTTGGACATTTTGTAAGTTGTTACTTTACTTTTAATACTGTAGACAATCCATGATAGGCTACTGGATTAACTATGCTTGAATGGAGGGACCTATATTTTAATTATTATAATCCTTAAATCGCAAGGACAATCACAATAATTTTTACTCGTAATATAATACTTACTCGTAACGTATTATATGTTATTGGATTCTTCGAGAAAACATGCATGGATATCCGAACTAAAACTTCTTGGTCTTCATTAGCGTTGAAGACGAGTCACGGGATCTCCATTCGGAACGCAACCAACCCTATCACATCACTACATTTTTTTACCCCGACCCGGGGGCAGTACGTGCTCCCCTAGCTCTTTTGCTTTGGTGCTTTCACGATGACTCGAGACCACTTCGACTCATCGGAGTCATCGTCCTTCCTGGACTCCATCCCGATTGCTAGAGACCCCGAAGACCACATCTGCTGTAAGGGAAAACCGTGGCTGATAAGAGGACCATGACGATGTCCACCGGTGCCTCGGCGGCGTCGTTTTCGAGTGTGATCGGTCCCCTCTCTGCAGCCTCCTTCTGGACCGTCACCGCCTTTCAAGAATTGGCTACGTCGTATCTCTGCTTAGCATAGCTGACACTACGGCTGGCGGGGCGAGGTTCCATCCGATTCGGCTCATCAGGATGTAGGTGAGAAATACGAGTACTACGAGCAGTGGACTTACGTCATGTTGCAATGATAATAATAACCTTCTAACAGAAAAAGTTGAAAGCTTTTGCTTAAATATACATATGTTGCCAGAATAGTTGATAAACTAAACTACACGGGCTGAATATCGTTAAGTACGTTCAAGTGATTAGGTATAGCTTAAACTCAATTATTTTAAGTATCCCCCTGTTTCATTTTATAATATTTTATCATAAATTTAATTATATTTGTCCCTAGCTTCATCATAATTTATTTTATGAAATTGTTTAATTAATGATCTAAATTTATTTTACATTGTGTTTATCTCAAATCAATCAATGTCGGTTATTAACATCAGTCTCTCTAGAATTGGACATAATCGCCACCCTTAGCAATCCGGTTGGGATCGCATTACCCGACATCACGCTCTTTAGATACTATTGCTCGTCATCGGTCATCAAACGGTCTAGATAATTTATATGGTTATTCCACAATCAGAAATCCATGAAAGTTGTTTAACGCACACATTTTTCTGAGTCGACTTTTATGATCCTTTTTAAGTGAGACTTCGGTTACCCAGCCTTAAACTTTAAATTACCAGCCTATTAATGTCTAACTGCTGAGCTTAAGCCTCCTCTCATTTCTGAGAGAATTTTGGAGCCGGGAAGAGAACGCCACGCTGCCTCTATGTGGGTTGGAGGATTTGACCTCGAAATATGTATATTCATCAGATATGTGGATTTCCTCACGATGTTTTTCCTTCATCGCTGAGCACTTGGTGAGCAGAATAATTCCAGAGGTCGAATTCAAGTCACTTACGCACTGTGACTTAAATTTCATAGTGCGTTAAATCATCATAAATCTATAATTCACTGAACAAACTATAAGTTGATAGGTTTTGGTAATATTGCCAGTTCTATTTATAAAAATACTTTTTCCCATATACTTAAGATTCAATACAAATCCTGGACGTAGCTAAAATTTATGACGTTCTCATATAACTTAATTAATGAATGAAGTGCTGAAGTTCTCATATAACTTAATTAATGAAGTAAATAAACAGACGGGGTTTCTACGAGTAACTTAGTAATTTACCAATCTAAATGTCGATGTTTATTTTATGTTTTGAATCTAAATCATTAATTTTGCTCTCTTGATTACTAAAGTTTATTAAATAATAAATAGTTTACTTTAAAGAAACTTAAACACGTATATGTTCTTACTTCTGTAGAGAGTTCGTGGTAAAGCCCCTTTGCAATTTAATACTAGCCGTAGCGCAGATAAATAGCCTCAACCAACTAAGTAAAAGTTAAAATTTATTTATTAAACCTAGTCTTGAATGAAACTGTAATTAATGTAAAAATCCACACCGGTTCGAAAAATAAGACCTCAGAGGATAACCGGACGGAACATAATATAATAATAATAACTAACGGAAGACTGGGATACGTAAGTAGAAGTTACCCGCATAGAAGTTACCCGAAATGTGTCCATTTCCATAAAAAGGTTTGTGCAGTCGCAAAATGAACATCTTATTCCTCACCCGCCTTCTTCAGTGCGCCATATTCTTCTTATATCTGACTAATTATTCTCTATAGATAGCTCAGGATACGCGTTGAAGCATTTGAAATGTTCAACAAGAAGTTCATTGAAGTTTGGTTGGAACTGATCGTGGGTTCCTATGCAGGAATTCGTCTAGGGTTAATTATTATGCCGTGAAGCAGTAGTGCGCAAACATTGCTGTGTTCCGATGTGAAGGGCACTAAGAGCTATTGTAATAACTATTACTGGGATTATGAGATATAAGAACGATGTCTCAGGGAAATGGGCACAGGAATGTTCTGGGTGACACAGCATTTTTATGGGCAGACGTTGCACTTACCACCAGGTGAACGTTTTGCTCGTCTTGTCACTTTCTTCTATAAGAAAAATGTGGGTCACGTGATAAGGCATGACTGATATGACCTTCTCCAACTCATCATGATGGGAAAAGTTACGGGTAAAATGAAAGTTGGTCGAAGGAAAAAGTATTAGTTGCGGAACATTGGAGAGTGAACTGGAATCGCCAGAGGATCTGAAGATTTCTCCACACAAGAGACCAGAATTTCTTCACAGAGCTGATCGCCAACATCCAATAATTAGTCTGCTCAAGAAATCTACCACCCTATCTCAGACCGTGTGTGTCGTAAGTGCCGACTGTGTGAAATTCCTAGAAAATCGACACCATCACATCATATCCATCTTACCATCATAACGTCATCCATCCATCGAACCATCTTAAAGACTGCTAGACCTGAGACGGTCAGCAACGTCTAAGGTGCAAGGCATCTGGTACTTTAATCACCAATCACCCTGCCAGCGTGATGTTAACGACAAATCCAAATAAGGTGAAGCCATCAACAAACAGGATAATTAAGAAAAAAATTATAATAATGAGTAAACGAAAAATATGAAAGATGCAGTTAACTTCAGATACCTCTTTATTTACTCGTGAAAGGTTAAAAGAAACGCCAATGAAAATCCAGACTTGTGCATTTTAACAATAGAACGGTTGCCAATCCCGCGATGTGGGGCTTATGGAGTGATTTTTTCTCAGAAAATAAGTCCGCTATGACTAGTAAACTTTATATTATTATTATATTATCTAAGTCTATTTTAAAATATTAAAAAATGCTTTAATAAGTACCTATATATTTATTTAAGTATTTTTACTGCTGTTATTTCTTTTATTAACAGTTTCGTATATCTCTGACTTGAAAGTGGTCAGCGCATCTGTTAGCTGAGTCGTGGGTTCTGCGTTTGAAACTCAACCGAAGTCAATATTTGTGCAAGACATCAATTATAGGTTCTCGCCTCCGGTCGTATTGTGTTTGTTCTACAGCATCTGAGCTTTTCCGTAGTCTTATTGCGTAAACATCGAACACATGAAGGAGATGTCGACAGAGTGCATTGGTGTGCGTTTGTTCTTACGGCACTATAATATATCCTGCATTCTAACTTCCGATCGTTAACCAAAAGGTGACGTTGTTATTAAAATCAGCCAGGTCAACAAATTCATCACATTATAAAATCCAGTGCCTTAATAAGTCACTTTCACCTTTTAGGACTGCTGCGTGGCCTAGTGGTCAGAGCTATGCGGCGTTTTATAAAAGCTATATAAGAATTACTGCTGATTTGATTTTACATTGCTTACCCAGTAAATGTAAAAATCCACGATCCTATAAGAAGCTATTAGTAACGGCAAGCTTAAAGTTTTACAGGCGATAAAATATAAACAAAAACAGTTTTTTTTTTAATACAAAATATATTCTTCTAGTATATTTATTATCCAAAACTAGTTTGCTCAATTATCTCTCCTTTGAAGTAACATAATAATACCAAACATTTTAGTAATTCTAGACATCGTAATTACTGGAATTCTCATGTTTCAAGCTAAATTTAACGATAACTTCCAACTACCACGTAAACAATCTCTTTGTGCTCTAGACTCTGCACTGAATATGATATATATTAATTAAGAAAATAATGATTTCATACTACACATTTAATTAAACAAAATTTTTAAAATTTCTTACTTTTCTTACGAATAATACAACTGCTAGACTTCAAGACACTGTCAGCGCATTTTGCGTAGATCTGACCAAAACTAATAATTAAAATCTGAAGATAACTATGACATCAGAATATTAAACATCAGAGTAGTACACAGTCCTCCCGTAACCGTGGGTGCTAAAAAGTGCTCAAAAAGTCGTTCTCTAAATAAATATTTATGACCAGACTTTTCAATGGTATACAGGGGGACTGTATACGGTAATAAATATTACGATTGCGCAAATCAAGCTGTCAAGTGTGTCGTTTGCCCCAAATTCTCTTAATTTGTATGATGCCTATGTCCAGCTGTAGACTATATATAGGTTAATATTTTTGCAGGAATTTTGTGCCACATTCAACTACCGTGTGATGTGAATTTGCTGCTAGCGACTTTATCGGACTGATATGCCATGGGGAAAAGAAAAGTGCCTATTTCCTTTCTCAAAGGCCAGCAATTCCTAATAATGTGCGGCGGTGATTACTTACCATCAGGTGAGCCATTTCCTCGTTTACCCTTTTATATAAAAATAATAATAATGAATTACTCGTGAATTAGAAAATCTTTATCATCAATTTCTAACTTTAGAGCCGATTTCTCATGGTGATGAGTGCAGTACGGAGCTACACAGAACTTTACAATGCAATGTTCAGGATGATATCCCAACAGTTATGAGCAGGCATGATACCATCAGGTGAATGACTTGCTAGTATTGTCTCTCACCTTCATAAAAGAAAAAACTATCGTTATATTAAAGCCATGCTACGAAATTAGTATGCAATTTAATACAGGATTCTGGAGTTATTCTTTATCGACTCTATCGTGTTATTAAAATAATATACTTGTAATTGACGACGGCGTGACGTGAATGGTTGAAGTGGTCAGAGTATCTGATTTCTACAGCACAGGTCCTAGGTTCGATCCCAGCCGGAGCCAACATTTGTGCTAAAATACAAATTATTGGTATTCGGATCTAGTTGTGTTGTGATTGTCACCGTCTTTCTGACACTGCATCCTAGCTAACCCCCTATGTTATCGCATCAGCGTTATATCGGGCGCGGGTAGGTTTGGATGAGTGAGAGCCTCTGTGTTTGCGCGTACACTTTTGGCACTGCAATATCTCCTGCGCAGTTGATGGCCCTCCACAGTATTCGGAAGTTGTCGCCATGGTCGAAACGAAGAACATCATCATACTTGAAGTTATCAGACAATACTTTTTGAAAATCAATTTTAAATATGGTTGAATATTTTTTCCAATTTACTTTGTAATCCATCTCCATCAACATGGACCGATGGTTTCTTTAAACGTTAGTAAGACAGACAAACAAGCGCACTGTCGACATAACAAACTTATAATATGAAATGCTACAGCGTCATGCTTAATTGATATTTAACAAGTATCTTTACAATTTGTAACATTGAAAAAATGCTTCGCAAATATCTTGATGACATATTTTTTTTCCATTTATCAAAACATCTACATACTAAGGAATATAAGGGGAAGGCAGAGGTCACTCACGTAGTCCACTTTTCGCACTCGTGGGAAACGAGACATGACGAGTGGCGAACTACGTCGCCGCCATTTTGGTACGAGTTAAAGAATTCTGAATCTCACTAGCAGCCTGTTGATCGAATATTCTAAGAAGGCTTACAGCGTCCTGCGTATCCAATATAAGAATGCGTATAGGGCACTGATGGGACAGCCACGAAACTGCAGCGCCTCAGGGATGTTCGCGGAAGAGCGTGTGGATGATTTTTACGCGATAATGCGCACACGAGTAGCATCGCTGTAGAAGCGGGTGCGTGCCAGCCCCAACAAAATTGTGCGCACGGTGGCGGATAGAGTAGATGACCCGATTTTTAAGCACTGTACCACAATGCATGAGTCGCCATTATCCCGTGCCGCAAAAAAAAATGTTCCGGAATATATTTTTTTAATTTAATTTTTACTAACATTAGATTAAGTATTGTCATTATTACTAACTACGCCTTAAATAATAATTATTATTATTATTGGGTTCCCATGAACCCAGTGTAGTGACAGCATTGCAATTATAGTGTTATTCAATACAATACCTTAGTCGCCTCTGACAAGACCTCGGCAGGATAAGAGGTAGGTATTATTCTACTCTGCCGGACACCTATCAGCTAACATATAATAAGGAACATATTGTAGTTATTACGAGAGACATGTGGTGGCGATATATTAGAACACTATATGAAGTAACCATCTTTCCCAGTGTGCGTAATAAGCGACATATAGACAGTTTTAAAGTCCTACCGATTCTTCATCCGAAGTGGTGGTAGGATTTCTATGCAGGAATTCGTCTAGGTAGGTACCACCCCAGTGCCAGTTATTCTGCCGTGAAGTAGGAGTATGCAAACATTGCTGTGTTTCAGTTCGAAGGGCACAGAGACCTAGCGTAATCACTGGGCATAGGATACTTAAGAACTGGTGTCTCAAGGTGACGGGCGCAGTGTGGTGTCACTCAGAAATGTTCTGATGACACAGCATTTATGGGTAGACGTTGCACTAACCATCAGGTGAACGTTTTGCTCGTTTCGTCACTTTATTAAATTTAAAAAAAGAAGTGTGTTTTGTGTCGACCGCGTGGCGTAGTGGTTAGCGTACCTGACTTCTGCGCCACCGGTCCTGGGTTCGATTCCCAGCCGGAGGTAACATTTGTGCAAAAACACAAAGTGTTGCTTTTCGGGTCTGGTTGTGTTGTGCATGTGAAATGTATGTTTGTAAAACGCACCCACGATACAGGAGAAAATCCTAGTGTGGGGCTTCGTTTTAGAAAAAAAGAAAAAAAAAAAAGAAAAAAAGAAATAATCCTTAAACAATTTTGGTTTTTGGAACACTCGTAAATGAAACAATCAGAAATGTTGTAAAATTGTATAGCCTCCGACAGATGGGAAATTAGCCAAATCTCAAACTGCCAGATCTTAAATAGGCATATCGGTGACGGAAGACAGCTTATGCTGCGAGTATCAAGTACAGCGATCGTAAGTCTGACTACCCAGGGATCGATTAGTGGCCAAAGCCTTTGGTTATCTTGTCCGGTTTGGTTGTGCATGTTAAATAATTGTTTATAAAACCCACATTCAGTACAGAAGAAATTGTACTAAGCATCGCATTCTCCTGTATTGTGCGTCGTCTTAAAAAAAAAAACAAACAAAAAGGGGCGACTGCAAAAATTTATTTTAAGTTATGATTATTGTGTATATATATATATAATATATCAAACTATTAATGATGTTTGGTGTTTCCTTTTTCAGTATGCTTACTTTTGAAGGAAATGCTGCGCCTAAAATTTGACACAAAACAGTCAATAGTACTTAAACAGATATCTAGAGTGTATGTATGATATTCATATTCATTGAAACAGCGTACGGCTAAAAATGGGTAGATATAAAAATATAAAAAAAAACATGTCTTTAATAGTTCAAATTACACATTCACATTAAATTTATAATTTATAAACGTTAAGAATGTTTAACGTTTATAAAGACAGATAACGTTTAAATCCTGAAAGACCTCCCGATGTAAATCTATTTCAAACTAAATCATTTTTATAGAAGAAACATCAAATGAAGCGCGACGGAATTGCCTCGGACACCTAAGCCCCGGGGGTGAGATTATCACAGCTTTAGTAAATAAACGTTTCATATTAAAAAAAGCTTAATTTGTAGTATACACAGTTAAGTGCTCTATTACTGAAATATTATGAATATATACTAAACTTTAATGTAAACTTTTTAAATACCGCATACGGTGCTTTTCAAGAAAGGAAAATTACTGTTTAAGCGTTACACTTAAAATTAAATAAAAATCGTTAACAAAACAAAACATACATAAAAATTGAAATTAAAAGGTTCATTTAATTTTTTATGTATGGAACTGTATATGGCGAGACATAGAGATTAGAAACTCTTTACTCTGTCTAAACAATGTTTTTAATTTCTGTGATAAATATCATAAAGCATATTAAATGTAACAACTATACATTATTTTACTTCCTTTAAAAACGATTTTTATTTATTTTAAAGCGTTTATATTAGTTTTTTTTTGTTTACTAGAAATGAAGACTAGAAAGTTTAAAAAATAAATAATAAAAATTAGATTACAATAATTGATGTGTAATTTCATCCATAATTTTATTACCAAAATGTAACGGAGCATAGGCATCTCAAGGTACAAAAGGTTTTTGCAGTTAAACTGTATTTTAAACAAAAAATCAAGTTACCATTAAAATGTGTTGATTAGACTAAAATAGAATAAAAACACTATCGCTATCTAATGAATACTGGTAACAAATCAAACTTACCGCACGTGCATGGGCTGTGGCAAGAAATGCCAGTAATATGAGGTAACGCATCACGTAGACACGTAACGTATTGCGGAGTCAGTAAAAGCTACGACAAAGGACACGACCTTCGTAGCGCTCGGCCGCCGTCGCGTGACTGCCGCAAGCTACGAGCTACAAGCCGCCTCGCATGCCGCACCATCGCCACGACCCCGCAACTCGGACCTTCGTTCATTATGTAAACAAAATATTTGACAATAACACCGAGGGAAATAAGGACAGAGCTCCTTTTTTATTCTCGCCGTTTTCTACTTCACTATGTAGGGTCAGGGTCGCTGTATACTGATTCTTGGATTTATTTATATTACAAAACATTACGCACCCCAACGGCTTTTGCTCAGAATTATTTGCTTTTTAAGTCAAAGTCAAATTTCTGTATTCAGTTTAAGCTTGTGTAAAGCTCTTATGATTGACAAAATATACACCTACATATTATCATTGTAACATGTGTGTATGACAAATGGGAGTCATAATGAAAGCGTCCGTTTATTTTTTTCTTTTTTTAAACATCCAACGGACCCTGATCTTTTTACGTGCAGTGAACAGACATACATCAAATGTGAAACAATGGAATTTTGAAACGCCATATATTTCATATTCTCGTTGAAAGAACCCTACTGACAAGAAAGTACTTTCCGCTGTACCGAACATAAACGACACACACACGAACATCACGTATTCACACTTTACAGTGTCACGTCGCCGGTTACAACGCCAAGGGACACGTTCTCTACGACTCGCTCACGAAAAATGCTCGACCTTTGCTGATAACGCAAAATAATTTATCAACAATCTACATATCCTACTAATTGAAAAACATTAGACAATAAAAAATATAATTATAGTTATTTTTAGAATATCTTTATACAAATAAAAATTCTAAGGTTAAAACTGGCAACTTTTAACATGACAAGAAGACGTTAAGATTCTAATGTTTTAGTAGTTTATACTGACACTACGAATCCGTCTAGGTAGGTACCACCGCAGTGCCATTTTTTTTTTTATTGTATAAAGTGACGAATCGAGCAAAACGTTCACCTGATGGTAAGTGCAACGTCCGCCCACATCAACCTGAATGTTTCACCCAGAATATTTCTGGGTCACACTACACTGCGCCCGTCACCCTGAGACATCAGTTCTTAAGTCTCAAATGCCCAGTGATTACGCTAGCTCACAGTGCCCTTCAAACCGAAACACAGTAATACTTGCGCACTTCTGCTTCACGGCAGAATAACTGGCCCTGGGGTGGTACCTACCTAGACGGATTCCTGCATAGGAATCCTACCACCAGTAAAAATATTATTCTCGTCAAGCAGGATTGTACTTTATTTCGGTCTGAAGGGCACGTATGGCTAGTGTCACTGCTGAAATACTGATAAATGAAACTAATTTTACGGATTTTATCGCGTTTAACTTTTACTATTTATAACCCGACGTTTGGAGTGCTTTACGGCACCCATGGTTACGGGAGGACTGAGGTGACAGATGTCCTGATGTCATAGTTAAACCGAAGTACCTTTAGCTTTTAATTAATATTTTTGCTCCGATCTACGCAGAAAGACCTATCTGTATCTTGAAGTCTTGCAGTTGGTATGCTTGGTTTTTGATGTAATTTGGGATCCTATAATCAATAAAATATCGCGTAAATATAAGTATCATTAACTGATGACTTCTCAATGTGACGACCGCTGTGTGGTGCTACAGAGAAATTGTCTGGGTGACATAGCATTTGTTATGGGCAGCCTTGATCTCCCTATCAGGTGAAAGATTTACTTGTCTCGTAACTTTCTTCCATAATAATAACTTGTTTAATCTACATAGTTATTCGTTATATATCTATATAATACTACCGCAGCGGTAGCAAAAAAGTGACTCGGCTCGACCGGGGAAGTACGACACTCTCTCCGAATATTAGCGTAAAGTAGCAACTTAACGCTTTTACGTTAGTATGGTGAGTGACGAGACACGATTACTGGCTATGAGGCATGTCGTCTCAGTAACACAGGGTTTTCACCATCACCTACATCGTGATTAATTATTAGGGAAAATGGCAGGTGCGCTCAAGTGGACTGTGTGCTCATTGATCCTCTAACTTAAAAAAAATATTCTGCATGTAAAAGTTCTGTATTGACGTTCTCAAAATTAATATTACAATATAATATTTATTTAAAGTTATAAGTTTGAAATGTATTTTTTCATAATAATTCAATATTTAAAAAAAACAATTAACGATAACTCTTTCACTGCTTTTGATCATCAGAATAATCATAATCATCAGTCTCTCAAATCATCTTCTGCAGGACATAATCCTTTCTCGACATGGGAAGATTATTAACGTCTGTTAATGATTAGCAGGGTACTGCCTAAGGGCCTGCAAAACACCTGTCTGGTAGGAGACGATAACGCCGACGTATATTATGGCCATGATTTAGTTCACTTTTAAGTTACTCGGTGAGATGAGGAAATATTCTCTTACGCTGCAAACATACTGCGAACTAAATAATAAAGGGCCACGATATCTGCAACGATATGCCGTGTGGTGGCATTAAGAGAAACTACCACGCCATCTCATCCCGTGGGTGCCGTGAAAGTCGACAGAGGAAAAATTAAAACCAAGAGATTGGCAGCAGCATCTTCCTGGAACATCTGAATAAATAAACTGCGGTTGCCAACCCGCCTGCCAGGCGTGGCAACTATGGCAAAATTCCTCCAAAATGAAAGCTACTAACTTTTGTGGCTATCTATGGGGGAGGCCTATGTTCAGCAATGGACTTGTGATAGGCTGAAACGACGACCATATGCGCAACGTTCAAATAGTAAGTTAAAAGTCCAGAAAATTCTTACAAAATCTAACCATAGTATCTACACAAGTTTTCTTAGATCGCCATTAAAACACGAGGAAAAATTATTAAAGAACTATGCATAGGGAAGATAAAGAAAGTCTAGCCGCATTACATTCAATACTAAAAATGAATTGCCTTTAATTAAAATAAAATTACACTTTGCAATTTACTAATTAATAAAATATTTTCGTAACCTTATTACCACGTAGCTCTTTTCAATGAAAACAAGAGTTCAATTTAATTTATCACTATTTACAGAAGCTTTTCAATTTTCCTATTGATAAAGATAATTGAATACGATCGTTTTAGGCTGCGAGGAGCCGCTGAGGAGTGCCGAGTAATTTATTTAAGTAAAACTTTATCTGTAACATATTTCCAATTGGGAGCCATCGATGCATTAACATGTAGATTACTCATAAAAAAACGTTTAAAGGCTTCGTTGCTTTAAGAACGAATCTTAATTATCTAGTATCGACTACATCTCAAATTTTCTGTAAACTGCTGTACATCGCCACGCTTGGAAAGGCAGATTGGCGATCACAATACCAGACTTTTCACATATGATTTATTCTTAATAAAGTTTAATACAGTTAATAGCAGCACTTTGCGGAAGTCCATCATAATGAAGGAAATAAAGCAAATTAACTTCCTTTCTTCATTCTTAATAAAGTTTGTTTATACTATGTCATTTGCTATAAACGTACGTAACCTGTGGTATAAATAAAAGTACGTAAAATTTTTATCTTTGCGAAATATTCCAGAAAAACTAAGCTTACTAAATCAAAAGAATAACAAACGATGTAGCAAAAACTACAAGGGAGAGAAAACTGTGTTATTTTCTTTAACAGCCGCAGTCAACGCGCTCGTCACTGCGTGTTGTGAATCCCAAAACCGAGGCAATTTTGCGAAAGTCAAACATGCTTCAAGCGTCAATAAAATCGAATTTCGGGCCCGTTACGCTATTTTCGCTAGGCAATTACGTTGGCAGAGAAATGCGGTGTCAGCATCTTATCTAAAATAAAATGAATTGTATTGTATTCTGTTCGATAAATATGGAATGTTTTATCTATCTATTTATATATGTGTGGAGGCGGGTCCGTGTGGTGGCGACTTAAAATAATCTACCATCCCATCTCATCCCGTGGGTATTGTAAAAGTCGTGTGTCGACAGAGGCAAAATAAAAATGGAGATGGGCAGCAGCATCTTCCTGGAACATCTGAATAAATAAACTGCGGTTGCCAACCCGCCTGCCAAGAGGGCAACTACGCCAAAATCCCCCCAAAATGATACCTACAAACTTTTGCGGCAATACAAGGAGGAGGCCTACGTTCATCAGTGGACTTGTGATAGGCTGAAATGATGATGATTATGATTATTATGAATATTACAAAAAAGGATTCTACTCTTGGGTAAATTATTAGACTTGGTTTTAATGTTTACTTTTAAACCAAGTTGAAGTGAGGGTAGATTGCATCATTACCTTGAAGTAGTTCAAGGTAATAAACTCGGTTTACTCCTAAACAGAACCAGCACTAAATCTCCATTTAAATGTACGTCAAAGTTAAACCGCCCACATCCTCCATTTCGAAGCCTAATCTCGATTTAACTTTCTTCGTGGTTCGTTTTCAGTTTGCAAGTACTATTATGATTGATTTACTTACAATTATTATTTATTATGTATTTTCTGTATATTTATGTGTATTTATGTATTCTGAAGATAACCAAGACATCGTAAAATGTCCCATATTTTTCTTGGGATAATTTCATCTTGAATGTACCAAATACAATAACACTTCCCTGATTTCGTATCAGTCAACGAACCTTAATTCAAGTTACATATTGATATCGTTGAATATTTTCATCCACAATTAATACAGCAATAATGCATATGTAATTAATGAAGTGGTTTCAGTATGATAGGTTTTTTTTTAAAAAAAGACACTAAAGGAATAGAAATATAATTAGAAATATACTCGTAATTAATATAACTACTTTCAAACTGTCATATTATAATTAAAACATAGTGATTATTATCTTTCACAGAATTCATTGCCTTAACTGCATCATTTTTTAATACCATAAAATTAATGTAACAAATCGTAAAGATCGTACAATAAATTAAAAAGATTCCTAAACTCGATTCAATATTGTAATGCCAGACAATAATAAATTTGATTTAATAAATAGTTGGCATAAGTGTGCGTTAAGTGGTTACTATTTTGCTAGCAACATTTTTTTTGTTTTTTCGGCAATAGTCGTAAGCTTTCTGCAAGTGTGTGACCATAGTAAATGTAAAGTAAAATGCTACTTTGATTGCATAAAATTCTTTAAAATTCAGATACAGATATAATAACTACGGTTTAAGGAATGTGTTGTTGGAATGATGGAGACAAAACAAAAAAAAACGATTTTGGTTGTAATCTGAATTTTCCAATCATTGTACAATTTCATGAAAGCTATCAATATACACACAAACTTGTAATATACTCAGAAATAACTAGAAATAGTAATACTATACAAACACTTGTTCCAAGCCCGCGACCCGTGGCGCTAAAGTATCTTAACCGTTGAACCAACCGAGTCAATATAAAATGTTATTATATTAAGAGACTCGTACGCGCGCACTCGTACCACCGCATATCATCTTGTTGGTATCGTAACGCGTGACCCTATGATCGGATTACCTGACTACTACGCCGAGGGTCTTGTCTGGCTATGTTGCGATCGTCTGACACTGCATCCTAGCCTACTTTCGATCATATCGTATGAATGTTACATCAGGCACTGGTAGAACGGGCTATCTTGTCCGTGATTGAAAATCTGACAAGAGGACATCATCGTTAAAATCGACTAAAGAAAATGCATACTAATAAGTAGTCGAAGCGAAAAGTCATGCAGGGCACTACGTCAGGAATGTACGTAATTGCCAGAGTCCCTCAATTCCAAACCATCGAGTAATTCATGGTCCGAAGGGTGTGTCAGCTATTCGACAAAGCCGACAACGGACCGCATGAGATGTTCATGCGGTCCGTTGTCGGCCGTTGTCGTGTGCGGCTTCTCGCTGCTCCAGTGTCGCCCACCAAAAGGGCGCCCCCTTTCATACAGCGGTATCCATGACCGGGGGAGCAGTAACCGGGCAAAGGGGAAGACTTCGACTTCCACCTGCGTGGTCTCCCGGATGGAAATCACGCAGTCGTTTGCATCCACTGCAAACGACTAGGTTGTGGTTGTGGTACCGGAGCGTCTACAATTTGTTGCCGGTCTTTGAAGAATAAATAGATCTAAAATACTCAGACCAGACGCGGGTAGCAGCAGCTAAGCTACAATATGATGTAATAATGCAGTCACTAGTCCATTTGCCAAGCGATGTAGACTGCTTACAGGCTGGTTATGTTGAGGGTAAACCAGACTAAACGAACATCGTGTATAAGATGAAACAATACGCGGTCGATACTTCACAATATTACTAGTTCACAACATTGTTTGTTTACTTTTTTTCTAATTTTAATTGAATATTTTAACTCATTCATCAGAAGTCAATGATATAAAAAAATATCAAAGAAATTTTCGAACAACTATTTATTCTTACTAATGTTACTGACTCGTAACAAAATTTGACTACTTTAAACTGCTGATGAGATGTCAAAATCCGTTGTCACTTGGAAAAATAAGACCAATAAGAAAAACCGGCATTAAACTCTGTGATAAACCTTTTTAATTAGCCATGTTTTTGAGATTAACATTATTTAAATTATTTGTAGTGCGTTAACTTACGATCTCCATAAAACAATAACTCCTCTTGATATAAAAGCAATTTCAAATTCAATTTCAACATCTCAAAATCTTATTTATAGTATTCATTATACTATTACACCATTCGTATGCTAAGACGGCCTTAGTAGGATCCTGAGCTTGTTGGAACAAAGTCAATATGACTCTTATTATACAGCTATACCGTCCTTCTTAAAAAGCAAAGCGCCAGCAAAGTAAATCCATTTCAGAGACTTCCTTCAACTCGGACGTGACAGGAATACAAATAGCCGTGGAAATATAGGCGAAGAAGGCGCGGCACCGCGCCAACAACACGCCACCTACGCGATATAACGCAATTTCTTGCGTTTATACTACTGGTATATAAAATGTTTTGCTATCACAAAGCGATCTGCCTTTTTAAAATAAACCTTAGCACTTTCTAATACAAATGAAAAACGATTTAAAGCCATATTGAATTGATATCTTAATACATACTCAACACGACCCTTTCATAAAAACAATAATAACTCCATATCAGTTGTTTGGTCGTCGAAGTGTGATTGAGGACTTTATTTACGTACAAGTACGCTATCGCTTCGTATACCACGTCTCTTTGTTTAACGTCTCCGACATTATTACTTGAGTTTCAATGAGATCTCTGCACTAACAAGCGTCGCTCGCCAAAGTATTTGCTATTATGCGGAACCCGCTGGCAAAATCGAGTTAACTCTCGCATTAAAATTCATATTTTGAACGAGATGATCGCGTAAGTATGGAAATCTCTCTTATTTGCGTTCAAAATATAAGTTTAATATTCTGTTCAGGCTTTGATGTAATCATATTTACTACTGTCATTGTTTTACTACATTTACGCACTTCAATATAATGGAAATGGAACATTTTTCAAAGACCGTAGTCGAATATAAATCAGGTTGATTGATTGGATTTTTCCCCCCGGTACCATTACAAATGTTACAAATGTTATAATACATTTAACACGTGCTCCACGATAACAAAAAATATTTCGGTAAGCCTTCGTGCCCATGTATAATATTATTTAAAAGCGTTTAAAGCCCGAACAACCCGCTGTGAAGCAGCTTGGCTTACTGTTAGCCTTCGTCAAATCCTTTTCCCTGCATTATCTGCTGTTATTATTTGTTTAATACGAACCGCTGTGTAAATTAAGCTTATGTTAATGTATGTACATACAGATTGAATCAACGGCGATATTCTCTTCAGAATTAACAGAGAAAACCAATCCCTTATGACTAGAAATAGAAATTCTTGAGATTTCAAGGGAAAATCCCAGGTTCACGCTGCTTGTTTCTCAGTTTGGATAAAGTTTATTAGTGTAGAAACCCTAGAGACTCTCGACAGATGCTCACAATGTTAGTGTAACGACTCATGTTATTCCCCCAGGGATTATTATCTCGATTCCTAGTCGCTACGTCTGACTGTGTACAATGTATTTTATAAACGTGTTGTGTTTTCTAGTTTCGCGCAGTAATTCGTATAACAAATATTAAGTATTTTTAACTTATTACAATATTGTAAGAGCAGAAGTGTTACATAACTATCGCTTATTATATATGAATATTATTTGAATATAAAAAATTGCGTTATTTATTTATAATTAAGTTACAATTTCATACAGAAAAAAAAATGATTTCGCCTCATAGTACAGTTAGCATCCTCGCTGATGTAATTTTCGTTCGTAAAGGTAATAAATACATCCCAGAAAATCTTGCCAACTGTTAATTTAATCCCGCAACATGACTCCGTAACATCTTACCCTTCCAATTTCCTGTAATATTAAGCGTCTACCAGACAGCTCGCATTTTAGATACTCTGTGTTTACTTAATCAAAAATGACACGACTATTTCTAATATTTTTAATGTATGTTAAAAATGTTTCAGCTTCTTAGAATAGTTTTATAGAATAAGAGATTATTTTGAGAGCTAAACAAAATAGAATGATTTTAATTCAATATACATTTCTTGTAATGTTACATTATACTTATTGACCGTCATTATAATACACTTCACTGTTTTAACTGAATTGTTTAATAAAAAGATTTTTGTTATAAAGACTGTTAAATTTCTGGGATTAGGTTGTACAATATCAATATTCAATTGCAAAAATTTGTCCCTTGTAAAACCGTGTACGTTACTCCATGAATCAGTCACTCTGCGAATAAGTCACTAATAAGTAGTCATAATAACAAAATATAATACATTTTTGCAGTATCCAAAGTATTTGCTTACTCTACGTGGAAGTTTTATCATACCGTTTTTTACCTCAACAAGAAATTTTAACAAACTACAACAGAGGCAGCGAAGTACAACGCAAATATACTGCTAATATATTGGACGTACCGTACTACGTACTGATAACTTACAGTGATTTCTTTTGTTCGGGAAGTTTAATAAGTAGCATAATCGTTATAACCGCGGCTAGCTGTTTCACGAAGCGTATTGATGAAGAAGTGGTTATAAAAACCAATGCTAACATTTCAAACATAGGGTGAGTGTCCATTTGTTTTTTTTATGGAAGACATTGACAAGGCGAGCCAATCAACGACGTGTCTAAAACAAATGCAGAGTCACCCAGAACATTTTTGTATACTACGGTCGTCACCATGAGACTGATGTCTCATCTGTTAAGTCCCATATAAAAAAAGTAAAGTAACAGCCTATAAATGTCCCACTGCTGAGCACAGGACTCCTCTAATTTCTGAGAGGGTTTGACTTCACATGTCCTCAAAATATTTCTATTCCTCGGACATGCAGGTTTCCTCACGATGTTTTTCTTCACCGCTAAGCACGTGGTAAATCAGCACTTAAAATTGTAGAACAATTTTAGAGGTGCTGGCACCGGAGATCGGACCCTCTTACTACTCGCTTACTATGAAATTAAAGGCGAGCACCAAGCCCCTGAGCTACCACGGCTTAAGTCCCATATGCCTAGTAATTGTACTAGCTGTCTGCCCTTCGAACCGAAACACAGTAATGTTTACACACTACGGCTTGACGGCAGAATAACTGGTACTGCGGTGGAATCCTAGACGGATTCCCGCATAGGATTCCTGCCACAAGTAAAATTGTATTAATAAAAAACTGTGTGTGAAACAAACGTGTTTTAGTCAGGGTAACAAACAAATCCACTTGCTTGTAAGTGGTTGTTGTGGCTGTAAACACCAACCATCAAGATACAGGTGCGTGGCCCTGAGAACTAAGATAAAATGTCTCGTTGCCGGTGATTTTTCTCCATACACCGCCAGATACCTTTCTCATATGCCCCGTAATTACAGTAAAATTACACTTGGTAGAGTCACGCTGCTGTAGATTCACTTTCCGCTTTTCTCTGAGCTGCGGTGTTAATAATATCATTAATATTTAAATTACGAAAACACTTCTAACATTACCAACAAAGTCAATCTTTAATCACCGACATTTTAAAAGGTATTTTTTTTATATAAACGGTCGTACTCATGTACTTATTGTTTGTTCCAGGGATATGTATCTTGTGGACACAATAAAAATTCATGAATATTATAAACATCTTAGCTACACCGATAACGACATTGCTTTACTTCTTCTTAAGGTTGGTGTCAAATTATAAATGTATTATTTTCTGGTGGTAGAATTCCTATGAAGGAATCCGTCAAGGTAGGTACCACCCCAGGGCCAGTTATCCTGCCGTGAAGCAGTAGTGTGCAAACGTGTAGTGTGTTTCGGTCTGAAGGGCACTGAGGGCTAGTGTTATCGCTGGGCATATGAGACTTAAGAACTTGTGTCAGGGTGACGGGCGCAGTATGGTGCTACACAGAAATATTTTGAGTAACACAGCGTCTGTTATAGGCAGACGTCGCACTTACCATCAGATGAATCACAATATTTTTTCTCCTTCTATTTTTAACTTCATTAACTATCTTAAAATCTGCAATAACTTTCCAAAACGTTTATTTTTATAAGCGAAATATTTTCAGTTTTTATAATAACTTATGATGGCAATAAGAAACACCCGAAGTAACATTTACAAAAAGTAGCAATATTAAAGTATAAAATTAATATTAAATTTACAAAGGTAATGTACTTTACCTTTAAATCCAGTTTCATGAAGTACCTATATTGAATATTTAGAATACATAATAAAAACAAAATTGTAAGACGTGACTAATTTCGTATTGTAACTATTCAACTTTCACGTTGATAAATTAATTACGTGACCAGAAATTAGACTTAATCTTTTTCAAGATCATTTCTAAAGGTTATTTCATTCTAGGCCATTTGAATGATATATGTTAATTAATTGTGATCGTCATAATTAGGACCCTTTAATTTACGTTGTGTTTATTTTTAGTAACTTGTTCTTTTAGGTGTATCATGGAAAAATATATATAGCCGTGGTAGCTCAAGGGCTAGGCGCTCGCTTTAAATTTCGTAGTACGCGAGTGACCTGGGTTCGATTCCCGGTGCCGGCACCACTAAAATTGTTAATTGCAATTTTAAGTGCTGATTTACCACGTGCTCGGCGGTGAAGGAAAACATCGTGAGGAAACCTGCATGTCTGAGGAATAAAAAATATTTCGAAGATATGTGAAGTCCGCCAACCCGCATTGGAGCAGCGTGGCGGATTCTTCCTAGCTCCAAAACCCTCTCAGAAATGAGAGGAGGCCTGTGCTCAGTAGTGGGACATTTATAGGCTGAAACTTTACTTTTTTTTTTTTTTGGAAAAATGTTTATTCACTAGAGAAGCTGCAAGTCCAAGACAGTGTACTAATACTAATTAATTACTATTCCCTATACTCTTGTAAAGGGTTCACAATGTTTGATATCTATTGCAAAGAGATTTGTATTCCGCACCTGTATAAGATTAACTTTAAATTATTAATAACCCACTACAAGCTATCGATCCCTCAACATTTTTATTAAAAAAAATGTGGGGAAGGCACACGGCTCCAACTCCCGCCGTGTGCGGTGAGCGCCTTCCAATCCATGCGCTCCCCCCGACACAGGACAAGAAGTCGGGAACAAGGACCGTAGTCCACAGCAACACTGGCGAACCAGCAAAAGAGGGCTTGGCCTCTTGCTAGTGCGTAAGCACAAACTTAGACCGAAGTCTCGCATGTCAATGCGTGTTTACATCATACAAGTATACAGCTAAGTCCAGTCTTCGTGGATGTACGTCGCATGGATTTGGCACACGTCGAGCAGTTATGAGCACTCGGCCCAATAAACTAGTAAAGCCTTCCGTACGCGCCATCACTTCGCCAGACCTCTGCAACTGCAGATGAATGTCGAGTGTGTGGCATCAACATCCAATACAAGGTCAGCACGGCAATTTGCCGCAGAGCACGTCGTGAGTCCACTGCTCACTTTAAGGGTATGGGGTCCCACGTTGTGCAGCTTTCGGCTGCAGCCTTGAGAGTCTCCTCCCGCCAGCTACCATCCGCATGAAGTAGACGCATTAGCTCCACCAACCATTGTAATGATGTATTTTGCCATTATTTATCATTTATAATTATCATTCAGCCATCAGGCAATCAACATTCTATTATATTCGTCAAATGGGTTTGTGTAATTGACGTTGAGTATTATGTATTTCGATCAAGTTTGTCTCACCCACTACCAAGTTTCCAGTTATCATTTATTTGTGGGAATTTACTGAGAACTTTATTTAATATTGTTGTTATTCAACACATGGAGGGCAGACAGTCTGCAGTCTCGTTATAGAGAGACCCGACTTGGACAAAGCTAAAGAAAATGTGAGTCAAACCAAGTGCAAGACGCAACCATTATATTAACGACATCTAAGCAACTGTCACTAGGACGCATTGTCACAGGTGAAACAAGCATCATTGCGACCATCGCTCAGACATACGCCAACACAAGGGCCTCTATACAGTCTTAGCAAACATCTACACTTCTGCAAAAAACTTCCGTCAACCCGAATCATAAGTTGTATTGAATCAGATGCAACTCATTCATATAACCGTCACTAAAAACACAATACCACAATAGCAGTAAGTATTATTGTGACTATCACATAGATGGTGCCTCCTCACAACACACCTATATGATAATTATCGACTTTGGCAAAAGTTGTTTAACTAAAAAAATTTACCAACGTGTCATAGTAGTAAGCCACTAAGACGCCGGTGTATGAACCATGTATCATAGAACTAATGCTCTAAGACATGGGGCGAAAGAGTAAGCTCCAGCACCGAAATGCTAAAAGCCACACCCTCTCTTATGTAATTGTATGAATGTCTAATGAATTCTCTATCTTAATAATTTTAAGTTCCAACTCATTTTTATAATATCATATCTTACAAGAGACCTTCAATGATAGACCATTTTATCATATACTTTACTTACATAGGATCTTTGTATGGAACATTAGCACTATGCAACTTGATACTATAGAGAGTCATGCTCGACCTCACACACGTCTATGTTGAGCTGTTGGTATGCCCCTCTGCACGGTACTCGCGCTTCGGACTTAATAGTATGGTATTAGCAATACACGAACACCTTCTGGTTTTATAATTGGCATTACATGAACACTTCCTTATTATGAATAACTATATAGAGTATTTTCCATACAAATGAAGTTAATTTTATATTGTAATATTTTTAATTAACTTCTATAGTACTTCAAGAGATAAGGTCTCTTGGATATATTTTATATGTTTTAAAGTAATTTTTAGGCACTGATCTATGTAATATTATGCCAAGAAAAATTAAATTGAAAATAATGAAATTTCACTATTGGGATTGGTCCTCATATATATTTTCCCAACTTTTATGGACCACCATTTTTTTTTTTTTTTATAATTTTTAATATTTTCTTAAATCTTTCTAAAACGACGTTGTTGCATCGTCTTCTTCATGTGCTTATATTACAAATGCATTTAAAACATTTTGTGTTTCGGTCACAATTGACGTTCATTTGAATTTGATAAAAGACAATAAAATGTCCTTGAACTAAATGTAAAATTGTTTGCTTTAGAATCACGTGGCATTAAGTTCTAAAGTCAAGAAAGTGATTCTTGTGGAACCGGAGACCGTGTTACGAGTCAACACAGCTGTCCAAGTTTCAGGTTGGACTACATCAGTGAGTAGTACATGTAAAGCTAGAAAGTATCTTAAAAATACAAAATCATACAACAACTTTTACGTTAAAAACTCATATAAAATATTATAGAAGGTAAAACAACTTCTAATGGTCCGATTACAAGATAGAACGGATTTTTTTTTACCTTTCAATAACAATGTACTCGTATAATTTTATATCTTACAATTTACCGGGTATAAACATAACAATTTAAATCCCATTCATGTGATTAACATACTTAAAATTTTATTTATTTAATGTTTTTACGTAAAATCGATGTATTGTTATCACCATTCTCTTATTTTAGTTGATAAATGTATGCATGAGCCTTTTTAACTTTTCTAGTATATATTAACCATTTAACACAGCGCCATCTATGCAATCTTCTTCAAACTTCTACATCTACTTATTGTGTTACGTGTGAGAGTAGACAATACGATGGAAATTACAAGTTTTTCGACTAGATGTCGGTTTTTATATTTTCATTTATTTTATGTTTACAGAAATTGACTCCCAAATTCGGAAACGTGTTGCTGTGGTCAGAAATGATTGTGATAAATAAAAAAGAATGTAAGAGAAACTACGGACGACTAATTACACCATCGAATTTCTGTGCAAAATTTAATTCTGTGGGTATCAGATTTTAATCATTATACGAGTATTATATAAAATAAGAAAATCAGTAATTAAACATTCAAAACTTCTAAAATTTTATTGTACATATGAATGAATTGTATCTATCTGCGATAAGCGAATTTGTTAGTAGTTAAAATATTTTTTCCCGTTATATATTTGCTTACTTCACACTATATTATTTTTAAAGTTCGTCTGCCTATCTGTCTAATCTGTTTGTACAATTTATACAATGTACAATTATAAATGGAAAGTAGCTCTGGGATCGATCAATACATTGTTATTTTCATGATATATACTTTTAAAGTCACTTGCACTAATTTCACGAGTACCTACAGCGTCGCGGATCAGTTCCTTTACATAAAAAGTATGTTTATATAGATGGCCGCACTTACATTTTTAATCTGATAATTCAAACTCCAATAAGGCGGCCCTCCTCGGGAGAGGACTGCTCCTCTCGTCTCTCCTTTCTAGCAAGTTGCATCGGAAAACACGACGCGCTTTCCAGCAAGGCCACCCTTTCTGTTGCGCAACGAATCTCCCGAGTCCGCCACGCGGAGGCCACGGGGATAGGAAACTTGCACTCGAAAGCACCAGTCTTCCCGGTCCTGGCAACGTATGTGGTCTGTGGCTCCACCGCCAACCACATTTCGGCCGCGGAGGATAGGCATAGAGGCAACGCTACACCTACACCACTCTCCCCCGCGGCCCCACCACTGCCGCATCTACGGTGCGGCCCCGCCAAAGTCGCGGGAGACAGGAAGAGACGCAACACAACACTACTCCTGCCTCCAGCAGTCCACCATCACTGCCTCGACGGTGCAGCCCCGCCAAAGTCGCGGAGGATAGGGAGAGAGACAACGATACAACTACACTCCTCTTGTCCCGCGGCTGCACCTCGGCTGTCCCCCTGTTCGCATCCAGAGTGGGCTTGCGCAGTCCACTGGGTGTGACCGCCCTGGGCCAGCCTGGTGCCACAGTTACTACGACCAACACACGGTTACTAAGCCCCTCCCGCCCGCCCCCGCCACGACAAAACGAGAACCCATTCTGGGGGTTGTGACTCTGCATCCTATCTCATATATATATAGTTACATCGGGCGCGGATAGTTTGGAACGTGTGAGTTATGCGCGTACACTTGTGGCACTATAATATCTCCTGCGCATTTTTTAGCTCTCGACAGTATACGGAAGTTGTCGCCGTGGTCGAAATCGGCCTAAAGAACATCATCATCATTTATTAATCTTTAATTCTGACTGACTTTTAAGACGATCCTTCGATAAATCTATTTAAAAATAACCAAATAAAAAAATAACCAAGTCCAAGAAACCCGTTCTGTCAATTATGTTCTGTTAATTATGTAAACAACATCAACACCATTTTTTTTTAATACTTAAACTTTTTTAATATAATATATTGAATAGAACCCTATTGAAATTCACTGAACTTTAGCTTTTTAATTATAATTACTAAAACTTAGCATAAAACATAAATCCTGTTTAGTGTCTTCTTGGTTACCTTGTGTTATTTAAATTTTTAAGATGAAACATACAGTATCATTTTTAAATTATAACAAAACAAGCGTTAAGAGGCATGTTTGTATTAATATTATTTTATTATCCATTGAGCAGTGCATCGATGAGGATATTCTAAACAAAACCTCTGTCACTCCTCAATCATCTGCAAATATAGAATACACCATATACTACTATATACATTCTGTTTAAAAATTTCACATATAAAATATTTGTTTTTAAATATGACTTTGATAATAAAACATAGATATAAATTACGACAGGTACAGTTTTTTGTACTAAACTACAGTACAGCTTAGACATTTTTCATGTATCCAAAGATACACTCCAAGAAATCCAGAAGATACATCGTTCCATTTAATCCCTGTGCTACGATATGCAAACACAACATAAAACTCATTCGCATACACACATACAGAGATACGCACACACGCACATAAAAACACACGCGCACACACATAGAGACGACAATCACTAGAATTGTAAGTTAAACACAATGTTTGTTACAAAAATATTTGACTATTACACAAATAGTCAAATATTTTTGTATAATCAATTTTGGCCATATTCAATGTTTACTGCAAACAGTAATATATCCAATTTTGGCCATATTCAATGTTTACTGTATATATAAATTGTTCTGTAAATCGCTTTTTTTATTACCTAATAAATAAATACTCAATAGTAAAATAAAAACTATATTTAATAATATTAATCTTACTAAGTCTATAATAAAGCTGGAGAGATCGTGTGACTGCGCCAATTAAAAAAATATGCTACAGCCTTAAGGATTTAGTTTATTGTTAGTTTTGAATAATAACTTACTAGCAAAAATTTTATGATTTTTTTAAATATTAAATGCATACTAAAAAGACATCAATGTCATAAGATAAATCGTAAATACGTTTCGGCCTACCACAAGTCCACTGCTGAACATAGGCCTCCCCCATAGATAGCCACAAAAGTTAGTAGCTTTCATTTCGAAGCGATTTTGCCATAGTTGCCACGCTTTGCAGGCGGGTTGGCAACCGCAGTTTATTTATTCAGATGTTCCAGGAAGATGCTGCTGCCATCTCCTGGTTTTTATTTTCCCTCTGTCGACTTTTACGACACCCACGGGATAAGATGGGGTGGTAGATTTTCTGGCCACCAATAAAAAAAGAACAATCGTAAGATCCTTTTTCAGAATGCGTTATATTGTTCATTGGAGCTATAAAAATGAATCGAAATTTACACTGACCCACCGACCCATATTAGATGTTCAGGTAGAGCACATATATGAGCCGAAACATGAACAATGGACAATGTAACTATTTATAGAGAAATAGTAGCACAAACAGACATATGATTTAATTATTTCTATTCTTTTATTAGTTTAACAAAAAAGCGTATTCTTATTTAATCAAAATGTTTTTTTAAGCCAATCTCGTCTTATTACATGCATTTATTTAACTTGCTTTCTCCGTATATAATTCCAGATCAAATCTTGTAAGTCAACTTTGACCTACTCTCCGATGTTCGATTGAACTAAAATTTGGCATACTTATGTAGCTTCGGTGCCAATACAATAATATGATACCATAAATCTGGTCTGATGGAGCCAGAAAACCAGAAATTGGCCAAACTCACTTATTAACGGAGCTATGTCAAGTTTGAGCTAGTTGGATTTGTTTTGGCAAGTACTATAGTCATAACAACATTTGAAGTCCACTCCTGGACATTTACATGTTCTCCTGATGGTAAGTGCAACATCTACCCATAACAAATACTATGTCACCCTGAACATAAGTACAACAGTGGTACCACACTGCACCCATCACCTTGAGACATTAGTTCTTAAACACAAACTGAAAACTAAAACTGCACCTTTGTTGTCATCATGTAGATGCACAATAACTTTAAATTAACAAATTTAATTTCAGGCACTTATCCCGTATCTTCTCTTAAGCCGCTACCATAAATGTGCCGTGTCTAACCAATCTCGGCGGTTGCCAACCCGCCTGCCAAGCGTGGCAACTGAGGCAAAATCCCCCTAAAATGAGAGCTACAAACTTGTGGCAATCTATGGGGGAGGCCTATGTTCAGCAGTGGACTGGTGGTAGGATACCTGCAGGAATCCGTCAAGGTAGGTACCACCCCAGGGCCAGTTCTGCCGGTACGGAGTAGTGTGCAAAACATTACTTGCAAACGTTTCGGTTTGAAGGGCATTCTGAGCTAGCGTAATCACTGAGCACATGAGACTTAAGAACTGATGTCTCAAGGTGATGGGCATAGTGAAGTGTCAAACAGACATGTTTCTGGATGACGCAGCATTTGTTATGTGAACGTTTTGTTCGTTTCACCACTTTATCCAATAAAAAAAGGCTTAAATGATGATGATGATGAATGATATGTCTCCAAAATATATCCTTAAGGCAGTATCGTGAAGTTTTAAAGTCTAGAACATTCCTCAATAAACGGGCTGTTAAATGCAAAAAGTATTACATGAGATAACTGCGGTCAAATATAGAAACTCTAGCTTTATTATAGTAGTATGATTACCATTATAATTAGAATTAGATGGTTATCATTACAGTAGGATTTAGCATTATAATTGGTTAGCCTCGCCGTCTGAAATTGAATCACAGTTACGGCACGTCTGAGAAATAGGTTTGGGCGCCCTGCCTTAAGGCATGTATCATAAATGTAAAATCTTATCCAAAAAAGAATAGTGCGTATGATACTCGTATATTCGGTTGAAACGTTTGTACGAAATAACAAAAAAATGTATCTGGTATTTGTATATAGCTAGTTAAATGTTAGTTTTAAGGTTTTAACAAAATTGTAAAATATCCCGAATAAAATTACAAGCATGTTCAGTACGGATATGAAGATAATATGCATTTTTATATAGTAGACTTCAATATGTCATACTCGCTTAAAAGGTTCCGCTTGCGGCGGCAATCATCCGCTGTAATATGGTTGAGGAAGGCAAATGACGCCCTGAGATTTGATGGGGCTTTATTGTATGTGTATTTGCATAATAGAGAATACATCGTTTGTTTACATACATACATACATAAAATCACGACTGTATCCCATAAGGGGTAGTCAGCGACTGGGCACTCACTGCAAAAACAGATGACTGCCACAATCCTCGTTTCACCAAAACAATACGTAGTACAATAGTTTGTTTACAAAACTTATTATTTTTAAGTTTTTATATTTTTTAACGGGTATAATTAATAATTATAATTACCTCATTATGTGACGGTAGTAGAATGCAAAAAAAAACATCTGATCAGCGAAATTTCAATTTCATGCATAAAAATATATGAATTTTCATTTTTTTTCGCTGAAACTACGTTTTGTTAAAATGAATTTGTAGGCATTTTAATTTTTTACCAAAGAAATCATTAATGATTAATAAAGACAGTGCATAAAAATAAACTTTTTTTTAAATACGATAAGAGAAATGGATACGTCAATAAAATTGCATAAATATTTTACAGGGACGTCGTCTCTTCGACAATGGTGGTCCTGCGGTGTTTCAAGAACTTCTAGTAGGAATTGTGTCTTTTGGAGCTAATAACAAGAAAGGACCGTGTTTTGCGGTTCTTACGAATATTTCCTATTTCTATAGGTAATTCTAATTTCATATATGCAAAGATTTCAGCTGATGCTGAATGAACCTATGTACTACTAATTTTTGCATCTTTGTCTTGGAAAGCGCTTACTTTATGCACTAAACTTTCTCTTGCTGGGGACGGAGCTATTTATAGCCCTAGGTTATAACTCTCAATCCTTACCCGTGTAATAAACTCAGGGATTCATCCCTGAGTTTATTATTATGAATTACATTAGCAATACTGATGGCATTGATATTTACTTTTTTTGTGGATAAAATACAATGCGAAATTAAGTAGAAGCAACAAATCCTACGAGTTCTAATATTAATAAATAACGCGGCTAATGCCCGTCCATTAGGTAAGGCCATATTGCCAAATGGTCTTTCCGAACGATGCAAACTTGATTTCAACGTAAATAAGCGTAGAAATATCGTTAGATAATTATATTTAAAATTTAATATAACTGATAGCGCATAATACGCTATCAATATTTATATTTATTTATTATACATATTCGATTTATTTATTATCTACATTAAAACTTGTGCACACAGTCACATCCTATATCTCCAATTTCCGAACGCACGCTTCGTATGTGACATCCTGTGCACTAATCGATCGCCTAGACATCAAACAGAAATTCAAAAATCCTACGGTTTTTTGGATCAATCGCATGCAACAACCGTTCCACACGAACCCGCAGCTGCGATATAACCGCTTTTACTATCCTTTTCTACTCAGCTACTAACCGCATAGCCTAAATCTTGGTGCGCTCCGAAATTCGCCTGCGAAAGTCTACATCATCAAGTAACCCAACTGGAAAGCCGGAAAGGTCAAAACTGCCAAACTGCATCCAGGCGTTAACAGGTACGTGCGTTTATTCCTTAAAGAATTCCTTATTTCTTTTCTTCCGTCGTTCTTTCTCTTTTCGTCTATCTATAACTCTCAAAAATGAGACGAGGCCTGTGCTTTATGGCAGTGGGACATTTACAGGCTATTACTTTAATTTACTAAAATATTGGTAGCGTCAAAAACACTAACCAAAATGCGTACATTAATAACAACTATTTTTCAATATTCAATACCTACCTTTTTAATAACATAGTTTTAATGAAGCAAAACTATGTGCTATAAGATAAGATATCTATAAAACTTCGTAATCTGCTTACGTCGAAACCTATTATTAAAAAGATAAAAGATAAAAAATCTCAATATTTCATTAAACGTCCGTATTGTCGGTACTAGATAAACCGCAAAAGCTTTTAATTTTCTTACACACCTCATAGAAGACATATAATATTACATATGGGACTTAAGAACTGATGTCTCAGGGTGACAGGCAGTGTAGTGCCACATAGAAATGTCTGAGTGACACAGAATTTGTTATGGGCAGACGTTGCACTTATCATCAAGTGAGCATCTTGCTCGTCGCGTCACTTTCTCTTATAGAAAAAAAAAGTTCTTACGATCGTGGGGTCGCAAAATAAAAAAAAAATCATCCACATTTTTGTACAATAACCTAAAGTATATAAAACATGATTTCAAAAATAATCAGCATATCTGTTAACGTTAGAGACGGTGAAGTTACATCGCTTAAAAATAATCTGCGTATGTGTTAAAATCTAAAACATATTGAATTCGCCATATTATATTTTTATTTTTGCAGGTGGATAATGTTGAACACCAAGCGTTTACTGAAGAAACGCTGCGATAAAAATCAAGATACAATTTTTGGAATAGAAACATATGAGTATACCGAATAAAAAAATTATATGATGTCTATTACTACCATCTTTAAAAGTGCATATTTATACCTAATAATTATAATAATTAAATACCACATATTCTATATTTGTAAGTATTATTCTACAGAATAATACTGACAAATATAGAATTCCGACACATTCCAACCTTAGTGTGGCCTTCATGTACTGACATTGTACTACTCCTACTTCTATAACTATAATATATAAAATTGTAACTGCAGCCAAACATGTTAATATTTTATATGGGTAGTATCTATTAAAAGTAGAGACATAAACCGTAGAAACATAGTGACATTTTCTCAACATATAAGATTGATATTTGCTACTACAACAACAGATGGCACTACATGACATTGGTAACGTCATTCAACTATCTAAACAGCCAATATTCTGTTAAACGAGCTACATACATACATACATACATACATACATACATAAGGTCATGACTGTATCTCATAAGGGGTAGTCAGAGACTGGGCACTCACTGCAAAAGCAGATGACTGCCACAATCCACGTTTCACCAAAACAATATAATGCACTTGGTGTGATAGGTGGTGAGCCCATCGCCACCATGCGCTGTTGGGTGCACAGTGCAGTTTAATTCCTTACTCGCCTTTTACGAGATCCATTGGATGAGATGGAGTGGTAGTATTCTTTTAACGAGCCGCCACCACACGGCTACTCTTGTATATAATTGATTTCTCGATAATGTCACTAGCGATTTTGATGAATTGGATGTTGATGATTGGGTCTATTATAAAATTAATATTAGCAAACTCGAATAATGCCGAAGCTCGATCGCCCGGGTACTACAACTTTCAGACGAAATAATGAACTGGCTCGACTGAAGCTCGAAAATGTTGATAATTTAGAATTTCTTTATGATCTGATGATGAATGTTATTGAAGTGACAATGGCTCGTTGTGAGGTTAAACACGTGTCGTGTTCTTTACTTCGGTGGTGGGTATTAACACTGGTAGTGTTGTAGTGGTGAAGGGCATCGAGTGGTAGGTTCCCGGCGGCGGTTTAGTTTCCTTGTCCATATTATTATATAAGAGTGGGTTATGCTCTTCAAACACTAACTAATGTGCTGTATACATTAGGTGTTCTGTGTTTTATCTAAATACTCGTAATATTACGTAACAACTCAGCTTTAAATAAAAACAATACAATTAAAAAACCAATGTCTTCATTCGTCGATTATTATCAAAAATAAAGAATTTAAAAGGTTATTGTTAGCGGGTTAATTTTGTAAATGTTGTGTAGATTCTGTAGTTAAGTATGAGCATATTAGTAGTAGATATTGGCCTATCTTTGTTTCTTGTTTACATAAATCATCAACACATTTTTGTTCAGAATTAATTGTTCAAAAATATAATTGTTAGAAGATGACACTTCGGTAATAATCAAAGTTCTTCAGTCTTTTGAGATAACAGTATTTCTGGGATCGCAATAGATTGCAATCATCAATAGAATCCACATAACCTTGATTACTAAATTTGGTTCAGCTAATTCGGCAACTTACAGATGTAGTAACTGCAAGGATTGTTTTCTTTAACTATGCCACCGTATAATGTCTTACGTTATATTTTATCGAAGTATGGCTAACATAAATACTAATTTATCACTACAAAAAAGAATAGTGCAATTCATAGTGTAGGTAAACATGAAAAACTTTTCACTTTTCAAAAGCGACAGATTAAAAAAATATATTTTTGGATTGATGTTCAAGCATATATATTCCAAATTCTAGAAGATAAAAGAAATCTTACAGAATAGATTTATCGCAACTTGGTTTTATCATCCCAACGAATACGAAGTTACATGAAAAATGTAACTCGTGCTATTTTTAATTTATTGTTAACAAAATTGTAGCTCCCACATGTGTAATTTCCAAAACATTATTATAGTCCATTTTTACGTAAATAAAAATAAAATAAATTCATTAATTCTTTTTACGTTTGCACCCATAATACCTACATGAATGCATCATCCTATCACTGTAGCTCATCGTTTCAGGTGAATATAGTAGTACATAAATATGTATTACTTGTATAACCAGTCTGACGATTTACACAAAAGGTGACTGTGGTCACAAATAATCACATTAATTCCAACGTGTTTTTTTTGCATTTCCATAATTTAATTACAGGGCGCGTACGCAATGAAAAAAAAGATTCTCTCACGCCGCGCCACTACCACACGACAAATACTCGTAGACAAATTTTTTCTTGCAATTTTTTTATTAACGTATATATTATTAATGTCGAATAAAAATCAATCAGTTACTTTATTAGCTATCTATTAACATCAAGAATATTTCCTGTCACTTATCCTCTATCATGTTTTTGGCAAAAGCTCCGAATGAACTTTGTTATTTGTAGTTTAATCCATTTCCTGAAGTACCATACGTTTGAATATATACTTGGTTTGTTTTTCTGGGAACAACCGTCACCGTGAGACACTATGCCGACAATCATCCTGTAACGATATTAAAATATTTAGCTCAAATATAAAATAGATTGTTATGCGAAATCTTTATTGACGTCACAGAGTATGATGTCTTCCCACAATTACTGGTATTATACCTGATGGTAAAATTAAAATAAATAGTGCTCTCCGACAGATAGTGAAATAACCATTTAAAATATGCCAGGCCTAAAGACTTCAGGTACTGCGGTCGCCAATCTGACTCCAAAGATTTATAATCGCGGAAAATCCTCTCAACTTTGGAAAGGTTCTAGTGAACTGTGTGGAGTCACAAGAAATGAAAATGAAAATTTTAACCGAATCTAAGGCATATACGCACCCTTTCCACAACACTCCACCTCCTGAATCACCTTTACATGTATCCCGAGCTCCATCACCATATAAACAAAACATATCCGGCGTAAGCTTTAATTTGTGCATTCTCATACATTCTCCTTTAGGCACAAACTGTAAATAAGTTCTCATGAGGCCGCGACTCGATATTGGGCCCCCATACTAAAAAGAAGAATAAATGAATATAAAATTTTAAAATAACGTTTGCCGTCATATCCGACGAAACAAAACACTTAAAAAAAATTATTTTATTATAAATATTAATTGAAAATAAAATCCCCGAAAAACAAACGCTTACAAAGCTTAATAAGAGATTCCTGTAGGCGATGATGTGCCTTTATAAGTAGTTTTATTTTTTTAATGTACTATATTCTTAATACTTCTGTTTGTTGTTGTTGTTCATTCGGTTTTGAATTTTCTGAACGTTAACTTCTGTTATACATTTTCTTGCTTTAATTAAAAAAAAACCTACTAACTATACATAAATTCACGCCTTTTTACCCTTATAGGGGGTAGGCAGAGGGCACTCACGTCGCCGCCATTTTGTTACGAGTCAAAATTCTTACTCCCCATTGCGTTCCCACGAGCAGTATAGTGACAACATTGCATTATTATGGTGTTATTCTGCACGAACAAATGCTGTCCGGACAATACCTTAATTCGCCTTTTACGAAACCTCGGTAGGAAAGAGATAGGTGCTTCTACATGTTAAAACATGTTTGTTTTTAAAATTCTCTTATGTCATGGATGGTCCTAAAATGTATCTTTACACTCAAATTCATTGAAACCAACTGTATCGTAATCGTATAACATAATTGCACGAAAAAAATGTTGTAATTCAGTCGTCAAAAATGTCAAATGACTTTCAAATGAAGGTAACAATAAAGCCCTTTCTGAATTTTAAATTACCCCGAAATTTGTCGACCGCATGGCCTAGTGGTCAGAGTACCTGACTTCTAAGCCGCGGGTCCTTGGCTCGAATCCCAGCCGGAGCCAACATTTGTGCTAAAACATAAATTGTTGGTTTTCGGGTCTGGTTGTGTTGTGATTGTCCCCGTGTTTCTGACACTGCATCCTAGCCTACCTCCGATCTTATCGCATCAGCGTTACACTTGTGGCACTATAATATCTCCTGCGCAGTTGATGGCTCTCGACAGTAGTCGGCAGTTGTCGCCGTGGTCGAAATCGGCTAGGAGGAGAGACCATCATCCCGAAATTTAACTAGTGTTACAATGTTAGTACATGGTTCAGTTTAAATGTTCTACAATCTATAAATAATTTTTAATAATATGTATATGTAAACTCTGGTATTTGCTGAAAGATTACAAAACAGCACCTGTTTCAATATTAACTTGTTTATAACCTTTTTATTTAGGAACATAAAATTTACGAAATATTTATAATGAGTGTATAGATTCAGAATCATTGCTGCAATTGCTATCGATGAAGGAATTTGCTACAGTTCATGTAAAATGATTAATTTGAACTTCGTCGAACTCGCACACCACACCGTACATTTTTATTTTTTTCTATAGGCTGCATCTGCGCTTATCTCAGTGACGAATGCTTTTAATTTACCGTAAACACAAAAGAACACATACCAAATTATAAGGTAAGTTATTCAACATTTCATTTAAGACTTGTAGAAAAACCTATATTGTAAATAGAGAAACAAGAAAATTAAAATAATGCGCTCTAGAGAGTGCGTTACTCTTTTATCTAACCATTGTAAACTCTTTAAAGCATTTGACATATTTGCAACATTCGTCGACATTTTCTAAATCAAGATCAACTTTAGAGTGCTATCATCAAGACCATATCATCTTCTGGCATTACAAATACATATCAAATATTAAAAATTCATATCAAAATCAGTGTCATATTACAGTAGTTTTCATCGTTTTAAATGTATGTAGATAAACAAACAGAACGTCTATTTAACTTATTTCTATTGCTGAATTGATTAGTTTCGGGAAAGGGAGACCCCTAATAACCAAAGAATAGAAGGTAAAGAAAAATCTTAATTAGCTTGAATTCTTGTGTCCTAAAACCTAATAGTTAGCCTATAATTATCTGGAATTATATTTACTTATCAAATGATGGTTTATAGACGATAGTTATAAATTTTACTCGTGGTAAGCTTCGGTCGTGGATTACGGCGATGCTTCACATCCTGAAAAAAGTCTGAAGATAACTCGAATTTACTATGAAATTTAAAACATCAGTCCTCCTGTGCCGTAAAGCGCTCGAATCGTCGGGAATTTAAAAATGAATTAAATGAAAGGTCTTAAATATGTATAAGCAAATTAAAAAAATAGTGAATGAATTAACGAATAGGGTAGCAATAAGCACTCTAAATTGATTCTCATTATTGCTAAATACGCTGTGAAATTTTAATATCGAAGGAGAAGAGGGGTGCTAATGAAATTCTAGAGAATAAATGATGTATTTAACAAACACAACTTTTTTAAGAAGTTGTTTATTTTATTCATCATCAAATTTAATGATAGTATTTTTGCAATATTGTCATGTGCAAAAGAAACAATTGTTATACAAAGTTTTTTTATTTATTATATTTTTAATAAACATGATAATACTAAAAGATTTCTAACGTTCGTGTCTCTGAATAACCTTTTTCATTAAATATTTTAAATCAATAGTTTCCTTTTAATTACACTACACCAAAAATATGTTTTAGGAGAGACGTGACGAATACACTGTCCACCTGGGAGTAGCTCATAGACGCCTATATCTATCCTAATCATATAAGATAAGTGTGTTGTCACCCTCAGTACTATGATCAAATTTCTCGTTGCAAATTACTAGCTCTCCGATTTCATTCACTCACCAAACGTAACACAACAGCATGATGGTAAATACCATTAGGTTTCTAAATGATGAGGTGAGGGTTAGATTCTTGCTCTAGTCTAGACTCATTTACGTTGCACAGCACAGAATCATACACTACAAAAGCATTGCATGTAGATAGAGAAATAAACACGAATGATGAGAATTTTATTTATTTATGTTATACCTAATTGCTGACACCTTAAGCTAAGGGCTACAATGGGCGGACTTAATGCCTAGTGGCATTCTCTACCAGTCAACCCTTATTATGGTGAAAAGTAGAAGGCAGGTGCTAACCAAATTAAAAAAATTAAAAAAATAGGAAGAAAATAAATTTATGATAATTTTTATATGTAATATATAATTTAAATATATAATAAATAAGTTATACATATATAAACACATATAAAATTACATATGAACCAAATAATTATAACAATACATACACAATTAGGAATATATGTATATAAATATATATAAAACAATAAAAACCGAAAATGAGTTATATAAATAAGCCGAATAACGTTACTGATCATTTAGGTAATGTTCTCGAATTCATTTCTTAAATGTGTTTCTATTAGGAGCTATTTTGATCTTATCAGGAAGGGCGTTCCAGAGGAGTGTGTGTTCCTATCTATTCCTTTCTCAAAGGCCGGAAATGCACCCACGATTCCCCTGCATGTAGAATGCCTATACTATATATATATATATATATATATATATATATATATATATATATATATATATATATATATATATATATATATATATATATATATATATATATATATATATATATATATATATAGTAGAGGCCGCAAACGAGCAAACTGCTCACCTGATGATAAGTGATCACCGCCGCTCATGAACATCCGCAATACCAGAATAGGCTCTTATCTTGAAAATCCCTAAGTCGTATCGGTCGGGAAAAGCCGCTGACGACAGCAAGTTCCACATGATTTTTCTTAACTGTAGTTACAATTTTAAGCTGCTTGTTCTAAAATACATTTCTATTCTTCGTTTTCATAGAAAGATATAAACAGATATTTTTATTTATAGTCGTTCGGACCTGTCCGAACTGATAACTAATCTTGTGTAGTGATGATGATGACTGATGATCTTGTGTAGTAAATCGTTGATATAGGAGGCAATATATCTTTATCATTTGTAGGGAAAGTAAGTTAATTTGCTAAGAACCGCATGCATTATAAAAAATGGTGTATATTACCTAGTTTTTCAAGAGCAACGCCCGCCCACCCACAACAGCGTGCACAATCAAACTAACACCGCCACCAGGAAACGCTACCAGGTACTCTCCACCACAACAATACTACCACTGGGCAATATACACCACTGACGTCGAGACCACGGCACGTGTTTCACCTCAGAACAAGACATTATCAAATGTAATTGACTCTACGATAGATAGATAGAGAGTAGTTCTATCTTTAAAAAAAACACCTAGGCCGATGACGGGCAACAACGTCTACGGCGTCTGATACTACGCCGTGCCAAGTATGCCGTTAATGGCAATTTTTAATTATTTATAAAAACAATGCCCCACTCTAGCATTTCTCCTGTATCGTGAGTGCGGTTTACAGGTACAAATTAAGCCCAGACCCGATTTATTAATATTTGTAAACCGACGACCCATACTGTGGCAACCAATCGCTTAGCCTCTTCATCAACTGAGCTGACGTAATCTCTTTAACTTGAGAAAAACAGATATCAGTATTTTTTATAAATGCCGGGACTTGATCAAAAATTACAATGAATAAGGTATGTATTTACTATCTTTGCGTTATTTATACTCTGTTTACATTCATAGCCATCGTGGCTCCGGACCCGAGTGCCCGCCTTAAATTTTATAGTACGCGAGTGACCTGAGTTGTGCCGCAATTATAAGTGCTGATTTACCATGTGCTCAGCGGTGAAGGAAAACATCATGAGAAAACCTGCATGCTGAGAAATAAAAATATTTCGACGCCATGCGAAGTTGGCGGACCAGCATTGGAGCAGCACCGTTGCGGACTCTTCCTGGCTCCAAAACCGTCTCGGAAATGAGGGGAGGCGTGTACTCAGTAGTGGGATATTTATAAGCTATTATTTTTTAGATTGATAGACGTTCCTTTTTCTTACCTTTGTCCAACCCCAACCGGTTGCCATGAATTTCTTTTCTTTCTTATTCATCCAACGGGAGTCTGTTACCAGCAATGCTTTTTTCACCTTACTCCCAAAAGTGATAATTTTATCCACAAATATTATAGCAATGTCGCAAGCGAACGGCATTGCTTTGCTGTAATTGTTATGAATAACGAAATTCGACACCTCGTGTGTTTCCGCTTTGTAATCATACATGTATCGGGCGCCTAGTACATCAGATGCAGTAAATGAGATATCAATTAGTTATGCAAAGCTATATTATATTTATTTACTTACTTACCGTGGTAGCTCAGGGGCCTGGTGCTCGCCTTTAATTTCATAGTAAGCGAGTAACCTGGGTTCGATCCCCGGTGCCAGCACCTCTTATATTGTTCTACAATTTTAAGTGCTGATTTACCACGTGCTTAGCGGTGAAGGAAAACATCGTGAGGAAACCTGCATGTCCGAGGAATAGAAATATTTCGAGGACATGTGAAGTCCGCCAACCCGCATTGGAGCAGCGTGGCGGATTCTTCCTAGCTCCAAAACCCTCTCAGAAATGAGAGGAGGCCTGTGCTCAGCAGTGGGACATTTATAGGCTGAAACTTTACCTTTTACTTTTTTACTTAATTTTATTTATACTCTTTATTGCATACAAACACATAGATACATTTATATGTTAAATAAACACTAGATATACAAAAGGAGGCCTTATCGCTTAATAGCGATCTCAGGCAATTTAATAAAAAAAATTGTTTTAAAAGTAACCATATAATAGAAACATAAGTTTGGTTACATGTTGTTTATCAAATATATACTTTTTTTGATGGTAATTTATGGAATATTTCAATGACACTTCTCCAGTTTAACATATACGTAATGATTAGAGTATCTGACTACTCCGCCGCGGGTCCTGGGTTCAAACCCCGACCGAAGCCACGTGCATGTAAAATTTCTCTGTAAAACGCACCCACGACACAGATGAAATTCGACTCTCGGACAACTTTTAGAGTTGTTTAAACATAGGTACTACGATTTTTTTTAAATACTTTGTTTCTCCTACTTTCTTGTTTTCCTACTCTTTGTCCCTATTTCATTATATTATAATTTAATTAACTCAACTAATATTTGTATTTATTAATACATATTACAAAGCATTTTAAACTGTCGTCTCGGGTACTACGCTTTTAGCATAGCGCTACTGCGATTCGCATGTGGTTGACGAGAACTGGAATTACTAACAATAGGCCATTTAATCTTATTTTATAGAAAAAAGATATATATATATATATAGAATAAATCTTTTTTATAGAATAAAGTGACGAGACGAACAAATCGTTCACCTGATGTAAAAAATATAGAAGCCGTCTGAAAATCTTTTTTCAGATGAATTTGGGCGAATTTAAATGCAGTTGATACGGATGAAATAAACGGTTTTCACAAGAAAATCTGTGCACCTTATATTTAGAGACCGTTTTGAAAATTTTCAAAAATTCAACTGAACGGTACGTTGCCCAGATTGTAGAAAAAATTATCAACCTATGTTGTTTATTGTTGTCATACGAAAAATTTGATGCTCTCATGCTATTTATGAACTTTACTAAAGTCGTCTATTTGTATCTGATTTACATTAAAATCATCAAGCTCATTAAAGTATTCATGATACTTACCGACTTGAACGACCATATTCAACACATCCTTGTTATGGTCAAAACAATGCGCAGCTGTGAGCACAGACCAGCTATTTATGATAGTACCAGAGCACAAAGAGCCGAAATTAAAGAACTGCACGGCTGACGGTAAGCTTTCGATCCGTATCGGTTTCCCCCCAATTATTTTACTCTCCACTTCATCCAGAGAACGTGGTGTATTAGCACATGACATTTCATGAATATTAACAAATATAGTCGTAGACGCAAGTATGAAATTTACCAAGACCATATGTTTTGATAGGAAAAAGTCGTAAAAATCGCTTAACCATAATACCTTTACTTGATAAATTACATGGATGTGATTAAAATACCAGCCACAAACGGCACACGAGCAATTACAGCCAGTAATTACTTTCGCGGCGATAAACTTTTTAGTAGATTTAAAATTAATACCATTAATAGGTTTAAATTTCATATAATCTTTGATATTATAGTATGTCTTCCAAAGCGTTTTTGTGAAACAGGCAATATCTATCATTAAGTACCTCAACGGCTTTCTGTATCCAGGTTTTGAAATAAAATACATTTGCGTATATACCTGGGGTAATGCCACAACCCCTGCCATGTGAAACGATCCCAACTACGACACTGAAAATAAATAAATTTTCATAAAATTTACACATAATACAATTAATAAAATAAATGTACTCTGTCATATACTTTTTCCATAATATTCCACCACCAGAATCGCCTTGACAGGTGTCTCTCATTCCGTCGCCATGCAAACAAAACATATCGGGACTCAAAATAGCTCTGCTAGACGTCATGCAACTCTCCCGCGAGACAAATCGCAAGTGCGTACGCATCAGGCCACTGTTTGATGTATGTCCTCTGTGCTGCAGGATTAAATGTTGTGTTAATTACTAATTAAATAATCTAGAAAAAATAAAAATAATAGTAAAATCTAGAAAATAATCAACTTATGAACCTTAATGTGACCCCAACCAGTCGCTACAAAGACTTCTTTCTCATTCATCCAATGAGCATTATCACATAAGATAGCTCTTTTTACGGTATCGTCAAACTTAAATTGATCGTCGATCAATATAACAGCTACGTCGTTAGAAAATACAATGGTTTTATTATAATTGTCATGTACTTTAAAGTCCCATACTTCGTGGGAACGCGCTTGGACATCAAAGAAAAAACGAGAATCTGCAATCATTAAAAATGCTCTAAAATAGCAACATTAGTTGCAATTATTTCGTTCCTGTCTGTAATATGTATACGCTATACACTAAAATTTCATCAACATTCCTGCTTATTACGTCGTCAGTTACCTATAGCTTCGAATCCCAGCAATAACATTTTTAGTGACCTCAAAAAATGTTTTAATGTGGAAGTTTTGAGACGGTTGTTCTGTAGGGCAATGTTATCGCGGACATCCTATGTACATACATGCAGTCACGTCTTCTTCCCATGTAAGGAGTAGGCAGAGGCCACACACGTAGCCCACTTTTCACACTAGTCGAAAACGACACGTAGCGGGTGGCAGACCACGTTGCCGTTATTTTGATACGAGTCAAAATCTTACTCCCCATTGCGTTCTCACGAGCAGTATAGTGACAGCATTGCATATAATGGTGTTATTTTGCATGAATAAAGGCTGTCCTTATAATACCTTAGTCGCGTCTTACGACACCTTGGTAGGAATGAGGTAGGTTCTATTCTACTCTGCCGAACACTTATCCTTTGTACGAGTATTACAATATATGCTGCACAGTTGACATCTTCTGTTATTAACCGGAAGATATCATATTTGTACTAAATTTGAGAGGAAATTTTTTTTTTAAAGCGAAAGCAATTTTAATTAAAATATATAAGCACAATCTGACAAAATATTTACGAATCATATCGCAATGCTTTTTAGGGAATGATTGTGTTGTTTAATAATAAACGTTACGAATTACAAAAATAATACCTTTTTAAAAGGTATTTTTAATACTTTAATCTTTTTTCAAATATGTTGTTTACTAAAACAAATTGTTCCAATACAAGTACTTGTTAAAAGTCCCTGACAAACATATTTCTTCGTATTTTACGTAATAAATAATGTTTTCAAACGTAAACAAGGAAAATGAAGTATCATCTTATCTAACGGAAAAGCTAAACTAAATTTCTTTTATCATTACGTTCATTCAAATAATTCTATGACGTTAATATTTCGCCATCATAAACCTGTAACTAGCTCATCACTGGAAATTGGTATCTCCTAAGTTAGGAGGACTCAAAGTAATGAAAACGCTCAAGCAGCTTCCTCACAGTTTTCACAATGCTTTCCGCGTTGCGTGTAGCTTCACAAGATTTTTCTGGCATTTCTCGTGACAAAATAGAGATTATGATATTCACAACAACTACAGCATCAGCCTCTAAAAAGTCTATTGCTTTACACAGGACTCAAGTTGCGAGGTTTTGCTGCAATAGCTACGCTTAGCAGGCGGATAGGCGATTGCATTACCAGACCACTCCTGCCTTAGTACCTTACTACCACGAATCACCGGTCTTCATAATTTAGGTCGGTAAAGGTCGATGTTGGCGAACGTATCACGATCAAATCGTCGTTTAAAGGAAATGCCATATTACTAACGTACTCGACAATACAGTCATATCCGCAACGTTACGATTGTGATCAAAACAGTGAGCTGCAGTTAAGACAGTCTTGCTAGTGAGGATGGTACCACCACACATTCCACCATAATTGAAGAAATGAACATTAAAAGGGTACATTTTCAGATCCGTTGGTACACCTCCAACTATGCGATCTTCAAGCTCATTGACTGTAATAGTCCAATTTACCGTCACTTCACCCATATCTTTTAAATGTCCAAAAGCACATACAAATACAGCCCATAAAAAAATAAAAGAAGTTTTTCTGAATAAATTCTTACGCATTGTTCTACAAATCATTCTGTAGCACGCTAAAGAATTACTAGTAGAACGAAATGAAGTGTACTAAGTTTAATGTTTCGTAAAGTAGTCGATAAGAAATTTATCGGCGTATGCTTATTACTGCTATTATTATTCCATGACATAATAAAAATGGAAAAAGTACGAATAACCATATGATTTTCACTTACTCCACCTATCGTTTATGGTATTGAGTAGAGCTCCGAGATTCTAATCAATATAATAATAACAACAATCAGTATGATTGGAAGGTCATAGCCGTTGTTATTAATTCATTATTACCTTCGTTTCTGCTTCCTCTATAGTTCATCTCATAGAAATAGTTGCTATAGTTGCCACTCATAGCAAACCGACGTGTAATGATATGCACTTGAGGTGATCCAACTCATACTGAGCTTTATTTGCCTTTTTCACCTATACTTTTTGAATGGGATAATTTTTAACATACAGTCATATACGACCACAACTTAGATTATAAAAAAGATATTTACTCATCTGAAAATAAAACTTACTCAATTTACATATCAAAGGGTGTTTAACGTGACTACCAAATAATGCTTGAGTAATATTCACGTACCTACGTCGCGTGTCTGGACGTGGCCACAAAACGAATTCTTATGTTGCCGTTTCATTCCTACTTCAACATTGGTCGTAAGTGGGTGAGATAGTGAATTTCATGAAACGTGACGGTATGGTACTGAATCGGTCCGTTACTTCGGCCGCCCGCCTTAGCGCACTTAGTCGCCCGCCGCCGGCAGCCCAAAGCGCTCTGCGCTGTTGTTTCTCAAATCACGCATAACCTATTTCGGCCTAACCTTTGCATTCCTTATACTTCTGACTGAAAATAGTATCTAATAATCAGAAAATTGTCACAGAAGTAAAAAAAACGAACGACTGAAATTACTTACTAACAACACTAACAACAAATTTCTAAAATAAGCTGTAACTTAAAATCAAAACAAAGCTTTATATTGATTTAGTGATCTCAGTTGCTTTAAAAATCTTATTTGATAACAAGAGAAAATCATTTAGAACTAAGCCATATATCAGGTAAGTATTCATAATTTCGCAATGTGCTGTTTAGTTATATTTAGAAGTAACACCTGTTTGAATTATTCCCAAATATTACGATAACGATATAAATTTAACGATCGACTAAAAATGGGCCAAATGCGTGACATTCATAGGAATAATGAGATTTATTGTGTTAAATGCGGTGTATATTGACAATATTAACTTTGCCTACTTTAAAATTTTATTATATGTTTTTCTTGTGTTGTGCAGTGTTGTTTAATAAAAGTATTTCTTTATTTCTTTCTTTCTATAATGTAAAATATATAATGTAAAATAATGTTATCAATTCCTCGGTTCCACAACACTGAACTTATTTTTTAATTCAACTTGTACATTTTGGCAGGTTGCAGATAAAAATGTTCTCATAACATTTTACTTTATTTGTTCATAACTGTTTACTAGTGATTTAAAATGAATGTTAATATATGTATATCAAATCACGTTGAAGGCACGTGTTTATTTCAGGAACAGATTAAATCGTTTGACATCTCCGCGACTCTTAAATGTTATGGTTGTTATTCTAAATCTAATTTATATCAAACCTATTTTATTCAGGCAGAAAATCACGATTTTCTTTGGGTTCATTTATGAATAACCTTCGAATTTATTTTCGTAGCGATTACCCTGTATAATTTGATGTATAATCATTGCCGACGCATGAGTCTTCTCGGAAATTTGCATACAAATTATGCAGAGGGCTATTTTTATACTTTTAAAAATCAAAAAAATATATCTTAATTTACACTGAATTTTTAAATAATTGTTAGGTAATTTTTAAACTAACTTGTGAGAAGTCTAGATTCTTTTAAAATAAAATAAATGTTATTAATTACTAAGGTATTAAAGACGACTTTTCCATACGAGTCAATAAACATAGTTATTTTATTTTTGTGTGTTCCCACTTAGTTTTATTATTTATAACTAATCAATTAATGATATCAGGTCAGGCAATAGTTTAATCAATAAATGATTAATCATACCCAAAGCTTATTTTATATATGTATATTAAAAATTACTTTTAAATGTTAAGTTATTTTTAAAAAAGAAAAGTAACAAATGAATGTAAGATGAATGATCTGATGTGGCCTTTTGTTAAAACTTTCTCATTAGACAATTTGACATAAGTATTTGTCAAAGCAACGCAATTGAATATTATATTTGCATAGTTTTAGTTTTTGCCATTATTAATATATTTCGTATGCAATGTGTTATAAGTAGCACACGAATATTTTCAACAATTAAGTCGACGGATGAAGGTTGTTCAAGAGGAGGAAGCCAGTGCTTAGCAGTGTATTTGCGATTGGCTAGAATGATGATACCGATGATGAAGTATTCAACAATGATAAACTTTAGATAAACTACTGTTGGTCTTTATCTTTTATCGGAACTCTGCTTACTGTTAGACTTTGTAACAATATTTTTAATTTGATCAGATTAATTTTGCCCAGTAATTGACTTTTAAAGAATTTCATCATTTAACATTTTTATTTTTACATACTCCTGTTCGCAAAGGCAATATAATAATAATGTTATTACAATATCGCTAGCCTAATTAGATACTATCTATTTGGCTAGTGATAATCACTATCAAAAGCAAAATGTTATGTTATAATAACCGGTATCCAAATAGTCATCATAAAAAATCAGTAATTCAGATAAAGGTGGTAAATTTTAAGCAGTTGCACGTAAACAAAAGAAAATTAGACTTTCTATAGGTCAAAAATAAAACTTCCTTATTACATTCATATCAAAGATTCAAGTCAGAATATAAAATAAAATTCTATTTATTTAATAATAATTGTTACATAATGATAATTCTAAAATTAATTAGTAGAAAAAAAGTTCGTCGTTAAATTTCGTAATACGTACTATTATGTTTCTAAAAGTGAAAGTACAAAGAATATGACCATATTTACTCAACATTTTGGTCAACAGAAATTTTTAAAAAATATGTCATTTATACATAAATAGTGTGAAATAGAACAATATTTTTACTAGAAATTCACTGTCAATGTTAATAAATTTTCAATGAACGATTTACACGAGTCTGACGAGCGAGCTGAGACCAATCAGCCGCTTATAATCATGTTACTGCTATATCCACAAACACAATAGGGTTGCTCAGGGTCGCAAGTTTTATAAAGAGTTTAAAAATATGTGGCAATATTTGGATGACAATTTTTAATACATTTTAGTCACTGATCTGATACAGTACTACAGACTACAGAGAGTAAGCTACTAAGAAAAAGATTTCGTTTAAATTGTTAATACAATAGAATACTGGTGGTAGGATTGCTATGCAGGAATCCGTCTAGGTAGGTACCACCCAAGGGCCCGGTATTCTGCCGTGAAGCAGTAGTGTGCAAATATTACTGTGTTTCGGTTTGAAGGGCTACTGAGATCTAGTGTAATCACTGGGCATATGAGACTTAAGAACTGATGTCTCAGGGTGTCGAGCGCAGAGTGGTGTCACACAGAAATGTTCTGGGTGATGCAGCATTTGCTATGGGCAATCGTTGCACTTACCATCAGGTGAACGCTTTGCTCGTCTCGTCTCTTTTTCCAATAAAAAAAAATAGTCATTATTGAAATCAGCATATGGATCTACATGCATACTTAAAATAATTACTAGTTTATTGTATGACTTCGTAATGGACATTTCAAGATATTGTTAAGATTTACAAGTGTTATCACGACTTAAATTCCTCGGCCTCAATATTTAGACCAATGCGATAATATAAAGAGCATTTTCAGCTCCAGATATTTTGAGTAGATATAGTACGAAATAAACAGATTCATGAAGCGACAAAGCGAACAAAAGCGCTGCGTGGATAATATCTTTATTTCGAGTAAAGTGAGAAGTGACATTGATATCAGTTTGACAGTCGCTTTACAAACTCGCTTGCTCACATTGTGCACTTTATTTTTGTTTATTTTATATTTGGTATTGTATTAGGTTGTTGATGCTCATTGTACCTAATGTCAGCAGTCAATTAATAAATTTATTTAAAGTATAATAAAAAATGAATAAAAAATTTGTTACAAATTATACTAAATTGAGTTATAAATTGATAATTATAAATACTATTTCAGTATTTTTTTAATGTGTATACTACAGTTTATATTCCACAGTATATAAAGCGTGTTTTTCTAATTAAGCATTGTATATTTATACACTTGATCTAGGTCACACACCAACAAATAGAGAAGAACCTACTGATTCAGTCCTTTATCTACACGAGTATGTTAAAACCCTAAGTAAATAATTTTAAGTATTTTAAGTATTACAGCGTAGCTTAACTACTAACTATGATACTGGCTAATATATACTGGATAATTACAACCTCAGAATCTGATAGTATTTTGTACATAACACGATTATCAAAAGTGTCCGTTACAGTTATTTAATTTCAAAAACAATCCTATTGAATGGAGTCATCATTTAGAATCATCTGTTACTGCTGGTTCTTAGGTCACTAATGTATGGCTTTCAGAGATATTTTTTTCAAGGTAATCCTAAAGAACGTTTTAGAAGTTTCTTCTGAGTCTGTATTAAGATTAAGAATAGAATTTGAAATTATCCTATTATAACATTTTTCTTAAATTCAGAGTTTTGTCATAATTTTTTGAACAATATTACGTTCCTTGCAGTTTGCATACGGACTTATTGATTACTTTATCAACCTTATATTCAGTCGTGATCGTCACCATCATTAGTATGGAAACAGTTCACTGTTGGTTATTGGTTTCTTCTAAGTAAGGATAATTTGTCGAAATCGCCTCATTTAGCAAGCGGATTGTTGACTTCTTAGATATTTCTGTCCGTGTACAATCTGTATTTTTCGGTTTGTCAAATTTGAGACAGTTAGTCCGACATCAATCAGAGGATGCGAAATTTAATACGTAAGTGTCACACTAGCATCCTACTTTGTATGCATGCAGATTGGCGATCGCATTGCCAGCCTTAATTTAAGATAGTTATTCTGTCATAATTCAGAGAATATGAGATTTAATACGTAAGAGACTCAGCGAGTAAAATGATGATATTATATCATGTGTCGTAAAAGTAGACTCAAGAAATATAAACTTTTTATTGAGTCACAGCACAGCACCCCTAGCCAGGTGATATTTGTTAAATAGAATGTACCAATCCATCACGTCCGTGGGAGCCTGGAGATGGGTTGCATCTTTCCGGACCATCTAAATAAATAAACTCTGGATATCAACTCGCCTGCCAAGAGGGGCAACTACTATAATTTCATCCCTAATTTCTGTTAGAGTCTTATGTTCAGCAGTGGACTTGTGATGGGCTGTTATGATGGTGATGCCGACAGTACCCTCATATGTTAGTAGTAGGGTGATTATTAGAAATTATTTTGATGATTGTTAAAATGTGCATTGTTATTTTCTTACAAATATGATAGTTGAAACATATATTTACAAACTTCTTGGCAACCCTAATAAAATTGAGACGTGATGTGTTTTGTCGTACACTGCTAAATTGCGTGAATATTGCTCCGATGAACATCGCTTTGTTCACTAACTCTGTTGACTGAAGAAAACTTGTAATTTTTAGAAAAAGTTCAGCTTTTTTTTGTGAATAAACTTCTACTACTCTCCTTAAAACATTTTTTTGTCAGATTTCAGAGAAATCATTGAATCAGGGCGAGGTTGTGTTAGTTCTACACATCCTAGCACATGCTGAGTGGCATTCCTTTTTGAATAATTCTGCCATGTACATGTGGATATAGGTAGTTTTTTTCTGTTTGTATAGTTGTTCCTAGTGACATTATACCGTGCATCGTTTAAGTTTTTTTTTTCTTTTACTTTTGATTGTTATTGTTCTACTATGAGGCATAGTTTTCTTTAATGACTGTTTTTATTGTTTTAATTTTTCCGTGTCTTCTTTACAATTATGCCTGTATTTATTGTGTGGGTGCTTCAAATAAACGTCTCTTTCTAATTAGACATTTTGCGGTGTGGAACTGTAAAATAAGACATTATTTTCAACTGGTGCTTACTGTTATTCTACGTCTTTACTTAATAGTATAAATTTATCAGATTAAATAATTAGATTAATCTAAATATAAAACGGCTCCATAAATTATATACCTAACACTATCATTCACGACAGTATAATAATAAAATATTATGAGGCTGTTAGTGAAGTTTACATTTTTTTATATGAACGAGTAATACAAACCAGTTGGCAATTAATCCCAAAGTACTTAACTTAGTATTTATATTAAGATATTTAAGTAAGAAACATTCAGTTCTAAGTTAGGTTAAACATAATGTATAATGCTTTTTTTAAACTGCATAGACGTGCCGTGATAGCTCAGGGGCCGGGCGGTCCCCATAAAATTTCATAATACGCGTGTGACCAGAGTTCCCCGGTGCCTGTAGCTAAAATTATTCTGCAATTTAAAGTGCTCAATTATCACTTGCTCAGCGGTTAAGGAATACGACGTGAGAACCTGCACGTCTAAGGAATAAAAATATTTCGCAGAAATGTCAGGGTCTGTCAACCCGCATTGGAGCAGCGTGGTGGATTCTTCCCGGTTGCAAAACTCTCTCAGAAATTAGGCCTCTCAGTGAGACATTTATAGGCTGTTACTTTGCTGTTTCACTTGAAAACAAGATGGGACGTACAAGCGGGATTCAGGAGAGTAATGGGATGCATGGATCAGGTATTTTCCTTATGAGGCATATTCGAGAAATATTTAGCTTTAAGTCAAAAGATCTATTGCGTATTCACTGACTTGGAAGAGGATTATGACAGAGTGGTGAGAAATATACTTTAGGTCGACATTGTCTACATATGGGGTTAACGGCAGCTTAATACAAGTACTGAAAACACTAAGGAATCCATTATCTTGTGTCAGGGTGAACGAGACTTTTACAGAGTCTAGTTTAACATTTAAAAAGGTGATATGTACCTTCGCCTTGGCTGTTAACTTATTTATAGACAACTAGCTGATGCCCGCGACTTCGTCCGCGTGGATATAGCTAGCTAGATAATAGATAATAAAACTTTTCATTGAAATTAAATTTTTCGGAATAAAAAGTATTCTGTGTTTGTCTCCAGAAAAGGTAACAAAGAGACAAAGGGACTGAGAAAGTTACTTTTGCATTTTTAATATTAGTATAGATTGCTTGAAAGATTTGAAAGAGAGTGCGTTTGGATAAGGAAGAAATTATGTGACCATCAAGTGCTTCCAATACGCTGATAATGAGTTACTCGTACATTAGCATCTATGGAGGAGGAGTTGCAGGTGATAGTTAATTATGCACGGTGCTCTTAAAAGTAAATGAGGATGGGATGAAAATTAATATAGATACGACGAAAGTAATGGTTTTAGAAAGAGGAGAAAGTATGACGGATTACAGGAAAAGGTGTGGGACAAGTGCAAGACTTTGTATACTTGTGTTCAAAGTTTACGAAAGATGCAAAGTACGACGACGATACTGAGTGAGATGTTTTGGCAGGAAATCAAGAGTATTTAAAAAGGCACAACTGGTACTACACTGACATACGGTAGTAAATGTGAGGTCTTGCAGGAAGAAGTATGAAAATAAAATTAATGCATTGGAAATGAAAAGTTTGAGAAGAATAGTTGGAGTGACTTTGATGAACAACGAGAGAAACAGTGTGATAAAGGAACATTATGGTGTAGGTAGAAGATGAGGTGACAAATAAAGAGAATGATGTGACAGATGAAGAGAAAATACATGATATGGACACGTAGAGAGTATGAATGAAAGAATTTTGACGAAACAGGTTTTTGTAGCGAGTGTGAATGGGCAAGCCGTTAAAGGTCAACGCAGGCGAACGCATCACGATCAGATCGAAGTCGTTTTAAGGAAAGGCTACTCGTTAGAAGTACCCGCACCGACGAACTAATATGAAAACACTTATTAAAGTAGAAGAAGCTAAAGATGGTTGTTAGGATCGTAGCTAGAGGAAAGATTTGCTCCCTGCCTACCCCAATGAGATAGAGGCGTGAGTCTATGTACTATTTATGTACAAAATTTGTCTTTACTGTATGTTTCTGTATAATTTATTTTTAAAAAGATTTGAGATAATTTGAATATGTCAATGTCCGTAAAATAAGCGTTGTGCGATTTCATAATGTGGTGAAAAGGTGCTCACCAGCGGTAGTGCGCCATATTTTTGGTGCATTATTGCACCGTATGTGTTTCTCCAATGCATTGTGAGTGAGTTATCGAATTCGTAACCCCAACATATTCGAAGTGCAGTCTCTTTTTTCTTTAAAAACTTAATACAAACTCACTGCTCGGAGCTCTGATTTCTTGCATTCCTTTTATCTTTTCCATTTTCCATAACATTAAGTCTATTGTTTTATCTACGAATGCCTTTGTCCTGTTTTACATTATTTTCGTACACTGTTCCCTTCTTAATATTTTCATTACCTAAGTTCTCAACACAATAGTTGTCTGGAAAAATCACTTTCAGAGCGATAAGACCGCCTGTTTTATATTTATAATAATACTAGCTGATGCTCGCGACTTCGTTCTCGTGAATATATTTTTTATATAACCTACACTTCCCGTATTTGATGTTCCGGGATAAAAAAATTACCTGTCTCCAGGATGCAAACAATCTCTGTGCCAAATTTTGTAAAGATCGGTTCAGCGGTTGAACCGTGAAAAGGTAACAAGCAGACAGACGGGACAAAGAGAATTATGCCAAGGAAAAGGGTAGCTACCCGCCAGATTTGGTGATCTAATCTGGGAAGAATCTCCTGCACCAGTAGTATTTAGATGTTGTATACTATATATACAACAAACTATAGTTTGCAACTCAGAAATTTTGGTTTCGATTGCTTTTGATGTTGGACGTATGTGATATTTCTTGGTGGCAATATATATCAGGATCGGTCCAGGATCAATAGACAAATATGTTAGTGTATTTTTTTTTAAGAACGTAGAAAAGTAGTAGAGAGAAAAAATAAAGTAGACATGGTATAACCCGACACTGACTCTTACTGCTAGAGAGACGTAGTAAGTGTAAATCTTATTTTTTGATAGTTTTTCCTTATGTATATATATTTATACTTTCTTCTTTGATTTTTATTATCTTCGCCATTCGTAGATTGTACTTATATATTATTTTATATGTATCCTCAAGTATAACCTTGTACAGCATTGCTGGTAGAATATTTACCGACCAGTCGACCTCCGACTGCATTGATGGCGATCCTTTCCATAATCGAACATCGAAATGAGGACGCATTGCTATAAGCATTACGGCATGGTTAGTAAAATAAAAAAAAAACCTTTTAAATCGGCCCATAAATAATTTAAAGTAGTTTTGTAATATTTCGAAAAGACGCAACATAATTAAATATAAATACTAAATGTTCTATAAATTTGAACTTATATATTTTTTTAGTAAATGATAAGATAAAATACTTAATATGTGTATATGCCTGCGTTATTTATGCACCCGGAACACGCACTATTACATATATACGCACAAACTTTAAAACCGAAGTATGGGAATAAACGATACCGTTCACCTTATTATTTGGCTTCGAACGTTTGTGGTTTCGAGTGTAAAGCCGAAAGTATCAGAGACACAGAGCCAGTCACTATGAATCAAAACTCGGAAACCAGTTGTTCAGGTGTTGCGCAATTAGCTTCAGATAACATTGAACCCAGGACCCACTAATCATTACATAGGTACGCTACCGCTAACTCAAGACTAAATAAATAATTAAACGAAATAAAATAATTGTTATTCATAAGAAATATCTAATTCAATAGACCTTATCAATAATAAATCAACCCATGTCATGAGGTCTTCAAGACATTCTCTTGTTATGCAAATGTATGAATAAAACAGTTTTAGTATATAGGTAGTTATTGTATCACGATTTTCAACAATACTTTGTTCTTAATCTTAATCGTACTTATTGTTGATAGATGGACTCATCGTATAAATTTCAAGCAGTAAGAAATGTCAAAAAACAACAAACTTTTTATAGCTGATTATGGCAAAACCTATATACAAACACACTCATTTGAAATCTCTTAATCCCGTAATTACTGGACCGATTTTTACAGATTATGTATAATTTGCACTTTTGACAATCACGTGTATTTTCCTTACCTAGAGGGCGGGACAGTATAAAACGGGCCTAAAAAACCTCACGTGATTAAAGGACGGCCCAAAGGTATAAAAGACTATACATATAATACGTATACAAAGGTATAAATTTGGTTATTTCATAAAATAAAAATTGGTTTTGTACCTTTTTTTTTATTGCATAAAGTGAAGAAACGAGCAAAACGTTGACCTGATGGTAAGTGCATCGTCTGACCATAACAAATGCTGTGCCACCCAGAAAATTTCTGTGTGACACAAAACTGTGCCCATCACCCTGAGACATAGGTTCTTAAGTCTCATATGCCCAGTGATTACGCTAGCTCACAGTGCCCTTCAAATCGAAACACAGTAATGTTTGCACACTACTGCTTCACGGTAGAATAACTGGCCCTAGGTTGTACCTACCTAGACGGACTCCTGCATAGGAATCCTACCACCAGTAAGTACCTCATGCATATCGGCTACAACCTACCTGATTATAAATTCAAAAATAATGCCTTTATAATCATTGGCATTATACACACATTACTTTTGAATCTGTTATATGTATATATTACTTTTAAAAACTTTTTGATGTATATACTAAACGATATTATTTACAAACATAAACAATTTTTTGTCAACATATTTCTGTTACACAGTTGTGTCACGCAGTCACTAGTCGTACTTTGTACCTTTATTTATTTATTATTTAATAATTTATGTACACGCAAACAATGATTACAAAGAAAAAGTATTAATAAATTTAGTACAAAGGCACAGCTTATTTCAGTTAGAAATTTCTTCCAGCTGGCCTGACACTGGACAGTTTAAAAGAGATGAAGACTTAGTGTGACCTTTCTATAATTCCACCATCGTACATTGCCGCACAGTACAATATCTCATCAGCATCACCTGAATGACTAGAATACCGTCACTGTGCGCTTCGCCAGAAATTTTCTGCCACGTACAACAACTTTGTGGAATTCATGCACGGCGATGATCACTTACCATCAGGTGAGCCGCCTGCTCGTTTTCCGCCTCTTCAATAAAAAAAATAAAAAAATAAACAGACACATTTCTGTTCAAAATAAAATTAAATGAGTGCCTGAACTTCCTTTATTTTGACATCATTATTACAACTAAACGAAATATTCTTATATTATATTTGTTTTTTAATGTGTTGTACGCTGTTGGCCCGGTGGCTTTCACAGCTTCGTGAAGAGACTTGCTAGCAGGAGGCCCGCCAGAAAGAAATATAACATCGCTGCTGGCCATGACTCGGCACCGGCGTCGCCGCTTGCAGCTTTACTGCACTCAGACCTCTATTAACTATATACTGTTAGTATGATACCCGATTAACGAGGAGAGACTAGGAACGATCACAAGGAGGTTCGAAACCTCGGCTTGCATTGCCGTGGATAAGGGTGATAATAGGTCGAGATTTAAAAAACGGCCGTGTACTCGAATAATCTCGTATATGCGTGAACCTGTGACCTCGCGTTCGCTAGCGTACGAAGTTAAACTGCTCCGCGAAAGGCGTGGCCTCGTACTATTAATTTGTGATTTTTTCAATAAGAAAATATTTTTAGGACGTCTTTTAAGAGGTAACCCCCTCCTTCTTATTATACCCGTCTTATTATATATCTTATACTTCTATGAAATTAATAATGGTATTAAACTAAATTATTATTGTATTATAAACATCAAAATAAATTATGCACAGTGCACACGAAATAGTATTCGGGTTACTGATAAATAGTAGCCCTGTAACCCAGTTTATGTTAATAGACCACTAGCGGTCAATAACACTAATAATAATGCAACACAACTCGAGTACAAATTAACTGTTGTGGCGTACTACATTAACGAACCAATAAATATTTGTTTACTAAAATAAAGTAGCATCATACACATAAATGAAACAGAAGTGTTGGTGTATATGTTCGATTACTTGAAAAATATGTTTTTAAAAACTGGTGAAGATTGTAATCTGTTTGTCCCATAATTTTAATATAAATTCAATTGTTTTCATTAAAATGAAATTTATTTAAATTACGGACAGTAACTACTGGATCATTTTATTTTTGATTTCATTATAATATCTTCAAAGATTCTGGAGTTACGTGAATTCGTAAACCACACGTACAGTCGCGAGCTCAGCTCGTTAGTAACAAAAGTTAGCTCATAAAATATGAGATATAAAAAGTTATTCATATTTTACTTTATGAATTGTAATAAATGTGTAATAAGTGTGAAGCTCTCTTTAACATAGGCACTACAATAACAAGATGTAAAACCAGAACATGTTATTCTTCAGGGTTGACGTCCAAGGCTCTGCGGGTACTGCGGCATGCTGAATTTGACTTTTTTTTTTATTTGACAAAGTGACGAAACGAGCAAAACGTAACCTGATGGTAAGTGCAACGTCTGCCTATAACAAATGCTGTATCACCCAGAACATTTCTATGTGACACCACACTGCGCCCGTCACTCTGAGACATGAGTTCTTAAGTGTCATATGCCCATTGATTACGCTAGCTCTCAGTGCCCTTCAAACCGAAACACAGAAATGTTTGCACACTACTACTCCATGGCAAAATAACTGGCCCTATGGTGTTACCTATCTAGACGGATTCCTGCATAGAAATCCCTACCACCAGTTATTTCGTATTCGTATCGTATTCAAGTAGTCCAAGTTCGTCTTTAGGTCTCTAACATTTGATATGACATTTTTCCTTAAGCATAGGACAAGTGTGCGTTACTTCGTGTTCATGAATATGTAGCAGCACTGTACACAAACAGCATTATATCTCGCGAAAATGATAAAGCGGCGTATAATTGCCGTTTCAGAACCTTTTACCCACCTCGTCCCGTGGATGTCATAAAACTGTACAAACCGCTGCCTTCAACAGTAAGTGAAATAAAATACATATACATAACAGCCAGACATAACACAATTTGGTTATCGCAGTGGCTGTTGACTTGACTTCTTCGATGTTGGTCGCGGGTTCGATACCCGAAAAGGGACCAAATATTTGTATAAAAATACAAAAAAATGGCCTAGAGATAGTTTTGAGCCGTGGTAGCTCAGGGGCTAGGCGCTCGCTTTAAATTTTATAGTACGCAAGTGACCTGGGTTCGATTCCCGGTGCCGGCACCATTAAAATTGTTAATTGCAATTTTCAGTGCCGATTTACCACGTGCTCGGCGGTGAAGGAAAACATCGTGAAGGAAACCTGCATGTCTGCGAAATAAAAAATATTTCGAAGACATGTGCAGTCCGCCAACCCGCATTGGAGCGGCGGATCGTTTCTAGCTCCACAAACCCCTGTCAGAAATGAGAGGAGGCCTGTGCTCAGCAGTGGGACATTTATAGGCTGAAACTTTACTTTTTTTTTAGAGATATTTTAATTGTAGTTCCGGGACTGGTTGTTTGTGCATGTAGAATTTATGTATTTAACGAGAACGTATCTTAAAAGGCGACTAGTGGTACATAGAGTAGTACTGTTCCCCACACTTATGGAAGTGAATGTTGGGTCTGGCAGCAGATGCATGAAAGTAAGATTAATGCAGCTGGTGTGACTTTGATGTATAAAGTAAGGAACTGTGTGATAAGAGAATGTCACGTTGTGGTAGAAGACTTAGTGACAAAAGAAAGACAAGAAGGGATGCTTAAATGATATGGACACGTCTCTACGTATTCATATCATTTAAGCATCCCTTTCTGACTGAAGACTGGATAGAAGAAGATTGACGAAACATATTTATGAGGCGAGTGTGAAAGGGTAAGCCGGTAATGTTCGACGTAGGCGAACGTATCACGTTCAGATCGAAGTCTTTTTAAGGAAAGGCCACGTCAAATACACTCAACCGACGAGCTTGTATGAAAATCTATTGAAAGAAGAAGAAGCGAAAGATGTGTGACAGGATCGTAGTTAGTGGAAAGATGTGGCCTCTGCCTACCCGAACGGGAAAGAGACGTGACTCTATGTATGTATGTATCATAATTATTTAGATTCTTAATCTACACAGCTTCTAACCGCAGCTGTTTGTCCAAGCTGTTATAACTTAAAAACTACTACACTGACATGTAGTTTGCATAAATTATACACCTTAGGTTCAAAAAGGAATTCGATAAGTACAATTATCCTTAAGTCAATTATTAATATTGATCTTACCATATTTGTTACTACCTGTATACATTAGATTATGGATATTCCGATTGTAAAAGATCTTGTTATACATTTATAAACGATTTATCACTGACTCATCACGATATCTCAGAAATTATAAGACATATTAACCAGAAATTTATCATACATATTCCTTTCACCATGTAGAATAGTCTTTTGTCTTTTGACTAAGAACAGATCTTACGAAAATTTACTCCTTAAAAGGGCTGGACACATTACGCCCAACGAAGACGGCGCGTAACAGCTAGTTATTTAAATTTTAAGCTGTCATGTTCATATAATTAAGAAAAGGAAAGGAAGCTATCAACTGCGCAGGAGATATTACTAACAAGATTACGCGCAAACACATAGATGTAGCGTTCTTGTGATAAAATCGGAGGAAAGATAGACACTAATGTTAAATACGGCTGTTTATGTGTGCTTATTTTATTAATTTTTACGTTATAAATATTCAATTTACTCAAAATAACATTTTTAATAGTACATAATATATTGTAAACTAGTTGTAAATATTGCAATACGTTTCATAAATGATACGATTAAAGTTGCCAATTACTTTGCAAAATTTGGTCATTGTTTCCTTTGTTTACGTAAAAATAAACAACAAAGAGCTTTAATTTTTACGTTGAAAAGATATTTTGGTGTTCCGGCATAACACTAAAACTACCAACACAATAAAAAAGACAGATTGAATAATTGGTTTTTAATTTTTAAATTAAATAATTTTCATAAACATACACGATAATTTGTATATACATGTATGTAATGTAATAAGTATCTTGGTTAAAAAAATGTATGTATTAAAATTACAGTGCCCTTAGATTTTCAAATGAAAGACCAGGTAAAGTTGAAAATAGAGAGAAAGAAAACCTGCGACACAGCCCCCGTACCACCCACCTCTGTCTAGCCTGAAGTGCATGAAACTAACGCCAAAGAGCTACTAAAATATGTCTATTTGCAATTAATTAAATATTTTCCATAACGAAATATTGTGTAACCTTTTTTAATATTTTTTCGTATGGTATGTATGTAATTTTACATAAACATTCAAACCTTTGATTTGGTTAAAATTAAAAATTAAAATAATTACATTTATATGTCACCCTGCTGAACACAGGCTTCCTCTCCTTTCTGAGAGGGTTTCGGAGTAGGGAAGAGTCCGCCACGCTGCTATAATACGGGTTTGTGAACTTGTTGGACTTGTGGACACATGTCGTTGAAATATTTTTATTCCTCCGAGATGCAGGTTTCCCCACGACGTTTTCCTTCACACATGTCATAAATTAGCACTTAAAATTACAGAACAATTGTAGTAGTGCCGGCACCGGGGATTGAACTAAGGTCATTCGCGTACTATGAAATGTGAGACGAGCTCTTTAGTTGCTCTTTTCTCATTTCGAATAACGAAAATTATGATGAGTATAGAAAATAAGCTTTTTTCGTATATAACGCACAATAGCCATTATGTTTCTGCAAAGACAATGTTCGGAATAGTATTTTTCACCCGCGCGACGCGACGTTTGTTTTCTTGATTATCCGCTATTTTCGTTGTAGGTGCAGTGACAGGGCGGCAGCGCGCGCGAACTAACGCCCGCATCGCTGTATATTTTACTACGTTGCTACACAGTGTTTACTCAACTTAAGACTGTACTGCAATTTATAAAGTGATTAATTCTCCGTACCATTAAAATTTCGAAAACCATCTTAATTAACTGTGTAAACTAGGAAGCTGTAAATACTTACACGTAAGTTTATTTTCATCTTATAAAAACGTTTATTGTTTTGTGTAATGAAATGCAATAAACAAAGAATTGCATGCGGCGCCAAATCTTATTTTTGGAGCCGGATCTTTGATATTAGTTTTTTATAAAGCACACTTCGGCATCATACATTAAATAAATATTTTTTTTTTTGTTTTTGTATTTTATATAACATACATTTTAACGATTTTAACAGGTGGGTAGAATTAGAAACACAAAATAATTTATTAACATGATTAAATAAAAAAATAAATGAAGTTTGCAAATTAACAATCGGTATTGTTTGACTTTCATGCTTAATTCGCATTTTATCGTATTACAATATTTCTTTTATCAACCATAAACTGAGTCACGTGTTCGTTTATTTTTATTAAACCTTTGAACTAAAACATTATGAATAAGTTTATGTAAGAAACATAGGCACATAGCGTATTGAAAACAGCATCTCCCATTAATAGATATTTAATATACGCGTGGCCTAGTGGTTAGAGTACCTGACTTCTACGCCGCAGGTCGTGGGTTCGAATACACACAAATTGTTGGTTTTCGGGTCTGGTTGTGTTGTGATTGTCCCCGTGTTTCTGACACTGACTGTCTATCCGGTAGTTGTCGCCGTGGTCGAAATCGGCTAGGAGAACATCATCATCATCATCAATATATCGTTCATATAACTATAGCTTATTGTTATCATACGTTAGTTCACTTTTATCTAGTCTCTCAAATAATATCTGTGGCGCTTCATTATTTTATATATTACTTAATCGATTATCAGGTAATTATTATATTATCGACTGAGATTGTATCATGTTCATGTCTTATGTAAACGAGTAATATGTAGATAGCAGTTAAGTTTTGTTAATTTATTGGGATGACAGTGTTCTGTCGAAATGAATACATTAACAAGTATGGACGTACCTCGTATGCGTTATACGTAAATGAACATATTTTGACATACTGATGTAAGACATCGTTGGCCGGGGCAAGAGTGTGATAGTAGTTACCATTAACCTCTTATCACTCAGCATAAACACAGGCAGCGGACTTCGTTGATTTAAGTTTTTTAAGGGCGAATCGTACAATTTTCTTGTTAAAAATGTACAGTGTGCACCGTGGTTTCTCTTTAAAGTCATTCATTAAATTTGCATCTCAAAAACAACGTGCCACACGTAACTTTACATAAGAGAACGTAAAACTCATATGCACCTAACACTGAGTATAATAATACGTGTTGTTATTAAATTAACGTCTAGATGGGTACCACCCCGGGCCAGTTATTTTGCCGAGAAGCAGTAGTCTGAAAACATTACTGTGTTTCGGTATGAAGGGCACTGAGAGCTAGTGTAATCACTAGGCATACGAGATTTAAGAACTGATATCTCGGGGTAATGGGCGCAATGTGGTGCCACACAGAAATGTTCTGGGTGACATAGCATTTGTTATGGGCGGACGTTGCAGTTACCATCGGGTGAAGGTTTTGCTCGTCTCGTCACTTTATCAAATAAAAAAATGTCTTGTCATCTTTTATTTTCAATAATTACTAAATCCATTCACATAACAGTTTATATTGTGGAACGTTATTTCGTATGTGCACTTGAATTTACCGTAAACATAAGTTGTTGCTCATAATAGGAGCACTGTGATAGTTTGTGGCTCTAATGAGAAAGATGATTGCCATGTGTAATGACAGACTTTAGGCCTCTACAAGTTGGCTATAAATTATTTCATCGCTTCGTATGTTATGCATATAAGAAAAGTCAGATGTAGCACTTTTAGTTTCAGAACTTAGAAGTTTTCTTTACCTACTACTAAAAAAAGAAAATATCTGCTAGATGTGTAAGTTACCATCTAAAAGGACAATATTGTAAATAACATTCAGAATGTCTTTATCATATCGCCCTTTTCATTCTATACTTAATAACAAATGTTTTTGTTCCACACAAGAGTAACGAATCGATAACCTTTATTATTTAACACTGATAAGAGAACGGCATATTTAATGACATTTATTTATATTTTTTAAACTATCATGCTGTGGTTGAGAAATTGAGAATGAGAAATCTATCCTGTCTTCAGAATCGAACTTCAACGACTTACAATTATATACAATTATATACTTATAATGATAATTGATAAAGAATCGTATATAAAAACTTTCCTTGTGGTATCTTATGCTAGAATCTGTCTAGGCACTGCGCTTGTATATAATTTATATATATAATTTGACGTCAAGCAGTAGCATGCAAACATTATTGTGTTTCGTTCTGAAGAGGTCTGTAAACTAATATATTTCCTACACCTAGGGGATGAGATCGATTGATTTATTTATTTATTATAGACACAGCCAATAGACGTTTAGTTTCAATAGTTCGGTCGAGCTTAACACCCAATAATAAGAGTGCAACAACATTTATTGTCAATTACCATTTATGAACGTATAATAAATAAAAAAGTAACCTAACAAAATAAACCTAAAAGAAATAAGGCTTAGAATAACGCAGCATTTTCAGCCTAAGGGGCGTAATCTATCAAAAAAATGTCAAATATATCTGAGGTAAGGTAACGGATCCTCTTACACTGTATTTTCGAGAAAATTCTTATACCTAGTGCAGAATACTATAGGTAAGATAATAAACCAGCAACTCCACAAAAAGCACAATAATTTATATTGCTACATCGAACGTTTTGAGCTTACACAGTTCTCTTAATTGTGATAACAGATAGGTATTCGTAATACCAAAATTATTATCATTATCGAACAAATCACTTGAACTACGGAACAATGTTATCTGCGTTATCAACAAGTTTCAACAGCGATCGATCAATTGAAGGGTTGTCACATGAGATACCTTCTATATTTGCTTAGAAACAATAACTGGCCGGACATCGTTTTTCTATAATAAGATTTGATCTGTTTGATATCTTATCTGGGAGGATATGATAGATTCTATCGCGATGTGTGACGCGTGATAAGCACGTACACACATAACCTTAAAATTACAAAGGGTGTAAAGTATATTAATATATTATTTCTTAAAGGTTTGTCGTTGCGACGTATTTAATTAATACTGTATCAAATAATAACTCAAAATAAATTTTTGGTACGCCATTATGAAGTATATTTTTCGCTCTAGTGACGAAAAATATGTAAATGTCATAAAATTATGTCTTTTTATTAAAAAATTGATTAAAACGATTGAATTAATTATTTTTAGTGTATAAAGCGCCATTTTAGGATAATCTGTTCAACTAACATGCACGACAGCCGTCAGTTTGAGTCGTTTACATTTTTTAAAGAAGATAGATGGCGTTATCTGTCCATGATCACGATACTGTGCGAAATATACGCACGGGTTAGCTAGTATATTGATATATTATAGTTTACGAGAATCACAGCGCTTATGAAGAACAGACTCAAAAGGAGCTTAATGCAAACTCTATACTGATAAATTATGCCGTAAAATTATCCAAGAAACGGTGTAGTTTGGAGTTCGCTCAGCAATCCAACAAGGTGCATGTGGAAAGCAGTGCCAGTTATTCTGCCATCAAGCAGTAGTGTGTAAACACCACTGTCTTTACAATACAAATTTATTTTTATTATCGACTTTGCAGGTATGTGCTATCCAGATCTTTCGCAAATTCGCTACAAGTTCTAGCGCCTTCTCAAAGTCTCATCTCTGTTCTACGTTCCAAGCTTAAATGGCTTTCTATACGTCAGAGGCGTTGCACCAGAATCTTGCTAGCCCCTCTATTTTAAATGATCCCAACTCTCCTTTTTAGTTTAAGAATAACTTCAACTTTCTTTATTCAACTCTTGACCGTGAACCTCGTTCCTCTTACGCTCTAAGTTTTTTTTTTATTGGATCAAGTGATGAAACGAGCAAAACGTTCATCTGATGGAAAGTGCAACGTCTACCCATAACAAATGGTGTGTCACCAAGATCAGTGTGACACCACAATGCGCCCGTCACTCTGAGAGATAAGTTCTTAAGTCTCATATGCTCAGTGATTACACTAGCTCACGGTGCCCTTCAAACCGAAACACAGTAATGTTTGCACAATACTGCTTCACTGCAGAATAACTGGCCCTGGGGTGGTACCTACCTAGACGGATTCCTACATAGGAATTCGTACCACCAGTAGATTATATAACTAAATTGAAAGAAGCTTACCACATTCACCATTTTTATGTTTGATTCGAATAAAATATGTTTTAACAGATTTTAATTTTTCTTTACAGGTATTGCGGCTCAGTTGTATGCAGAAAATGAGCATTCAACAGAAACTAATAAAGTTAAAAAGAACAGCCACTATAAGCCTCAGATAAAAATATTAGCATTATGATCGCTGACGATAGATGAAAATAGAAGAAACGTCTGCAGTCACTTCGTCTGATGAAACCTTCCCTTCCATAAGTACCGCAGCGCTTCCCTCACACCTTTCCATAGCAAAATAAATTAATCCATACAGACTTGTAAAAACCAAGTGCCTATATTTCAGTACAGATTTTTTAAACAGTAGCAAGTAATTTTTAACGTTCATATCTTATCGACAATATTCTATATAAAGTATACGCAGAACAATACAAGAATGTACATTATACTAAGATAAACGCTTAAAATAAATCATTTCAACAGTCGAATAGCCTTACTAAGAAACAACTTTATCAATCAGTAGTTGTAAAGCATTTTTTAAGAAGAATCGACAATGTCTCACGACGTGGTGAAGAGCTCAAAGAATGGGAACAACGTGCAAGCTCCGGAATCTTCGAGGGAGGGTTCGGAGAGTCCACCGCCTCCTCCAGACGGGGGCTGGGGCTGGGTGGTCGTTTTCGCTTCGTTTATGATTCATATAGTCAGTGAGTATTGCTATTAGTACTATTTTTAATATATCTACATAGTTCGTATTTATTGAAAACCCGGTTTAAGGTAATTTTACTATAAATGTTTTATAATATGTAGTATCACAATTTTTTAACTAAAGTATAAGAAATACAAAACATAACTGATCATTACCATCATCTTCATTTCAGCCTATCTTAGTCCACTGTTGAGCATAAGCCTCTCCCATAGGTTGCCACAAAACAAAATCCCACCTGCATCCATCGACTTCCCGCAAATTGTGCAGGTTTCAGCTGTTATTGTGTCTCTACTATTGCATACTAGCCTATCTCCTATCTTTTCACACGGCGGTAGGTTAGGACAAGTGAGTGCCTTTGTGTTTACGTATACACTTGTGGCACTATAATATCTCTTGCGCAGTTGATAGATTCCGACAGTATTCAGAAATTGTCGCCGTGGCCGAAAGTCGGCGATGGAGACATAAACATAACGTTTTGTAACCATATTTTTTTATTGGATAATGTGACGAAACGAGCAAAACCTTGACCTGATGATAAGTGCAATGTCTGCCCATAACCAATGCTCTGTCACCCAGAAAATTTCAGTGTAATAATACAATGCGCCCGTCACCCTGAGACATCAGTTCTTAAGTCTCATATGGCCAAAGATAACGTTAGCTCTCAGTGCCCTTCAAACCGATACATAGTTAAGTTCACACTACTGCTTCACGACAGAATAACTGGCCCTGGGGTGGTACCTAACTAGACGGATTTCTGCGTAGGAATCCTACCACCAGTAAAATTGATGTATTTATAAATAAATATGATTGAAATATTTATTCTTATTATAATAATTACTATGTTAGAATTCTTTAAAATAAATATCAGAGATGCGGTACCGTACGTAGAGTGGACTAATAGCTTAGATACTATGTATATGGAGCGAGGTGACTGCGCTTGTAATAGCATATTAATAGATAATTTTGTCGCACGTTAGTTGAGAACTGTTCGCAAAAATAAAGAACAGCAGGTTCTATATTTTGAGTAATCTTGCGACTGATTAAATTTATATCACTATGGTTATTTCATCTCTGAATGGCGTTTTTTTTTTATTTTAACCATTAACTTTTACACAATTCAGCTGTATTACATTTTACCATAACTTTAATTTTCTTTAAAAGTTAATAAAGAAACAGGCAGGCGTGAACATTTATCACGTCAGTCTGCACGTCATCGAAATTTATTTTTCTTAAACCGACCACTTTAAATTCAAGTTCAAAGTTACCAGCACGGGGTTCGATATCCACGTCATTCGAGTACTACGAGTATGAAAGCGAGCGTCCTGTTCCTAAACTACAACTCATTCATACGGCTCATTCTTATCTTCTAACTTGACAAAAATACTATATTTCCACTTTTTAACTTAGCATCCGGCAATCATAACTAAGACGCAAAACAATGCTAACTTTAGTAAGTTTTTTAAGACCAAACTGACTTAATAGCTAAACATATACGGAACCATTCATCGTTTCTACTAAATCGCATGAGCACTTTGCTTGCGTCAATCTACACATTGAGCGTGAATGAAATATCTTAAATAAATATTGCGTAAATAAATTGTATGCTTACGGTTTTATTTCAGCAAATAAGTCAATCATAGAGTTTGCTAAAAAAACCGTACCGTCTTTTTTATCACTTTGACAACATTTCACTTCTTCGAATTCGTGTGATGCATACAACATTAATCTTGATAAAATAATACAAATACTTTAATTTTTAGTAATTTTTAATTATCACAACTGGGGTATCTTTTGAATTCGACTTAATTCATATCACTAAAAAAATATTCATCACTGTTTGTTTGACATGAATTTATAATGATGCAGTCACCGAGTTTCGTCGCCAAAACATTAAATTTTTTGCCTATTTACTTATTGATAGAGGCAACATTCTTTCGGCTCAGCTCTATATTTTATTCGTTTTGCAGATAGGTTGTGTACATATGAAATGAGATAAGAATTAAGACTGAATTTACGAACAGACATTCATAAGATTTTATTGTTTTAGTATTCCTAAAGTAAATCATTTTGACCTACAATTTTATATTAAACTAGCGATCCGCCCCGATGTTATTTTACCTAAATAATGTTTTATTTATGGGAACATAATCCATGAAATACAGAGACACCGCGGCCGCTGTATTTTTTAAAAGCGTTTTAAAGTTTAAATAAAAGAAAATATATAATTATAATTACAAACCTCTATTCAATTGTTTCTAGTTTACTAAAAATAATATAAGTAGGTAGGTAATTAATAGATCTTAGTCGATTCGCGAGTAGCGCGGACGAGCGAAGGGCTGGTAGCTCACACCGCGGCATTTTTCTTACTTTTAGCATTTTTATACCTGTCGTAACTTCAAAACGATAGGTCCGATTCGAATAATTTAATGAGGACTTTACAAGTACATAATCAACCTTGACTATGAAACTATTTTGTAGGATAAGGATTAATATCATGATACGGATGTCATCATCTTTCGATTCTACCCGTGTATTGATAGACTAATTAACAAAAAGCGGTTATTGTGACTTAATTATAATAGTTAGACATATAGACTCGTGGACTTTTTTGTGAGTAATGATGAGTACTGTGAAAATTAGTACATTATTTTCTTTATCATTAATAGTTTTTGCAGCGCACGCCATATAATGACTTTTATGAGTAAATTTTTGATACCTTGAGTTACATCATAGCAATTTTCGTACGAATCTCGTTTTTTTTAAATTCAATACAACTCATATTAGTCGGTGATAATGTAGTTGTATACAAGTGAAAGAATTTTTAAAATCGGTTCAGTAGTTTTTGAATTAAATCATTACAACCAAACATACAGAAAATCAAATCTTTCCTCTTTATAATATTAGTTTAGATGAGATAAACAAAGAAAATTAAAAATACTCGATATTTTTCACTTTATTTATAAAAACCTAAAGCGCTCCAACTTATAAGAAGCGCATTCTAAAGCGTTATTTAACAGAAAACACTTTTTTTTTCTTTAGTAATGACTTAAGACAACAAATTGTCTTTCGTAATATTAAAAGCAGAATTGTATTTAGCCTGATGGAGTGCTGTCAACCACGGGGAGATTTTTAGGGAATACAAAAGCTTGACTTGCGAGCAGCGGGTCACAAGTTAAAGGCAGAGTTCGTATGCCATGCTTCACATACACTTTAAAGGTTACTGATGATCATGGTCAATTTTAGTATAAGAATTGCCGGGTCACTCAGAACATTTTTGTTTGCACTCAGTGCCCTTTAGACCGAAACACAGTATGTTTGCACACTACTGTTTCACGGCATAATAACTGGCCCTGCGGTGGTATCCACCTAGACGGATTCTAGCATAGGAATCCTACCACCATCTTAGTACTTGTACTTGTGTAAATTTTAGCCCCAAATTTACTACGAGCATGCTACTTAAGACTTTAAATACATTATAGGGATCAGTTGATACCATTCTTAGGTATATTTACCGCGTCGTGGAAAGAAATCTTTCACCCATTTTTATTTCGCATGTGTCATAAAAGACGATTAAAGTATAAAATGCGGGGAACGGGTCGTAGTATTCTTTGCTGTAAGCCGTGTTACGTAATACAGTACAACGTAAAAACTATTACGATTAGTTCACTACTGAATAAAGGCCTCCCTCATAGATTGCCACAGAAGTTTGTAACTCTAATTTTGGGGGATTTTGCCATAGTTGCCAGCCTTGGGAGGCGGGTTGGCAACCGCGGCTTATTTATTCAGAGGTTCTTTTTTTACGACACCCACGGGATGAGATCGGGTGGTAGATTCTCTTAAGCCTCCACTACACGGCGAATTCAGCTTTGATCTTAAATTATAATTATAAGTAATAACTATTTTCATTACTCGAACACTAATACAATATAAGCAGCATCTTAGTAAATGTTGCTTAGACCAGAAGGAACTAGATCGATAAATTATTAACATTCTTTACGTCGCATAATAAGTCTATTAGTTGGTAGCAAATATCGTCATTTACTACACAGGTCAGTGTCTATTACACGGTCACATTCCGCAAAATAACACGATGTTATTGTGCTTTATCAACGTAAATAAAACGCTGTGGTTGATAGCAGATCTAGTTTCAGTGAAATTGCATCACATTTTTCCAACAAGAGCCTGCTAGCTATTACCAACTCTTGAGAAAAAAAAATATTACAAATTGTCGATGTCCCTTTTTTATTGTATAAAGTGACGAAACGAGCAAAACGTTCATCTGATGATAAGTGTACGTACGTCCGCCCACAACAAATGCTGTGTCACCCAGAATATTTCTGTATGACAGCACACTGCGCCCATCACCCTGAGACATCAGTTCTTAAGTCTCAAATGCCCCGTGATTACGCTAGCTCACAGTGACCTGTTTCAAGAATTACACCAGCAACTAAAACTGAAAACTCTTATAAGTATTAATACATTTTATCTCTTTTGAGACTTTTTAAATTAAATTTAAAACTAACCATAATAATATCCTCAACATAAACGTACTTCGTTTCTCAGATGATTTTGTAAGACCTGCGACGAATGTTTACATCTAAAACATACGAAGAAGGCTTGCATTTACTTTTAACCTCCTCATTCAGGATTATGTTATTGCTAGTCAAGGTTACTTCAGACAAATAAAGTGCGGTAAAAAAAGAATGAAAATGTCATTATGTGCGTGACAAATTGCAGGCACAATTTGGATATTTTTACAGAAGTCCTTAATTTCGTCGCGTGTACTAACACATACGACATAACAATGAAAGGAGTTGCTTAGAAATAAGCAATTAATTACCTCAGTGATCCTATCATTTGGAACTGGCAAAATTCTATAACAGGACGTTCATGATTGGACTTTTTTCCTTCTCTTGCAATTAATATAAATTACAAATAAAAAAACAATTACAAACAAAAAACTATTATATCGTTATCGTTGCAGTATTTTATGATACACAAAATAATTTATTTTTCCCCCTAAACAAACAAATGTCGAGACTCTCAAAGACTGTGTTATTTCGTCGCGTAACATCTAATTTTATTTATGACTTATCCCGTGACTGAAATCAATACATTTTACGAGTGTAACGAAAATTTGATCCGACCATATATCATAATCGTATTGCGTATCTGCCATTTCGACTAAATTACATTTCTTGATAGGTCTTAAATATTTGTTATATTTAAGACCTATCTAACAGAGTTTACGATTGTAATGAAAATTAAAAATTCCCTTTTCTTTGTCTACAAATGTATTGTCAGTTGCCTTTGATAATGGTAGTGGGTTAAGTTTTATAGCACGTAAGTGACAAGAGTTCAAACGCCACTATGTTTCAAGCCAAATGCCGGCACCTTATTTACATCGTCATTAACGGAAAAGAGGATGCCTGTGCTCAGCAGTGAGACATTTATTTTACTGGTGGTAGGTATTATATGCAGGAATCCGTCCAGGTAGGTACCACCGCAGGGGGGCTACTATGTAACTCTGGGGGGCTTCGTGATCGGTTTAATTTTATCCCATTAACCGATGAATTAGCTTTATTTTTGTGTATGAAGCTCATTCATTGGTTAATGAACCCTCCAGGACCAGTTATTTTGTCCTGAAGCAGTAGTGTGTAAACATTACTGTGTTTCGGTCTGAAGAGCACTGATGTTACAAACTAATGTCTCAAAGTGATGGGCGCAGTGTGGTGTCACACAGAAATGTTCTGGGTGATACAGCATTTGTCATGGGCAGACGTTTCACTTACCTTCAGGTGAACGTTTTGCTCATATCGTCACTTGATCCAATAAAAAAAATATAGACTGTTACTTTACTTTAAATTTACATATAAAACGGCCGTTTTATTATTTTATTTTTTTATGGAAACCCAGAAATTACACTAGCTTTACTACCTTTTCAAACTTGTGTTTTGAACAATCGTCGTGTTTGCATAGCACTGCCTAACGACATAATAACTGGCACTGCCTACTTAGACTTCCTACCATCAGTAAAATAGATTTCTGGTATTACTACAATGTATCAAATTTTGATATAACATTTCCGGAATTATTATTTTATTTAAAGTATTTTCTTTATATTTAATCATAACTTATTTTTCAAATTAATTATCTTTCAAATTTAAAATATAAATTGGTACAGTTTAAAATCGATAATTTGAAATGATCAAAAATTAAAACTAAATCTTAAATTACTTAACATTAAAGATAACGGTAGCGGCTTAAGAGACACCCTATCTGAACCCGTGGATGTCGTAAAAGTGGACAGAGGGAAAATAAAAACCAGGACATGGGCTGCTGCCCATGTCCTGGTTTCATAAATTGCAACAAAATTTTGACAAAGAAACCCTCATTTAGGGGGAATTTTGCCATAGTTGCCACGCTTGGCAGGCGGGTTGGCAACCGCAGTTTATTTATTCAGATGTTCCAGGAAGATGCTGCTGCCCATCTCTTGGTCTTCATTTTCCCTCTGTCGACTTAAGACACCCACGGGATGCGATGAGGTGGTAGATTCTCTTAAGCCGCAATTGCAATTTTATCTGATAGCTAGCTTTAATGGGTAATATCGGATAGTTTCTTAATTTATATATTACTACTGTGATATTACTGACTTATGCGGCGAGTATGAATGGGCAAGCTGGAAAGAATTGACGTAGGCGAATATATCATAATCAGATCAAAGACGTTTTAAGGAAAGACCACGTCAAAAGCACTCGCAACCGACGAGTTTGTATGGAAACGCTAATGAAAGTAGAGGCAAATTGAAAGATGTGGTCCCTGCCTACCCCAATAGGTATGTGGCGTGACTGTATGTATGTATGTTATACATACATACAGGCACGCATCCTTGATGGCCGAGTGGCCTAGTGGTCAGAGTACCTAACTTTTACGCCGCGGGTCCTGGGTTCGAATCCCGGTTGGAGCCTAAAACACACATTGTTAGTTTTCGGGTCTGGCTGTGTTGTGATTGTCTCCGTGTTTCTGACACTGCCTACCTCCATCGCATCAGCGTTTCATCGGGCGAGAGTAGGTGGGGACTAGTGAGTGCCCCTGTTTTTGCGCGTGCACTTGTCGCATTATAAAATCACCTGCGCAGTTGGTAGCTTTCGACAATATTCTGAAGTTGTCGCCGTGGTCGAAATCGGCCAGGAGAACATTATCTTCATATACAGGTGGCATTTTGCCACGAAATTATAAGTGACTAAGCCTGGAGAAACTATGTCGTAAAATCGAATTACACCCTAGACCCTAAATAAAATCAGAGCTGGAGCTTTAACAACGATAAAGGCTGCGAAAAATAAGAAATACCAGCATTCACTAAAGCAGAAGCACACCAAGAATGTTGGTAGACAAGTAATACTGACAAAAACATTTTGTTTATGGAATGGGGTGATTTTTTTTAACTTGATGTTTCTCACTGGTAATTTTTGATGTAATTAATATATTAATATATATTAATCGTCTATAATAATCGCATTTGATAGCTAAATTTTGTTTTAAGTTTTAATTTTTAATATCTCTAGTATTAAAAAAATAGTATGTGTATTCAGGTTTTTTCTTACCATAGGTAGCTAATAGTTGGTACATGATATCCTCATGTGAGTGGTACAACGTGTTCACTAAGACGAGTGATTTATTTTGACAGATGTACGTTGTTTCCATTTAATATATATATACGAGTATAATGATATACCTAAGTCAATTAAATAGTCACTGAAAAAGGATTTTCGTTGTCCGAAAGAACTCAGCACAAAGATACCCAAAAGTCATGGTAACTTAAAACGGTCACTTAAGCGCTATTTTCTCAAAAAATATAATGAAATTCATAATTTTAATTAAATTATTTTATATCTGGGTGTGGAAGAACACTCATTAACCATTAAAATCTATTTCGACCGGTATTTTTTATTTTAATAACCATAAAAATCTGGGAAAAGAACATGCCGACTTCCGAACAATAGCGAAAGCTATCAACTGCGCTGGAGATATTATTATAGTGCAACAAGTATACGCGCTAACACTGAGGCACTCACTCATCCTTACCAACCAGCGCCCGATATAACGCTAATATGTTAAAAGCTTACTTCCGAAGTAGAATGCAGCGTGATATCGCAGAAATTTGCTGTCAAACAAATAACAAAGAACACATTGAACGTTCAATTTAATCCAGATAACCTTTATCAAAAGAGTCGGCGCATCGTTACATTTACTCAATTACGTTTTGTATGGCGATTTTTATTATTGTCACTTTAACAAAAGAGAAAAAGGGAAAATTAATTAATGTGAGTGTCTTTCGGGTGTCCCTAAAATTATTCTAAAGATTCTGTAGAATCTTTTTTTTAGCAACAGAACATTAACAAATGCAAACATATTGTTTTTTCACGACTGAATTGACTAGCAAGCCATCGTGTAACACTGACAATGATAATTGATGTATCTCATGATTCATTACAATGCAAATCGATGAATCAATCCGTTGTAGTTGTTTACTATGTAAAGGTAATGAAATACTGGTTCTCGTAATTGCTAGTATATTTAAATAATTGTGCCGCAATTAAATTCAGTAATTGCAACAGTAATGTAACAGCAAACGCCAAGACAAATATCACATTTCTTGCCTTCTTTGTGTAAGTGTGTGTGTGTGTGTGTGTGTGTTTCACGTGTGAGCACGTCGTATTTTTGCTGAAACTAAAATTATTATATAAAATTAATACGCATACAATTCTATTGCTTTACAAGCATAAATTTCACATTTACATCCCAACCAGACCTGAAAATCAACATTTTTTTTATTTTCATGTCTGGTTGTTTTTGCACTAATACGAGTATAAGTTCTGACTGATATTCGAACTCGTTATAAGCCAGTTACTGTGAACACTAGGCCACGCGGTCATCAGTATCTGCAGCGTAGCTCTACCACATCTCAAATAACAAAATCCAATTTCTAACGTTTGATTTTATTATTTAAAAAGTTTATTTTAAATTAAACATAAAAGAAATGCAATATTACCACCTAACAACATCGTTTCATTAGGACGAATAATGTCATTTGTACTTCTTCAACATGTTTTTATTATATTTTTCGTGCGTTCCTTTTAGAGCATTTTCAGAGTAAACATTTAAAAATAATAGGCAACTATGGAAATTAGTCCACATCTGAAGGGAAAGCTTCGTTTTCTGTCGTAGACAATTAACGGCTTGAAATGATCAATGGTAGACTACTCACTACAACTACTGGTATTATACGTAATGTTTATGAATATTATCATTGACACTCTGTTTAATTGTAATATACTTCAAACAAATTACTGACAACAAATCATTTTCAGTTCTGTTTGCTTGAATTTTGACTCACGCGACCATGCATTAAATGCTAAAAGAATAACAGAATCAATTTAACCCACAATAATACATATTTGCAACTGATTGGCGTCATTGCTCCGGTCCCCTTATCGCTCCGCATGTAGTCGTCGGCTCTAGAACTAAATACGATATCTGTATTTGTTATTAACCGCATAATACAATTATTACCTAAATCCATCCATACTAATATTTTAAATGCGAAAGTGTGTCTGTTTGGCACACTTGCGTGGCTCAACCGCAGAATCGATCTTGTCGAAATTCGACACGAAGATAGCTTGCATTCTGGAGACGAATATAGACGAATATATATTTTATTCTGGAAAATCGAAGAGTTGCCACGGAATTTATAAAAAACCTAAATCCACGCGGATGTAGTCGCGGGCTTTAGCAACATAAATAGAAATCCTGCATTTACGGTATAATCGATACACGATCGGGGATCATTCTGATTATATCTTCTTCTTCTTCTTCAGTCTGTTAATAGTCCACTGCTGGACATAAGCCTCTCTGATGAAGTGAGGATTTGCCATTATCACTTTAGCACTTTATTAAAAAAGACGTCTAGCAAAAAATACAAACTATACAGAATAAAAGATTTACGTATACTAATTATATTAAAAGTAATAACACTGTTTTTTTTAACGAAAACTCTGTACGGGTAAAGAAAACGCTCCGTCCCTTGAGTATCTTAGAGAGTTCAAACCGTAATATAAAATCAAGTTGATCACGTAACTGTTTTAGAATATATTAATTATACTTGTTATTGCATTGCCATTTTGCAAGAATGCATTCCGGATTGCACGACAGTATTCGCTATGTAAAGTTATTTATGTCTATTTATATAAGTTCTATGTAGACCACGTAACACGTTTTTACTTTAGTATCTCGTATGATAGGAATTTTCCATCAGTATTTGTTACACGTAAAATTGAATTGAATATAACCAATAATAAGGTATATTAACGATATGCGTACCGGCATACTTTTAACGTGATTCATTATTATTGACCTACGGTATTATATCTTCTACTTGGGACATTGATATACAATGTATATGAATGCCTTGGGAGGTTAAGGGTTAATATAATAAGTTCTGAAGTATGTTATATAATACACAATACTATATAATTAGTACTAAACTAATTTCTTTTTTATTATAAACTTCGATTAGAATTACAATTACAATAAAGTACATTTTTTCAGTCGTAGTGTATAAGATTATTCATTCATAAAATAAATCGATCCATTTGAACTTCTCGCAGGTCAAGGCTACATTTCGGCTGTCGTCTATATATCTATCTATCTAATAGTCATTATCAGTTTTATGTAATATATATATTTTTAAATAGGAAAACATAATTATGTGCATTTTGCGGAAATATTCAGTATTAGCGAAATACACACTACACTCGAACACATAGGCGCGAGCATAAACGAACACAATCACAATCACACGCACACATGAAGGCACTGACCGACAAAAGGACGAAATTACTGAGCATCGATACACGAGTAATGATAGTGCATTGCATGACAAGACACAAATGTACGAGTATTTAGTTCTCGCGGTGTAGAAATAAATATAAACGTCTTCGAGGAAAGAGAAAATGTTAATGTCAATGAAAAGCATGTGTCATACATGCTTTTCATTGACATTAACATTTTCGAATATATAATTAATTAATTTTGGGACCATTGAGTCTCACAAATCCCACACAATGCCAAAAGACGAAGTGGCAGTGCTCGAAAGAGATGGAAAAACAAACTTGAAGCCTATCTGAGAAATTGTTCCTATCGACCTGCAAGAATGATGGAGAAAATGGGGGAAGGCTTCTGCCCTTCAGTCGGAGATTAGCATATAATAATATATGTGTAAATAGAAAGCGTCTGCTTTAGAATATTAACTTACACACTACAAGCACACCTACTCTTTCAGTTTTACTGTTTAGGTATCTATATCACCTTACTACATCATATATCCTTAAGAAATTTGCTAATGTCAAGATGTTATGTCTTCGTTGCGAGGTAAACGCTATTCCTAATTGCTTTGTTTCAAAATTTATAGGCTAATTTATTATTCAAATGTAGAAAAGCAGCTTGGCAATCTAACGAATGAGTTGATATTATTACAGACCGTAGAAAAGTTTGCCAACAGGTGAATTTATTGGTTTTCATATTTTTCGATCATGCCCGAGCACCGTGGTTAAATTGTTATTTTTACATATGTATGCCTAACAGCAACAACATTTGTATACCAAACAAATGATATTGAAAATCACTTCGTGTAATACAAAAAAATATGTAATGTGGCACTGGAATAAAGTCCCAGAGCTTCATGCCGGTTTTTCTCTAAGAATGTTTATTGTTCGATCCGGTGTAGATTTTTACGTTCATAACCCTAAATTGAATAAATGTATATTGACTTTAACTTTCATACTAATTTATTATTTGTTTTCACTCCACACCATAAATTTTCTACCAATCGCGACAAAGACAATGTTAATACATGCATAAGTATAAGTGTTGCCTCTACGCGGACGTTTGTTACACTGACGCCTCTCAAGAACTTCTAAACAAGTGGATTGTCTTCTCAGTAATTGCATACGTTTCATTTTTGGTTTACGTAAATATGACCATATTTCCTCTTTTCGTTCTCAGCAGTCTCGTCGTTATCGTAGGTCATTCAGAACAAGTTCCGTGTTATTCTCTGTCTTACACGTTCCGTTTGTCCCTGAAAATTTGAAATGCAAATTTCGGTATCATAGTGACTTCCACGAGCGTTGTCTCTGTTCTATGAAGAATTCAACAATTTATGTCCCGTTATGCCATACCGGTTTCTTGTACTACTCTTTTACCCCAATTTCGTTTCAAAGTCGGACTTTGGAATAAACTGCCAATCAACATCCGCACTACTACCAGCAAGGTTTACTTCAAACGCTTGCTTTAAAACCACTACCTTACACTGCGGTAATAGTTTGTAATACCACAAATTTCTTCTGTTTGTTTTAAATTTCTACTTTTGTTTTGGTTACTGCATGCTTTACCTCTGTCTATTTTCTTTGAAATAGGAAACTGGCCACATTTTTGTATGTGTATCTATCTATGTATGCATGTATATATTTATTGTTTGTATATTAATTATTTGTGTATATATGTATGTCTATATATGTATATCTCAAATCTTATACATTGCATAATTATTAGTAATAGTTATTATATTTACCAATATCATAGATTAGTTTCCTTTTTTAAAGTTAAGTAGTTTTTTGTGTAAATAATTTTAATTTGTCATCTACTACTTCTTATCTGCTTGCCTTGATGACTGACAGAGAATGCCTTGTAGCATTAAGTCCGCCTTTTTGTACATATTTTTTATGTGTGTGCAATTAAAGATTAAATAAATACGTAACTAATAAGGTACCCCGTAATCAATAGTTGTAGAATCAATTGAGAATACGTCAATTAATCATAACATAATCGACTCAGAATGATACTAATAATGGGTTACGAAAGCAATGTTCATCAGAACACACTAATGGAAAAAATTGATCAGGCTGATTTCATTTACATTGTGTTGTGGCGACCTAAGAGAATCTACCAGTCCCTACCCTGTCTCATCCCGTGGGTGTCGTAAAAGTCGACTGTTGGAAAATAAAAACCAGGAGATGGGCAGCAACATCTTCCTGGAATATCCGTTTAAATTAACTGCGACCGCAAACCCGCGTGCTTAGGCTGTCAACTATGACAGCGTCACAAAATGTAACAATAACATCAGTATAATGTGAAAATGCCGAACATACGCGGATACGTCAGATATTAAAATATACGTCATAGGCATCTGAGATGTGATTATAAAAAAATTACGGACAATTGACTATCGGACTTGATTGCTCACACAAGCAACCTTTTTTTTTTCAATGAGATTTTTTATGGCAACATTTTCGCTTTTTTACTAAACAAAACGATTGCCTTCTCGACATTTCTACATGCGACGAAACGAAGGGGCGCTATACTGCAATTTTAAGCTAGGATTCTTTAGCATCATACTTAGTGTTTTTTTAAAAAAAAAGTGTAATTTACTTAAATATAAATATGTGGAAATAACCTGGCAACCATCACCTTATTTCCAGGGGTTACTATTATCCTTGTATTTCTATATAATTATTTGTATATATTACAATGCCGTGTGGTAGAGGCTTAAGAGAATCTACCACTCCATCTCATCCCATTGGTGTCGTAAAAGTCACCAGAAGATGGGCAGCAGCATCTTCCTGGAACATCTGAATAAATAAACTGTGGTTGACAACCCGCTTGCCAAGCGTGCAACTATGGCAAAATTCCCCTTTTTTTTATTTAATAAAAGTGACGGAACGAGCAAAACGTTCACCTGATGGTAAGTGCAACGTCTGCCCATAACAAATGCTGTGTCAACCATAACAGTGTGACACCACAATGCGCCCGTCACCCTGAGACATCAGTTCTTAAGTCTCATATGCCCAGTGATTACGCTAGCTCTGAGTGCCCTTCAAACCGAAACACAGTAATGTTTGCACACTACTGCTTCACGGCAGAATAACTGGCCCTGGGGTGGTACCTACCTAGACGGATTCCTGCATAGGAATCCTACCACCAGCAAAATGAGAGCTACACACTTTTGTAGTATTGTATGGGGATGGCCTATGTTCAACAGTGGACTAGTGATAGGCTGAAATGATGATGATGATGATTATAATTATAATTAATCTTTTTAAAAAGTCTTCGTTGAAGAAACGTTTAAGACTCTACTCAAATTACTGCTTGCCCTACACAAAAAACTATTTTGTCTTTAATTAGTCATTGTAGCGGGAACTGAGATAAGACAATAGTGACGTAACAATTTTTGGAGAACATTAAAATAAATTTTTCTTAGTGAATCCGGACAATCAATATTAACATTTATAATGCTTAGTAGAAATGAAATGTACGCAATTTCACGCCGTTTGTGTAGTGGTAGAAGATAATGATCTTTACAAGCATCTAGATATAAGTGGACACAAGGAGTATTTAATTTATAAAAAAAATTGATAAATTTCTGACTTCTGTCTAAAGCTATTTGAGATAGTAGTTCCACAATCAACTGAAAGCCATGAGAGTTCTTTAATATTTTGCTTAAGAACAATGAAAAAAACTTTTTCTTGGTCTGAGTATTTTCTTTAGTCGAATTTTACAACACCTGTGGGATGAAATGGGACAAATACTCTAAACCTCGCGACAGATTTACTTTATCTACATGGTACGATATTTTCTGTTCAGAAAACACCTTCAATTGCTTAAAATTAGAAGGACCAGCATCTTTAAGGTATGAGTGAATGCACAACTAATAGATCCCTGACCATGATATGGTCAATCATGATCCTTGACCACGATATGGTCAGTCGTGATCCCTGACCACGATATGGTCAGTCATAATCCAGCTAGCACCTTACAGACAGTTAACAGCGTTAACATGACACGCACAACGACGCGCGACCGCCATAGGGAGCGGCGCGCAACAGTCGACGTTCACACCGCGTACACACGATTCACCTGCGTTCCAGGGCGGTTCTCACCGCACAGTGTTACTGACATACAAGTCAACAGCCCGACTGGAGGCCCGCAGCCGCCCTCGGGCGGTCATTAGATGACTTAAATTTTATTAAGATATCCGAGATCGCGTAAGCACTCAGCGAACGCAACAAAGACCTAATTTGGAAATAAGTTAACGGTTTATCTATTTATTTATGTTTGAGTTAAACCAAACCTTTCACGCGGGCCAAGGTCCAAGGGCCAAGTTTCACAGTATCCGATGAAACTTTAAAAGCAAAAATAGCTAACAGCAATCACATCACCGAAAATATAAACAACAACAACTAACAGTCTCTTTTTACGATACCCACGTGTTGAGATGGAGAGGTAGTTTATATTACGCCGTGTGGCAAAATTTTGGAACTTTAAATTATATAATTTCCTAACACTTTAAAAACTTGATCTGCCTCGATGATTTTTTTATGTAACCAATAATAACTAATATACAAACAGTCTACCAGATGGAAGTTCTTTCGGCGCATCGACACCTAAACCACATTAATTGAGTCTATCAAACGATAAAAATATATATATTTAAATTAAATATTAATGTACAGATATTTGGACGTTAGATACTTCCGTGGTAAGAGCCCCGAGGCAAACTCGATTACCTTTATTCTGTTAGTGTCATCATATTTCAATTTTGCTTCTCATTTTCCATTAAATGTTACAAATCTTTTTCTTTTTCTTATTAAAATAACAGCAAATAACTACTGAATTAAGAATATACCCAAATTAAAATTTAAAAGCCCTAAAAGATAACATTTCAACAAAATTATATAAATATTATTTAAATAAAGATTCACGCAAAATTGTCTTTAAATATTGATTATGCCTTCGTAGCAGATTTTGACTTAGGATACGACCATAGAAACCGTAACTCTTCGGTAAGATATGTTAATCAACTAAAGTTATCGTTAAATTTAATAATCTAGTTCAATTAGCGATACTAATTTTATATTGTCTTTGCAATCCGACTGCAGATTTTTTTTTTGATAGTGACGAGACGAGCAAAACGTTCACCTGATGGTAAGTGCAACGTCTGCCCTTAACAGATGCTGTGTTACTCAAAATATTTCTGAGTAGCACCAAACTGCGCCTGTCACCTTGAGACATCAGTTCTTAAGTCTCATATGCCCAGTGATTACGCTAGGTCTCAGTGCCCTTCAGACCGAAATACAGTAATGTTTGCATACTACTGCTTCACGGCAGAATAACTGGCCCTGGGCTGGTACCTACTTAGACGGATTCCTGCATAGGAATCCTACCACCAGTGAATCTGATGAACATAGTGCGAATTTTCGTCCCAGTACTACACATAATATTGTATTCTTTAAAAAGACCTCTACGGAAACTACGAGTATTTTGTGTTAACTTTAAAAATTACGCAAAAGAATACCTTTAACGTTAACACTAGCTCATCTTAATCGATGTACCCTATTACGAACTTGCAAACGTTAGTTTTCTCAGATCGCCGACTGGACTATTAATAATTCACGTAGTGTTTTCGCGATATATTGGCGTCATTATTCTGACATCTCGACCCTTCGCTGATCTATCTCGGTTATCGCTCCGCTCGTGGAAATTGAGCACTGATACTGGATCTGAACGCTACACATTCCACTTAACTGCTAATTAGATTTAACGAGCCGAGCCGTATATTTATTAATTCGATTTTACAAGCCGTCATTAACGATTAGATTAATTTTTAGATGGTTTATGCAATGATATGATGAATTGCTTTTAGGTAACAATAAAAAGTAATTTAAGAAAATATTACGAGGCTAACTTTATTAAATGCCGTTTGGATTTTAGCAGTTTATAGAGCCTTTAAATTAAAAAAATACAATGCTACTGTTGTTTATTAAAGCCTCCTGTTTTATTGCCTGAAGTATTCTGCAATCTGCATTGTGATAGCGGTGTAAACAAAAATCAATCAGTTTTTCTTGTCCAGGGGATGTCATAAAAGTCGAAAAAGGGCCAGGAAAATCGCAAGCAAAAGGAAAATAACCATTTCAATTGCGCTAGACCAGAAGTATACAGTGACAATGACAGGTAGCAAGTATAGGTGCAATGTGATGAGCTGAAATGATGATGATGATGTTAGGTACAAAAGTTAATAAATATAAGCGCTAACGATGCTTTTCATTTTTATAAACTGATCTAAAACTTTTTTACTTCCATATTTATATATTATCTAATTCTATGGGAGAGTTTTTAGAACACAAAACGGAGTTCGAATACAATCTTAGACAAGAAACACCCGATGTATAGCCATTTTAATCGACATACCCGCCGTGTGGTGGCGGCTTAAGAGTATCTACCACACCATCTTACCCCGTGGTAATCGTAAAAGTCGACGCAACGAAAATAAAAGCCAGGGTATGGGCCGCATCTTCCTGGAAAATCTGAATAAATAAACTGCCGTTGCCGACCCGCCTGCCAAGCGTGGTAACTATGGCAAAATCACCCCAAAATGAGAGCTACAAACTTTTGTGGCAATCTATGGGGAGGCCTATGTTCAGCAGTGGACTAGTGATAGGCTGAAATGATGATTATGATGATGATGATGACTCTTATATCTTGATTATGATACTTTTGTCCACAAATCTAATTGACTAAAAACAAAAACCAAATATCACTTGAACGATATGAAGAATGATTTACTTAAATTTGTTTGTTCCCACAAGTGCTATTAATAAAAAATCTTGATTTAGAACGATTAACATTCGTTGTTTATCAGCACAGTGGAACAGCTTTTCTAACGACATTTAAAATTACTATCATGTCGTCGAAACTACGACTCAAAAAATCTCTCTAAATTCGACCAAACATAACTTTATTGCATATTTCGTAGATAATTTCGCAGCACCGCTGATAGTATTTTGATCTGAGAGTAGGTCAGTGCCATTGCTTCCCACGAAACGTCTCCACGCCAGTTGATTAGTTAGTTACTGTAATATAAATGTTCCATATCGTTACACTTGTATACAGTTCACAATAACATATAAAGATCCGAAATTGTTACACTTAATTGCGTTACGGCCTAGGTTACAATTTAAGACCATTGGTAATTGACGCAGTCTTTATTCCAAATAATAATTTTCTGAAAAAGTTACAGATTGTTGCAGATTTCCTCTTTAACTTTCGATACTAATTTATTTTGAATACCCTTTTACAAACTGCTACAACCAGAGTATTGCCAACTCGATGTACCAAACATATAATTCAGAAATTCAATTTCGTGCTATTTTTATCTTGAAACTGATATTTAACCTTTGATATTGTAAAGTACTTAAATATATTTTCCAGTAATAATAGAAATATAGTTCTAAGTCGTCCTAGAAAGAGTCTCCTCTTAAACCTCGGAAATGAATCGGACAGGACAGTAATAATTTGAAGGAATCGGGAGAGACCATTTCCCAGCAGTGAAAAAACATAGGTTGATAAAAAAGTATACAGTTATCTTAAATTTTTTTATTCATTGAAAATTAAACGGCATTTGATTTATAAGTCGGTAATTATCAATGTTTAATAAATTGCACGTTCCAAAATACATTAATTAGGCTACATTTGATAGACCGTTAACCAGTGAATAAGAACGATATCTTGTCACTTATCATATTGACTGACAGCTTATAATATAATAGTCATATCAACTTTGCAATACAACACTCAGTTTACAAGAATAGCAATACTGTTGATAAGTTACATGAGGAAATAATATTTATACATTTATTTAGAAAAAAATATTTTTTATCTGTTAGGAAGGATTTAAAAGTTATTTTTCTAATTTGAATTTTTTTTCTTTAGATAGATATTATAACAGCAAAGTTGGTTAAATATAAATTAGATCTGATGTAGCATTTCCTATGTATCCAGGCGTCAGAAGTTATTAGAAATTGCGTTTTGTTGAATAATAATAACATCGCTGTACGAGAAACGTTAACAAAACATGTTCAAAATCTAACATTCGAAGTGATAGACATACATTTTGGAAAACTCGTCATTTTGATTTCATTTTAATGAAGATTTAAACATCTGCTGAAACATTAATTCTACCAGCTTTCGTTCAAATTTATTGTCGGCGGGAGACTTTTATTTACTTCTTACAAAATTTCATACACTCTAGAATATTCAGATAAAACGCTTATATTCATCACTAATGCGAAACTAAACGATTGGCATCCCCACTTACTGAGTCGCGTGTTCTTGTTTCGAATCCCAACCGAAGCGAATATTGGTGTAAGAAGAAGTGTACTTGACGTACAGTAATTTAAAAATACAGTCACTGTATCTATGCAGATCTGAGTCTGTGTCGCTAACTTAATGCGTTGTTTATGCAAAGTACTTAATAGTAGTTATAACTTGTGGTAGGATTCTTATGCAGGTAATCCGTCTAGGTAGGCCCACGGCCAGGGCCAGTTATCCTGCCGTGAAGCAATACTGTGCAGACATTAATGTTTTTCGTTCTGAAGGAGACTGTTATCTAGTACAATTACTGGACTTGTAAGACTTTAGAACTGATGTCTTAGGGGTGTGTATCCACAAAGAAATGTTCTGGGTAACACAGCATTTGCCATAAGGCAGACGTCGCACTTACCATCAGGTGTGTCGAACTTCTCATGTCGTAAGAATTAGTATTTCTATTTTCTTTCACAGAGTGCAGACGACATGGATCGAAGCCAACTCCCTAACATACTATGATATTAAGGCGAACGTTTTCAAATCCCAGCTTTAGACAACATTTGTGCAAATACACAAATTGTAAGTTTTCGGGTCTAGTTGTGTTATGGTTGTGACTGTTGACACGGGGCTCTCTGCCACTGCATCCTAGCATACTTACGATCTTTTTACACGCCCTTTGAATCGGGCGGAGTTGGGTTAGGACGAGGGAGTGCGTTTGTATTAGCGAATATTGATTACCAAATTATATTTCGGAATCGCAGTGTGGTAGCGGCTTAAGAAAATCTACCACGACATATCATCCCGCGGGTGTTGTAAAAGTCGACATAGGAAGAACCAGGTGATGGGTAATAGTATCTTCCTGGAACATCTGAAGAAAAAAACCTCAAAAAAGTGCTACTAACTTGTGGCATCATCTATGGGAGAAGCCTATGTTCAGCAGTGAACTAGTGATAGGCTGAAATGATGGTGATGATAAATCGCAGTAAAGATTTACTGAAGAAGTGAATGAGGACTTCATTTAGGCACTTCTTTAGTAAATAATATTTTAATATCATCATATTCTTATTTTAATTCTGTTAAGCAAAATGATTTGATAATAACACCATTTAACGAAGCAACAAGATTTCCCTAGCTTTTCCCTTAGTCTTACGACGCCGACGGCTTAAGGATGTGGCAAAATTTCTTACGTTTCCATCATATTGCTTTTTGATGTACATAATATACACATACTATGACAACCGCGTGGCCTAATGGTTATAGTAAAAGAATTCTACGCGGCAGGTCCTGGGTTCGAATTCCAATCGAAGCTAACATTTGTGCAACAACACAAAATTGCTGGCTTTCAAGTCTGGTTGAGTAGTAATTGTCCCAGTGTCCCTGTGTCCACTATATACTAGCCTGCCTCCGATCTTATCGCATGATCGTAACCTCGGGCGCGGTTATCGTTATCGGGGTAGGTTGGGACGTATAGAAAATCGGTCAGGAGGACATCATACACTTACTGTAGTCAATCCTGACATACATATGCTATACGAAAATTTCAAAACCCCAGGGCCAGTTATTCTGCCGTGAAGTAGTAGTGTGCAAACATTACTGTGTTTCGGTTTGAAGGGCACTGTGAGCAAGCGTAATCACTGGGTATATGAGACTTAAGAACTGATGTCTCAGGGTGACGGGCGCAGTGTACACTACACTGCGCCCGTGCACACACAGAGGTGTTCTGGGTGACATAACATTTGTTATGGGTAGACGTTGCACTTTACATCAGGTGAACGTTTTGCTCGTTTCGTCACAGTATCCAATAAAAAAAAGCTTTCTTACGGTTGAAATACCACAAATAAATTAATCTTGACACCCGACTCAGATTTTTTAATCCGTGTCTGAACACTTACCACTGCCTTTGACGCAGCGAGTCCTTTGTTCGTATAAAATAGTCCAAGCCTATAGTCCGCCGGCACGTGTTACCTTCTCCCTGTCAGTTACCATTGACATAGCTTTGTTACTTTTGTAGGCCTATCATGTTAACCTACTTCATTAGAAAATTGTCACATATCACGATAAGAAGGAGTATTGTCGCATATCAAATAAATCAACATACATATATCATCAAATTGATAAAAATGTATGCTGTCAGTTTAGATTACCTACCACTAATATCAAAGTACTTTTTCGTTCATAGTCTTTGAGATCGGCTACTTAAACCTAAGAATTTAGATAGGATTGTCATATTAAATTTACAAAACATTAGACGTATACAAAATTAGTTGATAATAATAATAAATTTTATATATATATATTATATTATAAGCAGGAATATGATCGAATGGGGAGTCCATTTCAACATAATTCTCAGCAAATTTGATTAAAAACCTCGGTTACGCTAAGAGTTAAAGTTTTCATTTGGGGAGTGGCAGATTCTCTAACGCTACCACCTCGCTGATCGACTTTACCAATTCAGTAAAAATACCTACCACTGAATAGTATCTTGCTCAATATCTAGGCTCACTTTACAGAGAACGATACTCTCTACTCAGCAAACACCTCAATTGTCATAAATAAATTAGAAAGAGGTGCATCCTTAAGGTATTTGAGAATTATATTACATACACATTTAAAATTTGAAAATTCAACAATAATAGAAACATTTTTAGAGTCGTAAAAACCTAAGGCATGTTACTGATAATAGATTCCTTAAATCAATGTACTGTGCACTTCGCCTGTCACGCACCGCATTGGATTAATACGTGCGAAAGGGCGCTAAAAACCCGTTTATTACCGAAACAATGAGAACATCACCAAATACTCAGTGACAAAAAAATGTTGTTTTGCTGCAGTTCACTTGTGTTATAAGTTATTTTATTAAAACTAGACAATGTTCATTTAATGGTTCCACAAAACACAGTAAAAAAAATATTACTTCAATAAAGTTATCCACAAAGCTAAATGGTGCCTTTAATGGTGGTAGGATTTCTATGCAGGAATCCGTCTAGGTAGGTACCACCCCAGGGCCAGTTAGTCAGTTGCAGTATTGTGCAGTTATTCTGAAGCAGTAGTGTGCAAACATTACTGTGTTTCGGTTTGAAGGGCACTGAGAGATAGCGTAATGACTGGGCATATGAGACTTAAGAACTGATGTCTCAGGGTGACGGGCGCATTGTGGTGTCACACTGTTCTGAGTGACACAGTATTTGTTATGGGCAGACGTTGCACTGACCATCAGGTGAACGTTTTGCTCGTTCCGTCACTTTAATTAAATTAAAAAAAAATGTAGAAGATTCTTTGGTAATGGTGAATCTACCAACATACAAAAAAAATGTAATAAAATAAACTACAACATCTGTTATTTTAACTTAAAAGACATAGTGAAAGGTTAACTTACGATGAAACTGAAATTTACACAAATATCCTAAAACATTAAAAATGTTCATTAATCGTGGCCAAATTTAAAAAAATAGTATAATTTAAATGAAACTAAGTTTACGGATTTTATCGCGTTTAATTTTTACTTTTTTACTATTTATAACCCGACGTTTCGAGTGCTTTACAGCACCCATGGTCACGGGAGGACTGAGGTGACAGATGTCCTGATGTCATAGTTAACCTGGGGTACCTTCAGCTTTTAATTATTATTTTTGGGTCCGATCTACGCAGAAAGAGCTAACTGTGTCTTGAAGTCTTGCAGTGGTATGCTTGGTTTTTGATTTAATTTTATTTATTATTGGATCCCAAGCTGGTGGTAATACCCAACCATCTTCCCTATTGAAATTAGGATGTTTTTTGATTTCAATAGCCTCGCGAATCATCCTTGGTAGGAATCGGTGTTCTTTTGCAAGGATCTGTGGTTTATCAAATCTGATGTAATGGTTGGGATGATCCAGAACATGGTCACAGACTGCAGACTTCCTAGAACGACGATGCTTCACGTCAGCTATGTGTTCTTTTACGCGGGTTTTAATTGATCTTTTTGTTTGGCCTATGTAAGAGAGACCACATTCACAATCTAGCTTGTATACTCCTGCGTCCTGTAGAGGAATGTTACACTTGACAGATGGTTAAAACTGACTTATCTTCTTCGGCGGCTTGAAGAATGTTTTTATGGAAGCCCGCTTCAAGATATAGCCAATCTTGTCCGTGACTCCTCTGACATACGGTAGAACAGCAGGCACACGCTCGACTGTGGCCGGTTTCACTCGGTCACTGAGACGTAGGCGCGGAACCCGAAGCTTGTTGTCGTGCAAAACTTGCTTGACATGTTGAAGCTCGGCGGCCAGGTGTTTCCTGTCACAGATTCCTCGTGCTCTCTGAAACAAGGATTTACCCACGGTAGCTAACTGTGATGGATGATGGTGAGATTCACCGTTTAAATATCTGTTAGTATGGGTCTTTTTTCTACACACAGTGTGACACAAGGTGTTATTAGGATTTCGAATTACTAATACATCTAGAAGTGAAACCGGCCACAGTCGAGCGTGTGCCTGCTGTTCTACCTTATGTCAGAGGAGTCACGGACAAGATTGGCTATATCTTGAAGCGGGCTTCCATAAAAACATTCTTCAAGCCGCCGAAGAAGATTAGTCAGTTTTTACCATCTGTCAAGTGTAACATCCCTCTACAGGACGCAGGAGTATACAAGCTAGATTGTGAATGTGGTCTCTCTTACATAGGCCAAACAAAAAGATCAATTAAAACCCGCGTAAAAGAACACATAGCTGACGTGAAGCATCGTCGTTCTAGGAAGTCTGCAGTCTGTGACCATGTTCTGGATCATCCCAACCATTACATCAGATTTGATAAACCACAGATCCTTGCAAAAGAACACCGATTCCTTCCAAGGATGATTCGCGAGGCTATTGAAATCAAAAAACATCCTAATTTCAATAGGGAAGATTAAAATTAAATCAAAAACCAAGCATACCACTGCAAGACTTCAAGACACAGTTAGCTCTTTCTGCGTAGATCGGACCCAAAAATAATAATTAAAAGCTGAAGGTACCCCAGGTTAACTATGACATCAGGACATCTGTCACCTCAGTCCTCCCGTGACCATGGGTGCTATAAAGCACTCGAAACGTCGAGTTATAAATAGTAAAAAAGTAAAAATTAAACGCGATAAAATCCGTAAACTTAGTTTCATTTAAATGTGTAGTGTTCGCGTAAATAAAAGAAATCAAAATAGTATAATGTTTTTCTTATTTTGCTAATTTCACTTAGATAGTATCAAATGTGTGAAAACTATGCAGGAATACGTCTAGGTAGGTCCCCCCCAGGGCCAGTTATTCTGCCGTGAAGCAGTAGTGTGCAAACATTGCTGTGTTTCGGTTTGAAGGTCACTGAGAGTGATCGTGATCACTGGGCATATGAGACTTAAGAGCTGATGTCTACGGGTGACGAGCGCAGTGTGGTGTCACACAGAGATTTTGTGGGTGACACAGCATTTGTTGTGGGCGGACGTTGCACTTACCATCGGGTGAACGTTTTGCTCGTTCCATCACTTTTATGATAAAAAAAATTTAATAACTTTAGTCTAACGTTTAGTGTATCTGATCATACGTAGGTTTTTTTTATTTTGTTTTTTTTTTTTTTTTTTTTTGTTTTTTTTTTTTTTTTTTTTTTAGGACTGATGGCATGTAGCCGAGGCTTTACAGCTCGCCGATGCATTTTACTGTAGATTTAGTGAAACAATGCAAATCAAAGTCAAATATATAATTATCAAATATCAAAAACTTATTTACCTCATTATAAATTATAGAAAATAATCTATGAGATGTACCTACCTACAACTTATTATTTCTCGTTTGTTTTTTTCAGCCGATGGCATGACCTATTCGTTTGGCGTGTTCTATGCAGAGTTCCTGACCTACTTTGATGAGGGCAAAGGCAAGACCGCTTGGATCGTATCTATCCTCGTCGGGGTTACACTAAGCTCAGGTATGTTCTGAATTTAAAACAATTACAGTTTGCAATTTATTAGTCGCTTTATCAAATATGTTCTCATGGACGATTTTGACCACGTCAACATCTTCCATTTAACAACCTGGGGTTGACATCGACGCAGAAAATATTATATCGCTTTAGCAAGAAAATATAATAATATATATACGGTATTCGAATATTTGATTTTCCGGGATAAAAAGTATCCTATGTCCGTCTACAGGACGTAAGCTATCTCTGTTCTATTTCGTCACGATAGATTCGAAAGAAACGCTAGAAACGCTATATCTATGTGACCAACCTCTAATGGCTTTAAGATTAACATTACATACCACATGGCATCAGGACGTCTAACACCTCTGTACCCCCATAATCAAAGGTGCTGCAAAGCGTAGTAACGTCAGGTTATAAATAGATAAAACCAAGCAGTATTAAATAATATCCTACGGGTACAAACACACGAAAGTCCTCATAAAACATGTTCATTAAAAACATTTTTTATTTTACCGTCTGCATGTTAAGCTGTGATTAATGTGTTTTAATGGTCTTTCCATCAACGTTTAAGTTAAAACGGCTATGATATAAAATTGTTTTTGTAATTTACTTGACAACAATTAGCTAATTTGACTACAATTTATATCTTTATTTCTAAGCTTTATTTGTGTTTGTTTATATTTATAATTTCACCTTACTAAGACGACTTTAATATACTTTTACAGGTCCAATATCCAGTTCATTCGTAAATCGTTGGGGATGTCGCAGAGTAACCATAGCCGGTGCCTTAGTCTCAGCCGCGTGCGTAATCGCTTCGGCATTCGCCAACAATATACTGACGCTTATCTTTACGATTGGGATAGGGACTGGTTTAGGCTTCGGTCTCATCTATCTCCCTGCAATTGTGAGCGTCACTGTATGGTTTGAGCGCTACCGAAGTCTTGCAACGGGTAAGTTTGCACGTTTCTTAAAAATTATATTCCTTATTATCTCCTTTATTGCATTTTTTTTCTAATCTTACTTGTCTATAACTTTTTTCTTTTCAGGTATTGCGGTTTGTGGATCAGGTCTAGGAACATTTTTGTTTGCACCTATCACATCAGGTCTAATTTCAAACTACGGATGGCGTGGAGCTATGGCAATTATTGGAGCTCTTATTCTAAATTGTGTGCCTTTAGGCCTTCTGTTTAGGCCAGTTCCCGAACCACCTAAAACACCAGCTTCAGAACCAATGTTAGTCAAATCGAAAAAATCTCCACTAAAACGCTCCCAGAGCACTGAAAATGTAGTGCGGGCAAATGGAAAAGTTGAAGATAGTGACGTCGCTCGGCTAACACTTTCTCAGCCAGCATTGAATAAACCAAGCGATTTAAGACATCAATCGCACTCACGTCATGGTAGCGGTATAATGCTGCGACCAGATGTGTTATACCAAGGAAGTGTAACCAGTCTTGCCAAATTCAGAGGAACTTCTCCCGAAAGAATGCAATTGAGAGAATCATCAGAAGATCCTGTGCAGAGATGTGGTTGGTTACCGTGTTCAGAGGAATCAAAAGCAGCTTTGTCAGAAATGCTGGACTTGTCACTCTTAGTAGATCCTATATTTATTTTATTTTCTCTGTCGAACTTCTTAACTAGCATAGGTTTTTACATACCATATGTTTACACTGTTCCTATGAGTGAAAAATTAGGGGTGTCTGATCCAGCTTATTTAATATCTATAATCGGTGCGTCTAATCTAGTAGGAAGAATTATCCTTGGATATATTAGTGACAAGCCTTGGGTGAATCGATTGCTGGCTTACAACTTGTGCCTTACGATATCTGGTATAAGTGAGTATAAATTCTTCATATATGCACACATTTGTATTTATCAGCTGTAATTTTAAAGGAATTATTTTATCGTAGGTACGGCACTAGCCATGGCTTGTTGGGAATTTTGGGGTTTAGCTCTATATGCTACAACTTTCGGCTTCACCATTGGTGCTTACGTAGGATTGACTTCAGTGGTGCTGGTTGATCTTCTTGGCATAGAGAAACTTACCAATGCATTTGGTCTTCTACTATTGTTTCAAGGAATCGCTTCACTTATCGGACCACCTTTTGCAGGTACGATATTGACTGAATATGTTACTCATTTTATAAATTTTGGCAATAATAATCATAAATCATGACACAAAAATTTTCAGGTTGGCTCTACGATGAACTGAATTCTTACGCGCCCGGCTTCTATGTAGCTGGCGGCACAATATCGCTGAGTGGTCTTATTCTTTTCTTCATTCCTGTCATCGAAAGACGTAATAATAGAAGAAGATGGAACCAAGAAGCTGTCATGGAACAAATATAGCAGGATCCTATTAGGGGGACTCGACGCGACTGTCCTGTAATCGTGCTCAATAGTCCCTCTACGCCATCATACACAGGATCCACGGAGGATACCTACAGTAACAGGGTATATACAACTACAGTTGTAAGAGATACTAATGAATATTTTTTTAAAGATAGTTTCGATTACGATAATGATAATCATGAAGAAGTCGATGACGAATACTATAAACTTTTTAGCGGAAGTCATAAAAGTCATTCCAAAGATAGTGTAGAGAGTGCCTGTGAAATTTATGAATGTGTAACTGTGAACAGAAAATGAACTGAACTTTTACTCTTTATTCAATTAATAATTTGTCAGTTTAAATTTATAAATACCTGAATAATAAACTGCAACCAATTGGATTTACTTAAATGATAAAGATTATATAGTTATATAATGTGATATATTTAAAACAAAAACTGAAATATGTTAACTATTTATCTAGTCGATATGATTCGTGAAAATACAATCAGTGCCACAAATCTAAGTTAATATTAAAAATGCGTAATAATTGTAATTGAATATCATTTTACCATTTTAAAAAATAATTAACCCCGTGACCTTTCGTATTTCTTAAAAGTTATATCACTCGCTAATAAGCTCTACTTTTACGATATCTTATATCTTTGATATATTTTACTGCTTTATTTAGAGATATATATAACGAAATTACATTTTATTTACATACATACTTTAATTTTGTATAAAGATACAAAATAAGAGTTTATGTTTTATAGAACTCAAAGTTCCAAGCTTTTTGTACAGATCATAAAAGCAATTGTTAGTTTTATTTCGTATATTATATATATGTCTTATAAACGCATGTAGGTAACACAAGACATTACAAACTGAACTGCTTATGATAATTAATAAAACATTTTATAACCGACGCATGTTTTATAGTTACTTTCATTTAATTATCATTTACAAAAATTATTTCCGATAAGTAAAATCTATAGAATATTTTTTTACAATTTTCGAAGGCAATGTTTTAGTATTGTTTATAATATGAAGCAATATTAAAAGTAAACCAGCACATTTGTATGGCTTTTTTAAAACACCTTTAAATACTTGTTAAACTTGTTGTTGGCAAAATTTAATTAAATGTGTTAAATCTTTTTACGAACTTTTTCGGGCCAAATTTTGTAATATATAAATATCGTAATGCAATGTACATATTAAGTAATTCAAGGCAATAACTTACAGAATCCGACAGACATAATTTTTTGTCATAATTGTCTTTGCAATTACGTCGTATAAATAGTAATGTTGATGAATGTTAAAGAAAAGTGTTTAAAAATTGATCAAATAAACATTCGGCTGGTTGTATATACATACAGTTATGCCATTACTTATGTGGTAAAGATTATAATCATTTGCAAATATCTAAAATATTTGTTAGAGCTAGAGCGTACATACAAAAGGAAAACGCAATCAACGTAAAATACCATCACCGTCATTGGCATTTTTAGAAATGGTTTTTTATAAAGTTACTAGTAGGCTTTATGTGGATAAGACTGTATAAATGTAAATATTATTAAAGGAAAATATTTGACGACATAATTCCAACTTTTGTATAGCTAATTGAATATAACAAAATGTTAAGACTTGGTCGTACTTGAACATGTCTATACCTGCATAAATATATTTGATAAGATGGTAGGCGAATAAAAAGCATGGTTTACTTCTTTACTTGCCTTATTATGGACCAAACAGTTATTATCATGTATCTACATAAAGTATGAGATTGGCCTGACAATATCAATACTTGTCAGTTTCAAAGTATTACAACGTACATTACGTATTTGTGCCATATCACAAAATATTAGTATAATTGGGATTAATATTGACTTGAAGCCGAATAAACGATGGGTGTTTTTAATGTTTTTAATCTTACCATAATAGCCATTAATTAGGTTTTACGTTAAAATACAAGATAATGCAGTGACATTTGATATACTCTTGTAAAAGTTCCAAAATCGAAATATAAGTGACCTTAGACATTATGAAATCTTTTGGTGTAACCATAGATAGAAAGATGGATTCAGCATAATAATAAGATAATACTAGTAACGTGCTATTAATAAATAAACTGGATTACAATTCACAATCTTACTATCTAATGTATAAATTTTGGGTTAATAAAATGTTGTTAATTTTTTACTTTATCAGTACACTTTAGAGAGGACTGAATTATTAACTAAACTGACTCATTTTTTTCAACATTCATTGCAATGAAGTCCTTACTAATTTTTCAATCCTGTGTTATATTGCTGATCCTATCCTACCTGAGCTTTTATTGCATGACGGTTATATAGACCGCGGACAGATTAGGTCGAATGAATGCCTATATGAATGTATTTGCACGTACACTTGCTACGCGGCAGATATTATAGTGCCACTACAATATCTTCGGCGCAGTTGATAGCTTCCGACAGTATTCGGAAGTTCACGCCGTGGCCGAAAACCGGTCAGGAGCATATCATCATATTATTGGCTTTATTGGTTACGGATGCGGTTCAGTGAGCACCAAAAGAACTTATCTAATAAGTAGGTTTGGAAATAATTATTTTGTTTATAATTTTTCTAGATACATTTGTTCAACCATCTTTCAAAACTTGTATTGTACAAAATATGATCATTGTATTTTGTAGCAACTTAATTAATGCAATAAATTATTGATTTTCAAACTCTGCACCATTTCATAATTAAAATTTAAATAACATAGGAAAAAATTAAGATTATTTGTGAACAGTATATGGTATTAAAAAACTTAACATTTAGTACAGTGCTGAAGACTAAAATAAATAAAATTCGGTCTGCAATACTTATTATAAAATATATTTTAAATATAAACATTTTTTTATATGTTAACAAGGACTAAGTAGCAAAGAAAAATTTGCTTGTTAAGCAAATCTTTACTTTCTTCAACATGTTTGATAAGTATTTGCACAGAAAGAGTAGTTGTTAGAATTTCTTGGTATGTGACAGACGTATTGTTGTGTTATATTTATACAATAAATAATATTGAAGCGTTGTTCCAGATAATGTTAGGGTTTGCTAAGTTAATTATTTTTTTATAAAATACTTACCTTAATCCTTTATTATACAATGTACCTATAAGAACTAAAGTGTTAGCTATTCCTTATTATGCGTAAAAATAAAAAATAAAGGTTAACTTTAAATTTCAGTACATATTATTTTTATAAAAATGTGCCTTAAATATATAACATTTAACTCTCTTTTTCGTAAAGTTTAACTACTTCATCCTCTTTCTTGTCAATGCCGAACATTTTGGCGCGGAGGAGGTGGTCCACATACAAAAGGGTAACCGTGATGACTGCAGGGGTAGCCTGAAACATAGAATGCTAAGTTAATATTTTTCTATGAAATATTTACAAACATCTTGCTCGGCACTTTGCTATCTAAGCTGTCAGAGTACTTAATTCAGGATTCTAATCACAACAAAACTGTTGTTAACAAATTATTTTTATAATTATTTTTACTGGTATCTGGTACTCCACACTGGACTCTGGACTGAATACCATCGTAGTGTCGTTTAAAGGGCACTGTAAGGTATATGGGCATATGAGACTAAATAACTGATGTAACAGGATGACGAACGGAGTGTGGTGCTATACAGAACTTTTCAATTTAATGTCCTGGATGACACCAGAACTGTTATTGACAGGCCAATTATCATCAGATAAACTATATGTTCTTCTCGTCACTTTTATCCATGTTTTTTTAATTATTATTTTACTTTTAGGTCATAAATATATTAATTAAATATGGTGGTGTGAATTTGCATAAAGCGTCTGAATCAGGCGTCGTGAATAATCACAGTATTAACTTTATTAAATATTTAGTGTTATAATTTACTGATTAACGAATTTACAATGTTTTACATTACATTTGTGACGTTGTTGAAGATTTGAAATAAAATCTCACTGGAATAGCATGGTGGTCTCTTTTTGGGTCCATAGAAATAAGAAAAGATCTTTTTTATTCTTATTAGCATACACCCAAGCTATATAGTAACTGTCGAATATGAATAGGTCTGCTCCATCGGGGAAAGATCACATCATCACAAAATAGTAGTGTATATTAAGGGAACAAGTCTGGTCATAACAGAATACCTGTGTAAATAACAGTATAAAACGACTTCGTTTCGTGAGGTGAGTGACAGGGAACTGAGTACCAATTACTGGCAGTGAGGTGTTTTTTTTAATTTGATAAAAGTGACGGAACGAGCAAAAGTACATCTGATAGTAAGTGCAACGTCCTGCCCATAACAAATGCTATGTCACTCAGAACATTTCTGTGTGATACCACACTGTGCCCTGGGTGACAGAGACATCAGTTCCTAAGTATCATAGGCCCAGTGATTACGCTAGCTCTCAGTGCCTTTCAAACCAAAACATAGAAATGTTTGCACACTACTGCTTCACGGCAGAATAACTGTAGTATAAAAGTCTTTAACTTACCCACTCTATCCATATTGCCCACTGGATAAGACTGACAAAAGGCTCCAGTTGTATCTTGACTTGTAGAAAGTTTACCATGATTATCACCAAGCCTCTTATTAATGTTATAGGCATCCAACAGATAATGCTCGCGTTTGTTACAACGTCTACAATCTAAAGTTTGAAACAATTTTTATATAAAGTACAATATCTGTCATCAAAACAAAAAAATATCATCGCTCTCAAAACTTACATGGGCAAACCGCACTTCTTTCCAAGGAACATTCTTTTCATCGAATTTCCTTTCCATTTGCTGCGTCCAAAAACGCATTGTCATCCTGCAATTGCAAATTTAGTACAAAAACTAAATTCGTGAAACGTTAAACAAAAACACACTCACTTCATAACTCATTCGTAGTTTATACATAATCTATATAGGGAGCATGATTACTGAGTAAACCGCTGAAAGCCTACAGATAGGTCTTGGGTTCGTATCCCAGTCGTAGCCAATATTTGTGCTATGTAGAATGTATTAGATTTTGAGTTAAGATTGAGTCTGATGTGTGTAATAACACTTATGCGATTGAACGAAAGTTCTGCATCCATCATTCGTTTGATCTATCTAATCAACGTTACTTAAGAAACAAGAAGGTGAAAACGAATAGCAGTGTCAGTGTTTGTGCTTATACTTCCAAAACTACAATAGTATCCTAGTCCCAATTGGCATAGAGCTAATCTCATCATCAATTACGTTGAACAGTGTCTATACGAACTGCACAAAGTCGATACGAACTTAATAATCACACATCACATCATTATACAACAGCAGAAAATCAGTTAAGCTTATATACCCTGATATTGAGTTCGCTCGAATAGAGGAATGTTGTAAATTTAAGGAAATTTGATCCATCCAACTTTATGAAAAAACGCTATATTTCGTGTCCGTGAAAAAAATATATGAGGATTCTGATGACCTATATGGTTACATAGACCGATTCAAAGTTAAATTTATTTCTTCGACAGTAATAATTCCAAAACAACCTCTCAAACAATCATTACCTATATATTATAATGGTTTATGTTCAATAGTGCAACGAATGAAGATTTTTAATGAAGACAATATTTCTACTTAAATAAAATTTTCAGGTCTTAATGTATAAGAATTATTTTCCTATTTCACTTCTCTCTTCACACTGCATTCCAAACTCCATCCGCCCCTGTTACTTAAGTTTTCTATCGAACAAGTTTCTATATTGCTGGCCCTGTAGCCACGATACTTGAGACCGTTGAAGCTGTAGAAGCGAAATCGGCCAACAGCACCAAAATTTTTGAATAACAAATATCAGATAAGATATGAGAACGAAAAAATACTTGGACAAGGTTAAGGTAAAAAAAAACCTGGACAAGGTAAGACTAATGACACTTTAATATTTTCTGCGTCGTAGATTTCTTCCGATAATACAAACAGAAACATATGGTGAAGCAGAAACGACGCGAAAGTAGTATCATGGTCTGTCGGCCAGAAAATGGATAGTTTGGAAACAAAATATCCTCATAATAGAACAGGATAATGACGGATATTATCACATATAATAATCTGTTCCGATCGGATTCTTTATTTATTTTCATTTTATTAAATATTAGTGCTATTTTTAATACAGTACCTATTATTAAATTATATATAATATTTTATGTGTATTTATATATATCCCAATAAGACGAGAACTCACATAGAAGTACCCCTTAATAATAGATTTCTATAAAAAAATACTCACATAAAAAATAATGGTTTCACGCTTCGCAAAAGGAATATAGTTATGACGACGTACTTTTCCCATGTCTCTGGTAAAATCATGTTATAAGTACATGTTAAACAAGAAAAATCTTTGACGTAACTGCCGATTCCAAACGAAGGGGAGAGAGAGTAAAGTAACGAAAAGAATAAACATAGACACTGGTACATTACGTAATGCCATTTTCGTATCGGCCAACCTGAAAGAATGATTTGATTATATATGTAAAAAAACGTTTACTTTACGAACCAAAACAAAAATCTTAAAAGGCACTCGCTAAAACTGACTGTATCGTAAAAATATGGAAAATTACTAGAATCTGTGATCAGTGAACTATTTTACGAATAGATTTAACAAACTTTTAAAAATAGTGCACTGAATGAAACTGAAAGAATACTCAAGAATAATAAGAGAATCGTTAATAAAGCGCGTTCAATAAGATAGTAAGTAGGTACGTAGTAAGAATTTATCGTCGACCGGAAGACATCGCATTTAAATACCTAATATATTTTTTTTCTTATTAAAAAAACGAAGCCCACAGTAGGATATCACCTGTATCGTGGGCGCGTTTTACAGACATAAAATTCACATGCACAACACAACCAGACCCGAAAACCACCAATTTTTGTTACTGCACAAATGTTGGCTCCGGCTGGGATTCGAACCCTGGATCGCGCGGTTTATAACAGATATCAACTGTGTTTACTATGTAGAACATGAACTTTTTTTTGGGAAAGAAAAAGTTTATTTTAATTATGGAAGGGGAATAATGATGATGATCACTCTTTGAATTCTATTGATTCAATTAATTTACAGTCCTCGAAATAATTTCTGGATTTTTTCCGAGTCTTCCGAGAGTCTTTCCGCCATAATAATTAATCCCCATTGAAGATGAAGATTTTTTCATTTTTGTTTAATGTTTAACACTTAAGAATACACAAACAGATTATAGAATAAGATACATATATCTACTATATCTATAAATACTAAAAAAATGGAAAGATCGTTTTTTTATTTTATTTGAAACCGCAAAAATATGACGAATGTTTCTGTACTAATAATATACAATCTTCTTACCATTCGCTGTATACTTCGCAACAACGTATCTTTCGATACACACATGTGTGAGACTCTCTACCTCGTACACTCCCAAGAAAGTATCCAAAAAGCCGTAAGTACTGCAATTATGGATGTCAAAAAACCTGAAAAATCTCTTATTGTTCAATATTTCTGTACAAAAGAATTTAAAAATTCGGAATAAACATCTTATATAGTTATTTTTTGTTATCTATCACGATAAGATTAACACAAAAATATAACTAACAATAATAGTATCAAAAAATATTTCAAATTTCATATAAAATAATATATTTTTTTAAAGGCTTATTAACTTATAGTAACCAACAGTAAGACCCACCAATCATATTCCATGAACCTGAAAAAGTAGAAAATGTAGTGATATCCGCGTCTGATATTTAGGACCGTAGTGAAAACTGCCAAATTCCGATATTTAAGATCAAGCCTTAAAGCTGTACACCAAAGATTTAGGTTTAACCAAATTATCAAAAAGAAAGCAATGCGTCCTGAAAATAAAAATATTGAAAAAATTACAAATGTTCGTTTTTTTTTTAATACCAACTTATAAAACAACGAATCTGCATAAACCGGAACGCAACTATTCACCATATCAAATGGCTAAACATTCCTAGTTTTTCTTAAAAAATTGTATTAGTCACCTGTTATAATCCAACCGTTGATCAACGTTGTTTTGGCATCTTTATCAAAAGCCCCGTCCCAAAAACAGTCTTCCGATTCGATCGATTTTCCGTACATTTTTAATTTGTATCTCTTCGCTTTACCTGTTGCTCTATGAAAAGAAACGCTGGCACCCAATGAAGGGTAGCAACGCGCCTGCGTACGACTCACAAGCTTCTAGGAAAATGGAGTTGCCGTCAGCCAGCCATTTAATCCAGTGCGCACTTAAATCTCATGTTGCATCGCCTACTACGACAAATAAAACCAGTTTTTTTACGCTCTGTATGGTTTATCTATTGTTTCCAAATATAAAGTATATTTATTATAAGGAATTGTAATGACTAATTTATACGACGCACAGAGTGGTGTTCATTTGTTTAAAGTAAATAACTCCTAGAAATTACCACACACCAATGAAGGAATTTTATGAGATAAAATAAAATACGTTGTGAAATTAGGTGCATTTTTTTAATTATAACTTCTTGATGAGTACTTAATGTTATAATTACTATAAAAAAAGCGTACCACAATTTATTAAATTCAAGCTGTACATATACAATCAGTCATAAATGATAATGATTTGTACACAGAAGAATACAATATGCTGATTTTTAAACATAAAAGCTTAACTCATAAACATTTAAAAAACCTTACTACTCGTATATACTAGGAATTGCTATAAATTTAAAAAATGTAATCAAAGTAATCCATGGCCACATATTAAATCAATAAGTTTTCTATTTGAAATATAAAAAAATTAAAAAAAAACTTGTAAATAGAGATTAATAAGTTTTTTTCAGTTTTTTTTTTAGAATTCGAATTCTATTAGAAAAAACAACGAGTACTTTCCCATGTATCGCATAAAATGTAAAGGAAATGACATAATTAAATGATAAAGGCACCAAACCGAACCAGTAGATAAAAGTAAGAAAATAAAAACTTCATTTATTCGAAAAAGAAGAATTAAATCAAATAACTTATGAACAATCTTATTTACACGTTCACTTTGATCAGTAGAAAAGATCAGTCACGATTTTTAATAAGATCCTTTGTAGATCGTACAAATAATACACGAAATTTCCTTAATTCTAATTTATTGTGTTTCTTTATCCACATACTATAGTAGTTTTCATAGCCACATGCCTAATGCAGACTTCGGTTCATGTTCCTCTTAAATTATACTTGTTGTAACTTGCAGATGTAGTCGAGTTATCTGTGATTATAAAGGAACGCCTCCATTGCCTGCTTCAATTGCTGAATTCCCTTAAAGTTTTTTTTCTTTCTGCGGTAAGTATTAGGCTCTAATATACCGCTGTGCCCGGTCTGGTCGAAGAAGGCCATAATGCTTGCGCATGCGCCCTAGCAATGCAGCCCGTAATCTCTCGTCCCCAGTCAAATAACATAATACTGGTACACTAGTTGCAGCCTGTAAGAGAATTTTCTTTTATACCGACAATTTTTATTATTCTCTCTAAGAATATTAAACTCACACAGAATCTTTTGGTACCACCACCACCATTACAGCCTACCATTAGTCCACTGCTGAACATAGGCCTCCCCCATAGAGTGCAACAAAAATTTGTAGCTTTCATTTTGGGGGGATTTTGCCATAGTTGCCACGCTTGGCAGGCGGGTTGGCAACCGCAGTTTATTTATTATGATGTTCCAGGAAGATGCTGCTGCCCATCTTCTGCTTTTAATTTTCCCTCTGTCGACTTTTACGACACCCACGGGACGAGATGGGGTGGTAGATTCTCTTAAGCCGCCACCACATGGCGGAATCGTTTGGTAATTGTAAGCAAAACTGTGGTTTTTTTTTTAACCTAAAACTGTAATTAATTACGTAACTGGGTTACGTAAATACTGCATTGAAACGTGATAATAAACAATAATTTTATATTACATTATTTGTAAAGTTTTGTTAAGCGACGTAAAACGCATTTTATTTAATAACGGAAAGAAAGTTAATTTGCTAAGATCCGCATACAAATTAATAAATTAACAAAATATATAACATAATAAGGAAATTAACTTTCTTTCCTTCATTATAATGGATTTCCGCAAAGTAAAGCCTGATTCTATTAGCATTTCATTTAAGCAGATCAGGTACCAGAAAAAGTCGCCGGACCTCTAGAAACATGTTAGAACGAAAATAAACAGAACAGCTTCTAAGGTGGTACAGCAAATATTTTTAATGAATTTGGAACATATATTATATATATATAAGCCAAATCTCACACTAGTTCGTGCGCGCAGTATCTTAAAAAGGGGTACGAAGTTTTCTCTTCATGTATTTATATATAGATATACGAAAAATTTTAATTTTTTATAAAATGTATCTAGCCACCATTACCTGGACCTAACGCCTTTAGTCATTTTCTCTCAGTCAACTCAAGGAGTAGTGATTTTGATAAGGTATAGCAATAAAAGGGCTATGTATGGGGGAAGCCTATGTTCAACAGTGGACTATGATAGGCTGAAATGATGATGATGATGATGATAGCAATGAAACAAGAGAAAAAAACATTAGTGCTACATAAATAAGTATAATGTAAATATACCAATTATATATATTCACTGTGTACTGAAGTTGACAAACTTGATACACCTGCACAACCTTAGGTATGCTTAGCCTTACAAGACCTTCGTTGACATTACACTACCACAATATTTGAAAACTCACCTCGGAAGCGATTGGTGCTAATAGGGAGAGCGTAGGCGGTATGTGTGGTCTATAGCCATAGATGAGAAGCGGCACCCACTGCCAACCCGCCAGTACTCCGGCAGGAATCCATAGCGCCAATGTTGCAATGCAAACAACGTGGATACTCTGTTGAATAATCGAATTTAACATGAACGTATTATTATTATTATAGAAAGTAAACTCATTATGTATACACAATATGAGCAAGCTTATTTGTTCATTTTGTGCTAATTATAGAACGAGCGTATTATATTATGTTTCGCTTGAGTACTCATCGAACATCTACTGTGTTATTTAACATATTTGATAGGTAAAATTGGATAACTTTTTTTACAGAAGAAAGTGACGAGACGAGTTAAACGTTCACCTGATAGTGCAACGTCTGCCAATAACAATTTCAGTGTTACCCAGAACGATTCTGCGTGGCACCATACTGCGCTCGCCTCCCTTAGACGACAGCTCTTAAGTCGCATATGCCCAGTAATTACACCCGCTCTGAGCTAACTCAGAGCTACTGATAGTTAGTATTCGAACCCTCCTGGGACGTAGAAATCTGGTAATCTGCCACTAGGCCACGAGGTCGTCGTCGGTGGCTCTATTGACAAACTGCCATGTGGTGGCGGCAGAAGAAAATCTGCCACCTCATCTCCCCATGGGTATCGTTACGACACCACTAAGGGAAACGCTTGGAAAATCAATCCAACGACTGGCGGAATAACCATAACGAAAAATGGGGATCTTCAAATACACAGACCAAGCAGCGTCTAATGCGCGAGGAGTCTGCGATCGCCAATCCGTAGGCGATGGCCGAGACAAGGTCTTCGCGATTCATGTATATCCTTCCTTCTTAGCAAGAGAATGATATGCCTGGTAATGGAATGTTAACAGGCTGATGATATTCATAAACAAATTAAAATGAAGGAGTCCTGCAAAATTAACCGACATCTTACGGGTGTAATAATCCTCGCCAACATTTACTCACGCAGTTTCAAACACAGGGATAGTCGAAATAAACCAGAAAACCAATTATTTATTCGTCTCAGAAGTACCAGTAGTATTCAAACGAAATCTGAACTGAACCTGAGGCCATATAGGATTTACAGTCCACCTTGTATGGAAATAGATTCAACAACGACGTTACTACTGTTTCTAATATGGACATTATTTCGTGTTATATAATGATCTTTTAATATTTCTCGAAGTATTATGATTGAATTATATTGATCCTTAAAAATTTCAATATTTTTTACATAAAATAAACTTCATCGAAGTATTAAAGTAATGCACGACCTTTATACTTTGAAAAGGTAGTTTATATGTTAACATAATAAAAATTGATAATGATGTCCTCTAGCCCGAAGTATGTAGTGTCATAGACACGAGGACAATCACATGACTACCAGATCTGAAAACCAACAATTTGTGTTGTTGCTCAAATGTTGCTGTTTGGATAAAATAAAGACCACGCCCAAAAATAGAGTTGAGTACCGTATACAGTTACTTATCTTTTAATAAAATAATCGTGTAAAAACCGACTAATAAAAGTAAACCTAGCTTATAAAGTCCGTGGAATTGAACATTTCTTATATTTATTAAAAAACAAATAAAGAAAAATAATAAAAACAGTAATAAATATTTCATAAATAATTGTAACGTGTTATTCTATCTGAAAAACTAGGATGGCTATAAATAGTGTCTCTTGTGTCATATAGTGGTCAAACATACCAAAGGATACTATATTATACTATACTATATTATTGGTCATACCATTTAACTGAATATTCAGGTTAAAATATCTTTTTGGATTTTGTTAAAGTAACTATAATGTATCTTGAAGTCAGACATAGCTTTATCCCCTAAGTATAGAATAATCATAGTTAAAAAATAACCTTAGTCAGTCGTTTTTCTTCTCTCAATTGCTCATTTCTGTAATAAATGCGCTCCAGTCGCACGGCTTTACCCATGAAATGGAATCTACAGAAATAAAAGTACGTACTTTAAATTAGTCTTCACTTAAAAATGAAGTCGCTGAGATATTATTGTCAATTAATATAACCACTCACATTGCTATTAATGGAACCAATCCACAAACAATGACATATGGCACGCTGAAACCAAGTTGTTTAGCGCCTGATGCTAACGAAGGCCATAGAAAAGAACACGTCGTACCAGTTGAATCACACGAATATACTCCATACCCAAATAAAGGAGGCGTCGCAAATATCACAGAGTTTATCCAACAGACACCAACGACGATCCAGTAAAATCTGAAGTATAAAGTTTTTTCTGAAATAATAAAGATCATGAATCAACCTATAAAGTTTTTTCTCAAATAAAAAAGAAAACCAGTAGGAAAAACCGCTATATCAAATGTATTCTAACCTCGTCTGTGGCGTCTAGCTAACAAATATCTCTCTAATACCAACGCAAACAACGCGGTGATTTGAAAGACACCGAAAAACTGGTTTAAAAATCCGAAGAGCTGACAGCACGCTGTGCCAAATATCCATCTGAAAATGTTTTTAAAAACCATAAGGTCTGATAAAAGCATAAGATTGCTATGCATTCTTTAACGATAATTGATGTTCAGGCATACAAGTAAAGTAACAGCATATATATGTCCCAATGCTAAACAACGGCCTCCTCTCATTTCTGAACCAGAAAGAGTAAATCGGCACTTTTAAAGGTACCGGCACTAAGGTTCGAAGTCAGGTCACTCACGCACTATGAAATTCAAGGCAAACGACCGGCCCCTGAGCTACCACAGTTCTAAGCATACAAGCACTCGTGTTTATTTCATAATCTGAAGTTTAGTTATTTACTTTAGTGTGTGATTAAAAAGAATTTGTGGATAATATTAGTTTTCATAGATTTTAATCAATAGCGAAAAAAACTGTTTATTTATTTAATTATTATTTTTAGAAAAACCACTATCAAAAACTTTTTTCTATTACTCCTATAGTAAGAAAATATTGCATAATAACCAAAATATGGCACAAGTCAAAAAAATCGGGCAATGAACATAAAAACAGATATTTATTGGATAAATTATTAAAAATCTGTCGCAAATACTGTAATAAAAATGCTCCGAAATAAGTATCTAAAATTATTAAAAATTATTTATATATCTAAAATGGTTTTAACGTTACGGTAAAGCTGAAACTGAGCGTCGTGGATTCGGTTCGGATTCCACTGTTGTCGCGAATTATCTAGTGTTACTAGAGTTTAAGGTTAGATAGAATGATTATAATGGTTTGCAAGTATTCCAGTAAATTAATTCTTTAAAATTATATTTAATAAACTTTTAAAAATAATTTCAACAACAAAATGGACGTACCTTTTAGCTATAGCGGACGATCCCGAAAATGGGAAACTGAGAATATTTCTGCCAAGTGATGCCGAACAAAGGTTGAGAACAAGTACATGACTCTTTGAAATAAGCAGGTGACTGTGGATGAATGTGGCAAAAAGCCAGCCGTTGAGAAGCACCCCAAATACACCTGGTATGAATAAAAATTAATTGACACTAATTTACTACTGTTTAATGTTAACGATACAGCTACAAATTACTTTGATTTTGATTAAAATAGTGGGCATCTGAACCTCACTGTGGCCATCATTAACTAAACGTAGACTTACCAAAGACAACAAGACACGCGCCCAATAACGTTTTGTAGGAACTATCAAAGTAGTACCATGGACACGTATCTTCATGATATTCGAACAGTGTTTGCATTCTCCAGGATAGATGAGATTGATTAAACACTCGTTGTAGGCACCAAATTAAAGCAAATCGTTTTCTTTAGCTAGTTGGTGAATTGACTTAATATTTAGCCATTTACATGAACGTCCACGTAGGCCCAGTTTTCACATAGACTGGTCAGATGGTCGAACTAGAGCAGGCGCATACCTAACAAAAGAATAGGATCGTGTTACCTGTCCTGAGTCCACTTTGTGTGCGACATCGGGGGCGTGAACGTCCTGCTTGAAGTAGCAGTAAATTGCAAACCGCGGCCTATGTTACTATTAAGAGTATTAAATATATCTAAAAATAACAACAACAAGGAATAATCTGTACGGTTTATTGATTTATATCAATACTCATTAGAAAATACTACACTGATATTTGACTACTCTACAGTGACAGTTTTCATTGCGTTCACTGTTCCGCCACATTACCCTGTCACATTACGCACACTGTTAGCGTATATTTTATACACCTTAATAATAAAGTAACTAATAGCGGACTTAATGCTTATCAGCATTCTTTGTCAGTAAAATGTAGTAGCAGGTGCATTGTCTACATTTGTAAGGACAAAATTATAAATACTTAAAAGAAAAAAAGAAAAAATAAAACATATATAAATGATCAATCAATACATATAAATAAACTTAAATAAATACATAAACTAATAATAATGAAAATCTCACATATCTTATACTATTTCCACGTAGCGTAGCTAGCTTTCAGCGACCACAATTTCCTATTCCAAAGACATTCTATTCCAGGTTTCTTTCGCAACAAATAATAAATAATTGGTTTAAGTTCTTAGTATTTCATATACACTAAGAACTTAAACTCTTTTAAACTCATCAATACTACTAATATTACAAAAAATATAATACATATAAAAATATAATAAATATAAATACATCTGTCATCTGTCTGCACAACAAATATAACCTAATATTAACAAGAGTGTTAAATATAAATGAAATATTTGAAAATAAATACAATTACCATTGCATAGATAATGCCTAAGGTTGACATATTTTTTTTTTAACAATTAGAGCATTTGCTTAAATACTTGAATCAATTTAAATAAACTTGTGAAAGAAAAATTTTAATTATTCTTTCATTGTACTTTAATATTTACTAGAATAATAATAACACAACACTAAAAACGTTTATACCCCATTATACCCGTACAAATACATCTTATTAACAACAAGTAATAACTGCCTATTCCTGCTTATTGCCTAATAATCACCATATTATTCGACAAAAAAACCTTGAGTACAATTTTTTAATTGTTGTAGAAATTGTGCCAAAAATGTTACAATTCATTACATATGTACATTTAAACAGATTTTTTTAGGAGAAAATGAAGAGATGAGCAAAACGTTCACCGGATAATAAATGCAACGTCTGCTTAAAAGAAATGCTGTGTCACCCAGAAAAGTTCAGAGTGGCACCACACTGCGCCCGTCACCCTGAAACATAAAGTCTCATATACCCAGTTAGACTACCTCTGAGTGCCCTTCAAACCGAAATACAGTTATGTTGGCTCACTACTGCTTCGCGGCAGAATAACTGGCCCTGGGGTGGATACCTAGACGGATTCCTATAACCACCAGTAAAAAAAACAGATGTCTGTACCTCCAGGGTTGCTTAAAGACCTCAACATATATATTCTATAGATACTACGTACTACGTGATAATATTTTTTTATGAATGTCTTCATTTTTTTTTGAAGACAGTGACGAGATGAGCAAATAGTTCACCTGATGGTAATTGCAACGTCTGCCCACAGCAAATGCTGCGTCATCCAGATAATTGCTGTATGGCACTACACTGCGCTCGTCACCCTGAGACATCAGTTCTTAAGTCTCATACACCCAGTAATTATGTATATTCTGCCCGATTTCGACCACCACGAAATATTTTAACTGCGCATAATGTAGTACCGTAAATGTCAGTTTCATCACCAAAACAATCTCTCGTCCTAATCAAATCTATCTATCATCATCTATCAATCGTCGAAAGAAATTCTAAATAGTAATTTTTTTTTAATTTAATTTTTTTAATTTATTAAAAAATGAAGCCACACAGTAGGATTTTCTCCTGTATCGTGGGTGCGATTTACAAACATATATTTCAGCATGCACAACACAACCAGACCCGAAAAGCAACAATTTATGATTTTGCACAAATGTTGCCTCCGGCTGGGAATCGAACCCAGGACCGGTGGCGCAGAAGTCAGGTACGCTAACCACTACGCCACGCGGTCGACAAGGTAAAAATAAGGAGTAAGATTCGGATGCAGTGTCAGAGACTTAGGACAGTGACCCACCAAATTATTTGTATTGCACATACTCGTATATTGGGATTCAAACACATGACACACAATGGGTACGTAAGTATATCAAAATTTTCATGAATCGTGAATCTACATTCTCATAGGTATCAGTTACAGCTAGTGGATAAATATAAAATTAATGTACATATATCATCTTCGAAACAATGGTATCTTTCAATACATATTACAATTCACATAAGTATATTTTCGTTTGACTTTTTAACCTCAACATTCTATGACTAATATACTACCGGCGACATAACTCTGGTTTAAAAATAACTATCATCTCCATACATAACATACCCATATGTCACAGCATCGTTTTTTTTTTGGCACGGCGGGCTTAGGTAATCTCTATACTCGCCAGACATGAGACGAAAGCGTTGATCAAAGTGGTTCGTAAATTACCTGATAAAACAGTATTGGCTTGGCAACGCCTATGTGGAACACGTCAGGTGCGCTCATCACTTGCTTCCCGCAGCCGGCGCACGTCTATTGGGCAGAGTTAATTACGGAATAGATCGCGTATACTTTTGGCCATGTAAATCCAATCACTACCTAACCGATATTATCAAACCCGCTGATGTGTATATTAACGTTGAGTGCGCGGTGCAGTACTGGCTCCGAACGTGTTGCGAGAGGATGTTGTCGATGGAACAATTGTCACAAATAGTCCAACGTCATCTCGGACTGATTAATAACGCGAATGAGTTACAGTATACACCGAAATGGAGTATCATGGAATCGCCACTGGGTGGTCGTGGTCTCTTCGCAACAGAAGACATCTCATCCGGCGAAGTGTTGTTTGTTGACCATCCTCTTCTTTGTGGCCCACGATCCGGAACTAACATTCAACGTGGATGCACGGTTTGCTGCAAATTAAATACTAACAAGTTTATCAAGTGCCATAAATGTTCGCTGTTGCTATGTTCGGAGTCGTGTCAAAACAGCAACGTTCATTACGATGACTGTAGAATCATTTCCGGTTGGCGTAATAAAGTGCCTATTGAGGAAGTCGACGACAAACTATTTTCGCGTGCGTTAACAGCGATAAGAGCACTATTACTAAATGAAGATCAAAAGCAATTTATGATGTCCCTCCTAGCGCACATGCTACCACAACACGGTACGGAAATTAAAGATTTACAACAATACTTTGAGATACCAACACGAGACGAACAGCTTATGATTTTAGCCTCTTGCGTATTAGATGCAAATGCATTTCAAATAGCCACTCCCTACGGGAGAAATGAAATGGGTAAAAGAGGCCTTTACCCAGTATCCTCTTTGATGAATAATAACTGCGTACCTAATACCAGATATAACTACAATAGTGACTTACAAATGATTGTTAAAACAGTTAAGCCAATACGGGCCGGATCTGAAATATTTACGTGTTACACTGGATTATTATGGGGAACACCAGCTCGTCGGGTTCATCTGTATAAAACAAAACACTTTTTCTGCAAATGTGAACGTTGTGCGGACCCAACTGAACGTGGAACGCTCTTAGCAGCTCTTAAATGTTTCTATGCAGAATGTCCTGGTTCTCTTCTGCCTATAGAACCTTTAAAATCTTCAACATCATGGCGTTGCTTGGAGTGCGGTTTAAGAGTGCCATGTGATAATATTTGTACTTTACAAAGTGCTTTAGGAAGTCTTATGGGGTCGTTAGATTTTGGAAATGTCGACGAACTAGAAAACTTTCTTCTTTCGCGTGTCACAAAATACATTCCGAAGACAAATCAAATTGTGGTGGACTTGCAATCTCGACTTATTTGGGAACTGGGAGAAGCGCATGGTCTTCGTTGGCATGGTAAGACGTACATATTATTTAGTTATTTGTTTTTTACCATTGTCCGATACGTTTTACTTGCAATAATTGACTATTTTGTCGACGGGAAAACGTAATACAGGATTTTTTATTGCATAAAGTGATGAAACGAGCAAAACGTTTACCTGATGGTAAGTGCAACGTCTGCCCAAAACAAATGCTGTGCCACCCAGAAAATTTCTGTGTAACACTACACTGTGCCCATCACCCTGAGACGTAGGTTCATAAGTCTCATATGCCCAGTGATTACGCTAGCTCACAGTGCCCTTCAAACCGAAACACAGTAATGTTTGCACACTACTGCTTCACGGTAGAATAACTGGCCCTGGGGTGGTACCTACCTAGACGGACTCCTGCATAGGAATCCTACCACCAGTGAGTCTTTTAAATAAATAGTTATTATAAGATACGGATGGTATAAAAATATCCTTTGTAACATTATATACTTTAAAAGAAGTTATAAGTCCTAATTTGCAAATTACATTTTTAAAAAGGCATCCGTCTTATGTGAGACATAGTTAAAAGCTAAATACAAGATCAAATAAATACGCATTGCTTACGGAATCGTTGTATTCTGTTTAAGCAGTCTTACGTTTAGAAGAATACTATTATGGAATTACAGATACAAAAAACCATAATATTGTAGCTTAGCTATATAGCATATTTCATTTAAATTCTACTCCCATCTTTTTAATTTCATAATAAGTGTAATGAGAAAACCCTTTAAAGATTTTTTCCATTTATCAATAATTCCATTAATTATTACTCAACTCTGAAAAAAATGTTTTCAATATTAATTCATAATTCATTTTTAAATTTGTAAAAATTAAACTTGTGACTTATCTTTACTATATCTATACTTGTTTTAATTGTTTGTAGTAACAAAACGAGCAAAACGTTAACCTGATGATAAGTGCAACGACTGCCCATAACAAACGCTGTGTCACCTAGAACATTTCTGTGTGACACTACACTCGCCTTAAACCTGAGACATCAATTCCTAGATGAATTCACCAGTAAAAACTACTACTTTGCATATAAAATATATACGTTATTATAAATAACTAACTTTAATAGTAATTAAAATTAGTAACAGGTCAAGAGAAGTTTTTAATGCTATTACTTAATTTTAAACCTTCATTCGCAATTCGAAACAAAAATATGTTCTTTTGTAAACACAGCGTAAAACGCATTTTTCAATATATACACGTTTGCTTCTGATTTTTATTAAGATGCTAAAAACACTAAACAACATTGTGACTATAATAGTGGGAAAGCTAATTGCACAAAATATTAATAGTATTAATTCATGTCACGCCTCTGCGATCCAACGCTATATCTTCTATATACTCGTATTAATACGTGAAGAGAAAACTTTTTACCCCTTTTTAAGCATATTGCGCGCACAAAGGAATGTGAGATTTGGCAACAAAAAAACATTCATTATTATTTATGTTAATACTGACAATGTCAATCACGTAATAGTATGTGGGCGAACAGTAACATTTTAGTTCATTCGTCTGCGCAGGAGCCAGGCCCTTGCCTTAATTTTCATTACACGCGAGGTTTTAATCCCCGGTACTGGTTTAAGTGTTGAGTTACGAAATACTCGGCAAGGAAGTAAACACCGTGAGGCCCAAACACCAGCATGACTCAAAACCAACCATAATATTATATTATAAACCAACATAAATTTATTTGACATACGACGTCTCTTCCCAACTTTAATAGGAGAAGAGCGGCTCATGGGAGTCAGCGGGCAAATGGCGGTTCGGGTGAATACTTTAACTACAAAACTACACATCCGTGAGTTGCGTAAACACTCTTACCGACCCGCTCTGTACCCCCCGCCACTGTTACGAACGACTCGCGCCATCATTCACCGCCTATATTGGAGTGATATTGAGTTTTGTTTTTGAACATCACTGATGTAAATTTTCGTCGAAATAAAATAAACGGTAAGTGTCCAGTTTTATAATGTACCTAAATAGTACTTTTATGTATATTTAATCTAACATTCAAAGTAACTTATATGGTGACAGTAATTTCTATTTGTTTTAATTTTTTACTTTTTCTCATTAGTGTAGATGCAAGTAATCAGAGTGAAGTGACCTCATTGCAAGTGTTCACAATTACCCGCAAAACAATTTGCCTTTATTACCTAAATGAATTATTACTGATATGTTTTGTAGATGCCGAAAGTACGGGTCAGAATTACCGAAAAGGCTTTCGATAGTCTGAAAAAAGCTGGACCGCTTTTTTACAACTACTTTACTTTATTAAACAAGAAGAATATTCCAAAACTTTAGGCATTCTATTCTCAAGTCTACAAAAAAGATACAAAAAAATCTAATTTTGGACCGCGTCTTGGGTGACATATCTCCTGTAGTAGAGGACGAAATTGCAAATTTTCTAAAACAGATCACATAGGAAAAGTGGCATTCGAATTTGCTGACAGCTTAAATTTAAAGTACAACTTCAACAAATCTTCTAGAATGGCTGGGAGTGATTGGCAGAATGCATTTGATTAGAAATAATATTTCTGTTAGTACAAATATGTATGTTGTAAAAATGCACACTACTGCTTCACGGTAGAATAACTGGCCCTGGGGTGGTACCTACCTAGACGGACTCCTGCATAGGAATCCTACCACCAGTGAGTCTTGAAATTAAATTTAAAGTACAACTTCAACAAATCTTCTAGAATGGCTGGGAGTGATTGGCAGAATGCATTTGATTAGAAATAATATTTCTGTTAGGAAGCCAGAAGCAAGAAGCATGAATAGAATCACATCATTTAATAAAACAGAACTTACTGGTGGTGAGATTCCTATGCAGAAATCCGTCTAGGTAGGTACCGCCCGAGAGCCAATTACTCTGCCGTGAAGCAGTAGTGAGAAAACATTACGGTGTTTCGGTTTGAAGGGCACTGAGAGCTAGGCTAGCACTGGGCATATGAGACTTAAGAACTGATGTCTCTACGTAACGAATTCAATGTGGTGCCACACAGAAATGTTCTAAGTGACTAAGCGTTTGTTGGCCGAGGAAAGAAGACTAAAGTGCAGAATGAGAGTCCCAAAAGAGCTAAGAGACAAATACTGCAGGAATCAAACGATACTTCTGAGTCAGACGTAAATACAGTTAAGTTATACCAGGGTGATGATGTAGAAATACAGAGCTGACACTCATGTGGAGTGCACTGGGTGGAACAAAGTTTAGGTCTGCGATATGTGTTAAAATTTATTTGACTCTTATTACGCACAGGTTGGCCACCATTACCCTCACCTCGGCGCAAAGGTGGTCAAATCTGTTTTTTATTTCAAACCACCGACGTGACTAAAACAGATATCAATAGATAGCTAAATCAGTATATTATGTTATAAGGCAATTTTTTGCAATAAAGATTTTATTTTTAAAGAAACGTTTATTTGGATTCTCGCTTGATTGATTCCCATTACCCATTTTAACCCTACCCTTTCAAAATCGAGAGGAGGTATAAGTTGTTCTGTCCGCCTGAGCATAGCAGTGGGTAAATTAGGTAGGAATAAGTAGGTACGAGTAGTAGGTAATATAATATATAATGTCTGAAAAAATTATATTGCAATTATTTGCATGCTATTAAAATAAAAATAGCTTTAAGGTTTAGGCTTCGTGATATTTCTTTGCAATGAACATATTTGTTACTTATTACCTTATTTCATAGGAAACGAAGAATTATATTATTTGAATTTAAATTAGGACTTAAGGTGATACACTCCTCGTATATTTAGCGTCATCTTGTTGATGCAAGAAATATTTTAAACGAAACATTAAATATTCATAGAATTAATACTCCGGACTGTTGTCAAATCTGCATCATTATTAAATATCATGGTAAAGACAACATTTACACACAAACATATTTGTTTAATTCGTATAAAGTGTCATAACTATTACAACGCAACCATAGATTTAAATTTTAAAGAGATTTTATTTTATTAATAATTATTTATCTTTTTAGCTCAATGTTTCGCAGGATAGTATCCACATTGTCCTTCCCATAGACTCCCAGAGAAAAATTCTCATAGTGACTACTGCAAAAGCGTTGCCATTAAGCAATGTAATCAAAGATAATGCTGAAATTAATTTTTATGTCGTCTTTAGGCCACCCTCGGGTATCGTAGAAATTACATATGCCGCCACCACGTTATTACTTAAAAATGTACAGTCAAAATGCATTGCTTTTTATTTTTGATAACCAATAAAAAAAATATCATAATTAAATTTGACATAATAAAAACTTTATTTGGTTAAAATTATTCATTATATTTTATAAGAATTGCCTACTTTAAAGAGCTTTAGAATAGTAATAAAATGGTAAGCAAACAATTACTGTAGACAATAAATGTAAAACAATATATTATTACAGCAATTTATTTGTAGTTTGTAGGACGTTTAACGTGCAGCGTATTTATTTTAAACCTAGTAAGCCTATAAACGTCTCACTGCTGAACACAGACCTCTTCTTATTTTGAAAGCGCTTTGGAGCTGAGAAGAGTCCGCCACGTTGCTGCGGATTGGCGGACTTCTCATATCGAAATATTTTTATTGCTCTGACTTGCAGGTTTCCTCACAATGTTTTCCTTCACCGCTGAGCAAGTGGCAAAGCAGCATTAAAATTGCAGAACAATTTTACAAAATTGTCTAAAATCGAACTCCGGTTACTCGCGTACCACGAAATTTTAGGCGAGCACCCGGCCCCTGTGCTGTCACGGCACTTAAATCCTTTAGTCATCGATATTAGGTAAATGTGTTGGCGGTAATAACCGCGTCACATATTAATCAATGGTTACAGTATGTAGTGATGTGGTTTCCTGATACTACAAATTTGAAAAAAAATCACGGCTCATTTGATTGTTTGATTAATAAACTTGAAGTGGTAATTAGTGGTACACGAAGTGGTTCGAACGTGTAATTTGATGCTTATATTATGATAACACGGTGTAATATCTCTTCGTAAAGTTACAGCGCGAACAAATGTCACGTACTACAGTTCAATTATGTTTCTATAGCATTATAAATCATCAATAATTTCGTGTTCCTTTAGTTTATGAGTAAAACTATGAGTAAAACTATCTTTATCGCCACGTGAGGCAGAGGGATTAGACATCACAGTACCATAGTTTTCGGACCTTAGATGCTGCTGTAGGGATCGCAAAACCGGCTCAAAATCGGATTTTAAATACTGAGGTAGTCGGTATTGAAGTTAAGCAAGCACCGGAATACCGGAATTTTCTCTTAAGAGATATGGATGAATTTACAGAAAAAGTGAAAAAATTGTGGTGAAATGTCTAACATGAATAATGTTTTATTCAGGCGGTTCAAAGCTTAAACTAGCTTTAATGAACAGAAGAGAATAAAGAGCTCAACTTATTGTTCCCATATTAGACCCACCAAATTCTTTTAGTAACTCAAATTAGTAACTTTAAAATTTAATAAACAATACTTGTCTTTGCTATCGATAATAGGCATAAAAAATATGTTCAGTAGCTCTATCCTTTTAACAACAACTATAAATAAAATTCTCTTCACTGAGTATAAAGTAGAGAGAACTTTAGTTTTCTCCTGTATCGGTGCGTTTTACGGACATTAATTAAACATGACTCCAAAATTTCTTGCCGGTTCGTCTCTGAGAAGGTCTTATTTTTTGAACCGGAGTAGATTTTCTCATTCATTAGACTTTGACTTGAGTTCGATATGCACAAACGCCCAGACCTGGAAAAACTATATGTAGATCTTACAAATATTAGCCTCGTGAAGTAATAGATACCACCCGCGATACATAGCACAGAAGCGAATCATCCATCAATTAAGTCGATGCCTCAACCGAGCCGAAAAAAAAATGCATAAAATATGATATAGTAGCGTCTGAATGTGTTGCATCCTCAAAGCATCGTATAAACGGCGGAAAATACTAATCACTGGAACACAAGCTACCTGCATATTCATTCATAATTTCTGCGCATCGCGGCGCTCACTTTAAATTTCATAATACGTGACCTGGATACGATTCCCGGTGCGATCACCACTAAAATTGTTAATTGTAATTTTAAGTGCTAATTTACCACGTGCTTGGCAGTTAAGGAAAACATCGTAAAGAAATAAAAAAATATGTCGAGGGCATGTGAAGTCCGCGTTGAAGCATCGTGGCGAGCTCTTCCCGGCTCCAAACCCCTTTCAGAAACGAGAGGAGGCTCGTACTCATCAGTGGGACATTTATAAGCTGTAACTTTATTTTATTATATTTAGGTCAAACTCTTCAGGTTTTACTCCGTTTGCCGGTACTGATTGCCGATGCACTTTTTCTACGAGCTATATGACCGATCCATTGCCACTTCGACTTGCCGATCCTTAAGGATATATCGAGTACTCTAGTTCTGCTACGGATATTATCGTTACGGTTTCTATCTCGCAGAGCAACACCAAGCACTGCCTTTTGAACGCGACTTTGAACTTCTACATGCTGCTTGCAGTTTAGGACCACGTCTTGGTTCCGTATGTCATCACTGGAAACACGCACTGGTTAATTAATTATTGTTAATAATTAAGACTTTTGTTTTAAGACGTTACGATGCGTTGTACTCGACGAGACGATGTAAAGCAGTTTCCCAAACACTGCCTAGCCGAGTTGAATCCGTCCGTCAACTAAGTCGATTTTTTTTTTCGGAATCGAGTATTTGTCACGACCCATATACACCAGACATACTCGTATCAGTAGAATGTGCTCCTCGGTATTCTCTATAATATGGCAAAGAGTAGGTATGTGATCTATGGTAAACGAGAGAATACACTTGACGGTACAACAACATTATATACTTACTTATATATTTAAAAATACTCTGATTTAAGTAATGCGAACAGTGGTAAAACATCATTTTTATACTGAGCGGAATAGTAACTATAGTTCTGTTTACTGTTAATCTCATATAATAGTAAAGTAAATGTATGTATGTTTATAGACGATTTAATTGCTTAACCTGCCAAATGTTCAGAGGTAAGTTTTGTATGACTGCATGGCGACCACACAAAGCATAACTCAACAATTATTATCACTCCAGACATTACACGGTCGACATAGAGACGACTACAAAGCAGTTATATCCATACTAATATTATAAATGCGAAAATAACTCTCTCTGTCCTTCTATCTTTTTTTTACCTTTTCGCGGTTAAACCGCTGAACCGATATTGACAAAATTTTGGTACAAAGATAGTTTGCAACTTATAGACGAAGACGCGGGCATCAGCTAGTAACTAATAAACAACAAATGCTGCCTGCATTACATTTAGGCGGACAAAGTTTACTATAGACTGACTGCTTTTACTATAGAATGACTACTTTACTATAGACTTCCTAACCCCATACATATATAATAAATATATACTAAATTAGGTCAGAACGCTTGAATGCGATGCTTGACCAACTCTTAGTGTATCTAGGTTGCCCATAGACGGGAAAAAAATCTCGACTAAAATGTTTTGTCTCTATGTACAGCAATAGACGGAGACAATAACAACACAGCCGCGGTCGTGAACTAAAGGTCTTCTCGTCTTGAAAATGTTATAATCTCGTTAATTTTAACGTCAAGATGTAAGACGAATTCGAACTCGTCGGTCGAGTAGATCGAGTATATAAATAAAGAAGAAACTAAATTAATGCACATGCAAGCTGCGCACAAAACAGCTACAACAAGACAAATAATTGCTCATGAACACAACTGATTACTCTAAAATCCTACAATTTGCCAATCATGTCGTAAGACTTAGTCGAAACACATATACCTCATAGAAGTTACAAAGTTACGTTTCTGACAAAGTAAAGGTCTATTTGAAGTCAGATATATTAATACGTGAAGAGAAAATTTTGTACCCCTGTTTTTAAGGCATATTGTGCGCACGCAGGAGTGTGAATTTAGCATAGTTAAAGTGTATGTGGAAAAGGAGTGTAGAAAGCACAAATTGATATATAATATGTGTTATACAAATACATATTGTATATAATTTTTTGTACAGCAATTGAGCGACCACTAGTCCATATAAATAGCCCTATATCAATTTAAAATATATAGGACAGCTACTTTTGGCAGAAGAAATTTACAGGCATAACTACACATATTAAATACATTACAAATATTAAACCAATTGTACCTAAGAATGTAAAAGATAGAGAACAATAGCGACTGTTACGTCAAATTAGTACAGCCGTTAACCTTATTTTCCCAAATTTCCACATGTACACGTTACAAGAATGCCGCAGTACATGCTACCAGACTTAGCTAACGAATTGTCTATTGCTTTCCAAGACAATATTGCTATGTTCTAACAGGGTTTGTTTATACAACAAAATTTCAGTAAAGTGATTATTTAATTGCTTAAATAAAGAATATAAAATTAACGAGACACAGAGTCCTTTTTACAATGTAGTACTCATTAAGAAACGTCTTCAAAATTAACGAATAAACCCCAAATGTGTTTAAGGTTTTTTGACGACCGCGTGGCCTAGTGGTTAGAGTAACTGTCTACTACGCCGCGGGTCCTAGGTTTGATTCCAGCCGAAACCAACATTCGTGCAAAAACACAAATTGTTGATTTTTGGGTCTGTTTGGTGTTGTGATTGTTCTGGCGTCTCTGACACTGCATCCTTAGCTTAGCTCCGCATCTTATCGCATGAGCGTTTATATGGGACAAGGGTAGCTCGGGAGGAGTTAGTGCCCCTGTGTTTGCGCGTACAGTTGCGTTCTGTAATATCTCCGGCGAAGTCAATAATTTTCTACAGAATTTTGAAGTTGTCGCCAATCAAAAATCGAAAATCGGCCAGCAGGACATCATAAGGGTTTCCGTTACATCTTGACAGTTAATTAAAAATGTGTCCTTAGGTCAAAACTTCATCACCTCAAGAGATCTCAGTGTAAATCGACGAATACGTAAAGATGAAACGCTAGTAGACCACGACAAGTTGTAAACGGCAGCTTCACGACGTAACACTGAATGTATGGAATGTAGGGCCTCAGTGAAAGCCCTAAGCTATCCATCAGGGAGGCCAATGGCTGCTGTCAAGAGGAAGTCCTCGAAAGTCTCTGCCCAAAAATTTCCAAATACCAAATTCAGTAATATTCATAGGCCTCTTAAGACGCTATGACGGGAAACCCACGTGGTTTTCGGCGATTACATTACGAAGACGAACGAAAACGGACCCATGTCTCATGGGCCCGTTTTCGTTCGTCTTAGGGCCAACTCTAAATGTATTCCCGTGTCAGAGGAATGTCTTTATAGCACTTCCTTTCTAAAAAATAACCACCGATAGTATTTTATAAAGCTATTCGGTACATGAACTGTGTTTTCTTCACGGGTATAGGGTGGAAGATGTAAGAGTAACAATTAATACAATTCTTATTTTTTTGTCTTTTCTTGCATCTTTAATGATACCTTGTTTGGTTGCGTGATTAATGATGTAAAAAATATAAATTGTGCAATATTAATCTACAAAACAAGCTACTTTTTTCATTAACTTCCAAAAAAAAATACCAAGTATGGTACGAATATTTTATGAAGAGGAATAGTTTAACCTTCGATAGTTATTCAGACTAAACTAAACATGTAAGAAACCCGTGAACACTACAAGCATGTGGGCTAAATTATATTACACAAGACGTAGTAAAACTAAACACAATCTGTCGGACACAAATTACGTCAGAATCGACACATGAAACGGTTCCATGAATAAGATTTGATTTAAGTAGGTATTCCAGTCGCTATTTTCATATCGGGTTATGCACATCGACGTGCATATCAGTGAGCGCTGGTATTTAGTTTCAAGGCTTTGTTGACTTGGCCATGTCAAGCTTCAATCAATTGATACTTCAACAGGCAATTGAACAAGAATTTAACATGTCCAATCTACATAAAATCCTAGACAAAAACTGCGTGAAAATTGCACGAAATCCACCATGCATTATCTTGAAATCTAAACTCGGAGGAAGGGGACTGTTTGCTTCCAAAATGATTCGCAAAGGAGATATAATACTTACGAATAAACCAATCGCTACCGGACCAAGAGACTGTGAGTTGGATGTCATTTTTTGCGCTTACTGTTATAAAGCATGTAACGAATGTAATTCTTGTGAAAAGTGCGGGTTATTAGTATGCTCTGAAAATTGCAAAACTTCGTCCATGCATCTAACAGAATGCCAATTTATCACTACGCATTGGAAACCAAAGTCCAATCTTTCACGGATTTCGAATACCCTTGGGCGAATTCGAATTTATATGCAATTATTCATTTCAACCTCACAACAAAAAGAATTATTATTTATTTTACAACACGAGACCCCATCCACTTTTCAAGAATTAGAATGTCTTTGTTCGAATTTCCTCATATCAGATGAACACATCGAATTTATGAAAACAGTGCACTCGATTCTAAAAATAAATTCGTATAGAATCTCTACCAACAGTAGAGAAAAAACGATACCATTGCGTGGCTTGTACCCTTTAGCGGCTTTTATGAATCACAGTTGTGTGCCAAATACCAGAAATATATTCAAAAACGATAAAACAATGAAAGTTTACGCATCAAGAGATATAGCAATTGGAGAGGAGATATTGAGCTGTTATACCAATTTTCTATGGTCTACTCCAGTTAGACGATATCAGTTGTACAAATCAAAGAATTTTTGGTGCGAATGTAGAAGATGTGATGATACATTGGAAATAGGAACAAAATTGTCCGCGTTAAAGTGTTTGGACAAAAGTTGCAGGGGCATACTTTTGCCTCAAAATCCTTTAAATCCAACAACGAACTGGTGCTGTGATATATGCCAAACTGAAGTGCCTGTGGTACAGGTGAACTCTGTGCAATGTATTTTCGGAAGTCTAGTGAAAATTTTATTTGAAGAGGACGAAATAAATCTAGAAAGTGTAGTTTTAAAACGGTTAACATCATTTTTACCTTCTTTCAGTCACATATTTGTCGACTTACAGTTTAAATGGTCTCTTAAACTTGGATATGCTGAAGGAAAGAATCTGAAGGGTACTCCGAAAATATGAATTATTTTAATATTGTATAGCTTCTGGCTAACATACATAAAAACTAGCAAAACATACTTTAAAGGAAAAAAAATACGTTGGTTTCAGGTAAGAATTTGTATAATTTTTATTAATGTTATAAGATTTAAGTGTTTAGTTATTTTTGAATATCTATAGTTTCCGAATATTTAGGTTATAAACACTTTTTATCCTGCTTAGTGAACGGTTTTCTAAGATTTGCTTTAGTTAGATATATCAACTAAATCTGAAAATTCACTACCTGCGGCAATTACCCGTAAAAATCATATAACAATAAAAATATTCAAAAATTTGTCTAATAGACCTGGTGTAGGTTAATTGGTATAATCCGTCTAGGTAGGTACATCCCCGAGGCAAGTTATTCTGCCCTGAAACAGTAGTGTGTTTCGGTCTGAAGGGCACTGAGAGCTAGTGTAAACCGGGCATTTGAAACGTATGAACCGATGTCTTAGCGCGACGTGTTTTAATTGTTTCGTCACGATTTACAATAAAACAAAACTACTTTTAGCAAAAAGAAATCTTAACGTTATTGCATGAAATTCATTTAAATTCAGTAAAAAATAAATTTTATGGCTTCTGGAATCATAAATGACTTACTGTACAACTTGCCTACCTAGGTTGTCGCGTTCGGACTAGTATTACGAGTAGTTTGTACAAATTTCGTACCTTAACGCTTCGCCAAACAGAACGCGTACTTACGACGCGTTATAGCTTTGTAGCGTCGCGTTTTAACGTCGCGCTCTTTTGATGTCACACTTAGACCCGATTTCACCGATCGCTTTTGGAAACCAAGTTTAATAAAACCACGTTTTACTGAACTTAGTTCAAATGTATCATTTGAACCCGGTTTTCGTCTAACCGATTTCACCGGCTCCATTTTGATCTCGTTCAGAAAAACGAAGTTTACGTGAAATATCGTCACAATCTAAAACAAAAACTTGATGTATTTATTATTTTGCGTCATCAAACAACCTGTTTTTATGCGTAAGACACATAGGTATGCAAACAATAAACAAAACGTATTAAAAATATTTATTGTGTTTACATAGTTGTGCAATTGACAATGACAGCTCTCTAAACGCGTTTAAAGAGCTGAACGTCGAAAATTGGGCGTTCAGAATTTGAACCGCGTTTAGCTTTAATCGGGTTCAGTTGATGTTGGTGAAATGCAAATGAATTGAATGATTGAAAATGAAAATGAAAAATGAATTGAAAAAAATGCATTGAACTCAGTTAAACGCTTAAACTTCGTTCAGCTTGAACTGATCGCGTTTAGTTTCAACGGTGAAATCCGCCCTTAATTGACTAGATTAGCGCAACGTACCTTAACGCAACGTTTTTTTTACCATTTTTTTACATGTTTATTGCTATGTTTTTATAAGAATTATCCTTCATATTATATAGGCATGGGTGTTTCCGAACCAAAAGTATTAGATTTTCAGTCATAATGCAGTATTAACACATGTGTAGTCGGACGCTAAAATAAAATTTTGTACTTAATTAAATACAACGCCCAGCGTCAAAGGATTCTAACGCCGCAACAGAGCGTTGCGTACTGCTAGCGCCGGCGTTCTGTTTGACAGTAATATTACCGTCACAGTACAACACAATTGGGCGCTGTAGCTCAGCGTCAGGCTAGCGCTCTGACGCGCGCTAGGAACGCGTTTTGTTTGACGAAGCCTTTTTTGTCGTGTCGAGCGCTGAGTTACCGTAAATTATCGAGGACATCGGGGATCGGGAGCGGCATGTAAAACTGAGTTCTCATAGAACGTGCTTAATCATACAGTTGATACCAACCGGTACCGCTGTAGTAAACTTAGATTTTAATATTTTATTTGACACTAGCGGAAACGATACTACGTCTGCGTAAATTTAGTTTTTAAAAATATTTACTACAACGTTTTAAAAATACCACGGGAACTTGATTTTCCGTAATAAAGATGTGTCTATGTCTATGTCCGTCGCCAGAACGCAGGCTATCACTGTGCCGAATTTCGTCAAGATCGGTTTGACTATTGAGCCGTGAAAATGTAATAAAACAGACAGAGGCACAGACAGAGTTACTTTCGCATTTATAGTATTAGTATGGATTGGTTATTTTACATTTTCATATGTTTCTTGATAAAGTACTGTTTTTAGCTTAACGTGGCGCTAAACACAAAATTAAATGACTGCTAGTCTACCGCTGCAGTTAGGTACATAACCTACCTATCTATTGGTTGGAATACTAACTTGACGCATTGTTTCGAATTTTTTTTTTCTTAATTTCCTCTCGATGTTTTCTTTTACCATCAGTGTTCTACACACGAGGCAAAGCTAATGATACATGTGCATGCGTTTCCTAATGCTTAAATTTTAAAATAAAACAATAGTCTTGGGCCTTTATTTGGTAGGCAAGTATGCAGAGTAAGTCATATATCAAGATTCCAAAGGCCCTAAAATTTATTGAATAAAATATATTGTAAAATATGCTAACTATATTTCCATCCTTTTCGCGACAGATTCAATATTTACTACCTCTCTTGTTTGTTTTTCTCTCTCTGGCCAAACTTCGAAACGTTAGATTCAACTCAATTCATCTTTTGATTTTTACTCATCGCGCCGAAAGAAGTTTTCTTTACTTTTAAGTCACCGGTTTATCTAATATTGTTGAAATGCCAGACTTCTCCACGAAGGTTTTAGTATTTATTTTTTTAATATAATTCATTAATTAGCCGAATTACGACGATTCTTCGTTTAAGAAATAACCGGTTATTCAATTTATACACACCAAAAAATCCACACATAATATATTTAATGGGTACACTTTTTTATTTGCTAAATATTGTAAGATAACTGCAATTTCACAAAACTGAAATTACGATTGTAACGCAACCTTGTCTCCGTCTTCCGCAAGAAATTGTACCTTCGCCTCCGCATCCGCCTCCGCAAGAGTTTAGCGGAAGGCGGAGGAGAACGACAGCTGTTCAATGATGTCTCTGTGATCGCTGGGAAAACCGGCAGTGATCACCGAATGGTTAAAGGCACATTGAAACTGAACGTATAGGTAAAGAGATCTCGTTGGATGATGTCCACGCTCCATCCATCTCGTGCCCTTATCCAAAACCCCTTCGTAAGCGATTTCGCAATAGCTCTCAGTGCCTGGGTGATTGAGTTACAGTAGACGATATAAACGAGAGGCTCGTGGAAACTGTCCAGGCGTATGCGCGCCGCACAAAGAAGAACCAGAAGCTCTACGACCACACTCTATTCCAATGGAGGTTAGGCGTGAAATTAAGCCACGTCAGCATATCGGCAACTTATAAGACAGATCTCCCAATGTATACGGCGAGAACTACGCAACTTCATTACAGCCCGTATTGAAGAAGCGATAGAACGTTACCAATGCTCCAAGGTGTCTGCCAGGAATCTGTCTGCCAGAAAGAGCGAACTGACTTAATTGAGGACCAAGAGCGGTAGCGTCATTTCCGCAGGACCAGAGATTTTGAGTGAGATCAAGAGATTTATGGACAGACCGATGTGTAATCGGCGCTGGAGCCACAGACTTTTGTGAGTAACGACCCATGAGCAAAACTCGTCCGACCCTATTCCAATAATATCTCGGATGTCAGTCTGAACGAAATTAGTATGGCTCTCAAACAGCTTAAGAATGTGAAAGTGCCGGGTGAGGGCTGAATTACAGCGGTGCTTCTGAAAGTGGGTGGAAAACCGGTACTTGTAGTACGACAGAAGCTAGGATGGGGCGACGACCTGCACGGTTTTGCAGGAATTCGATGTATGCAGATGGCTCAGAACTGTGTTTTGTGGCATTCTATGGGGTAGGCCTTTGTTCAACAGAGGACTGAGATAGGCTGAAATGATTATGATTCAGTGACTTACAGACTTTATCTTAAATAAATATTAAATTAATCTCTTTTTCGTTACTTTTCCACCTGTGCCTCCGCTAAAATGACCTCCGTTACAACCCTACTTAAAATTATATTCTTGGAAAAATAATTCTCCACAACAAACTTCACAATTAAAATGATCCACGTCGACGTGTTCAAAGTTGTTGTACACCGAGTAGCGAAGGTGAGTCTTGGACAGTGTTGGCAGCGATCCGTGGAGGCCATCCATTTTTCACTCATCGTAATAGCGTATTCCGGAAGAGCCGGTAAAAAATATATCTACCAATACAGGTTGTCGTAATCGCATGCGGTACAACATTATACTAGCATGTCAAATGTATATCATGTATGTCGTAGAGGTACTGATAGCCATTATGAAGACCAACTCGAACTTTATCCCTTTCCAAAATAACGACTTCAAGCTAACGGTTTCAAATGTCATTCACGTTTGCTCAATGCAAGACATTTTAATAATAAATAACTATTTAATTACCTCCGTAACGGAATCGACATTGGCATTGCATTTCCATCAGAATGTTTGATGAATAAGTAAGAAAACATAATGAGTGTATTGATAGTCGGAATGACTGTATTTGCCAAGGGGGGAAATCGGAAGAAAATTAATGAAAATGGAATGAGAATGTTGAATTCCCATTGTCCACTCTGGTTTAGGGTGGATTCTCGGACATACATGTTCGCGTATTCGCCTAAGGGTGGATTTTTGGGGTGGAGAAACGGAATAACTGCCTCGAAGAGTTCCTAGTATGTTTAGCGGCTGAACAAGTAAATCAATAAAATTTGTATAGATTTTTTAAAGTTTTATACCAATTTAAAATTGAAGCAGCTATTTAATATGAGACGCTTTCCGTAGAACTGAAGATACATCTTGATCTCCATTTCACTTGAAGCACCATATAAATCAAAGGTCTAATATGAGTGGTCGTATAAGAAACAGACTAATCCTATAAAAGACTTGCGACAAAGTTGCAATCTTTATGAAGTTACTACGTAGAACGTAGGCAAAGATACTAGTAACAAAATAAATCATGTGAAATTTAATGAACTTCTTAAATTACTTTAAACCCAAAGACAAAATAAATTTATAAAATGCACTTCGTAAGTACATTGCTTATATCACAATAAAAATCAGTAGTTTAATTATTCTGAAGCGTAAAAATCTTATCAATAAAACAAGATTATACCGCGTTTTGTTAATTTTTATATTTAATACCACTTTTAACGGAATATATAAACTAGCAATTATTGATACCATCCGTCCGTCTAATGTTTCTAGGACATGTTGCGGTGGTTACTGTGTCAAGGTTCATAAACAATATGTAGCCGTAGGTGTTACACAAATTTAATAAAATTTCCATATTAATTAAAGAATATATGATATATATCATCGTATAAAATACATTCCTTTCAGTACCTTAGATTGATAATTTAACGTATCTTATAATTAACCCATATCTCGTTGAGTATGTCATCTAATGACTTTCTATTTCTAAAACTTAATAATTTAATTAATTTACATTAGATGTAATTACATAATTTATTAGAATGGCTCTTTCCTGCCGGGGTGTCGTAACTAGCGTCTGTTCTAAAGTATTGTACGGACAGCCTTTATTCGTACAGAATAAATACCAATGCTCGTGGGAACGCAATGAGGACTAAGAGTTTTTTGACTCGCCACCCGTCTTGTTTCCCGCGGGGGCGAAAAGTGTGTTATGGGTCTCTGCCTACCCCTTATACGGCAAAAACATGTAACTGTATGTATTGTATATATATCAGAAGAAGTTAAATGAAAGTATGTTTGCATTAAGTTAGTAAAAATTGATAAGGAGCTAAAATCTAATCATTTATTTAAAGTTAGAACTAGCAAATAGGTACATTATCAAAATTAACTAATCCGATGTTACAGATCATAACCTTACCATAAAGTTACCTTCGTGAATCGAAACACGTGAAATAATTATGTTGAATTTCATTTAGGAATTTAAGTCGCAACGCGTCTTTATACAGTAATAAAGTCTTTGTGCTTATTTCTCTGAACTGGCTTTTTTTATTAAAACATTATACATACATATAGTAAAACATAGCTAATAAAATAGTATGCATATTCATTATGGTCTTTTGTTCACATGTGACTGTTGCATAACAAAATATGTTAATGCAACAAAACTACAAACGAAAATAGTTCAGCAACTGCGTTCTAAAGCGTCGTCGCGAAACTGCGCATTTTCATAAGCATATAGTCATTAAGAGAAGAACGGAAATTCATGACGCGTTCACAAGGCCTTGTATAAATATTGAAGGCAATTTATATCGTTGCAAGTGAATACAGTGTGATCGGACATGCGATAGGTAGGCAGTACGCAAGTAGTGAATAAAATCGAGGACTATAATTTCGCGAGAGCCAGTTGTTCAATTGTTCGCTGTTGACATGGGTGCCGCAGCAAGGAACGCCCGTCCGCACGTTGTCACCAGATGGATTTGCATTCCTGTTCCGTTAGTAATACTTACTTAAATTGACAGATACAAACACAAGGTCACCGATATAACAGCTACCTTAGCATTCTCAAATCGTTTTTGGAACCGTTTGCTTACGGTTACAGTGACAGAAAAACTAGATGTTAGTGTATAATGTTTCTAGTACGGACTTTCAGTTGTTCTGCTTAATAGGTTTTGTAGGTTTTGTTTAACAGTTTACTGTAAAAGTAAATTAAAGTTAAGTCAAAGAGCTGTGCTAGAAGTAAGAACTAGGTATTAACTCAGAACACATAAAATTAAAATAAAATCTCTATAATTATTTAGTAATTCGGTTGTGAACCATTCGTACGGTTGTCACCAAGTTTCTATCACTGCAGCCGAAACTCCCCCAATGTGAAAATTTGTTTTAGACTTACCATAACATATTTTATGAAGGTGAAGACGTCGGCTATGTTATTTATCATAAGCAGATCAAAACAATCTCATCAATCGTTAAGTTATCCCTACTAATGATTTTTTTTTAATTTTTATTCCCAATGGAAATACGTTTTGTAAAGAAAGATTGGCAGTGAAGTATTGATTTACTTAATTCACTTAATAAAATTGAAAAGTCTAATTCTATAAAATAGTAGCTATAAATCTTTTCAAAACATTATTGTAGTGTAAAATCGGTCTGAGGGCTCGATTGGCGCAGTGGTTAAGCAATTTGCTTCTTCGCTATGGGTCGCGGGTTCAATTCCTTCACGGGACAAATATTTGTATGCTCTATTCTTCCTGGTCAGGGTGTCTGTGCATGTGGATTTTTTATCTGTAGTACCCATGATGACGGAGAAATCCTAGTGGGGTTAAAGTTATTAAAAATATTAAATTTAAAAAAATGTTTCCTGTAACTCTTAATGTATTGGTTAACAAAGCTCATATCAGCTTCTATTCGTTGTGTAGTTTCGCTCGTCAGATACAAGTTACCAGATTATTTACGCTGTATCATTGCGACCAACTTATCTTGTTTAACTTGCATATAACACTTTCTTAATATTATTACATAATTTTAACAATAAGCAAAGAATGAATGTTTATCAAAAATACAATATATTATTATATAAACAACTTCTTTTTATAATTTGACATTCAATTGTAAAATTGCCTAACAGAGCTATCGGAGTCACGGCTGGCGCTGAAAGAGAAGCTGTGCCGCGGCATTCTGCGCACGGCAGCGGCGTTGGGCGCGGGCGACGCGCACCTACGCGGCCTCCTGCTATACCACCTGCACGCCGCGCTGGCAGAACGTGCCCGCCGCTCGCCCGACCTGTATGACGTAAGTAGTCCTTATCTGTCCATTGTAACGCGGCCTCCTACTGTACACGCCACTGGCAATAATCGCATGGATGGCATAAGTATTGCCCCAATACGATCACCACTCGCGCGACCTACATAACGCAAGTATTTAAAGTAAGTGCTGAGTAGACGTACATGGTTGTCTACAGTAACACCGCGGCCGCGCGGCTTTCTGCTGCACCAACTACTCGCCGCGCTGACATGAGGCCTCTGCCGCCTTCTCAGCCTGTAGAACAAAATGACACTCAGTCGTCAATTATAGGGCAGCCTTCTGCGGCCTTCACGCACCAGTGCGGCTTGACTATGATGACAAATGTATAAGCTCTACTCCAGTGTTAGAGCGTATACATTTATTAATAAGTCCCCAGTCCACCCAGTCTCTTTTACGTAAACCTTGCTTTTAATTATGTTGTCTCTTTACGGCTAAAAGGTATATTGCATATCTAATAAGTTTTAAACAAAAATCACTTTTTTGTTACAAACTTTTGTTTGTGAGGCCTATGTCTAGCAGTGGACATCAAATTTTACTAGGGATGTAGCACTTGTCAAAACAAATTTAACAAAAACAAACAGAGCAATCTTACATAGTTAAGGAGTTCGTATGGTCTACTTCCGGCTCCATCATCAGACCAGCACCATGATATCACATTATTCCATTGTCACCGAAGCTTCATAGGTATGCCAAATTTTAGCTCAATCGGACATGGGAAAGTAGGTCAAAATTGACTTACCGGACCTTAACCGAAAAGATATACAAAAAAAAACAAATTAATAATAGTCATCATCATCATCATTTTAGCTTACAACTAGTCCACTACTGAAAATAGGCCTTCCCAATAGATTGCCACAAAAATTGGCTCTCAATTTGGGGGATTTTGCCATAGTTGCCACGCTTGGCAGGCGGGTTGGCGACCGCAGTTTATTTATTAAGATGTTCCAGGAAGATGCTGCTGCCCATCTCCTGGGTTTTTTATCCCTGTGTCGACTCTTACGACACCCACATGATGAAACCGGGTAGTAGATTTTCTCAAGCCGCTACTACACAGTCAATTAGAAATAAGTTTGTAAAAATTTAACTTGCCTTAAAAAAAAAATTGTAAAAAAATCCCAAAATATTACATTTATTAAATATTACTCCTCATTTAGTAGTTCAGTGACAATGAGATCTTATTATAATAGAAGTTGAGTGTACATATCTAATAATATAATGTTTATCTTTATAGGAGCTAAAGTCGGAAATTGAAAGTACTATAGATCAAGCATACAATATTCTCCAAGGCGATATATCAGCACCGTCAGATTTGGAACTGAGACGCCAATATCTGGGCCCCGGCTGTGAAAAATCACACGAAGAAAGATTCTTTATACTTGATAATTCTGAAAACTAATATATGTAATGAAAATCAATTAAATGAAAAGAAAATAAGTTACTTATTATTTATTTACATTAAATCTTTCTGAATTATCCATATTTTTGCACTAGTAAATAAAGTAATACACTGATTTTTTTACGGACATCCGGAGGAGGTTGCTCATGAAAGACAAAAATCAAGAAATAACAAGAAAAAATTAATGAAGAAAAGTAAGTTACTTTGCTAAGATCCGCATGCAAAATATAAAAATGGTGTATATTACCTAGTTTTTTGAAGTGCACCACCCGCCCTCCCTCAGTAGCGTGCACAAGCAAACTAACACCGCCACCAGGAACCGCCACCAGGTACCCTCCACCAACCACTACAATACCACCACTAGATAATATACACCACCGAAGCCGAGAACACGACACGTGTTTCGCCCCAAAACGAGGCATTATCAAGCGTAATAGACTCTACGACAGGCGGCCGCCGAGTGAGCGGCGCGGTCAAAGAGCTGCCTATTTATACTACAGGTGACGCAAACGGCCCCCACCTACGACATTGCGATTACAATATCGTGATAGCGACCGCTTGCTCACACAATCCACCACCCGAATTACATAAGCAGCCGTTTGCGACCGAATTGATAGCAAACGACTACTTCGAGTATATTTAAACTTTAAGTACTGGACTTAAAGATATTTAAAAGTGGTGAATTCGAGACGTTTGTTTGTTCATTCAGCAGTGCAATGTTATTATTTTTATTTTTTATTATTTCTAATTGCTCCAGCACACACAGCCGAAGCCCCTTGTCGCAAATATGTAGGACTTTAAATGTGTGGTCGCTAGTTAGGTTATGCCCAGTTTCCAAAAGATGTTTTGCGAAGTGTGATCTGTCGGGATTGCAATTTCTGTACGCGGCCAAATGCTCCTTGTATCGGGTCCCGAAATTGCGACCAGTCTGACCCACGTAAACGGCGCTGCATTCACTGCAAACAAGTCTATAAACGCCGGATTTTTGGCGTTCATCAATTTTGTCTTTGACGTTACAAGCCCCACTCAGCGAATTGCTTGTCCTGAACGCAACGTAAATATCGTTACGCCTAAGAGTCCTTGCTATTCTCTCAGATACAGGACCCAAGTAGGTCAAACTGCTCACATATCGTCGAACACTTCGGGATGTAGCCGCGTACAGATCTTTGCGAACTATATGAATTTGTTTCTTTTTTATTATGGTGTTAATAATATTTTTTGAATAACCGTTAGAGACCGCAATCTGATAGATGATTTGGAGCTCCTTGGCATAATTATCCTTATTCAGAGGTACGGTCAATAGACGATTGACGTAACTATGGAAAGCGTTGACCGCGTACAGAAATTGCAATCCCGACAGATCACACTTCGCAAAACATCTTTTGGAAACTGGGCATAACCTAACTAGCGACCACACATTTAAAGTCCTACATATTTGCGACAAGGGGCTTCGGCTGTGTGTGCTGGAGCAATTAGAAATAATAAAAAATAAAAATAATAACATTGCACTGCTGAATGAACAAACAAACGTCTCGAATTCACCACTTTTAAATATCTTTAAGTCCAGTACTTAAAGTTTAAATATACTCGAAGTAGTCGTTTGCTATCAATTCGGTCGCAAACGGCTGCTTATGTAATTCGGGTGGTGGATTGTGTGAGCAAGCGGTCGCTATCACGATATTGTAATCGCAATGTCGTAGGTGGGGGCCGTTTGCGTCACCTGTAGTATAAATAGGCAGCTCTTTGACCGCGCCGCTCACTCGGCGGCCGCCTGTCGTAGAGTCTATTACGCTTGATAATGCCTCGTTTTGGGGCGAAACACGTGTCGTGTTCTCGGCTTCGGTGGTGTATATTATCTAGTGGTGGTATTGTAGTGGTTGGTGGAGGGTACCTGGTGGCGGTTCCTGGTGGCGGTGTTAGTTTGCTTGTGCACGCTACTGAGGGAGGGCGGGTGGTGCACTTCAAAAAACTAGGTAATATACACCATTTTTATATTTTGCATGCGGATCTTAGCAAAGTAACTTACTTTTCTTCATTATAATGGATTTCCGCAAAGTAACGCCTGATTCTATTAACTATAGAAAAAATTAATTAAAATTGAATAATTTACGACTACTCCGGAATTGGTATTAACTTTTTTTAGTTGTATATTCTAAAGAATAAAGTATGGTCTAAAAAAATATTTCTAAATAATAAACCTGTACAAAAATTTAACTTTTTTATTTTGCTCGATAATGCATAATGACATGCATGATGACAGAAGAGAAGACAGAACAATTAGCTGTCCTCAGCTGTCCTATATAGTTGTGACACATCAATATTTTATAATTTGTTAGACACATTTTGTTAATTCGTCGTTTGTACTTAATTATTCGACAATAATTAGCGTTTGTTCGTTTTTGGTTTTTATATACTTAAACAATTCTAAAATGTTAGCCCTTACGTTGGCACTGATGGCAATTACAATGGCAAATATTCTAATTATTTCTCTATTGGCATTTCAGGCCATAATGACGCTGACGCTGGCAGTAGCTTAAGGGAGTAACACCCACAAGCAATTTTAAAAATAAAATAACCGCACAAAAAGGATATTTATTGTTTCATTTTTGTTCTTTGTTGTATTAATCGACCAACGTTACTATTACATACACATTATTTTGATTTAAAACAGGCTTGACACAGTTGATACTCACGGTTACTCGCTTTGGAGAGTAGAGAAGGAGAAACGACTCCATATAACCGTGTACTGTGTGCGTAAGTGTCCGACAAATCGAGTCAAATTAAGATGGTGGCACTGTAGCAAAACTCCTAAATTTGAAATCAAGCGCTATTATATTATATTTATATAAATTTGTTGTCTCAAGTGTTTAGGTTATACGGCGTTAACTTTCACAGTATTGCGTTATCAATTGACTTTTTAAATTTTCATTACAGTACTTTCATCAACAACTTCATCAGATACGTTACGCTTTTATATTTTAATATGCTTCTGAATACCTTTACAATACTTCACTTCATCTAATACCATTAGCTTTAGGTAATTGTTTTGCTACATTAGCGCCATTTCGTCAAGTTTTGGAACTTTTATTCTGTGCATTTGTCGGACAATTTTTCATAAATCTTCGAGAGTCTTGTCGAGTCTTCGCTGTTCATCTCTACACTCCATATTCAGGACTTGACGAATTTGTAGGAATCCCCGATGGACCCCGAAAATGAAAACTGTCTGTTGTTTTCATTGTCAGTTTTCATTAATGGGGTTACACCATCGATATCCGCACCTGGTACCGCCCATGCTAGCAACGCCACTCGCTGGTTGTAAGTCTCGCCTCGAGACGCATATCTATACGTGACTTGAATGCTTTGTTTCACCGTTCGCTGATAGCGGAAATACAATTTTTAGCGTACATTACGTACGACAAGCTTGACAGGGAATTAATAGTGGCAGTACTAGACGATTCTAGAATAGACCTTTTTTATTTTAATTTGATAAAGTGACGAAAGGAGGCTGCTGTCTGTGTATTTTCGGTCTGGCATTTCTTCAGATGGTTACTAGGCCATCTTACAGGAGCCCTGTTCTGGAATTTGAGATGGGGTCGCAGATTTATTTATCATATAATTTACGTAGCATATCGATAATTTTATAGTCTGTGGTTTAGCGATCTATCATAAATCGATTTTTATTAGGTATTTTTGCACGACATATTATTTGCTGATTCATTCAAGCCCATAATTTTTAGGAAAACAGTACAATATTTTAAATCCAATAATACAACAACAATTTTCCATACTTTTAAAGAGTATTAACCGATTAATAGCCGGGCGTTATACTCGTTACGTGGTTAAGACATTTCCCGTACGGGAATAAAATTCACTAGGTAGACCCATGTCCCTACAATAAAGAGCGCATCTTGTGCTCAAATTTTTATATATTTTTTGTTGTCGACCAAGCAAATCCTCAACTTAATTCTATCTGTGATTTTTAGATCAGCCGCAGGCTCCTAAAATATTTTTATTACACAACCAATTTACAATTAAATAACTTTACGAAAACGTACCAAGTTTTCTACTTTTTTTTTGTTAGTAAAATTGAAATTGATCGTTATAAGCATATACTTAGATTATATTGTAGTCCAGACGAACTGACAGCCCGAATACTCTTAAATTTTGATGTAGGCAAGGAAATTTAATTTGCGAAGATGATATGAGAAATTTTTGATGTGTTTAACGTTTAATGTTCCAGCAACATCGAAAAACAATAGAATTTTTTCAATTCATGCAATTTATTAGTAATTTTAGCGTTAAGAGAATCTATCATCACCTCAACTCATCTCGTGGGTTTTGTAAAAGTCGACAGTAGAAAAATAAAAACCAGGAGATTGGCAGCAGCATCTTCCTGAAACATCTGAATAAAGATACTGCGGTTGCCAACACGCCTGCCAAGCGAGGCAACTATGGCAAAATCATCCCTAAATGTAAGCTACAAATTTTTATGGCAATCTATACGGGAGGCCTTTGTTCAGCAGTGGACTAGTGATAGGCTGAAATGATGATTATAAAACTATATTCTTTGACAACCTCGTTTATTTCCCTTGCCTGATCATATGCTGTAAAGAGGGTTCTTAAAAATTAGTTTTGAAGACCAAGTTTAGTACACAAAACTGAACTCTTGAAATGACTCCCATTTGTTCGTTTTTTTATATTCATCAGTAGAATGTTTGCTGCAAATTGAAGAGTTCTTCTTTGGTCTCCAACTAACCCGTCCAATTAATCTTAACATTTTTCCTCTAATTATAGAAACCAGAGAGAATCTTTTGGACAAAATGGCAAAATAAATTTACCTTTTTGACAAAATTTGTCAGATATTGAATATGTAAAACGCAAATCTAGAATTTATTTTTATTTATTTATTGAGAATAAATACCGATAATTAGCAAAGTCGATAAATAAGAGTCAAGCCCTAGCGTACATGTAAAATAAATTGAAGAACAATCTATCGAGACTTTTGGCGGCAACTCGAAAAGTGGCGGTAGAGTTTTTATTTAATTTTGTAATTTCTGTGTATATTTGGAGTTTTGATGTTTAATATTGATAGTTTATTATGCAGCAAGTGCTCTTGAAAATGTACAGTCATTGGAAAATTCAATTCAAGAGCAATATTGTGCTTTTCGTGTTGTCTCCATCAGTCCAGCAAATCTTCAGTAAAAGTCAACTATCGTTTTACTGTCGATCAAAATTTGAAAGTATTGCTTCTAGAAAATTGTATACTTGAATATGTTACTTGACACTATAAAATAGTTTGTTAATGTTTCCATTAATAAATAAGTAATAAGTGTAGAGTGAAAAAAGCGCGGGAAACGTCAAAAGAGCTATTGTGTTAAAAACTATAAAGTTACATTTTATTTAATTTGTCAGTGGCATATGCGCAAACCGCGCGATGCCAAATTAAAAAAAAAAAATCTATCGAGCAAAATCATACACAATATAAACAACACTACTTTTTCCAAGTAAAATATAAAACGTTACAATACGAATTAAATTATTCTATATTTTAAATAGAATATAACAGAAAATAAATCAAAAATTAACACCTCATAGCAATGATGGCTTTCGGAGAATTTACCTGTGAAATGTGCACTTATCATGATTATTTCTACGATAATTACCACAGCCAATCACAAGACAAGTTACTATTATTGAAGACAACTGTGAAGAAAAACAAACTGGGAAGTTAATTCCACAGGGTGCTAACTTTTTTTTTTTTTAAATAAGGGGAAATGCCTAACGCATACCCGCCTTCACGGGGGGAAGGACGGGTTACTGTCGGACTTGCACCGACTAAAATCCCATGGTGTTCCGCCTTCGCCGCATGTTGGCGCTCCTCTTCCCCCGCGACTCCACCTCGGCTGCGAAGGGCAGCGTACTGCTCTCCCCAGCAGTCCACCTATTCGCATTCAGAGTGGGCTTGTGTAGCCCACTCGGAGCGACCTCCTCGGGCCAGCCCGATGCCTCAGGCCGACCATGTGGGCTCCTCTTAGCTTCACCGTGACCAAGCCACGGTTACTAAGCTCCCCCCGGCACGACAAGGCGAGAACACATTGGGGGGACGCGTGCTAACTTGTTATAACCTGTCATTCTAAACGGGTTACAGTGTTATTAGATTAGAATTACAATTAAATTAGATTCGCTTTCCTTTTTTTTAATTCAGGGGTATATTATAAAATTTAGTTAGTAGTTATTAAACAAAAGGACTTCGCCACATCTGTTATTTACAAGTTTTGTATACTTGCTATTGGAATTGTCACAGTTAAATTAATATATTTATTAAAAATTATTTGTCGAATTATAACTAAAACAAATTAAGTAATTGGAAAACTAATCAAAAATTAATAAAGTTACGAGTATTATTAATTTTTGCACCAAAATCACAGCCATACAAAATTAAAGAATAGCATTTTAATTTTAATACAATAAACAATTTGTTGACAAATTCACAAATCGTAATCAGTCAAAACTAAAGAACACTGAGAGAAAAAAAAAATATTGTTCACAGTAATTATCCAGTGTAGTTAATAAATTATCAGTGAAGAATTCTTTCCCAGAATGTATCTTATTCCTAAATCGCTTTTGTTTAGTTGCTATGGTTTTCGTGTATTTAAATATTGCTTGGTTTTCGTGTATTTAAATATTGCTTGTTGTGTATTTAAATTAAGCTTGTTTTGTTTTTATTGCATGAAGGGCGGAATGAAATTTACCAATACCAACTTAGGAATGAACATTTTTAAGAACCCTTTTTTATGATTCCAATCATTTTTTTTTTCAAGATTGATTTCATCTCAAATATGTTTAATTATTAATATTATCTACATTATAATTATATACACTAAACACAAAGTTTCATTTAAGCACCTACGAGGTATTATATTACTAAATTTAGTTAAAATTGAAATACATAAAGTTACTAAAAGACAACACAACAAATATATATGCCAAAATGACAACTTGCCGTTTTTAAAAGTCAAACGAATAATTAAACTAAATTAATTTATGTACACGGAAGGCAACCCTTGCTGTTTTCAGTATAAAAATTTTTGAGATTGCTACTTTTCTTGGGTTTCTTTTTATTTACAGGTGTTGGATGACACTCAATTTTATTGTATTAACGTTTATTACAACTATTTATCAAATATTAACCACAATATTCAATTCAATTACAAACACTAACGTTCTAAATGTAAGAAAACACTATATTAAAATTCTAATATTGCTAGCTAGACAGACTCCTGCATAGGAATCCTAACATCAGTAACTTTTGATAGTATACCCCTGAATTTGCTTTTTTGAAACATTTTCCCGTACTCGTACCGTCTATACATTCTACGTATGTGGTTTGAAGAGATCGATTCTCGATTTAATAATTTCTTGGCGATCTTTAGTTTCACAAAAAATCGATTTACAAAATCAAAAATCGAGTATGTAAAAGTCGATCTTCGATTAAATTGAATCGAGATGGGAAACTGCTATGGATAGTATTCTACACCATAGACTAAAGTAATACACTGGAAATTCTACATTCTGTCTACGATCCGCCACAAAAATGACATTTGAATATTTATTAAATTCCTACGCCAAAATTATAGAACTTGATCATTTAATGATTCGTGATTACCTTACTTCATAGTATATAGTATTATATATTCCCACAGACACACCCTATAGTACATAACGAAGGAAATTACTTAATATGCACAGTAACGTCAGAGTCAAAAAGAAAATTAATAACGGGAATAGGATGGGTGAAGAGGTACAAGACAGTAACTACTAATTTGGATAAAATTTCATTTTAGTGTTGTTAAATTAGTTTATTTTATTATAAAAGTAATGAATTATCAAAAGCCAAAGCTAAATTAAATTTAGATTTTGCAAAAAATTAGTGAAATGGAAATTATTATAAAACAAAAACTGTTTTGAAACTGATGTGACACGTGTGAACAAAAATATCGATATCTTACTTGGTATAATTATATATAACTCTCCTTTTATTGTAATCAACTATTCTCCATACCTACTAATTTTGTAACGATAACGTGTTATCTTAAGATATTCATGCGGTTTTCATTTGTGATATCTAAGTGGCCCATTTATAAGTTATTACATTAAAAGCAACTTATAAACTTAAATTAAAAACTGTATTATAAAAATGTGTCAACGACAAGCTCTGTTACTTTCTTCATCAAATTGTCATGGCTATTCTATGTTGGAGTTTGCTAAAGAAGAAATATGCAATCTTTTAAATAAGTACGTTTTAAAACAAGCCTTTCAAATTAAATTATTTTTTATAACTTAATTTTTCTCAAACAACTTAAATCGAAAAAACATAATTTTCATCACAGAAGTTGTACTGTTTCTGTTTCTCTTTGTGTTATAAGTTTTAGTTAGATAGTTCTTTTTTATACTAATTCTTATTTTTTCAGAAATAATATAAAGGATCTACTGTTTGTGCCTTTTGCTCAAAACAACTTTGATGAATATACCAACAAAGTAAGAGAGGTAATTAACCCTTGGGGATTCACAGTAATTGGTGTGCATACATATTCAGAACCTTTGAAAGCTGTTAACTCTGCTAAAGCAATCTTTATAGGTGGTGGCAATACCTTTTTGCTCCTTAAAAGACTATATACACACAATTTAGTTCATCTAATAAAAGACAGAGTGCTTGAGGGAAAGTTAGTGTACATAGGAAGCAGTGCAGGAACAAATGTGGCTACTAAAAGTATTCATACCACAAATGACATGCCTATTATATACCCACCATCTTTTGATGCCATTGGATTAGTTCCTTTTAATATTAATCCACACTATATTGACCACAGTGAAGTTAAAACTCATAAAGGTGAGACTAGAGATCAGAGAATCGGTGAATATATGGATATGCCTCATGCGAAAACAGTTTTAGGATTAAGAGAAGGCTCTATACTGCATGTAGATGGGAATTCATTAACACTGAAAGGAGTCGCTGGTGCTGTCTTGTTCCAAAAGTAAGTGAACTTTGTTTTTGCTTGGAATCCAATATTTTATTCAAAATTTATATAAAATTAAACTTACATATATGAAATGGTTAGATAGTAGTAAAGCATTCCCAAAGCGCAACTTGCAACCACCAAATCAACATGCTTTTCTTTCTAATCTTGTTTGGGCACAGCTCCAGCCTCAAATCATCTGACCCTTCTTTAATAAAGCTGATCACCCAATGGCTTTCAATGTGTTGTCTTGAAACAATTTATAATAAAAAAATATTGTTAATGAAAGCAAAAATTGTAAATGTATCTATCTGGTATTGAGAGAGAGATGATCTGAAAGGGCTACTGGGTATGCTTTACCAGATACTTGCTTGTCAGCCCTGAATTTCACGCACACAACCTTGTTCCGATCGGGACTCAAGCCACCTCCACCAGCTTCCTGCGTTGCAGCCCCATACACTAGATGACTGCACACAGGACTATCACACCAAGCCATTTTTTATACACTAGGGGTAGATGAAAGTGAGGTGCTCTTCATTCATTCTGAGGGAGCTTTTGACCTAATCCAATTCATATTTCATATCCACCACCCACAGTAACTGACAGAGTCAGAAATGGTTAGGCAATCCAGGCATTGTTGCTTCAAGAATCATAGGAAAGGTCATAGGTCCATTGTTGAGCATAAGCAGACATCAAATAATAAAGGTGTATCATATTTTAAAGCAGCTTACCATGTGGTGGTGGCTTAAGAGTATCTACCACCCATCCCGTGGGTGTCTTAAAAGTCTACAGAGGGAAAATTAAAACCAAAAGATGGGCAGCAGCATCTTGTTGAAACATCTGAATAAATACATAGGCAACTATGGCAAAATCCCCCTAAAATGAGAGCTTCAAAATTTTTGTGGCTATTTATGGCCAAGGGTACGCCTATGTTCAGCAGTGGACTAGTGATAGGCTGAAATCATGATGATACTGATGAACTAACACAGTATGCAAAATTCACGCATATTCTGTAATATAGTATATAAAAATTAAATAAAAACGCATCTCTGGCTATAAAATATAGGGTCACCCCTCTACTCTCTTCGAAAGTGTCAGTCGGTAAAATTAATTCACAAGTGAGATTACGGTTTTAAAAAAAATCCAAACCCCAGGGTAATTATTTTTAAGCCTTCAGTACAGTATCTTTAATCTTTCTATGACACTGGAAAACACAGCAAAAATTAAGAGAGTTTGGCTGGGAGGTGTTAATGCTTAGAGCCCTGACCTTGCACCTTCAGATTTCCACATGTTTCGGTCTCTACAGAATTATTTAGGTTGTGTCAGGCTAACATAAAGAGAGGACTGCCAAAACTACTTGTCGCGTTTTTTTGCTCAGAAGTCCAAAAATTTCTACAGCAACAGAATCATGTCACTGCCTTTTAGATTGCAAAATGTCTTGAATTTTCGTCATTTTACACACGTATATTTTTGTCATACTTTTTCCAAAGATAGGGCTATTCTAAAAGATATTTAAAGTTCTGTAATATTAATTAGTATTTATTTTTCTTAGATATGGTACTCACTCGTACTTAACCTTATATGAGAAAACGCAGGTCGCAGCTGCGCGACCACTGATGCGATCAGTGACTAGATGTTATTACACCTTCCTAAATCGTTTCCTAACTAGGATTCTGAATGATTCAGTACGTTAGCGACCTAACTAAACGGGTGGCGAACCACGTCGCCATCATTTTTGCACGACATGAAAAATCCTTACTTCCCGTTGCATTACCACGATCATTATAATGTAACTAAATTTTCCGGTTCGCATTAATTTTTTTGCTTCTTTGCACCTGCATTGGTTTTTCTACTTCTCTTGTCTCTTTTAAGTAATGCTTCAGTTGAAAGCTAAGAATGCTTCATCAATACCATATGATAGTATTTCTTCTTGATAATCGGGAATTCATTTTAAAACTTGCAGAGGATTTAGAGGGACAATCCCTAAAGCTAGAAAGCCACTTTTTATGTTTGTCGCCTGTCTTAGATTTTCTTCGATCAATGAAGTATGAAAAAAAGATGTTAAAAGTTTTGGGAAATGCTTCATAATCATTGGATTTTATATCTAGCACCTGTTTAAGATTTTAGTCCAAGCTTTCTTTAGTGGTGCAAAAAACGCAAATTCAAGTGGCTGTGTGAGAAGAGTTGATCTTGGTGGAATAAATACAAATTTAATATCTATCTATCGTTTGACTCACACAACGCTAGTATGTGTACCTTGCTTCAATTTCGTTCAGCTTCTCTTAACATAATTTGTTTTGAAGTAACTACATCGCATGCAATTTGTAGCATTTTATCTGAATAGTTCCGGTAAACAAGTGCACCCAGACTTCGCCGAGGTTTACAACATCCGTTTTTCTGCAAACAAATGAACAAATGATAGTGGCACTTGTAGGATCCTTATGAGATGATAATGAATAATATATGTTTACCCCTTTCAAAAGTTAACAGCCAGTTAAGTAAGTATGCTTAACATAAAACTAAATCAAATACTTTAGAGAGAACTGAATAATTTCAGACGACGGTTTATGTTCTCATAGCTAACAATGAGTATGAACAGATGCGACATACTGCTTTTAAAAGCATGCACTTCAACTACTGTTACAAATAATCAAGCTGAGATGTCTCCTCTACTACTACGTACACATAATAACGCAATGGTTGGGTATCATTTTTTTAAATGTTGTCATACAAGTGTATTTTTCAATCTAATGAAGATAAGGAATCCGTCGAACATTACTGTTTCGGTTTGAAGGGCACTGAGAGCTAGCATAATCACTGGGCATATGAGACTTAAGAACTGGGGGTCTACTGTGTAACTCTGGTTGGTTTCGTGATAGTTAATGGGATCAAATAATAATAATTTTCCATAATATAGTACGACTTACATTATTAAGAAATATTACACAACACATCTTTTGAAAAACTGTACAATGAAACCGATCACGAAGCCAATCAGTGTTACACAGTAGCCCCCCTGATGACGAGCGCAGTGTGGTATCACAAAGTAATGTTCTGGGTAACACAGCATTTGTTATGGACAGACCATCAGGTGAACGTTTTGCTCGTTTCGTCACTTTATCCAATAAAAAATGTATTTATATTTAAAAAAAAATCCATAAATGCAATGTGTCAACAATGGGACATCAGTCGCTCAGTGACACCAAAGCTACCCAATCAAAGCCTGCAGTGGACCTCCCGCCCCAATGATCCACTTGCGAAATATCTTTTTAACAAAATTCGATACATACGGCTTCTCTAGGTTCTGTGATGTGGAAACATGCATGCAAGTGGTACAGAACCAATGAAAGCTATTGTTTTAGAACAGACTAGAGCCCAATAAATGGGCCACAAATAAATGACTATATCATCTAAACTATGTTTATATTTTGAAATTATGTTCTTTTTTTTATTTAGTTACTTTGGATATTTCAGTTAAATCTATTACGCACGCGCACTATTTAAGACGGCATGCTCGTAAATACCTGCAGGATTGGATGCGGACAAACGATGTATTTGTCTATTACACTATTTGGTAATATTTACAACTATTTTTTTTTATTGCAGGGGAGGAAAGAAGACAGAATATTGTGTTGGAGAAAATGTATCATTTTTATTGGATGAACATTGATCTTCACAATGATGTAAAAATAAAATATACCATACCACACAAATATGAAAACATTGTTTTTATTACTTTTCAACGTCATGTTTTAAAAGGGGGTCTAGATAAAGCATCCTTCTATAGTAATGACAGTAATTTTTGTAACTTTAGAAAATATATTCATTCATGGTTATAGAACATAATGTATATTAAGTTTTTTGTCTATCACTTCACAACACTCACTGTCACTCACAAAAATTACTAATTACCTGCATAGTACTTTTAATTATATTTATTAATCACATTTCTAAAACGATTTCAATTTATTTCACATATTGAACAGCACACTTAGTTTTGTGTAGGTAAATACACTATTGCATAGTATATGATTAATTATAATTTACTATTTGTCAGCCAGTTACTGGCTCTTGCATTAATAGAGCCCGTGCAGCATGGAACAGTGAAGGCTGTGGTGCTACACGAGATTGACCAGTGCGCTCTGCTGCAGGTAAATGACATAAATATCTACGTAAGGCTAAATCTCGTCTAGCGCTTAACCCGCGCGTTATTTCACAACCGGATCCAAAAAGAACAGCACGCTGTCGCTTTCTCTTCTCTGTGGCTACCTATAATATAATAAAAAATTATATATCAACTTAAGTATTTCATAACAAACAATTCTTTAATACTAAAAATTATGGTGGTAGGATTCTGCTGTGAAACAGTAGTGTGCAAACATTACTGTGTTTCGGTCTAAAGGGCAATGAGAGCTAGTGTAATCACTGGGCATGAGACTTAAGAACTAAAGCGCAATGTGGTGTCACAGAGTAATGTTCTAGGTGACACAGCATTTATTGTGGGCAGATGTTGCACTTTACATCAGGTGAACGTTTATCGTTTCGTCACTTTAATCAATAAAAAGAAATTAAATACCGTAGCCATGCCATCAATAGTTGCCATATTTTAATTACATTTTTATATTATACTGAAAAGCAAGATCCAATCTAACACAAAGCAGCAATCAAATAAAACACACCTGTATTGAAGCAACTGGATGTAGACAATTAACATCAGGTGGATCAATTTGTTGATTTTGTGTTTGAGTACTATCACATTGCCCATTTTGTACCACAGTTTTATCTTCATTAGTACTGGTGATTTTTTGAACCTTCTCCATTTGTAGTGCCTCTGCGTTCTTATCCAATACCTTCTGCACTGTGTCTTTGCCAGCCATATGTAAAGACAGACCCAGACGAGCAAGGACACGTTCTGGTCGCCAACGATCACGAGCACCTCCAGTAGAAGGAACTTGTTCTCTTCGTCGTGCATCGGCCACCAAACTTGCCCAGTCTACGCCCAATGCATCACCCAATCCAGCTTAAATAAAAATTAATACATTTAAATAACATTATTTTTTAAATTTCCTATTGTAAAATTATAAATATAATATCCTATTGTAAAAAAAAAAGAAACAACAGTATATAAATGTCTCATTGGTGAGCACAGAGGCCTCCTCTTAGGGGTTTTAGAGCAGGGAAGGGTCTACCACGCAACTCCAATACAGGTTACGTGCGGACTACATGTCCTCAAAAATATTTTTGTTCCTCAGACATGCAGGTTTCCTTACGATGTTTTTCTTCACATGATCACGTCGTAATTTAGCATTTGAAATAGTAACACAACAAAAAATGTATTGCAGTAATCTGCCTTATATCTTAGAAGATTTATTAAGTAGAGGCTATTTGATAAGGCACTTCATGTAATCATTATCAGTGAGGTTATTGCCATTACCTACGCCCGTCCTAGGTTTGACTCGAGATTTGTATTAGAATGAATGAAATAATTACAATTTTTTTGTACTTCAAAATTAATAATCAATATCATTTTAGTCGATTACTCAACGTAGGATTGATGAGCAGAACCTACGGACTAGTGATTAGCAATATCACCCAGGTGACCTCGTGGCCTAGTGGTCAGACTACCTTAATCTGTCGCATTGCCCCGCGCATTCTAACTGTATGCAGATGGGATAAGAGTCCTCTAGCTCTACTCCATCAACAAGAAGGGGCCTTCCCAGGACCATCATCGATTGACGAAGCCGTAGATTTCTTTTTTAGACAAATCTACGGCTCCGTCTCATTTTCATCGGAAAATTAGATCAAGCAGACTTACAAATAATATAATATAATTTTGAAGAAAAGGGAAAATAATAGTTTAAAAGTACAGTATACTAGACTGGAGGAATTTGCTATTTAATGCATAAACATGTTTAAGCCACAAACTCATTTCCAAAGGCCAGCAAGAATTCCTCTGGTATTGCGAATGTTCATGGGCGGCGGTGATCACTTTCCATCAGTAAGCCGCTTGCTCGTTTGCCAATAAAAAAATTACCTCTCGTCCGTTCTTCTTCGAGCTCGCCATCAGATATTTCTTCAAAATCTAAATTAGTCACGTCTTCATCATCTTTATCGTCCTGTGATTCTTTCTCTTCACCAGCCCCACTAGGTGTCCTGTATACAAATAATTTCATGTAATATCAAACTTCTGTTGTAAAAATTACTTTATTAAAAGTATGAAATATATTCAAAATAATAAAACTCTAAATAATTGACAAATACCTGGGTAGATTCCTTTTCAGAACCGTCAGGTTTAGAAGTAACTTCATCAGTTGTCTGTTCCACTTGACTGTCTTCATCCATGTTTTGATCTAACATCTTTAAAAAAAAAGTAATGTTTTGAACGGATAACACATTTAAAACAATAAGACACATTACTTACATCATCCCTTTCTAAAATATCATCAGGATCATCACTTATTTCACTGAGATCATCTGGGACTGGTTTATCTTCAACTTCAACTTCTTCATGAGTTGAAGGAACAGGTGCTGACTGTACAGGAGGCGGCGTTTCCTTAGGCACAGGTTCAGGTTCATTTCTGGGACCTCGGCGCTTATTTGCATCATTTCTGCCAAGTTCCATTCGCATTCCACGGTTATAATCATCTAAAACAATATCATTACCTCTTAATAATCACATTATTCAAAATAAATCAAGAGCCAGAAAAATATCTTACCATGCACTCGACCACGATGTGGCCCAGGAGGATGACCACGATGGTGCCAACCTTCTATATCAGCATCCTTGTCACCCCATTCAGCCATCTAAAAATAATATTCTACATAGACATACGTAAATTATTACGAATACAATACGTGCATTACATTATATTTATGCATACCAATGTGAGGAGGATAAGGACAGCCAAGGAAAATGTGGGAAAGAATAGGACAAGAATAGTTTCTTTTTCGATAATCAATAAGCTCATACTGGTACAGTGTTTTGAAGCAAACATTTGCCTAGGACAGAAAGAAAAGAAGAGAAGATAAACATACGTTTACAATTAATATATAAAAATATTGTATAAAATACCTGAGAATCATGAATGGGCCAATGCCGTTCCCGACCCCAATCCCCTGGTGCACGATAATCTTCATTATCCCAATCTTTATGCGGATGTATATATCCTCGCTCACGATCCATAGAACCTGAGCGGCCTTCCCATGAATGATCGCGACGTGGTCGTCGATCATCATAACCTTGAAATTATGTTTGTTACTAAAATATTATATTATATTTAATTCATTGCTGTGTGGTAGCGGCTAAAGAGAATCTACCACCCCATATCATCCCGTGGGTGTCGTAAAAGTCGACAGAGGGAAAATGAAAACCAGGAGATGGGCAGCAGCATCTTCCGGGAACATCTGATTAAATAAACTGCGGTTGCCACCCCGCCTGCCAAGCGTGGCAACTATGGCAAAAACCCTCCAAAACCACAGCTCCAAAACTTCAGCAGTGGACTAGTGATAGGCTGAAATGGTGGTGGTGGTGGTATTTTTAATAAAATATGATTTTTATAAATAGCTCTTTTTGCCAGAAACGCATATGAACTATGCTTTTCTGCAAAAAAATATTCCTAATGTTCGATTAATTTTGTTTCGATGAATACAAACTCATCAGTTTTTTTATAGGAGTATGTGCAACGTCTGCCAATAACAAATGACGTCACCTAAAACATTTCTGTGTGGCACAACACTGCGCCGCCCTTCAGATCGAAACACAGTAACGTTGTAAACGTTAAAACATTACTGCTTCACCGCAGAACTGGTCCTGAGGTTGTACCTACCAAGGCGAATTCCTACCACCAGAAAAAGTATATTTAAGATATAATCGGGTCATAATTTCTGTCACATTTATAACGTTAAAACAAAGAAAATAATAAAGCCCACAGAAACATCCAACAGAAGTCAGCAAGCATATCTCGAGAATCCAGCAAGTGGCATTATCCTTCATCATTTATGGTTTTGCTTGGACTCTTGTATTCAGGTCTAACTTAGGTGTTTTTCTGTAAAAAAAAGTGTGAAAACTAGCGCGTGTATCAAAATACCATTCTTACAAACGTTGTGGAACTTCTTTCTCAAACAAAGTATATCCTTAATTAAAGCAGTGGCATATAAAACATATATTTTCATACATTTGTTTTCATATATATTTTATGCAAACAACAAAAGTCGTACAATTTATTTAATGAAGTGTTTGTGACAGAACTTATGACTCAACTAGGTCTCGTATATGTCGTACATATACATATATCATACCTACCCATATCAACAACGCGATGATCACCCATGGGTTCACCATAAATTCTCTCTTCGTCCTCTGCATATCCCCGAGGTGGTGGCCCAGGCATATCATAACCAGGATCATAATGTCTTTCTCTATAGCCAGGAGATCTATCATCTTCTCTCGGAACACCATCAAACCGATCGTCTATTCGGTCGTAATGTTCCATATTATGTCCGTGATCATATTGACGGTCTATACCCATTTCATAATCACCTGGCTCTCTTTCGAGACTATCCAATCTGTCTCTCTTAGTAGAGCGATCTCTTTCAAGTCTGTCCTGTTTCCTTCCACCTCTATCAGAATGTGTGTCTTGGCGGTCTTTTGAAGTAGTCGAATTTTTGTCACTTTCTAATGTTCTATTGGAAATAGCCGCAAGAGCTGCTAAACGCTCCTCCGGTCGGGGTAAAAGTCTCTCCATAGGTTTATTTGGTTTTTCTAAACCTTTATCAGAACCACCCCTACCACCTAAACCCCGTTCCCGTCCTCTTCGTTTATTATCTTCTCTTTTAGTATCTTTATTTCTATCGCGTCCTCTATCCTTTCTATCGTGTCTATCCTTTTCGTCATGTTTATCTTTTCGTCTCTCTAATGATCTATCTTTATGTTCACGAGCTCTATCTCTGTCTCTACTCGTAGACCTTTTTCTATGTCTTTCAGAACTAGCATCCCTTCGCATAAGTTTTTTCGGCGACACAGGTCTACTTCTTTCAGAACTATCTTTTCTTCTTGGATCTTTAGGATGAGATCCGTGTCGACGAGGAGATCTAGATCTACCTTTTTTTGGAGATCTGCTACGGCCTCTAATACGATCTCTATCTTTTTCCCGTTCCTTCTCTCTTTCTTTATCCCTCTCTTTTTCTTTATTTCGATCCCTGTCTTTATCTCGGTCTCTAGCTGAGTGTGGTGAAACACTTCTATTTCTATCCCTTCTTTGAGGTGATTTAGCATGTTTCGAAGTATTTTTAGCTATAAGGTTTTTGGATGTAATTGGTGGCGTGCCACCAGATTTCTTTCCTGGTGAAAGCGATTTTTTCCCAAGAGCTGCCTTTGTTGTAAGCGTCTTCTTCTTATTCGCTTCATTTTTCTTTAGAAACCTGTCATCCTTTTTGATGTTAGGCTTTTTTAACTCGCTTTTGTCTCTTTTTAGCGAATCATTTTTGAGTAATTTCTTTTTAGATGGGGCCTCTCCATCTGATGAAGAACTAGAATTTCTTTTTAATTTTCCTTTCTTGATTTTTCTCTTAGCATCTCTAAAACATTATTAAAATTTTAAAGTAATTCAGTACATATTTTTTCTTCTAATTTTTTACGCTGACTTTTATAGGTAAAAGAACAGTAAATGAACATATAGCGGATGTGAAGTGTCAATTTTCTTAGAAGGCTGCAGTCTATCACTATGCTCTGGGTCATCATAACTATTTCATCAGATTTGATAAACCACACAAAAATCTTTGCAAAAGAGCATCAATTCATATCAAAGAATATGGTTGGGTACTATGACGGACGTGAAATCCTATTATTAATAAAATTAAATAAAAAAAAACCAAGCATACTACTGCAACACTTCAAGATATTAAGTTGATTTTGCATAGATCGGGCCAAAAACATTATAATTAAATGCTGAAGGTACCCCAGATTACCTAGATTAACAGGATGTCAAACATCTGTCAAACCAAGAATGATACTCCAACACTGCTGCTGTTTGTTATATTAAGCTCATTTTGCATAGATCAGACCAAAAACATAATAATTAAGCTGAAGGTACCACAGATTACCTATGTTAACAGAAGTCAAATATGTTTAGTGATTTTTTCTATGATAATTTTCTCCAAAATTCTAATAAATGTGTTACTGCTGAGCATTACCTATATCATTGTCAGACTGTTTCAGATATATACTCAGTGCAGGTTAGCGAAACTGAGGTTCTTAGTTTACTTAAATCTGTAGACCATCATAAATCTGCGGGACCCGATGGTATACCAGCTAGGCTTATAACCATGTGTGCTAAAAGCTTGTCTTTACCGCTGACTATAATATTCAAACGTTCACTTAAGGAAGGAGTAGTACCCCTTATATGAAAAACAGCATTCATCACCCCTGTATACAAAAAAGGCTCTAAAGATAATGTGGAGAACTACAGGCCTATAACTAAGCTTAACTTATTTGCTAAGATTTTTGAGAGAATTGTTTACTCGTCGGTATATCACGACATCAAACAAACTCTTAGTGATTGTCAGCACGGCTTTCTTAAAAGTAGATCCCCTGTGTCGAACCTAATTACCTGTTCCAACTACTTAAATGAAGTCATGTCTGAACCATCACAAGTCGATGTTGTCTATACTGAACATAGTAAGGCGTTCGATCGGTTAGATCATTCTATTCTTTTACGTAAGCTGCTCAAGGTAGGCATAAGGGGTAACTTGTTGAAGTGGTTTAAGTCGTACATTGAGAATTGTTGTCAAACAGTAGTCCTAAATGGTTATAGATCAGTATCTGTGAAAATTCCATCTGGTATTCCCCAGGGATCACTTTTGGGTCCACTGCTGTTTGTTATTTTTGTCAATGATATAGACCTGTTTCACATACTCTTAAACAATTCTTTATGCTGATGATATGAAAATTATACCCCCAATCTCCCATTTTTCAAGCTGTCTCGGCCTTCAACAAGATCTCGATGAACTTCAAAGGTATTGTCAACGCAACAAACTTGATTTAAATGTCTTTAAGTGTTTTGTTCTTATTTTTACCCGTAAACCTGACCCCATTATCTTAAATTACAAGACCGAGTTATAAATCGAGTACAACTGTAAAAGATCTTGGTGTGAGTTTTGACTCGAAATTACTTTTCGATGTTCACATTAATAATATCATTAAAAAGGCTAGCAAAGCGCTTGGGTTCATATTGAGATTCTCAACGGATTTCCATCGCGTTAAAAATTATAAGGTACTCTATTGAGCCTTTGTTCGCAATCATTTGGAGTACGCTTTACAAGTGTGGAATCCAAATTCTAAAACTTACATTGGTAAGATTGAACGAGTACAAATGCGTTTCTAACGTTTTCTACAATTCAAGTCGAGACTGTACACTAACGGTTATTTAACATGGTGTAAAAAAATTTATTTACTGCCGTTGTATGAACGGAGGCGCATAGCGGATATTGATTTCGAATTTAAGGTCGAACCTGTGTTATTTTTATTTATATTAATTTTTCATAGAACATTTCATTTAAAACGTCATTGCGTTGTCACGCCTAAACTTGTAGTCCTGAAGTAATACTAATTGAATAATCGAAATTAATATTTTTATATCGACATTTCTGAGTCCTTGAATGTGTATCTTAGGTTCCTCATATATCAATGCCGTACACACTAAAAAGTAAACTGCTAAAAAAGTATCTGAAAGTAACTGGTTGTGTCATAGCCAGTTAAAAATGCGTAACTAGTAATATAAATTGTTTCAATTAATTTTTAACCAGTTACTCCTTTAACCAGTAAATGCATAAACGGCTTTTTAACCAAAATGAAACCCAAACTAACCGGTTTTTCGAAACCAGTACCCTGGTTGTACATTTGTGGAATTATCTACTAGTAGTACAATACTTTGTATTTTCCTATCTTTATTTATTCTGATGCAATAAATAACTAAATTTTCCCCTCAATAGATAACTATCTAAATTATATACACTCGGCGTCAAAAAAATCGCACATCCGAAAAAAATAATTTAAATACTATTTTAACACAACAGGCCAATGGCAATGATGTGGTTTGAGGGTATCATTCGAAAGGTAATTTCATTAGCTTTCAGCAATTTTAATTGAATTTTACTTTTATAACGAGACGAAAGAGAAATTAAAGAAAAAGACAGGGTATGTAAAAATTTGCAAATTAATAATTTAAAAAAAAACTTAATAAATACAAAAAAAGTTCTTAAAACCTAGTGTTACCCCCCCTTGCTTTGATAACGGCTTCCATGCGATCTTTCATGGACCTTACAAGGATCGCAACAGCCTCTTGGGGTATTTGTTCCCACTCTTCAAGTACCGCATCTTGGAGCTCTTGAAGAGTGGCTGGAGCTGGATCTCGAGCTCGCACGCGCCGTTTTAGGTCATCCCAGAGATGTTCTATTGGGTTAAGGTCTGGACTTCGTGCTGGCCAATGCATAACAGGAATATCGACCTCCTGTAAATAATCCCGTACAATAGCCGCGGTGTGGCAACGAGCATTATCATGCATTAACATGAATCCATCACCGACATAACCAGCATACGGGACCACATGTTCCTCCAGGATTTCACTAATGTACCGACCAGCATTTAATGACCCTTGCCCACGGCCACCCCGAGTCCGGGAAACGCACACAAGTTCCGTTTTCCCGTCGACGGAAATGCCGCCCCAAAACATACACGAACCACCCCCGTATTCGACGGATTCTTCGAAGCAGGGTTGTGTGAACCTCTCCCCCTGTCTTCTAGACCCTTCTACGTCTGTCATTGCAGAAGAGACAGACCCTCGTCTCATCAGAGAAGAGTACGGTCCGCCTCTGTTCTAGAGTTCACTCGCAATGATTGCGAGCAAACTCTAGGCGATCTCTGCGATGCTGTGCAGTAAGTTTTGGACCTTTAGCAGCTCTATGGGCTGTTAAACTCTTTTCGTGTAACCTTCTTCTTATCGTAGAAACACCCACAGATGTTCTCCGAGTTGTTCGAAACTATTGTTGCAACTCAACAGCATTTGTAAAACGGTTTCGTAAAGATGTCGTAACGATGAAACGGTCATCTCTTTCTGATGTGCACCGTTTTCTTCCAGATCCCGGTTTTCTAACATAACCTACCAGTCTGCTGAAAACGTTGGAACACCCGTCGAACTGAAAAACGGGACAGGTTCAACTGTCGAGCAACGTCACACTGCCGCATCCCCGACTGCAATAGGGCAATCACTTGAGCGGCTTCTTCAGAGCTGGTGTCCATCTTTACTTGTTCGTACTTGGGTTACTTGTTCACGTGTGTTCACTGCAAAATCTAAATTACGACTGGCCCATATTTCATTAAGATCGACCCTTTTATACCCTTTTTTAGGTGGTGTAACTAGCGTCCTTACTAACGAGCATTTGACAGTGTTTATTTTTGACGATCCATAATGATAAATGTTTTAATGATTTCATGATTTTTTTATTAATAATGTAAAGCTATTCAAATACCCATTTCAAACATACCAATATTTATACAAATATAATTCGTTTCTAGCCATTACAGCCATTTTTCGCGCAAACTCAGAGAGGTGCGATTTTTGTGACGCTGAGTGTATTAAGTTGGGTTTAAGAGTGTTATATATTAATATTTTAAATTTTATCACATACAAACTCAATATTACTTCACTTGGCTTCGCTTTACATCTTAACTCTATTATTTTACATTACTAACACATAATTACTACAAGAATATGAATAGCTATGTTAACTGACCTAAGTGTACAAATGACCTAAGTTTGTATCGTATTGCCAGCATAACTAAAATTATTGGCTGCAATTTTTACTGCTGATTTGGGAATCCGGTACTAAAATGAGACTCCACAGTCTCAATAATTTAACTATCACATATTTATGATGGCTATTGTCTTGTCTGTCGGTGTCCAACATTTTTGCTGGCATTTCCCTTAGTCAACTATAATGACACTCATGACACAATTCTCTTATACTGCCACCACCCAACTATAATTATCAGAATTAAGTGACTTCTGAAAGACTGTATTTAAATTTTCCACACAATTTAAAAATTAATATTAATATGAAAAATAAAGCAAGAAATAAGAAAACTACTTTGCATTTCTTTTCATCTTCCATGGATGCTGCTTAAAAACCGTAAGTCAGACAAGAACATCCTGTGGGCCAACAAATGTTGGTGAAGGATAACAAACCCAAGACATGTTGTGATAAGCAATAACTTCTCTGTGTCCCTCACAACACATCACGCACACTCACTAGTACTACTTATGAAATACTAATACAGTTTTGCCAGACAGTGAGATGCTTTCTGCCGCGAAGTTAAGCTAATAATACAAAAAAAAATTTTTCTTCATTCAACTTCCATGTCAACTTTTATAATTCCAAATATATTTAACAATGCTTAAGGCAGTATAATATAAATTTCACTGAAACCTTTTTAATGAGTTTGAAACCTTTAACATCAATATCACATATTTATTATTATTAATTTAATTGTATATAAATAATTGCATGAATTTAATATAATTATAATTTAAATTTAAATTAAATATATTTATTGTTGTATCTATATTAATTGTAATTTAATTGCATTTTAATGAAGAAAAGTAAGTTACTTTGCTAAGATCCGCATGCAAAATATAAAAATGGTGTATATTACCTAGTTTAGACGGCCGCCGAGTGAGCGGCGCGGTCAAAGAGCTGCCTATTTATACTACAGGTGACGCAAACGGCCGTTTGCGTCAAAGAGCTGCCTATTTATACTACAGGTGACGCAAACGGCCGGTTGCGTCACCTGTAGTATAAATAGGCAGCTCTTTGACCGCGCCGCTCACTCGGCGGCCGTCTGTCGTAGAGTCTATTACGCTTGATAATGCCTCGTTTTGGGGCGAAACACGTGTCGTGTTCTCGGCTTCGGTGGTGTATATTATCTAGTGGTGGTATTGTAGTGGTTGGTGGAGGGTACCTGGTGGCGGTTCCTGGTGGCGGTGTTAGATTGCTTGTGCACGCTACTGAGGGAGGGCAGGGTGGTGCACTTCAAAAAAACTAGGTAATATACACCATTTTTATATTTTGCATGCGGATCTTAGCAAAGTAACTTACTTTTCTTCATTATAATGGATTTCCGCAAAGTAACGCCTGATTCTATTAACTATATTAATTGCATTTGAAAATAGTTGTACACTTTGTAAACAACTTCCGTAGTCTGTCATCTCATCTTCACACAGGAACTTCATGTGTGTTGAACATAATATGTTACTGAATCTACAACATGTGATGCCACTTTACTTGTGTGGCTGCCCCACAGGACAGTCCCACACAAATTGTTGATTTATGCAAAACAAAAAATGTTGTTGGAAATTCCTATTTTCTGTTTTTGTTTAAGTTTTTTATTGCAACTTCTGTATCTGCATCCCTGATTATATGTACAGTAAATGATCTAAACCTTATCTATGACAGCATCTGGATTTTATAGGCTACAAAGAGTACAAAACTGATTGCATAAAATATTGTGTTTATACTCATGTAGGGATCCTATCAAAACATTTTTTTGTCTCATACAGAAATTAGCTCGATTTGGTATGTTATTAGAATATTTTCAATTTTAGAGTTGCTTGTGTTTCAAGAGTTTTTCAAAATTCTATTTTCGGATAGCAAAAATGTGAAATATCAGCCATGCATAAAATGATCTAACAAAATCTATTATACCTGCCAGATGAGGAAGATGACGTAGTACCATCTGAAGAAGATGATGAGACGCTGGAAGAACTTGAGCTTCTCGATGACGAAGAGCTCGACACCATTTTTTTCTTTTCCTTACGCATATCTTTAGTTGAGTCCATTTTTAGTTGCAATTCTAATTCACGTTGTAATTGTTGCCTTCTTTTCTCCAATACGTCAGTGTCAGCATATTCTAGGTCATTTTGATCCCAATTATCGATTTCTCCATCAGGACTACGGCCTGTTCTAACTACGACAGTCGAATGAAGCCGACTTTTGGGATCATCTTTGATCAAACGTTTATGCTCACTTTCTTTGTTAGCTGCTCGTTGTTTTGATGGACTTATTAATGTATGTGTAGCAGCAAACTTACAACTTTTACCGTAAGCGCAACTCCCGTGTTGTGCCCACTGTCTACAATATTCACTTGTTTTTTTAGCACTTATACCAGAAGTTTTTTTAGTACCGAGTCGCTCAAAAACACTAGGTCTATTTGATAAGTCCTTTGTTTTCGGTAATTCCACGGTAATTTTTCTTTTTGCTTGTTTTGACATCATAAAGGAAAAACATTGGTCTCACAAAGTTTACAATAGACTAGAAAGAACACACATTTCGCACGCCGGATAAAGTTATAAAAATGTGCAATGTTATTGAAAACGACATCGAATTACTTAAAAAATTTAATCAAAAAAAAGATGTTTATGAATAACTAAAATAGGAACAAAGTGTTTAAAGAAATTATAAATTAATATATTTAGGATTCATGCGTCAGCCATTTTTAGTTTTAATTCAAATAGTTCAGTCCATAAATAATAAACTACAGCAGTGCTCTATGATTAAAATCTTCTTTGATTTTTATTTAATGCAACCGTTTTAAACTTCCTGCCAATGCCAGCATATTCAGATATAAATATAATACATGACTATTGTAATAAGATATCGATCTTAAATTAAATTTTCCAATGATTGTACACATCATAAGCATTAAAACTCGAATTATAGTCATAAATAACACAATTATCTTAGATACAACCGTCACTTTTCGAGTCGAAGAGAAATGCAATCACACTATCGCACTTCAAAACACTTTAGGATAGAAACGCCGGGATTATAATAAAATGAGGCATAAAGCGCTTTTACACTGCCCGGACCGGCGACGTTGCCGGGCCTATTTGAAAGACGCAACGCCGGAATCTGGCCATGCCGTCGCCGCTGCTGTCACCATTGCCGTGCTGGACAATGGAAAAACGCACATATTCTTCATATATTGGGGGCTATACGGATAGCTTCTACGTCATATGGTTTTCCAATTTGGTTACAGAATAACTAAAATAAATTTGTTCATCCTATTAAGCAGCCCAAGAAAGAAAATGGTAGTAAACAGCGCCAGTAAGAATGTATGACACGGACTGATTCATACGTCAAGCGTCGAACTGTTCCCGTCTGGTGGCGGTCCGAAAGGAGGGGTACAGCCCCTCCTTATGACCTCTCTAAAATGTACACGTCAAATGACACATAAAAAACCTAAAAATGACAGTGTATGAAAATTTTATTTAAATTATTTAGAATAGAACAGAATAGAATATTCTTTATTCAATATCATTTACATAATACTCATTATACATCATTTTATTAAGCTACACTGGTTCGCAAAGAAATGCCTCTTTCCTGGGAAAAACCAGTACGACCCAGCGGGAATTTTTTTTTCAGTTATTTTAAAAGTAGTATACAATTACAGCAATATTATAAAGATGTAGATCTTGAATGGTAGATGTGGCTAATGGGATCACTTTCAAACCAAAAAGAAACGTAGGGACTGATTAGAAAACTATTTATTTTAACTTAAACATTTTCAATTTATTTTTGATGAAACGTAGTCATTGAAATTTATATAAAATACAAAAGTTATGTCAGATAACTAGACATGTTACTTCTTCAAGCGATTTTCACGGAATAATTAAATATGACACAATTCAATCTGAACAAATAAAACTGACATTCCAAACTTAAAGTAATTCAAACTTACATAAACCAAACAGATCAGAGTTGACCTCAAAAGAGTATGTATAATCTGAGATTACCAATCAACAGTAGAAATAGCTTGGCAGTGATCACCTCATACCCAGGGGTTATCATCGTCCATGTATTCCTTAATATTATAAAAACCCTTCTTACGACGTTGACGACCGCGTGGCCTAGTGGTCAGAGTACCTGACTTCTAAGCCGCGGGTCCTGGGTTCGAATCCCAGCCGCAGCCAACATTTGTGCTAAAACATAAATTGTTGGTTTTCGGGTCTGGTTGTGTTGTGAATGTCCCCGTGTTTCTGACACTGCATCCTAGTCTACCTCCGATCTTATCGCATCAGCGTTACATCGGGCGCGGGTAGGTTGGGACGAGTGAGTGCCTCTGTGTTTGCACGTACACTTGTGGCACTATAATATCTCCTGCGCAGTTGATGGCTCTCGACAGTAGTCGGCAGTTGTCGCCGTGGTCAAAATCGGCTAGGAGATCATCAACCCTTCTTTAAAAGTTTCTGTTTAAAAAAAGTTTCACCTTTTTGATTGAAAGACTTTGTGCACTTTCTGGGATTTTGTTGTAAAAACGTATACATTGCCCCATGAATTAGTTACTGACTCTGTGAAGTCGAGTAACTAGCATTATTAATTTGTGCTTGTTCCTGGTATTTACATTATGAACATCACTTTTTTTATTAAAGTGATTAATATTCTTATGGACTTTTGTAATTTCTGTGTATATTTGGAGTTTTGATGATTAATATTGATAGTTCATTATGCAGCAAGTGCTCCTGAAAGTGTACAGTCATTGGAAAATTCAATTCAAGACCAATATGGTGCTTTTCGTTTTGTCTCCATCAGTCCAGCAAATCTTCAGTAAAAGTCAACTATCGTTTTACTGTCGATCGAAATTTTGAAGTGTTGCTTCTAGAAGATTGTATACTTGAATATGTTACTTGACACTGGAAAATAGTTTGTGACTGTTTCCATTAATAAATAAATAATAATAATATTCTTATGTACCATAACGTTTTCATATGCATATTGAGAAGCCTCAAGGATAAGATGTTAATTTCTTTAAATTTATCTCTAAGAGACACTCTAGAGCCAAGATTATAAATAGATCTTATGGCCCTCTTTTGCAAAACAAAAATCACCTCTACGTCAGTCGGATTTCCCTATAGCAAAACCCCATAAGACATTATGCTGTGAACATAACTAAAATAAAGTAATCTAGCAGTTTCAACATTAGTCAAGTTTCTAATTTTTTTACAGCTTAGGCTGCAGAGCTAAATCTACTTGCTAGTTTAGATATATGGGGGCCCCATTGAAGTTTCGCGTCTAGAGTTATTCCAAGAAAATCAGTGTCTAAAGACTATTAGACAGTATCCTCAAGGCTCAACTCTTCCCCATTTATGAGTACATTTACATCCAATCGTTTAACGTTTGGTGTTGAAAATTTTATACATTTAGTTTTATTGCCATTTAAAAGCAAATTGTTAACGTTAAACCAATGTATTAATTTTGAAATAGCATTATTCACCTCGTCATATAATAAAAGTTGACGTTTTATTTTGAAAATCAATGATGTATCATCAGCAAATAATACTATAATAACTACTTTCTGCGTTCTATTGCTCAATTATGAAGTTAGAAGTTTATGTGTAGAATTTATTACACTGTAATAATGTAGTTTCCTAATGAACGCAATCGAAGGCATAAGAAAGATAACAGGAAACACCCAAGGCATCGAATATATACTTAATTAGTTCAACACCGGCTTCGATTGTAGAACGACCCCTTGTAAAATCAAATTGGTTTTTGTGAAACTATTTATGTAAATTAAAATGAATAAAATAAGAATAATTTTTTCAAAAATTTTACTTAATGTTCGTAGTACGGAAATAGGTCTTAAGTTAGTGGGATTCGATGTACTACCAGATTGAAATAAATGTATGATTTTACTATGCTTCATTAAATCTAAATGATATATAAAATCGTTCGAATCTATCATATGAAATTGAAAATCTTTTGTGCAAGAAGTTACATATTTTTTAGTAATGTCTCAGCGGCAGTAGGGGAAGAATTTAATGATTTGGTTTTCAAAAAAGGAATTTCAGTAAAAAACTTTTCTAAAGCTGTAGCAACATCATGATCAGCGGGGTTATTACGTATCCAAAGTGAAGATCACTTCTAGAAGTGTTGAATGAATATCTGTTAAATAATTGTTTTCATACTGGCTATGGTTAACGAAAATAACGATTATTTTTCATATGACTTCTTTTTCGTTAATCATAACCAGTATGCAGACACTTATTTGGCAGGTATTCGTTAAACACTTTTTTATGTGATCACTACTTTGGATACGCAATAGCCTTGCAGATGTCAAAAGCTTGTTGTTAATATTTAATTTGTAATCAGAGTTGCAGTCCTTGACTTTCCCCGTTTCACTGTTAATAATACTCCAAGTCATTTTTATTTTATCTGACGCTTTCTTTATTTTATTGCTTATGACTTGACTGCGGAGCATACTTTTTTAAATAATTTTTAACATATTCTACGAATGTCTTTCTATGGTTGTATGACTTTTCATGGTAAAGTTCATACAACCTTTGCCTACTTCTGTGGATTCCTACTGTCGCCCGTTCATTAAAAGTCTTGCGATTGTTCAAGGATAGAGCTTTAGAAGTAAAAATGGTTTTAAATTCCTTGCTCAGAAGATTTAACAAAGCTTCATATAAAAAGTCAGTGTTATTATTATTAAAAGGAAGAAGTGGAAGTTTTTTATCTACGTTACTTCTAAACTTCTCCAAGCGATACTTCACAGGAACAAACACAGTTTATTTATTGTTCGGTTTTTTGCAAAAGTAAGGCAACGATACTAATTGGTCAGAATGGTCATTAACTCCGACTTCTATAGCATGTGGAGACCTCCATAGACCAAGTCGGACAAGGATTTAGTGATAAGGATATAGCTAAAGTAATTAAGCGTATGTCGAGAGGCAAGTCCCCAGGTCATGATGGTCTGGTATTGAGCATCTCCAGCACAGTGGCCCTCATATATCGAGAGTATTGGGAATATTCTATACTTTGTGTATTGGATATAGGTACTGGACAGATCCAGTAGATACCAGAGTATTGGATGTTTTTTATTTATTTTAATGCTCACGAACTTACTTATTGATAAATTTGGATATAGTCACTGTAGTATAGAAAATTTGTATAGGTACCAATCAGCGTAAAAAAACCAAAACAAATAAAACTAAACATTTATAATTTTAGGTAACAAATTTTCTAAAGTAATTTAAAAAAGTTTTTGGTACTTTACCCTGTTACTTTTTCATAAACTGCAGGAATGTATAGTTACCCCATTAACGCTCGTAGGTAACTAAGCATTTTGTAAATTCTTTTTCAATCTCTTTATTTTAATTGACTTTATTTAAACACTTTGTAATCTCTTGAAATAAATAAGTTGATCAGTGTATTAACATTCAAGCACCAACGAATTTCAAAATGCAAATCAAATGCAAATGAACTTTCAACCTAACTGAAAGCTTGTTATATAGTAAAATATGTGCCTGTAAGGCTCTGTACGCTCGATCACATTATCTTGCACGACATTGTCCACGGTTATAGACTTGTTGAATTTTTTAATGGTACAAAAATGTTACTTCCTACTAAAACATTAGTCATTCTTTTAACAAGTTGGTACACGTAACAAGACGTCAAATAATCGATCGATAATCGGGTCGATTTTTAGACCTCGTCGACCCCTAAAATCAGTTTTCGTTTAGGTCGACCCCTGGCTAAAGTAATACACTAGAGTTTTAGCCAAAAAGTAATCTATTTTAGCCACCAAACAAATGTAGCAACTACTGGAATTTTTTTAGATTATTACTGTTACTGTTGTTGTTGTTACTAAGCCGTTTATTGTCAGCTACATATAGATTCTAAAGAAATCTGTGGTTATTGTCAAACCAATAACACAAATCAAAATAGCATCCACATCATCACCAATTGACGAAGAGATACCAGAATTACGAGATGACATTGCGGACCCTAAAATTGATTTTTAATTTTTTTCTAAAAATTTAACTGATGTAGATGTTTTGCTAGCTACAAACTTTATTGTAACCAGTATTTAATACATTTTAACCTATATTAGATACTGTTTTAATTAAACCCACTAATCCCTATCCCTGTATAATAGTAATAAAATAAATAACCTCTAAGTAGATCAGAAATACTATGATATTTTGCCTCTTTTAGCCACATTTCGAAAGCGATTTATTTTACAAGACTGGCACTTTTTTATTTTAAGTAGCCACAAACTAGATTGTCCTAACGGCAACACTGAATCAGTGATGCCAAGTCAGAGTTTTTATAGCTAGATTTAGCTTTAGATTGACTTCGTCAGCTACAAATAAATGAACCTAGCTATTCAGCTATTTTTATCAACAATTTTAGCTTTCTTTTAAACTTGCACTTTGTCTCATACTAAACTATGCGAGTTAGCATTATTTATATAAAAAGCCACAGACTACAATAGCAACAGATACGATAATAGCAAAAACCAAATCGAGGAACAGATTGGGGGTACCCATTGTAAATGCCATTTTAACAATCAGATCCGGATTGAAGTATGAAAAAATACTGCCATAATTATGAACTTCCCAAAGAAGTTCTTAATAAAATTGGGACTGTCATAGCCTACAGGCAAAACACCGAAGTTAAAGCTGGTTCTAGTGGCATATAAGAATCGGTTTTTGTTGCCGATGAAGATGTCGATGACGATATAATGTTCGAATTATAAGTTAAGTGTGTATATAAATATCAAAAAAAAATATCAGCTTTATTATTTCAAAGAATCTAGCTATTTTCTAGCTATATTTTACTGCTGACATAACTATCTTTAAAAAATTGAGTTGGCAACACTGCACTGAATAGATCCACCAAAGAGTATATAAGTAAGAGCCACTGCGAATTGGCGAAACCAACTCTGTCTCTTAGATTGTAAATTAAAACAATAATTTGATAATAATATACTTAAATATAAATCAAATTTTATATTTATAATAACACCGCTGTAGTTTAATTAACAACTAAAGGGAATATAACCACTGCAATAACAGCCTCATCTCATCAAACTCACTATAAAACCAAAACATTAATATTTTAAAATGCCTTTGCTCGATGGAAAAGAAATTGAAATATTCTTCGTAAGTTATGCCTTCTTTTTCAATTTCCAACATATAATATTTACAAGTTATTTAGTTACACAATAAAGATACAAAGCAACAATATAGCGAAACTGCTTTTATAAGTTAGCTTTATTTTTTATTGTTTTGTAGTTTCATAAGTTTATAATTATTTGAATTATACTTAGGATTTTTTCTTTTTTATCATTAACATTTACTTCTTTTGCAGTAAACATATTCATAAAATTTACTTAATATTTTGTTTTATTTTAAGAGTGAAGAGGATTTACCTTATGAAGAGGAGATATTAAGAAATCCATATTCTGTTAAACATTGGCTTAGATACATTGAGCACAAAAAGAGCGCACCTAAGCATGAAATAAATATGATTTATGAAAGGGCTCTGAAGGAACTGCCAGGATCTTTTAAGTTGTGGTATAACTATCTCAAATTAAGGCGAACTCAGATTAGGGGTCGCTGTGTTACAGATCCTTGTTATGAAGATGTTAACAACTGTTTTGAAAGGTCGTTAGTGTTTATGCATAAAATGCCCAGAATTTGGATGGATTACTGTACATTTTTAACAGATCAGTGTAAGATAACAATTACTAGAAAGGCATTTGATAGTGCCTTAAGAGCATTACCTATTACACAGCATCATAGAATTTGGACACTTTATTTAATTTTTTTAAAGAAACATAACATTCCTGAAACTGCTGTGCGAGTTTTTAGAAGGTATTTAAAACTATGCCCTGAAGATACTGAAGAATATATAGATTACCTTATTTCAATAAATAAGTTAGATGAAGCAGCTGTAAAACTAGCCCAAATTGTCAACAATGAAAACTTTCAATCAAAACATGGGAAATCCAATCATCAGTTATGGAATGAGTTATGTGAACTTATATCTAAAAATCCAGATAAAATTCATTCACTGAATGTAGATGCAATTATAAGGGGTGGGCTTAGGCGTTACACTGATCAATTAGGGCATTTATGGAACTCACTTGCTGATTATTATGTGAGAAGTGGTCTTTTTGAAAGAGCTAGGGATATCTATGAAGAAGCTATACAAACTGTTACTACAGTTAGAGATTTTACCCAAGTTTTTGATGCATATGCACAATTTGAAGAACTCAGTTTGAGTAAGAAGATGGAAGAAGTTGCAAAAAAGGCAAATCCATCAGAAGACGATGATATTGATTTAGAGTTAAGGTTAGCAAGATTTGAGTATTTGATGGAGAGAAGACTTTTACTCCTTAATTCAGTTCTACTAAGGCAAAATCCACATAATGTTGCTGAATGGCATAAGAGAGTTAAATTATATGAAAGTAAACCTCATGAAATCATCGATACTTATACAGAAGCTGTTCAAACAGTAGATCCAAAATTAGCAGTAGGAAAACTTTACACATTGTGGGTTGGCTTTGCCAAATTTTATGAGAGTAATGATCAAATTGAGGATGCACGATTAATCTTTGAAAAAGCAACTCAAGTTAATTATGCAAAAGTTGATGATTTGGCATCAGTATGGTGCGAGTGGGCAGAAATGGAAATAAAACATGAAAATTATGATGAAGCTCTTAAGTTGATGCAAAAAGCCACTGTACTACCAAGTAGAAAGGTAGCTTACCACTGATGACAATGAAACTGTCCAAATGCGATTATATAAGTCCTTAAAAGTGTGGTCAATGTATGCAGATCTTGAAGAGAGTTTTGGTAGTTATAAATCATGTAAAGCTGTTTATGATCACATTATTGATTTAAAAATAGCTACTCCACAAATAATAATAAATTATGGACTTTTCCTAGAAGAGCATAACTACTTTGAAGAAGCCTTTAGAGCATATGAGAAAGGAATTGCACTTTTTAAGTGGCCCAATGTGTATGATATTTGGAATACATACTTAACAAAATTTTTGAAAAGATATGGTGGTTCTAAACTTGAGAGGGCCAGGGACTTATTTGAACAATGTTTAGAACACTGTCCACCAGAGTTTGCAAAAGCGATTTTTCTGTTGTATGCTAAATTAGAAGAAGAGCATGGGTTAGCAAGACATGCTATGGCAGTATATGAGCGTGCTACAACTGCAGTTCTCTCAGAGCAAATGTTTGAAATGTTCAATATTTATATAAAAAAAGCTGCTGAAATATATGGAGTGCCTAAAACCCGACAAATATATGAAAAAGCCATTGAAACTCTTCCTGAGGAGAAAGCAAGAGAAATGTGCATACGTTTTTCAGAAATGGAAACTCGTTTAGGAGAAATTGATAGGGCTAGAGCCATATATTCGCACTGCAGCCAAATGTGTGATCCAAGAATTACATCTGACTTTTGGAATACTTGGAAAGAATTTGAAGTGAGACATGGCAATGAAGACACAATGCGGGAAATGCTTAGAATTAAGAGAAGTGTTCAAGCTACATATAATACCCAAGTTAATATGATGTCTGCTCAAATGTTAAGTTCATCTGCACAAGCAGCAGGCACTGTTTCTGATCTTGCACCAGGCATTAAAGATGGTATGAGAATGTTAGAAGCAAAAGCTGCAGAAATGGCTGTCCAAAGTAAAGGTAACATATTGTTTGTGCGAGGTGAAACTCAAGGCATCAAGGAAAGTGCAGACAAAGTGCTGAATCCTGATGAGATTGATATTGATGAAGATTCAGAAAATAGTGGAGATGAAGAAGATGCACCAGTCCAAAAGAAAGAAATACCTGCTGCTGTCTTTGGTGGCCTTGTTGGAGAAAATGATTAGTAAAAATTATGAAGTTTAATAATGTGGAACAAATGGTATTTTATTTTAATGTAGTTAAAAAAAAATTGAATACATGAGATTGTGCATTGTTAACACAATAATAAACTTTTAAATTTACTATAATTACTGTTTTAATGTTCAAATTATATTATTTGTTACTGAAAATAGAATTACTTAATAATATATAGTTATTCTGTAGCTTCATAGAAAGGTCAAGGAACCCCTATGTCTTCAATTTCTGTCCGTGTTGTTTATTTCCTCAATAAGTACTATTGCTTGACTGTTGCTGTACTGACTTAAAGTATTACATACCATAGTTACCATGCCAGTTTCAAGCCTGCTGTCATTAAATTTTAGAAATAAATAAGGAAAATGGAGAACTCCATCTTTTTAAACAACACACAGTTACCATGTGGGGTATCTTTTAGTATTTAAACATGGATCTTAATGCAAATTATATTTGTGCAGATCGCTTTGATTACCAATCATGATTTTAATTTAAGGTAATTTAATCATGCATCTTCATGGATTTGGTTGGTAATCTTATATTATTTTTATATATATTTAGTTTAGAACCATACAAGAATGCAAGCTAGACAAATGCATTGTATTAATAGCGAAATTAAAAAGTGGATATGGTCAAGTATGAACACATTTTGTATCCCAAAAACTAGGCATAATATAACAATTAACAACCTGCATTTGTTTTGCTTGGGTCCTATTTCGATTATACCCACATCTTCTACAAGCATTCACTTGACCTTCCCATATCTGATGAGACACATAAATGATATGATTGGCAAGCCTATCTTTGTATACAGTTTTAGATACCTGGGGACTGACACAACCAATACAGATGAAATAACAAAAAAAAATTGTATAGCAGCCATATTACATATCAGCAGTAGACTTATGATGTCAATAACTTATTTTAGATTCTGCTAAGATTCAATGTGAAAAGCCACAACGTAGTAGGCAGATGACATGTATTAATATTTCTTTTGGGTTACTTGTTTTACCTGTTAGGAAAGGATATGTTAAAGGTAGCTAAAATCTAAAACAATTATGAATGAATATTTCTGTTTTCATTATTTAATATATTTTTTTTTATATTAATACATTAAGCTTTAGGTAATTCAGTTTTATTGACTATTTACATAAAGTAAATAAACATATTGTCTGTTAATGATACATGAACATTACTTAAAGGTTATAAGTGTTCAGAAACAGCAGAAACAACTGATTTAAACCATTATTATAAATATTTATATTTACCCAAAATAAGAAAGAACTATTACAAAAGAGGTTGATGTTTAAACTGGCTTGTATCATTATGAAAGACTGTACATATACATACACTTTAAACATTGTAACATTTATTTGCATTTTGTTAGTAAGAAACTATATAATGTCTCTTGGAGGTGTTATAAAATGTAAAGAATTTGAGTACATATTTTGCTGTTCTGAGTAGTTTAAAATACTGATGTCATTGTGAACACCTCCAAACATTATTAGTTCACCATTTCCTTTAACTAAGGAATACATAACTAACTCTTCAGGTGCTCCATTCATTTCTCCCAATCTAGGGCACAACCAAGATACATAATTCATACAGTTGCCATTAACAACAGTGGAAATATCAAGCACATGCATTGTTAGAGTATTTCTTTTCACTTTTTTTACTGCAGGTTGTCGATTCTGATTGTCAGGAACTGCAGGGATGAGGTTCCAATCGGTTCTCTAAATGTGCTATTTGTCTTTGATTGATGAGATCATTTTCATTTGATGCATTATTTACATGATGAATCACAAGCAAAAGCTGCCATCCGATATTTATTAGCTTCCTGTAATTGTCGAACAATTTTCATTCCCTTATTCTGAAAGAATAAATAAATATTATTTAAAATGTTATTAATTATTAAGAACTTCATATTTGCACATTTTAATTATTTTTGAAATACCTTTATTTTATTTTTCCTCATCGTTGACTCTTTTTTGTTAAAATCAACGACACTACTTTGTTTTAATTCTGAACTAGAGCCTGCAGTGTGATTTAAACATGGACTGGCATTTTCATTTGCTAACTCCAACATCGCTGCCTCTTTCTTGTTCATTGCTAGGACCTGCAATAGGCTCATTGGTAGCATTATTAGGTGCTTGTCTAATAATAGGTTGTCTTGGTAGTACTCCACGCCTTCCATTTATATTCTGATCTCTATCTAAAGGTCTCTGTAAACTCTGTTCTATCCTTACAGATACAGGAGCATTCTCAGGCCTACTAAGAGCAGACAATCTTACAGCATGAAGTGACCAATGGCTTGGCACCATTCCAACCATGTCTACTTCTGCTAAGGCTGACAACCTTATCACCAACTCTACAGGCAGGGTTGCACCATATGTTAGCTGAGGCCCACTCTTTGTTTCGTACAGCAATTTCCTTCCAAGTCCATATGGGTCCTTTCATAGTTAATATCCAACAGTCACTATAAACAAAGCGATTGTGCAAAGTTTGCACACCCCCTAAAAGCATTAACCTTTCAGGAGTCCAAACTAATGAGTGATTGAGCATATCTTGGCGAGGGTCGTAGTTTTGTTGTTGGTTGTTTCCTCCAGCTAAATGAGGAAATATCAAGTACCCATACATCATTGGAACATTGTATTTGATAATTTTGTGCTGCTGACATAACTAATCCTCCAAATACAATCATTTCATCTTCTCTAACACAGGCTGAATGCCCTGCCATAGGTGGTGGTGGATTAGAAGCATTTATAAGAATCCATTTATTTGTATTAACACAGTAAAAATGGATATCATTGAACATAGTAACATTCTGGTAGTACTGTGAAAGTGAAGGATATGTCCATCCTCCAAAAACAATTAGACAGTCTTTATAGTTTACCATGGATGTATATGCTTTAGGTACAGGATATGTTCCTGTCGCTAAAGGTCTAATCCACCGTCTTTTTGATAAATCAAACATCCAAAGGTCATTAAATGAAGTGGCATTTGTAGTACATCCACCAAATATATACATATTGTTTTCAAGAATGCATGCTGCATGAGAAAATCTTTTTGTTATTGTTGGCACTATGTCGGTTGCCGTTACATTTTTCCACAATATATTAAATTCTGCAATGGCCTTTGTCAGCTTAATGGACGTTTTACGCAACACATCTGGAAGTAAAAATCAAAAATTAGATTGATAACAAAAATTATTATCCAAATAGGACCTACCCTATTGAATTAAAACAATATGAGTAGAACTTACTTTGAGCACAACCACACCACCTTTTACAAACAGCCATACAATTTTGTAGATCTTTATACGGAGGCAAGAAGCTCAATATAAATTCTAAGACTTCATCAGGAAGGTCTTCGACTGTAATTAGTAATGTTTCATGCCGCAATGACTGGTGCTGCATTAGGTCCATAATGTCTTCAAAAATAAATCACAGTTTTATACAATTTTTCATATTTTTCTGATATGGTTAAAATTATTATTTTACGATAAGTGATAGTGCAAAGAAAATATCAACTATTGCACAAAACAACAGGTGCCTTGCACCGATTTTAAAAAATTTCTTTCCCTGCATAACGTGAAAATGACATAAGTAAATTTAATGTCACGCAGTTCTCAGACAGATTTTTAAATCCGCGTAATTCTGAGTTCTGACAGTTCATTTGATGATTAGCTGATATCATTATTATTAATGAAATGTCAGTAACTAATCACTGCTACTCATGTACAGTACATATGTTAGAAAAATGATAATTAGTCAAATACGGTATAATTATAAAGATATTTTAGGTGATGTTTTTAACTTAATTAGAATATTTTGGGTAACAGTACAGAACATATTATTCCTACGAGTTACAAACTGTCCTCGCGACGTTACTTGCGTGAAGTATTATTGCCCTTAAAAGATATTGTTATGAAATCAAGATTAAGTTTGTACCAAACTTTTAAGTCAATACAAGCAGTACCGGATTATCCACGTAGCAAGTGTAGCATTTTCTACGTGCCCCGTTTATCTAAACCGGCCCACTTCCGCCTGAGCGTAATTTTTTGAGTGAAACATGTTTTAAATACATGGTATATTGAATTTACTTGATGTTACAAAAACGTGAAACGTTACCCCTTTTCCGAATAAGACAATGCACGTCAGACAATGGTAACCGATTATTTCGATGGCGAAAATGAAACCGAATTTCATACTATTAAGTATAAGTTCTACAAAAAGTACCTCGTATAAATGTATAGAATTAGAGTGACGTGTGTAAGCACCCTTACTCGGCACTCAGTGTGAATGCGTGGCAGAATTCAGGCTCAATTCAAAATTTATAAATTGTATATTTATTTGTAAGACTTTCAGTCTACATTATTTGTATTATAATTTACTAATCAATACCAAAAATTTTTTTCCGGAACGTGAGTTAGAAGTTATGAGATTTCCTTCAATTAATTTTGTCATAATCATTTTATAATCCGGACATAGCAAGATCGGTACCAAATGCAGAAAGCGCACTGCAAAAAAACAACTATTTCTAGAACTAAAGAAGTTTAAATTCCAAGGCGTGAGAGTCTCACCCATGTTTTTTAAATTAATGTCAATAGACAACCGGCCAATAAATATTTAATAAATTTTAACATATTTCTGAAAATTAGCACAGGACACATCGCAGATTGTTTGGGAACGAAGTTGGCAGCACTGCGAAATTAACCGGGGATATCCTGAGATTGTAATCAGGTATCGTAAGCAAACAACCCGCGCATTAGAATAAAGTTCCCTTGGCCGAAACTGAAAAAAACTTACGTACATGTTTATAAAAATTGTTTATTTTGGTTGTAAATTTTTATATATTTTACTCTCTCTATTGTCAGCATACCCGTGTGACAACAGCCCTGCAGAACCTCATTTTCAACTTTATATATAAATGATTGCTTAGGAAGGAGTCGAAACTTTTTTTAAGAAACTTTCTCCTCTTTAAGGATACCGTGTTGTGGCAGCCTTAAGAGAATCTACAATCCCATCTCATTCCGACAGTGTCGTAAAATCGAAAGAGGGAAAATTTAAACCAGAAGATGGGCAGCAGTATCTTCCTGGATCATCTGAATAAATAAACTGCGGTTGGCAAACCCCCCAAAATGATAACTACAATATTTTGTGGCAATCTATGGGGGAGGACTATGTTTGCCAGTGAACTAGTAATAGTATGATACTATTAAATAAATCATTGCGATTTAAGGAACGTAAAGACATCGTGAGCCTCTCTGTTGAGAGAACTATAGAAATGGCCTGTGTTGAGCTTGAGCACCTCATAGTTATAGAGCCGTGGTAGCTCAGGGGCTAGGCGCTCGCTTTAAATTTCATAGTACGCGAGAGACCTGGGTTCGATTCCCGGTGCCGGCACCACTAAAATTGTTAATTGCAATTTTAAGTGCTGATTTACCACGTGCTCGGCGGTGAAGGAAAACATCGTGAGGAAACCTGCATGTCTGAGGAATAAAAAAGAAATATTTTCGAAGACATGTGAAGTCCGCCAACCCGCATTGGAGCAGCGTGGCGGATTCTTCCTAGCTCCAAAACCCTCTCAGAAATGAGAGGAGGCCTGTGCTCAGTAGTGGGACATTTATAGGCTGAAACTTTACTTTACTTTACTAGAGGGGCCCGATGTACTACCAGATTTAAATAAAGGTATGGTTTTACTATGTTTCATCAAATCAGGAAATACACCTAGTTCAATACTAGAATTAAATATTATGGCTAATTGAGGTGCAATTATATCTATAATAGACTTAATGACTTCAACAGACATATCCCATAGATCTGCGGTTCTCTTACAATCAATGGTCTTAAAATTATATAAAATATCATTTGAATCTATCATATGAAATTCAAAATCTTTTGTACAAGAAGTTACATTTTGTTATAGTAATGTCTCAGCGGCAGTAGGAGAATAATTTAATGATTTGGTTTTCAAAATAGGAATTTCAGTAATCAGACATGCAGGTTTCCTCACGATGTTTTCCTTCACCGCCGAGCACGTGGTAAATCAGCACTTAAAATTGCAATTAACAATTTTAGTGGTGCCGGCACCGGGAATCGAACCCAGGAGCCTAGCCCCTGAGCTACCACGGCTCCCTCTAACTTTAGACCTATTTCTGAACTACCAACGTTAAGTAAAATTAAAAAAAAAAATAGTTAATAAAATGTTAAAACATTTTAATTTACATAAGATTATTAAATTGTTTCACAAAAACCAATTTGGTTTTACAAGGGGTCGTTCTACAACCGATGCCGGTGTTGAACTAATTAAGTATATATTCGATGCCTGCGAGAATTCACAGGATGCCTTGGGTGTTTTCTGTGATCTTTCTAAGGCCTTCGATTGCGTTCATCATGAAACACTCATCAGGAAACTACATCATTACAGTATAAGAAATTCTGCACTTACCCTTCTAGCATCATATTTGAGCAATAGAACGCAGAAAGTAGTTATTAATAGTACGAGTTCTTCCGGGTCAGCAGTATCTATAGGTGTGCCGCAGGGTTCGATTCTCGGCCCATTTCTATTCCTAATTTACATTAATGACTTACCTTACCTAGTAGGGGACAACCATGATATAGTGTTATTTGCTGATGATACATCTTTGATTTTTAAGATAAAACGTAAACTTTTATTATATGACGAGATGAATAATGCTATTTCAAAAATAGTACATTGGTTTAACGTTAGCAATTTGCTTTTAAATGGCAATAAAACTAAATGTATAAAATTTACAACACCAAATGTTAAACGAATGGATGTAAATGTACTCATAAATGGGGAAGATTTGTGCCTTGTGGATGCCACTGTCTTTCTTGGAATAACTCTAGACGCGAAACTTCAATGGGGCCCCCATATATCTAAACTAGCAAGTAGACTCAGCTCTGCAGCTTATGCTGTCAAAGAATCAGAAACTTGACTAATGTTGAAACTGCTCGATTAGTTTATTTTAGTTATTTTCACAGCATAATGTCTTATGGTATTTTGCTATGGGGAAATGCGACTGACGTAGAGGTGATTTTTGTTTTGCAAAAGAGGGCCATAAGATCTGTTTATAATCTTGGCACTAGAGTGTCTCTTAGAGATATATTTAAAGAAATTAATATCTTAACCTTGGCCTCTCAATATGTATTTGAAAACGTTATGTATGTATATAAGAATATTAATCACTTTAATAAAAAAAGTGATGTTCATAGTGTGAATACCAGGAACCAGCACAAATTAATTATGCCAGTTACCCGACTTCACAGAGTCAGTAACTCTTTCATGGGGCAATGTATATGTTTTTACAACAAAATCCCAGAAAGTGCACAAAGTCTTTCAATAAAAAAGTTCAAACTATTTGTTAAACAAAGACTTTTTAAGAAGGTTTATTATAATATTAAGGAATACATGGATGATGATAACCCCTGGGAATGAGGTGATCGCTGCCAAGCTATTTCTACATCTTTATAAAACTGCTGTAATTGTATATTTAAAATGGCTGAAAAAAAAGCCCGCTGGGTTTCTTACTGGTTCTTCCCAGGACAGAGGCATTTCTTTGCGAACCAGTGTAGTTTAAAAAAAATGACGTTTAATAAGCATTATGTAAATGATCTATATTGAATAAAAATATTCTATTCTAGTCTATTCTATGAAATAATGAAAAAAATGATGAAGGATATTTGTTTCTTCTATTATGTATGTATATATACTTATAGTATTTTCGATAATACTTATAGTGCAAAAAAGCTCAGACCATTATTAACAAATTGGAACTTTGATCTCCAGGAGAAAACAACGTCTTTCTCGTCGCCTATAGTAATCTACTGTACTATTAAACACCGACAAAATTGTAACATATAGATGGCAAATAAATGTATTGAGTATTGAATTGTTTTAACCACTTTATACTTAAGACCACATAGCAGATCAAGGGAATCCCCTTAATAGAATTTGCTACGGGCCCGCACTTGCTTAATCTGGCACTGAATACACGTGCTACAACAAATAAAGTGTTTGTTTGTTGGCATTCTCATGGCTACATGAAACACTTATGACTATATGAAAGAGTCATGACATATTGCATTATGGAAACGTATAAACAAAACGGCGATATATACACATGTATATGGCATACACTTTAATAGTGGCGCAAGAGATTCTAATACCTCTTCTCATCTAGTGGGTGTCATAAAATACTATAGACGGAAACAGTTAGAAGTACAATATGGTCAGCTGCCCATATTGTACATTTCCTTAACTTTTGAATATCTAAACTGCGGTTGCTAACACGCCCTCCAAGAGTTACTGCTATGGCAATTATCATGACATCATGTGACAGCTACGGCAATTATCATCATGATCATCAATATGCTAACAGTTCACTGCTGACCAATGGCTTCTCATAAGAAGGGAGGAATTGTCACGCCCACGCTTGACTAGGTAGATTGGCACCTTGGCACCACCTTACCCGTACTAAGTGTGACCATAAATGGCAGATCTCAGTCTTTTTAGCAGAAGAAGTCTTTCAATTAGATTTTCATCTAGATGGTGCGAAGCACACATATATGTATGTATTTGATTTATTTGTAATGATTTACTGATGCCTGTTATGCTATCAAAGTATAGTAGATGCTGTATACTGTGGATCCCATTTTAACTGATACAAAAGCTATTACTACTTCAGCTACAGTGACAACCTTTTTATTCAGCTACAGTGTCAACCTTTTTATACACCTCTGGACACAGGCCTTTAATAGTTTTGGACCTGGAAGCGTCTGTTATGCTGCTCTAGTGCTGATTGGTCGACTAATAATGTTGTTACTATTTATTACTTAATTGTTCATTTGGATTCCTTAAACTTGTTTTCCTTCCATCTCAGATAAATCAGCACTTAAAATTAAGAACCAGGGATAAAGCCCATTTCAATCGCAAACTGTTAAATTTAAGGTGAAGAGCCATGGTTGCTCTTTAAACTTTGGACTAATAGTAATAAGTATTGTAGTAAGGTTCTAGAGTGGCAACCTCGTACCGGCAAACGCAGTGTAGGGCGCCCCCCCACTAGATTTTGCGGGAAGTCGATGGATGCAGGTGGCTCAGGACCGTGCTTTGTGGCAATCAATGGGTGCCTATGTTCAACAGTGGACTAAGATAGGCTGAAATGATGATGATAATGATGATTGTAGTAACGTTAGCGCTGAATGCTTTGAAGTTTTTACTTATCGTATTTCCTATCTAAGTATATATTTCTAGTGATATTTACTAGATAGTACATATCTAGTTAATCTCATATTCCCCTTTTTCCCCATATAACCACAGGCGTAAGAGAAGCAAACTTAACATTAATTTACACCTACGTGACCACAACTGTAATGTTGTTCTTCACATCGATTTAGGGATTCCTACCATAGCCCAATCAGTTGGCCTCCCGCCGATTCTTGGACTCTGCCGCCACGCACCGCAACCCACTGGTTGTATGTGCCGCCACATTCAACCGCTCACGTTACACCAAAACTCGACTCACGGAAAAGAGACCGAGGCACGTCCTCCGAGGACCCTGACGACGCGACCACTCTTGAATGGTAGATGTGGCTAATGGGATCACTTTCAAACCAAAACGACAATTAAGGACTGATTAGACAACTGTTTATTTAAACTTTAAACATTTTTTAATTCACTTTTGATGAAACCTAATCATTATAAAATTTAAATAAAATACAAAAGTTGTCAGATAACTTGACATGTGACTTATTTAAGTGATTTTCGCGGAATTAATAAATTATAACACAATAAAATATAAAACAATACATAAACCAAACAGATCAGAGTTGACATCAAAAGAGTATGTATAATCTGAGATTACCAATCAAAAACCACTAAGGCCCAAGCGCTCTACTCAGGACGACACACACACAACACAATCACGATCATACCGCCCCCGCCGTCGGTGAGGACGTATCAGACAAACTTATTCCCGATACCGCCGCATCTCAGGCCGGTTTTCACCTACTAACAGTAAAGTCATGATTAAAATCGTCGCTGGAGTTTCTTGCGCCATTTCTTCTCCAGCGGAAACGAATTCCGAATTGGCGGTAAACTTAGTTAATAATAATCCAAATAATATTAATTTGTGGGATGTACAAGCGGGATTCAGGAGAGGAATAAGATGCATGAATCAGGCCTTTTCCTTACGAAGCATAGCCGAAAAATAACTTTATGTGTAGCCAGAAATATCTAAAAAGGCACAACAGGCTGTACATAGAGGAGTACTGGTGCACTTACGTACGCTAGTGAATGTTGGGTCTGGCAGAAGAAGCATGAAAATAATATTAATGCCGTTGAAACGAAAAGTTTGAGAAGTATAGCTGGTGTGAATTTGATGGACAAAGTGAGAAACAGCGTGATAAGGGAACGTTGCGGTGTGGTAGAAGATGTAGTGACAAAGATACAGAATGGGATGCTTAGATGGTTTGGACACGTAGAGAGAATAGATGAAAGAAGATTGTACGAAACAGATTTATGAGGCGAGTGTGAATGGGCAAGCCGATAAGGGTCGACGTAGACGAACGTATTGCGATCAGATCGAAATCGTTCTATGGAAAGACCACGTCAAAGTACCCGCAACCAACGAGCTTGTATGAAAACACTAATGAAAGTAGAGGGAGCTAAAACAAACCATCATATAGCATGTTATGGTATTATTCTGCATGAATAAAGGCTGTCCGTACAATACATTACGCCTCTTACGACACTTTGGTAGGAAAGAGTTCGGTGCTGTTCTACTCTGCCGGACTCTCCCTATAAAATTAAATGTTAAAACTATAAAATTTAATGTTTTAAAAATAAATATTTTAGTATTTTATTTATAAAGTTACTATTTTGACATTTATTTTACTCGTTCAGTTTGGAGGACCGAACTCAAATTTTTTTTCTGAAGAACACTCAACATTAAAGTACAATGTTTTAATATTTATAAAATGTTTTATTTTTATCTATTCAAAGGATACAAAATCTAAGAAACGTGGTAACTACCTAGCATAGTAAATATTTTGAAGCGAAACATATAGATCGCTAGTGTTTTTCGCTCAAACGACGAAACTAGTTATGTTTTTCGAAAGACTAGTGTTATGGAACATTATTTGCAACAATTGTATTTATTGATAAATTCTATTATTAAATTGTATTTAAATTTAATTTTAAATTTAAGAATATCCTTAAATTAGACCTGGTTTCTAAAACAAATTATTTAATAGTCTATTATTTAAAAATAAATAAGGTTTTCATTTCCTATAATATTATATATGTTAGGTATATGTTAATTTTTTAGATATAAATTTTCCCACGAGAAATTTCATTTCGTTCCGAATGCTAACTTTAGCGTTTAAAATAACGAATCGAATGAAATGTAAAACGTGTTCACGACAAATTCGGAGAGTCCGATTTATAAAACGTATTCGGTAAACTATCAAGAAAACAAGCGTATATGGTATAATATTATTGAAATAGTGATTACAAATATTCAATTTAAAAGTCTAGTCTTGTACATACCTGTAACGCTTTTGCTATAAGTTATAACTATATTTAATTATTTATTTATATCTGTGAGAAGCTTTAAGTTGGTCTTTCTGTTTTTGAACGATTAAGAACTTTTGCCGCGAATGTTTGAAATCAGTTACTCTTCATATTTCCTATGCTTATTGCCCAGAATATAAAAATAATAATAATGATTTCAGTTATAATAATTTAAATATAAATACAGAACATGTATTAATTTTCCTAATAAATGTTATATACCTACATAGAAGTTTTATGTAAGTTGTGTCATGGACATATTTTGACAGATAACCTACAAAAGAGTTGGAATTCTGATTTATATATATATGTAAATAGTGATAAAAGTGAATAAACAATAAATAAAAGTCCTAATGATGCAACATTTAATCCAACCCAGTCCTGTACTCGAAAAATTAAAACATTTACGGAATGTATTATCTTATAAAATTCAACTTTCAACATCACAGAAGGTTATTATTTTCTAATGTTAACGTTTAAGCACAGAAATTATATTTTATTAGTTATTGTATTATTTGCAATAGTTAAATTGACATGTGATTTTAATTAATAAATTATCATATGATACGAAGATTATCAATGTATTCATTATTCCAACAAATTTGGGTTTTTTTTCAGATTTTAAATGCTTACTCTTACAATGTTATGACATTTTTTTTAATTTATTAGTGTGAAAAGAGCACTAAAATATATGCTAATTGATTATAAATGTTTAGTTTTTGGTTTGTTATGTTATTAGTTATAATTTTAATATAATGAGCTGTTAGCTGTAATTTTAAAGATGATCTATTGTAATTATTACTTAATCATCATCATCATCCATTCAGCCTAACACTAGTCCACTGCTGAACATAGGTGTCCCCCCTAGATTACCACAAAAGTTTGTAGCTTGCATTTTAGGGGGATTTTGCCATAGTTGCCACACTTGTCAGGAGGGTTGGCAAAGGCAGTTTATTTATTCAGATGTTCCAGGAAGATGCTGCTGCCCATCTCCTGTTTAATTTCCCTCTGTCGACTCTTATGTCACCTACAGGATGAGATGGGGTGGTAGATTCTCTTAAGCTGCAACCCCACAGCTAATTTTTACTTACGAGATATTAAGCCTTTTGAATAGTCCAGTTATTATAATTAATAAAAATAATTTTATCTTCTCTGAAGTATAGAGGAGTTTCAGATACATTTAACAATATAATGTTCTTAAACTGTATACTCATATTTCAGGTTGTGTTATGGAGCATAGGAGTAGTTGGCACAAGTGCTCTTGTTGTTGGAGTATTATCCAGATATTTAGCTAGAAGGCGTGCAAAGCCAATAGTAAATCCAAGAATTCAAAGAGCGTTAAATAAGAGAATATCAAGAATGAGGAGTCCAAATGGAGGTATTATAAGCTTTTATAAAGAATTTTCATTTGTTAGTTATGATAGAAAAATAAAAAATATCAGTAATTAAATTTTGTGATATAATTTGCAATAGCTACTAATTCTCTTGCAAAAGTGAACCTCACTATTTATGCACTATTTTTATGTCAATCTTATAATGCTATTTTGAAGATATAACAGCAACAACACATTCCTTACAAAAGATTACAGACATGATTATGTTTTTAATGACAGTTTTTCTTTTATGTTCTTGTGCTGTATAAACATGTATAACATTAATAAGTTGCTTTATAAAAATTCATAGGATTTTTTTTGAGTATATTTGTACAAGTAAATTTAAATTTCGCAAAGTTGATGGAATTTTTAGGCATGGGTTCTGCTGCCAGCAGTTGCGGCCGTAGCAGCCCTCTGGGGTTTAGTGAACGTCTGTCATTAGCATCAGGATCTATTGGTTCTGGAGGAGGTGACGCTGCACCACTTTCTCCGCAGCAGTTGGGTGTTATGGGTAAGTTTTTAATTGTATAAAACTGATTTTTTTTGGACTAAATAATAAAATTAACAAACACTCTCTAAGTTTGTCTTTTACAGCGCCATCTTTTGATCAATAGCTGAACATAGTAGTATGAACTTTTTATCAACATTGTAGTAATTATTTAATAAGTCTATAGATGGCAGTTGTATATTACTTAAATTTATATTAAAACGAATATGTTAATTTGTATTTCTGTTCTTTGCTTCTTATTTTGCAGCGCCATCTAGTGGTTAGCATCCGAACAGCTTAGTTATATTTCCTTTATACATTGATTATAGTTTCCATAACGTTTAATAGATGGCAATTACCTAAGTACCATTCTATTATTACATTTCGTTATGACATTTGTGATGATATTTGTTTAAAAAGATAAATTAGTATTAGTGAATCTATTGCTTTAATGCAATGTAATAATTACAATGGAATTTTAAACAAGTAACAGTAAAACCCAGTCCACAAGAAGCGCTTCAAAGCGACATAGAAGCAAGTTACTTGGTAGTTGGTTGGTAACTGTCACTAAGACCTGCAACTAATTCGAGTTAAATACACGGTGTATTTTGTGTTCAGCTATCATTATACAGCGACTATCATAGCATTAAAAAAGCCTCTTCTTCTCCTTATAAATAATACGTTACAATAGATACAGGTTTTGAGCTCATTATTGTTTATCACGATGTACATATACTTGACGGTTAAGATTAATAAATCCAATGTTCCTAATCTATACTATGTGACGGATGACATTCAGGACGCAAGCAATCTCTGCCGAATTTAGTCAGGATTGGTTCAACGGTTGAGCCGTGAAAAGGCAAACCGACAGATTAACATAGATAGTTACTTTCGCATTTATACTAATAGTATGGATGTAGCAGTTCAGGTACATATTCGCTCGGACATTAGCAAAAACTTGTTTCTCATAGAATGTCACAACCACATATGTATGTATATGTGTAGGAAAGTATTAATTTTTGTAGGTTTCTACTTTCTGTATATCACCATCAGCATCATTAGTAGTCGTTCAGCTAATCTCAAGTTATCCGTTGAATATGCCTATATTTACATACACATATATACACTCCCCTAGATTGTTACAAAACGAATCGATCGACCTCCCGCAACACTGCAGATCGTCGCTCTGTTTAGTAGGTGATAATCGAGAACCTTTCTTTCCCAACGGTAACCGGTTCTACATGGCCGTCCTTTTTGCCACTTCAGCTTGCTTAATCTTAGCGGTATTACAATTACTCCAGGTCGGCTGCAGATATCATCGTTACAGAATCTATCTCGCACAGAAACATTGGGCATAGCCCTTTCCGTAGTAATTATACAGTGTAATACAACCAAAAGCCTTTTTTTAACATGAGGAAGTGCCTAATGCATACCCGCCCTTGCAGGGCAATGTTACATTGAATATTTTCAAAATAGTAGCTAAACATCAAAGTTTGTAAGAACATCGACTGCAAAATGATAGTTCACATTGAATTTTTTTTTGTAGAATTGTTAAGACTGGTGGACAGGATACGTGAAAAATACGATTTCTGTCTTGAATTAAATTTTCTAATCACTGTACACTTTCACAAGCACTTGCTGCATAATACGCTATCAATATTTAATATCTGAACTCGAAACACAGAAACTTTTCGAGTTGACGCCTACATTTTTTTAAAAAAAAGGTCTCAATCAATAACAATAGGGTTTTTGCAACTTTTTAGACTGTATGGACGGACGTAAATAGATTGTTTTAATATATTCTACATCGGAACAATCTCTTTGCATTGGTAAAACTATTGATTACATCTCGTTTACCTTGTTAAAAAACGCGGTCATTAAGTTGTAACCTTTAAACGTCTGCTTATTATTTTAATACCCTAATCGTTTATGATTCGACTTTCAAAAAATATATGTCACCTTACATTAGAACTTCTCGTAATATAACATATAAATCAATTCATAGTTCTAGAATATCATACTTTAAGAGAGCAATTCTTGTATCTTCTTGTATCTTGTGTCAAGTCCAGTGTTTCTGCCGTGAAGTTGACTATTTCGACCTAAAGGGCACTGAGTGAACTGATATCTTAGTGTGACGTAACACTTGTTATGGGCAGACGTTGCACTGATCATCAGGTGAAACGTAGAACATATAGGAGACGTAGAAGTCTCGTCGCTTTACCCAATAAAAGACAAACACTTTTAATGTTTTACATGAAATTTTGTTTGCGACAATGTTTTACTTTCTCCAAGTTTATTTAGACAGATTTCGTTTGCACACATGTAAATTAAAATATTTTTTAAGACATAACCTACATATTTAAATAGATATTTGCTACTCAACTGCATCATGACACTGAGCTACATCATAAACGTGGTGATAATAGTAATGAATGAAGTGAAATTTTGCATATTTCGTAGTTTGTACACGAAAGATGCCGATTTTTGGCGCAAAAAATAAAAGGATACATTTCAATAACATATTAATTTTTAGCTTCGTCGAAACAAAAGGACCCAAGATTTATATTGTGATGTCACACAATGATCATGGCTAATATTCTACTCCAGCTCGATATACTCAACAGAACAATGAAACACTTTATTATAATATAAAAAACTAAGAACCTTAACACTAAAAAATAAACCTTCGTACGTGCCTGTTATATATTGTTTTGCCAGATGACACTCCCAATTATTATATGTGTTATACCACACACATTAACAGTACACAGACGCTAAATAATTGCTGAATTAAAATCCATCCTTTTTGGTAGATGATATTGTCAAAGGAAATGCTAGCTACCAGCCAGCTGTTGCGGTATACATATACATAGTAATGAAATGAAAATTCTTTATTTTTCGACGTAAGAAATATAAATTTCTGACGGAGAAGAAACAGGCGAAAAAAACTCCGTAGGTATCCTCTTTTTTGTAAATCGTTTTTTATCTCAGTCATAAATACATTATAATTAAATTAACAAAGAATTGTTTCAAGGAAAATCAAAGCACGCTCCATGTTGAAATCTTAGACCAGATTAATTCAATCAATACATAAGTAAATTGTAGGTTCGTTCTCGCCTTTAAGGGTTATCTTGAATATCATTACGAATTAGTAGCGATATTGACTTGACGTTGGTATTCTATTAGACTGTGGCACTTTGCTGGGCTTGCCAACCCATTTATGTACTAAAAGACAAGACCTACTGAACGCTAACGTTATCACTGTCTTGAAACTCATACACGCTATAAGGCAAGCTTGGGTGAAACTGTTGGCGAGTCAAGTTCATTTCCCATTGGGGTGGGCAGAAACCACATCAGCAGTCTACTTATCGCCAACAAGGTAAATGAGACGTGACGGGTGGCGAACCACGTCGCCGCCATTTTGGTAAGAGTTGAAATTCATGCTCCCCATTGCGTTTCCACGAGTAGCTAGGGAAAATGTTGTTCATCCAAACAGAGCTCTGTATGCTTGGGTAATTCTAGCTTTAGTCTGGGTTCCCCCATAGGAAATTGGCACGTTAACGACACGGCTCGCCTCTAGCATCGGCAAAGCAACCACTGACTTGGCGGAGATAAATGGAAAAGGGTTAGGTTGGAAATGGTGGGGGTAGGGAATGGGGAAGTAGGGAAAGGAACTGTACTACTATCTCATAAGGAGCAGAAGGAAACAACAGTAACTCGGGAGGCCGGGTGGTCACTTACTCGGTACTCTAACGTATTTGTCGGACAAGGCTTTGTATTTCATGCCAGGGAGTACTCGACCTAGTTGGTCGAGTACTCCCTGGCATGAAATAATGTAAAACAATTTAAAATTATTTTCTTTTCTACAGTGAACAGTTCTAACTTTAACAATATTTGAAAATGTAGATAGTATTCAGAAATTGTCACTGTAGTCGAAAATCTACCAAGAGAACGTCACATCCTATCTGATACAGAAATAAAAAATGAATAATTACTCATAACATCTAAGACTATTTAACTATAATTTTCGCAACAAACTTAAATGATTTGAATTTTTATGTTATTATGTCATCATCCTACTGATGTAAAGTTCAAGGATGCGTTCGATTACAACAGTTGAATGATTTTAATATTTACTTTTTTTTATTAATATATTTACTCGTTTAATATGTTTTATTGTTCCTGGGCGATAACCTTAAGATTCTCAAATAAAAAGTGTATCTCATAATGTATTTAAAAAAATTGTAACTACGTTCATAGACCTTCATTTATGGAATGGGAAACTGAACGCCTACTGAGCGCTTCAATTTTACGTTTTAAATAAAATCTTTTCGATTTTTGTATTGTTATTAAGCTGAGCTGAGGCAGGTCTAATAATAATTTCTAGGGACAATATTAAATTTTAAAAGACTATTATTGAAGATTCAATGGATAGCAAGCTAATTTTTCCCACACTATCACATGGATTTTTATATTATTATCTTCTTATTTATAAATAAAAATATGTTTTATTGAATATTAATACATTATTTTATTAAACACTTTAATCTTGAGTTTTAATTCATCTACCGAGGTGATTCTTACTTACGACACTTTTAATCATGGCTCGTTGGTCTAGGGGTATGATTCTCGCTTTGGGTGCGAGAGGTCCCGGGTTCAAATCCCGGACGAGCCCAATTTTTTTTCACAAAAAATGTTATTAATTTTCTGAAATTAAAGGGATTATTCATTTTTTTTCACAACCCCTGGCCTTCTTATCTTTTTTTCGTGTTGCAAAAGTATTATCGTAGTAGCGTTCGGATGTATTCAATGGTTTTTCCAAATGCTAAATTTTTTTTACTGGTGGTAGGATTCCTATGCAGGAATCCGTCTAGGTAGGTACCACCCCAGGGCCAGTTATTCTGCCGTGAAGCAGTAGTGTACAAACATTACTGTGTTTCGGTCTGAAGGGCACTGTGAGCTAGCGTAATCACTGGGCATATGAAACTTAAGAACTTATGTCTCAGGGTGACGGGCGCAGTGTGGTGCTACACAGAAATATTCTGAGTAACACAGCATCTGTTATGGGCATACGTTGCACTTACCATCAGGTGAACGTTTTGCTCGTCTCGACACTTTATCGAATAAAAAAAAATACCGATAATAATCACACTATAGACATATTTTCCTCATACAACGAGGAAGCAAGTTTACAAATATAACTTTAAAAAAACTATTGATTCATCAAGTGCGTAGGTATCCATGACGACCGCGTGGCCTAGTGGTCAGAGTACCTGACTTCTTAGCCGCGGGTCCTGGGTTCGAATCCCAGCCGGAGCCAACATTTGTGCTAAAACATAAATTGTTGGTTTTCAGGTCTGGTTGTGTTGTATATGTCCCCGTGTTTCTGACCTTGCATCCTAGCCTACCTCCGATCTTATCGCATCAGCGTTACATCGGGTGCGTGTAGGTTGGGACGAGTGAGTGCCTCTGTGTTTGCGCGTACACTTGTGGCACTATAATATCTCCTGCGCAGTTGATGGCTCTCGACAGTAGTCGGAAGTTGTCGCAGTGGTCGAAATCGGCTAGGAGAACATCATCACATCATCGTCATCATCAGGTATCCATATTCTTTACGTTAGACCTATTTATACATTTGGAATGAATGAATGAACGAAGTAGTGTGAAAGCTTCTCCGTTTTGTCTTCTCTATTATATCAGCGTCATAATAGTCGGACGATATAGACAGCTTTTTCCAAGAATTGAGGATTTGCCGTTATTCCCACGCTTGGCAGGTTGTTGATCGCAGTATCAGCCGCCTCGCACCTTAGACGCTGCTGCCTGTCACCGGTCTGATTCTCTGATTTCGATGTAATTATTCCTCCACCTGTCGGAAGCCGATGAAGTTCTCCAGACAGTTCTCTCTGTTTACGCTTACAACTAGGGTTGCCAACCGTACTCTTAAAAAGAGTATTGTACTCTATTTTATGTAGGTTTACTTTATAAATAGTAATAAATAGAGTTTCTAACAGTTTATATTGAGAAGTTACAATATCAAAAGTCTAACAAAACAAATTTTACGGGTTTTATCCGTAACCATGGGTGCCGTAAAGCACTCGAAACGTTGGGTTATAAATAGTTTAAAAATTAAACGCGATAAAATCTCTAAAATTAGTTTTATTAAATGTGTAATATTCACGTAAATATTAGAAATCATTAATTTTAAAAGTACTTCAGGGCGAATTATTAAAAAAACGCAGGTTTTATGCAAAACAAAAAATACTGCAGAAGTTTATTTTTAAAAACTGATTTGACGAATTTATTTCTTTAATTCGTTCGGTCATGAATGTGAAGTGATGGGAATAGAGAAACAGGGCTTCAAAAAAAATAGTTGTTAACCCTACTTACGATGAGATGGAGGGCAGATTTTCTTACACAACCACCACACGGCAATTACTGATTTATAAGTAGAAATAAAATTTCTACAATGACTTTTAACGTTGTACGCCTGGATTATTACAGTATTCAGATTATTCCTTATCCAAGACTTGCATTGCAATATGACCTATTTACCTATTTTTAAACAATAGGACGTCATATGTATGGGTCCTTGCTGCATTTCGACATTAGCGTTCGCAGCACGTTCCTAGCGACCCAGTGACACGCCGCTGGGATAACTCCAATCGCAAGATACGACGTGCGTTTTGTACAGAACAAGCATTTACTGCGAGATGTCCTCAATAACTTGCATAGCATTTGGTGATTATCTATGTGCAAATCAAGACATTTTATTATATTTATTTAAAAAAAATATAGTCTCCTAATATAGTACTCTATAGCACTTACATTAAAAAAGTCACACTTATATGCTACGTACAAATCGTGCAATAGATCTTCCTTTGGTAAATGTAAAGGAGATTGATATACCTACAAAAAAATAAGCGTATTTTAATGCGAGTCAGTTCGATATTATTTTTCGTAAATAGAAAGAGGTCGTGATAGATTAGATTCTGGCATTTCAAAATTTCCTAAATGACGTTCGTTTTTTAAGATAAAAGTTTTTTTTTTGGTATTTAAAATAATAAAACGTATAATAAAGTAAAAGTTTCAAATAGTAAAGTTTCAGCCTATAAATGTCCCACTCCTGAGCACAGGCCTCCTCTCATTTCTGAGAGGGTTTTGGAGCTAGGAAGAATCCGCCACGCTGCTCCAATGCGGGTTGGCGGACTTCACATGTCTTCGAAATATTTTTTATTCCTCAGACATGCAGGTTTCCTCACGATGTTTTCCTTCACAGCCGAGCACGTGGTAAATCAGCACTTAAAATTGCAATTAACAATTTTAGTGGTGCCGGCACCGGGAATCGAACCCAGGTCACTCGCGTACTATGAAATTTAAAGCGAGCACCTAGCCCCTGAGCTACCACGGCTCGTTTCAAATTATTTTATTTTATTTAACATTTTTCTATCAAAAGTATATGATTATTATCACCGCTCGAGGAATATACGATCTGATCTACTGCTAGTAGAACTTAAGAAGTTGCAATTTGTGTCTAAAATTCATTATCTATGTGTATAGTTAAGTATGTATGTAACATATTATATATTGGCGAATCAGCTAAGTATCAGATTTCGTCTGGCGCTGTAAATACCAGGGTTCTTATGCAGTATTCCGTCTAATTAGGTACCACCGCCAGTTATTCTGCTGTAAATCAGTAGTATGCGGTTTGAAGGGCACTGATACTAATGTAATTACTCGGAATATGAGACTTAAGATGATGTCTCAGCACTAACACAACATTTATGGGCAGATGTTGGGCACTTACCATCAGGTAAATGATATGCTCGTTTCGTTATTCCATACAAATACAGGATATCTCTTGTATCGTGAATGCGCTTTACAAACATAAATTTTCCATGCACATATACTCAGACCCGGAACAGCTATTTGTGCCATACCAATATTTGTCCCCTGCGGGAAACGAATCCGCGATCCCTAGCGCAGAAGAGAATCATTTATCCACTACGCCAACCGAGCCGCCGAATTGTAAAAGGCATAACAATAAGACGAGCCGAAGTTATATGTTTGATTTGTTACGCGATTATGTACAAATAGCTGAAGCCCGCGACTACGTCTGCTTGCTTTTAGGTTTTTTTTTTTAAATACCGTAGGAATTCTTTGATTTTTCCAGAATAAAAAGTATCCTATGTCCGTCTCCAGAATGCAAGCTATCTATGTGCCGAATTATGTCAAGATCGATTCAACGGATGTGCGGTGAAAACGTAACTAACAGACAGAGGCACAAATAGAGTTACTTTGGCATTTATGATATAAGAATGGATAGTATAGATTGATTGTTACTAAATATCCTTAATTAAAAAGGTTTTTTATTACACAATACATAATTTACTGGTGGTAGAATTCCTATGCAGGAATAGGTAGGTACCACTCCAGAGCCAGTTATTCTGCCGTGCAGCAGTAGTGTACAAACATTACTGTGTTTCTGTTTGTAGGGCACTGCGAGCTAGCGTTATCACTAGGCATATGAGAAGTAAGAACTTATGTCTCAGGGTGATGGGCACAGTGTGGTGTCCCACAGAAATTTGTGACACAGCATTTCTTATAGGCAGACGTTGCACTTACCATCAGGTGAACGTTTTGTTCGTTTTATCACTTTATGAAATAAAAAAAAAGTTACAACGCTTAGTTAAAATTCCAGATCTTTAAAAATAACAACTGATATCCTTGAATTTTTTTAGAGATTGCCATTAAACGAATAAATCATATTGAATTACTGTACGTAAATTACTGCATACTAAACCAGATTTTTTTTTATTTCATAAAGTGATGAAACTAATAAAACGTTCACCTGTACTGCCATAACACACTCATTTGCATTTAAAGCATTTATTTCATTCGATATTCCCAAAAATTAAAGTGTGCAATGTAATAGCAAAAATCCGAATTATTTGAAAATAGAATTTCAAAAATATATTTATCTTTACGCAGCTCAAAGGAGCTTTGCTAGAATGACAAGACTGAGGTGGGAATTTGAAATGAAATCACTTGTTAATGTTAGTCAAGTATGAACGTAATACCTAAGAGTAATTTATGTACGTTTATACTTTATCAAACTGTACGCATGAATTTTAGAATTAGGAGATTATATCGACAGGGTAATTTTTTGCAGATAGCTCCGGCAGAGTAAAATAGTACCTACCTCTTTCCTACCGTGGTTTCGTAAGAGGCGACTAAGGTATTGTACGGACAGCGTTTATTCGTGCAAAATAACACCATAATATGCAGTTGCGTCAATGCACGTCACTATGCTATTCGTGGGAACGCAGGAACGCAGGAATTGTTTGACTCGTACCAAAACGGCGTTGACGTGGTTCACCACCCGTCACGTCTCGTTTCTTGCGAGGGCAAAAAGTGGGTTACGTGATTGGCCTCTGCCTGCCCCTTATCTGGGAAAAAAAGCGTGACTGTATGTATGTTTTTTAATATGCATTAGGGTGTGGATTTTAGAAGTACTGAATTTAAGAAGGTTAATTCTCTAATAGAGCGTATGTTGTATACATCGAGTGTAAATGATCCATGTATACAGACGATTTAACAGAAAATTTAAAACCTACATAAATACTATGAAGTTATAATTACATTATATTTTTTTAAATACATTAACAATAGTATTTTCAACAATCTCTGTAGCGGCTCGTTGGTCTAGGGGTATGATTTTCGCTTAGGGTGCGAGAGGTCCCGGGTTCAAATCCCGGACGAGCCCAAATTTTTTGTATTTTTTATTTTTTTATTTTTTTTTGTTTGTATTTTGTAAGTATTATATTATAAGTACAGATTTACGGATATTTAAAGGAGAAGGAAGATATTTCATGAAATATGGCTAAAGCATTGAATTACTGTTTCGACGGCAGCAAAGTAAATACGGACATTTGATTTTTTTACATATTATTTTTATTTCAAAAACAGACATTGGAATTTAGGTTTTAGGCAAACGTGAAAAATTTTTTATGTATATTATGTAGTTAAATCTATTTTTTACGTACACTGCGTACTTAAGAGAGACGGAAAGTACGACTGTGATATTGAACGAAGAGCGTTGGCAGGAAATAATTTGTATGGGGCCTTGCATAACTGTATGTGCAGCCAGAAAGTTTAATAAGTAGGCACGACTGGCTACATAGAGGAGTACTGGTCCCCAAACTTATAAACGGTACTGTGGCTACGGTACGGTGTTGGCTATGCTGGCAGAAGAAGCATGAAAATAAGATTAATGCTGTTGAAATGATAAGTTTGAGAAGTATAGCTGGAGTGACTTCGACGGACTAGCTGAGAAACAACGTCATAAGAGAACGTTGCGGTGTGGTAGAAGATGTAGTGACAAAGATAGAGAAAGGGATGCTTAGATGGTTTGGATATGTAGAGAGGATGGATGAAAGAAGTTTGAGGAAACAGATTTATGAGGCGAGTGTGAATGGGCAAGCCGGTAAGGGTCGATGTAGGCGAACGTATCACGATCAGATCGAAATCGTTTTAAGGAAAGGCCACGTCAAAAGTACCCGCAACCGACGAGCTTGTATGAAAACACTAATGAAAGTAGAGGAAGCTAAAGATGTGTGTCAGGATAAAGGGGAAAGATGTGGTCACTGCCTACCCCTATGGGAAAGTGGCGTGACTCTATGTATGTAGTACGTACGTACTTACGTAACTCCTTATTATAAAACGTTACGTTAGTTTAAAAAATTAACAATTTCATTTATAAAGCCTCTCCTGAAAAGTTGTAATTGTAAATTATGTAGATAGCCTACAACACTTCCATGTTGATAAAACTTTGACAAGTTTATTTATCTTCTGAATGTGGTAAATCTTACTACCTATAGTAAGTAACTAACTATGATATATCTGAGCTTTTTGCACAGAGCGAGAAATAGCGTATTAATTTGTAGAAAAATCATTTTATACGAGTAGAAAAAACCTGGAAAAATTTTTGTTGTTAATCTTTGTTTTACTCGTTACACATTTAACTAATTTATAAGAAAGTAAAACATGGTTTCGTCTTTCTTAGCAACTAATTTCGTTGTTTAAAATTAAAGGGTGTACAGCACTTGGTACCTCGCTTAAAAAAATAACAAGCTGTTTAGTCTCTTATTTTCGCAAGTTTTGATTTTTCGCGTCACGGGCGCCTTGGGGTTACAAATCCCCGCGAGGGCACTGTCTGTAAACAATTCCTCATACAGGGAAAGTTAAGCGGAGCCTTTCCTGGGGGTTCCTTTTGTACAGTTCTTCTCAACCTATTTGTCCTTGCTCTCTTAAAAATTAAATCTTAAATGTTGTGCGTCTTAAAATTGTAAGATATATTTGGATTGACTATTTTCAGCATTATCACAGTTAAAGTTGTTGTAAGATAATTCGCGTTAATGTAAGAAACCATAATATAGTTTATGTTTGATTTCATTACATTAAAATCTACGGAATTTTGTACACTAACAATTTTGGATCTTTGTTGTTTGCTGATAAATGTTTTGAATTCAATTATCGTATCCATCCAATAACAATTTATATCTTTCTTTCTTTTGAACTGTTTTAATTAATGTTTGGTTTCAGTTTCAAGCCACTCATACCTGTTAGTTATTTAATAAAAAAGGGTTACTGAGCCCATGTTAAAGAGCTCTACGCTACATCTCTCCCTCCCTGAGTTGGAAATAATTAAAGCTCTTCCGGTCGCGTAGATTTGAGCTAGACTCAGCTAAAACGTCACAAAGGGAAGGGAAACGCGTCGCGGGTAAAAGGATCACTTCCTTTTTATATAAAGCTTTCAAAGCGTGCGCTTCTATTTCGCTAAGTGTAAGAAATTCAAGATTTCTGTGGATGCATTTGTGATGATTGATGTTTTGATTTTTTTTTGTGTATTTTAAACAAACCGGTTTTATTAAGACAGCAATGATTTGTATAAGTAAGTATTTAATGTTAACGGGGTAAATTTTGCAGAGACTTACGTAATACGAAACGGAAATAAAAGGAAGAAAAAGAGCTAATTTAAGTAGGACTCGCTTACTGATTAAGAGTTTTAAGAGGAACTTGATATATAAATCGTTGTTAGAAAAGTGAACAAACGTTTAATACACGACAATAAACTTTTATTCAACAGTAATGTTGCCGTTATTCTGTCGCTATTAAGTCGCATATAACATAAAAAATACATTTTCTTTCCAACTCTTCTGTTATTTTAGTATACTTTGCCTTCGAATAGTTGGTGCCAGCTGTAAATAACGCAAATGGTAACATTTTATTATGTTTTTTGGTCCGATCTACGGAAATTGAGGTTACAGTGTCTTATAGTCTTGCAGTGGTATACTTGGTTTTTTAATTAAATTTTATTAAATACTTGCTTTGCCCCGCGGTTTCACCCGCGTAAAAAACGACCGCGATTGATACTACCCTATTTAAGGTTTTTATGACAAAAGTCGCAACTGTGTTATATAACGTTACATTTTTGTATAACTGAGCATATCGTTGAGGATCTCCAAAATCGTGACTGACTTTAAACTGACGAATGCTCCAGGTCGGGTCATCCGGGTTCGTTGTCTCGCAGCGGTGTTATACCGCGAATACGTAATGCTGTTAGGAATTGTTCGCGTTACCACACTGCATTTATCACGTAAGATGTTATTGTACTTGTATATTCTAATACTTTTGTGGTTACATGCGAGCGCCTGGTTTGTCCGTTCCTAGTAAAGTATAAAACTTAACAACTTTTAACAGTCTAAAAACCTTTTAATATATTTTTTCACAATGACGGAAATCTACAAATACTATTGTATAAAAAACATCATTATAATATATTTCTTTTAATTACATGGAAAGTCAACAGCTAAATAATACTACAACATAGGTTGTAAAAGTGATAGAAAGAAAAAGTGTATATTTATGAGTAGGAAAACTGCTAGCCGATTCTAATCAAAATTCAAATTCAAATGCTACGAGTATTATATTTTTGATTCAGATTCTAAAACATTTTGTACTTATCCCTCTACTTATTTTCCTGTTGTGACTTATACGAAGAGAATACCTTTGCACATCGCAGAAGGGGAGACTATGGAAAGTCTGTTGTACCCTGAAATGGTGTAGATATTATAAATTTTAAAAAATGCATTTAATGAGACATAAAAGATTTTTTTTGATGAAATTGGCTTTACCTGATGTGCAGTCTGAAAGAGTAGACCCTAAATCTCAAGAAACAGAATTGCGAAGATTTAAAAAGGTCTTTGCAGAAATTACCGCTTTCCTACGACAGCGCGTAAGCAAGTATTTTTTGTTTTTGTTAATCTTCATTATCTGTGAACACCCTATTCTCTCATAATGGTTTCTTATATTTAAGCGAATGTATACATTTAATAAGACAATTTTTACTGATTTTAAAGTCGGTAGTTAACTATTTGGAACCTGACGTTTCGAGCGCGTTACCGCATGTGCCAGACGTCCTGACTCCTGAGTTCATCCTAATCCATAGTTAGTCCGGACTACTTTCAGCTTTTTTTGTTTTTTGGTCCGATCTACGGAAATTGAGGTCACAGTGTCTTATAGTCTTGCAGTGGTATACTTGGTTTTTAATTTAATTTTATTAAATACTTGCTTTGCCCCGCGGTTTCACCCGCGTAAAAAACGACCCCGATTGATAATATACATACATACTACCCTATTTAAGGTTTTAATTTTATTTGGGGTTTTAAGTATTTTGGGCGGATTCTAATTATTTTTCTAAAATTAAATTAGCCTAACTTACCCGCTATATAACAAAAATATAATCCCAAGCCGGTATTTTGACCCAACAATCTTCTCTATTGTAATTAGGGTGTTTTTTAATTTCAGTACATACATAGAGTCACGCCTCTTTCCCATTGGGGTATGTAGTAATCACATTTTTCTACTTGCTACGATCCTGAAACACCCCTTTCGAAAGTATCCGATGAAGCTGTAAAAGCCAAAAAGGCTAACAGCAATTACATCATCGAAATTATATACCCCTTTCGCTTCTACTACTTTCGTTAGTGTTTTCATAAAAGCTCATGAGTTGCGGGTACTTTTGACGTTGTCCTTCCGATAAACGACTTTGATCTGATCGTGATACGTTCGCCTACGTCGAACCGACCTTTTACCGGTTTGCCCATTCACAATCGTCTCTTAACCCTGTTTCATCAATCTCCTTTCATCCATCCTCTCTACGTGTCCAAACCATTTAAGAATCCTATTCTCTATCTTTGTCACTACATCTTCTACCTCACCGCATTGTTCCCTTATCACGCTGTTCCTCATTTTGTCCATCAAAGTCCTTCCAAACTATACTTTTCATTTCCACAACATTAATCTTACTTTCAGGCTTCTTCTGCCAGACCCAGCATTCAATACCAGTCTTGCCTTTTTAGATACGTTCTGGCTATACATAAAGCTATGCAGAGCTTTTACGTTAAACCAGTTTCTGTAATCTCCGTTTACCCTGACTTAAGCACTGGAATCCTTAGAGTGATTTCAGTGCTTGTATCAAGCTGCCGCTCTACCCATACATAGACAATGTCGACCACATTTAATTCCTTACCACTCTATCATAGGCCTTTTCCAAGTCTACGAATATGCAATTGACCTTTTCACTTTGAGACAAATTTTTTTGCAGTCTTGTTGCGACCCTTTGCCTTTGTAAAGTGGTACGATGACGGTCTTGCACCAGTCTCCTGGTAAGTTGCCGCTCCTCCAGCAAGGGATGAAAAGCTGGTACAGCTTTGTCCAGTTGCGAGGTCGTTTTTTTACCTCTGGTTGATCTTATGGAATTCCAGAAGAACTTGATGTTGTTTCGAAAGTCATCAGATAACCTCTTATAAAGGCTATTGCCTTGCGATCCATCCTTGGTAGGAATCCGTGTTCTTTTTGGGAAAGGATTTGTGGTCTACCAAATCTGATATTATATGGTTGGGATGATTCAGAACGTGGTCACAAACTGTAGACTTCCTAGAGCGTTAATGCGTCACATCAGCTATATGTTTTTTATGCGGGTTTCTAAAGATCTTTTTATTTGTCATATGTAAGAGAAAAAACATTCACAACCTAGTTTATATCCTCCTGCATCTCGTAGAGGGACATTACACTTGACAATTGCTAAAAACTGACTTACATTCTTCGGCGGCTCATATGTCTTGTCCGTGTTAGTAGTTTATTGTAAAATAGTTTTATTTGTACCCCCTTTTCTCTGTTAATTCAGGATTTACACAAAACAAACTATATTTATAGCAAAATTATTTCCATATGTGGCGAAAATTTTTTCTCTGTTAATTCAGGATTTACACACAATACAAACTATATTTATAGCAAAATTATTGCCATATGTGGCCAAACAATTTTATTCATTTATTTTAATACACGTGTTTTTATTTCACAGTTGCGTTATATATTTTTTTCTGTATGCCACATTTACTGTTTTTTGTGACCTGTGTTACTTATTGTGACCTTACTTGATATGTTTGCTTCGTTAGTACGCTTCAAGAATTAATATAGCATACCTATCTACTATATTATATATATATATATATATCACTGATAGTAAAAAAATTACAGTACTCTCTCAATCGTGAAATGCTATGGTACGTTCAAACGATTTCATTTCTTTTATAACGGGAGGGAAATGTTAACGCCTTGAACTTTTAGCGGTATTAAATTCAGTCAAAAAACCTTCTGGTACTAAAAAAGAAGTTGAAGTATAACTGATTTTCTTACCTATTTGTACAAATTCTTTATGCTTATTTTGCATGGATTCATAATTTGCAGTTAATATGAGGAAATTGTAAAATATTATTCCTAGTATAATATCATTTTTTATACGAGGGGTGATCCAAAAGTAATGATAATCAGTTATTTCTAGTGCACACAAAAATACAAAAAAATTTCAGTCACTTACTCAGTTAACCACTAGTTCAGGGAAAAAAAATCATATAAATAGGCCACGATTCCCGGGAGCTACATTCATTTGAATACGGACTGTCAAGGAGTGAACATCAAAATGGAAAAACACGAAATCAGAGCTGTCATTAAATACCTCTGCTTGAAAAAAATGTCTACCAAAGACATACACAGCGACTTGGTGGAAACATTAGGGGACTCTTCTCCTCCATATTCCACAGTTGCACGCTGGGCTAAGGAGTTTAAGTTGGGAAGAACATCGACGGAAGACGAACACCGCGAAGGACGCCCATCGACGTCCCTCACTGAAGAAAATGTGAAAAAAGTTGAAGAAGTTGTATTGGAAGATCGAAGAGTGACTATCAGGCATGTAGCTGAGGTCACAGGGATCTCATATGGCAGCATTCAAAGAATCCTTGCGAACGAATTGCATATGAGAAAGGTCTCCGCGCGTTGGGTACCGAAAATGTTAAACGACGAGCAAAAGAAGAAACGAGTCGACATGTCAAGAGCAAATCTCGAAAAGTTCCAGGCAGACAAGGATAATTTTTTGTCACGTTTTGTGACCATGGACGAGACCTGGATCCACCATTTTGATCCTGAAACAAAACAACAATCGATGACATGGAAACGATCCGATGAACCGACGCCGAAGAAATTCAAAGTGTCAAGCTCAGCAGGGAAGGTTATGGCGTCTGTTTTTTGGGACGCTGAAGGAATAATCATGGTGGACTACTTGGAAAAGGGGGCCACTATTACAGGCTCCTACTATGCAGAACAAATAAGAAGATTGCGGGAGGCTATTAAGGAGAAAAGGCGAGGCAAACTGCGGGCTGGAGTGCTGTTCCATCAAGACAACGCACCGGTTCACAAAGCTGCAATTGCCATGGCTGCCATTCAGGAAGCGGGCTTTGAGCTGGTGGAACACCCCCCCTATTCACCAGATCTAGCCCCCAGCGACTTCTATCTCTTTCCACGACTCAAGGAACACCTCCGAGGCAAGAAATTTGACGATGATAGCGACGTGATGGCCGCGGTTGAGGACTTTTTTGAGAGTCAAGATAAAGATTTTTTTTCTAAGGGAATTTTAGGATTAGAAAAGAGATGGACTAAATGTATAGACTTGCTAGGAGACTATGTTGAGAAATAAATTTATTTATTTATTTTATTCATTGTGTTTATTATTGATTATCATTACTTTTGGATCACCCCTCGTATGTTGTATACATGTGGTATTATCAATATTAGGTTTTGTTCTCCAGAGGTAATTAAACGGCTAAATTTACTTTAATAAATTTGTTATTTTAGTTTTGAATAGGTTTATATCGCAATTTTATGTAACAGCACTCCTAATATTATATTATCGATATTTCTAAGTCGATTAAATTAGTGAAAAATATTTATTTTGCTTAGTGTGTTATACGTTAAGTTCTGACGTAAAGGTCTCTGGCAAATTACGATGGGGTATAGGCTTGCAAAACTTTTATTTCATAGCCATATTTTTGCTTTTACGACCGTCTGTTTCGTATATAAATTGGCCCCAAAAGCGGACAATTCTCGGAGGCAGTTCCATTGTTAAAGCTATATAAACCTCTAATGTTAAAAATGTTCAAGGCTTATTATTCGCATGGTGAAAAGTTACATTTTAACTACCGCCGTAATAATGCTGAACTGCACACCTGACTAACCAGAATAACCACAGATCACTAGTAAAAATAGTGATCGACGAGAATAACAGTTATTTTTTGATGTAAGACCAGAGGTCCAGAGCTATTCTTTTGGAAATTGAAACTCTAGATTGCAGAGTAGGTAAAAGACTCGTTTTTATTAATCTACAGTCAAACTATTTGTTCATTAATTTAACTGGAATCGTCGACGACCATGTTCTATCTGATCGGCTTGATCCCCTGCTCTTGAGAAGAGATGTTGCATCTCTTTGCATTTTTTATAGGATCTACCATGGGGAGTGTTCCGACGAATTGTTCGGATTAATTTCAGCCGCTGATTTTCACCATCGCACATTGCGGCACAGCGCAAAATTCCATCGTCACCACCTTGATGGTTGGCATTCCAGCACAGTGGGTTTTTCGCGGAATTTTCTGCCACGGTAACATTTCTGGTAATATGTCTTCTATCAAAGGGTCCTTCGAAGTAAGTACAGTATAGTGTCGGTTGTTCTGCTGCAAAGTAGGCATATATGACTTCATTACTGATATCTCAAGGTTACGAGCGCAGTGCAGCGTTACACAAGCCTTTGCAATGCAAAGTATGTGACACTGCGACCATCAGATAAACGACTTGCACGTCTCAACAGTAATTATCATAAATAAAAAACTATGTCTCATATATAACATATTAAAAATGAAATGGCCTTTTGTCAAATTCTTATCCGTAGACAAAAAATTGTCCGTCTGGTCTTTTTGGACAGATTCGTACATACAGTATCAGTTTTTTTTTGTTTTAGAAAGAAATGGAAGTTTTTATGCCTCGTGGTTTAATTCCGTAACTTATCTGCCTGTTGAGCCGATTCTGGTTTTTCTAACTGTCCTCGTGTCTCTTACATTACATATAAACCGGGAAAGGTTTGTATGTACTCGTATCGCTGAAGCATTCATTCTGATAAAGAAAAGTTAGGCAGAGCGAGTACCTTTGTATTGCAAAATTTTCTTACGTTTCTATTATACACTCTTGATGAGAAAGATGATTATTTGTCGAAATCATCCATGTCCATCTCAAAAGCAATCATTACACAAACAAGGCAAACGCATTAAGGTAATATTTTTAAAAACATTCTATTGACACCACACACAATATTAAGTCTCCGAAACCTACTTATGAATTAAATGCAATGATGTATAATACAGATATAATACAACTATATGTTCAGTGCGGCGCTTACAGCATATTCATATAAAAATGTATTTTAAAGTGTCTTTAAAAGTTTTTTTGGCTCAGCTTTAATTGTGACTACAATCTGCCGATAATACTTATGTATATACCTGATGCACTCTTTTTATTTAATTTTTAGGAATTGACGTTAAATTTTAAATCGATTCGTGCGTTATATTTTGTTTAAAATATCAATTAGTAAAGTATTAAAATGATAAGTTCAAGAAACAGTTAATTTTGACCTTAATTCAATCCTCGAACTTGTCTGTTTGTTTTTGGTCATATTAGTATAGAATAGATTTATTAGCCATGTGGTAGTTGTAGCCTAGTTGTTAGAGTACATGACTACCATGCCGCGGTTCCCTGGGTTCGAATCCCAGCCGAAGCCAACAGTTTGTGCTAAATCACAAATTGGTTTCGGGCCTGGCTGTGCTATGATTGCCCTTGTGTCTCTGACACTGCATCCTAGCAACCTCCGATCTTATCGCATGAGCGTTACATCGGGCATAGGTAAGACTAGTGAGGTTGCCCGTGTTTGCGCGTACACTTGTGGCACTATAATATTTCCTCCGCAGTTGATAACTTCCGATAGTATTTGGTAGGTCGCCGTGTTCGAAAATCGTTAAATTGTATTGGTTTTAATAAAAGAAACATTGTTTCAATTACACTTTAATGAATTAAAACAAACTTACATGGAACATCACAATTATGCTTCGCAAAATAATATTGATGTCAAAGAGATTCATTTTCACATAGTTAATAAAGTCCAATTTGATTATACAACAACATTTGCCTTAACATTACGGCAAAGATTCACTACCTATCAAGAAAGACAAGCAATAATCAATTTTATATTAAACATGGAGGCCACGGATGCGTTTTAGATTATCAACTATGTATACAATTATTTGAAAATATAAACAATTTTTTACTTTTTATTTAATTAGATATACTACGCAGGCATAACTTTTAGAAATTATTTTTCATTGACTTTTATATACTTTGATTTCTGATATTATAAAATAATTCAAGTTTTTTATGTTATTCTGCATATTGTAATAAAACCTAAATCTTATACAATAAATATACTTCTAGGTGGGATTTATCTTTCACGATTAGATACCTTACCAGATTTCTTTTTATATTTTAAAACTAACATGGAAACACTATAACCTATGTATTTTGTGACAAAATACTGAAAATACTTTAAGCGAATAACTAAAGTGATGATTGATTAGAATTTAACTACTGCTTATTCGTAGAGCGAACACTTACATAGTATGCCCATACAAAAATATCATTCATTTTTACACATCGATTGAACATCGCTAAGCATTATAATAATTATTATTTATAACACCACATACTGACCAATGGAACGGGTCTAATTTAGTTAGTAATCGTTTTGACGGAGGGATAGATATTATAATTTATATATAGATTAATAGTTTGTATTTGTATTAACAAAACCATAACTTTGGCTTAACCAACAAAGTCATAATTTATTTCATACATTTTATAAACTTATCTTAATCAAACGCTAAATAAAAACAAAATAAATATCCATTAACGCTAGAAGCTTTAAAATAGTAATATCTTTCAATTCTGGATTTAAACTCTTGTAACTTACAACTTACAACTAAAAATAACAAACGAAAAGTACATAACTAATAACTGGAGTTACTGTGACTGGAGGTACGAGAGAAAAACATATGCTTGGTATGGTGAGTAGGTTATTGCGCGAAATTTGATTTATACAATTTAAAATGTATTTCAAAACGATACTAAAATATGTAACTTTTTATAGTTCTTTTTGAATATTCTATATGACTTTTTGTTGTGTATGTTATTTGAAAATAATTACATATAGCACATCACACTCGTGGATTTTATTAGGTCTATAAACATCTAAAGACAGAAAAAGAACGATGGTCTTATTAAAGATTTTTTTTTGCTTTTTGTTTTCAAATGCTACCTTTATTTAGCATATCAGCTAACACAAATATAATAAATAAATTTTCATATCATTCTTTCTTTGCTTTTTTCATGTATGTTTTAAAGTATTTCACCAAGTATCACACACGTGTTTTTTTGTAAATATATAATTATTTTGTTAGACTATTTTGTTTGTGTTTGCATGTTTAGTATATTGCGTATTGGTAACAGTGACGTAATCCTTACCATTCGTTTTCACGATGCCTACGAACTTTAACATTTGTGACGTTCAGATGTCATGCCGTCGCTCTGCGACTTCCGTATTCTTAACTATATACATAATTTATTTACACTCATCTGTTGAAATTTGGCTCAATAATTTACATATTGGAATGAAATTCTTTAACAGGAATGTCAAGAAAACAAAAAATCTATATACAAAACTACCCAAACAGGGTATTATTTTATGATCCTTATACAATAAAACAACAGCATTAAGCTTAGTTGACAAATACTATAAACTTCGAAGCAACTATTCCAATGATATTTTTTCTGTTTAACTATGTACAACAAATACTGTAACCATTCATGTTCATGGCATTTAATGAAGAAGCGCGAGTACTGGGATAAATAAAGACAAGGATATTATACGTGTAGTCGCTGAATTAGGTTTGCTACCCAGGCCACCAACTACCGAGCGACTTATATTGTCTTCTTTAGCTGACGCTGGCTTTACCATACCTTCACTGCTGTCTCCTAACATATCGTTACCCTCCATTTCTCCTGCAGCGGGTTTTTTCATGGGACTGGCTATATCATTTTCTTCTGGTGATGGTGGAGCGGTCTGTGGTGGTGATGTGGTTGTGGTCGTAGTTGTTGTTGTTGTAGTAGTTGTAGTGGTTGGTACTAATGTATTATTGAGAACGTAGTATATTTCACCATATATCGCTTCAACTTCTACAGTGTTCTCTATTCTTTCTCCCTTCATTGGCCGCGATCGTGCATCATTGTCTTTGTAGTAGGTAATTATCTTGCCGGTATACTGAACATCTTTATTTGTATAGTTACCTCTAAAAGTGACATTGCAAGCTGTTCCAGGCTCGAGATATTTTTCCAATTTATAAAGTTCTTTCCTTTCCTCTGTGTACGGGTTAGCCCATTCAATTTGAGGAAGCACAGTTCCGTCATCTAGCACTATGGTGGTATTTAAGCCAATAGCAATTCCGTGGCCGTGGCCCCAGGACAAACTATAATTGTATTTGTACTCTATTTCCGTTGTAACGGTAGCACCCGCTTCACCGTCGTTTCTTAAGATTCGTTCCTCAAATACTTCAGGATCGCTTTGACGTATATGTTCAGTTTCCGGGTCCATCAAAACATTTTCGACTTTATAACTTATAGGCTCAACTTCGACCAGTATTTCACCACTGTTCTCTACGAGTTCATTATTCTGATCATCAAAAGTGATCAAATGGCCAATATTGCTTTCATAATTAATCCTCCCAATATAGTGCGAATATGCACTATCTGCTTTCATTCGGCCTACGAAAACTGAGTCAAGCGATGAGTCGATACTTACAGCGCCACTAGGCTTGGAATGATATTTAAGCCATGGCTTCCATATGAGCAGCGACGCGTTTTCAAGATTTTCGAGAACTTCAAAAATTTCGTAGCTTTTAGTTCCAGCGACTCCGCATGATTTATAATCAGGCTTCAAAAGTCCAAGAAGCATATCGCCTTCATGGCGCGAGCGGCAAAGATAAATTGGTCCTGAAACAAGTCATCCATGAGTCTCAATTCAAATGTCGGTAACAAACTTTAATGGTTTTGTTTATATAGTTACCTTGTAAAGAATCAGCTCCAATCACATAACTTTCCATGGCTTCTTTCTTCAAGGTCGTCCATTTAAGCGTGCTAGATGTAACAATCTGCTTCAACTTTGCATTGTAGAGGCTGACTCCGGCGTCGGACTGCGCCAGAGAAGCGAGCGTGGCTATTATTAACACCGTCCACCATCCACACGTATAACTTCGTATCTTCCTCATGCTTTGTACCTGCAATTAAAATGTCAATATAATATCTGCTAAAGAAGCGGAATATATTCGCAACATCACTTTTCAATTTTATTACAAACTGAACCCGTAATTTTGTTCACATGTACGCTTTCAACTTTTGAGAATTTAGGATAAGGCAACGATTTAGTTAGTTCCAGAGTTCTAATTTAAAATCCGATAAGATGTTCAGACAGATAGACCGGATTTTTTACTGTTAGTTAGTGTGCATAAAGTATATTAAAGGAAAACTTTGTACATGAAAATTAAACCTCCATTTTTTAACATCATAGACGTAAACTTTCATGTTTTTGAGTTAATAATAAACTCTTTATATTACCTATTTAATGTTTTTGTATATATTGAGCATTATCTTTTTGAAAATATTCTACGTCCCGTGCGTGTGTTATCTCTATCACCCTCCTACAATAAATTTTACGTTAACTCTGCTATTTTATCTTTTTAAGTACATTTCAGGGGACTTTGGTATCGTCAGATATACTTAAGACAGCTAAATTGTTACTTTACCACGATTTTAATGGCAATTATGAGTAAATATTTTTAAGGTTTTACGATCATATTGCGCGTATTACACACTCAAATACCTAGGTATAATAGCGTTAGAGATACAAGCTCCAGCGTTGCGTTCGCTCTTAAATTTGATTTCCTTTACAAAGTTATCGAAGAAGATTTTACCTTCAGCCTATGACATGGCAAATTGAAGTCTTTTAACTTGACATACTTTTAGATATATCACAATTTTCTTGTGGAATTTATTTAGGACTGTTTTGTATTCATTGAATATGTTGATTCTTAATTTTAGCGCTTTCACAAATACACAATATTAAAATGTATCATAACAATACATCTTGTTTTTTTGCTACGTGTGTTTTCGAAATCGCTAAATATATCACTAAACAAATCAGTCTGTCATCAGAATGTTATTTTGTATCTTAGACATAGGGAAGAAGTATTTTACGACAAGTAATGCCTAATAATATAATACAAATCTAAATCCTATAAAAATCATATAAAGACAATTATATATTAATCTAAAAATCTGTACGATTTCATACGCGTAGCAACCAGCTCAGTTGTACACTGAGCGTGGTCTTGGTGGCGCCCGAACCATTCGATTTAATTGGTACACTTGTAGAGACACAATCATATCTTAATTAATAATGTCCTTCACGGATATTTTTCTACTTATTATACTATATGGTTATATTTTCTAGTTTAGTTGATGATGCACATTTCAAGTTATTATTTATTCTTCACTTTTAGGCTTAATTTAAATTTTTCGCGACATCTATAAGCTGTCCATTTTTATTATTACATGTATAAATTTTAGTGTATTTTTCGTCCTGTGGTGGCAGCGTAAAAGAAACTATCAGTTTGCCAAGCGTAGCAACCATGGCAATGGATAATTAATTTCATAACAAATTAATGCTCTGAATTTATCGTATCGGCACGCAACACATCAATAAAACGTAAAGTTGAAACGAGCGACCAAGCGAGATTATTTAAATATTATTGTGACAGACACCGAGCGACAGGTCTTAAATAAAGCTACTTAATTTAAACTAAATAATTCCAAGGCTGCGTACATGCGACCGCTTTAATACCATTTAGGTCTCGAATTAGAATTATCTTTATTGACATTAATAGTAATAATTATACTATAGCAAATAAATATGCCGTGCGGCCATTTCGGAAAATGCGTAAAAATTCTTGTTGTCCGTGACTGATGGCGGAATCTCAATCTCAATCCCAAGCTTGGCAATTACGACAAATACTCTCAACAACATTTTATCAAAACTTTCAACATGACTTATATTTTTGGCCATGCATGATAGTAAATTGGTTAAAAGGTTAACCGAATCATCCATTACGCGAAGTTGACTTTCAAATAGCTGAGAGAAAATGACGTGAGTATATGCCAGTGTGCAAACAGTCACTCAGTAGTCCTCCTATATTTATTCCTATATATTTATATTATATATTTTTTATTCCTATATATATATTTTTTAGTGGAAAGTGATGAGACGAGCAAAACGTTCACCCGATGGTAATTGCAACGTCAGCTCATAACAAATGCAACATGTGTCACCCAGATCATTTCTGTGGCACCACACTGCGCCTGCCCTCTGAGACATCAGTTCTTAAATCTCATATAGTAATTAAACTAGCTCTCAGTGTACTTTAGACCGAAACACAGGGAAAATGTCACTGTGGAGTTGTTTTTTTTTATTTTAGGAAAGGCTCGGACTCATTTCTAGGTGATCAGCCCATTGCCATCTCGGTTAATATAAACATTTTTATATATTGCTATTTCGTATAAAATTGTATAACGCAGCTATTCTGAGACCGGCAATAACTCATCGTTAATGCTAATGGAGTAAATTAAATTTAAAAAGTTCAATTGAGGATTGACACGGCCCATTTGTCTCTTCAAATCCAGACGCCCCGTTCGTTTGTTGTTTGATTAAACGGTAATATTTTAGTTTACAGATAATTTGTCTCAGTGTCGTAAACAAATGCCACACTCACAGCGAGTCCACTGACTTTTAACGGTTATTTTAATAAATTACGTAAATGGTCCATTCATTATAGTAGTACAAAGAAAATAAATATTTGTTTTTCTAACGCGTTATGTCATTATTTCAGGGACATGCCATTTCAATGTCAAAGGTTATCATCACATTGATAAATAGCGGTTTGGCAGGAATAACATAGTTATGTATTTTTACGTTTATAATTTTACTGTGTCTTTTCCCGTGTCCAAATTTTATTACCTATACTTACAAAAGTTATTGCTACTTAAAATTTATATTATAATAATGTACATACAAGGGTTAAGGTTGTGTTGTTACAATTCGTTTCTCGTATTTTTATGCATTCTTAATGTATTGCAGTATAGTCACTATATTGGCTAAGGGAGTGCCTCACATACACATAACAACTCCATTCAACGCTGATATCTTGTCGATAGGCTCGGCGACATAACAGAAATTTAAATTGGTAACTTTTTGTACGAATAATAATATATAATATGAAGAAATAAATTGTATAAATCATCATCATCAGCCTGTGCACAGTCCACTGCTGGGCATATGCTTCTTCCAAGTAGAAAGATTTTGCCGCAATCGCCTTGCTTAATAGGCGGATTGGCGATCGCTTTACCAATCCACTTGCAATCTAGACATTTCGGCATTTTCGACATTGCTTTTTGGCCTATGTGTATTACCCTTAATCGGCTTTTACCACACCCATGAGGTGAGATGACTTTATCATCATCATCAAATAAAAACCAGTAGATGAGCAGCAGCTTCTTACTGGAACATCCAAACAAATAAACTGCGGCTGCCTGCCTGCCAAGCGTAGCAACTATGGCAAAATGACTAAAAACGACGTGCTAGTCGTGCTATCAACAACGGCGAGACTCATATCTCATAAAAAAAAGTATATATAATATGTGTTGTGTAACTCATTATACAAAACGACCAGGTGACTGTGCCAGACGGCATACAGTTTATCCATTAACGCTAATTTTACTGTGCTCGGTAAGATCGTAGAATGAAGTTTAATAACCTAGAACCTTTCACTATGAACGGACTATTTAATACAATAATAATCTTTCAAATCGGATTAGTATTCCCTGAGATTAGCGCGTCCAAACATATAACCTCTCCAGCTTTATGATAATACATAGTAAGATAAGCAAACGCAATACGTGTAGTTGGGGAAATAGACGTGGAGTTGGGGAAAGCAGCCCGAAGCACAATCTACATCTACAAGATAAACAAACAGAAAACTAACTTTACGTTATGCATTAGTCGATTTCGATTTTTCGCCCTTGCGCATTCCTTCCGTAACAATAGGTTCCTCAGGCGCGCACTTGTCTAGAGCGCGATGCGATGAGGGGAAACACCACTTCGGACAAAACAAGGACAGCTCTCGTCTGAGTTTCCTCACTTATTCGTATCACATTGCCTATTCAACTAAAACACAGCGCTGTTCGTGTTTGTATATAAATGTTTGTGGTGGTAATAAATTATTAGGGAAGCGGGAGAGGATTTTCAGTGTTGATAGCTATTGTAATAAAAAAAATTGTGTGTGAGTGTGCGTAAATACGTTACGCGTGCAATTAGTGTTAGGGATGTGTGATTATGTAAATGAAAAATACGTTGCTTGTTAATTTTTTGCTGTGCGGTAGGAAACGCGGAAAGAATGACATCAGGCTGATAAAATGGACGTGTTAATTATTTCGTTGAATAACAATATCGTCGTAAAGGTAATAAAGTTTACAATGGTAAGGCCACGAGTCAGACAGAGGTTAAACATAAATGCGTTTGTGTTGTTGTGAGTACTAATTCACAAACACTGTCTCCTTGATTGCAACATTGTGTCATTGTCAATGTTCATTCTTATTGCGTTTAAAAATAAATTACCATCAGGTGAACGATGTGCTCGTCTAAACGTTTTTCTCTATAAACTTAATATCTATTTTATTACAACTATTTACTTTTCCTACATATTACAACGATGCTAATCAATCGTTGTTAAGAAATCGCGGTTTTAGGTTCAGAAGCTTCTAAGGTATTTTCTTTAATTTAAATGAAATTTTAGTCCTTAACACGAGATATCTTATAGTGAATTGTAGAATGCCATATAAATACAAATATTTTATTATCATTGACATAGGAAATTGAGCGTACTAGTTTCTTTCATAAAACTTACAAGAAAATGCTGGAACATCAAAGCGTGTATTAAAGCAACCTTAGCTCATGAGAACTCAATAGAATATCAAATACGCGTATAAATAGGTTTGGCCAGATTTAATCGCTGTGTTTGTATGCACATTGTTATAAACAGATCGACTTTTGACATTTGAAGAGCTTTTGACGCCGACACTTGTTAGAATTATTTATGGCAGTGTAAGTATATAAAGACCTTTATATTTAAAGAAAACTGCTTATAAATATCCCAGTGCTAAACACAGGCGTCCTCTTATTTTTGAGGAGGATTTTGGATTTTGGCTAGTGCTGGTTGGCGGACTTCAAACGTCGTCGAAATATTTGCTATTTCTCATGTGCCGGTTTTCCCATGTTTTCTTCCTCCCTTCGAAATGCCTTTTTCTCTAATTAAATTTAGGGCGAGCGCTTAACTCCTGAGTACCAGGGCTGGTTAGATATTTAATGCAACTATTGTAAAATATTGTATGTTCCAATGCCAGTATGATGTTATATTCAACAGTCTAACACAAACGGTATTATTTTAATTATGGCCGTGTAGCAATGTTAATATAAAAAAAGAATTTGATATTCAATAGTTGGAATAAATCATAAATAAAAACATAAGTTTTATTTATGGGTGTTATGAATGACGATAACACATTACTTTTCAACTTTGTCACTATGTATGTACATACATACATACATACTACACATGTAGCCCACTTTTCGATACTTGACGGGTTTTGGTACGAGTCCAAAAAATGAATCTCTATTGCGTTCCCACGAGCAGTACAGTGACGGAATTGCATATTGTGGTGTTAATCTGCACGAATAAAGGCTGTCTGTACAATACCTTAGTCGCCTCTTACGACACCTCGGTAGGAAAGAGGAAGGTGCTATTCTTCAGCGGGCATGTACGTTGATCACTAATTCACGTCGTTGTCTAAGATACATGTAGTACAGTACTGAAATATCTCAATGAAATCATGAATCTCCTCATCCATTGTTTTTAAATGCAGATATAAGATATCGTTTGGTTTATGAGGTTGTTTGAGTGCGTTTGAGTGCTTAACGCACACTTTAATTGTTTAGTTTTTTTACACAAATTAATATGTTTTATTAAAAACAAAAACTTCTTTATTTCATTTTATTGTAAATAAATGTACTAAATGTATTATATTGCAACGAATAGTAAATAAATTATTAAAAGTTATTATTCGCAACCTCTGCAAATTACAGGGGAATTGCTCTAGTTGCGAATTGTAACCGTTTTTTTTTTTAAATTTACAAGTCAGCTAGGAAATGTTATTAATATGCTAAAATCTAAGACAGACAGTGTTATTTTGTTAAAAAGTATTATGTACTCAAGTGCGTTATTCAACCGAAGCAGTTGTACTTAATTATTGTCCAATCCTAAAATATCAGTGCAATAAAGTAGACGATGAAATAATAATTTCATGGTAAAAATTAACGCTATATTTACAGCTCATAAACCACTGCATGACATTTCTGTCTGCTAATAGGCAAAGATATGCAGGTCATACTGGCGCCATTATAAGGGCTCAATGCCTTTATGATAACCCGATGCATAAACTATGAATACTTATAAAGCTACTTATCTCTTATTGTTTCTAAGCCGACGTACTGAAACAGGACTAAGCTTTTAAGCCTGTTATAAGCTTCGTCTTTGAAATATTTTTCTAACAAAACAAAAGCGACTATGGCGGTGATCTGACTAATACCAGCTCTCGTAGTTTGGCATTTATATAAAGTTATTTTGTAACTGTCTTTGTTACCACATATGTGTGTATATATTACATATGTATTTACAAAGATATTTTATCTATGTATGAATGTCTATTTCCAAAACCTAAATCTCAATTGTTCACTCAATGTAGCATCAAGTAAAACTTGTTGGTAGGTTTCAATTGCCAGTACCTTTTTTTCGCCTGGTACTCTTATAAATGTTGTTAGTCAGGTTGCTTTTAAAAAATATCGAGGTATCCATTTAAGTATCATTCACGAACGTAATATCACTTGGCCCCTGTTAACTTCGCATTGTTTATATCGTTGACCCAAATCTAAAATCTGAATATGCTTTAAACATTTTCAAGGTACGTCTATAAACAAATTGGGTAACTATTCTTATCCCTATTAGCTGTATTGCCGTTGATACCAGTCGTATGCTATCTTATTGACTGCCCATTACCTGACAATCACCATTATAAAAATAATCGTACAGCTATATAATATCTAGTTGAAGATTATTCTTGCATTTTGCCGCATTTGACTAACATTCCGTTGTCTATGGTAATTTTGAAGTATTTATTTATGCTATTCCAATATTTATAAAAGTACGTCTGATTGTCCTGTTTTGTTTTTAGGATTGGTGTATGTCTAAGAAATTTCTGTTAACTTTTTATAATTTATAACAAGCCATGATTTGACCCATGACCTGTGTGATGGAATGCGATGGTAAGGCCCATCATGGCTGCGCTAATCTTATAAAAAAACCCTTATATCCAAAAATGCTCGTACATACGTACGTACGAGCAGAGACATTCATCAACCGATGGTAAAAGGACAAACACAAAAGAAATTACCATCAAACTGAAATCTATATGATTTGTACGAGTATTAGGTAATGTCAGACTAAAAGATACGCTTTGATTTACATTATTAAAACATTTAGGTAAGGCACATATCCTTCAAAATGTATTGAAATTGAGAGCTATGTTTAGTAGTGGAATACACAGTATTGGATAAGCTGTAATATTGATGATGTTTTGTTTTTTTTGCATAAGAGTTTTTACTTATATTCCTGTATTGTGCCCAAGTATCATTTATAGTAATGAATGTGGCTGTTGTGATTTTACTAGAGCAGACGGAAATAGCCGAGTACTCTGTATTCTGTTCGAAATTAAGTTTGATTCTGGATGAAACCTGAATAATGGCCGGTTGTGGGTCTTGCGTGAGGATCGGTCCGAGAGGCAATTATCGTGTAATGGCATTGTTATCAGACGCCTTCTCATCTAGATAGGTAATGAAACAAGATGGTGTTCTACTTTCTCCGCACCGATGTACCATGAGTTACGTAATTTTTTTTTACTTTTTATTAACTAATGTAGTCTTGAATGTTAACTCAGAATATGTGCTTTCTCTAGAATGCATCGTAGTCAGTAATTAGGATTTCAGTTGTCTTCACTAACCCTACGATGTTATTTAATACAGTAGGTTGGTATCTAAGTTTACTACTTATTTATGCTATTAAGCATTCGAGAGAGAGAGAGAGAGAGAGACGAGGAAATCGTTCAAATTGATGGTAAGTGCAACATCACCCCATAACAGTTGCATGTCACCCAGAACTTTGAAGTGTGGCATTCCGCTCATCACCTCGTGACGACCGATGTTTAGTCTCGTATCCAGTAATTTCACTAGCCGGAATATCATATCGGAACACAGTAATTCTGCACGCTACTGCTTGACGGCGAAATAACTGGTATTGTGATTATACCTACCTAGACGGACTCGTGCATCGAAATTATCTATGTACTTCTGCCAGCGTATGTAATTGTGTACGGTGTAGCCATATAATATCTATGAAATAAATTCATAGAGTGAAAGTACGAGCATTGAGATCCGTTAGAGTATCCGTTGTTGATAATAACGCCATTCGGTCGCCGTCACAATGCATCGGGTCGATCTATCGAGCAATGGCCATTTTTTGCGGTACAGTAAATTGCTTTCCCGGGCGCCTTCGCCTCTGGTTTACCGGTGCTAACTGTCCATAAATCATTTTGTGGCGTTGTTACTTGCACAGTACCTTTTATTTTCATTGCTGTTTTAAAGTATGGCATCTTTTGTAACTGTCAGTCTTTTTAAAGTGGCGAGTTTTTAAATGTCTGCAAATTAAAAATGTCTAAAGATCTTATTCGACAATGTGTTATAATAATATTTTCTCTTTTCAATTCATGTTACTATCATTCAGTTCACACAGACTGAACAGATTAAATTTTAGTAATTTTAAAAGTCAGTCTACAACAATGTATTATTACTTCACTGGTAGTGCGATTTCTATTCAGAAATCCATCTAGATAGGCACTACCGCAGTGCCGGTTATTCTGATGCGAAACAGTAGTGCGTATTTCGGATTTCGGTCTGAATGGCACCGTAAAGTAGTGAAATGACAGGGCATGTGCGACTTACGAACTAATGGCTCAGGGTGACGAGCGCGATGCGACATAGAACTGCTATATTTTCTTAACGATATCAGTTTCAACAATTTGCTCATCGCGTCACTTTCTTCCATTAACAAAAGGTGTGGCATATTATTATTTTTCTGCGCTTTATAATATCTTGCGGAACTCATCTTTGCCTTCCTTCTGCTGGATCCTTAGTAGCTAAGCGATCTCAAAATATACACGCTAGCGTGGAAGGTACGGCACTTATACGGTCCAAATACTTTTTTCATATACAATTACTTTTTTTAATTTAAAATTATGTTTATCTATCTTATTGATGTTTATATAACGCAATTGTAACAATTTATCAAAGCAACACTACTACTATGCAATATCTATTTGCAACTACTTTTCTGAAGCGTAATATTGACCAGTATCTTTAAGATCTTAAGAATTCCCAATAGGTGTAGAACCTAAAATGCCACAGTTTGCTTGAATTGCTTGCTCCACATTACGTATTCATAAGAGCAGGAGACGCCGCGGTTATTAGGCGTTGCTGGCGAACGTTGGTGACGTGGTGACGCAGTCACGGGTTGTTGCGTACGCGCACTGGCGCATGAACCAGCTGATAGCGTGGGAATAACATGTGCGTGAATTTCATTTGCTGCAATAAACTATTGTGAAATCTCGTGCTCTATGACTCTATATATTATTTGAAGTTCAAGCCATCGGCTAGCACGGACTGCATTTAAAAGCATCAGCTGTTAATGCATGAAAAGAAAAAAAAAATTGCAAACATCGAAAAAGCAAGTCCATAATGATTACTGCCATGGGGGACTCTAATTTTGTAACTGAACATCTTTCATTGCTATTACAGTAATTTTGCCATGCCTGTCGTGTATGGTTTACTGAGGTTGAGCTTCTTATTTATTCTTTACAGCTTACCAGTACTACTACTACTACTACTATTTTAATAACAGATAATCAAAATTACCACGTAACTCATCGCTTCGTGTATTTGGTTTCCTGGATCCTGGGATTGAAACCAATAACAACGCAAAAAAATGTCGGCATTCGTGTCTAGGTATTATTTTGATTGCTCTATGTATATACCGTGGGTGTCGTAAAAGTCGACAAAATGAAAATAAAAACCCAAATACTGTACATCATCAACACTGCTTTTTATACGAGAAAGTGACGAGACGAGCAAAATGTTCACCTGATGGTAAATGCAACGCCTGCCCATAACAATGTGTCACCCAGAACATTTCTGTGTGGCGTCGCATCGCGCTCGTTACCCCGTGCCATCGGTTCTTAAGTCTAATATACCCTGTTATTACACTAGTTTGCAGTGCCCATCAAACAGAAACACAGTAATGTGTGCACTACTGAAACAATTTCACAGTTAATTAATGAATAATTTGCTTATAATCATATTTATAGTTAATTTTGAAATAATTAAGTTGGAATTATGAGACATATGATGTTAGTATGCAGACTGTTTAGTTAAGCGAGAGGTCACAGGGATCTCTACGCCGCCTCGAATGTTCTTCTTGAATTGTGCCGCGGTCACTGGGGATATATAGGATATGCCAGGCCGTTAAGTCAGGCACAATCACCGACTGCGCCAGTTAAGTGAGAGGTCCCAGGGATCAATAGAGGCCCGATAACAACATAAGCTACATTTGATCCCTGAAAAATTGATTGTTCCTGAGGAATAGCAATGTATCTTCTTTAAAGGGTAGTGGAATCTAGCGCGGGCGAAGCCGCGGGTATCAGCAAGTCGTATATAACTTTGTTTCGTAATTGGTTAAGACTGTTCGAAGTGTTTCTGCTCTGAGTCGTATAGCCTAAGTCATACAGTATGTATCACATTAATTTCCTGCCTGAGGATGCGGGCTTGTGTCCTTTGACCGATAAATTGTTGTTCGTAGACTAAGTTAACAATGCAGTTATAAAACTGCTCAATCATCGTTAAAAAAATGGGTAAGAGATTAATATGAAATGCACATAACATTTATTAATTACGGTATAACATCAAAGCAATATTTATCATTAAACTTTTTATACGGACTTATTTCTTTACATAGAGTAATAAAATTACGTAGGCTAAAAATATTTCCATTGTAAAAGTTTCTACACTCAACCGTGACCTATGTCATCTCATAGATTATAAACCTATTAAAACATAACATTATGAGTGTCAGGCGTTTGACGCGAAAACTTAATACTTAGTTTAAGCGTATAACACTAATGGATCCGCAGTGTGGTGAGAACAAGCCGCCTGCAGTCATCACGCAATCGTTTGCACGTGCCCCAGATACAGTTAGAACGTTAATCCATTAAGGTAATTGAACTATAAAGATATGCGCTTTTTTCGCTATTACGTATGTACGTTGTAGCATTATCGGCAAATGTTTACAATATAACCTACTCGTATTATAATTAGTCGATATCTACGAGTCTGCGTTATCGACAAACACATCACTGGCTTTCCGCTTTCCAATTAAGTTATTAACTATCTAGATTTAAGGGAAGTTTTCATGGTGTTGGAAATAAATTCAATTCCTGATAGTGATGTTGATTACGGATACATCTTTCGTTTCTCATGCTAAATATTTCATAAGTGCACGGTGAATGTTGGATAGACTGGAAGCAGTTTCATAGAGACCGGGTTGGTTACACACCCAGACTTAGAAGCGAGTAATTTGTATCTTGCACAGTATTGGCTTCGACTGGGATTTGAAAACAAGACCCACGTTAAGCGAACCGGTAAACAGATCGTACTGCCACGCGATTGACTACTAGGCATTCTTGTTGTAAAGACTTATTTCTTCTATAAAAAATAAGTTGAATACTAAGAAATCTTATTGTTCTAGTTTTATTTTCATGTTTATAGTTTTCAATAAAATCATCAATATTTTAAGACAACATTTTCTATATTAAGAACCTTATTAATTTATTTTAAGTTTTGGAATATGACTTTGATATTCTGATATCTGTACTTTTTTTATATATTTCCAGCATTTCTGAACCGATTTGGAAGATTTTTTTTTATTGTATTCAGTGACGAGACGTGCAAAACGTTCACCTGACAGTAAGTGCAACGTTTGCTCATAACAAATGCTCTATCACCTACAACATTTCAGAGTGGCACCATACTGCGACCGTTACCTTGAGACATCAGTTCTTAAGTCTCTCATGCCGAGTGATTACACTGCCTCTTAGTGCTTCAGACCGAAACACAGTAATGTTGGCACACTACTGCTTCACGGCAGAATAACTGGCCCTGGGGTAGTTCCTAGTTGGACGGGTTCCTACATAGAAATCCTACCACCAGTAGGTTGTATACAGTCTTGACATGGACTGTGGTATTTTTTTACTTATCGGTTTTACGAAATCGGTTTCTCTTTTCTTTCCAAGACATGAATAAAATATATTATTAATTTATAATGCATAACGCATCAGGATAGAGTGCAACCACCTGCGATTGCGCCATCAAACTACATTCAGCAGCATCCGCGATGCGTAACGGTGTCGACAGATTCGCAGGATAAAAACGTTCACGCGTGTTTCCGCGACATAATGACTGAAAATTCATTGCAACAATATTGTTTTAATAGCGTGCATTTGAATTGCCGCTATACGTCAACGACCACAATCCGATAAAGATAAATAGATACCGGTTGACCGAAGACAAAGTGAGGCTATAAATCAAGCGAGGGACTAATTAACCACCGGAACGGATTGAAGCCACTAGCATCATCGCACCTGCGGTAATGACCACGCTTCTCTAGACTACATCTAAAGCTAGTAATTTGCACTTAGCTTAATAACACATTGGATGATTTATTTGCATAGTGTTTATAATTATCGTAGTTCAATTATAAAGACTTATTTAGTGTCGTAAGGAAGTAATAAATAATGGTTCTTTTGTGTAACATGATGTTGTGCAACGACATCTCATAACAAATGCCATGTCACCCAGATCATTTCTGTCTGGCACCACACTGCGCTTGTTACCCTGAAACATCAGTTCTCAAGTCTCAATGCCCAGTAATTACACTAGCTATCAGTGCCCTTTAAACCGAAACACAATTATGCTTGCATACTACTCCTTCACAGAATAACTGCAGTGGTACCTAGTAGACGCATCCCTGCAAAGGAATCCTACCACTAGTGTACAGAGAATTTTTGATTAACTTTTTTGAGTCAACGCGTGACTTAACACTAGCGTCATAAAATAAACGACATCATGCTATATTTATTTATCGTCGGTTAAGTCGGGTGTATATAAAAATATGACTATACCGAAATACGATAGCAAGACTGTAAAACAAACAACGTGGCTTTTAAAACATTTTTAAGCATTGGCACGTATTGTATGCAGAAAGTTTTTTTAAACCAGTTTTAAAGTATGCCCCATTGTTCGTAGTATTTGGATGCCTGAGTAAAAAGTATACGAAAGAGGCAAAACTACTGTGAGAAGTGCTGCCAGAATTTTTAATACTTTGTAATTAATATTAAACAAATTTTACAGTTGCTTTCGGAGATTCGTGCCCTTCTCCTTCGTAGCATATTTTTTGCCTGTAATTGTTCTCCGTTTAAGTTTGCACTGCGCAACGTTAATTTAGTGATATTATTACTGGGTTATTTCATGCGTAATGCAACTGGAACGTGATAACTTGTGAGTGGACAGCGAATGGTTTCATAGGAGGCTCCTTTATAATTTAATAAGAAGACAACGGCAAACTCTTCATCAATTGTATTCAATTGAACGCCCAATAAGGTGCCCGACACAATAGTTAGAAATGCGCAGCAAAATGTATATGAAAAGTGCGATGATTTTTTTTCTTTTTAAATCGGATATTTTTAAAGGCTATTTTACCTAACGTCTAGGTTTCAGAATTTTTGGCACAATTAACAAGAATTAGCAAGTATTGAACGAATAACCTATTCATGAATCCGTGTCTTGTCGTTTTGTGTGTGTTCCCGTATATTTGATGTGTCACAAGGCATTACATAATGAAAATGCAAGTAAGGCGGATGCCGGAATGGAGGACGGCAATCTGCTCCCCACGATTTGCGCGACAACGAGCTGCAAGGTCGGCGTCTGATTGTTGATAATAGTAGTTATGATACACCGACATACTGGCCCAGTTCAATTGCTCTACAATTTGTCACTTTTTTCCTAATTTTATGATATCACAATCGTACCCCAAAGCGTCGTCGTTTAACCTTCCTTTTCTAGATTAGTTTCACAGTATTCTCTACGTGAATGAACACATCGAAAAATTACATTAACGTTTGTTCTGTACATTCAGGATCTGGTATTATTGTACGCTGTTTTGAGGAAAACTCCTTGAGAAACCTTATTATTAAAGACCGTAAATCCAAAGTATACTTTGCGGAGAAGCTCGTAAATGCGAATAATGAAACAATACATATGCACCTACTTGCATACATTAACACAACACAGATATTTTCCTAGGTGGTTTTCTTCCGTAATTCACGACACATTCCCATCTCTTTAACAGGATGATAGTGGGCACACGCTTTGGAGCCGGTTGCGAAACGTTACTATTTTTAGAGCACTGACGACATCAATGAAGAATTCCATTGAATTGATAATATTGTCGCTTTTTGCCAGCGTCTCGCTTCACTGCTTCGATTTCCTTTGGGAGAGTTTAAGTTTAGGAGTATTAACTTTTAATAATATCGTGTCTAATCCGCAAATACACGTATGAGTCAGTACCTTAAAGTATATAGTAATCAATTTTTATTGACTTTTACCTTTCAATGTGGGCTCCAGTAATATTTTCGGTTTATAAGAATTGCACGTAGAAATCTGAAAATAGAAATGAACTATTTGTAACAAATGTAAAATCGTATTAAAAAAAAGAAAATTGGAAAACAAATGTATCACAATTCTTAAAAATATTCGTAAAAGGCGAGTAAGAAATTAAACTGCACTGTGCACCCAACAGTGCATGGTGGCGATGGGCTCACCACCTATCACACCAAGTGCATTATATTGTTTAGGTGAAACGTGGATTGTGGCAGTCATCTGTTTTTGCAGTGAGTGCCCAGTCTCTGACTACCCCTTATGGGATACAGTCGTGATCTGATGTATGTATGTATGTTACAGTTTGTGTTTGGTGGTTCTAAAAGTATGTAGGTTTTTGGTACGAACATGTATTTTCATCATCATCATCATCATCATCATTTAAGTCTATCACTAGTCCACTACTGAACAATGACCTTCCCCATAGATTGCCACAAAAGTTTGTAGCTCTCATTTTGGGGGGATTTTGCCCTAGTTGCCACGCTTGGCAGGCGAGTTAGCAACCGCAGTTGAATTTATTCAGATGTTCCAGGTAGATGCTGCTGCCCATCTTCTGGTTTTAATTTTCCCTCTGTCGACTTTTACGACACCCACGGGATGAGATGGGGTGGTAGATTCTCTTAAGCCGCCACCACACCCACCCTATTGTATTTTTAGGTTGTTATTTAATGTGTCTACTGTAAAACTGTACACACATTAACTCTACCTATTCCCTAAGGCACAACAGGCATCATGACATTGATTAATAACGGGTGACCTAATTAAATAATTTTTAATTGATTTTGCCTTTTCGTCGCGTACGGGAATAAAAATAACGTGTCATATAGTACTCTAATTTACAATGTGCCACCCTTGAAATAACCTTGGCCTTAATTACTTTGACGTTCTCGTTGCAATGTGTCAATTCAATATGTGAAGTATAGTAAGAGAATCCGGCACCCCTAGCGTCCTAAAGATTTCATGAAAGCCGACTAAGGAGAAATACAAGAAAAACAGTGGCTTCCGTCAGATGGTTGAATAACCACAATCACAAATATGCAGGACCTAAAATAATGAAAATGGTGACGAACAAGACGGGCAGTAGCGTTAAAGAGGCGAGGCATAGGGTACTGCGATTACCGAATCGCCTGCCAGGCATGGTAATTGCGGGAAGGTTGATCGCATAAGGAAGATCAGTGGACTTTCTAAAGGTTGTTGTTGAAGAAATCTGAGAGGGATATAAGGATTGGAGAAATCTATATCAAATGATTGCTACTTTAGAAAATAAAGAAATGGCTAATATTTTTGAATATTTAATTTACTTTCGGTGTGTTTCGGAGTGTAATTGCGTTAGGTTGACAACTGAACTAATTGATTAATGTGGCTTATAAGCTATAAACGGCTACTTTATTAAGTAGTTCAACGCGACATCTGCAGTGAGACAATGTTACTAGTTAAGTGACGATGCAGCTGTCTAACTTAGTGTCATGTTTTTTTATTTGCTTTATAATGTTTTATCTTGCAATTGCTGCTTAAAATAACTCATAAAGCTGATTGAATACATGTTCACCATTGTAGAAAAGATACTTTGCTTGTATTTTTTACATTCTTTAGGAAATGCCACGGCATAGGATACAGTCTGTACTATATTGTGGTTAACCAATAGCCTAATGTGTGATGTTAAGGTTTATTTGTTTACATATATAATATTATATATAGTTTAAGAAAACAAGCTTTGGTAGTTGGTCACGTTTTTCTTTTTAATTTTTTCGGAAGCAATATATTGAGATGATGGAGCGACGACCTGCACGGTTTTGCGGGAAGTCGATGGATGCAGGAGGCTTAGGACGGTGTTTTGTGGCAATTTATGGGGGAGGGGGTTATGTTCAACAGAGGACTAAGATAGGCTGAAATGATGATGATAATGAAACAATATATTGTCGTCGCTTAATACATTGGGTAGTATGTAGAAAACGTAGAAATGAGAAGTACCATTATCTACTTCGAAATAATTAACACTTTTGACTAAGAAATATTTACCATCCATTCATGATGACGTTCTCCTAGCCGATTTCGACCACGGCCACTACTTCCGACTACTGTCGAGAGCCATTAACTGCGCAGGAGATATTATAGTGCCACAAGTGTACGCGCAAACACAGAGGCACTCACTCGTCCCAACCTACACGCGCCCAATGTAACGCTGATGCGATAAGATCGGAGGTAGGCTAGGATGCAGTGTCAGAAACACAGGGACAAATACAACACAACCAGACCCGAAAACCAACAATTTATGTTTTAGCACAAATGTTGGCACCGGCTGGGATTCGAACCCAGGACCCGCGGCTTAGAAGTCAGGTACTCTGACCACTAGGCCACGCGGTCGTCTATAACACTCATAAAAAGCCACACCATCCATTCTATAACACACATTAAAAGTTGTGTTGTTACAAACACTATTTTGGTAATCTTTTAAAATTTAGAGTCGATTCTGAGTCTAGGTCATTTTTGGTTTTTTGAAAATATCGTAACATTTTGGACGTTACTGTTTATATCAAACTGCGTCATAACAAATGTGATGCAGTTGTTATGCAGCGGTGAGTCGGCCTTCGCCACGGCACCGGGCCCATTGTCGATGCCTCTTACAATGAAGAGATAGAAATTAGATATCGCAGTCTTTGCCGCTTCGGCTCGGGGAATCACTTCTGTGTGCACTTACGACCTAGTTAAGCAAGATAACTGTAGGAAACTGCAATATACGAATTCTCTGATTTAAAAGAAGCAGTTTATAAATGGCTTCTTATGCATTAGCCGAATAAGTAGTTAGCTATGGACTGAGTTGTTTTGGGCTTACATTTAAAACATACTTAGAAGAAATTAAGAAATTACAAATTAGATTCCTAAAGTTACGAGTATTAGTTGATAAAAAAGGTAGAGATAAGTGCAGAGACGACTATAATTATATTTGCACACTGTAAAATATTGGCTGCAAATAAAAAAAATGATTATTTGCTTGCAACTGAAACGTACTGTAGTGATAAATATAAATGTAAACGACATATTAAACAATATAATACAAGGTCTAAAGCAAGAGGGAGATGAGTGGAGGTAAGGGCAAATAATTATTACGGAGAGCGGACTCGAAAGTACATAATTCCGAAATTATGTAATAGGTAAAGTAAAGTGTGTAATAGGTTATAGATTTATTATTAAGCGAAAATAAACTTAAATGTAAACTAACATTAAAAAGAAAATTAAGAGATTATATACTAGTGACATAATATGGTAGCTTAACTTAGAAAAACGACTTCATGTATGTATAAATACTTGTCAAAAAATTATATTACTTTAAGTTAATTAGATTACCAATGTTAAAAAGAATATGTTACGTTAGAATCTTAGGACGATAATCAAAATAATCAAATTTCATCAAATTTCTAATGTAAAGGTAACCAAGACTTAATAAGTTGCACTTTGAGTTTTATAAGAGCAGTTTTAGCTGGCGTTCGATTAATCCATTAAACGAAGATTTATGAATGAAATATAGCAAAAGCTGTTAGTTATAAACCAATTATACACCTAAACTTAAACACAAGTATTCTCCAATACATATCTAATCGAGATAACTTGCCTGATAGATCTGCCAATTACTTTTACTATTAGATTCGCCGACGGCCGGATGTGGCGATCATTGGCAATCAGCGGCTCATTACTCAATTGAATATTAACTTGGACCGTTCAAACTCAGGTCTACTCTTAATATAACGTCTTTTGCAATATTGCTTACTCACTAACCATAACGCAAAAATCTCAGAATTGCCTCTTGTAACTTGAGCAAGAGAGGTAATGCCTGATATTAAGCAAATTTTCTATTCCCAGAACATGTGTGTTTCATTATTTTTTATCCCCTTACAGGCTCACCGACTGTGCTTAAAACTGTATTCCTAAATCGTGTTATCAAACTCGATTTGTGGTAGCATAGTAGTCGAACAGAATTGCTCAGTAAACCACAAACGCGAACATGGAACGGGATTTCCAATAACAATAGGGGAATCTGATGAGTAAACACAATTGCATATTGACAGGGATCAAATGACTAAAGTGGCAGGGTAGGAACGTGCGGGGTGGAATCTCGCTGGTCAAATTTTGTGATATGACGAAAATGCCTTCATTGGAGGTTATAGATAACGTGACAATTTATTTATACATTCTGAGCGGGTACCCTTAAATGATTATTGTTTTACAAATAAAACACATGTACAATATTTCATCTATATTATAAAATTAGGAATATTAACTAATCATGTGTAGTCTGGTGGGCTTTCTATATTTTTCGGATGAGCTTATTTTGTTCAATACATCAAGTTTAGTTTTTAAATATGAATGGAACTGTTAATTGATGTCAAAGCGGGACATTTTTATATATTTTTGGGGACAGTTGGATACTTAAGACAATCCCGCTTACAAGCGAGACGTATGGTCACGTTAGTTATACACAGAAAGGTTTGCAACATGCTTTTGCGTATAATATGTTGTATATTGTGTTGTATTGTATAAGCAGTGTATAAAGTCAGTCCACCCAAGTCGCTCTACCGTTTGTTATGAGATAATATCACGAATTTAACCGCCCTCGCACGCCACATCCTAAATCCAGCTAAATCTCGTCGGCTTTTTGTCCCGTCCCGTTATTATTACCAGTCTCAGAGTGAGAATGACGTGTGGAGGATAATCTTATATTATTTCATGGTATTATTATTTTATTATGATAATAAGACGAATATTCCGAACTGGTTTATGAATCGACAAGTTTATCTTTTAATTAATATTTAACGTAATATTTAAATACATATATCTTTTTTTATTAAATAAGACTTAGTAATTGTGGGACAAAAATTATTTATTTTCACTTAAAAAGAAAATGCTTTTACAGTAACTGTAGTCGACTAGCTATGTATCAAAGGTATAAATTCCGGAACGGGAGCAGGGGGACGTAAACGACGTAGTTTCCTCGGTTGCCATGGAGATGCCCCGCACGTGGCACGTCGGTTTTCGCACAGTCTGCTTCCACATTAGCAGACCTACATCAGTCCGTAAGCCGTCCCTTTTGTAAAAGCCGATTACGTGGATGTTCTATCAAGTGTAATCATTCGTGTAAAATTAAATTTAACATATGTATATAAACGTAAATATAGTAAAAATTCCGTTTCTGTGATTTTAAATTGTTATATCAAAATTGATAATGACATTCTCCCCTATGATATTTTTATAGTGTTGAGAGATTTCGTCTCTAATTCATAGAAGCGCGTTATGGTGCTGGGGTGCGATTGTGCGACCGCTCCCTGTTCTTAATTGCATTTTATTTATTCAGCACTTTGGTACTCTGGAACGATCGCAAAACATACCCAAGGGGAGGGCGGCCCCGACTGCTCATTAGTTGATTCAGTAGTCCCGTCTAAATTTTTATCGTCAAATAATGTCTTCAGGTCTTAGCTTGCAGTTTACAGTTTACTTGCTTAGATTTTAATGAAATAATAGTTTAAATGAAAAATAATTACTTTTTTAATGTAATTGTAATGGGCAGCAATGATGATAATGAAGTAATTTGTTAGGTAATCGTATAACGAGTTACAGTTAACACTAATGAAAGTAGAGGAAGCTAAAGATGTGTGTCAGGATCGTAGCAAGTGGAAAGATATGGTCTCTGCCTACCCCTATGGGAGGCGTGACTCTGTGTATGTATGTATAACGAGTTACTTAGTGGAAATCCGTTACAAACAAACAAAATATTTATATGGTAAGATTCAAGCAAAATTAAAGTGATATATTATAATATATTTCCTAGTTAAGATCAAAACGTGGTCTTTATTAATAGCATGCACTTGTCGACTACTGCTATCATCAAAACCTGTACAGCTTCTGGCGTTGGACTTGGCTGTCTAGGAAAGTTTATTTAGTTACTTTTTCGAAGGAATTTGTGTTAATGATCGGAGCAACTTTTATTTAAGACTCATATAAAAAAATACATCGAAATCATCATTGATTTAACCGACTGAGTCAAGTCAAACCAATCGTGGTGGTTACTGTAAATCCTTACTTATACCCTATCCTTACTTATACCTACCTTTGTTCATCAATGGACTTTTTAAAAGCTTTTGATGATTCGCTTTGCTTGAGTGTTTTTAATAACTTAAAACAATAAGCAGAGTGTGACTTGGCCTTGGATACGTTCCATCGTTGCGACATGTTTCTAAAAATATTATTCTGGTTAACGCATAATTAGTTCAATTGTCAAGTCGTACAAGCGACGAGCTCTGCGCTCTGCACCCGTGTATCTGGCTAACACCAATAAAACTAGATACGTTCTAATTTTCGATAAAGCGATGGAATAAAACTTATACATTTAGCTTACTTATTAAAAAACTAGTAGGTAGCAAAACATTTGTCTGTTCAATTATGTAGTAGTAAATCATATAATATTATAAAAGCGAATGTAACTCTCTCTGTCCCTCTGACTGTTTGTTACAATTTACGGTTCAACCGTTCAACTGAAAACCTATATCCACGCGGACGAAGTTGCGGACATCAGGTAGTATAATATAAAGAAAGACAGTTTTGTATATGAATATTGAACGTGCCATGATAGAGATCTTTTTTTTAAAAAAAATCTATACTTCAGTTTACTCTTCTATAAGTATTTACAAAAAAACGTTTCTTGCACAATTGTTTCACCATTTTCTATTATTGATGCTAGAAGTCGGAGTAAATCTAGGTTTGCGCAAGTTGATATTGGGTAAACTTTCGATTAGTCTAACTTAACTAAACTGGGCTTTTCGGATTACCCGTTATATGTAAATTGAATTGGTATGTCCGTAGAGTTGGTTTGTGCTGATGTCATATCGGTTCAGCAATGAAAAGACCACCCCTCTTCTAATACAATCGATACGGGGTACCCTACATTAAATATTTATTACTGACATCAGGATCTCGTGTACGCTGAGGAAAATGGAAATGGGTCGTTGTGCTTTTTCCGCTTTCGTAGAAAGTTTTCAGAGTTAATCATAATTGTAGTCGACAATTTATTAATATCGCGACAACTTGTACAGCGCATTTCCTGAGGGGAGCTGTCTAATAAAATATTCGATATTTCTTTTGATTTTTTTTAGTTAGCCGAGCCGTGGTAGATCAAGTACTACGCGAGCAACCTGGCTTTGATCCCCGGTGCAAATTACGAAGAGCACGGTGGTGACGGGAAGCATTGTGAGAAAGCCTGCTCTGAGAAATATAAAAATGTTTCGGTGACATGTGAAGTCGGCTAATCAGGGCAAGAGCAGCATGGCGGACTCTTCCCGGCTCTAAAACACTCTCCAGATTGAGAGAAGGTTGTGTTGGTTATAATAAGCACTAAAGTTTAATTTACTAAACGTCTGTGCAAAAGTCTGAGTGCACCGAAAGGCTTAATAATATTGCCATTCGAACTTATGAAATTACTTAAAATGTGAATTTAGTCTATAAAACTGTTAATGTCAATTTATTTACTTTGGAAAGATCATAAGCTTTTACTTACACTGAAAAAAAAACTAAATTGCCTATGCAATGAATGCCTATATACATATATACGTCTTATATCTTATATAGCAATTGCTATTGAATGATGCAAATTTTAGCATCGGTTGCTGCAGCTGCCATAAGTTCTCACCACTCCCTGTGTTCCCATAGTTTTATGTAAAAATCAAAACGTATAAAACTGACGATCGATTCTCTAATAGAACCACTATTTCAACAAAAGACTTGTATACAAAATTGGCATATATTATAGAAAGTTGTGAGCCCCAAGGTGCCAGCGTAGTATTCATATGGCCGCTTGCGGAATGCGCGTTAATTACAGCCAAGCCAACTTTACCCTCTAAACAAACTAATAAACTTTGCGCAATTCGTCACTAATTAAGTTCTTTCCTTAAGTTTAAATTGACACCTACATCCGAAATATCAAGAATCGTTTTACATTAATAGTCGTTGCCCAAAAATTGCCTCATTTTATTTAAATTATTTGTGGCGCCAGAGAATTACTAGACAAGCGTGGGTCGGTTTTTTCCATTATTTATTATTTGAATGTATTCATTCTAAGCTGTGTCGGCGACATTGTAATATTACGCTAACACTGGGGCTAAATTTGTCAAGAATACAAATAATCTATCATCATTTCAGCCTATCATTAGTCCACCGTTTATCATGCGATCCCCATAGATTCTCTTCTGGAAGGATGGTAACTCCACCACGGTTTGCATTTGTGAATAATTCGTTATCGCTATCTTTAAAATATTATATTATTCGTACTTACAGACTCATCTTTTTTTTAGATTTGTCAATATATTTCATATTATTCTTTCAGTCACTTTATTAATAATTATATATTGTGATATGTACTTCCAAAGGTAAGGTCGTTGCGGCTACTGACTCATTTGACTTTTGTAGTAACATTTCTGTCGGAAAATTTTAGCACTTCATAAATTATATTCATAAAATTATACCTTCAACCAATCTGTTTACTTATACGATTAGCATGTCTATAAGTTATATTGTTACCTTTTTAGACAAAGACTATCACACAACATTTCTGGGCTTAAATAAAATAGAGAAGCTATTAATCTTTCTCGTTTATGTTAGAGGCAAGTATTTTATTTTCATTTAGATTACAGTCCCAAAATGTAAGCATTCGTAATGTTTATCGTATTTTAAGTTTACGACCAAATACTCGAAAGAACATTAAAATTAATTAAATTGTCATGTCGTCAAAACGTACCAAACTTGTATTGTAATGAAAATCCATTCGTTTTACTATTACTAAATCGTTGGTATAAGACCATATCAGATACAATTTAAATATAGTTAAGGTTAACTCATGACTCACCCCGAAGCAGAATGAACACAATCTTCTCGTAGAGTACTACGGGTGGCTCACTATTAATATGACGTCACTCCACAGTCGTTCGCTGAGTCAATCCGGATTGAGATGAATGAATCAATAGGTAAAGGCTTTTCAAAATTTGAATCACTCCTAAAGGTTTGAAACTACTAGTAAGTTGCTTTTGCGTTATTCGAAAAGTTATTAGACTTTTTTGTAATTAATTTGAATATCCCGAATAAAATCAAGATTAAGTGTTACCGAAGTGTCTGTTTTATATCAGATAATCTTTTCGAGTACTAACAACGTTATACGCTACTTCTTATGTCTCGTCTGTGCCAAATGTACCTTTATAAAAAAGTCAATCAGCGAAATATCGTTTTTGCTGTGAACAATAAGTATCGGTGAGAATTTCTCGGCAAAAAGTGCAAGCTTTCGACGGCAGTTCCAGCGATAACGGCGCCGTGCCGCGAGGTCGGGTCGACGTACGACGCCGATGACTCACCGGTCCCAACCGCCGCATCTTCATTTCTCCGTACTCCGTTGACTTTCAAACAGGCACAAAGGCACTTAAATAAGCCTAAGTTCGACGTATTTAAAAATTATGAAAATAGTAACAAACTAATTAGTTCGTCATCATCATCATAGGCTCATAGCAAACGATAATCTGTATGTTTTACTAAAAAAATAGTATCAATAACCTGTATTTGGCAGTAACGTGAGTTTATTTAAGTTATGTCATGTAATGACATGCGTCATACTTGTGAACAGATGCAATTAGTGGAGGCTGGTCTATTCGAGTTTGCAATGCATTTATTCATTTGTTATTGAATCTTGTATAACATTTTGTCATGGAGTGTACTTTGGTTTTCTATGAGACATTTCTTTGTAAAATTATTTATTATGTACTTTTGACAAAGATAAGAAAATAACAAAAATAGAGGATACCTACGAAGTTTCTTTCGCCTGTTTCTTCTCCGTCAGAGGAACCTCATTACGAAACGGTGGTAGATTGTAAAAAGTGGCGTTTGACAAACGAAATTTATATTTCTTACGTTGGAGAATAAATATTTTTCATTTCATAATTTTTGAGTGCTGTTGATTCCATGATAATAAATAAAAAAAGTTCTTGCCGTAGCCCTAGGCTTGATAGGCAAATTGCCGATAGCAATAACAGACAATATCATCTTGTTCTCACTGTCTAGGAACTTACAACCACTTCAGATCAGGTGGGATTGTAGAAAAGTTGGCTTATATAATAGACGCTAAGCTTCGCCCCATAGACGTTACTGTTCGCCACCGTCCTGAATATTTTTAGTTTTATCTTTTTTGCAGTTAGTAATTTCGCAACATGTGGAATGCCATGACATTTTCAGACATTCCTCATTGTTGATCCTTACGACAATCACGGTATGAGAAGGGACACAGATTAACGTCGCCTAACATACGATGGCTTCATAGTTAAACATACATGTTACGGCAAGATAGTGTATAGCAAAAATTACATTTCCAGGGTAATGTTTGGTTTTACGGAAGTTCGAACCTACAGTACGCGTAAAATCTGTATTTTATAAAAGATTACTTTAAAAACAATAGATTTTTTTCCAGTTCTACACCACACTGATATCAACGTCAGCATAAAATATCTCTAGTAAAAAATAGTTATGTTACTGTACAACTTTTTTTGCCATAATTTAATGATATTTATTTTAAAAAACTCCGCGTGCGTTATTAGTTTGAGAAGTTACAAATACTGTTGCATAATAGTGTCACTATTATTTTTTGTCCTCGCACTCAACACAAACTTCAAACCGCACTTGAACTTGACACGTAAAGAGGTCTTAATTGAAGTGCTTGAATTATATCACCGTAAGCACTCGCGAAGGAACAAACCATTCGCGTTGAATATTCACAATTGAACTTTACTGACAGTGAAATGATTCGCTAATTCTTATATGAGAGACAATAAAAAATACGGAGGCATTACAAAAGCGCGTCATTACCTATTGAAACTATAGGGATTGTGAATAGATATATAATTAAAGACAATAAAGTGGATATGTGGTAAATCTTCTACATTACAAAAATAATAAATATACTTCTTTATGAATTTATAAGCGGACAGAACAAAGGTTCATTGTGAGCGACCTATATTTGAATGCATAGTTAAAGCAAACTTGAACGGTTTTCTTATCGCCTTCAATCTGTGTATACGCACGGAGCAAACAATTGCATTTCGTTCGCCTTTTCTGGTCTATAAATAACTCGTGTGTTGAGTCCTTTAATATCAATCACGTCAATGGTTGATTGCGATAAATAAAACGTTTGGGTAGATGATGAAATACTTTATACACATGCCAAAGAACGAAGCGATGAAACCGACTTAGATATGCGATGGCTTGACTAGCATTTATCTTAAGCGTCTCCCCCCTTCGGAGAGCACGTAAAGATGTTGGTCCTGGGTTTCGTTACAAGTCGGGGATCATTAAGGCAGTACGGGGGCTTGAAAGCTGACATGAAGTTGTCTACTAACCTACCGCTATCTAAATGCATCGTATTCGTCTGCCTGTCTTAGGTTAGTCATTTTAGATTTATAAACATTTTAAAGGTGTTATAAAAATATCAATAGTCGGTATTTACTTTACACGTTACTGCAAATAAAATAGTTAACTGAAGAGTTCGGGTATTCACTCGTAATAAACCCTTGATAATTAGCTTTTTTGTATGAAGAGTTTTTTATTTTTATGTTTTTGCTATTCTTAGAACGTATTAGAATGATTACAAAGCAAGGTTATTGACGTACCTATTGTCCATGGTCACTTGATCTATGCGTAATACCAGAGTAACAACTAATAGGTATATGTAATTTACTACCTGCATAACCGACCCCGTACCACGTTCGTCCACCTACCGAACTGTGATGATGAATTGTAATGTTTACTTTATTGTAGTGTTTAGTACGTTTTTATAATGTGCTTGAAAACTATTAATAAGATACAGATTAGAAATTAAAAATTACTACAATGGATCGAACAGAAATCGGTTAAATGATCCATAACGAGTGTTCGAAGTCTGAAATATTTATTCGAAAGTCAACTTAGGTAACCGTAGGCAATACCTACATTGGAAACTAGAGATGTACCTAGGTTGATCTTATAACGTAATGAGAGATCAATGATTGGCGAACCATGCACTAACGGGAGTCACAGTTGGAAGTCCTTCGATATTCGATATTAGGAAATTGTGAAATCGAATATAAAGTTTTCCTTTACGACTTACATTCCACGATTATATAACTTTTTGGATGCCTAAAAAATCGCATACGAGCCTAATCAGACACGTAACGTCCGCTATTAACGTTTAGCAAACGTTTGATGTATTAATGACGCTAATGTTATTACCCAAACTAACAATAAAGTAGGGTTTATTGAAATCTACGGGTAATGGTGTTCGCTCGACCTCTCGAGCTTTTCAAGTAGAGCAGTTTTATGAGCGATGCGTCTCACAAATAAATCATTTTTTCTTTCTATAACGGTCACGACTTAAAAATCGACGTTCATGTAATTCTTCATTCAAATTCTTACCTTTTGCTATTGATATAGAGTTGCTGTTGCTCCCATATCCACAAAACGATCGGGTTTAAATTCTGAAATTGTTCGTATTTAATTTATTACGGTTTTCAAGTATCGCCACAAATACTGGTACGTACTAAAAATGCCAACAAAATAAAATCGTGTTTATTAATACCTCCGCAGCAGCTTTATGCAATTACAACTTATTCCTGTTATAAACTATTAACAAATTGCATGCTCATTTATTAAACAGTAGCAATCCAATATTGGTATTTTATCTCTGGAATATTTACGCGTATCAAATAGTTAAATTATAGGACACTGTAAGTATGCAGAATGTATGGCAACAAGCAGCGGAAGTTGAGTGCTTGTTCAACACGTCTCTCCTGAAGATGTCGCGAGAGGAGCGCATTCACCTAGCAAACTCTTCTATTCGTACATACTACTTATTGCGCTACGTGCTCTACGCGGCGGCTTCGCAATGTCTGGACATTTTTTCATCCGAATTCGTCTGACAAGCGCAAGTGCTACTGTTTCTTAAGCATCTTTTCTCCGTTTATGTGCAGTTCTCTTATTCGTACTGTCGTTTCTTTGTTCGTTTAGGTAAGAAATAATTTCACTGAGACAATCTCCAAAGAAGTACTCCTACAGTCGAATAAATAATGTATATTTATTAGTCCTAATAAACAATACATTTTGTACCTTTTATTACTACACGTACAAAACCTGCTTTATTGACTTCGTAATTCCATCATATTTTAATGTCGGTTATTGTTGTAAGATCAAGTTAGTGGCATTCAGTAAATATACTTCTATTTATTATTAATATTTTTTATAATATCTTAACATGGATTCCAGTGTTGAACAATATCTGAATGATCGTGTCTCCCTCGTTACTTAGCATGTCTAAATGTTAACATTGACTTTAGAGCTCTTATATGTCGTTTACATAATTCTACTTAAGGGCTTGAGTGTTTCGCTCTGACGTCACTTTTTGCGCACACAACAGAGATGCATTTAATTTTTACTTTTATCCATGTCGTTATTTTTATTCTTTGAGTTCGCGATGGTATACTTAAAACTAATTTGACAAATCTTATTTAAATTGACAATCACGGCTCAGCGCCCAGCGTAGCTGAGACATAGGTTCTAAGGTTTCGGTTAGGATTTAATGAATTTTGGAAGTGTTCTATTTGTTATATATGAGCATTTTATAGTTTATCATGTAGGCCTAATATCATGTAGGTCTCGTATGAATAAATCAAAAAATATAAGAATGCCATCATCGTTTCAGTTCAATTACCGTAACATATTCATAACATATTTGCTTACAGACATAAAATTGTACGTGCGATGTTCCTAATTCGTGACTAGAAAAACCGACAAGCGAGTTCATATCTGACTCCAAGCACGTCCGTCGTGAGTTACAACGCGAGTTATTAATTTGCTCTCGTAAGAATTATGCTCTCTTCAGTTGTTATTAGGTCATACGAATTCAGTAGGAACACCGACTCTTTTTTATTATTTAAAGTTATGCTGCATTATAGTTTAGTACTTGCAACTTGGCACCCACTGCTGAACGCGAAGAAACTACATTAAACTGCAAATAGAGTGACTTTGCTATCCTAGCGCGTTTGCGGTCATACTTTATTAATATTTTCACGTCAATAGAACAGTTTGGTTGTTTTGGCACATATTAGTGTGAGCTCGCACGAGAAAGTACCTCAATTTCACTGTTGTTTAACTCATGTTAGGTATGGTGACTGAAGAGAACTGGAAATCCAATTACCGGCAAAGTCATTCCTTCATAGTCTTCTGGAGTAAAACCGCATTTTCATCTTGTCCCTTTATGTATATAAACATGTATGTATGTAAACATGACGACCGCGTGGGCTAGCGGTCAGTGTACCTGACTACGACTCTACGTGTTCTGGGTTCGATTTGCAATCAAAGCCAATGTTTGTGCATAAACACATATTCTTGCTTTTCGGCCCCGATTGTGTTGTGATTGTCACTGTGTCTCAGCTTGTATCCGAGCCTACATCGCGATCCTACGCGTGTAACATCGGGCGCGGGTAGGTTAGGATGAGTGGGCGCATCTATTTTTGCGTGTTCACTTGTGACACTGTGATATTTCCTGCGCGGTTGGTCTATGGGCTACAGCTACTTCATACTATCAAGTCGATTGTATGCACGGTTATTAATCTTACTGACATTAAAAAAAAAACCTGACTTAGTAATTATATATCGCCGCATTCCTGTCTGGTTGCTGCATCGTTTCTAAGTTTCAAAGAAGTACAGTTTGTCCCCAAGTGAAGTTTATTGCTCAGCGACGCAACGGATAATGTACGGTGCTCAGTTCACAATTAGTGGCTCGTCCCGTTACCGACGCATTGTCCGCTTCAGTACTCCGCTAGTTATATTCCTTTGTAAAGTGTGAATGGAACGATGGGTCTCATGTTTGTACTGCGTTTAGTGTTGCACTATTGTTTTTGCTAATAAATTTATTGAAGCTTGGAGTATTGTTAATTAAGAAACGTGCTAGACGGAGTTCATTATTTCATTCCTGGTCACGCAAGAAAAGTTAATCATGCGTGGCTTATCAATGCTTTATGTGTGTCTATTAACCACCCATTATTCTATTGTTATAGTCGCAAGTGTTTTGGTGTGAAATTATTTGCCTAACCGTTCCCATCAAATTTTATGATAAAATTTAAATCATCATTCATTTGTCATTAGGGCTCTTAAGCAGTGTGTTATTAGCAGGTTGGTAATGTGATGCGATACATCATACAACCGTTAGCGAACGGTCGGCCTCGAAAAGGGTGCTACACACTGCCGGAAGTGTAGCGCCATGAATTGGTCGGGCTTCCGGAATTTTCATTTGAGTTCATTGACTAATTTTGGGACAGATAAATTTATTACAATTGATGTGTTTGTAACACTGACCTTTCAATGAAGCATTTTACATTAAACACATCTAGATTTTTAACAATAACTAGAAAAGATACAAGCAGCTTAGCGAAGGCATACGAATGCATACCTACAACCTCTAATCTACGCTACGTAACATGGAACTGACGGAGACTAAGGTAAGGACAAGGACACGAGCAGCGTCCGGGCGAGACCTTCACGGCAACCTTGTCCGGGAACGGCGCAAATGTCCTTCAGACGCCTCATCGGCATTGCCTCCCGAATATGCTCATTTCGTTACTCGTTGAAGTCGCATCACTTCTATTTTTAGTTTAAGAGGAAATTGTATGTTATACATTATATTTTACAGCTTGATGTTAGAGAATTTGAAGAATTCTCTTTCGAGATAAATTAAGTAGTAACTTCGATATTTAAGACAAATCAAAAAGTAATATGCCGAACGCAGATTTAGTTTAATTAAACTAGAATTTGTGTTTCGTTAATAATTATTGTCATTGTTAATTTATATTTTACAAAAGTTACCAAATTACGCAGTTAATGGCTTACACGTACATTGAATCCTCGAAGTGGTAATGCGCCTTTTTCAATCGTACATCACTAGTGTCACACAATCGATCACACCATCGATAACAGACGGTCAATTTATTCACTCTTTTCTAACGGATCTCCCGGTAAGCTATATCTCTAAGTGTACTGGAATTCACTGAACACCTTTTACGCGATTGAAAGCAACTCTCTATTTATTTAGGACGCACTCCGTATGACGCTTGGGTACCACGAGTGAGTCAATTGTTAGGTGAAGAAGTAATTTAAATACATGTCGTCGTGACCAAAGAGCTTCGTCGAGGAAATGGGATTATTTTCGGGCGGATATTAAATTATGTACCGGTGAGAGTCAGATGCACGCTGCGGGTTCCTTTGTTGGTAGATTTTTACGAGCTTATTATTAACGATTAGAAGCGTTCGTGTATCGATATAATTCAAGATTTGACGCCATGAATTTGATAACATAATAAATATATATAACGTAATCTATATTAATACGTGAAGAGAAATCTTTGTACCCCTTTCTAGCATATTGCGCGCACGGAGGATTGTGAGAGTTGGCATAGTTAGTTTGTATGCAGAAGAAGCGAGGAATCTAAAATTTATATCATAAACGTGTAAATGGTACAAATACATTAAAAAAAAAAACATTCAATATTTACGTTCATACTGAAAATGTCAATCACAAAATAGTCTACAGTCGCACAGAACTTTTAAAATGTTGCCAACAAATTAAAAAAAACTATTTGAATTACGGTTTCGACCACCGATGGGCCATAATTAGACTGTTTTAATACGCAGAGAATAGAAAACCAGGAGATAAACTGCAACATCTTCTTGGAGCATCTGAATAAAATAACTGCGGTTGCCAACCCGCCTGCAAAGTGTGGCAACTATGGCAAAATACGCCCAAAATGAGAGCTACTAACTTCTGTGGCAATCGGGCCTATGTTGCATCGAAACAGTGTAAATACACATTACTTAGACGTATATTTTGTAAGTCTTCAGCACCTGTTAACGTTTCCTGTTATCGTTACCCGCTTAATTACATAAAAAAATGGCAATGACGTTCTATGAACACGTGGTTGGACACGTGCCACACCTTCCTTAAGCTAATTTGACAATATGGGGGTTATTATTAACCGGAATTGTTTCTAAATTTGGTATCTACTAAATAAACCGCAAACACCTGCGCCAGGATTGTATGAAATAGTAGCATGAAGTTATTTTAAGTCGAGTTCATTTATTAAGAAATGTATAATTATGTGAAGAAATAGCATTGAAAGGACAGTTTTATAACCACTTTATAAAGTTGCCTATATAAAATTATTTTCTTTTTTGTGATTTTCATTCTTCTTTCATATCTCGAACGTTATCCATTGTTAGGAAATGTTAATAAGAAATGAATCGCGAATTGGTCGCGCGCGTGTTTAAACTCCTCGCAGTAACCGCGATAACCGCTTGTTGATTCGATGTGAGTAATTAATATTACCGAGTTTCGTACCGTGCGGTTGCGACAGCTTAATAGCGCCTCACTCAAAGCGCATTACCACTTGAATATGTGAATTTTGAGCATTTGATTTGAATGTGAAATTCACTAAATTGACCAGGTTCAAACACACCCATGTGTAAACACTACTTATACATTTAATATTGGACACTTATAGCAGTATTAACTGCAACTGTTTTTATATGATTTTTTAATATAATACACACCACATGAACCTTAAGCTTCGTATTTCGTATGGAATTTTTATGAACCTCCCGAGATTTGCTACTTGACTGCAGCGTTCTCTTTTGTTTGAGTTGTGCTTTGTTTAAGTTTTTAGTTTCGTTGTATTGAAAATATCAATCTTCTTATTCTGTGTATTTGTTACAGATGAACACAAAATAAAACTAGTCGAATTAAGTAGGAATAAAATTGAAATGATTCTCTTACCTCTTAATAGCGTTATAGTAAATCAGTGATCAAATTCCCAAATAAAATAGACCGCTTCACGGTTATATTTAAAAACGATTAGGTGGGTATTAATATTTTATCTTTGCCGAAATGAAGTGCGGTGTGTAAAAAGGGTATGGAAAATGTAATGGAATATGTAGGTTTAGTTTAGATGATCTTTGAAATTAAAATGGAATCCACAAAATGCCTCTCAGTCCTGTCAGTGTTGACGCCACATGAATAACAAATTTATTTCTTGCAAAATATTTCATTATAACGCAGCGATGCGGTACATGGGCAGCCGCTCGCAAATTCAAATCGATTGTTCCAGTGGCCATGAACTCGAACCGCCTCTCGTAAGAGGGAGTATTTCACGGAAATCATTCTATGTTAAATAACATCACTGATTTATAACGTTGGTTCCTTTTTAGACGCATTTCTCTACTATAATTCGTTCCACGGTCACATCCCGTATTTGGAAGGTGTAACCGATTGAAATAGTAGAACAAATTACCAGTATTTATGGGATAGAAACTTCGCGCTGTCTGTCAGCTTGCAAGATGTCACTGCGGTCCAGTCGACGCTCACAGAAAAACTTGACCTCTTTGAAACCGCATTGCTTTTCACGTTGCGTCATACATTTAACTTAGCCGCGTGTCTTTGCTCTGGTTAAACTTTCAAATGCAAGTTGAACACTCCTTATCTGTAATAATGTTCCGAGTGGGAACCTGTTAGCAAAACACTAGGGCAGTCATAAATCAGGTCTTCAAGTAACTCTATAGAAGTTTCTTTTAAAGCTCTCTCTTCAACATTCGACAAACTTTTGTTTATTTTATGCAATGTGCAAAATAGTTTTACTAAAAGTCCTCCAAATTATCACCATATTTAATTTTCTGATCAAATATTTGTGCCATTTACTACAAACCGACACTTTAATGCAATTTTTTATCTTATAATGAATGATGCGTTTTTGTTAAAATATATTTTTGCATTCCTGTAAATTCCATCTGCAACGAAAAAAAATTATGATCTCAATAGAAATGAGCAGCTGCATCTTGTTCCCCTCGCTCTAGTCATTGTTAGACCAAGGGTCTTCCGAAATGGGGAGCAATGGCCGGGTACAAAAAAAATATATATTATGGAATGCCATACAGGTAATCCGCGCACTAAAGGCTTTTGTTATCGAATGTTCGATTTATCGATGAGTCGGTTAAGAAATGTAATAAGTCTTCTAACATAACGAAGGATCTTGTTTACAAAACAAACTATAGTATCATAGACGATGAAATAAATAATTATTTTCTTTAAGCATTCACCGCGGGAAGAACTATAGTCTTCTCGTGGAAACACCACGAGAAGACTATAGTTCTTCAATGTCAATCTTTATAGTTATGAAAACAATGCATTATTGCACTTATCACCAAGATTTATAAGTACTATAAATTATCTGGATTCATTCAATAGGCCTCTATTCCGTTACAACACGGCATATAATCACTACCATAACACACATATATCAGTCAATTCAGTATACATCTGAAATAAAAACGTAATGATAAACAGTATACGGTGTCGCGCGCAATTAAGATCAATACATTGCTTATACTCTTGTTTATTACTGATGTCCATTTGCCTTTTACTACGAAACGAATAGACTATCTAATAAATTACATGTTTTAATCAAAACTAATTAACCTAAAATTATTATCGTTTTAAGTGCGAGTTAGTCAAATGTAGAATAAATCCGGCGACCACAGTCATTAGGTTTTGCAAGTACAATCCGAAATCAATAAGCTATTGTCGTTACCAACCATGCACTATTTTATTGTATTTTTATTCGCTTTAGGATGTTACCGGACTGTTTCCGTACAGAACAAGACCGAAAATAAATATATACTTACTCAGAACTTCGAAGGGACATGTTAAACTTGTTTTATTGATGCTATATGTTTTTTTTTGCTTACTCTGGTTTCAATCAGCTTTTAAAACCTTTATGGTAAATATGCAATATTCTTCGATTATTTTATTTCAGATATATCGATTGGTAATTGAACGTATATTATAAAACTATTAAATATTGCATTATACTACCTCTTAAAAAATAAAATCATTCTGATTTTTATAGACGTTACTAACAGAAGCAGATGTGCGTATGAAGGCAGGTATATTTGTATTCACTACCGTGATTCCTGTGTCATGAAATCCCCGTGTCACTGTCTATTTGCAACATCTCTGTAGCGATTATTCCCCCCAATGTCCGTCAAACAACAACTGGTAGTGCATTAAGCTATTAGCTGGCAGTTAGTGCATTTCACTACATAAAAGGACGCGTAATTGACGCCAATGAAACTACTCGTACAACTCTATCACTGAATTAAAAAAATATCTAAATGCTATTATTAATAGTTTCTTTATTATTAAAACAAACTGTAGCGTAGAAACTTTAGTAACAGAGACACGCTACACTGTCGCCTCTATATTTTGACTTTAGCTACGAGGGGTGATCCAAAAGTAATGATAATCAGTTATTTCTAGTGCACACAAAAATACAAAAAAATTTCAGTCACTTACTCAGTTAACCACTAGTTCAGGGAAAAAAAATCATATAAATAGGCCACGATTCCCGGGAGCTACATTCATTTGAATACGGACTGTCAAGGAGTGAACATCAAAATGGAAAAACACGAAATCAGAGCTGTCATTAAATACCTCTGCTTGAAAAAAATGTCTACCAAAGACATACACAGCGACTTGGTGGAAACATTAGGGGACTCTTCTCCTCCATATTCCACAGTTGCACGCTGGGCTAAGGAGTTTAAGTTGGGAAGAACATCGACGGAAGACGAACACCGCGAAGGACGCCCATCGACGTCCCTCACTGAAGAAAATGTGAAAAAAGTTGAAGAAGTTGTATTGGAAGATCGAAGAGTGACTATCAGGCATGTAGCTGAGGTCACAGGGATCTCATATGGCAGCATTCAAAGAATCCTTGCGAACGAATTGCATATGAGAAAGGTCTCCGCGCGTTGGGTACCGAAAATGTTAAACGACGAGCAAAAGAAGAAACGAGTCGACATGTCAAGAGCAAATCTCGAAAAGTTCCAGGCAGACAAGGATAATTTTTTGTCACGTTTTGTGACCATGGACGAGACCTGGATCCACCATTTTGATCCTGAAACAAAACAACAATCGATGACATGGAAACGATCCGATGAACCGACGCCGAAGAAATTCAAAGTGTCAAGCTCAGCAGGGAAGGTTATGGCGTCTGTTTTTTGGGACGCTGAAGGAATAATCATGGTGGACTACTTGGAAAAGGGGGCCACTATTACAGGCTCCTACTATGCAGAACAAATAAGAAGATTGCGGGAGGCTATTAAGGAGAAAAGGCGAGGCAAACTGCGGGCTGGAGTGCTGTTCCATCAAGACAACGCACCGGTTCACAAAGCTGCAATTGCCATGGCTGCCATTCAGGAAGCGGGCTTTGAGCTGGTGGAACACCCCCCCTATTCACCAGATCTAGCCCCCAGCGACTTCTATCTCTTTCCACGACTCAAGGAACACCTCCGAGGCAAGAAATTTGACGATGATAGCGACGTGATGGCCGCGGTTGAGGACTTTTTTGAGAGTCAAGATAAAGATTTTTTTTCTAAGGGAATTTTAGGATTAGAAAAGAGATGGACTAAATGTATAGACTTGCTAGGAGACTATGTTGAGAAATAAATTTATTTATTTATTTTATTCATTGTGTTTATTATTGATTATCATTACTTTTTGGATCACCCCTCGTATGTCAGCCCGGATAATTTACTCCGCATTGTTAATTGCGATGCTATCTTTAGGCTTATCTTAATGAATGATCACTGTAAGTGTTACAGTTCTGCATCTACTTGCAATTATAGATTATAATCCGTATCAGTATTCATATTTAACTGTTTCATACTCAAGAGTTATTCGTTTGATTAGTCTTGGTTTCGTTTATTTTTAAAAATAAATAAGCCGAGTGGAAAAATTCGAGCGCGCTTTGCCGATAGCTGAAGACGCAGTAGTGCGTGGATTTCTACAAGATCACGGGTACGCGGTCACTGGCCGGGGCGAGCTCTTCGCTCACTGCTTAGCTTCGTCAACTCTGTTTTTTTGCCCCCAGCGTCGTCGGTTATGATGTCATCGTTCGCATATTTATCGTGTACTGTAACCGTAATTCGGTTGCGTTCGTTAATTTAAAAATAAATCCAACCTTTTGTAGCGTAATTAGCATACGTCGAGTAGCCTCCACTTAATGGTTTACTTTCGAACGCCAAGAAGAAAGTTCTCCGGGTTCTAATAGCATTTACCACTTCAAATGGTGCTTGATGGCCGTAAAATAATACCCTTCGTGTTACTCAGCACGGGATAATGTCACAGATAACTGTAGAAACAGATTGTAAAGCAGGCAACTGCAGATGGCAGAGATTAGATAGCGTCTGATGCCTTGTCTTCTAATGTCCATATTTACGCATCAATGTGAAAACAAAAACAGTGACTAAATAGCCATCTGTGTCTTAGTTGTTTGTTATTGTAATACTTCTACCGTAATTAACGTCTTGTCGTGGTAGCAAAGGGGCGGGGCACTTGTCTTTGGTTTCATAGTATTCATAGGATACCTGAGTGCTGTCATCACTAAAACGGTTGATTACAATTTTAAGCTGCTAGTTTACCAAGCTCAGCTCAGGCCAGCCGCTCGCCTTAAATTCCATAATACGTGATTCGATTTCCGGTGCCGGCACTTCTAAAAATGTCATTTTAAGGAAGCATCGTGAGAAAACCTGCATGTCTGACGTAATGAGAACATTTCGAAGGCATGTGAAATCCGCCAACCCGAAATGGAGCAGCGTGACGGACTTTTCTCCTCTAAGTTCTGAAAAGGTTCTAAAGGTTATGGAACCTTTTAGAAATGAGAGGAGGCCTATGCACAGCAGTAGGACATTTATAGGTTGTAACTTTACTTTGTTTTACTAAGTGTGGTGAATGAAAACATCATTCGTTCGTTATTGTATACTGCATGTCCAAGAAATAATAAAAATATTTCGATGACATGTAAAGTCCTGATACTGGAGCAGCGTAGAGGACTTCTTTCGGCTTCAAAATCTTCTAAAAATGAGAATGCCATGTCATCAATGAATCCTTTGCTCCTTTGCCAACAGTGGGGTATTACTAATTTTACTTAACATTTTTTAATCAATTCATAAGTATCTTACTTCAGCTTATACCACCGTGATTTATGTATTCGTATATATGCACGTAAGCAATTTCACTTAATTTAATATGTGTGTTTCTAAGAAATGCACCGCATAAAAGTTACTTCTTACAGCGCAAGTTAACGCAACCCTTACAAATAAAAATGCCTCTTTGGTCTGCTTTGTTATTCCGTTGCCATTTCCTTTCATATCGAAGAAACTTGCCAGTTAGGTGTTCTCGTGAAGCATATGCACTAACAAAACGTAATGTTTCGATTGCGTATTTGTTTAAGCTGACATTCAGAAATAGGATTTGATTAAATTCCCGCGAGCGTGTGTTCGTCGGCAGACTGGTCGCGAGGGCGGCGTCGTCGCGCGGGCGCGTATCGATCGCGCCGACTTCGCGCCACCGGCCTGCATACGAATATGAGAATCGCCCTCCGTTCAGCCCCTTGCCAACCTCTTCCTTCAGAACACCTCCTTAGCTTTCCCTGTACATTTAACTTAACTGAATACAATTATAAAAACGATGCAGTTGTTGTAATAGACTTTTTTATTAACAACAGAGAGTATTTTAATGGCAAGGTTTAGTTTACATTTTGTCTTGAATTGCTCTTACTTTAGCCTTTAAACAAGAACTATTTGTTGTTGTGTGAAATGTCAATTAACTTAGAATTGATTTTAGTCTGAAAAGTCTGGAAGCAAATTACTATTAGATACAATAGTCAATGTAGTCATAGAAATTTCCTTAAAAATAATATGTAGTTTGTTTAACTCTTTCTCTGTTAAAGTTTCGCGGGATTATTTTGAACGTCAGTCATCTTTATTCGCCTTCCTATACCTTGCAATCAATAGACGTACTAGGAATATTTTTTTTTTTTACTCTCTAATTGTACGCTGCACCGCCTATCATAATATGTTTTTCTCTGCTTTGCCTTATGGTCGACTGGTAGAAAATGCCTTTAGGCATTAAGTCCGTCCATATGTACCACATGTGCATAAAAAGCTTAAATAAATAAAAAATAAATAAATATAAATAGTAAATAAAATGCAAATAACACAAATGTATAATATTTATATATATATATATATATATATATATATATATGTATATACAATATTTTCTGGGCCGCATACCCGTTTCTAGAACTTATCCCGGTGGTTATGAGTATGGACAAACCTAATAACACCCCTGTGGCTAATATTTGAAACATCTATGTTACGAAAAGCTTTCCCCAATTTGCGTCGGCTCAAGGGAATTGACCTCGTTCCGTGGAAATTGCAAGACCAACATATTTACCTCAACAGTCCGCTGATAGCTGATGATGTCATAACAATATCATTAACATAACACACATAAGCCTAGTAATACTTAATTATTCAGACGAATGGTATAATTGTCTACGAAGCGGGCAAATTAGTGTTGAGTTTTACTGTCACATTTTACCTAAAGATTTTAAAACAAACAAAAAATATTATTGGCTATGTAACGTATTGGGGATTTTTACTATCAGATCTTACTGATCGATCAAAAGGACAACTTCCGTATATTGTCCGTAAGCTATCAACTGTGCATAAAATTGTAGGCGCAAACACAGACACTCACTCGCCCTAATCCTCCCGTGCTCGATACGATAAAATCGGAGGTAGCCTAGGATGCAGTGTCGAAGACACGGAAACCACACAGCACTATTAGACTCAGTAAACCAACAATTTGTGTTTTTGTTGTGACAAACAAATGCTGGTTCTGCATCTGAGAAAAGTTCTGCGTTCTGATTCAGTACCAGTAGTCAGGTACTGAATCAGACAGTCGTCCTACATTTTATTATATAAAGTGCAACAGAAAACTTTATTAGCTACGTTTAAAATATTTATATAACATTTTTGCATGACAAAATTATTAATAATTTTATAATTGGTTTGATTTCAATTTTCAAAAGTTTAAGCGATACTTCGTGCCTTGCTCACTTCGATTTGCGATAGCATATTTCCTTCGCCTTCGCTATTAAACTGATTATGTTCAAGGGGGATCCCCTCTCGAAAATTGCCACAATTTTCCGGCCGACAAACGCGCCTACTTATTCCGTCGAGAAATGTCGCCGCAGTGCCTGCTCCGGACTAAGTAGGCCATCCGAGCTCGGGGTTAACACGGATTTATACTCGATTTAATTTTACAGGGGACACAAAATGAAAGATCAAACTTGAAAACAATTAATTCGGTGCCAAGTGGTTTGGCACGTTTAAAACTGTGTCGACTAATTATAATACACGGACAGGAGACCGTTTTTGAAGTTCAATGATCTTGCAGGCACTATTAAATACTAGCTGATGCCCGCGACTTCGTTCGCGTGGATAAAGTTTTTATCATATCCCGTGTTATATTAAAAAATATTTTTTTCAAATGAAATATTTGATTTTCCGGGAAAAAAAGCATATGTCCGTCTCCAAGATGCCAGCTATCTCCGTGCCGAATTTCGTTAAGTTCGGTTTAATGGTTGATCTGTGAAAAGGTAACAAACAGACAGATGGACGGAGAGCGTTACTTTGCGTCAACCACCAAGTGTCTAAGAAGTAAAACTAAAAAAATTGGTCGAAATCTATATATTTTGCGTGATGCGCGCACAACGGCAGACCCCTTATAAAATCGTAGTTTCTTAAAACTTGAATAACTTTATATTAAATGGAGATATCGTGATAATTTTGGCACAATGGTAGACCTCTATTATTTTATTTATATAGATTTTATAACCTGCCAATTTTTCGACATTGATAGGTTATAAAATCGGAAATGAGTAACTAGTAACATCCATGGAATTAAATATACATACATAGAATTACGCCTCTTTGTCATTGGGGTCGGCAGAGACTCCATTTTTCCACTTGCTTCGATCCAGACACACATCCTTCGCCTCTTCTACTTTTATTAGTGTTTTCATACAAGCTCGTCGGTTGCGGATACTTTTGACGATGGCCTTTCCTTAAAACGACTTCGATCTGATCGTGATACGTTCGTCTACGTCGATTACCGGCTAGTCCATTCACACTCGCCTCATAAATCTGTTTCTTAAATCTTTTTTCATTCATCCTCTCTACGTGTCCAAACAACAATCGCTGGACTTCGACTTTCGATACTAAAAAACCATTCAAACCCATATTTTAGCATCATCATCGTAAGTATTTATTCAGTCCACTGCTGGACACACAAATCTTCCAGTGAGGATTACCTTTTTGTTATCTACGAGTATTAAAAAACTATACACTGGTATTTCTCATCTACCGTTTGACAGTCATAAACGGCACATGTACAGCACAATCACACTTTACAATTTGTGTTTTTGCACAAATTATGGGTTCGGTTGGGATTCAACCCAGGGCCTGCGACGTAGAAGTCAAGTATTGTGACCACTGGGCCATGCGGTCGTCAAGTTTACTGTATTTACTATGCTAACCTAGCAGATTGGCGATCGCAGATATTTCGCGCCTCAAACGCTACTTCATATTTTAGTGTAACCTGATACAATCCGTACTGACTGTTGAAATTTTGATAAAACGTCTCTTGGTAAAACGCCCAGTGCGTATTATCTTATCTATTTTTTAAGCCTAAGACGTTTACAGTTCCAATAATAAATCACATATGTCAATGACTTGATCTGTTGCGATTTGACGTAATATATACTTTTTTTTCCAACGTTGCCCCATTTTTTTGTCCAGGATTTTTGCTGTATCGTCGAACCCGGGACCTTTAGTGCAGAAGCCAATCGCTTAGTCAATGTACCAACCGAATCGTTCAGTGCATGCATTATTTAGTAATGTTTGTGTTTTTGCTGTTTTCTAATGAAAATATACACTGCTATTTACTACTAGGACGGAATGTCGGCTATTTTTACTTTGTCACGCAATCGTTTAAAATACATTGGCGCGTATTGGGCAGTTGTTTGTTTTGTGATTAGTGGACAATGTGCCTAGTTCACGTAACGCCGCCGGTTCGCTGGCTGATCGATATGACGACGCCAACTGGTCGTTATGTCGGCGGCAAGTTCTCAACGTACATTTGAAGCATTGTAGAAGGATGAGGAGACTAGAAAATTAGTTGTTAAATAATAAGAAATTATCTTTTCACTAATTCGATACTAAAATAAAGACTTACATTTCAGATGCAGTTCAGAATAAATTCCAATTTTATTAATTAGTAGGTACTGTCGCAGGAAATAAAAAATACGTTTAAAGGCGACGTCACTAAAATATTTAATTCCAACTTTAGGTACTACCACGTCCTCGGCGGCAAAGGAAAACATCGAGACAAAACCTAGTTAGGTATTTGGAAAATAAAAAATATTTCAACAAGTCACGTTCGCCAACCTGCGTTTAAGCAGTGTAGCGGACTCCTACAATTTATCTTTTTTTTTGTACTCTTTCAAGTGACAAATCCGCATCCAGTTCACTTCATAGAAGTGGTTACTGGGCCCGTATGGGTTGTAGGTGACGTCCATTCTCGATACACATTAAAGATGAGGGGATACCCAAGGCCTATGATGGTATATAACTTTTAGCCAGTAAATGGTTCATCAGTACTTTCACTCATCATACGAAACACACCAGTTGTATTCTGCTGCTTTTTTTCGAGGGTGTGCTCCTTCCCTGGTCCATCACGTAAAACCTTTATTTGATAAAAACAAGAGTAGATGGTTCTACTTCCTAAAATTTTATATATTTTTTATGTTAAAGCGTTCCTTTAATTATCTTAATTAAAACAGAACCATTAATTCTGGTAATTTGCATTTTGTTTATTGTTTTTAAATAAGCCAGCGAGATGTTTGAGCTTCTATTTAGTTTTACTTTGATATCATTTTAAAGAAATTTAAAGGTATTTTTTCCAATATATGAGTATTGGAAAACATTACATTTATTACTCAATTATTATTTTTAACTGAAATAAACTCTAAATAATAATTTCTATAACATGTATATTATCTAATTGATTCAAAAATCAAACTTTGTCACGTAGATACTCACAGCTGCGGCTTGCTGCTCTAAATCACAAACATTTTTTATGAGCAGATGTTTCGCAAGGAGTGTGCCTAGTGGTTGGTTGGTTTCAGGCATGTCATTGGATGCGTTTGACATTGCAGACACGTCGAATGCACACAATTATCATTGATACTTTGATTACTAAATATTCACAGCTAGTGCAATAATGATTCTTGATTTAATTACAGCAATCGTTGTTTCTCTAGAGCTAGAGTCAGAGGTACGAGCTCTAAGTTGAAGATCCATCTGCCCATTGCATAACTCTTGGCGGCGAAACAACGTGTATCGAGCGAACCGGTTCATAAGAAACGTGTTAGGAGGTCCTTTTCTTAGTATACTAATGTTACTGTTTCTTATTACGTTTGACACGGTCATTTATGAAAATATTGCTTGAAATTTTAAAAGATTTTGATATTTTCCTATTTAGCAATCATTTGTGTGCATAATAATAAATAAAAAGAAATATAATGTAAAAATGTGCCAATTTTAAAAACCTTAAGAATTAATTTAAGTGTAGACTTGTTTTTGTACTGTATCGTTTTGAGTAAAAAAGCAAAATGCTGTTATATAGGAACCAAAATACAGTCACTTGATTAAAAGACCCATGTTTCGACGCAAACATATTTATTACAACTCAAGTTCTATGCCTGTTTTTATTTCTTACCTGTAGTAGAAAAAGTATCAGACCGGCGTAAATAAGCGCGGGATAACGACGTAAGGTTTCAAGAAAACTCACAAATTACAGACGCACTGGCACAGTAACAACACTTCGCGGTGAGGGTTCACGGAATGTGGAACGTTATTTTGAGGGTCAGTATCGGGTAAATAGTGCAGTGGGTGGAAAGGCGTGTAGTACACCGTCGCAGTGCAGAGGCTCCGACAGACTGGCGAGTGGCTGACGCGTGGAAACAGCGCGCCGGTTCCGCGCTCGCCGGGCTCACCCCGAGTCGCGCCGCTCGCCCGTTAAATTTGAACCTCACTACGCTTGCTCTACCACTTCTTTAACACTTGTATAAGGTTTCGTTCCTTGAAATATAAGCAATGTGTTTTGGAAAATTAAAATATAATTTTTCTACAACTATCATTAAAGTCATTATTCGAACGAGGGCTCGAGCGAAAAAGTACAAGCTTTTCCGCATTAGAACCCATAAATATTTGCTTATTTTTAGAAAACTTGAAAGTAAGAAAAAATTCTGAAACAATTAAAATATATTTCAGATCCTTTTAAGTTACGGACACTTCAACGTGCTTCTAAAATCTTTAATTATCATATCATAGTAACTACCAATGATTAAAAAAATTGTAGCTAATTGTTCATCGGACTTGTCTATAAAATCACTCCTGCTTGACTGTAATTAAAATAACCATTATTTAGACACCAAATACTATAATCAACTGTACTGTGTAACTGTACTATAATACTATCAACAACTTAGGCCATCGCACAGTGTAGCGAATTATGCTTACCCCTATTTTAATAATTAATAAGTAGAGCATAGGCTCAACGTTTAATATAAGGCCGTTGCTATCAATTTATAATTTGTTGAAAGTGGTATTGATTTTAAAGAGAAATACACGCGCGGAAGTGGTTCGTTTCCTCTGAGTATATACGGTGTTACGTTTCCGAACCGCTCTATAGAGCAAAATTTACAAGAAATGAGACCACAATATCCGTGAGCCAAAAATAATAAGTCTTCGTTTTAACCGTTTACGGCAAAGGGTGGGTTATGATGTTTGCAGCTTATGAGTACCTTACCTAGGTTTTTTTGTTCGTTCCCTAAATACTCGTCGTAGTTATACAAATGAGATATCTATTCATACGTTTAGATGACCCGCGTATCATGAAAAGAAAATTTATTAATTAATATCAATATATTGTATTTAGGTATTAAGGGGGAAGCCTATGTACAACAGTAGATTATATTACTATATATTCCGAAAAATATTCATACTGTATTTCACATATTGATACTAATAAAAAATATGATTTTTACTTATATAATATACATCTACAAAACCTACCTATATATATATATATATATATAATTTTATTGGTCGGGTTTTACTTCTTAAGCTTTTTAAATTGTTATAATTTCAATTAAAATATATTCAAATAACTTAGTCAGCCGTCAGATTCTGCGAAAAACTTTCATAATTATGTCTGTCAGATATTCTTTCCAAATATATTTAACAATGATGTGGTAGTATAATATAAATTTCTCTGAAACCTTTTTAATGAGTTTCATACCTTTAAGATCAATATCACATATTTATTATTATTAATTTAATTGTATATAAATAATTGCATATTAATTTAATTATAATTATAATATAAATTTAAATAAAATATATTTATTCTTGTATGTATATTAATTGTAATTTAATTGTATATAGAAAATATTTGATTGGCCCCTAAGCTTCGATCTTTCTTTGATCGATGCCCATGAGCTGCCACGGAGTAAGTTATAAATACCAATGTAAACAATAGAATATATCAGAAGATAGTTCTGATACAAAATATATCTGATACATTACTACTTTTATACATTATATGATTGAAAATCGTTATTAAGCACTAAATTTAAACAAAAATTAGAATCTGACGACATCTCTGACCGGTTTCCGACTTATGAGTAGTTTAACTCGCTGTCGTGACTGCAATAAACTCTACTACGTTGTGTAGAATTAACGCTGTAAATTTTGACAGCACCTATTATTTAAAAAATAGTAACACAGTTAGGTTAAACGTTTTAACGATTCCTACAATCCTATAAAATTATCTTTGGCAATACATTTATCAGCTGGAACTTGCAATTATACCAATGTACTTATTATCTCTATAATTTATTTCAGTTATAAATAACTATTCTTTGATATGCCCATACGTTCTCCATACACCTACTTCATAAGTTTCAGTGTTTTATTTCAATAATGATAGTTCTCGCTCATTGGATATGATTTTCGGTTTATTTATAAGCGAAATAAGTGCAAATCAGCTGTCAGCGGTTTGCCTCTTGAGTTGTGTGTATTGGTTTTAAATCCCAACTGGAGTTAATATTTATACGCGGCGAGGTGTCTGGTACTGTGATCGCCAATCTTTCTTTCATTCGTGGCGATTGCGTCATATCTAACCAACTTGGGTGTCCATCTCTAGCCTTTTACATGATGGATGTTGAAGGACATCTATCGCTACAGTTAGTAAAAGTGCGAAGTGAGACGTTAAAGAAAGTAAAAAAAAGGGGGAAAGCTTATGGTTATTTTTCACTTTGGTATTTACACTTCTTTATAATTTAGAAAACCTTTTGATTTTTAGTTTAATAGGTACTCTATACATATCTAGTATATCTTAAGTGTTTATGAAAATGTACCTATTTATATTATATTTCTATGTGAAATTAGAAATCATTCATGGATTTCGCTATACGGCTCGTTATAATCAAAACTTGGTATTATATTTCGATGAAAAAACATAATAGTCCTTTAAAATAAAAAAAGTTAAACAAAGGAAAGTAAGTTAATTTGCTAAGATCCGCATGCAAAATATAAAATGGTATTTATTACCTAGTTTCTTGAAGACCACCGTTCTCGACGACGCACCCTCCCACAGTAGCGTGCACATGCAAACTAACACCGCCACGACGAACCGCCACCAGATACCCTCCGTCAACCACTACAATAACACCACTAGGTAATATACACCACTGAAGTCTAGAACACGACACGTGTTTCGCCCCAAAACGAGGCATTTTTAAGTGTAATAGACTCTACGACAGACAGCCGCCGAGAGGCGGCTCTTGGTGGCGGTGTTAGTTTTTGTTTCTTTGCTTGGGCACGCTATTGTGGGAGGGCGGGCGGTGCTCTTCAATAAACTAGGTAATAAACACCATTTTATATTTTTGCATGCGGATATATTGGAATCCCGCAAGTATCGCCCGATTCTCGCAAGTAACGCCCGATTCTATTAACTATAAAAAAGGTTAAAAAAATGGGGTCTTTTGTTAAAAAAGCAATATAAACCTACTTTAATTACAATGGGAAAGCAATTACTGAATGATATTTTTTACATAACCAAATTTAGGCAATTTATCACGGTTAGAGGTAAGCCGACACTTGACTGCCTCACCTTCTATTATATTTGTCGCAAAGCTGGTTCATGGTTAGCTTAACCTTAATGTAAAGGAATCAAATTTACAAAACGTATTTTTCAGTGATTCAAAATAATGCTACATCTTAATTTCTTTCTCTGTGTATTGTAAGAGAGTTGCATAAAAATGATAATTTTTATAATATGGGCGACATCGTAATAACATACAATGAAATATTTTCTTATAGTCCTTTTTATTAATATGAGTAGATGTGGATGTAAAAATTCCCTGAATTTGCTGTCTGCCAATCCAGTACAAATTGGAAGACGTGTCAAATTTTAGTAAATACTTTTTATTGTTTTCTCATTAAGTTAAATGGATCGGCGAAAAAGAACCAAACAAGAACGCAACTATAAAAAAAAACATTTGATACAATAAACTTAAAAGCAAAAATTTGAAATTAAATGTAACGTTTAAAATTTTAATTTTATTTAATGTTTATACAGTTTTAAAAGACATCAAATGTGTTAGTTACTAATTAACAAAATTTTTTGATACCTTCTGGAAATTTATTTACTTCTTATGACGTCCAAAACTATAAAATATAATAGATGACTGTGTTGATTATTGTCGGATTTTCTGAAAACTGTTCTGTGACGATTAATCTACATATTCATTTGAATAATAATAATATTAGTTAAGTACATTTTTAATCTTCAAAAACATTAAAGTCCCCTAACACTGTATTCGTCTATTTTGTCTGTGAAACAGATGGCTCTGCATCTAGTTTCAATACACGGGAATTTTTTAGTTACACTATTTAACGCTAGATGTCAATGATATTATGCTGACATCTGGCGTTGAGTAATAGATTTTTTTATATCTTTTTGATTTTTTACATATACAATATCTATTGAGATTAAGATTGAAAAAATTAAATGTTATATAAAATATACGAAATGCATTATACAGTTATTGAGATTAATTTGTGTATCTATTATATATTTACAAATTACAACGATCGACAGACACATAGTAAGGTTATTGTTTGTTGACTATTCAATAAATAAATGCGTATTGTAGTACTATAAGGTTATATGAATTTTTATGTAACATGGTTTTAAAATATTCTGAAAGTCTTAAAGAAAATTAGCATATTTGTTGAATGCCATCTGTAGTCCTTATTGCAAAGCTTGACGGGAGATAGTGAATTGACTAAGTAGTTTAATGCAGCGCCACTAGTCTAATAACGAAACGTCTTATCACATTGTTATTTGTCATACCAATTACCAATGTCAAAGTTTTTATAGAAACCATAGAAACGTCTGTGGTTCTGTCGCCATTACATATCCTTTTCGCAATTTCAGTTTGAAAGAAATTGCTTGTGTCAATGTTTTAATTGCGCGCGAATTGTGTTTGTATTTGACTTTAAAATATATCTTGTGCTAGTATCATACACTGCTATAAAGTACTTTAGTAAAGTAAGTATATATTTTGTTTTGTATTAACATTTTAATAATTAAGTGATTATAGCGATAGGGAAAATTTTACATTTACAAATGGCTATATCTTTGTAGATGGCACCCCCTAGGCGAATATTAAGGCAGCAACTCGAGATTTTAATGGACTTCTTGGAAGATAATAAAGACATGTCGAAAGGTTTACCTCCTGGTACACCGGTGTCTCACCAGGCAACTCGCCAGAAGTGGGCTGCTTTAGCCAAGAAACTCAATGCAGTGCAAACTGGTGCATTAAAAACACCCGATGGTTGGAAGAAAGTAAGTTTATTTTATTACAAATATGGTTTTATATAGTATCTGCCATTATGGTAAAACAAATCCCATATTTTGTTTTGGAGTTGTGGAGGACTGCTATGACTTTTATTACACACTTATTTTGTAATAATTTACTTGCAGATACCATTTCGGTAAACATTTAATAGTTATTTTGGGACTTTACCTAGTGGGTGGCGACTAACTACTGCCAAAACATACCACCAGATGCATTTCTATTTTCTCTCTGATATTGTAGATAATGTATTGGAGAAATATGTGGAAAGAAGTTTTAAATTATGTCATTGCCTCCTACATATTTTTTTATTAAAGTTGCAATATAGAGCAAACTCAAGAATAAAGACAGTGAGCGCCTTAAGGTGCCACCTCCACTTAATAATGGAAAAATAAAACTATTTTTAACTTTGTTTTGTACTTAATGTTGGTCTGAAATTAATACTTGTGCAATGGTCAGAAAATGTGGGTTAATAACTGGCGGCTCAAGAGAATCTACCACTATATCTCATCCCATGGGTGTCGTAAAAGTCGACAGAGGGAAAATGAAAACCAGGAGATCCGCAGCAGCATCTTCCTGGAACATCTGAATAAATAAACTGTGGTTGCCAACCTGCCTGCAAGCATAGCAACTATGGCAAAATCCTCTTAAAATGAGAGCTACAAACTTTTGTGGCAATCTATGGAGGAGGCCTGTGTTCAGCAGTGGACTTGTGATAGGCTGAAATGATGATGATGATGAATAATTAAATTGTTTGCTGTACCATAATCTTTAACTATTATCTCTATTTTTAATTTACTATGTTTTTGCTGTCAGTTCTAAATAATAGTAAAAAATGTATAATTTATCAATTAGGATCCTTTTTTAGTATTGGTTTGAATGGCGGCATAAATGTAGAAGAAAAGCAGCAGATGCTCGAAGATTCCAGTCCGCCTTCTGATGGTGGGCCAAATAGATTTGTACCACTTAATGACTTAGAAGTAAGAGTTCTTGAGCTGAGTGGAAAGGGATCAGTAACTGCTGCTGCACCGTCTTCTAAGCGAATAGAGAACTTTATGGCTGAAGATTCTGATTCAGAGCAACTGGCCTCTGATGATAATAAAGTAAAAGCTACTAACAAAACAAAATGGCCCATAGTTTCTTCAAAAGCAAGTGCAGGTATACATTTCAAAGTACAACATTTTATTTACTAGTTTTATTATTCAGATACTGACAGATTAATTAATATTGTAATTCATTTTTGATTCTACACCTACCTTGGAGATAATTGACAGACAGAAGTGACAATGGTGCAAGGTGTCTGTAAATGCAATCCCAATCTGCCTGCTAAGCCTGGTAATAATGATAAATAATTTAGTGATGGTGAGGCCTATGTCCAGCAGTGGATTCTAATGATATTTGGGATTGATATTCCTCCATTTGTCCTTGGCCACACAATTCTTCTGGCATTTCCCTGTATCCACAAGACCTCCATTACCTTGACAATATCTCAACCAATTTTTTTGTCCAGATGATGACACCCGTACTGTAACACCACCGCCAAAATGGGCATTGGAATTGGAAGAACGTAGAATAGCTGCAGAAGAGCGCATGGCGGAAGCCCTGGAATCAATTTCAAATATTATGCGTACACAAGAGGAAAGGCGCAGTTTACTCGAGGATCGAATGGCGGATGCATTAACAGCCATCGCTGGCACCGTACAGGACCTTAACAGTGGCATACAAGACGCCATACAACACTTACAGCAAATGCAACATATGCAACCTAATGGACCTGATATAAAAGATGATGTGTTTTTATAAATAGTTCTGAGTGCCATATCCATATAGTGTTAGTTATTACTAAGTACTCGTATACTATTATGCATAATGATTTTCTAGTTATAAATCTTCTATGGTAACTATATCTGATTCTAAAACTTTTTGTATGTAGAGTTCTGTCCTGTATGCCTGCTTCTGTAGTAGTTCACCTACAGTCTAGTGTTGTTCAGTCAAGTACAACACTATATTTGATATGCTTGAATAAATCAATTAAGAGGCATGTTAAAAACTGTGTGACAAGCCTTTTTTATGATATACTTTTTCAGTAAATTATTTACTCTAGGCTAAATTACTAAGTTATTATAAAACATAACAGTTCACATATTTCTATTCTACTGATTGAAAGCATTTATATTAGCAGGGTCACCATGAAATTTGTTATGGCACAAAAGCATTTAAAAATTTAACACATCTTGCTTAAATGTGAAACCAACTTTAAACATCATTTTATTATATTAATAATCAAGCCAAATTTATCTTTTGATGTAATAAAAATAACGCAATATATCGACAAATTATATTTCTTATGTTGTTATGTAATCTATACATATTATTTCTCAAAGGTGTTTTTTGTAGGTATGTAATATCTAACTTAACACTATCTCAAATAATGTTTGATACGCCATTTTGAAGATTATTTTCATTCTTATGACGAAAAAAAGTGAAGGTCTTAACATTAATGTTTTCGTTAGAAAAATAAATAAAAAGATTGAATCAGTTAATTCATTTAATTGACAATCTGTTCAATGAACATGCTCGACTGCTGTCGGTAAGAGTTGTTTACGTTCTTTGAAAAAGGCAGATGGCGCCATCTGTTGATTCTAAAATATTGGCACGGGTTAAGCTATTTATCAATATGTTAGCCGAAATTTATTAGCTAATCATAACTATCTCTGCCGCTCAACATATCGTTCCTTTCTAGTGCTCATTTACAATGTTATACTTTAAACAACCGGCTAATGATTAACACATGATAGGTTAAGCATCAAATCTCTGTATTTGTTATTGTGTAACATCCGATCTTAGTACACGTATGACGTTGCATATGTGAGGCTTGGTACTTCACAAAAATATTGATTCTACCTTCATTATTGTAAATCATCCATAAAATACAATATTTTTGTATTTAAATAATGTGTATGCTATACATTCTGTAATAAAGTTTTATACAGAAAATACCTAAGATTTTTTTTTATAAATATTTAATTTCATTTTTATAGATTTCCTAGCAAAAATGTATGACTTGATTTACTAGTGTTCGTCGAGGAGTTTCATTAAAAGCTTATAGTTCATCAAATTGGTCAACAATTATTATATTGAAGTTCGTTCTGGAAACTTTTATAGTGTCTGCAAAATACAATATCTTTTCACGCCACACAAATATATGTACATACGAGTGCCTATGATCATAATTACTTATTCAAAATAAAATAAATAAGGTGATTTTTCGCTTATATCTTGAGATTGAAGTCCTCTTCGTCAATTTCCGATCACGGTGACAACTTCCGAATATTCTAGGAAGCTATCAACTACGCAGGAGATATTATAGTGCCACACGTATACGCGCCAACACAGGACACTCGTCATAACTTAGCGCCTCATGCAATAAGATCGGAGGTAAACCTATAGGATTCTTTGCCAGAGACACGAAGACAATCAATACAACCAGACCTGAAAACCAACAATTTGTTTCTGCACAAATATTGACTGCGGCTGGGATTCGAACATGGGACCCTAGGCCACGCACTTGAGATATGTTATCACAATACAACATAAAACATTGCAATTAATGGTTTAGTATTGACAGCAGCTAGTAAACAATAAAATAGAACATTGTAAACATAAAACTTCATTAAAGACGTTATTGTGGCGGTATGTTTGTTTCAAAACAATTTTTTTACGAAACTATGTGCGAAATGTGGTTGACGGTAGTTCAAAATAATTTATTTTTAAACTGACAAACCATAACACGACTTCTCATTATTATAGTTACCTATGTGACAGCCTTCCAGAGGCAACGCTAATTAACCGAACCGCCGTTATCACTTGACTATGTAATCCATATTATAGTTCAATTAGCACTTACAGTGGAGAAATTTCGTAAGTGTACTATTATTTTAACACATTTTGTTTTACTCTTATAGAACTTGAATTCAAACTAGGTGGTTTAATGGTAAATGAAGGATGAAAGGTCAAGTTAAGTAAATAAGTGAAGGTCGTTTCGAGAATAGAAAAATTGTATTTGAACATTTCAGCCTATCACTAATCCACTGCTGAACATAAGGCTTCCCCCTAGATTGCTACAAAAGTTGGTAGCCCTGCTTGGAAAGACTTTGGCATAGTTGTCACGCTTCGCAGACGGGTTGGCAATTGCAGTTTATTTATTCAAATGTCTCCGGAAGATGCTGCTGCCCAAGTCCTGGTTTTCATCTCGACGTTTCAGGCTATCACAAGTCCACATGTGTTTTCATTTATTGTAAATAAAACAAAGAAAGAATATAAACTAATCATTTATTAATTGCACAGTTGATTCGAATAAAGTGTGTCAAGGCATCTAATGTATTTTGATTTTTAAATAAATTGTTGACAGGTATGGAAGCTTTAGAGACAAGCATCAACTACTGGGAGGACGCGTTGGCGGCGTTTTCATTAGGAGCGCGAGGCGGAGTATCTGGCACACTGGCGCTCACCTCGCCCGAGGAGGCGGAATTCTGCCGGGAGATACAGGAGTTGCTGCAGAATGCTTATCTTCTGCAGGTTATTACTGATTACTTTTCTCATTGATACTTCTAAGGTGAATTATAATATGATATTGATTTTTTCGCTATTAGAAGGATCAGACAGTTGACTGATGAGGCTACAGCTAAATTAGTCTATTTTGCGTACTTCCACAGTATTATTTCCTATAGGGTATTACTGTGGGGATCCGCAGCTAGACTGGAAACAATATTCATTTGGCAAAAAACAAGCATTTCGTCGCTACGAGAAGTATTAATTAGGTAAAAATATTTTGACATTGACTGATTTGACGTTTTTATATTTATGAAAATATAATGTACGTACGGAAGCACATGAATTTATTTAATAAAAAAGTGACTGTATACTGTTGATTGGGCTAGGGGGACACGTTAGAGGTTCATGCGTTTGGGTTGGCCAAAACTAGAAAATCTTTTCTTAATAGATCCATAAAATTTTATGACAAAATTTGAAACTTGTCAAGAAGACATTATTAGAAAAAGGGTATTATCAAATAGTTCATTTCATAGAGTACAGAGATGTGTGGAAATAACTCTTACTCTGCACTTGCACCCCCCGACTACTTAATTTAAGATGTCATTTTTATGAAATGTGTACACATATGACACATGTGACATTAAGTAATAAGGCATTGAAAAAAAAGAAAGACCCAAGAGTGTCCTAACCGGTTCTTCTCTGAGAAAGTCTTATTTTTTGAACCGGAGTAGATTTTGATATTCATAAGAGCTTTATACAAGCCTAAATTGTAACTATTGACTGTGAATTTGAATTTCTGTGTGGCACCACACTGCACCCGTCCCCTTGAGACGTTAGTTCTTAAGTCTGCACATGCCCAGTGACTACATTAGCCCGTCAGACAGAAACACAGCAATTTTTGCACACCACTGCTTCACGGCAGAATAACTGGTCCTGCGGTGGTATCTACCTAGGCAGATTTCTAAGACAGGACACTACTGTTGCAGGAGCGGTGCGAGCTGCTGTTCCTTGACCAGCGTTCGGTGCTGTTCAGGTCGGAGAGCGGCGGCGAGGCGGCGGCGGGCGGCCGCTCGCGGCTGCTCTCACACGCGCACTCCACCTCATCACATACGCGCAGAGAACATCACTCCAGCGCAGAGTCCTTCGCCTCCGCTGAGGATCAGGTCAGTTATTTATGACAAATATTCTTCAGACTAAATCCCAGACAAATTGGGCTAACAGCTAGTGTTTAATACTTATGCTAAGATCACATTTCGTACTTTTTCTGCTTTTGTTCTAAAGTTGTACAACCATTAAATATAAGTTTTGTTTTGTAGGTGGCAGATTTGAGAGAACTGGACGACTTTGCTGAAACATCGACGGAAACAGACAACTTGGAACTGTACCAAATGTCTATTAAGCTGCTGGAGGTTGGAATACCTTATAGGTGTGTACAATTAACAGAAAATCTACAACAATTAACTTATAAGTAAATAATTTAATTCGAATTAATTAGTACCCAGGTGCTTCTCACCCGACAGAAGATCAACACAAGTAGACCATACGAGCGGAGGTCTAAAGCTATCTTAGACGGTCAATAGATAATTTTTTCAAAAATAAGACGTACAACGTTTTTGTAATTTGTATATATTTGTTAGTATGCGTACATACTCGTATTTGTATGCTAAAGTACATAACAGAACCTAACTTCTTCGAATGTACATATTCATGACCATTTGGCAGAATGAACAGCCAAGGATCCAGATGCATAATTGTGCCAGACCTGGTGGACTGATTTGGGGAAATCTCCAACCAGTATCTTTAGACTATAATATACTGATTTTTTTAAAAGATGTGCATGTGCTCCACACTAGGATTTCTCCTCTTCTTATTAGTAAATGTGTTTTAGACATAAATTTCACATGCACAACACAACCAGGCCAGAATAGCAACGATTTTTGTTTTTGCATAAATATTGTCGCCTATGATTCGAACCCAGGTCTCGTGGCGAAGAAGTCAAGTACTCTGATCACTAGGAATGCGGTCGTCGTATATTGTATAGTAGAATCACAATTTAGTCAATATATTATTAACATTGATGAAACTTCAATAGCGTGATGTAGGACGTATGAGCTCTTTCTTTAGTTTCTTGTGTGGTGACATAGATATCGCTATAACCATGAACGTAGATAAAATACCTTTTTATATATGTATGTTTAAGGCGCATCTTCAGTGGCGTAACAATAAGGTGGTAGGACGAGCAAAATGTCATGCCGGCCGGAAGGGGGCCTTTGGATATTTGTTACGCGACTTAGTGACATAACTGAACAGCCCTATATAATGATTTCTTATATTTACGCGAACACTACACATTTAAATTAAACTAATTTTACTGATTTTATCGCGTTTAATTTTATTATTTATAACCCGACGTTTCGAGTGCTTTACAGCACCCATGGTCACGGGGGGACTGAGGTCCCCTTGGGGTTATAAATAATAAAATTAAACGTGATAAAATCCGTAAAATTAGTTTCATTTAAAAGCCCTATATAAATTAATTTAAATAATTATAATGAAAGTTATATTATTTCTATCCAATTCGCTCTCTAAATGCAAAGTTACTAGAAAATGAACGTAAAATGCGTACAATAATTTTAATAGCGTTTTTTAAGAAGAAACTACAACGTTCGGTTGAGCATCTTTACATTGAGAGAGAGGCCACATCCGATGAATTTGGACGGGCCTCAAGGGTATAGTTAGGGCAGTGCGCATCGTGTCGCAGGACGCTCCGCACGGAGGTGGTGCAGTGCGCGTCGGACTCGGAGTTCGTGTGCAAGCTGCAGTGCCTGCGGCAGGCCTTCGCGCACGTGTTCCGCGACGCGGCCGCCTGGGCCTGGTTCGTGGACGCCGGCCGGCAGGTGCTCACCGACCTGCTTCTCTTCGCCGACAAGGTAACATTTAGTGGTTGCGGTGGTAGGATTCGTTTTTTAATCAAAAGACGCTCCAAACAGTTTCATGATTTTTGTATGGATCCCAACATCAGTACTCGACCTTTACGGTATTCCCTGTCTAAATAAAGAATCATTCAAATCTCTGTTAGCAAACAAAGAAGTTATGCACTAACACACATAATATATATATACACAGACGAATAGAGAACTCCTCCTTTTTCGAAGACGGTTAGAAATCGGGGTCAAATGAGCATGCGGCTCTCAGGTAGTGATCACCGCTGCCTATGAACATCCTGCATTACCAGAGGAATTCCGTGTGCGTTGCCGACCTTTGTAAAGGAGTAAGCTCTTTTCTTAAGAAAAATTCCGCGTAATTTCCTTAAGCAAATTCCATAAATTCTTATAAGGAATACGACTACATATGTGATGTCTCTGGGTGACGATCGCAATGTGGTGATACACAATGTTCTGAGCGACAGCGTTTGTTGTGAGCAGACATTACACTGATCGTATCAGGTGAACAAATTGCTAGTCTCGTCGTCTTCCATAGAAAAAACGAAGTCTACACGCAAACAGTACGATTTCTTTAAACACGATTTCTATTACAAAAATTGTCTCATTCAGCTGTCGGTTCAGCACAATATTTCGTGGTAATATGGTGGAGTCCTATGATCGGCAGTGCACTTGTGATAACCTGAAATAATGATGATGATGATGATTATAATATCAGGTTACAAAATAATATTTAAAAAATGCGAAAGTAAGCCTCTGTCGTGTTAAATTATATTGTATTCACCATTTCACGGCTGAACCGTTAGACCGATCTTGACTAGGGATGCAAACGATGCATCGATGTTAGCAAAACATCGATGTTCCGCTCATAAACATCGATGTTTTGAAGAATGATACATCGACGGCAAAAGTGTCAAACATCGACATCGTTCATTCATTCCGTTCTGCCCTGCTCTGTGATTATAGTTAAATACATACTTGTTTTCAAATATGTGGATTGACTTCCTATTTAAATGTATCTTCCTAAACTCCATTTCTAAAAATTTACGTCCAAATAAATAAATATTTTCAATTGCTGCGATGTTTATAGTTACATGATCAATGTTATTGTTTGTGGTCTAGTTAATTGGAAGTTAGCTAAAGTTTTAGGTTAAACTATGGTCAGTGCTTAAAACCGAAACATAGTAATGTTTGCACACTACTGCTTCACGGCAGAATAACTGGCCCTGGGGTGGTACCTACCTAGACGGATTCCTGCATAGGAATCCTACCACCAGTAAAAGTATTTTGTTAATTAGTTAAGTCACAGGTATTAGCTGCACACTTACATTTGTATTGAATATGACAATCTCAATAAAACAATCTTTAAGTCCCGTGAGTTTGATGGGTGAAAAAATTAATGTAACGATGTTTTTTTAACGTCGATGTTTCCTAACATCGATGTTTTTAAGAGCGATGTTGCATCCCTAATCTTGACGAAATTCGGCATAGATATACATGCATCCACGCGAACGTAGTCGCGATCTTCAGCTAGTATGCAACAAATGAGAACCATTTTATTGTTTGTTTAATATTTTCTTCCGATACTTACGAGTATCTTGTAATGCAGAAAAAAATACGATTTTTATAATGGTTTTATTTTTATTACGTCTTAGGAGCCAAAGGAGTTTCTAGTTGCATACGAGGAAATGGTATCGTGGGCTACTGATGCTGCTAATTGGTCTATTATAGAAAATGAGCTGACCAGTAAAGGTGTTAAGGTAAATTTTATTTCATTTAACATAGTTTTTTAGGAAAGCGTTTTGCAAACAAGTAAGCGGCGTAAAGTACTTGATGGTAAGTGATCACCGCCGCCCATGAATATCCGCAATACCAGGGGTGCCTATAGGTGCGTTGCCGGCTTTTAATAATTCGTGGAATTTCGAAGAGTTCTTTTTTTTATTGGAGAAAGTGACGAAGCGAGCAAATCGTTTACCTGACGGTAAGTGCAACGTCTGTCCATAACAAATAATGTCGAAAACTTCGATACCACAACATTATTTCCTGAGTGGGCACCACACTGCGCCAGTCACCCTAAGTCATCAGTTCTTAAGTCTCATATGCCCAGTAATTACACTAGCTCTGTGCCTTTCATACCCAAACAGTAATATTTGCACACAACTGCTTCACGGCAGAATAACTGGCCCGGGGTGGTACTTACCTAGATGGATTCCTGCATAGAAATTATACCACCAGTTTACAATTGTTTTAGCGAAATATTTGTTTTGGCTGATATTGTGTAAGGTACCGTTGATATTACTTATACGAGTATTATACTACTGTACATTGTACAAAAGATCCTTGAAGTAATGATAAATACAAACTAAACTGCGATATGACAATTAACGTAATGGAAAACTCAGTCGAAATTATGTCAGGCTCTCTTGAATAAAGTCTGTAACAATATTTTCTTCTCAGTGTAGCGTTATAAAAATTAAGAAAGCAAAGGAAAATGGTCCTTTTCAAGCCGGATTAAAAAAGATATATATTGATTTACACATTTTTATCAACACAGGTGTTGTCGTTCTATGACGTGGTGCTCGATTACATACTTCTGGATGCCTTCGAGGATTTGGCATCTCCGCCTTCGTCCGTCCTCGCTGTAGTGCGCAACCGCTGGCTGTCGGATGGCTTCAAGGAGAGCGTGAGTTCCTTTTAATTTTTCCGACTTTTGACAGTGAAAACGGCTGCATTTCGTCGTACCTTATCTGACGCTTATTGCCAACTACCTGTGTTTTACAACTTAATTAGCGAAGTTTTCTAAGTAACACAAAGATATATTTATTGGATTAAAGTTTCAGCCTATCAATGTCTCACTGCTGAGCACAGGCCTCCTCTCATTTCTGAGAGGATTTTGGAGCTAGAAAGAATCCGCCACGCTGCTCCAATGCGGGTTGGCGGACTACACATGTCTTCGAAATATATTTTTTTTATTTCTCAGACATGCAGGTTTCCTCACGATGTTTTCCTTCACCGCCGAGCACGTGGTAAGTCAGCACTTAAAATTGCAATTAACAATTTTAGTGGTGCCGGCACCGAGAATCGAACCCAGGTCACTCGTGTACTATGAAATTAAAGGCGAACGCCTAGCCCCTGAGCTACCACGGCTTGTTATTGGATTAATACAGCTAATATTACTTGTTCTAATAGAACTCTAAATACACAAGTTTCTGTTACTAGGAATCTATAGAATCAATATCATCACTTATCTAGCATATTTGAAGGTTATAGAGGCCGTGAAATTTTCTGTTAACGACATTCACGAGGCGAGATATATTTTCTAATTTTCTATTCAACTCTGTATTCTGAATTTTAATTTTGTATTCTAAATGATTTTTATATTTAACTTTCGTTTAAATTGACGTTGCCTTTAAACCATTTCAGGCGCTAACAACAGCAGTGTGGTCGGTAATAAAAGCAAAACGTCGCTACCTTCAATACCCGGATGGCTTCATGGCGCACTTCTATTCCATCTCCGAGCATTTACTGCCAGTCCTCGTGTGGGGGTTTTTGGGGCCCCGAGAACGTCTCCGCGACGTTTGCCACGCCTTCCAGTCCGAAGTGGTCGGATTTATCACCGACCTGTTCAGCTTCCAAAAGTGCCGCTACACCACCGTTGAAGACTTCGCTGAGGACATTATGCAGCACGCCAGGTCCAGAGCCGCCAATATCACTGATAAGCTGTCCGAGAGGAACTAATGTGTGATATAGCTTACGCTCTTCCCAACTTATGGTAGCTTTAACTTGATTAGTTTCGAAAATCATATTTTTTCAAGATCTTGGCCCAAAGGCAAATTTTTTTTACTGTATAATTGTTTGCGATGATTTCTTATATTTACGCGAACAATAGACATTTAATAAAACTAATTTTAGGAATTTCATCGCGTTTATAGCACCCATGGTCACGGGATGACTTAGATGTTTGGTGGCCTCATATCATAGAATGAGCTTACTGTGTCTTGAAGTCTCGCAGCTCAGTTTTTGAATAATTTATATTAATAATAGGAATCCAATAATAGGACCCAACCTACTTGCCTATTCAAATGAGTGTTTTTTAAATTCAGCCCCAATAGCCCCGTGAATCATCCTTGGTAGGAATCTATGTTCTTTTACAAGGATTTGTGGTCTATCAAAAGTAATGTAATGATTGGGATAATTTAGAACATGGTCACAAACTGCAGACTTCCGAGAGGGTTGATGTTTCAAATCATCTTTATGTTCCTTGCACTTTGTAAGAGAGACCACATTAACAATCCAGCTTGTAAACTCCTGTATTTTGTAGAATGTAGAGAGATGTTTCACTTGACAGATGGTCAAAACTGACTTATCTTCTTAACTTGATAAATGTTCTTAAAATTAGTTTCATTAAATGTTTGCGATGAATTTAATCATTTCTGAATATTTTATTGACTATTTAAGAATATTTTGTGACAGCCCTGAAGGCGAATACGGAAAGCCTCGTTGCCAGTAAGTTGGTCTCAGTTTCTCGTCGTTTAGCATGCGACACAGTTATGCTGCTACTTTTCGCTAAAATTAACCGGTTGGTGTACGGCAGAGTAAAAAAGCTCCTACCTCTTTTCTACCGAGATGTCGTAAGAGGCGACGAAGGTGTTGTACGGACAGCCGTTATTCGTGTAGAATAATACCATAATATGCATGCTATGCATTTACTAGTGTAAGAGTTCCTTTAGAGATAGTTGTTATTCATTAGTTCAATTCTACTCTGGTCTGGCATCTTCGAGAAGATTGTTCCGCCATCAGTCAGAGGCCAGGAGATTTCCTTGGCATTTCCCCTATTTGACTCTTACGACAACCCCCGTTATGAAATGGAGAGAAAAATTCTCGTAACACCACCACGGGGCTAGTTGATTGACGTTAATTTCGTATGTGCTTTAAAAATGTAAGTACCAAATATCACATACTAGGATTATCTAATTATTGCGTTAAGTCCTTTACAGATGTGTTCAATACGTGTAATTCATATGAACAGATAAACCTAGCGAAATACATGTTTGGTGCAATTCTAGCTCCATCGCGTTTGCTGGCACGAGGCACCGCTCAGTCCTTATTTATGAATCCCACCATTTATTTTATTCGTCGATAGATTATTACTTAGTTCAGCTCAGAGTTATTTTAATAGTGATGAACAAATAATAATTTAATCTTCCACGTTATCATTTATACCACCAAATTATTATTTTTAATGATTCTTGTCCCTTAGTCGCCTTTATCGATATAATTTTATTATATTCATTTCGTAAGCTTTATTTGCGAAGACACTTGGGTACAAATATTGTATAATGGGAAAGGGCTAGATTTATTATTTTATTTATACTTATTCTAAACTAATTTTGGGTAAACGGCGGTATCAGAGATAATAAATTCATGTCCTTGTACTAAACCAATAAATAGAACAACATTTAAAATCCAAAGCATGTGAATATATATAGTGAAGGTATAATCATTTTTATTTAAACTACTCTCAATAATTATTAGGAAAACAACTTTTTTAATTTAATCTTGGTTACTTTTTTATTGTAATCGTAAGTTTATATCGTGACATTTAATTGTTCCTAATTATTTTTAGAGTGGACGGAGAAACAGTTTTCCATCTCTTTCAATAGCAGGCCGATAAAAAAACCATCAATTACAAATATTTGTTGTACCTGCATGTCAATTTATATGTGTATACATGGAGGACAACAAATATTTGTAATTGATGGTTTGTTATCGGCCTGCTAATGAAAGAGATGGAAAACTGTTCCGTCTACTCTAAAAAAAATAAGGAACAATTAAATGATAATCCTACATTAAACTAATCGTAATTAAAAATATAACAACACTTGTAAAATATTATTGATTTCAGCTATTGTGTAATTTATATTGTGACATTTACTGAATCAAAAAAATCTATTGGAATAATAATAGAGTGGTCATTACGTTTAAAGATTTTCTTATTTATCACAAAGTTCTTCAAATGAGTTATAGTATCAACTTTTGGATATGCAATGTGACAGATACCTATAGACCAGAGGTTCCCACTTTTTTTCTCATAGACCACTTTCAAAATTTAGCTGGTTCCGGTGGACCCCCTGCAGCTACATTTCTACCATATTCCCAAAACTATAACTAACCCATTTTTTGTCACGCTAACGTAGACCCCCGTCGAGTCTCCCGTGGACCGCTGGGGGTCCCCCTGGACCACTGTGAACTAGGGCTATATACAAATGTGGTCTTCATCTCTATGGAGACAATATTGCTCTTTCATTCTGGTTCAAAATCAATAAATAGGCGCAGGAAGAGTATGTTATTAGTAACATGTGTTTACGTGGATATAATTAAATATGCATTCCACTTCAATATCAAATGTGTTATGTAGCATGTAGCTATATTTGCATATTTAGTCTTCTAAATAAATAATCTATTTCGACTTTAGATTTCAATTTGTTGTCTCGAGAACGTTACATTAATAACAACGAGAATCGTGTTAAATTATCAAATCATTATTAATTGGAAGTATTTGACTTATTGATTTATGTTAACAGTAGTTATAAATTATTATGAAAAACAAAACGAAATCGGGTTTAAGACTGTTTCCAATAACCTATCTATACTTTTTCTGGAGTCAACTATCTAGCAAACTTGTAAGATTTGAAGAAACTAACAATGTAAGATTTCATATAAAATATAACTAACACTATGGCGACACTTTTCGGAAGGTCAGCTATGATATTGAACCATATGTTAATCAATATTCCGTTAAAAATTAAACAACTATTTATATGCCATAACCAATGCTTGGATGCTTGTGAAAATAGTTGAATTACTTGTATGTAACATGGAATAAGATGAATTACGTACGACATTGTTCATCCTTCGTTTTATATTAAAAAAAAATAGATAAAAGTTGAATATTTATGGAAATGCCAAACGAGGTGTTTTGTAAAATATAACAATTTGGTATATTAAAGTTGATGTAAATATATATTCGTAGATAATTGACTTCCTCTTTATTGTATAGCCGATCTCCAATTATGTATTTATTTATCAATTTGTAAATATAATTTATCACATTTAAAAGTTTTATTTTATTTTATTGCACCTTCCGACAATAGATGATGATATCGATACTCGTCGTATGAAATCTTTTGATAAGATCGAAGTATTTTTCGTCTTATGGCACATCCCTAGGCTTACGTAAGATTGCCCCCCCTCCCCTCCAAAGTATGAAAAAGTTAATGAATTTTAAGAATAAAAGTAAAAAGCCTAAAAAAAATAAAAGAGTCTAAAATGTATCTCAGTGTCTAGATACTGATGCGTACTGTTTTTATTTGGGAGTAAGAATAACAAAAAATATCTCACTAAGGTTTGCCACCCCCCAAAATTTGCCCGGGTCTACTCGGCTTACAGGGGAGACAGAATTTTTTTATGATGACACTAGTTAGGTAGACATTCACATAATCTATTCCTAATGCTTCGACGTATGCAAACTATTACCTAACGTGGATTCGGTTAGAATTCTTCATACAGAGCCCACGACTCCAACAAGATGCGACGGCGTAGAGTAAGGAGCAAGTTTAAAGACATTGCAAGTGACCTACGGCACTAACGTTTTTGTGCCCGGCAGGACTGAATTAATTAAAATAAAAGAAAGTTCCGGCTAAAGTTATATAAGACAAGAGGGAAAAATGGGTATACAGTTTATACAACTGTATACTGAACTAAATTGATAACGACCCCGTGGTAGTCGGTGGAATCATTAATAGGGATGAGTAATACTTAATTTTATATTATTCAGGACAACTTTTTTTGGGATTACACTACCCTCGTCGCCCTGACACATCAGTTCTTAAGCCCCATCTGCAGAGTAATTAAATAAGTTACCTAATAGACTAAAACACAGTACTGTTTGCACTCTACTTCTTGGCGGCAGAATAACTGACACTGAGGTGCTACCCACCTAGACAGATTCCTGCATAGAAATCTTACCACCTGTCCAGTTACCTTCTGAACTTTACATCTAAACAATTGCATGTAAATAAGTCAAGTATATTTAATGGTTACCGGTGTATTGGTTTAAATAAACCTTAAAGCAATAAGTAGACCTATAGCGTAAATTGAGGACAACAATAAATAATACACATTGTAATTTATTAGAAAATTTAGTATACTATAAATTTCTACAATATAGCCTTTTATTTGACATTAAACAAAGAGTAAACATTTAAAATCAACATATATATAATATATAATACTTTCCCAAAGAGCACCGTGTTTAATTCCAAATATTTATTTTATTGCAAAAAATTTTAGCAATCAACGCTATTTTCAATCGTGCGTTTTCAAATTTGCGTAACCATTATATAAATGTTCTGAGACAGTTAAAATATATATAATGAGTGTTTTATTTTTGAACCTAAATTGAAATAGCTTTTCAATTATTCTGATATTACACAATTTATCTATTGGTCAAAAAACCTGAAACAGTGTAATATGTTTAAGAATTAGCAAAGTATAACAATTACATCATATTATTATAAAGAACGCTAGCAATGCTGCTAACATTACTACAATTCCTCCTAACCTCTCAAACAATAAGCTACAAAGCTTGTGCTTGATGTTTCACAACAGTTGAATGGCGGACCGTTATGTCTCGCAGACCATGAGCTATTAGTCTGTTGGTGCTTGTAATAAACATGAGCAGTCTTTATAAAATAATATAGTTTTAATTTAAGTTAAATATTTTATATAAATAGTAACAGGAAGCCCGGCAATATTATCATAAATATATGTTAGTATACTTTGTAACAAAATTTATTTGGTTTAATGCACAGCAAATTTTAAGATAAAGGTCTAATAAATACAACAACGCAATTCTTATAACAATAAAGATCTCAATACATCAAATGTATTTTATATACTTCTACACACAGTATAAGAAAACATCGATTACTAGGCTCCCTTTGAAATATAAAAGCTTATAGAGTAGTGAGAATCGACACCTACGTGGCAGGACTAGACTCTATAAAACAAATTTAATTGAGTATACAGTCACACAGAGAAATGCACGCATTCTTCTTATATTAAATGGAATCTCTCTATGACATTCGTTTAAGAATCAATATTTACATCAATACGCTTTTTAAGAGTTAAAATTATTCGTATTAAATTTCTGAAAATATATTGTTATATTTCTGTAGATAAGTTTTGTAAAATGATAGTATGAGAATGTTTCTAAATGTTGTTAATGAGCGTGTCTGAACGTATATCGTGCGGGACGAACAAAATTTCATATAATATCGTGTATTTATTTTATTACAAATAATTCAAGACATAATTTTTTAGTTTTTGTCTGTGGCATCTAGCAACTTAGGGACTGTTTCGCCATTTTGCTTAATACATTTCGTGCTATCGTCACCAATGACAACCATCAAACTGACATTAAAAATATTTTGGAATTTGAAAGATTAAAATTTAAATGTAATTTATCTAAAGGGGATCAAAATAACAATAAAATGATTATTACCTACTTTTTTATCATCTTTAGGTATCACTATCGTAATAAAAAAAGCTTTCAACATACGGACGTAAATAAATAAATATGGCTACTTAATCAGAAAGCCTGTTTTTGTTGCCAAGTGCTGTACTCTGTCACTTAGATCTTTACTTTTTTTATGCTGACTGTTTAAGCAACATAGAATTTTGTTCGCCCAGACACGGCCCTTGTCTTACCAACATAATCAAAATTTAAAGACTAAATTTCCAATCAGAGAAGGTATAAAAAAAGTTTAATATACGCAAGACAAGCGCGTATATCGCTATCACAATTATCATAGGTCCACATTCAGCTTAAATTATCTATGTAAAATAATCGTTCACTTAATAAGGTATACTATACCAATAATAAAAAAAAAATAAATATTTTGGTGAGCTAATACTTTTAGTAAGATAAGTCCGATAAATTAGTATTACGTAAAGCAAAAAGAATCCAACTACGGACGGCTGCCAAAATATGTTGATATAACATCAATAGTAAAAAATTATTATAGAAGCTATAACATAAAAATGCGACTAACAATAATAGCATGCTCTAACGAATATATTAAATATAAATTACTAGTAGGATTTCTTTTGCTGCCCTATAAGAAGGAAGGCTTTTAAAGCGCTTTATATGTATATAAAATAAATCGTGATATTTTAGATTGAAGCTCGCCCCAGTGATTGCTTGTGATAATACAGCATATAAATATGTGCGCAAGGTGCAATAAAGTTGACAAATCGATTATAATAGCAAAGAACGATTATCAATGAACCAATTAAATTAGTCTCGACACTGTTAATTGCGGTCATCACTAATGTTAATTAAAATTTATATTTCTGCGATCATAAAGTGATGTAAGTAGCATTTAAATTTTTACTTCTTTCTACTCGATAAACTATAAAACATCAATTTTTTCATGTGACAATAGAAGTTATTCAAATATGTATAAGACAAACCCAGCCCCCATCGTCTTTTATTGTAATTGCATCATCAAGCAAACATTGACAATCGTCCGTCGCTAATTAAAGTACATTCAAGATAAGTGCGAGCTTGCACGTTATCGGGCTCGGGCAGCGCGCCTACTCGGGCTCAGGCGTGCAGGGCGCGCCTACTCGGGATCAGGCGAAAAGGGCGCGCCTACTCGAGCTCAGGCGAGTAGGACGCGCCTACTCGGGCTCAGGCGAGTCGGGCGCGTCCAGTGCGGCGACGGAGGTAGCGACCGCAGCGCGCACCTTCTTCAAGTAGCTGGCGCTGTCGAACTCCAGGCAACTCTGTCGATACCACTCTGCTCATTACTACATGCGTAATAATTTATTGGCTACCAATTTCATTAATAACTACATTACTGAAATATCGGTAAATATTTACGTTTAATGCGGAATCGTTTAACAATTAATATTAGGCATTTGTTAAACGTAAAAGTAGCTATCCGTCAAAATTAAAATTGCTGTTTGCGGTTTTATAGCAGTGATTTAGAATTTTATTGTATAAAACTTCCGATTTAGTATGTTTATAAACAGCTCGAAATTCTAAATATACCTGTATGCAAATGAAACGTGCCAGTGTAGATGAAGGTTTATGTGCGATATCCTCCATTCAAATATGCCAAAATCGACCCGCGCTGTATTAGAAAGCTCGCAGACTTTAAGCAGATCACACAGTTATATAAATAAGCATAAAATAAGCAAACGGTGGTAAATGCAACATGTTAACACCATAGGTTAGTAGGTAAGCAATAGAACAAGCAAAGACAGATAGCTTTTAAGATTTATTTGAAAATCAATTTCACATTGGTAAATAACACAATAGAATTTAACAATTAAAGTAAATCATAACAATACAATATCACCTCGACATATTAATATTTTTCAATCCACTGGAGAGTATAACTCTCTACTTGTAGCGAACCCCTCTCGAATACCCATTCTATCCAAGCAGCATGAACAAACAATAACAATTTATAGGAACTTTTCAAAATACGCCTATATATAAATTCAAAATATCATACATAAAAGCTTAACAAAAAAATAAACATATAATTGACACATAGTCAGGGAAAATGTGTGTTAAATATATTATTACTATTAATAACTAGTTAGATTTATTAATCCAATAAATTGTGAAACAATAAATTTAATGACATCACATTTCTTTTTATTAAAATATCACTATATAAATTTAGAAGTCATATTTATTATCCCCTGATTATTATCAAGGGGATGTTCCCCAAAGGCTCTGTTACAAATTATGATTTTGTATATTATAATCGAATCAGTCTTATCATAAACAAATAACGTCACACTTATGCTAAAGAAATCAGGTACACTTATTATAGGAAATGCTTATACTGTTAATTCCCTAGGAACATTTGTGAGCCAAGGGGTTGATATTTTTCACAACAAAGCTGAACATTAAGCGGATTAAAAAAATACACAGTAACTTTAGCCTAATCAGGTTAGTAAAGATGAAGGCACAAAATGCAGTAATGCGAATAAGCAAAAAGGTTTAAGCAACTTGAATGTGTTCGATCGAAAATAAATGTCGTGAAAGTTAATCTCGGTTACATTTACTGAACCAGAAAACTTGGCAATTTAAAAAAAATATATGGAATAATAAATTCCAGAATTTTAGAAGCACATTCGAGTTGGCTTATTTTTATCGTATACCAGACGAACACGCCAAATGTTTTTAAAATCTATGGTAAAAGTAATTTTGACCAGAAATTAAAAACCCTGCGTGGTTGTCGATATGGAGCGGGAGGAGAGAGGGAAGATGCCAGCGGAGCTCTACAGTTGGCCAGCGACGCTCCGACCGCACACCGTCACCTCGCTGTAGTGCTGGGAAAGGAAAGGATTCCGCAAAGATCCGGTATTAAGCAATATACCCCGCTGTAGGTTTGCAATATCTTGTTGAGCCGTTAAGCAATACAATTATAAGGTAAATGCCAACGCTTACGTTTTGCGCGTTTACAAAAGCAAGAGAAGGGAGGTTCCTTGGGAGCCCTATTCAGTTTACGTACGGGCAATGACGTCAAATTAAAAAAGACTTTGTAGTCTGGCTCTCCTCGAACATACATATAAACTCTTACGACATTGAAGTTAAAAGCAATCATCAGGAACGCTTTCAGATCAATAGAAGTTGCGGCACAGTAGCGCGGCTAGGTAGTTGGGATGATGCAACGGGGGCCAGACGCGGAACGGCGACAGTAGGCGCTGCGAGATTGGCGCATAGGGGGCGTGCGCGGCAAGGGGGGCGTGCGGGGCATGGGGGGCGTGCGTTGCAAGGGGAGCGTGGGGCACGTGCGGGGGGCGTGATTCGCGGCGCGGCGTTACCTTGCGCGCCAGCTCCGGCGGGAAGGCGGCCAGGCCGGCAGGTGGCAGCTTGCTGAGCGGCGAGTCCGCGTACTGCACCAGCGTCTCGTATGTGTAGATTTGCCGCGCGCCCGACACACCTGTCAACACGCGCACACTTTACCCACGCCCGCAGCCACTACACACTACACGCCTTACTGGCCACGCCTGACTACTTCGCCGAATGCACAGGTGCGAGCACAGTGCCCTACTGAACTCTGTTTATGTTAGCAAGACATAAAATGTAACAATTCGAATGTCTTCAAACTACCAAAATCTCGAGCAAAGAAATAACATTGAAATTAACTAAAAAAATACGTCAGCGAAGACGATTTATAATACTCCTAGACTATAATACTAATAATACTAACTGTCTTCATTTAGTAAGTTTAGTATGAGTATATTGTTTTAGTTATTGATTCAAATTAATTTATCTTTCAACAAACTGTTTATATAATCAAATTCTTTGCTTGTCAATTTCCATCAAAAATGCATCTCGGCGTAAAAAATTAGAACTTATTACAATGTAACTTCTAAAGTGCACACCGAGGACGTGTTAAACCGCTCATTCAATTGTTTTTTTTATGTTAGTTTAAAGAAAATAGATAAGAAAAACTGCGTCCATGCTTAACAAATCCACATTCAACCGAACTGCGAACCAGAGCTAGTGACACAATAAATATTCATTCAATGAAAGCAATATATTCGTAAATAAATGATTTATAAAAATGGAAGAAAGTCCCGTCACAAAAAGACGATATATTTCATATTGGATTATAACTAAAGGAAAATGTTTTTAGTTGCTGTGCAATCGAATTAGATTTATTATCACTTAACTCAGCCGCAAGCATGCCAACTTACACATTCGTTAATGTTTTAATGACTGACTTCTGCACACTCATAATGAAGAAAAAAAAGTTACAAGTTATGAAGATACGAGTTATACAAATATTACCATGCTAAAAAGATATATTACTGTACGGTGTTGATACATTAATCTATATAGTCCATTTCAATCAAACCAGGGCCGCCCAACCTATGTTTCAGCCATGCAATAACTGTGGTTCAATTACAGATGGCGAGGTAACACTCATAATTATACTTTAATGATAAAAAAATGACCATGTAACATAGCTTAATTAATAAAATTAGTTTAATTTATCAAATCAAGCTTTAATGCGACATTTGTAGAGGTTTTTCAGGCTGCAAATTATTAATGGTCTCAAAATCATGTCTTAAATATGTTCAGTGGTTAGGGAGTTACGATATTCGTTTATAACATATGTAAGAGTTGAGTACACTTTTCCACAGACGTTGAACCAAACCTACTTAAAAATTGCGGAGCAAAATCACATGTCAGTGGAAAACAATAGAGGGCGGGCAAATTTCAAATGCGTGTCGGCGGGCCCTGGGGTTGGGCAGCCTTGATCTAAACCTTAAACATCGTCAATAAAGCGTTCTCACTTTTACGTTACAACATCGATTTTCACTGACCGGTTCACTGCTCGCAACGTCTCGGCGCGCGCGTGAGACACAAAGGTGAGGCTGGACAGTGCGCGTGTCGACAGCAGCGGTGCACGTGGCGGCTCTTACCTTGGTTCTTGTCGGTGCTGGTGGCGCGCGAGAAGCGCGGGCGGCGCGGCGCGGCCTCGCCCTCCCCGCACCCGCCCGCGGCCCCCGCGCCCGCCGCTGCACACAACGCACGTCACGCCACGTCACGTCACCCGCGCGGTGTCACGTCACGTCACCGAGTGAAGCCACGTCACATCACCGCGCGAAGCCACGTCACGTCACCGCGCGATGCCACGGCCGGCACACTGCCACCCAATCTCTATCCGCAACTAACTATCATCACCATCCCAGAGTCAGTTATTCTGCCGTGAATCAGTAGTGTGCAAACATTACTGTGTTTCGGTTTTGAATGGCACTGAGAGTTAGTGTAATCACTTTGCATGCACAAAGAAATGACTGGACATTTCTCACTTTGCACTAAACTAATAGGAATCGTGAATAGGAAACGCAAACAGTAGTTCAATTACGAAATACGTATAATCAATATTACCCTGGGGAAGATCTCATTCTGTCAGAATACCCGTGTTAATAAGCAGCATGATGCTTTTGCACTTTTTATGGTGTATGACGAGAACCGGAGAGCCTTTAGCGACAACGATATGTTCTATCCCAATCCCCAGGGCGTCAATGAGTTGCAGGGAGAGAGAACAGTTGGGGTCATCCCTCACTAAACACTTACCAGGTGGGCTGTGTGTTCATTTGCCACCACGCTTTTTCGCATAAAAAGACGCAAAATGAATCTTAGGGAAATTAACACTGAAGATTTGTATTAAATTGATCCCTCAGTTGATTTCTTCGAGCTCGCGTAATCTCACACAAGATAAATTTTTAACGTTCTACTGTTTGCACTCGTTTTTAATTAACAAAATATTTTCATGAATCTAATATGTCCGTAAATAAACGTTACATAAGATAGCAATATAGAAATTGGGTTACCAGAGTTATGGGGCGGGTGATAAGGATTAATAAATGATTATTAAAGAATGGAGATGATCACAAAGAAAATTTGGAAGACACCCAGCCGCGACCGTGGATCGAAATGACAATGGATTTGAAACATATTGATACATACAGAAATAAATAGAAATAAATAAATACAATAATATGGCAAAGATAGTCGACGCAATAAATAAATGAAGTATTCAAACTCATATCAATAATGATTTCTACGAAATGTCACAAAATTTGTTGAATTTATCATTTCTAAATCTACATGCTTCAGTCAGTCTCTATTGATTTCGTAAATGAAATAGACCGCAAAAATAAAACCTCACACCCATATTCCATCTTCACACACCTTCATGCTAGTGACTAAAATTATCTAGTAGCGATTTTTCTACGTACATGCTATTAAAAAAGTCGGGATGCAAATTCAATATCTTCTAAATAGTAGATTTCGCTAACAAACTGAAACCGACGAAAAGTCTTTAATAAGTTCATTTAAATTTACGTCTTAAAATGTTCCACATCTTTTTATTGGAATAGTACTTTCAGTTTTATTTCTCAATTATTTTTATTCTAAAATTAAACTTATTATGGATACACAATAGAATATGGATCTGCGGAGACACACTGAGCATAATGTAAAAGGGTATTTCTTGTTATTAAATTTATACATATTACCAAATCTACTTTAGGTTTGAATCAATAAAAGATATGTGGAATCCGTAGTAATAAATTGCCATTCATTGTAAATTATCCAATATCTTTTTAAACATTGTATTCGAACGTCAGCCAGCATAAGTTCGTAGGCCAGTAATAAACAAACCATCAAGACTAGCGTACGATCTGTTAGCGAGCTGCTATTGCCAACGAGCTTAAGTTCGCTTCTCTTCTTCTTCTACATTCACTTTACAGCGTGCGTACGATTCGCAATTGAACTTACATTACGCTAGTGAGTGTACAGTTCGCAAGTAAACTTTCATTCCGCCGGCGAGAGTATGGTTCGCATGTGAACCCACAGTACGCTAGCGAGTGTACGGTCCGCAAGTAAACGTTCATACTGCCGGCGTGCGTACGGTTCGCATGTGAACGTTCATACTGCCGGCGTGCGTACGGTTCGCATGTGAACGTTCATACTGCCGGCGTGCGTACGGTTCGCATGTGAACGTTCATACTGCCGGCGTGCGTACGGTTCGCATGTGAACGTTCATACTGCCGGCGTGCGTACGGTTCGCATGTGAACGTTCCGTCCGCCAGTGAGCACGATGCGGGTGCGGGCGCGGGCGCGGGCGCGGGCGTACAGTGCGGTGCGTACCTTGCGCGTCGTCGGCGAGGTGCGTGGGCGCGAACACGTCGTCGTCCCCGTTGAGCGCGTCGTCGCGCAGCAGCAGCGCGGCGCCGGGCCGCTGCGACAGCGTGAAGAAGTCGCCCGAGCCCGCCCCCAGCGCTTCCAGAGCGCCCGCGCTCTCGAAGTACTCGTCCAGCACCAGCTTCGCCGTCTATTCGCCGAAAACAATTCCATTGATATATATCAGTATTATTACAATTAGAATAGAATGGAAAAACATGAATTTGGCACAATAACTATTAACATAGACATTTGAATATAAAAAACAAAATAACAAGAAAAATATATATACGCAGATAAATTGAAAACCTTCTTTTTTTAGTCCATTAAATAGTAAAATTATGCAAGGAACTTTTTTAATATGTCAAATTTTATGAACACTTTTTAATATATTTTATATGAAAGAATATAATTTACATTATCAACATCTAAACCATCCACTGTGGGATATGATTAACTGCAAAGATTAGAAGTTTTGACGTATTACGAGACACTTTGTTCGAGTTCGACACACTAAGATGCTACGAAAAATCAGCTGTCTAAATAATAAAGATTATAGATTTGGCAGAGGTATACTTTTTATATTTCACTTAGTCGACTTATACAACACCAAAGTTACGATGTCGATGTGGTTGTTGATTCTCTTACATTAAATGTTAAATGCACGCAATTTTAACGAGACTTTAAATAAAAGATATGCAGCAATATTTACAAATTCAAAAGTTCTGAATAAAATTAATTAGCATAATTTATTCCGTTAGTTTAATATTTTTATGAAAATTAGTGAAACTACTTCAAGATAGAATAATTTTAATATTACTGTTATGGTCACTAGTACGAATATTAGAACATAAAAAATGTCTTTGTTTGGTCTTGGTCTTCAACATGTCTACAACTTTCTATATGTAGAAATATGGTAATGTTATATTATTAATACTGCCTAACATCAACAATATATTACTAAAAAGTTTTTTTTTTATTATGAGAAAGAGACAAGACACGCAAAACATTCACCAGATGCTAAGTGCCATATCTGCCCATAACAAATGTTGTGTCATTTAGAACATTTCTGTGTAGCACACCACACTGCGCCCGTCCCTCTAAGACATCAGTTATTAAGTCTCATATGCCCAGAGATTACATTTGCTCTCAGTCACCTTCAGACCGAAACACAGTAATGTTTACACCCCCGCGCCGCAGCAGAATAACTGTTCTAGCAGTGGTATCTATCTAGACAGAGAATGCATATGAATCTTACCACAAGTAAAATTGTGTTAAATTATGTGGTATTATCTTGAATACATTATGATTTTATTTTAGAGTATACTAATAATTAAGTTCTTACTTTGACAAAATCCAAATTGTTGCCCGTGATCTTAATGGAATGTTGACCAAAAGTCACAGTATACTTATATTCTCCAAGTGCGGCGTCGTTTGTGGAGAAGCTATGGAGCAAAGCGCGAGTGTTGTTGTGCGGAGATTTCTAGAAAAAGAAAAAAATATTGAATGTAATACAACTATTTCACGCTTTAATATGTAAAGTTACAGTACACATTTTAATGAGAAAATTTAATAAACATTGACACTACTAAAAATAATGTTAGATTCATGACGAAATATGAACACAATAACTTGCTTTAACCATATAATATACATGTTGTGAACACAATAACTTACTTTTACAATATATCAGATTTCTATTAAGAGGAGCCAAAAGGAGAAGTTTCAAACTTTTAAAAATGGAACATAACAGACAGACACTACAATTTTATTTGTGTTTGACATGTGATAAACATACTTGTGCAGTATATAATATAACCTACATGAAGTGCAGTTTCATTGAAAAGTTGATGACCACCTGGCCTAAAGGTGGGAGTAACTTTTTTTTTTTTTTTGTTTTTTAAAAACGAAGCTCCACACTAGGATTTTCTCCTGTATCGTGGGTGCGTTTTACAAACATACATTTCACATGCACAATACAACCAGACCCGAAAAGCAACAATTTGTGTTTTTGCACAAATGTTACCTCCGGCTGGGAATCGAACCCAGGACCGGTGGTGCAGAAGTCAGGTACGCTAACCACTACGCCACGCGGTCGACTAACTAACTACGCCTACTACGGCCCTGGGTTCGAATACCAGCTGGAGAGAATATTTGCAAAAATAATTGTTAGTTCCCGTTCTGTTGTGGTTGTCTCAGTGTCTCTCTGCCATCCTAGCCTACCGATCTTATCGCATGAGCATTACACCGGGTCCGGGTAGGCTAGATGAAATAGGACCATCTGTGTTCACACATGTGCAAATACTTGTAGCACTATAATATGTACTGTGCAGTTGATAGCTTTCGCTGTGACGAAATCTGGCAGGAGGATATCAAATGAAGGTGGATACTACCTCGCGCACAGCGGCACGCGGCGCGTCGTCGGAGCCGTTGGAGTCGAGAGAAGCGCGCGATCCGGCTAGTGTGCCGTCCAGCGCGCCCTCCAGCCTCACCGGCGAAGCGTTCCGGCGAATCGTGTCTCCGATCAGATGCTTCGCATGGCTAAATAACAGTGTTCATTTAGTATATATCCGACATAGCAGATTTATTTCGATAGATTTTATAGAAATTAGAAATTTGTTATTGAGATGGTTAGAAATGTCAGAGGCAGTTTTTGTATTTTGTAATAATTCACGAAGCTAAATACGAACAATATAAACAAACCAACTATATTAATTTGTGCAATCTGTGATTATAATACCTCTGCGGCTTCTAAAATATACTTTCAAAATTTCAAATAACAAAAATGGAGGGCTGATTACATAATAAAACATAAATAAAACTATAGATGTTATTTAATAATGGATTGCGGTTAATAATATAAATGTAAAATGCGAAAAAAAATGCGAGTAAAACAAAATGTCTACACTTTAGAATGTCCAAATCGGCCAATAATATTAATATTAATTTAGAGAATTAGTAACAGAAATTGAACTGTATTTATGGAATCGCTATTTATTCCACGCTACAGCATATGTGGTCCATATTAAAAAAAATGGCTTCGAAATTAAGTTCTGGCATTTTTGCTATTAGAAAGATCAGACAGTTGACTGATGGCTACAGCTAAATTAGTCTAATTTGTATACTTCCGTAGTATTGTCCTATGGCGTATTACTGTGGGGATCCGCGGCCGGTATGAAAACAATATTCATTCTGCAATTGCTTCACAAGCATTTCCGGCAATCTTTAACTTAGATCCTCGCGAGTCTCCGACGAGAGACGAGAACTACTCAAAGATACTAATATTTTGACACTTCCGTCATTGTATATTTATGAAAATATAATGTACATACAGAAATACATAAATTTATTTATTTAAAAAGTGACTGTATCATGTAGATCGGGCCGAGGCGAAACGCTGGAGGTTACTGAAAGTGTTTTCTTAGTAAATCCATAAAATTTTATAACAAAACTACAAGATATAATTAATAATTTTTGTCGGACTGATTGGCGCAGTGGCTAAGCGATTAGCGTCAGTGCCATGGGTGGCGAGCTCGATTCCCGCAATAAAAAAACATTTGTATGGCCTACAGAAAGATGAAAAAAACGGATTAAATAACAAGTCTTGCCTCAGTATTTTACTCACTTAACATTTTCTTCATTTGGACCTGTGATTTGCACAAGCCTCTCCTTAGCACCAGGACTCACTGAAAAATCAGTAATTTTTTTTTTTATTGTGAATTATTAAACATATAGGTAGTTAGTATAATCACATTAATATTTGAAAGAGCTGAAAGCTAAATGCTATGCTAAATATTATTAGGCAGTGAGTATAATGTAATCTCTTAATTTATGAACCATAACCATATTTTTATAAAAAAACAATTAGGACAGGGTTAAGTAAACGAATTTTTTTTTTTTAATAGAGTGTATGTTAGATTATATAGATGCATCTCAAGATTCACACATTCTAAATTTAACAATGTAATAATGATAACACATTAAAGGAGGTAAGCGTTATTGTAATAGGCGAAGTTAGATAGAACCCGCCACACCATGCACAAGCACCTCCCAATCTGCACTGTGCATTCGTACCTCGCTGAAACGATATAATCGTGTCACTTATCTCCTCGATCATGTGCACCCGTCTGCCCTTGATACCCATCACTGCAACACCACAACACAAGTTCAAACTTGCTGTATTTACTCACCATTTATGTAACATAAAATGAATAACAAATATAAATCAATATGTATGGATGCTCTGAATTAATATTTCTAAGCCCAGAATAAGAGATTAAAATAAATCACATAATTTCAGGTAAAAATAAAATAATCAATTGTTCCTGCAAAAACTCTACAAGTATCTCGATGACATGTTTAAAAAAAACTTAACTTTAATAAGACTAAGCATAATATTGACTCTGTTCATGCACTGTTTACATCTATTTTCTTAATTCACATGCACTAGTTAACATTATTAGATTACATCCCTCAGATTATTATGTAACATTATCTAGTAAAATCTTGATTACCTTTTCCTGAATCAGCATTTCTAATGACAACCTCATCCTTGGAATAGTTTTTGCCAGGTATTTTTGTTGGCTTTGGAAATTTGCCTGATGGCTTGATGACCTCACCAGGGCCAAGTAAAGTGGGCGGCTCGGCAGGCGCAGCCAGCGTAGGGGAAACCGAACCACCCGATCCCGACCCTTCCATTGTTGGAACTAGTAGTGGCTAGACATTTAAATAATCTTAATTAGAAAAAAAATTGTCCAAAAATATTGAACAAAATTGACTAGGCTTGTGTACCTCAGCATGCGTGCCACGGTGCCTGTAATACTGACTCATGTAATCAGATCCTTGCCAATGCTTAGCACGTAATTCTATGAGCTCAAGGAGGTGAAGTCGAGTCTTTTTGTCCAATCTTTCATCTTGGGAACCATTACGGAACACAACAAAATACCTTAAAAGAACTGATGATTATAGAACAAATAAGTAATAACAAACAACAAAAAGTAGAACAATTACTGACCTATCAAGAAAATCCTTGTAGAGTGCTTCAAGCTGAGCTCCATAGAGTTTTAGATTAGAATACATGGTAGCAACATTGCTTTGAAGTGCACGGTCAAAATTACCCTGCATCATCTGATAAGCCACACCTTCCGTCAAGACTATTAGATCATCAACTGCAAATAAATAAACAAAGTCTTAATAAGACTGTTGTTTCTGTCTGTTTGTAAATTTGGGCAGCTTAGGCCTGGCCATTGGAAGCCTAAGCCTAAATGACATACTCCCCATGCTTGCATGAATAAAATCCTTTTATTAGGATTTACAAACATTAATTATAATATTTGGCATATCACAGCAGATTTAGGCTTAGGCTTGCAATGGTCAGGTCTAGGGTGCCAGAATTCAAAGGGCTAGTTGGTTTTAAAACATTGTTTTTTTTCTCTAGCTTTTAAAAAGTAAATTATTCTTGTACAGTAAATATGTTTTCATTAATTGTGATCAACAACCCATATTATAAACAAATAATGTATCATTCTAAATATATTACAACTAAACTTGTTATTTATGATTCAAATAAGCTTTTTTAAATAACTATTATCTGTTTTTGTTGCAACTATTACTTACAAATTATAACAAACTCAAAGGGATTCTTACCTGAATTAATTTTAACGTCCAATACAGAGTTGCGGTTATGTGCGGAACTGGTGGTCGATTTCAGGGGTCTGGGCACCTCCAGTTTTTTAACCGTGCGGGTCATTTTCGTTAGGGTCGACATGGTGCTGTGAGGTAAAAATAATCCGTATCATATTAAGCCGCGTTTAGACGCACTGCGATCGTAATGTGGGGAAGTGATAAGCGTAATACTTAAATTATTGTTGAAGATGTTAGTAACCTTGCCATAATTTATTCATGTGAAACAATGAACAGGAACCGAACTATCAACAAAATGTGGGAACTCACTCATCCATGGCGACAGGTCTATGCCGTGTATGTATAAAACCACTAATAGGGCAAAAAGCGTGAAAAGTGAAAGTGATGACAATGATCCTAGCAAATAAATTCTGAACAAATCCAATACGTGTTCATTACTCGTATAGTTTTTTGTGTAATTAAAACAGATTAGTTGAAAAAATTTTGACTTTGAAGAGGATAAAAACTTTGCTCGTCAAAAAATATTTGGGCAAAACAAATGAAAACCATGGAAAACAATGAAATAAGAAATAAACAAGAACACTCACCTGGCTACGCCATTAATTCGCAATAAAAATAAATTTTGTTTAGAGATGTCCATTAATTTTGTGATCACATTGAAACATTCTTACACAGTTTTAACTTATCTGTACCAAATTAAATATTATTATGATTCAAATATAATAGCAAATATAAATATTTCAAAAAAATAGTTTTATTTAAAATAAATCAAGAATATAATAATTATTAAACCGATACACGTTACCTTTTCTAGGTACAACCCTATGATAATGGACAGTATTGCTAGATACTAAAAAAATAAAAATCAGTAAGATAATTTAGGGCCTTATACAATTCTTAATACCCAAATTATGATGATTTATTAAGATTAAATATTTTTTTTAAATATTACGAGATCGAAAGACCGAGATCTGACTGAATTCTCTAATTACGAGATCTACACTCAAAAAAACCTAAGAATGGGAAAAATCCTTTTTTTTAAGTAGAAGTAAGGAGAACTTATTTTTGGTTAATTTAATAAAAATCACAGCATACTGTGATGTATATAATGGTGACAGCTCAAGATGCAAAATCTACTACCCCTTCTCATTCCGTGGGTGTCGTGAATATCAACAGAGAGAAAATGAAAACCACGAAATGGGTAGCAGCATCTTCCTGGAACATCTCAATAAATAAACTGCGGTTGCTAAACCACCTGCAAAGCATGGTAACTACGTGACACTCCTCCACTACGTGCAACTACGTACACGTGTTAATCCCCTAAGACGAGAGCTACACTTTTGTGGCAATCTATTGGGAGGCCAAGTTTCAGCAGTGGACTAGCGACAGGCTGAAAAGATGACGATGATATTAATTGAAACTGTAGAGTTTGATAAAGAAACTTGGCAACATATTTCAAATGTCAGATGAAATGTCATTAAACGTAGACGACGTCAAAGACTGTGGTTCTGTTTTGGTTTATTAGTTTTACCATGGTATAACGTAAAATGTGTAAAAAATGTGCGAATTCATTTCATCAAGAACTTTTTAAAAGTTTTAAGTGGTTGTGTACAATCAAAGTGATTTCATCTTCTTATCTATTAATTTTAATCTGATTGGCAAGGTATGATGTATTTCATAAAGCGTAACTTCAGTGCCGGGTAACATTTGTTTTACTTATGAAACTAGTTCTCTAAAACACATTTATTTTATATGGTTTTGTTACTCAGTGTTTGAATATGAATATTAAACAGTAAAAGTTGATTCTATTTGTTTACTCATTACAGATATTTAGGTTCCGACAGTATCAAATCTTCATTAACGTATACATATAGTACATTTTTATAAAGATACGATTGTAATATTTTATTCCGCGATATTTTATTTAGACAATTGTGAAAAGAATTCTTAGTAGAATGAATATAAAAATTTTCATGCTTATTATAAGCATCTATAAATTAGAAATAATTATAGTTCAAAATATATTTTAAATGTACACTTGAACCTTCGAATTCGAATAGTATTCAATTATATTAGTATTTGTAATTTTTGTACATTTTTTATAAAATAGAAATATTTTTGGAATAAAATATTTGTTCATTTATCTTATTTATAAAACACCTTTTTTCAGCTACCAACATGCACAAGTACTATCTTTCAGTGATGTTAGTGCGCCTAGTGCTGCCTGCAGGGCTTTTACTGGGTAAGTATAATTTTTATTTAAAACGAATATGTAACGTGAATAATATTTTTTTTTCAATCTCTCTGTATTTGGCAGAATAGATACAATAAAAAAGTAATGGTTTTAATGATATTATTTAATTATAATGGTTTTAAAATATTTGACCTTAATATAAACACAAAAATTATCAGTGTCATGTTATGTTAACCTTATATTTATGTTTCTCTAAAATTGATAAATATGAATGGGAAAAGACAGTTATCTGCTATTTAATAATATGACATCATTATGAGATATGTGGGTTTAGTAAAAATAAACTAATAAAATTGTAAGAAATTAAAAAAGTTCTGTCTGCTTTGTCATGTACATACAATATAAAAAAACTTCATAAGTTGTCCTTACGTCACACCATTATTGATAAACTGTATAAATTCCCACCATTATTAGCAAAACCAAAATATAGATTACGTCATGCGAATGTGAAGACTCGTTGATATTGCTTTTTATTAATGAAAATATATCTTGGTTTGATCTAAATTAAATCATATGGTTTAGATTAAATTTTTCGATAAATTACAAAAACACGTCGCACGCAATATTGCTCGCATTCGTGCACGAACTCTTAACCGTTTTATGAGTTTGTACACATATTGGTCTTTACCTATTATATATCTTCGGTCCATTATTTTTAAAGAAAGATGGCAGCCCTGTTCCTATCATTTCATAACGTCGCATTGCGGTCGAGGAGTATAACATAGGTATCCCTTTGGGTGCGCCGGTTTCAGGGTGCGTCCTTGCGATTCGTGCTATGACCCGTTGACCGATATGCCCTAGCCTTGCAGGGGAGCCCTTTCGTTGTTATGCTTCGAAGCTTGCCCTTTAAACACGCAACAGTTACTTTAAATTTCAGCCGGAAACTCGTTATGTAACTGTGGTTCACAAAATTGAATATTTTGAATTAAAGTCGACAGTAAGTGTAAAATAACGGAGACTTCACTTCTCTTACTTAATTTTCTACGGTTATCTCAACCGTAAACTTGTATATTTTTACGCGAAAAATCATCATCATCATCATTTCAGTCTGTCACTAGTCCACTGCTGAACATAGGCCTTCCCCATAGATTGCCACACAAGTTGTCGCTCTCATTTTAGGGAGTTTTTACTGGTGGTAGGATTCCTATGTAGGAATCCGTCTAGGTAGGTATCACCCCAGGGTCAGTTATTCTGCCGTGAAGCAGTAGTGTGCAAACATTACTGTGTTTCGGTTTGAAGGGCACTGTGAGCTAGCGTCGTATCACAGGGCATATGAGACTTAAGAACTGATGTCTCAGGGTGATGGGCACAGTGAGGGCAGACGTTGCACTTACCATCAGGTGAACGTTTTGCTCGTTTCATTCACTTTATACAACAAAAAAAGTATTTGCTATATTTGTCGTCAACCGCAGTATATTTATTCACATGTTCTGCCCATCTTCTGGTTAATTTGCCCTTTGACGACTTTTACGACCACGTCATAATACCTGGACGGAAAATAGAATTTCCTGACATATAGATATATATAGAAAATGATACTTATATAAATTAAATGTATAACATTGAAAATTTTACCCATTATTCATATCAAAAAACACTCAGTCAAAAGAAAGAAAGTTACAGCTTATGAAACTATTCTTAGAATAAATTCAAAATGGATGGTTGGATTGCTGTTAACTTTGGTTAGTTAATGGCAACTCGAAAATCATGACTATCTGTCGTAAGTAGACTCGTGAGTGACATGAGTCGAATGTAAGATGGTAAATTATAATTTTTACTAGGGTTAAAATAAAAATGAAATTGGAATACGAAAATGCGTGAGACTACCAAGTCTCAGGCATTTTCGTACATTTTCGAAAGTGTATACATTTTATTACACAACTTAACATACACATAAAACTCCTTAAGGACCTTCGATAAAAAACGTTTTACGCTTTATTTTATAAATGCCAAAGTTACTCTCTATGTCCCTAAGTCTTTTCCGTTACCTTTAATAACGGCTCAACCGTTGAACCGATCTTGACGAAATTCGGCACAGCGATAGCTTGCATCCTGGAGCGGACATAGGATACATTCTATTCCTGAATATCAAAGAGTTCGCACAGTATTTCGAAAACCTAAATCCACACGGACGTAGTCGCGGGCTTCGGCTAGTATTACTATAAAAATTAGAACCTAAATTTTATTTCAGCTGGACGGTATTAATATGCTTAAGACAGATTTAGTAAATTTATATAATACTGTTGTGCCTAAATTTAAGTAACACTATAATTTTGTTCTTCTTTTATATCGAAATATTAAAATTCATGAGTTATTATGAGCCATACTCGTAAAGAACTCGCTCTCTGACCCTAATTCCCGCATGGCTCATAAAGCGAACAATTTAGGAAACTACTTCGCCGGGCCCTTTGTTTACACACATACCTAGTTGGCCGCTTCGCGTGAGCTATAAAGCTATTTCAAATACTAGTGCTATTTTCATAAACTCTGTGACGGCTACACTTAAATTTGTATACTGGTGTTTATAGTTAAGTAGAGCTTTTCACTGGTGGTAGGATTTCTATGCAGGAATCCGTCTACGTAGGCAGTGCCAGTTATTCTGCCGTGAAGTGCAAACATTACCGTGTTTCGATATGTAGGGCACATAGCTAGTGTAATTACAGGGCGCATGAGACTTAAGAAGCGATTTAAGACTTAAGAACTTTACTGGTGGTAGGACTTCCTATACTATTTACTGGTGGTAGTATTCCTATGCAGGAATCCGTCTAGATAGGTACCACCACAGGGCCAGTTTTTCTGCCGGGAAGCATTAGTGTGCAAACATTACTGTGTTGGGCATATGAGATTTAAGAACTGATGTCTCAGGGTGACGACTTCAATGTAGAATGCGTTTGTTATGGGCAGAAGTTGCTCTTACAATCAGGTGAATATTTTGCTCGTCGCGTCACTTAATCCAATAAAAAAAAAGAAATGTCATGGTGACGAGCGCAGTGCCAGGCTATACCAAAACAAAGTTCTTTGGAAAGTTCTGTGTACACTGCAACTATTGTGGGTAGACCCAGTACTCACCATCAGGTGACGACTTGTTCAACGTCTTGTTCGTCTCGTTAGTTACTTATAATAAAAAAATCATTATTTTTCTAGAATCTTATATCCACTAAACCAAAATCCAAAAATTCGAAAAAAAGGGTTGTAAAATGTGTCATATACGTCGGTGCAAGTTTAAAAGTTACTACAAGCTAACCCGCGATTTTTGTCTCGTCCATTCTATTTTCTTATTAAGTCTGGGAATAAGTCTTTTCGCATATAGTATGTATAAACTTGTAATAAAATCTCTGGCTGTACTATTGCTACCGGCTGGTTTGGATGACATTAAAAAGATTACATTTCAAAAAAAGAAACAAATTAGTAAAACGTTGTTTCCAGCTATTTTTCATTTGTTTTTCTTTCGGTCAAAATGAGTGAATCTAATGAAGAAATTCGATATATTTGAAAAAAATAAAGGAAAACATGCGACAGAAGTCGCGAAATAATTTGTGACGTTTATGGAGCTAATGCAGTGTCAGTAAGAGGAGCACAAAGTTTGTTTAAGCTTTAAGCGTAGATTTCGTTAATGCAAAAAACATTTTTCCCCAACCTATTATTTCGAAAAGCGATCTCCACTCTAGGCCTATTTTTTTGTTTACGATCAAATTGCACATACACCAACATCTAAATCCATAACAACTAAGTGTCTGTTCATACAATGCATTTCATGCTAGAATCGAACCCTCGGCCCCTAGCGCGGAAGTCGCCAGTGCGCTAACCGAGCCGTCGAGTTCATTGTCTTATAAATTTGTTTGAATTAATATAAACCAAGCGTTTGAATAACCAGAAAAAACGTCTGTTTTCTTTAGTTAAATTGATAATGTATGTAAGCTTTTACACACCGCAATGGTACACAGATCTCATTTTCTTATTGAGCGTAGTCCGTCCGGCTGTTCCGCTGTCGTATTTTAGTAGCATAGACAGGACACGTTTATTTTCGTTTATCTACTTACCTTTAAAACTAAACGAGTTTGACATTGAACTCCCACGCAATTATACAATGTGAGATTTTAATACATACATACATATAGTCACGCCTTTTTCCCCTTAGAGGGGGTAGGCAAAGGCTACACATGTAGTCCACTTTTCGCCCCTGCAGGAAATGAGACGTGACGGGTGGCGAACCACGTCGCATCAATTTTGGTACGAATCAAAAAAAATCTAACTCTCCTTTGCGTTCCCACGAGCAGTATAGTGACAGCATTGCATATAATGGTGTTAAGCTGCACGAATAAAGGCTGTCGGTACAATACCTTATAGTTTCTTACGACATCATCGGTAGGTGCTATTCTATTCTGCCGATAAAGTAGGATACTGTTTGCCTCGAAAGGATATACTCTACTTAAACTACTTAAACGTATATAAAGTGGCCCTGGAACCATCATAATATTAAATGGTTTTAAATCTACATACATATAGACAGATGTCCCTACGAGCAAAGTCCAGGTCCAAGTTTATTAAATGATGAAATTCTTTTGGCATAAGCAGAATGCTCCAAATACAATTGATGACGGTAATGAACAAATGTTTAATATTGTTTCGTTTTGTCGGTATAAATCAATAAATTACATTAGGTCCTTACATATGAAATTGGCGTTTTGTATGGGAGGAATATAAAGTCGTTTTTTTTTGTAAAATATATTTAATTAATCAAAGTATGTACCATTGTTATCTATGTACTTTCGTCATTACTAAAAAAACCATTAGGATGAGAATCAATAAACTCTCTGAAGGCGGTTTGGACTGCCACATCGGTTGAATCTGGATGATTTTTTTCCTTGTTAGAAGTTATCCAAATTCCGGAAAAAATGGTAATCTGTAGGAGCAAGGTCCGGGGAGTACGGTGGATGTCGCAGACATTTCAATTGCAGCTCCTCAAGTTTTGCGGCCGTCTGTTGTGCAGCGTGTGGTCTAGCGTTGTCCTGAACTACACACGGCACAAGTCCACCAAACAATGACAAGTAAGTTTTTCTGAGTAAATTTTCGCTTGCTTGCGCTTGGATTTGGCTGGTTCTCCAGCGTTCAGCCATTGTGACGAGCGCTTCCGATTATCGTACAGGATCCACTTTTCAATCACAGGTGTGCCGGTTGAGCAGTCGAAGCGTGTTTGCTGATTTCATCAGCGCCATACAAATCGTTAAAACTTTGCGCTGCTTCTGCAGCACTGGTGCCACGATAGAACTCGTACACTTAAGTAAAGCGATATTTCAAGTTTTTCATTGTGCAAGATGAGCAAAGCCATAGAAAAGACTAATGAAGAAAAAAACAAATGAATGACTGTTTTCAAAACTCAAATATACCAGCTAAATGGATTTATAAATTTAAATTTGAATTTCTAAACCAAAGACGATATATTTTAGATCAAAGTGGCCAGTACGATAGAACGTCAATTTCATATGTAAGGACTTAATATTAAAAAGATCAATAGATTAAAAGGGTTTTTTAAATAGTTATAAGTAAGTTCAAATTTTGTTTATAAAAATGTGGTACTATAAACTCTTTACTATTTTTTTTAATTGCGTTTAACATAGTAGTTATTAAATAACACAAGCAAACCTACATTTATATTATATAAGATTGTGCTACACATTGTCCTTACTAAATCCATATCTCTGGTCCTAAATGTCCGGGTAAGCAAAATGATAATGACCTTTCGCGACGATCATACATCTTCATTTATTTTCATTCTTGCGATATCAACGAAGATTGAGATTGGAAAATAATGAAATCCAATTTGTACTTCATTACACACTTTTAGTGGCTTCATAATCTAACTACTAGTCTTTGTCTCGTTCAATTTTCAATAGTTTTTATGTCTTAATACAAATAACAAAAAGACCTGCCTTTAGCTATGTGCCCGAACGGATATAACATACAAATAGTATTTTGTTTTTATTACAGATTACTAAAAATAATTTTAAGTTCACTAACGTAGCCATATTTTTATGTGAATTCTTAAAAAAGTATTCTAGCTTGACTTTATTTAAGCAAACAAAGTTGCGAACACACTTTGTTCAATATACTCAACTTCGTCCCAAGACATTGCTACGAAAAGAATTCGTGTTGTAAATTGTACCCAAAAAAATTATGTACATTCCAAAGATAATATTTATGGAACCATAAAGAATTACAGAGACTTTTGGCAACCTGCACAGACAACATTTTTGTAAGTAAAAATATAAAAATAGGTAATAAACTAAATAACCCACTCAAATCAGGCAAAGGTGGAAATTGGTTAATTTTCCTTTACTGGAAAAGTATGTCAAAGCACCGTAGCTTTCAGACCAATTACTTTTGGAAGGTAGAGTGGTTTAGCGCCTCTTTTTTTTTTTTTTTTTTTTTTTTTTTTTTTTTTTTTTTTTTTTTTTTTTTTTTTTTTTTTTTTTTTTTTTTAGGGACTGATGGGCACTGTTAGCCCCGAAGGCTTTACAGCTTCGCCGTATTGAAAGGTGGCATAGCGCTGAGGGCGCTTAGCCGAAACCTTTATTTATGGATGACTGGCGCAAGGGCCCCCGAGAGGGGACCTCGGCTTGGACCGTCATCCTGTTCGCGAGAGTAACAGACTCGACGGTGCCCAAGGGGGCCGGTCTCGGCTCGGTCACTTACTGCAATCGGGAGGGCAATATTACTACTACTACTAATTACTACTACTAATTATTAATACCATGATTATTATTAGATAAGTTTACCACCAATTCGGAATGCGTTTCCGCTGGACAAGAAATGGCGCAAGAAACTCCAGCGACGCTTCTGTTTATGACACTACTGCTAGGGGAAAACCGGCCTGAGATGCGGCGGTATCGCGAATAACTTTGTCTGATACGCCCACGCCGACGGCGGGGGCGGTATGATGGTGATAATGGGTGTTTGTGTAGTGTTGAGTAGAGCGCTTGGGCAATAGTGGTCGCGTCGTCAGGGTCCTCGAGGACGTGCCTCGGTCTCCTTTTTCCGCGGGTCGAGTTTTGGTGTATCGCGGGGGGGTTGTAAGTGGCGGCACTGACAACCAGTGGGTTGGGGTGCGTGGCGGCAGAGTCGAAGTATCGGCGAGAGGCCAACTTTAGATATTGGGCTATGGTAGGAAGCCCTAAATCGATATGAAGGTTAGCATTACGCACGAACCACGGTGCTCCCGTGGCTTTACGCATGAATCGATTTTGTATTACCTGAAGTCGGTGAATTTGACGCGGGGAGGCATGCGCAAATACGGGGCTTGCGTATGTCATAATTGGCCGAATACAGGCTTTGTAAAGTGTAATTTTATTACGTAGGGACATTTTGCTATCTTTATTTAGTAACGGATGTAATCGACCGAGGACGAACGCCGCTCGGTTCCTTACTCGGTTAATATGTGGACCGAAGCTGAGTCTCGAGTCTAATAGGACGCCTAGGTATTTGACTGTCTTTTCCCAGGGGATTGGACGATCGAATAACTCTATGGTGGGGAGATGCTGCGTTATGCGCCGCGAGAAGTACATGGCTGCACTTTTGATTGGGTTGACCTCGATCCTCCATTTCCGAAACCAGTTCCCGAGGGTTCGGGCTGCGGATTGGAGGCGTTTAGAGATAGTGTCTGGATTACGTCCAGACACATATAGGCAGGTATCATCTGCGAAGAGGGCGAGTTCGACGCCGCTGGTGTGCGGTATGTCGTTCGTGAAAAGGGTGTAGAGCACGGGACCTAGGACTGAGCCTTGTGGTACGCCGGCTAGGATGGGATGTGATTCGGATCGCACCCCCTCGACGCGGTAGCGGAAGGTTCGACTGCGTAAGAAATCTCGTATGATGAGTACGAGGCGATCCGGCACACCGAGTCCATATAACTTGTATATGAGCCCGTTGTGCCAGACCTTGTCGAACGCTTTCGCCACGTCGAAGAAGAGCGCTCCGGTATGAAGCCCGCGTATGAAGCGGGATTGAATGTGCTCCGTTATGCGGTGCACCTGCTGGGTACATGAGTGTTTGGCACGGAATCCAAACTGCTCGTGGATGGGGATCCCTCGAGACTGCATGAAGTCTCTTAAGCGGGCGAGAAGTAGGCGTTCGTATATCTTGCCTAAGGCCTTGAGGAGGCTTATAGGCCGATATGCGGTGGGATCGGACGGGTGTTTAGAGGGCTTTAGAATCCCTACGACCTCTGCTTCTTTCCAGGTGTTCGGAAAGATTGCGTTGGCCAAAGCTGCGTTGTAGATTAATACCAATAGCTGAATGATGGCAGTAGGCAGGAGCTTAACTACTTTGTTAGTGATACCATCGGGACCGGGAGATTTCCTCGGACGGAGGTTTTTAATAATAGACTCTACTTCGGTGCTGTTAACCGGCGGTATTGAATCGCGGAGCGGTTGAGAAGCCCTCCGATCGACCTCGCTGTCGACTAACGCGACGTGGGCGGAGTCGACCGGTAAGGTGCTTGGGGAGCATTGAGATTTTAGGCTGTCAGCTAGACATTCTGCCTTTTCTTCGTCTAGGAAGGCAGGCGGTTGGTTGGGTCGTACTAAAGGGGGCATTGAACGGGATGTGCCTTCTTTTAGTGATTTTGGAAGTCGCCAGAAGGCGAGGTGAGACGGTTCGATGTTAATGAGACTGTTATCCCACCGATCGTTTCTGAGCTCCTGCATACGTATTCGGACCTCACGTTGCAGGGTGCGTAGTGTTGTTCTATTGCTGACGGTAGGATATAAGACGTGAGCGCGAGTGGCTGCGTTCTTGCGCCTCATTAGGTCTCTAATGTCGTTAGGCAGGATCCAGCGGTGGTCGTCCGCCACTGGGACCTGTCTCGAGGAATCCTCGACGACAGTTTGGATGTGCCTAGTGAGTGCATGCGCCGCAAGGTTCGTGTCACTGACTGAATTGATGGTGGATGGAATCGGATCAAGGTGCGGAGATATTTGCTTAAGTTTTTCGGCTAGCTTTTGCCAGTCGACTACTGTTTTTTTGGGTGGTGAGGCTTGGACGGAAGGTCCTAGCCGAAGTAGAACGGGGCGGTGATCAGATGTTAGTTCGTGGATCACCTCTATATCGCGGATGGCGAGATTTATGTTGCTAAGGATGGCTATGTCAAGCACATCCGGCGTGTGTCCCAGTGTATGCGGGAAGTGGGTCGGTATTGTAGGCGCCAGGACGTCGAAGTCGAGGAGGTCGAGTAGCGAGTCTAGGGCCACCCCACGCGGGTTGGTTGTTATTGAGTTCCACCGGGTGTGCTTGCTATTAAAGTCACCGGCAAGGATAGTTGAGCTCCCGAGGGAGAGAAGTGCTTCGAAGTCGCTGCGTGTGATTTTGGCGTCATTTCTACATGGTAAGTAGACAGACGCGATAGTAATGGGGGAGTGGCCGGTCATGGCTAGCTGACAGACCGATGCTTCAAGATGGCTGAGTGGCGGTGTGACGACTGGTACGCAGTGCAAGGACTTTTTGTAGTAGATAATAGTGCCGCCTTTCGCAGCGGTAACTCTATCGTTCCGAATGATGTTGTAATTTGCGATTTTGGGATCGCGAGTGTGTGGTTTCAAAAAAGTCTCTTGCACGAGTAGTACGTCGACTTGGTGATCGCGAACGAAATTGAAGATTTCGTCGCGCTGGTTTTTTAAGCCGTTAGCGTTAAAAAACGCTACGTTTAGGGAGCGCGGTTTCTCTCTGCCGTTGTGAGTCATTTTTATGCCCTAAAATTGACTATAGCGTTTATGACGCTTTGGTACCGCACCGCCGCGGCGATCCTCTCATTAGGATTATTGTTGGTGTTTCGGAGAGCCGTGGCGAGGGCTGTAATGTCGGGACCGTTGAAAGCGGTGGCGAAGCGACAGACGAGGTCTAGATCGCTCTCTGCGACCGGTCGGCTTGCGACGGGTGCGACTGGTGCGACCTGTGAAGGTGCCGGTATGTTCCGCGTGATCGCGACCGGAGGAGGCGCGTTTGAAGTTGCGCGGGTCGGAAGTGGCCTCCATACAGAGGGTGGTGGGGGAGGTACTATGTACCTTTGTGTTTGGGCCTGTTTAGCCGCAGGCCTTTTAAGTTTTGGGGCCTTCGGGCAGCCGAGGTAGTTGGCCGTGTGACCTTCTGCGTTACATAGTACGCAGGCAGGCGGGCCGAAGGAGGCTAACAGAGCTTTGTCCTTTGGACGAGGACAGTCTGCTGTGGCGTGATCGCCTAGGCACTTGACGCACCTGGGGCGGGCGTAGCAATTTCTTGCTGAGTGGCCGTACAATTGGCACTTATGGCATTGGCCGGGAGGGCCGTTTTTGTGTGGGGCCTCAACTGAGAGCCCCAAAAGGTTGCAGCAGGTCCGCAGATTAAATATCTGCTTCCCTGCCGGGGAGCGGTCAAGTGCGACTAGCACCATGTTATAGGGCACCTTAGTGCGCCCGCTGTACATGCGGTGTACAGCGACGACGGGGAGGTTTTGCGCGATGAGGTCTATTTTGACCTCTTCCGCGCTGATTTCCTTGGGTAGGTTCTTGAGAACCACCCTTAGTTGCCGCTCATCGGCTGGAGTGTATGTGTGGAAGTATACACCTTTTTCCGACAGGTAACGTGTTACCTGGCGGTAGACCTCAGTGGTCTCCACCTGTAATTTAATGCCGTTTGAGGTAGAAACGGCAGTATATTTTAACCTGGACATGGCCGATGTGAGCTCTTGCCATCTGTCCAGAGCCCGAATGAAGATAGGCGGTGGCCGCCGAGAGTGTGCAGCGAACTGCGAAGGATTGCGCGGGGCAGCGGGGGCCTGCTGTGAAGCGGCGGGGGTCTGCTGTGAAGCAGCGGGGGCCTGCTGTGAAGCAGCGGGGGCCTGCTGTGAAGCAGCGGGGGCCTGCTGTGAAGCAGCGGGGGCCTGTTTAGCGCCTCGTTAGCTAAGGTTTTTATGAAGATATTTTTGAGGTTTAAAACAAGGAATTAAATAGTCTTTTAAGAACCAAGTCACCGAATGTTAATAATGGTTTTATAGTTAATGATTGGGCTACCGCAGGTATTCGTAAAAGTAGGGATAAGCTTTTTAAATTATAAGAGAAAACGAGATACCTTAATTCTATACAGTTTAAAGAATATATTAAACAATATTCCAAAGTATTTAAAAAGGTATGGCATATCGCTAAATCTAATTTTTTAAGGCATAACATTCAATCTGCTGATAATTTTTTTTTTAAACTAAACCCCACAGTAGGATTTCTCCTGTGTCGTGGGTGCGTTTTACAGACATAAATTCCACATGCACAAACACCCAGACCCGGAACAACTATATGTAGGCCATACAAATATCTGTCCCGTGCGGGAATCAAACCCGCGACCCGCGGCGCAGAAGCCAAGGGCTTAGCCACTACGCCAACCGAGCGTCGAGTATGGAATGTTAAACATAAGGAAACCGGCAAAATGAATCCTTCCAATAATAAGTTTTTATTTACTACAGCCCGCGGACTAATCGAATCCAACAAAGGAGTAGCTAATTAGATTGATAATTTTTATTATAATATACCAATCAAAACGACTGCTGATCTTAGGTCGTCATTAATGAACCTGATGAAAGGAACCTCATTATGAAACGGTGGAAGATTGTAAAAAAAAGACGTTTAACAAACGATATTTATATTTATTACGATGATAAATAAATAATTTTCATTTTATCATTATTAATTGAATATTTAAAACAACGGTTACGTTTTGAAATTATTTTTATTTTTCTACGTAGACTCCTAAAAAGTCAACACGTTTAGTAAATTTTTTAAACTTTAATACGTGTGGCAAAAAAAATTTATCTTAACCCTCCAAAAATTCCTCTACACCGGCCATTAATTCGGTATATTTTCCAATTTTACTTTCCTTGAGCTATTCCTTGAGCTGAAGAAAGAGTTTACAATCACTAGGGGATAAATAGGGCGGAAAAACTCTCCGCACAAACTGTTTATTGAATATGGCAGCCATCTTGCTTTGTGTGCGTTGTCCTGGTGAAACAGGACACCCGCCCGCAGTTTGCCCGGTCTCTTTTCTTTAATAGCCTACCGCAATTTTCTTTTTTGGTTTGCGTAATAAGAAACCGTAATAGTGACTCCCTTTTCCAAATATTTCACCATAATTAATATTCATTTTTAACCGACTTCAAAAAAGGAGGAGGTTCTATGTTCGTCTGTATGTATGTTTTTTTTGTTATTGGATAGTGACGCAACGAGCAATACGTTCATCTGATGGTAAGTGCAACGTCTGCCCATAACAAATGCTGTATCACCCAGAACATACGCCTCAGATTGTGTGATTAAACCAGCTCACAGTGCCCTTCAAACCGAAAAACATTAATGTTTTCGCACCACTGCTTCACAGCAGAATAACTGGCTCTGGGGTGGTACTTACCTAGACGGATTCCTCCATAGGAATTCTACCATCAGTAAAATCTAATCTAAAAAAGACGGCGTAATCGCCGAGCTTAAATACTGGATATCTTATAGAGATATATGTCTATGGTCACTCTTCCGAGTGCCAAAACAATATCTGTTACTTTTTTAACGTTATTCTCGGTGAGTGATATGGATGGGCGTCCTTTGCGATGTTGTCCGTGGATGTTCTACCTAGTTTAAACTCCTTGCACGAGCATGCGATATAGCCTCCCAGTCTCTCCACCAAGTCGGCGTGAATGTTTTTGTCAATTTTTTTTATCAATCATAGGTACTTTTATGACAGGTCTTTTTTTCCATTTTTGTTTTGTTACTGTCGACTGCCCATATTCAAACGAATGAAATGTCGACATATTTATATGATTTTTTTAACACTTATATAGTGCTAGAAAGCAAAATACTTTTTTTAGGTTAATAATATTTTTACAATTACGCAATTAATTGTAATAATATTATTAATCTAAAAAAGTACCTTCCACGCCGTACTTTTGGATCACACTTGAGTAGTGTTTTATTCAAATATAAGTGTCATTAGTGATGTTTGTAATTATTTAATAGACAGCAGAATCAATATTACTGTTGAAAACATCATTAAGTCGCAGAGAAATTCGGAGTGTTTATTTCACACACGTAGTCACCGCATGCGCCCCCGAAGGGGGCGCCGGGAAACTGTCCGGAGACGAAGCTCCTCTCAGTAGTTTCAATCGCCGCAACGTGAAAACGCGCGGGGCTTTGGGGTGACATATTAAAATGCGATGATAAAAATTGGCCTATTGTGGCCGGACAAACACTAGGGACATTGTGATCACAAACCTTAGAGGATAATATCCTGATGATATTTCCACTATCACTGGCACTGGCCTCCCAAGCCTGGCTATCCTCTTTCGAGAAAAACCCGACCGGGTGACTCGCCTGCGATAGTGGGTTGGGTTATTCCTTGTCTTAGTAGACCTGCGAGCTGTGGTTTGTGATATCCCGAGCGACCTAGCCTTGATTGTGAAGCAAACTGGCTATGCCTATCAGGATAATAGGCACAGGGTTGGTGCCGCTCTGGATCGCCTTAAGGACGTCGTTGAGGATCGTGGTCGCTGCAGATAACGTTGCAGCGCTATCCGATCCCAACGACGTCGAAGGCTGAGCTGAGTCTGTGGGCGCTGTGGCGACCGACACGCTTGCTGTTGGGCAAGACGCTGGTGCCACCTTTGACTTCTTTTTCTTCTTCTTCTTTTGGGAAGAAGAAGAGGTTGTACCTGTGGGGGCAGGGTCCCTCGGGCGAGGCAGGTTCGCCGGTGCCTTGAGAGTCGCCTGGTCCTAGGAAGCCTAGATGATATTAGGCTGGACCAGTTGGCTGCGAGTTGGGCGTGACGTAAGCGCCGATGTGCCCGCCGTACTATTGCGTACCTCCCTCCTGTAGACAGGACACAGTCCGGACTCCAGGCATGTATAGCAGCTCGTCAATATAGTATATCTTGTCTAGAATATTTTCCGTCCTGCGGAATTGGGCGAAGAATATGCATCCGGTGCGTCCTTGGCGCGCCCGGATTTGGCGGATGAATTCGGGTTCGAATCCTTGGGATCTGAAGGCATCTGCGATGTCTTCTGGAGCCGTGTCCAGCAGCAATCCCCGTATTGCGACGTTGAGCTCCCGGTCAGCCGGCAGCGAGTACGAGAACCATGCTAGGCCCTCGTCCCGCTCGAGCTTGGATAGGTACCTCTGCAGATACCTATACTCCTCGTCCGACTCCGGGAGGAAGCAGATGCCTTTGCCAAAAGGTCGGGCATTTGGGCGTCTGCCTAGACCCCGCACCATTGCAGCGAAGTGCTTCGTCCAAATGGGGAATTGCTCCACAACAATGGGCGGGTATCGGACTTTTCTGGGAGGTTTGCTCTGTTCCTGTCCAGGCCCGGTTGGTGTTGGGTTAGTCGCCGTACTCGTCGTAGCTTGCGCATACGACGGTCCAGGGACAGGGGCAGGGACAGGAGGGACAGCAGTGTGTTTGGCCGTTGAGCCAGTCCGTTGGGCTGAAGAGACCAACGGATAGGAAAACGGCGGTGGAGTGGGGGCGCGCGGCGCACCTTGCGGTACGGCCGACGGCGGAGCTCGTGGGGATTGGGGCTTGTCCAGCTGTCGGAATAATCCGGGGCAGTGGAGGGCGTGACACGCCGAGGGGCAAAGCCGAGGGCGTGGCACGTGACGTAGAGGGCACGTGTGCTCTCTCGGGTATGGGTGTAGCCCGCGGAAGGGCGACCAATCGAGGGAGCCGTGAAGCGGCTGGGCGTGGATCCCTTTGCGGGAGAGGCGTAGATGCAGGTGCAACGGAAGGCATACTTACCTGCTCCGTTGGTGCAGGGAATGCGTAGGCCGCGCGGGCGGGCAGGCGGGCGGGCTCGGTAGCCACACTGTCGCCCTGACACTCCGCCACGTCTTGGCGCAGCTTCTTCCGCTCCTCCAGGTCTTCTCCCTGGGGGCTTCTGAGGCGTTTTGCAGGCAACACTGCAATGCCCCGCTCATAAAATTCGTCCAGGATTGGGAAGTCCTTAGTAGATGTGAAGACCCCCGCCTTCTGGTGGACATCAATTTTGGCCCGAAGGTCGCTGATGATTTTGTCGGCGGTTTCAAGTTTGAGCAGTCCGAGCGTCCTCATGCGCTTCGTCATGGTGAGCTCGAAGTGGACCTGGGCTCTAGGTGACAGGTCATCTATTGAGGACTCTTTTGAGGGAATACTCTCAGCCGAGTCCTTGGCACTCCCACTGCCTACGCTGCTGTCCCCGGAAAGGGCAGAGGTGGCTGGGGTAGAAGAGGCAGATGTTGATGCGGCTGGTTATGCTGGAGATGGTGTGGACGATGTCGCCGGTTTGGGAGGCGTTTCGCCATGGCGACTTAGGGAGGCGTCTGCTCCGCGAACAACGTGTCACCCACGGGAGAATCCCTCGCACCTCGCCCCCTAGAAAGGGGGGAGGGAGAGTGGCTTCGTAGGGACACGGAAAAGCTGGTGGTGATGGATGGCGAGCGCCTTGCCTCCAAAGAGGACAAGGGTGGCGTTTAACAGATGTCTAAAATAGATACCTGCAAACGCCGAAAAACAAAGTGGTCCGTGCGGAGTGGCGTACTGTCAACGACTGGAGGTGTTATCAGGTCGACGTCTCGGCGAATCCGTTTATTTTACAATACTATACTATAAATATATATTCAAGTTGGTTACACAAGTAGCTTATTCTGGGCGCAGTCTACATTCTCGGTGAGGACCAATCAGAGTAAGAGTCTGGCTTATGAAATTTCCTGAGCTTTGATTGGTCGCTCGTTTTAGTACAAATTATTATAACCAAATAAGGGCATTACGTAAAGCTTTTCATATATTAATAAGTAAGTTCGATTGATTCTAAGTTTATACTATAATATCTACAATTGAATACAATATTTATGTAAGATTGCAAATTAATGGCATATACAAAACATTGTTTATATAAGATTGCTAATAATTTTTAATAGCATATACAAGATTGCCAACAGTTACTCTACTATGAAAATAAGGCGATCGCCAGGCCCCTCAGACGAGGCTGATGTGAGACATATTAAATAAAAAATAACAATTTTAAAACTAGCCTTAATTAAACAAACCAAATCGAAACATTTTGTTCAGCTATAATATGCTTATTGGTTTCGTGGTAAAGTTGAGTTAAAGGTAAAACTGTTTACCGTGTTAATGGGTCGGGCCTATTATTAATAAAGACCTCGCGCGTCTTCGAAGGGTCGGTGCTACGTGAAAGCTTATGAACACTCCTTGTGTAAACTACTCTTAAGTTTAATTAACTAACTTTGCATTTTTTGTTCCTGTTTTGCTTATTGGAAAAGGTTGCCTTGGACTGGGCTTGAACTTTTTACAAGCCCATATTTTTATAATAGCGTAAGAAGACACCATATACCTCAACGTTTTTGTAACGTTTTCATTGTAAGTTACAAGATTCAAACTCTTGCAAAATATTATTAACGAATAGATTCAATGCCTATAACAATGCATCGAAACGGCAGGACATCTTTCTCTATCTAATTCGCAAAAGCAACATGCGATTACAAAGTGAATATATTAAAACTTATTATATTGATTAAAACTTAACTTGAATGTTATAGACATAACATAGAATACATAATATAGAATAACCTTTTAATAAAGAAGTCTGCATAGGTTTATAAATAAATAAATATTATACAAAGGTACCAAGTAAAGGTTAGTCAGTTAGTCAATCAAGACAATCAAATATTACAGAAAGGTTAGTTATGGTTTCTACTGGTCTAGATTAGTCCTCTCATATAATTTTTTCCAAAATATTTTCAATGTACAGAATCGACTTTTCTACAGTTTTATTATATGCATAGGTGCATTTAAATAACACTAGTTAAGAAGTGAGGTTACCATACGGCGATAGATGTTTCTAGCCTTATTAAAAGCAATGTTAGAAAATAATGAGTATATGTATTTAACAGTTTTGCAGTGCTACCGTTATTATAATTTATACTCTCTAAATTTACACTTTGCGCTTTTTTTGTCTTAAAAATATTAGCTTCTTGTATATCTACAATTAAGATATTCGCTACCAGTATTGAAATGTCCAAACATATTAAAAAATAATCAATTATTACCACTCGTAGTTTGTGTTTTCACTAAACCTCAAAAATGTACTCAAGATTCTATAAAGTTTGACCGCATTGGTGTAAGAAAGATTTCTGGTATAGCATCACCAGATTTTCTTGCTTCTGTAAACAGTATCTGTGATTTTAGTAATAACATTCTTAACAATCTAATTTCTTTTCCCTTTATCACGGCGGATAGCGAAGAATGGTATTTTATTGGTATTATTGATTTTTCTGCTCCAGTAAATAATGCGATGGAAGTGAACCAACACTAAAATTATACTCGGTTGTTACGGAATGTATAGATAACCTTACTTCCGAATTTTAGCTGTTGACGAGACCACGCCCGCTTTTTGGTGTTTGGACTTGGGAATATAGTTACTGTTCACATGTCTAACGTAGTCTTTATACATTACTAGAGTATATTACAAAGTTCTTTCTCAGTCTATGTTTCTTACGTTTTTAAGTCTTACAAACTTTGATAAGCTACATATCCGATCGCATGAGTATGGTCCCATAGGTTTCTTTTCTCTTCTATGATTTCCATCAGGAAGTGCACCGTCCCTGGGGGCCGTTTATTGACTAATAGGTACACGGTTTACATTAGTATTTATAACAGTTTATTGATATTCTTAGTTTTTAAAAAGTAATTTTTCTTGTGATTTAAATCAATCTGATGCACTGTTTCAGGGCGACATGTCCCCACATTCCGGCAGCGTAGGTGATTATCGGTTAAATCACCTGCTTGTGACAGTGCGGATGTTCTCAGGATGGGCCCTCCAGGTCCCATTGGTTAGAATGGCAAAGTTTAATGACAAAGTATGGGCCGCTACTTGCATAAATACTTTTAAAATATTTAATTGAAAAGAGATATTACTTTGCAGAAATCCATTATAATAAAGGGAAGTAATTTAATTTACTAACCCACGATCACTAGGCAATACACACCACTGAAGCCGAGAACACGACACGTGTTTCAACTCACAAGAAGGCATTAACTTGATAATGATTCTTTAGCAAGTTATTGCCTTTAATAAGTACTTTTTGTGACCTCTCATCTAAAAGTACCCATGAGCACGGGCGACTTCTGGGCAGGATTCTCGCTGACTCTAAACAATTTAGCGAAGAACTGCAGCGGGCTTTTTTGACACTATGCCGAGAACTAGGGTTATAAAATAATATTAGATTTAAGTCATGACTGATTGTGCATATTTTATAACGAATAAAAATAAAGCAGTAAGCTGTAGGCATTAATTTAAAAATACAGCGTTTGTTCAATCTGGGAAAGTCCTCACTTAGATGACTTTTGAACTTTTAGCACATTTAAGTGTGTTGCTTAAATTGATGAATGTTTAAATACAACGACCTTAAATATTACAATGTAAATATCTGCAAACATGTAAATAATATCAGTCATTAAAAAGTAACGAAATCATCCCTGGGTTTCGGAATTTAAAGTAATTAAACAAGCGACACGAATTGTATCACGCGAAGTTCAACGCGCCGTTGTATACTTTTATTCGTACCTATAAATGTTAAATGGGAGTATCGCGACACTCCCTCGTGTAATCACGTTCAAGACACGCACACAACTATAGACACATAATCGCACTAACAACCTCCATATTTACAATTTCGTACATATGTCTTACTTAATTATTTTACACGCGAAACCTTTTCTGTGAAATGGAATCGACATTAATTTGCACGTATGTAAAGTGAGTAAGTAAAGTGATGCAATCATCCAGGGCACGGATGGCGGGCGTGGTTTTGTTATAATTGTGATTAAAAAGCGTTAGTTAACTGTTAATGTTGCTTACATTGACTACTAAACATTTAGCGGTAGGTACGTAACCAACCGCTACATGTTTTAGCTAATGAACTTTTTCATCTTCTTTTTACCTGTTTATGTAAACTTAATTTCTAATTTGTATAATATTCTTTTCTTACAATGATTCAGTGTTTTTAACACTAAACCTACGGACACTGTATATTTATTTCTACTATATTCTTCTGATTCCATGGCATAACTTTTTAGAAGATAGTATGGCAATGAAACATCAAAAGTCAATATATAAAGTTTGAAGATACAAACTGATGTCAATTTAAACAAAATATGTTATGGGTTATTACAAAGTCCTAAATTTTGATTAAAGTCTCAGAAGCGGTCATTTGACCGCTCTGGCAGGTTTAGTGTTAATGTAAAGAGTCTATAGACTTTCAACTTTTATAAGTTTTTATTCGATTTTTTAATAAACTGGCTTTAAGAAATCTATTTGTGTGTGGTAATTATACCCGAATTGCCGCAACAGAGGCACTGCTCTGCAAATGCAAATCAACCAAAGTACAAGTGAGCGATGTGAGGCGCATTGGGCAACATTCGGCATCGAACGGCGATGCCTTATCGGATGTCTGATTCACAAGGTCATAACACAGTTCAACTAGTTAACCGGTAGCCTACATTAAAAGTGATCTCATCATATTATACAAAATACTCGTTTTAACAATTTTTATATCGATTTAGTTATTAAATCAGTACAGATAAATAAAACTGAAGTATTATTAGACAAGGTTTAGTTCTCTATTTGCATCAATTCTTAACGAGGAAATTTTATGTCATCTTCAAATAATATTTTGACCTATTCATAATTACTCGTGGGAACGCAATGCGGAGTAAGAATTTTTTGATTCGTACCAAAATAGCGGCGACGTGGTTCGTCACAAGTCACGTCTCGTTTCCCTCGAAGGTGAAAAGTAGGCTACGTGATTGGTCTCTGCATACCCCTTATATGGGAAAAAGGCGTGACTGTATGTATTTATGTATATATTCATAATTATATTTTTTTCTTCTAAAATACATGCAAACAAGAAACAAGATTCAGGCACCACGTGCTGCTTATGACATTTCGTATTAAGGTTTGTGAAGTTTTCGCGAAGATAAGTTATCCGATAAAAATGTCCGATACAATCGAGATAAGGTCCGTTCGTATACAAAAGAGTGCATAAGTGCATCGCATGTTATATTGTGTACACAGTTGCGAAAAAGAAATAAACATAACAAACAAAATCTAGCACATGAGTCTCCACAATCAACTTGTTAATAGGCTATCGCTTGACTATAGAGGTAAGGAGCGACGCCTCACATAGAACGACTCACGAAAAAGTTTCCGACAAATGCACATAATAAGCGTTCCAAAAATTACCGAAAAAGCTCTAATTTATCAAAAAGAGAAAGGTTCGAGGCTATAAAACTTCATGCTACGCTGTAAGGAGTCGCACGCTGAGAACCGAACATTTCCGAAAAGGGCCAAACTGTGAATGCTTAGGTCAGTGAGGTACCATGCCGTATGGCGCAATGCAATCATGTGTTCGGCTTATTTTACACAGCCAGTAATCTTTTTTCCATTGGATGAAATGGCAAAACAAAAAAAACATTCTACTGATGGTAAGTGCAACGTCTGCCTATTACAAATGCTGTGTCACCCAGAACAGCGAGTGGCACTACACTGCGCCCGTCACCATGTGACATCAGTTCTTAAGTCTCTTATGCCCAGTAATTACGCTAGATCTCATTGCTCTTCAAACCGAAACACAGTAATGTTTAACATAATCATTTCTTATATTTACGCGAATACTAGGTACACATTTAAATAATTTTATTTAAACTGTAATGTTTGCACACTACTGCGTCACGGCTGAATTACTTGCCCTGGGGTGGTACCTACCTAGACGGATTCCTGCAAAGGAATCCTACCGCCAGTTAATAACATCAAGTAATATTATAGACTCGCAAGTGTTGCTACAAATACAGAGACACACTGGAAAAGTAAGGATACTTTTAATGGAATACCATTCCGCCGCAATACGAAATTAATAGTTTACGTATTGTACAAGTATTGAGCTTGGCTAGAATTTGAACCTACGATCTGTGACACAGTTTTCAGGTAGGCTGAACTTAGCCATGATGTTTGTTTAAAATTTTTAATGTTTCGATAATGTTATAGTGTAAACGCAACCTAACAGTGCTTTATTGTTTATTGTAACTGTTCTTGTCACGGTATTGGGACCACGTAATAACCATGGCGGGTATTTATAGTGATTGAGAGAAAATTATCACAACTAGAGTAGTAAACCATTACCTCTAGAGAATCAATAAGTTTACGGGAGATATTGTTTAAGTGCTCTGCTGCTGTTATTACGTAGACCAGATAACCTATCTTCCATAGCTTGTGAATCGTTAAACTATTTATTATTGCAGACACGAACCGCATTCAAAGCATTAAACAAAACGTCTCGGTTACAGTGAAAAAGATTCGTAGAAATATACTTCGCACTTGCAGGATTTATTTTAAATTTACGTTACATACATACATAAGATCACGACTGTATCCCATAAGGGGTAGTCAGAGACTGGGCACTCATTGCAAAAACAGATGACTGCCACAATCCACGTTTCACCAAAACAATATAATGCACTTGGTGTGATAGGTGGTGAGCCCATCGCCACCGTGCGCTGTTGGGTGCACAGTGCAGTTAAATTCCTTACTCGCCTTTTACGAGATTCAATGGATGAGATGGAGTGGTAGTATTCTTTTAACGAGCCGCCACCACACGGATAAATTTACGTTAAAACCGCAATATAATTCACTAATCTGTATTTTAAAATTTTATAAAAGAGATTAATTTAAAATTTATTAAAGACAAATGTACTTGTAGGTAAGTACATTTGTCTTTAATAAATTTTAAATTTTAAGTAAGTCACTCAGCCATCATCATTTCAGCCTATCTCAGTCCACTGTTGAACATAGCCCTACCCCATAGATTGCCACAAATCACGGTCCTTAGCCACCTGCATCTGTCGACATCCCAAAAAACCGTGCAGGTCGTCGCGCAATGTAGGGGACTCCCACAAGACGGGGCAACAGGGTAGCCCTACATTGTGCTTGTCGTACGAGGTTGGCACTTCAGCTGTCCCTAAGGACAGAAGATACAAGATACAAGGAGATAGTTCTAAGGCTATGTTGGTTACTCTAGTTCTACGCGGATATCATCGTAACGGATTTTGTCTCGGAAAGAAACTCCGAGAAAAGCTCTTTAAATACAAAGAAACCGCAAGTTCCAAAGGCTTTAAATTATATATTTAGTTATTAGTAATATATCATCTATAAAACGCACAATACAGATTTAGTGTACATAATACCACACATACGTCCACATACGCCACACACACGACACAGCGGTAGGTTGTAATCTTCGGTCTTTTGTACAATCTGACGCAAGAAACGTACTCGTATGAATGTACAAAGTGGTCTTAAAGCCTTTTCGGAATGCGACTTGTTCGGGAAACTGGAAGTCGTCAAGTATGCTTGCTAGTTCAAGAGAACCTCTTGAAGAATACCTACTCACGGTAGTGTGTGGCTCCAGCGCCGATGTGTGCAGCTGTCCATAACGTCTCTTGATCTCGCTCAAAATATCTGGTCCAGCGGAAATGACTTCACCGCTCTCGGTCCTCAATTTACTTAGTTTAATGGACAGACCTGGCAGATAGAACCCTGGAGCCTTGGTCACTTTTTATTACTTCTTCGATACGGGCTATATTGAAGGAGCGAAGGGATCGCCGCACACATTGGGAGATCTGTCTGTTAAGTTGCCGATATGCTGACGCAGATTCATTTCACACCTAGCCTCAATGAGATTGAGGGTGTGGTCACAAAGTTTCTGGATCTTCTTTGTGCAGCGGGTTTTTCAAAACTTTGCCTCCACCGCCTGCACAGTTTCCACGAGCTCGCGGGGTTTTGGATAAGGGCACAAGATCGACTTCATCAGACGAGACCTCTCCAGCTTTACATTCAGGTACAATGTGCCTCTTACCATTCAGTAATCACTGCCGAGTTTCACCCTAGGGATACAGAGAAATCATTCAACAACTGTCGTTTGGTCGTAATGACGTAGTCGATCTCATTTTTTGGAGATTTGTGTCTACTTTCCGTGGGTCTTAAAAGAACTGATTTTAAAAGAAGGAGTTTATCATAAAAAGTCCCTCCATAAAGTCGGCCAGCTGTTGGGTTTCGTAGCCCCATTCAAATTTATAAAATATCAATAAAATACCATAAAATTATCAGGATGTGTCGAGGTAGGTGCTTATACCTATATGGTCTTCAACAAATACCGTTTGGTTTCTAAGTAATAGGTACTCATCCCTAGTCGACACACTCTCGCTCTTGTAACGTTATTGATGAGAGACTTGTAGACTATAAACTCCATGGGACATACCTTCCGGTGGTAAAACACGTTACCGGATTTGACCGGTAACGTGTTTTACGTGTTTAGGCGTGTCCTCCCCCTGTTTTCGAACTTCAGATAATCCTATAATATTCCAGCGTAACTTGTTCACCTCTTCTTCCAGCTCCAGGATCCTCTCGTCAGTCCTCCGCGTGCGTGCGTTGTATACTGCCCGGTCTAGTTGTCGTTGATGAAAGCATTGTCTCCTCCTCCAGAGTCAATGAGTAATCGAGGTTAAATCTACCTATCTATAGTATAACATTATTGTAACATTATTGTAACATTATTGTTCTTTGTTTGCTTTAACGCCTTCTGTGGTCTAGGCGATTCGTGTGTGGTGCATAAATTAAATCGGCTACACTAAAAGTAATTCACTTGGTACCGAAACTGGCAGCGGCGACAAATAAGTGCGCAAAATGGAAACAAAAACTTGTAATTTTGTGTTATATTGCATATCACGAGGTTGCTATTGCATATATATAAAGCATTATAATTTCCTGTTTCCTCTTCATCGTTATTGCAGTTTACAAGTATATCCTACAGATTCGAATGAATAAAGAACGACAAAAATTAAATAAACCTCCGTTACGAATCCGCTAAAAACTTGCAGAGGCAGAGGTACGATTTCTTGTGGGATTTCCGCATGTTGGAAAAATACATCCCCAGCTAGCAGGATTTCCCATAATTGCAGCGCTTGGCAAGCGGTTTGGCGACCAGTGAAGCCCTCATCGTAGCCAGGACTATGCTCGAAGTTTTTCTGCGAGATAAAATCCGTAACGATGTTATCCGCAGGATTAGCAAGCTGAAGTGGCAATGGGCCGGTCATATAGCTCGTAGAACCGATAACCGTTGGGGAAGAAAGGTTCGAGTGGCAACCTCGTAACGGCAAACGCAGCGTAGGGCGACCCCCTACTAGATGGAGCGACAACCTGCACGGTTTTGCGGGAAGTCGATGGATGCAGGTACTGTAATAGGCTGAAATGATGATGATGATGATGATGAAGCCCTCATCGTAGAAGCTGTTGCCCGTTACTAGTTTGAGTATTTTTTAGCTTGGAATGTTTGATATGCTTATGCCGTTATTTTTCGAATGCAACCTGCGTTCATCACTTTTACGGCACTTAGGATTTTATAAGGGGGTCGATTTTCTTACACAAGACGAATATTCATATCCTTCAGATATCTCATATCTGTCCTAGATAAATTTATGCAAAATTTTGATATATTTATGTGCTATTTTGACTTCGAAAATTTTTTGCCGCAGCTAAAGTCACAAAGGCGACCGAGCGTTTAGTTTTAGAACTGTTGTGTAAACTGTTCATGAAATGGCTATATTTACGTAACAATTAAAATATTTTTTAAGCCGCAATGGAAATCATTATATCCTGGCAGTTAAGTTTCATAATTATAAAGTCTCTTACTTTGACAAGACAACCTGGACCTCAGCATTGTTTTATTTCTATTTGGGACTGATTTTTGCTGTTTCTAAGTGGCGTACATAGAAATAAACACTTTAAAATACTAGTATTTCTTTTAAAGTTATGAAAAGGGTTATAAGGTTTACATAGTGATTTCTGATATTTACGCGAATACAACATATTTAATAGAACTGGATTTACGGATTTTATCGCATTTTTTTAGTATTTATTTCCCGACGTTTCGAGCGCTTTACTGGTCTAACTATCCATGGTCACGGGAGGACTGAGGTGTCAAACGTCCTGATGTCGTAGTTAATCTGGGCTATCTTCAGCATTTAATAATTATTTTTGGTCCGATGTACGCAAAATGAGCTTAATTGTGTCTTAAAGTCTTGCAACAGTAGATTGAACTTTAAAAAAATACCGCATTTAGTGTGAGTTTGGTGTCCTTATATGTTAAAATGTTGCAAACCTCGGTTTCCCCATAAAAATGATTTTATATTATTATTAATTACTGTATTTCATAATAAGGAGAGTATATGAAACTAAATAATTTACAGTCGCGTGGAACGACATGCAAATTAAGTTCTAAAATCTTAATAATCTTAGAAGACACAAGATCAAGACAAACATTTGTTAGACACAGAGGAAATTATTTTTTAATATCTAATACTCTTATAATTAAATATTATTTTCTCTCTACAATTTTTGAAATTTTCAGTAAGAGGGACACGATTATGTTCTAGGCCATCTAGGCGAAAACCGGTTTGTGGGGCGCCCTTTCACGTCGCTGCGATCCTATAGAAGCTAGATAGTTCGCAATAATAACATCGGAACCGTTGCTTTCGCTATTGTAAGAAGTCATGCCTGTAGGTGCCAATTACGACCCGCACATATAAAGTATTTATATATAGGGTAACACTTAATACTTACGTCGCCTAAAGAGGTAAACAGAAAATGAAATTTCTGCAACTCGCACTGTACAATGTTTGTACAAACAAAAACTAGTCGTAAGGCTATGAACCTCGTTGTTCTTCAGCGTATTGCTGAGTGAATATCCCACTTTTCTCTTTTTATGCTAGTAACGACAATGTAATGTTATGGCCAACGTCTTTTTTGTATTAAGTTTTTTAAAATATGCATTTTAAAAACCTTAATACATACTTAATATAAGTAAGATACACTACTAATTAATATCCTTATGTGTTACAATTGTTCTTTATAGTTCGTTTTCGACTTCTTTACTCCGTAAGAAATTCACTGCTGGACATAGAACTCTCCCTAGTTGGAAGGATTTATTGATATCTTTGGTACCAGATAATTTGCGCCTCAGGCTCAGCTTTAGGAATGGCATACTAGAAATGGTGTTTCCGTCATCAATCGGAAGCCATGAAACTTTTCTGAAATTTTTCTTAGTCGACTTTCCAACCTCAACGAATTTAATGGGTTGTATGTTTTCTTGCTGTCGTTGCTTCTTTTAGATTGATGTGTTAACTGAAGAGGTTTCTGAAAATGTTGCTGCATAGAAAATGTTTAAAATACAAATAATGCGATCTACTTACAATCACTGTGTAACTATGAGGTAGACAACGCAGTTATATTAAGACACGCACGTTTCGGAACTTTCCCGCTATGACGACACCATTTCGCGGTAGATGCAGATGTTACTCGTTGAAGTCATATTTAACCCACTGCAAAAAAGGAGAAGGTTCTCAATTCGTATGTATATATTTTAGTTTATTTGTGTATATTAGGGCGTAACTTCTTTGTTTATGAACCGATTTAGAAAGGGGGTACCGTATGGGACCACATATATATTTGATCAAGTTCTGATAATGGGATCCATGAGGAAATAATGAAACTTAAATTGCCATAAGATTGTTAGGAGCTGCTGCATTAAAGTCTGTTTTTTGATTAAATTATTATAATTATTGATATTGTAGGGTTTTTGATTTACTATAATTTTACGTATTGTAACAATAACTGAAACAGCCCAATAAACTCTGCCACTAAAGACGGCACATATTATTAATATTTAATTTAGAGAATACTAACATTTCTTTTGAAAATTCAACTTTATTTCTTAGAATCGCTAAAATGGCTTCGATTATTATATTAAGTTCTGCCATTTTTGCTATTCGAAGGATCAGACAGTTGACTGATGAGGCTACAGCTAATTTAGTCTATTTTGCATACTTCTACAGTATACAGTATTTAGCCGTGTGGTGGCGGCTCGTTAAAAGAATACTACCACTCCATCTCATCCAATGGATCTCGTAAAAGGCGAGTAAGGAATTAAACTGCACTGTGCACCCAGCAACGCATGGTGGCGATTGGGTGGTCTCACCACCTATCACACCAAGTGCATTATATTGTTTTGGTGAAATGTGGATTGTGGCAGTCATCTGTTTTTGCAGTGAGTGCCCAGTCTCTGACTACCCCTTATGGGATACAGTCGTGATCTTATGTATGTATGTATGTCTACAGTATTATGTCCTATGGCGTATTACTGTGGAGATCCGCGGCCGGTCTGGAAACAATATTCATTATGCAAAAAGAAGCAATTCGGGCAATCTATAACTTGGGTCCTCGCGAGTCGCTGCGAGAACTATTCAAGGATACTAATATTTTGACACTTCCGTCGTTGTATATTTATGAAATTATAATGTACGTTAGGAAACACATGAATTTATTTAATAAAAGAACTGACTGTATCCTGTAGAATGGGCCAAGGCTAGAGACACGCTCGAGGTTACTGTGTTTAGGTTGGCTAGTAACAATTTTAACAGATTTCCTAAAAGTGTTACTCAAAAAACTGACATAGTTATAGGTTTCGGCTAAGCGCCCTCAGCGCTCTGCCACCTTTCAATCGGGCTAACAGTGATCATCAGTGCTTCATCAGTGATCATCAGTGATTATAAAATAGATCATTACATAGAGGACAGAGATATGTGGAAATTACTGACTCGGCACTTGAAAACCTACTAAATTTATGATGTAATTTTTATGTAATTTATAAATGACATCATGTAATATGGCATTGAAAAAAAGAAAGACCCGAGTTTCTTGCCGGTTCTTGTCTGAGAAGTTCTTATTTTTTGAACCGGTGTAGATTTTGACATTCATAAGAGCTCTATACAAGCCTAAACTGAATAAAGAAATTTTGACTATGACTTTGAATGTATTAAACATAAAACATGTCCACGACTTCCGCGTAGATTCTTCTACCTTTTAAATTATGAAATGAATACTTAGTCGGTTACACGGTTATTATCTATAACACTAAAAAACCGGTCAAGTGCGTGTCGGATCACGCGTGTAGTGTTCCGTAGTTGCCCGTCACAATATGTGGACTTATAAGGGGGATTTTTGTTTGATTCTCTGACAATCGTCTAATAACGTCTAAAAACAGGCCCACATAGGACAATGGTAACTTAAGAAGAAGTTATAAAATCCGGCTTCACAAGGGAAGTTACAAAAAAGTTATCTATTTGTGTACCACCGCGTGTAAAGGCAAACGGCAAAGCAAGATTGATAACCGACGTCACGTATTAATTGGAATACTGCAGTATTATCGTTACTGAGATAGTCATCGTTAAAATCTTCAAATATTATGCAAGGGCTATTATGCGATAACAAATTACTTACAAAACCTACTGCGACACTGATTGGGCATTTGCATGATCTTTTACATAGTTCATAAACTTATATTTACTAGCTGTTTTACACAATTAACAACTTCATCTAAGTAAGTTTTAACGAGATTTTATACGACTCCTAAAACATTTTATAAGTTGGTTGACTATTACTCGTTAACTTGTAAAGCCTACGTAGCTGTGATATTTTTCCTTTTAACTTCGTTATATATACTATATCCTAAAACAACCATGTAGCTGGCACTTGACTATAACAAAAAATAGCACTTTAAAGTTTATTATTACGAAAACGTCCCTGAATCGAAAAAATGTTTTTGATGCACCCGTAATAATTTTGAAAGACCTGTCCAACGACGCCCCACACCATAAGATAGACGAGAAAAACAAAATTCGTCCCCACTTTACGTGTTTACCACTCTTCTGTTCTAGTACTAAGTTTCTGAACTAAGCCGCGCACGGACAGACGGACATGGCGAAACTATAAGGGTTACTTGTTGACTACGGAACCCTAACTTTTTAGTGTTCCATAATCAACAAGGAACCCCAGTACACGTGACAGATGTAAAACTTATTATATTTATTAGAAATTTGACTAAAATAAAAATAAGTAAACATGAATTTAATAAAACTTTGCACTCAAATTCGACCTTGAAATTTTACTCTCATCGCGCCCAAAGAAGTTTTACTAAAAAAAGCATAAGTACTCGTAGCAGTGGTACTTTTTAAATGCGCATGGACAGATGGAGTATTTTTAATATCACATTTGTTTATGTAAGCTGCAAAGATAATATATTTTTTAATTAGCATGGCATTTAGTTAGATGTAAAGTCCAAAATGAAATTCAAAAATTAATTTTTCAATTTAGTGTTTGTTAGAGCTTTGATGAACCAAAAAATCTACACCGGTTCGAAAATTAAGACTCAGGAGAACCGGCAAGAGACTGGCGTTATTTATTTTTTAATGTTGTTTGTGTGAATGTGATTAACTTATTGTCATGTAATTCATTAAAAAAAGCATGTGTATTAGTAACTAGCTAGGCCCCGCGGTTGCACCCGCCTCAAAGAAGCCGCCGACACATGAATGCGCTGTACATTCACAGTTCGGCATAAACGGGCTCTCTAATGCAAAAATATTTTTTCAAATCGTTTTAAGATTTCCTGAGAGTAGCGCGATCAAACACACAAACTCTTTAGCTTTATTATAGTAGTAAGATAAGATTAGGGGACTTGCAAGTGCTGAGCAATCGTAATCGTAATAAAATAGTTATTTCAATGCATTATAAAAATGCAAGATGCTATAAATAAATACTTAAAAAAGGTATAAGCAGATAATGACAATGCTTTGTTTATACATAATTTGTATATAGTGTGTATAAAATAGTTATTCTTGAATTTACATCAACAAATCCTATAATAATGAAAAAATTGCAATAAATTTAATAATTTTGTGTTTACCTAAACATATTTTACTATATGAAGAACAGGCTATTCAAATTGTAATAAAATCTAAGGGAAAAAAAGCACGAAAACACTTTTCTGGTGTATCATAAAATCAGTGTTAGCAATGTCTGCAACAGAGTTGAGCAAATATATTATATGTACGGGAGCTTCAGCAGTCGAATGTATTTTTAATGTACGCGTGCCGCCCACGCAGTTCAGGAAGAGTTAATGACGTTTATTGCAAAAGAACACTCGTTCGCTGTCAATAAATCATTTGCACTTGATTTCAGTAACTTTTCCTGTAGTACATATTTTTTAATTAGTGTTCTGATTCTTCGTTATCGCTGGAATAAACCGGTAGCATTTTATAAATTCATTGTTGCCATATTGTTTGATCTATATTTCAAGTATTGTTCGCAAATTCTAAGGAAACAAAAAAACCAAAGTGTGTAAAAAAGGATTAACTGAAAAGACAAACAAGATCTATTATGAAAGGTGGCCATTGCGACCTAGTCTCCAACATCCATCCCAATGATGAATTAAGACATGCGTGACACCCTTGAGGAGTAAGTTGAAATCTGACGACCACGTGGCGTACTGGTCAGTGTACCTGACTTTTACGCCACGGGTCCTTAGTGAAAAGCCTAGGGGAGCCAACTACCACCAGCTTGGGATCTTATTTTTAATAAAATTAAATCAAAAACCAAGCATACCACTGCAAGGCTTAAAGACACAGTAAGCTCTTTCTGCGTAGATCGGACTAAAAATAATAGTTAAAAGCTGAAGGTACTCCGGGTTAACTATGACATGAGGACAACTGTCACCTCAGTCCCCCCGTGACCATGGGTGCTGTAAAGCGCCCGAAACGTCGGGTTATAAATAGTTTAAAAATTAAACGCGATAAAATCCGTAAAAAGTAGTTTTACATAAAGACATTTATTTCGACACTTATATCCCTATATTATACACCTTAAATACAGCTACTTTATCAGCGAGTAACATGAACTGTATTTAATTTAAAAAAAACTAAGATCCCTACAAAAATTGCTATAATGTAATCAAGGTGTGAAGGGCACTGACAGCCAGTATAATTACTGGGCATATCAGATTTATACTTAAGAACCGATGTCTCACGGTGACAAGCACAGTGTAGTACCACATAGAAATATTCCGGCTGACACAGCTTCTGCAATGTGCAGATGTTGCATTTACCATCAGGTGAATGATTTGCTCGTCTCGTCATTATTTAAAACAAAAATAATATATAATGTAAGGAAGCTTGATTTAAATGGATTCAGAAGCTTATATAAAATAATTTCGGAAAAAAGTTAAATTTTGTCACGTAAGCGAATACAATTCAACAGAAACATTCATATTCATATTATAAATGCGAAAGTAACTCACTCCTTCCTTCTGTTTAACTGACTTCAAAAAAGGAGGAGCTTCTATGTTTGTCTCTATGTATTTTTTGGTTTAACTTTTCACGGCTCAGCCGTTGGACCGGTTTTGACGAAATTCGACACAGATAGCTTGCATCCTGGAGACGGACATAAGAAACTTAATTTTTAAAATACCTAAATCCACGCCGATATAGTCGCGGGTTTTAGCTACTTTTTAATATTTATAGAATACTAAGCCATCCGTAGTACCCAACTCTATTTAAATTAGGATGTTTTTTTATTTCAATAGCCTTGCGAATTATCCCTGGTAGGAATCGATATTCTTTTGCAAGGATTTGTGGTCTATCAAAATAGTTTCAATGAATAGTTTTCGTTAACATTATGTTTTAATGTTCACACAAGCAGCGTAAGATTAATAAATCGCTCATTTCCAATTGATCTCTCTGCTTGACTCTAAGATGGTCCTTAACGTAATTTATGTGTGTGGAAGTTAGTAAAATGTAAGACTGGACTGCAACTGGACGACATAATTGACTCCACGGCAATGACTAAACTACGTTAGGCCACTAGAATGCCCAAGTCCTTTGAGGGATCATAAAATCTTTCCTCTATTTATATGTGTTATTTTCTTTTCAAACTACACTCGGCGTCAAAAAAATCGCACATCCGAAAAAAATAATTTAAATACTATTTTAACACAACAGGCCGATGACAATGTTGTGGTTTGAGGGTATCATTCGAAAGGTAATTTCATTAGCTTTCAGGAATTTTAATTGAATTTTACTTTTATAACGAGACGAAAGAGAAATTAAAGAAAAAGACTGGGTATGTACAAATTTGCAAATTAATAATTTAAAAAAAAACTTAATAAATACAAAAAAAGTTCTTAAAACCTAGTGTTACCCCCCCTTGCCTTGATAACGGCTTCCATGCGATCTTTCATGGACCTTACAAGGATCGCAACAGCCTCTTGGGGTATTTGTTCCCACTCTTCAAGTACCGCATCTTGGAGCTCTTGAAGAGTGGCTGGAGCTGGATCTCGAGCTCGTACGCGCCGTTTTAGGTCATCCCAGAGATGTTCTATTGGGTTAAGGTCTGGACTTCGTGCTGGCCAATGCATAACAGGGATATCGACCTCCTGTAAATAATCCCGTACAATAGCCGCGGTGTGGCAACGAGCATTATCATGCATTAACATGAATCCATCACCGACATAACCAGCATACGGGACCACATGTTCCTCCAGGATTTCAGTAATGTACCGACCAGCATTTAATGACCCTTGCCCACGGCCACCCCGAGTCCGGGAAACGCACACAAGTTCCGTTTTCCCGTCGACGGAAATGCCGCCCCAAAACATACACGAGCCACCCCCGTATTCGACGGATTCTTCGAAGCAGGGTTGTGTGAACCTCTCCCCCTGTCTTCTGTAGACCCTTCTACGTCTGTCATTGCAGAAGAGACAGACCCTCGTCTCATCAAAGAAGAGTACGGTCCGCCACTGTTCTAGAGTCCACTCGCAATGATTGCGAGCAAACTCTAGGCGATCTCTGCGATGCTGTGCAGTAAGCTTTGGACCTTTAGCAGGTCTATGGGCTGTTAAACTCTTTTCGTGTAACCTTCTTCTCATCGTAGAAACACTCACAGATGTTCTCCGAGTTGATCGAAGCTGTTGTTGCAACTCAACAGCATTTGTAAAACGGTTTCGTAAAGATGTCGTAACGATGAAACGGTCATCTCTTTCTGATGTGCACCGTTTTCTTCCAGATCCCGGTTTTCTAACATAACTACCAGTCTGCTGAAAACGTTGGAACACCCGTCGAACTGAAAAACGAGACAGGTTCAACTGTCGAGCAACGTCACACTGCCGCATCCCCGACTGCAATAGGACAATCACTTGAGCGGCTTCTTCAGAGCTGGTGTCCATCTTTACTTGTTCTTACTTGGGTTATTTGTTCACGTGTGTTCACTACAAAGTCTAAATTACGACTGGCCCATATTTCATCCAGATCGACCCTTTTATACCCTTTTTAGGTGGTGTAACTAGCGTCCTTACTAACGAGCATTTGAGAGTGTTTATTTTTGACGCTCTATAATGATAAATGTTTTAATGATTTCAAGATTTTTTTATTAATAATGTAAAGCTATTCAAATACCCATTTCAAACATACCAATATATATATAAATATAATTCGTTTCTAGCCATTACAGCCATTTTTCGCGCAAACTCAGAGAGATGCGATTTTTGTGACGCTGAGTGTATGTAATATGGTTATTAACGTGAGAACATAGTAAGACCTCAATTATATTTTATAGACGATATTTGATAGTTGGCACCCAATTGTGTAATTATTCAATTAGTGCGCCTCAACTCGAACTTAATCCATATGAACAGCATTGAAATTTATGGCATCGTTACAAAGATGATGAGTAATAAAGAATTATTTATACACTTAAAGGATACGGGAAGTCGTTAAATGAACTTCAAAGCTTTTCGAAACAATCACTATTAAAGTAACAGCCTATAAAACTTTACTGTTGGATGCAAGAATCTTCGCATAACTCGAAGGGTTTTTGGAGCCGGATACAGTCCGCCACGCTGTTTCATTGCGGATTACTAAACTTCACATGTGCAAACAAAAAAGAAAGAAATATTTTTATCACGTTGCACTTTCTCCAGTTTTTAGTTCTGCTGAGACCGGCCGAACTTAGGTTCCTCGTGTGGTATACGTCGTCAACAATAAAACTTAAGGCTATTCCGGCTACTGAATGAAGCCTAATTGATATATCAAACGGTATTGTACGGACAGCCTTTATGCGTGCAGAATAACACCATAATATGCAATGTTGTCACTATACTGGTAGTGGGAACTACGAGTATAAAAAGTTAGACATCGATATTATTGACTATATTTTTCAAGCCAAGGTGCTTATTCTAAGAAATGTGTATATGAAATAATTAAAATAATTTTAAGCTTAGTTCAGCGCAATGTAATTTACTTATATTATTTACTCAAAGTACGTTTTAAATATTAACACGAAAACTGTTTTATTATAGGTTATACCATCAGGTGAACGATGGCAGGCTCCTTTTTCATTATTGTAATCCGTTTCGTGTGCCATACATAAAAAAATAACGAGTTGTTCCAAAACAGCGTGGACTGAAAGTAATAGGGCGAATACAAAACGGCGCGGAACAAATTCTCTTCGTCAAAATGTTACAGTGACATTTTAATTCTAACCAACTCCCAAAAGGTTTTGTCTATAGAGCTTCCTAGCTCAATGCGCTTCGAAGTTCAATTTGCCTTCTTCTTTCTCCCTATTATTTAATTATTAATTGTATTCGTAAATTCAAAAATTTATTTGCAGACTTACGGTCTTACTCATAAACAATATAGAAGTCTTGTTACAAAGAGATTACTCATTTTTGACAGATGTTTGCAGCTATATTCAAATTCACAGATGTTTCACTTAAGTACTCGTAGAATGAAATTTGATTAGGATGACGTCATAACCATGTTGAAGTATTCCATAGCGGAGTTTTATAATACGTTTAGTAGGACTAATTAGCTTTATAATTAAGTGTTATGAATCTATCAAAGGTATTTTTTAAGAATTAGACCACTAGTGTGTACAAAATGATCTTAAAATTTAATATCTTATATTTATCAGAACCTGGAAATATCATTACAAGTAGATTTGGATCTCTCTTGAATCTATTATTTAACATCACAAGCTTTTGTGAATACAACAATATGCTTTTTAACAAAATAACAGTTTTCATATATATACTGTTCTGGACTATTGACAATATATAGATAACACAGAATATTTATACATTCATTGAGACATTTAGAAACAACAATCGGTATCTTTATTCTTTTTTTTATATGAGAAAATGTCGAGACGAGCAGAATGTTCACCAGATGGTAAGTGCAACATCTGCTCATAAGAAATGCTGTGTCACCCAGAACATTTCTGGCGGGCACTGCACTGCGCTCGTCCTCCTGAGACCTCAGTTTTAAAGTCTCATATGCCCATTAATAACACTAGCTCTAACTGCCGACCGAAACACATTAATGTTTGCACACTACAGCTTCACTGCAGAATAACTGGTGGTATTCACCTAGACGGATGCCTGCGTAGTATAGCATACCATATGTACGTATACCAGTGAGGTCGCTTGTTAGGTCTGGCTTTGGCTGGTGATCATTTCTTTAGCTTTGTAATATTATAGAGTTACATACAACTAAATTAAATTTTGCTTGTACAAAATATCTATAATCTTATAAACTTTATGTTATGACTGGAAGAAAACAAGTTTGATTTGATTAAGATCCATCATCATTTTCAGCTTTTCAATAGTCCATTTCTGTAAGAGGCTTCTCTTATGAAAGAAGGATTTGCTGTAATCATTTTTTTTATTGGGTAAGCTGACGAGACGAGAAAAACGTTCATCTGATGGTAAGTGCAATGTTTGCCCATAACAGATGCTGTGTTACTCAGAATATTTCTGTATAGCACCACACTGCGCCCGTCAGCCTGAGACATAAGTTCTTAAGTCTCATATGCCCAGTGATTGCACTAGCTCGAAGTGCCCTTCAAACCGAATCACAGTAATGTTTGCACACTACTGCTTCACGGCAGAATAACTGGCCCTCCTACCACCAGTAGTCACCATGCTAGCTTAGATTGACATCGCAGTACTGCTATCACCGGTTTGTGTTCTAACGGCCTGGCTCCTAGTGATGGCACTTCCTTCAACTGTCGGTGGTCATGAGATTGTACTGTCATATTATAATATAATAAGATTAACGGTTATTAGACTTTTGGAACCAACTCGAAAAGTGATGGTTTATTTTTTTATTGAATTGTGTGTGAAATGACATTATGTGTATATTTAAAGTTTGGGAAATTCCGTCGTTTGGATAAGACCGTCGTCAATATTAATGATGACGGTCTTTTCCAAACGACGGAATTATCCAAACACTGTAGGATCAAGACCGATATCTCTCTTTCAAACAAATCTTCACTAATTCTATCGATATTCCTACCAAAATTATCTACTTTGGACAAGGGAGAAAGTTACAACTGTTGCCATAAATAAATAAAAATCATTATAAAAACAAAGAATCAAAAGGAAATCAAATTACATATCTTATAGAACTAGAACAAAATGGTCCATTTGTATTATTTTTATTTTATGCACGGAAATCTGCTATATATTGTGATAAAAGTCCAAGCGCGTCGCGATTACAAATACCATAGAGATGACTAACACAATTAAGATGAACGTGCTTTGCATATTAATATTCTATTAAATTTTAAAAAAGTATGTATGCCAGCAGACTTAGGACCACTTGCAACAACGCTTCTGAGGCAGTATCTCTGCCTGTGAAAAGAAACCGTTTTGTATCCCGGCTTCCAGACTGTACTAAGAGACGCCAAATTTACATTTTGTTTTTCATTTGCTTACCTATCACTACGTTGTAGACGGGCAACTTTTGTTTAGTTTTCAACAGTTGATCATTTTTGTGTTCCAAGTTGGTGTCATATAGACTACCACGCCAGGCCTGAATCCACGCCGGAGCCAACATTTGTGCAAAAACACAAATTATTGGTCTTCGGGTCTTGTTATGTTTTAATTGTCTCTGACACTGCATCCTAGCCTACCTCCGATCTTGTCGCATGAGCGTTACATCGGGCACTGGTAGGTTGGGACGAGTCAGTGCCCCTATGTACCTTTACTAATGACACTATAATATTTCCTGGGCAGTTGATAACTTCTTCAGTTGACGGAAATCGGCTGGGAGAACATCATCACTATTTTTAAAGAAATGTTTTAAATAAGGTTAGCAACCATGAAGTTTTTGACACAGTACAATTTGAGAGCGTCAGTGCATGTGCCAGTGGTTAATGTTTTAGCCTACATTAATACATTTATTACTTATTTTATAGCCAGAAATTAAGCCTTTGTAAAATAAAACAGACGACCCGTCGAGGAGTCGTACTGTGAAAAAACCTATTTTATTCTTTCAGCAAAGCAGCAGGCATGCTGTCATTTGCCCTTGTTTATAAAAACACAGTAACGTGATTGATTTACAATATAATCACATATAAGTAACAATAATAAAAAATCAACTATCATATAAAACAAGTTTTCATGTTCTACTGTGTTGCCTAAAAAATATATAAAATATCAATTTTCACCTTCACTTCTGGAACATGTATGTAGATGTTATTGTGTACGGTTTGTGCAAATGAAAATCGACAACTACACTGCTACACTACTAGTCTTCAGTTTTTTTTTATTCTAGTACCTGTTGTACTTCATGAACTGCTCCGCGCTTTTATTGTCACACCGTTCATTTACTGTTTCCTTTTTCAAATAATTACGTCAACATTCGCGTGCGTTAACTCAATCCGGCCAAGGTTATCTTATAGTCAGACACCCGAAAGAGGGCTTCGCTTTACGAGACGTTCTATCGACACAAGTCAGTTGACAGCGCCGCCCGTTTACCCCATGGCTGATGTTAATAAGTTTTTGTAGTAGTTGAGAAATTTCTATTAGTAAAAGAATAAGTAGACCTAATCCCTATTACAGAATATCTATAATAACAAATTTAATTGTTACTTGCAGTTTTTTTACCTATTAATTATGTATTACATTTATCAAAAGCCCACAATTGAAACTTAGGTTGCTTAAGACAATTTTATTTAAGTTTCATGTAATATTTTTGTAGCGGTAAAACGATGAAATGTTCCCCGCGCAAAATTAAATTTTGCCTTGAAAGCTAGGACAGCTACCAATGTTTCATACTTTCCGGCGATTAAGAAATTCAGAATCATCACCTAAGTAGGTACATCAGTGGATCGACTTTCTGTAGTCTTATAAAGTTAGTTGACTTTAAAAAAAAAATTAACAAATAAATGAATTTATATTAAAGAATAATATATAATATTATTAAATTCATAAAACATAACTTTTTTTTATTGTATAAAGTGACGAAACGAGCAAATCGTTCACCTGATGGTAAGTGGAACGTCCGCCCAAAACAAATGCTGAGTCACCCAGAATATTTCTGTGTCACCACACTGCGCCCGTCACCCAGGGACATCAGTTCTTAAGTCTCAAATGCCCAGTGATTACGCTAGCTCACAGTGCTCTTCAAACCGAAACACAGTAATCTTTGAACACTACTGCTTCACGGCAGATTAACTGGCCCTGGGGTGGTACCTACCTAGAGGGATTCCTGCATAGGAATCCTACCACCAGTAAAACTTAACTTATTACCTTAACTTCTATTTTTCCTAAGATACATAAAGCAGTTAAACAATTAGATCACCTGGTTTAAAATATAAACTTTCTTTGGTAAAACAATGTACTATTATGCAATGTTACATAAAATTATTGCGAGCATAATAAAGAAGTTTTTTATGTTTTTAATTTAATTTACTACTTTTCGGCTGTTTACTAAACTTCAAATTTAAATTTGTGCTGCCTAACTACAGTTTTATATTGTCGTTAGGCAGCCCAAATTTAAATTTCCACAATTGTTTAAAATAGTCGGCTTTAAAATTTATATGGCCTACGGTGGAGTCATCCACTTCGGGTGTGGAGTAGATGACTTCGGAACTACTCTTTAATGTCTCTCTCTGTCTGTTTCAACATCACTATCATCATTTCAGCCTCATCATCAGCCTATCTTAGTTTACTGTTGAACATAGCCCTCCTCCACACATTGCCACAAAACACGGTCCTGAGCCACCTGCATCCGTCGACTTCCTGCAAAAACCGTGCAGGTTGTCGCTCTATCCAGTTGAGGGGGAGGGCTACACTGTGTTTGGCGGTACGAGTCTACGAACCTTCTTCCCCAACGACTATCCTTTCTACGAGCTATGTGGCCGGCCCATTGCCACTTCAGCTTACTAATCCTTAGGGTTAAGTCGGTTACTTACATACACTATATATAAAAATTAGACAATCAAATCTTTTTAGTCCTTTTTCGAATATATTTATCTAAATCTTCCATGTTTTTGTTACAGCTATAGCGTTGCGTCCGTTTGGGCTGTCGTTGATTTATCTCCTGCTTTACTTAATAGCACCACTATCACAAGTACCAGACACGAAAACATTTGGCGGTAAGTTTTAAATCCATGTACGTATTATGATATTTCTAAATGTCACTCATACATGGTTAAAGGCGTTAAAGTATGAACTACAGGAAAACGAGTTAAGGTTTGCTTTATAGGAGGTTAACGATACAGTCAAATGGCGCTGGCCTAAACAATTAATTGAGGATACCTAATTTTTCGCGTCATATTAAAATAGCATAGAAACAAGTAAAGAGAAATAAAACTTTTAATCGGAATTATTGGAATTAGTAAAGTATAGATTTTTTTTGTAGCTATATAGTATATTTTAAACCTTTTAAAAATATTTGTTTTAGCAAGTTTGTTTAATATACATTGTTTTTATAATTTTATTTTCGAATGCTTGAAAATTATAGTAAAGGAAAACTAATTAGTGAGCTATCTTGATTATATACATATTATTTCTTTCAAATTACCATTTGTATCACTAACGAAATGAAAGACAATGTTTGGATTCGTTTTTAAAACATGAAGCCATAGATTTGTTGAATTAAATTTGATCACTATCACAATATTACAATGACCTTTTCAAGGATGGCGTGGCAGATACCTAGTCTTGAACGTGGTGGTGTCATTACTTTTACTGCTGACGCACGCAGCATGGCACAGCGTTCTAGCAGCCTTCAACCCCTACGGCTCGTTGCTCGAGGAGTACCCGCTGCTGGAGAAGATCGGCCACAACCTCGGCCTAGTCTCCTATTCTGGGATAGACCCACTAATGGCAGTGCACTATCTGGCCCCTGAGGTAATGTCCCACTTCTTGATACGAGCAAGTCAAAATGTCATGGCATTAATTAATGTCTTATTACATATGTAACGACATACGATTCGAATTCTTACGCTATTTCGAGTACTAATTACGGGTGGAATTGGCACATAGGCATTATATAAGTAACTTGTCGTTCTATAAGGCAGGTTAACTAATCTAGAAAATAAAAGAACCATGGTCGTAATGAAGCTTGGTCACAGATCAGTGTTTTTCATTTGAAGATACAGTTGTGTAGATTGTAATAATTGTGTAAAAGTAGGCACTGTGTAGGATGAATCCCCGTTAGATGGAGCGACGACCTGTTCCACGGTTTGGCTAGGAGTCAATGGGTGGCTCAGGATCGTGTTATGTGATAATCTATAGAGGAAACCTCCCTGTTCAGCTGTGATCGGCTGAAATTATGATGATGAGGCGTCTGTCCTCTGTGCATTAGTATGTTTTAAGAAATCCTTAGTGTACAATAGAAGTTATACCTCTGTTGTCCAATAAGGACTTTAAAGATTAAATCTTTTTAAATATCTATTCTTTAGGAAAGAGTAATGAGAAGTCGTATTTTAAGTTAGGTAACTTTAAATAAGCAAACAAAGCGTGGTAACGTCTAGTATTTTAAGATCATTCCCGGTTAATTCAGAACAAATTCTTAATACTTGGGACAAATTCTACATTAGTAACTAGTTTCTGATTTCTAATTGATACTTTTTACATATTCTATACTGCTTTATAGTTCGGTGATCAGTGTCTTACTTATAATAATATTCAATTTAAGTATTTTTTTTGAAATAAAGACTGATAGTGAATTAAAAGCAAAATATGTTTTGGTTAATTTTGATCTTGGTTCCAGCTAGTGACTACTGGAATATCATTAACTGTGTTCCTGGTCGTTCGGAGACTCCTCGTCGGTCCGAATCCTGAGGAGGCGCAGAGGAAAGATTCAAAACATCAGCGGTATCCTTTGCTCACTAGCGCAGGTAGAACTATAGTCAGATTGATTTGGCCTTTAACAATAATTGCTCTACATTCAACCATCGTGGCATTGTGGTACACTTATTGAATAATTTTCAAAATGTTATTACTTGCACAATTCTTAAAGTTTTCTTTGTATTGCGTACATACTTTAAAAAAGTAAAGTTACAGCCTATTAATGTCTTACTGCTGAGCACAGGCCTCATCTCCTTTCTGAGAGGGTTTTGGAGACAGGAAAAAGTCCGCCACGCTGCTCCAGTGCGCGTTGAAGGATTTCACATGTCTTCGAAATATTTTTACTCCTCAGACATGCCGGTTTCCGTATGATTTTTTCGTTAACCGCTGAGTACGTGGTAAATCACCACTTAAAATTACAATTTTAGTGGTGCCTGCACTGGGGATCGAACTTGGGTCACTCGTTTTTATGAAATTTAAGGGCGCCCGACCCCTGAGGTACCACGGCTTTTGAGGTAATACATGAGATAATACGGCTTATATACATATTTTAATATGTGCAGCATTTCATACGGTTGCCTTTCTAGAAATCTTTAATAAGGGTGATGATATATTAAGAAATAATTCAGCATGCGTTTTTGAAAACAAGTTTACATTGTATTGGTGGATATAAGGACATTCCCCCGTAAGAGCTAACCTAAATGTAAGCGAATGATAACTTTGGCGCACAGCGATAGCGGATTGTACTGTTTATATTGATAGCTAAATATAAAATGTGCATGACTCACAACTGTATGTAGTGATCACAACACAGCATTAAGATTCTCAAAGAAATGTCGTTATAACATTACTGAGGACTTACTGTTCTGATTTAATTACTCTTGCATTCTATCTTTTTTCTTTTTTTACTTTACGGTTCCGTTCCGTCTGAAGTGTTGTCCGTCATCGCGAAACTTTTTTACGACTCTGTCAATATGGTTTATAATATTCGATATTCGTTAGTTTAATTTTATGTCTTCTATGTACTACTATTAACCTCCTATCAGACAAAACAGATATAAGATCTGCTGCGTAGGTTGTAATTTGGAATATACACTCAGCGTCACAAAAATCGCACCTCTCTGAGTTTGCGCGAAAAATGGCTGTAATGGCTAGAAACGAATTATATTTATATATATATTGGTATGTTTGAAATGGGTATTTGAATAGCTTTACATTATTAATAAAAAAATCATGAAATCATTAAAACATTTATCATTATAGAGCGTCAAAAAGAAACACTGTCAAATGCTCGTTAGTAAGGACGCTAGTTACAGCACCAAAAAAGGGTATAAAAGGGTCGATCTGGATGAAATATGGGCCAGTCGTAATTTAGACTTCGCAGTGAACACACGTGAGCAAGTAACCTAAGTAAGAACAAGTAAAGATGGACACCAGCTCTGAAGAAGCCGCTCAAGTGATTGCCCTATTGCAGTCGGGGATGCGGCAGTGTGACGTTGCTCGACAGTTGAACCTGTCCCGTTTTACAGTTCGACGGGTGTTCCAACGTTTTCAGCAGACTGGTGGTTATGTTAGAAAACCGGGATCTGGAAGAAAACGGTGCACATCAGAAAGAGATGACCGTTTCATCGTTACGACATCTTTACGAAACCGTTTTACAAACGCTGTTGAGTTGCAACAACAGCTTCGATCAACTCGGAGAACATCTGTGAGTGTTTCTACGATGAGAAGAAGGTTACACGAAAAGAGTTTAACAGCCCATAGACCTGCTAAAGGTCCAAAGCTTACTGCACAGCATCGCAGAGATCGCCTAGAGTTTGCTCGCAATCATTGCGAGTGGACTCTAGAACAGTGGCGGACCGTACTCTTCTTTGATGAGACGAGGGTCTGTCTCTTCTGCAATGACAGACGTAGAAGGGTCTACAGAAGACAGGGGGAGAGGTTCACACAACCCTGCTTCGAAGAATCCGTCGAATACGGGGGTGGCTCGTGTATGTTTTGGGGCGGCATTTCCGTCGACGGGAAAACGGAACTTGTGTGCGTTTCCCGGACTCGGGGTGGCCGTGGGCAAGGGTCATTAAATGCTGGTCGGTACATTACTGAAATCCTGGAGGAACATGTGGTCCCGTATGCTGGTTATGTCGGTGATGGATTCATGTTAATGCATGATAATGCTCGTTGCCACACCGCGGCTATTGTACGGGATTATTTACAGGAGGTCGATATCCCTGTTATGCATTGGCCAGCACGAAGTCCAGACCTTAACCCAATAGAACATCTCTGGGATGACCTAAAACGGCGCGTGCGAGCTCGAGATCCAGCTCCAGCCACTCTTCAAGAGCTCCAAGATGCGGTACTTGAAGAGTGGGAACAAATACCCCAAGAGGCTGTTGCGATCCTTGTAAGGTCCATGAAAGATCGCATGGAAGCCGTTATCAAGGCAAGGGGGGGTAACACTAGGTTTTAAGAACTTTTTTTGTATTTATTAAGTTTTTTTTTAAATTATTAATTTGCAAATATGTACATACCCTGTCTTTTTCTTTAATTTCTCTTTCGTCTCGTTATAAAAGTAAAATTCAATTAAAATTCCTGAAAGCTAATGAAATTACCTTTCGAATGATACCCTCAAACCACAACATTACCATTGGCCTGTTGTGTTAAAATAGTATTTAAATTATTTTTTTCGGATGTGCGATTTTTTTGACGCCGAGTGTATTACTATTGTCTGATATAAATATTCACACCACCGAGATTCAAAATTACTAAGCTTTGTGATAACCTCGCTGATCGTCTCACTAATTACCACGGAGCTCGTTTTTCGAACAAGAATGAATGTAATTAATCGCATTGTAAACATTGGCCCTGTTGGCATTTCCCACACTATTTTTACTGCAACTTATTAACAACTAATAACAAAACATTGTTTAGATATTCACAAATGACATTTTGAATTAAGATTTTGCGAAATATGTGATGATCGAAGTGTGTATGAACATTAATTGTTCACATATTTCGATTGCAACGTTAAAGCATGAACGGTGATGTATTTTCACAGACATATTTTCTGTAGAATCACTATTTCTATTTATCTTTTAACAAATAACGAGCAATGATATCCATATAAAATCACAGAGGTGAATACAATTATGGTAGCTCGGTTGGCGCAGTGGCTAAGCGATTTTCATCTGCGCTGTGGTCGACGGGTTGTTGCATGTGTAACTGTACTTAAAATCTTAGCACTTTTTTAATTTAATAAAAAATAAAAAAATTGGATCATTTAATAAGACAGGTCATAAATAATTGTAAATATTTATTAATTGTTTATAAAATGTTTTCTTATATTCTTTCTACAAATATTAATTCATTTAACACAAATGCCACATCTCACCTAAATATATTGGTAATACATGGCTGTAAGATAGTTTGCGATTGGCAAATCTGTTGTAAATCGTTCCCGTAGCGTGTTTATGTGTAAGCAATCGGACGTTTATGGTAAAATTTATATTCATTAATCTTGGAGAGTAATAATGACTACCATTGATTACAAAAAATAAAACCAGAGAAAAGCAATAACGAAGCGTGACGACTTGTTTAATATTCCGTAGTACTTTGAACGAAAATCGCGTATGTTTAATATTTTTTTAAACCTTGACGATCCGTTCACTTTTCAGTTATGGGGTCTTAAGTAAATTATAACTGGAATCTCGTAATTTAAATAAATTCGTTCGTACAGACAGACAGACAAAAAAGGTGCTTCCATTTATAAACGCGTGATAAAATAAATCAGTGCAGCAATTCATTTCAATTTAAGAAGCCTGCATTATAATATAAAAACCAGCAACATAAGTGGATATAATCTATTGTCGCGTTTTACAGTACCCATATGATATGATCATTGCTTTTTAACTGGTGGTAAGATTCCTATGTAGGAATCCGTCTAGGTAGGTACCACTCCAGGGCCAGTTATTCTGCTGTGAAGCAGTAGTGTGCTAGCATTACTGTGTTTCGGTCTGAAGGTCACTAAGAGCTAGTGTAATCACTGGGCAGGGCATGGACGCAGTGTGGTGTCACACAGAAATGTTCTTGGTGACACAGCATTTGCTATGGGCAGACGTTACACTTACCATCAGTTGAACGTTTTGCTCGTTTCATTACTTGATCCATTAAAAAACAAAACTAAAGAACATTTTATGGGTTCCAATAATTTGCCGTGTGGTGGCGGCACGTTAAAAGAATACTACCACTCCATCTCATCCAATGGATCTCGTAAAAGGCGAGTAAGGAATTAAACTGCACTGTGCACCCAACAGCGCATGGTGGCGATGGGCTCACCACCTATCACACCAAGTGCAATATATTGTTTTGGTGAAACGTGGATTGTGGCAGTCATCTGTTTTTGCAGTGAGTGCCCAGTCTCTGACTATCCCTTATGGGATACAGTCGTGATCTTATGTATGTATTTATGTATGTATGTAATTTTTTTTTCATTTCCAGGAAAGTACATGGCGTTGTTTCTAATAATGTTCTCCGGTATAATGCGGCCGAGCGTGACGTCTGGTATATACTTCCTAGTATTTATGGGTGCGGCGACGGCGTGGGCTTTGGGCCGGCCGCTGGAGCGGGGTTTCGCGGTGGTCAGCCGCTGCATTATGGCGATTATGGCCGTGCACATCGCCGTGATACTCGTCTATCAATGCTCTTGGATTATCGACATTTATCCGCCAGAAGAGAACTTCGCCAGGTTCGTATCAGTTGCAGTTTTTGTATTATGTTAGTTATTCTGCCGTGAAACAGTAGTGTGCAAACATTTACACCGAAACAGAAGATCTTGGTATTTAATACACACACCATCTCACACGAACTATCTCACACGAACTCAAATACACACGAACACACCCACACGAACACACGCCTGCACACATAAAATCCACATTTCAGATTTAAATACTTAAATAGGCTGTAGAGATTATATTGGTAACCGAGTTGATGGTGGCCCGGTGACCTGTAACGCAGGTTATAAATAACTATTTCAGGCACCAGCGATCCACAGCCCAATTGTTTTGTTACAAATAGCTATGATTAATTGTGGAGCATTGTGGTTTTGTGGTGAGAAATAAATTTATTTTATTATTATTATTGGCTGTGTTTCATTTTGAAGTACATTAGTGAGTTCGCTAGGAGAAAATGGGCCGGCACGCAACCAAATCGGATCCACACTGAATTATAATATTTAATTTAAAATTTCAGGTATGTTGGCACCAATGTTAGATAATAAAAAAAATCTACTATTCTCGAAGTTAACATATTTTTTTTATGGACAGTGACGAGTCGTGCGATTTCTTCACCTGATGTGAATGCTGTTACACTCTGCGCCGTTCACCCTGAGACATCAGTTCTTAAGTCTCATATGGCCAGTGTTTACACTACCACACAGTGCCCTTCAATATTTTTTTTTAATATTATATATACATAGAATAGGAGGCAAACGAGCAGGTGGCTCACGTGATGGTAAGTGATAATAATAATAATAATAATAACTGAAACACAGTAATGTTTGCACACTACTGCTTCACCGCAGAATAACTGACCCTGCGGTGGTATCTATCTAGATGGATGCTGCTGACTGCTATACTTACACATTTCCTCTGCCGACTTTACTACTTACAATCTCATAATAAAAACAAACCTTTTTTGTTTGCAGATATTTCGGCCTAACAAAATTAGTAATAATAAACGACACAGATGCACAGAATTTCACGTATGAAGTGACGGACGATCATATGTGGGCAACCCTCGCGAGTCCATTTGTCATACTTTTTACTTACTTCTTCCTAGCCATTGAGAGTCGTGAACTGTTCAAACCAAAGGTACGTACGCATTCCAATAGTATTGCAGTGCGATATAAAAACGAAAGATTTCTATCTTTACTAACATGAACTAAATAACATTACGCTTTTAGTCTCATTATTTCTAATTTGGCTGTAACACTGACGCCATTTAAGCTGAAAGCCTCCGTAGATGATTTGATATGTATTTTATAGTAATTTTGTTATTTGTGCAACCTAACTTGGGGGACGTAGGCGAAGAAAAAGAGCGCCCTAACCGGTGTAGAAGCGGGGAAAGTGAACGGTTCTTTGGTGCGCGGCGTGTCGTTCCACCGCAGCCGCCGCGCCACAAGGGACAAGTGGAAGAGCGCAACTAAAAAAGTTCGAGTAAGCGCGGGCGAAAACACAAGCACTAGTTTCAGTTTATTTTCAATTGTATTCGTATACGTTTAAAGTTTTAGGTTCATTGAACATTCTTGTTGCACATTATTGTTTATAATATGTAGCGGTTTAGCAAATAGTGTTTTCATATGGTAAATATATCTTTTATTTTTGTAGATAGTTAATAAGCTGTATGCACTTTTAATATTAGCACCTCACACATTAACCAGGTATTGAAGCAATGGCATGTATTGTGCTAACCGTTTTGGGTGTTATAATCTAGTTTTATATTTGGCATTATTTACGGAACATTCTTTTTATCTGTTGTTTTTGCAACCTGCTTTAATTCTTTTGTAGGTTGCATATACATACATAAATTCCCAAACACTGCGCGTGGACGCCGGTGAGAACACTCCTGTATGTATTTCCTATTTCTTTACGTTTTCTTACCTGCTAAATGTTTTTCAAATAAACTCATGACGTCACTACTACGTGTGCTTGTATCGCTTTTAAGATTGATATACGAGTACATCGTTTATTTCACACGCAAAGCACATGCCCATTGTTATGTCGTATTTCACGAAAAACTCGCATTAACCTCATGTTTATTGTTGCATTGTGAATGTTGTCTTTTTTGTATCTAATATTTCAATATTAGTAGTAGTATTATTATAATATTTCAATATTATTAATGTTTATAGCTAAACACTTAAATAATGAAAATACTACAATACATCGTTATTATACGTATTTAAAAAAGTTTCTTAAAATTTTAACTTGTTATAAAAACTTTTCTTCTATATGGTTGTCTAGAATTGAGATATTGTAAGTTACTAGCTGATGCCCGCGACTTGGAAAGTATTTTTTAAATATCCCTTGGCAAGTATTTGATTTTCCGGGATAAAAGTATTGTGTATTATATATGTCCGACTCCGGGATGCAAGCTATCGCTGTGCCAAATTCCGTCAAGATCAGTTCAGCGGTTGAACCGCGAAAAGGTAACAAACAGACAGAGGGATAGACTTTCACATTTATAATACTAAGTATGGATTATTTGATGTGCAAAATGCAAACTGCGTTGACAAAAGTCAATAAAATGTAACTAAATGAATAGAATAAAAATGAGTGTGTGTGTCCTGCAGCTGATCCGCAACGTGAGCCCGAGCAAGCGCTGGCCCAGCGTGCGCTCGGGCTCCGTGTCGCGCGCGCTGCACCAGGACTCCACCGGCTCCGTCGTCGTGCCCGATGACGGTACTGTTTATTTTTTATAAGAAACGATGCCCCACATTAGGATTTCTCCTGAATCGTGGGTGCGTTTTACAGACATACATTTCACATGCACAACACAACCAGACCCGTAAAAACCAACAATTAGTGTTTTGCACAAATGTTGGCTCCGGCTGGAATTCGAACCCAGGACCCGCGGTGTAGAAGTCAGGTACGGTAATCACTAGGTCACGCGGTCTTCACTGTTGTATCCCTTCATGTATGCAACATTGCTGTAGGGTTGGCGCTTGTGGTCCGTTGCGCAAACAAAGGGGAGTCGTGTGTTCCGGCGAGACTTACTAGGAAGAAAAGAGGGGAGGATCTGTCCACTCCCGTGGAGGGGCCGCCGATGGTAGGCGGATGGGGCCGCGGAGGTGTGGGGAAGTGAGTAAGCGTTCCCGTGGCCCTGCCATCATGCTGCGAAGGCGGAACACCATGGAGTTTAGTCGATGCAAGTTTGACACAACCCGCCCTTGCCCCCTCGATAGGGGGTATGCGTTAGGCAATACCCATGAAAAAAAAGATTTTGCTTGCAACGTTTACCCCGCTTGCCACCCTATTGTTACGCCACTGCTTTCAGCTTCAAAAGTTTATAACCTAAGACAATAACTTTAAATTGTCAAATAATTGTAATGGTTATAATTTTAATTGTTAAATAGTTCTGGATGACACAGTATTTGTTTTAGTCAGAGGTTGCACTTACTATCAGGTGAACGCTTTACTCACTTCTTCCACTTGACGGTAGACTTGCATGTATTTTAATGTTTATGTAATTTGCAAACGACAGATCGGCATTTAGAACGCTGCCTTTTTGAGTGAGGGCCGAGTAAAAACTAGTTTATCTTTGTACATTTTTGGACCCCGGATTCCCCTCATGTGAAAGCGATAGCTATGTCCATGCAAACAACTGAAACAATCGGATGTAGACTCGGGAAAAGTGTTGAGAGCACAACTACTAGGCACTTATCTCGTTTCATTTTTGAGAGGGGTTTGATCTTTAAAGAATCTACAAAGCTACTCCAGTGCGGATCGACGTACTTTACAATTTACATGTTCTCGAAATACATTAGTATTTTTATTTCTCAGTCACGCCTAGCAAATGTTAAAGCAGCATTTAAAATTGTGATTTAACTTTTAGTTGTGCCGGCACCTGGGATCGGTATAGCGTTGCACGCACACTATGAAATTTGAAGGCCACAAAACCAACACTAATCAAATTATTTTGTTTAATCTGTATTTTATACACAATAATTTCTTTTTAATATCTTAGTATTATTCATTTTAAAAAAGTAACTAATTTTTTGCGTTTTTCCAGAATCGATAATTGAGGATGAAGAGCCAACATTAATGGATGATGTCGTGGCCGCCATTATAGACTTCTTCCAAGTGTTGATCAGGTAAGACAATTGTGCCGAGAAGCTGATAGGTCTCCGGCAGAGTAGAATAGCTTACTACCGAGATGAATAAGAATTATTTTTCTCCTTTCAAAATGGAGGCGACGTGGTTCGCTACCCGTCCCCTGTGCTAGTTGGATACTATTTCATTCGCCGGGCAGGATCACCGTTTCTCGTCAGCAGCAACTTTGTATTCCTTACTCGGGCCCTCTGCTCGCGAGTCTCTTCCGACAGGCTAACAGCGTAATACTCATATAAAAAAATCGCCGTCTCGTTTCCCGCGAGGGGGAAAAGTGGACTACGTGAGTGGCCTCTGCCTGTACGGCGGAGAGTGGCGTCACTTTAATAATGTAAGATAATTGTTATACAAAAAAGTAAATTCTAAATCTTGATGATCTCTTCCTCCTGGCCGATTTTAGTCTACGGCGACAACATCTGAATACTGTCGGAAGCTATCAACTGCGCAGCAGATATTATAGTGCCACAGTTGTACGCGCAAGGACAGAGGCACTCACTCTCCTAACCTATCCGCTACTAAGTTAATGCTGTAAAAGTCAGGTCTTTTAGATACGCTAGGTGGCAATGTAGATACAGTGACAATCAGAATATTTTTCCAGAACTCCATGACATAATACTAAAGTAATTGTTAATATTTTATAATCTACTATTTCTGTACGTCCGAAATGACAAACTGTTGATATCAAATCTTATTCATTTGTAACATCAATTGTCAAGAAATGAATATCTTATCTTATATTATCAATAAACAACTAGGCCCCATAAATAAATAATTAGTTTTTGCACGCTGGCTCCTGCTGGAATTCGAACCCAGGGCCTGCGGCGTCGAAGTCACGCACTCGAACCACTAGGCCATGTGGTCGTCATTCAAAACCATAACCATTATAAAAAGAACTACAAAAGTTGAATTCTGTATATCACATTGTAAATAAACGGTGCGTGAAATTACACATTTGTATGCACGTATCGTGCAGGCATTCAATCTTCCTTATTTGCACGGCCAACGACAAATAGTCGATGCAAAACCTACTTTGCATAAAAACTGCGCTTCAAAGTCAGTTGAGCGAACATCCTTGTGACGTAATTTTTAATTTTTAATTTTTAATTTTATAAAGTGACAAGACGAGCAAACGTTCACCTGGTGGTAAGTGCAACGTCTGCTCATAACAGATGCAGAATATTTCTGTGTGGCCACACTGCGCTCGTCACCCTGAGACCGTTCTTGAGTCTCACATGCCCAGTGTTAATGGGAACTTTCAATTTAGCTTTGGATTCCGAACTTCTATTTTCCACATAGTAATACCAGATATTGTCTCGTTATATAAAAAAAAACACTGCACACACGTGCAGTTTACACGCGTTAGAAGTTGAAAGAAAACGTTCAGAAAACTAAACTTCGAGAGAATGAGACGAATGCAGTGTCAGGAGTAGGATAATTGTGGGGTTTATTTATTTTATTATCCCGCGTTTATCAATTTTGCCCCCATTTTTGATAACTCGCAACGATCCTCAATTCATTAAGGATCACAGCACCGTCCTCACTGCTTACATGGCTCCCGTCATCGCACTGCGTTCGCCTTTGCCTCCCTCGCGCAGTACACAGTTGTGCGGCGTGTTTGGCCAAGAGACATCATGGACAACATTCAACTGGACATGTCTTGTACGGAGTTCAAAAATAAATTAAATAATAACATAATATAAATCGGACCGAAATCCGATTTCCGACCGATAGTACCGACATTTTTTTTCCAAAAGGTGACAACCCAGCACTGTATCCCATCTCATTCTCTCGCAGGCTAAATCCTGTATATGTACGTTTCTCTCTTTTTAGTGTCGCTTTTTCTCATCATCGAGTTTCAAATCACAACGATTCTAAAGAAGTATTTACCTCAAGAAAAAAAAATATTTTTAAGTATTATGTATTAATTGACGTCAAAAGTCAACGTCTGTAAATGTTGAGTTGCTCATCTTTGGGAGGTTTTTCGGAGCTAGGAATAGTCCGTCCTTTCTGCGTTTAACGTGAAACGTTTTTCACCTTGTATCATGTAGGTTTTACACGAAGTTATTCTTCACCGTCGGTCACGTGTCAGTCAGTCAGCACTTAAAGTAGCTTATTTTCTTTAAATAATTTAGTGTTTTATGTGTGCGTGTGACATTGGTGGTAAATACTAAATCTGAACATCAAAAATTATCATTTGACAAATACTTCTTCTAGTTCCGTGTGTCGTAAAAGTCGAATAATAGAAACGCCTGGAAAATATATTGACTTTCGAGAGAACGAAAGAAAGTTATTTTGCTAAGATCCGCATGGAAAATGTAAAATGGTGAATATTACCTAGTTTTGAAGAACACCGCCCGCCCTCCCACAGTAGCGTGCACGAGCAAACTAACACCACCACCGAGAACCGCCACTAGATACCCTCCACCACTACAACACTACCATTAGGCAATATCACTGAAGTCGTGACCCACGACACGTTTTTCACCTCAAAACGAGGCATTATCAAGTTATATTGTCTCTACGACAGTCAGCTCCGAGTTAGACACATGCGGATCTTAACAAATTAACTTTCTATCCTAATGGATTTCCGCAAAGTATCGCTGATTCTATTATTCATGAAATAACCATTTCTGAAGCAAGCCTGATCTGAAATAGCTGGTACTGGGACCTAAAGCAAAGTCGAAGGCGGAGTGATAATCGAGACTATTATGGTCCGACTTGGGAAAGGCCTCTGTCAAAGCTAAAGTCAAAATTTCTTAAATCAATGTCAGTATACTGCTTGTAGGATTCCTATGCAGGAATCTGTCTAGGTAGGTACCACCCAGGGCCTTCTGCCGTGACGCGGTAGTGTGCAAACATTACTGTGCCCAAACACACGCGCTTTGAAGGGCACTGAGAGCTGTGTAAACACTGGGCATATGTGACTTAAGAACTGATGTCTCAGGGTGACGGGCGCAGTGTGGCGCACAGAAATGTTCTGGGTGACACGGCATTTGCTATGGGCAGAAGTTACACTTACCATGAGATGAACGTTTTGCTCGTTCGGTCACATACGTGTAGTTCAATAAAAAAAAGAAAAATCTTTATAAAATATTTACACAATATCGACTGCTAAGCGTACCGATTACAGCAAAACCTTCGCACTGGGGATAGGTCTATGTTCAGGAGAGGACTTTGTACAGATCGTTGATGATGTTGAATGAAAGTATGTATGAATGTCAAGTTATAAAATTAAATGAATGAATACAGCTTTTTTATTCATCATAGTAATAATTTTTGCCTGTGTTACAAAAGTCACCGCTGTTTTGGTGGTTTATTCACATAAACAAAATCATTTTAATTAATATTTGTTTTCACTGTTCAATCAACAATAAATGTTTTTTTTATATTGGATAAAATGACGGGTGGTAGGATTCCTACGCAGGAATCCGTCTAGGGGGGATATGAGACTTAAGAACTTATGTCTCAGGGTGACGGGCGCAGTGTGGTGCTATACAGAAATATTCTGAGTAACACAGCATCTGTTATGGGCAAACGTTGCACTTACCATCAGGTGAACGTTTTGCTCGTCTCGACACTTTATCAAATGTTCTCCGGATGGTAAACTACCGATTCACGGCAGAATAACTGGCACTGAGGTGGCACCTAACTAGACGGATTCCAACATAAGAATCCTACCACCAGAGTGGGCAAACATGGCCACACAGCAATGATTTTTCTATAGGATGTAATTTTAGACTTTCCTTCGTGTAATGATCGCCTTGGTTAGATTATTAAATGATCGGGGTGCGATTACAAAAATTATTTAATTCTTTGTAATTTTTTCCAGGTCGTCGTACATAGCGACGACAATCACGATGATGGCGTGGAGCATTATGTTCCACTCGTGGCTGACGTTCGTGTTCCTCATGTGGGCGAACGTGGTGTGGCTCTGTCACAACCAGCGTTCCTTCATGCTCAAGACGAGTCCGGTGCTCGTTTGCTACGCGATGCTGCTGCTCCTCGCCCAGTATATATACGGAATGAATTTGTACGAAAGCGAGCTGCCGTCTAACATTACGGTATGTATTTTTTTTCCAACACAGAACGTGTGGTGATTACGAAAATATTCCATCATCTATTCTTGTCACACGGGTGACGCAAGAGACGATTAAAGGAATGTTCGAACTAGAGGATGGTCAGTAGTATCTACTTTTTTTTATTGCATAAAGTGATGAAACGAGCAAATCGTTCACCTATGGTAAGTGCAACGTCTGCCCATAACACATGCTGTGCCACCCAGAAAATTTCTGTGTGACACTACACTGTGCCCATCACCCTGAGACATAGGTTCTTAAGTCTCATATGCCCAGTGATTACGCTAGCTCACAGTGCCCTTCAAACCGAAACACAGTAATGTTTGCACACTACTGCTTCACTATAGAATAACTGGCCCTGGGGTGGTACCTATCTAGACGGACTCCTGCATAGGAATTCTACTTCTTACTTCTAGTTATGGTAGATAAACCACCTGCCAAGAATGGCAACTTTAGCAAAGGGCTGGAAATATGATGATGAGTGTTATTTTACAATCGAGCTAAATAATCAACACGAGATTTTACCTTGATTATATGTTAAGTAAATTGTTTAAAGCCTTTCCGTCAGAACTTTTTATAGTGATGTATTAATTTGATAAAAAAAAATATGTAAGTTAGACTGACAAACGAGTACACTGTTCACATTCGTACACACATTTCGTTCTTAACGCTTAGATAGCAGTTTTTAAGTCTAGTTGTAGAGTGTCTAGTAGTTACACTAGCTAACAGTGCTGTTCTGATCGAAATACATATTTCTTAAAAAAGTTTTCTCTTCACGTATTAATTCATGGATTAATTAGTATTAAGAAATAATCTAATTTTGGTATTTAACAAATATTTGCATCGAAAAATGCGTGGAAGCTTCGTTTCATTCGGTCGCCACCCGTTTATTTTTTTTAAACTGTATTGTGTTGTGCGTCAGGAGGTGAACCTACGGCAGATAGGTGTAGGGCGTAGCGAGGGCGAGCCGTGCGTGGCGCTGCTGATCAAGTCGCTGTTCACATGCATGTTCTGGGTGACGCTGCGGCAGCGCGTGCAGGAGCTGCGCGCGCGGCGCCACGCGCCCGCCGCCGCCGACCTACACGCGCCGCTGCACCTCACCGTCTCCACCGCCGCCACCGGTAACGCGCTCACCCTCACCTCTAACACGATAGTCTTCTTTTTTACACACACGCTCACATACATACACACATTCATTCACACATACATGCATACACACATACATGCACACATGCATACACACATGTATACATATATATACAAACACATACAAACAGTCACACCTTTTCTCCATATAACGGGTAGGCAGTCACTTCGCCACCGCGGGGAACGACACGTAACGGGTGGCGTAACCACGTTGCCACCATTTTGGTACGAAACAAAAAATTCTTACTCTCAATTTCGTTCCCACGAGCAGTATAGTGCCATTTGCATATTATGGTATCATTGTCCACTCCAATAAAATGTCCGTACAATACCTTAGTTGCCTCTTACGACACTTCTGTAGGAGAGGTAGGTGCTATTTTACTCTGCTAGTCACTTCTCTTGACTCTGTTTGTCTGACTTTAAAGTAGCTCCCCAATGAGCTAGAGACTTTAAACTTGAAATATAGCTCTGAACTGGAAGACAATTCTATATTAATTCAATTTCTTCTTAGTTAGTTTGTCTGTTCGGTACAAAATGTAAAAGATCATTAAAAACACGTAGTATATTAAGAAAAATTGTTCAATTGAAATAACTTTTTTTTAAGTTTTTTTATAAGCATTGTTTTTTTTGTATAAACATTTCCTTCAATAGGGGACCTGATATGCGAATCTGCGACTGCTTTGCCAGACAATTTTCGAAATAAATTAGACGTGTCTTGTTATTATTTCTGTCCTTTGAAGCCTGATAGTACTCGTCTTGTCACTTCCACGTTAACAAAATCCCAGATTCAGAATCCCAGATTCAGAATCCCAAAATTTTTTTTTCTTTATTATTAAATTTGCTTTGACCGTAATCGAAGAACACTCAGCTGTCTAATTAATGAGGTTGCGGCCTCATTCGGCTAGTGTTTGGGTTGTAGTGGTAACGATTCTATCGATTGTCTCATTGACAGCTTTGTGGTGACATTTTTACAAGTTTGCTTATATGTAAATACTGATGCCCGTCACTTCGTCCGTCCGCGTGGACATAGGTTTTTTATATATCCCGAGTTACTATTTTATTTTACGGTATATAAAGTAACCTGTGTTCGGTTCTCTGTGCCAAAATTCATCTAGATCGGTTAAGCGGTTGAACCGTAAAAATGTAACACAGACAGAGGGCCAGAGAGAGTTACTTTTGCATTCATAATATTAGTATGGATTAAGTTTTTTTGCTTTTCCTTAGGCAAACCTTGAAAGTAAGTAAATGTAAAAAAAATGTGTGTTATTTATTTTGGTTTGAACCTTGCACAGGTCTAGCAAATGGTAATTATACTAAAATTACATAGTAATTTTCAAAGTTTCGAAATAATATTATTAACTATTACTACTTGATATTATTCCATTTTCAATTATTATATATTTTTAGGATCTTAATTTTCTATGTTCACATTGGCATATATTGATATTATTTTAAATACGAACAATAAAACACATTTCGATACTTTTTGTTGGTTTTTTTGCTTTATTTTCAGATTTATGCATGTACCAAGATTTTTCTATTCATTTAATTTTTAATTTGTGAATTTATCTTCTAACACATCTACGCATTTTTAACACGCTTTTATTAACTTGACCTGTATGTTTGCAACGGAATCGTCCAATCCGCCAATCCAATTTTCACCTACTTTCAGGTGACCAATTTTTTTTTAAATTTTATGACCATGACCTGGTATTTTCATCAGGCCCTTTTGCTGTTCAAGCGTTCTTTTTTAAAATTATATCTTATTTTCTTTACTTGGATTATACGCAATTTTTACACAGAAGAAAATAAAACCGAGAAATGCAGTGTGGGGTAACCCCAACTAGATGGAGTTAACACGTGCATGTGTATACAGCTGGTATAGCACCGTGTTTTGTTTCAATGTATGGGGGAGGCCCATGTTCAGTAGTGAAGTAGTGCAGTATGATGATGATGTATGGTGTGTCAGTGGTGGAGGCGGCGCGGGAGGAGTCGCGGTCGCGGCTGCTGCGCGCGCTGGGCGCGTGGCTGCGCGCGGCGTGCGCCCGCTACTGGATCTATGTCGTCGTCATCATGCTCTTCGTCATCGGCGTCACGGGCGACCGCATGACCATCTTCCGCATCATCTACATGTTCCTCTTCCTCGCCTTCATTCTCATGTTCCAGGTAAATGACTCATTTTTTATGTACATGTTCGATAAAATCTTTTATTGTTAACTAGCTCCTGCCCGCGACTATGTCCGCGTGCATATAGGTTTTATATCCCGTCGGAACTATTTGATTTTCCAGGATAAAAAGTATCCTATGTCCGTCATCAATTGGAGTAAATGAAGAAGGTCTTGGTATGTTCATAAGAGATAGTTGCGTAATTTGTAAACTGACACTATTACAACAACTTACACTATTACAGCTATTTGTATTATATACAATCTACATAATGTAATTCCAATAACTAAATGTCCTTATTATTCATAAAGGAGCTAAATTTTCATAAATTTTAATTGCTTGTTATCCAAAATCTATCATTTAAATTTACTTCATTTTTTAATACTTAGTTTGCCTTAAAAAATACTTAATTTTTGTGACAAAAAATGTCAACAGAAAATCAATCACGTTAACTGTACTTCTAAGACGCAGATCTATTCCTTGATCTCATCATGTTGATTGGGAGCCTGTCCCGAAGTTTTTTCAAACTATTATCGCAAGGTCAAATTTTTTAATTCAATTAAGAATAATTTGCACTCCAGAAGTTGTAATTGAAATGTATTGAAAAATTTTAAATGTTTAAGAAATGATTAATCTACATTTCTTTCCACAGATAAGTTGGTACTGGTGGCGACGATTAATGTACGTTTTCTGGATAACCGTGATTATATACTCGATGATCAATCTTATACTGATATATATATACCAATTCGATAACTTCTCCAAGACTATAGAGACATATCTCCTCATCAACGAAAGATTGTAAGTTTAATTCTTCTTGTTGAACTTAATTTCTCACCACTGCCCATTGAAAATATTTATCTCGATTATATCGATCTCCTCCTCGTAATACGTATCTCGATATAAAATATAGAAATGTAAAACAGTCTTTTTAAGTTCCATCATTACATCTGTCCATATTTTTTGAATGTTGAAATTAGAATCTTAACTGGTATATTTTAGTAACATTTCTTAGCAAGGGTTCCTACATCTAAAATATATTTTTTTTGGATTTCAGACAACACGATTTGGGCTTAGAACCATACCATCCCGCGGATTTGTTCGTAAAATTACTGACACCTACGTTATTCCTTATCATAACAATTATGCAGGTTCACTATTTCCACAAAGACTTTATGGCGTTATCTGATCCTAAAACAAGGTAAGTAATATATTCAACAAATATACACATTAGTTATTCTATAATGTTTCTTTGGTTGTAAAGAAGTAATTTTTGAATGATTTAACATTATATGTAATTACAGGACAAACAGTGTTGCCAGAGAATCAAGTCGACCTAGCCAAGCCGGTGCATCCACTATGAAAGATGATGTTAGTAAAATAATACAATTTCTTGAAGTTTTTAGTTATTAATTTAATATTCTTTTGATATAATTTATTTCGGCACGAAAAACTTTTTTTTTTTATTAAACGATGCCCCACAGTAGGAGTTCTCCTGTATCGTGGGTGCGTTTTACAGACATAAATTCCACATGCACAAACACCCAGACCCGGAACAACTATTTGTAGGCCATACAAATATTTGTCCCGTGCGGGAATCGAACCCGCGACCCGCGGCGCAGAAGCCAAGGGCTTAGCTACTGCGCCAACCCAGCCGAATTATGTTATATGTTGTCAAAAAACTAAAAAGGAAACATTATTCGTCATTTCAGCCTATCACTAGTCCACCCATGATTCCTCCCTCATAGATTGCCACAAAAGTTAGTAGATCTCATTTTAGGGGATTTTGCCATAGTTGCCACGCTTGGCAGGCGGGTTGGAAACCGCAGTTTATTTATTGATATGTTCCAAGCTGCCCATCTCCTGGTTTTCATTTTCCCTCTGTCGACTTTTACGACACTCACGGGATGGGGTCGGTAGATTCTCCTCAGCCGCCACCGCACGGCGAAAAAAAACATAGTTGATCCTTAATACGTGTGCTAAATTTCAAATTATTACGTACGGACGGAAATTGGTGAAAGTTGATTTGAATGATTTTATTATTATATTCTTAGTTAGCGTGCTAAAAATCAAAATTTCGTTAGTTGCCAGCGTTATCTTTAGAAGAAGAGCAGGCGGGTCCACTTGAAGCGGATGCTAAAAGCGACACCGAAGCTGAAAATTCCTTAGAGATGTCTTCAACGAAGCGTTCATTATACAGGTAAGCAGAACGTTTCTAATTCAGGACTTTTCTCAAATTACATTTACTTTATTTGAATGGCTAATCCTTTTTATTAATTATTACTGAATTTCATTGCTATATAATACTATAATACAATTAGGATTTTTAATAATTACTAAAGAATTTTGATACAGTTTTAGTCACCTAAACTTTAACAAACAATTTTATCCGCAGCAAATAGTTACAACAACCGAGAGAAGCATAGATATAAAGTATTAAAAAATGTGCGCCTCTCCCCCTCTAACTTTTCAACTATGCTGTGAAAAATTCTGAAAAAATATAAGTTGACAAGGTGGTAACCTAGAAAACACATTCAACGAAAATTGAATAAAATATGTCGATTAGTTTTTGAGATACAGATTTTTTTTAGTTACTCTCTATTCCCCACTACGGAAACCTGCACTATGCTTGATTTGACACGCACTTGGCCGTTTTTATTAAACGATTTCAAAAAAAAGAGATTCCCAATTCGACTGAATATTTTTTTATGTGTTTGTTACGCGATATCTTTCAATAAGTCATTTTTTTAGTTAAATTGGATATACTCGACGTTCGTCGCATACAAATTTGGTCAAGTTTTGATCATGGGATCCATAAGAAAATCATGAATCTCTTAAGTTCGCATTAGCTAGTTTGGAGCTGCTGCATTGAAGTCGGTTTTTTTATTTAATAATTATTATTTTATTACACCTCAACATTTTTTACGAAAAATGTTTGCCTGCTTCACACTAAATTCCAAATAAAATTTTAAAATCATGCATCATACACATAAGTAAGATAGTTTTAAATACTTTTTCTAGTTGTATATAACTTTACTTGACAATTTAAGTAAAACCTGAGTGTCAATGTGAATAACTTTAAAACGATTGACACATTGACACGAATCAATTTACGTGTTCGCTTCATTATAACATCTGAAATACCTCTTGTGTTACATAAATCGTAAAGTCAATGCGTAAAGTGTCGTGGTGAGCTGTAATGCTTTAGGTTTCCATGTAACAGGAAGCCGTCGCGCAGCCGGTCGTACGCGCCGACGCTGCCGGAGCGCGGCGCGGCGCTGCGCCCGTGGCTGGTGCGCGCGCTGGCCGCGCTGCGCCGCCTGCTGCGCCGCTGCACCGACCAGACCTTCGTCTACCTCGACATACACCTACTCAAGATCATCTTCCTCGCACTCATGCTGCTCTGCGTCATGAACGTAACTTACACCTTACAATATACCTTACAATATAATAACTACTAGTTCCACCCGCTAAATTACGCATGAAATATATCGTCAAACATTCCTCTATAAGTCTAACTATCGAATACACAAACATTTTTTCAAATAGGATTAGTATTTCAACTCTAGATTAGTGCGTTCAAACCTACAAACTTTCCAGCATTATTATAGTAGTAAGATAAAGAAATAATTTATTAACGTCCTTCGTTTATAAATTTAATCAGGGAAACATTACTCCTCACATTTATGAGCAGGTTTGATTATGTAACCAATTAGAGTATGTAATACCTCTATCTAAAAAAATCCGCAATCCCACCACAAGGATAACTCGCCAATAATGTCCGAAATATTAAACTACACGGAGGTGCTACAAGTGTACGTTCCTAACTTATCCGCGCCCGATGTAACGCTCATGCGATAACTTTGAAAGTAGGCTACTATTTAAATGAAATAAATTTTACGGATTTTACGCTACTAGTCGCGGGGACAATCAGCAAAACCGGACCCGAAAACAACAATTTGTGTTTTGCACAAATGTTGGCTCTCGCTGGCGTAGTATGAGGTACTAGATACTCTCACCACCAGCCCACGCCGTTTTATCTCATGTGGAAAATAGTGGAAAAATTCCAATCACGATTAGTCATCAAACAACTACTGACACCATCAAAATGCATAAGCAATAACAAAATCGAGGTTAGAGCAGAGTAAGAAATGTTTTTCGTCTCACACCACGTCATTATTATTATAGTGTATACGTATAGCCTTTTTAAATATAATCAAATTATGACCATAGTATAAAATTATAAAATTTACCAAAAATCCTTTCAGTAATTCATCATTTTGCTCCTTTTTACAATAAATTGATGCTATGCACGATTTATATTTATAATTCTTATTGTCTGTCTTTATATATTAAATAGCTAAGGTATAGCAAATACTTTATATAAACATTTCTATTATAATATATAATTCATGAAGTATTTATCATTTTTCAGGTGTGTGCATTACATGTTCCAATCATGATTATAATTTCTCCTGCATTATTACTCAACTCTCGAAAACAACGCTTCTGCGTACTTCTAATTTCAACTCTAATAAGCATATACCTAATGGCGAAGATGGTTTATCAAATTGAATATATCAAGCACTCCATGTTCGACGTCAATTGTACTTCGGTAAGTTACACGGAAACTCTATTAATAATCGTATCAGGGAACTGAATAAAAATAAAATAGAAGATCTTGGTGGGCTCTCAATCTGAGTGATAAATATAATTAGTATGGATATATAGGTGGGTGTGTTCGATAGTTTGAACATTTAACCTAAACCTTAGATCATTCAAACTTTTAGGTGATGGTCTATGGTTTTCTAATCTAACAACATATTGATGTTGTATCTGTCTTTAAGTCAGGTAATAAAAAAATCCTACTAATCCCTTTACTTTCGAATTCGAAAAACTTAAATGTTTGTTGAATTGTAAAAAATAGAATTTAGAATCGGAAATTCGGAATCCTTGGCGTCGACATATCGAGCAACGTTCAATTTCGCGGTCACTTGGAAGGGAAGGCCAAATTGGCCTCCAAGAAGCTTGGCGTGCTCAGTAGAGCGCGACAGTACTTCATGCTGGCCCACCGCTTGCAACTTTATAAGGCGCAGGTTCGGCCGCACATGGAGTACTGTTCTCATCTCTGGGCGGGGGCACCCCAGTGTCAGCTCCTTCCATTTGACCGCATTCAACGAAGAGCGGCTCGAATTGTCGACGACCATGTCCTATCTGATCGGCTTGATCCCCTGGCTTTGCGAGATGAGATGTTGCATCTCTTTGCATTTTTTACAGGATCTACCATGGGGAGTGTTCCGAGAAATTGTTCGGATTAATTCCAGCCGCTGAATTTCACCATCGCACCTTACGGCATAACCTCAAATTCGATCGTCACCACCGTGATGGTTGGCATTCCACCACAGTGCGTTTTTCGCGGAATTTTCTGCCACGCACTTGCACTTTATGGAATGTTCTGCCGTCAGCGGTTTTTTCGGACCGATACGACTTAGGGACCTTCAAGAAAAGAGCCTATTCCTTTCTCAAAGGCCGGCAACGCATCTGCTATTCCTCTGGTATTGTAGGTGTTCATGTGCGGCGGTCATCACTTACCATCACGCGAGCCACCTGCTCGTTTGCCTACTATTTTATAAAAAAAAAAAGAATGACAAACAATAAGGTTTTACGGAAGGAAAGTCAACGACAAATGTACAACATCAACGATAAACTTACTTCTGTTTCTAGAACATGTTTTTTGTATATTTTAGGTCGGAGAAAACAATACAATAAATGTGACGACGTATAACAATGCAGAATGGGTGGGCTTTTACAAAGCGACGCGCGACCGGCCACTGGTTGTTTTGCTAAAAGGCTATATTGGGCTAATAGTTGTGTTTACTTTATACTCTCTAGTCACTTATCGGCAGCAGAACATCAGGTCAGTTGGTAATTGTGGATTCTACGCATTTTTTTTTGTTATGATTATCATGATTATGAACTTTTTTCTTTACCGCTGTCATGGCTACGTATTTTGATATAGTTTTTTTTGCAGGGAACAAGGTCTTTTAGCAAGAAATGCGGATAAGTTAATGTTCCCCGAAATCACACGCAAAGAAGCCGATAAAGACTTGATACATTGCATCCAGTACTTAGTGAACTACGGTTTTTACAAGTTTGGTGTTGAGGTATTTTTTTTTTATAATTTTAGTTAAACGAAAATTATAGGGATAGAAAGAGACCCGAGACCATAATATTGTGATTGTTAATTTACTCTTATGAAATGTTTATTTTCTCATATTGTGTGAATGTATATATATAATAATAACAAAAATAATCTCCCTGTCATGATGAAATTGTTTTACGTTTTCATTATTCTTATTTCAATACTGACACGAAATCATAATTACCATTGTAGCCTCTTTCCGTTGCACTAACAGTACGAATAAATGAAATGGAAGTATTTTTCCTGTAATTTTTGTGTACAAAATTACAAATTATTGGGCAGACTTCTCAATAGTATTAAGTAATAAATAGAATGAAAATCGAATGGGAAGATTCCCTTATATTCATGTAAGTCAAGCTGTATTTTTATTTAATTGGATACAGTGACAAAACGAACAAAATGTTCACCTGATAAGTGCAATGTCTGCCCATAACAAATGCTGTGTCACTCAGAACATATCTGTGTGACACCCCACCGTGCCCGACATTCTGAGACATCCGTTTTTAAGTCTCATATGCATAGTGATTATGCTAACTGTCAGTGCCCTTTAAACCAAAACAGTAACGTTTGCACACTACTGCTTCACGGCAGAATAACTGTTCCGTGCGGTGGGGTTTACCTAGACCTTCGGACCTCCAGCAGTGGTACCTACTTATGTTATCTGTATTGCCTGCTTCTTATTCCAAGAAATACCATCCGTGTGAGGTCCAATTTGTAAGCTGAGCATTTTTGTTTGTTAATATCCTGAGAAAACAGGGGTTAAAAAGTACATGCAGCAAAATAACCCACATGGACTCGTTGCCAATGTCGGGGAAGTAATAATTATATAATAAGTTCCGTCAATGAAAGACGTATAAAATTTAAAATGTAGTTTTTTTAAGCTATCGTCCGGTCAGTCCGAATTTGACTATCTACCCAAACGGATTCGTGCATAGGAAGTTCTGGGTAGATACCACCGCAGCATCAGTTGTTCTGCCGTATAGGAATCCTGCCACTAGTGTATAAGTGGATGTGCGTATGCAGATAAGCCTGATCTGCCTGATGGGCGTGATCGGGTCGCGCATGGACGTGTACGCGGCGGTGTACGCGGGCTGGCTGCTGGCGCTGGTGTCGTGCGGGCGCGCGCGGCTGGCGCGGCTGTGGCCCGCCTTCACGGGCTGCCTCACCGCGCTGCTGCCGCTGCAGTACGTGCTGGCGCTCGGCTTCCTGCCGCACTTCTGCGTGCACTACCCCTGGCCCGGCGACACGCAGGTGCGCCGCAACCTTTTTCAACTGAAAACTTCTTTACAGTCCTTGTCATTTGAAACTCGATGAAACGTAAAAGAGACAAACAAATACGAGTACATCTATAGGATTTAGCCTGTGAGAGAATGAGATGATGAGAATACAGTATACATATATACATACATACAGTAAATTTTTCCTATTGCTGTAAGCAGGGTCTAAACATGTTGCACACTTTTAGCCCCCGCGGGACACGAGATGTGACGGATGGCGAACCACGTCGCCACCATTTTGGACGAGTCAAAAAAATTCGGACTCCATTGCGTTCCCACAATCAGTATAGGCTGTCCATACAATACCTTAGTCGCCTCTTACGACATCTCGATAAGAAAGAGTTAGGTGCTATTCTACTCTGCCAGTCATCGGTTTTTTTTTTAAAGTTATTTTTTATTTACGACAATAGTCGTAAACTTATTGCCAGTTTTAAAATAGTATAATGTTTAAGTAAAAAAATTACAATAATTTCGGTCTTGAATTTAATTTTCCAAAAGTGTGCTCGTACAAGTGGTACGTACGGAAACACTTTTACGAGCACTTGTGCATAAAAATAATAAACATAAAACTCTAAATATACACAGAAATAATGAAATTTAATAAAAAACACAACCGTTCACAATAAATGGTCTGCATTTCTCGTCATTCACATTATACGAAACGCTTTATCCTGCGACTTCTCAACGGTATTCTAACATCGTGGATTTTAGCTTTTATAACCACTATATAGCGTGAAATACATCAATGTTGATTAGTAATTATTTACTTAATTGTGCTTAAAAATAATTAAAGAATATAATTGTGACCAGTGACTTAGGTCGAATAGCAGCCAATAATTTTGCGGCACCTAAATTATTGATTTTCGTGCATGACAAATATGTTACTTAAAAAATCTATGAAAGATGTAGGTGCCTTCCTTGAAAATGGTAACTTCAGATCGGGTGGCCTGGTCTTGGACTAAGGCGGACGTCACCTCCAACCAGTAATATTTAAATCTTGTAGTTAGATAATTAGACATCGATCTAACTTCAATACGCGCTATGTAGGATGACATAGACATCGCTCATGTGATGACATAGATATCCCTTTATCACACTGGCTTAGACTGGAAATCGTAGAGAGCGTGGAGATCTTGAGAGATCAGGTGATGTAGTGCAATCGCCATATTGCACAACATCACTTGACACGGAGAAGTGAGTTCAGGTTTTCAATGCGTGGAAATTTATGGAGACATTGCTAAAGCCGCAACAGTCAGCTCAAGGGTGCGCCGTTAAGGATTCTCAGTGACTGAGAGATTAGAGAGCACTCGTTTTGCCGACAGTTTTCTTGGGCTGTGACTGCGTTGACGTTTGTTGCTGTGGTTGGGCGAAGCTGGCTGCGTTGTCCAAAAACAAAGTCGGAATCACCAATTTGGCAGGTGAATGTGTCAAAGAAAAGGGTAGCTACCATCCAAATCCGGTGTTCTGATCAGATGAGGGCGTTTCCTCCAAACAGTGAAATTTAAATCTTGTATAAGATATTGCTTTATTTGTTTAAGACTTGGTTTAATATATAATTAGGACAGTCATACAGACAGACAACTTTCATACAATAAAAAAACCTTTGTGCTATCCTTTCATAACATTCTTTAAATTTTGCAGCAAATGAAACACATACGTACGTGGTTATTCCTGCCGTATGCGGAGGAACCACCGCACGCTATAAAACTCATCTTTGATTACTTCCTGCTTCTGTTTGCGGCGCGCCAACTCCGAGTGTTCAGACTGGAGAAAACTCACGGCGATTCGTATCCGGGCGGCTCTAACAGCGAGAAAATTGGCAAGGAATGGGAGACGCCGAACTTTGTTAACCCTGTCCCTGACTTCCTTGGATATGTCGGGTGAGCATATAAATTAAGACTTATTCGTTCTTATATTTCAACCTTACCTTATTATATCTAATAGAATTCATTAACAACCGGTATTTATTAGGTTTTTGTTACCTAATAAGAGTAGGGTCATTCGTACATCAATTATAAAGTGTATAAAACATAAGGCCGACTGGTAACCGTTGTATTTATTAGTATTAAGACAATACTTTCTTTATTGCAGATCGTGGTTAGACGTCATCAAACGGATGGTGTTTTTGGGAATGCTGTGGGTGACTTTGGCCATTATGTTCATGACGGGCACGAACCGTGTGAACCTGTTCTCAATGGGCTACCTTATAGGCTCGTTCATTTTCCTCTGGCAAGGAACCGACTTTTACCTCCGTCCAAAAGAGGCTATCTTGCAATGGTACGTATAACACCTATATACTATTTTGTATGTTGAGTAAACTGGACGTCGCGTCGGTTAAGTCGGAAGCAATTGGATAAAGTCGCTTTTTTAGCAGTTTCAACAGGCATATCTATGTTGCCGATGTATGACAATTGGTCCGCTAATCATTAACTAAATGACATCTTTTATTGCTTGAAGTTGGTTAAAAAGAATACAAAGCATACGATGACGCGTAATCGAAGGGAACCGTATATACATATAGTCACGCCACACATGTAGCCCCTCTTTTCTTCCCCGCGGGAAACGAGACGTGATGGGTGGCGAACCACGTCCCTATTTTGGCACGAGTCAAAAAAAATTCTTACTCCCCATAGCGTTCCCAAGAGCAGTATGCTGACGGCACTGCATATTACGTGTTAGTCTGCACGAATTAAGTCTGTTCGTAAAATACTACAGCTCGGTAGAAAAGAAGTGCTATTCTACTCTGCCGGACACCTATCGGCTGTTAAGGGTTAACGTATGACAATAATTCTTTTGTCCTCAGGTGGTCATGGCTTCTCCGCTACAACGTGTGTGTGGTGGTGGTGAAGGCGTTGCTCCAGATCCCGGGCTGTATGTTCAGCGCGGTGATGCAGGAGCGCGCCTGCTGGCTGGTGCAGCTGCTTGGCATCGGATGTGTCGACAAGTTTGCTGGCGGCAACATAGCTCGTTTTCTCAAGATGCAGTACGATAAGGTAAACTGCAGGCTCTGGTTCATGGTCATAGGCGGCATACATGGGGACGTAAGGCACATTATTTGTTATTCTTGGATTGTATGTATCTGCGTCTTTTTCAAACGATGCCCTACCGTAGTATTTCGCCTGTATCGTGGGTGCAATTTACAGACATACATTTCACATGCACACCGCAATCATAACCAACAGCCAACAATTATTAATTTATATTGTAACATGAGGAAGCTCAGAATCGCGCAGCGAGCTGTGGAAAGGGCTATGCTCGGAGTTTCTCTGCGAGATAATATCCGTAACGATGTTATCCGCAGCAGAACCAGAGTAACCGACATAGCTCTAAGGATTAGCAAGCTGAAGTGGCAATGGGCCGGCCATATAGCTCGGAGAACCGATAACCGTTGGGGAAGAAATGTTCTCGAGTGGCAACCTCGTACCGGCAAACGCAGTGTAGGGCGACCCCCCACTAGATAGAGCAACGACCTACTCGGTTTTGCAGGAAGTCGATGGATGCAGGTGGCTCAGGACCATGTTTTGTGGCAATCTATGGGGGAGGCCTATGTTCAACAGTGGACTATGGTATGCTGAAATGATGATGACGATGATGATGATAGTAACATAAATTAATTTTTAACTTATATTTTCATGTAAATTAATTATTTTGTTTATTTACATTACATTTCAGGAATCGGCATGTTCAGTGCCTCAAGAAGACATCGGACTCGCGTGGGACGGCGTCTGCTTTGCTTTTCTTATTCTTCAACGAAGACTATTTCACAGTTATTACTTTTATAGAGTTATTGACGAGAGCAAAGCTACTACTGTACTTGCTTCCAGGTATTCTTTGTTTTCGCTTTAACTTCGATGTGCTATTTTTTTATGAAGCAATTTAACACTTAATATGTTTCCTAGGGGAGCAGAATTGATTGAGGAGCTACGGCAAAAACAGATGCAAGTACAAGAGGAACAAGAGGTAAAGATATTGGAAAAAATCAAAGTAAAAATGGAGAGGATAAAGGCCAATCAAAAGAAAATACAAGGAGCAATGTCTAAGGAGCCATTGCAGCATGATGCTGGTAAGTATTATACTTCTTCATCAGCCTATTAATAGTCCACTGCTGGACAATAGGCTTTTCCTCAGAAGAGAAGATTTGCCCAAATCACCAATTACGTGGTGGATTGGCGATCGCAGTACCAATCCCTTTCACCTGGTTCCCGTCATAGGTATGAGTATTTTAAGTCTGGCATTTTTAAGACGGTTATAAAACCTGTAGAGAGCCGGATTATTTCCCTGTGCCGTCTCATACAGCAATCACGGGATGAAATGGGATTTTAAATTTTCTTTCACAGTCACAACACGACGTATATTATTAGTAATGGTAAATAATGTATGTTATAAGTAAGTAAGTCACGATATTTATCTACTTAAAAGAAACCATTATTTTTATAGCTTAGTTTCGCTACCGTAGTAAAATATTTATCTTAAGCATCCTAAGATTTATAGAAATTCTGATTGAGATATTGAGCACCTGAGCTGCTGTACGTTAAATTGAATGTGCTAAGTCTACTTAGTACATAATAATAAAGATCTGAAATATATTTAACTTGCAATCTAGTCATCAAAAAATTCTTGAATTATTACATAAGAGTATTTTTATAGTCATGTTGTAGATTTTTGGTATACATCTTTTAATTGTTTGTATTTCACATCTGTTAATAGAATATTTCTTATACGCGACATTTGATATTTGATTCTTTGCGAAAGTTATACCTTAATAAAAAGGTTCAAAACGTACATATCAATCGCTGAACAAAATATTATTATCACAGATATTATTTTCAGATCACGTTAAACACAAATGACAGATAAAAGCATAGACAAAGAAGATCTATAGTCTGACCGCATAAGTATGTGCTGCGTTTAGGGCGCGATGGGCGTAATTTGGAGAAAATTAAGCCTACGAGTTCGCAAAGGGTTGAGAAAACCCAAATAATACCAAATATTCTGGCTTTGCCCGCGATATCGTATACGCGAAAAGTATTATGTGTTTATCTCTCCAACAAAGTTGCTCTTCCGCGAAAGTCGACGACGAAATGTAAACCTAGATAACATAGCGCTACGTTGCAAAATTCAGTAAATACAAACCACTGTATTAGTTTTCAAGTTCCAAGGCACTTTTATAGAAACAACTTAGATAAACGAAAAACGTGTTAGTGGTGCGGAGGAAGAGAGATGAAGCTAATTTACATCGCCATTGAGTTTAAATGCGACGTACGGATATTAATAACAGCGTTACATCGCAACTGCAGTTATTATTTAATGCGGTACTCATTCCTAGGCCAGTTATACTAATTGTGTTACTCATTGGTAAGCTCACTGTGCTAACGCTCGTAAGTTCACCTGATTTGGCTAAAATTTAAAAGAACTTACTGAGTTGCCTAAGATAACGAGATGACAAAACACTGTGGGCCATTGTATTCCTTCCAGCCCCGCCGCGGCAAGCACAGCCAAGACGCGGCATAGCTTTACCGGTAGGACTATCCGAATTCTTTAGTAATATAAATTGCTAGCTGACGCCCGCGACTACGTCTGCGTTGATTTAGGTTTTTTTTATAAATATCATAGGAACTCTTTTATTTTCCGGAATCCGGAATATAAAAAGTATCCTATGTCTGTCTTCAGGATGCAAGCTGTCTCTGTGCCAAATTTTTCAAGATCGGTTCAACGGTTGAGCCGTGAATAGGTAACAAACAGACAGAGGGACAGAGAGAGTTACTTCCGCGTTTATAATATTAGTGTGGAAGTATGGATACTCGTAGTTTGATTTGACTAAATCTTGTGTCGTATTTAACTTGTAAACGTGAAATCATGTTGTCCTTCACTTGTGTCGCCAACAAAAAGTAGAGGAGGACGAAGAAGATGAGGAGACGCAACAGGGCGAGTCGGAGCAGGTGCCGCTCGTGCGTGGCGACTCGGAGGCGTCGCGCGGCTTCCACACCCCCGACAGCGCCGCCTCGCCGCGCGGCTTCCACACGCCCGTCAGCGAGCCCTCCGCGCCGCCCTCCCCCGCGCGCTCCCCGCCCCCGCCGCCGCGCCTGCCTGCCCCCGCCCCCGCCTCGCTGGGAGGACCCCCGTCCCCCTCCTCGGCCCTTATGACGGTCTCTCTCGACGCCTACCTAGAACCTCGCCGCATTTCGTTCGAGTCCCCTCCTTCTTCTGACCTCCTTCCCCGAGCGCAGAGCCCGGAGGAGTCATATCCGGTGTTCTCTCCGCCCCCTATCCGCCGTCGCCACACAGTTGCCAGCCCCAGCATTCTGCAGAGAACCTCCATCATATCGCAATCGAGTCGCGCCGAACCGAACTCTCATCATACGTGTAATTAAACCAGATCTCATGCACGTTTTAGTCTTTAACCAGTTATATGTGACTTTAGTTTTTAATCGAGTCCTACCATGTGTCAAGTTTCTCACGACCGATAAATAAATGCACTTTGTTCAGTGTTCCACATTGTAAATAATGTAAAGCATTTTTCTACAGGCCCCTCTATTTAGAAGTTAAAATTAGATTTTTATTTATTTAGGAAGTGAAACTGCTTGCACCAGAAGACGACGTGTGTACACTAAGCGTCATGAAGGTACAGTCGACATTAATATAGGACTGGTGTGGGAATATTTGTCATAACGTACTTTATGTATACGTGATTGGCTCTGTTTTAGATATAAACTTCGTCCTCCTGAGTATTTAAGAATGGTTTTTTAATCTTCATGAACCTAGAAAATCGGAAGGCAAATTAAGTTTTCATGTTTTCGAGGTCCATAAGTTATCATCTAAATTTCTCTGCAAAAATTAACGAATTATTTTTTATTGGTTTTACTAATTCCTAAGGAGATGTGCCTAAATAACATCCTACAGCGCTGTGGGTGAACAAATTTGTAACTGCGTCTGATATTTGTAAGCTTAATCATTCATTGGCCTTTTTTCTGGTGTGAGAGTGTTGAGGTGTGCTTTTTTCTTGTAGCACGCGACAGACCGCCGTATAAGCCGCCCGCCAGCCATCAAAAGGGTAACGTTGTGTCTCGAACATATGCTCGCTAAAACATTGTATTTCGTTACTAACAGTTGAGCTTCTAGGTGATGGTATGTAGGCAAGTGGGTTGCATTGATTTGGCGGGAGCTGTCTTATCGTGATATGATTGATTGGATCTAATACTAAATAAATGTAAAAATTGTAAATAATTTAAAGTCACGTGTGCCAAACTCTTAAGACAGAATACGCCTGTGCACTGGCTGTATGGTTACTGCTTTAACTGCTTCTTGTGTACTATAAAGCTTTGCACAGTCCCTGGCATGATAAGCGTGCGTTCCTTTGCATGTTTATTTGATAATTCAAATTATTTTAACATCCAACTTACTCTTTTTATTTTTGTTGTACCCTCTAACAATTTCACTATTTTGATTATAAGTGTAATGGGAACGATAAGCGACATTTTTTTGTAAAATAGTAAATTTAATAATATGATCACGGTCACAGTATATATATTATTATGCGTATTAACGAAATAATATTTAATCAAATGTTCATTTAAATTTTAAGATTTAAATTATACTCATAGTTGACAATATCATTCTTGGCATTTTTATTAGTAATTTGTACAATAGTTTTACGCAATTTTTTTCAAACACTTCTCAGCTGCTACTAATATCCAACTGCGTTAACGGTTCCCTCATTTATAGTTTATGCAAGTTTCGTAAACTATTAGTAAAGTAAATTATGTCAAAAGTGCTTTCTGTATACAGCTGTCCGCTCTGGAGATTACTACATGTTTGACGAGTTTGATGACACCGATTTGCATCTGAAAGACGACGAGTCTAGCTCTGATGAAGATGCTCCCAAAGAAATGGGAATTGGCAAGGTAACCAATTTATTATATACCGGATCCATATTAATGTTTATATCTTTGGGGGTTTTTTAAACTTATTGGTAGTGGTTATGATACGCATGGGACATTCGTGGTACATTGTGAATTTTCTTTGGAGAATGGTTTGTGGTGTAACATTTATCATGTTACTGTGACGTCCGTTTAGTTTTGAAGTCGGCATGCATAGCCACAGTTTCGCATGTTTAAAATATGTGGATTGTATAAAGGCCATATGTAATCAATAAATAATGGGACAGATGGATGGATGGATGGGATGGGAACAAGTTCTTACCACATACAAAGGAATATACTTTCATTTGGTGATTTATTCGCGGCGCTTTAGCTGAGGTGGCTTTAGGTGACTAACATTATGTCTGCAATAACTTGCACAGCCTTTATATTATAACGAGCTCATGTTGCTTCCCAGAGAAACTATATTTTTACAATAAACAGAATTGATTTAAATGGTAGTTTATTAAAGCAAAGGACTGGTTTCGGCGTTTCCGCTCTCAATCAGCCATTTCTTCCCGGATTGTTGTATACTCGTGATATCAAAGAAAAAACTTCCTCGCGACTTCCTGTGTGTTACGACTTCTCTCTATATATCTATTAAAAAGTATATTTTTATACTTATATAATGTCTTTAAAACATTTGAACAAAACGAAATAATTTTAGACAAGCTCCTGCTTCTAGCTGATTTTTGCTACCTACTCGCTTTCATGATTCGAAATCCTTTTCTGTGCGTGTTTCAACGCGCATCCGTCTTTTCACACGCTAAATAGCACAGGACAAATATTGTTGTCTGCTGAATAAGTGTTATTCTTAGTATTCGACTCGTAGAAGCTAAATGGTAGGCTGCCGTCCAAAATTACTACTACCATTGAAACAAATGTACCGAAATCCGAATACATACAACCTTCAAACTATTTTAGCTGTGGACATACAATTTTCACACATGAATTGTAAAGTCCACGCGAGGAACTTTGTTTGCGGGTGCTTAGGAACGCAGTTTGCGGGTAATACATAGCGTAGTTTATCGAGTAAGTGATGGGGAAGCAACACGCGTTGGTTAGCGCTTAGCGTTTGCGCGTTGGCACGGCAGCTGCTCTCGACGGTGATCAAGACGGACCTGCGGCGCGCGGTGTCGGCGCGGCGCGCGTCCGCACCCGCCGTGCGCGCGGCGCGCCGCCTGTCGCTCGCCACGCACCCGCACTCCTACCCGCACCAGGTAACGCGCCCGCCTACCATCAATAGAAGGTGATTAGACAACCGCGTCACGCGTGCCACAGTGCTCAGACTACCCGACTTCTACGAGGGGGGGTCCTGGCTTCGAATCACAGCCGGAGTATTAATTGTGCAAAACACAAATTGTTGGTATTCGAGTCTTGTTGTGTTGCGCCTGTGAATTTTATGGCCGTGAAACGCAAATTTGCTGGTGTTAGCATATCCCGCCTTAACGCAGTGATAAAAAATTATTACTGTACTAGCTGATGTCCGCGATTTCGTCCACGTGGATACAGGTTTTTTTTTAAATCCCGTGGGAACTATTTCATTTTCCGTGATAAAAAGTATCATATGTCTGTCTCCAGGATGCAAGCTATATTGTATTGATTAGTATAGATTTCGTTTTTAAAGCCACAGCTAGCTAATGTGATAAGTCTCACGTGCCCAGTAATTACCCTAGCTCTCAGTTCCCTTCAGACCAAAACATTTTAATGTTTGCAATCTACTTCACGGCAGAATAACTGGATCTGCGGTGGTACCTATCTAGACGGATTTCTGCACAGGAATCCTACCACTAGTATACTTAAACTAAATTAACAAATATTGACTTTAGCTTTGATTGAGGCCTTTCCCAAGTCAGGCCATATAATAGTCACGATTATCACTCCGCTTTCGATTTTGCTTTAGGTCCCAGTACGGTCTATTTCAGATCAGGCATTTCGCCTTCTATCGAAAGTCAAGACATTTTGTAGGCGTTTCTATTAGTCCACTTTTACGATACCCACGGGACTAGATGAAGTATTTGTCAAACGATGAGTTTTGATGTTCAGATTCAATAGTTTCGTATAAGAATATTATCTCAGTATATAAACTCCCATGCAAAAGCTAAAGGATTCAGAAGGAAGGATCACTCGAGTCATTCTTTTTTGGAATACATGAAATTGTGTAGTATGTAATAAATAAAACTTATAATGTGATAAAATCGAAGTAGATAACTCGTTTTATTGTTTTTAGGTGTTTTCTATGTATATGTAAACGGTAATAGCATAAAAAGTCATATTTTCCCCTCTATACGGTAAGAAAAAAAAACAAATAAAAAGGTTTGCATGTGTGATTGTTTTTTTATTATTTAGAGCTTGCATTTATTTGTTCGTAGCTGTTTCATAATACTTTTATGTTCTTGTAGTTTGTGCTTCTATGTTTATTTAATTATTATATACATATTTTATATAATTTAAGTCAAAAGTATACTGACAATAATAGCTGACCTATATATATTTTAATTGGTATCTATAATTTAATTTACTCTCTTAATTTTTCATTTCTTACTTTAAAACAAATTTTCTCAACAAATGTTTTTTTTTATTTCGGTTGCATTTACTACTGGAAATTCAGTTTTTAATAAAAAACTTAACTTTATAAAACCTACGCACACAATCCGTACCCAAAAGATCTTGAATGAAAGTTATGATGAACCCTCTTGATGTTTATTTAATTTATATTTACTTTTTTCGTAAACAATATGTATTTGGACTGATTAACATTGTTTGCGTGCTGGGTTTTTATTTGTTATTGTTTTTATGTACTTAAAGGGCATGTTCCCAATTTTTCAAGATTAGCTCTTAGTAGTTTGGGTTGCCCTTAATGAGGTAGTAAATAATAAAAGCTTACTACGTTGGTACAGCTTCGGACTGTGTCGCCACCGCCCGCGGATGAGACACACGAACGCGACGTGGAACTTTCCGAGCGCGACCGACTGCCCTCTGATATTGACGACTTTGCGCCGATGCCCGGTAAATATTACCTACTTATTATGAAATTGTAATTAATGCATTACCACAGGGTTTGTGATAGTGCATAACCGAGGAAGCTCATGGCCGACCGTTCTTCTTATAATAGAATAGAAAGATAAATATTTGTTGAAAAAAACACACTTAACCCAAGTAGAAGATATGTCTCAAAAACATTCCAAGACCACCTTTTTTCAGTCTTATAATACTCTTTGAAACGTTTGTGGTGGTGGCTCGTTAAAAGAATACTACCACTCCGTCACATCCATGGATCTCGTAATAGGCGAGTAAGGGAAGGAAAGGGAAAGTAAGGGAGAAAGGAAAAAGTAAGGTAGGTACCCCAGGGCCAGTTATTCTGCCGTGAAGCAGTAGTGTGCAAACATTACTGTGTTTCGGTCTGCGGGGCACTGAGAGCTAGCGTAATCACTTGGCATATGAGACTTAGAAATTAAGTGGTGCTACACAGAAATATTCTGAGTAACACAGCATCTGTTATGGGCAAACGTTTTACTTACCATCAGGTGAACGTTTTGCTCGTCTCGACACTTTATCAAATAAAAAAAAACTGCACTGTGCACCCAACGGCGCATGGTGGCGATGGGCCCACCACCTATCACACCAAGTGCATTATATTGTTTTGGTGAAACGAAGATTGTGGCAATCATCTGTTTTTGCAGTGAGTGCCCAATCTCTGTTTACCTCTTATGGGATACATTCGTGATCATATGTTGAAACGTTTTTAAGGGTGAAAAGGACGCACTTTGTAAGCTTGTTCACTCTTTCAATTTTATTACATTCTTGTCAAGGGTTATATTAATCTTTTAATTATCTAACTAATGTTTTTAAACGAATGTATAACTTACAAATGTCTTACATTTTTCTTATCCATACATTTTATTAAGGCAATTAGCCCTTTCGTAGTCTTACAAATGTCGTTCTAAGTCTAAGTTCCTCTTCGTAATATCATCATTATCTTTGCTTTCATTTACCTATCCGTCAAAAAAGTAAGAGTACGCAGAGTAAGCACTTCGCTGGAAATGCTTCCATTAATGCGAATCCATCTAATTTCGATTAATCCAAATGCAAGAAAATACAACTAAGATGGTCGATAGATCTTAATAACAGATAGGTGAGACAATTATAATACATGATATTCTTATAAAAATCTTCAACTATCATGTATAATACTTGTAATCTTTGAAATGATGTAATGAAGACAGACTACACTTACAAAATATTGGTTTCATGGAAGTTTTATCTTAAGCCTGAGTAAGAGCTAAAACCTAATAAACAGTTTACTTCAGTAACCCTTAAGACTAAATAAACTTGTAGGATGCATTAATAAGTAAAAGTTGAGAATTAATAGCTTTAAGCTTTGAAAAAGTCTTTGTCCTTATATAGGTTTTATAAGGTTTTTTAGAAACATTTATCAGAGTAAGTTATAAGTCATAATAGTTTATTCTTTCAGTTGAGATTGTCTTTTAACATGCGGTTATTAGAGTTGTTGCTTTAGCAAGATCACTATAAGTCTTATACAATAATTTAAACCTTATAGTTAATCATTTATAAGAGTTCTTTGTTAGTTAGGTAAGAACCAGTTTATTTTAAATAAACTTCCATATACCAATGAGATGAATAATCACCCATTTTTTACCAGTTATTATAGGACATTTTCATTTGCATTTATAATTTATTACAGAAAAAGAATCTTGGATAGAAAAGTTAAAGTGCTACATGGAAACTGCGTGGGCGTTCATTTCGAGCTTCCTGGTGTCGTTGACGCGACACCTCATGAAGTACTCCCGCGACTACCGCTACGTGTCAAGGACGCTCTCCGTCGAGAAGAAAATACTCAAAGTATGTTAAGACTTAAGTTATACAAAATTGTTATAATTTTAATTTGACAATTCTGTTGATACTGGCTACATTTGGTAACGTACATATTTCGTATTTAAACTGCTTTACCCAGAAGTAGTAGTAGAGATGTTAATATATTCTTTTTCCTTTTTTAAAAACGTAGTAACCCACGCTAGTATTTATCCTGAATCGTGGTCTCATTTAGAGTCAAATTTTCCATATACAAGCAAGTCTAATATTCAGCAGTGAACTGTCACAGGGTGGAAACAGAAATGATGATAATAAGAATGATATTAATAATGATATCAGAAACATTAACTGGCTATTTAATAATGTCTCTGTTATTACTGATAATGATCTATTTTATGAAAATATTTATGAATTAATGAAAAAACATGTACCGCTAAGACCAGTTAAACCTAGCGAATTCCCAGACTGGTTCACACATCCTCTTATTCATATATTCAGAAATTCAATAACCGATCATATTGAGGTATTTTCCTTATATGTCAGTTTGTGGGCTCGACCCAACTATGTGATACAGCCAGTATCCAAGTGTAGCGTGCCTCTGCTACGTAAAAAATAGAGACAGTTACCTATTATCAGCTTATTTATGGAGGAGGAAAGTTACAAAACCTGAAATATATATATATAGATAAAATGAATAGCCATAGCAATAGCTTTCGTTTTACTCTAATACCATATTTTTAATGTTATTTACCCCTAATTTGTCTTTTTACACTCATGCTGATTTCCTTTCTGGCAAAACAAAATAAAAATAAAACGTTTTTATAATAACGCTTACGTAACAATCTTTCGCTATTCTCTCAATTATGTACTTAAATTGATATTTTAACGAATAATAAATCTATAATTTAAGTATCAATTTGCTTGTTTTAGGAAAAAGACGGTTTCGGCATTGGACTGCGAGAAGGTTCTCAAATGATATGGGAGCCATTACCAGAAACACTAGCCCATCAGTAAGTAACTTTTTTCATATGTTACATGACATTACTCGTTTACGAAGCGACTAATAGTAGTTGTAGCTTGCATGAATACGCAGTTTGATCTCAGAACGTATATAATCTTTATTATCGTACCAACAAACAACTTATTATTTTTTATGGATTTATCACTCCCAAGACCAGAAAAGCCAAAAGAAATTCAGATAATTGGGGTCCAAAGTAAAATGTTATCTACAGAAAAGAAACATTGAAAAGACGAATTCGCCTTCTTCAAAAGAAGTATCCGAATAAATGGTAACTTAAGTTTATTTCTTTAATTTTGTACATTGGTAAGTCCATTATGAAACGTCACTGAATTTTAAATTCTTTATTATTTATTTCTCTTCTATACTCATATCTTATTGAATTTTAACAACATAATTGGTTAAATAGCAATTATTAATACAAAAAGTTATATTTTCTTCTTCATCTAGTAATTGTCTAGATGAAGAAATCATGTACCATTTTTAAAAATACGCTTCCAAACAGATATAAATCTATTAAGGTAAAATCTGTCTTTCGTATTCATACTTATAAAATTCGACTAATTTGTGGTTTATTTTGTGTAGGGAAACGTGTGTTTTCTTTTTTTATTTCAGGCTTAGTATTTACTGCCGTAAACTTTCCATTTGACATACTTATAATATTTTGCATTTAAGATCGCATGCATTTTAAAAATTGTAGCCTCAGATTTTATGGTATGGTACATTAATGCTATGCTATTATGTACTTAGTTATTATAATATACGTAGAAAATCATGACATTTTTGTAGAGATAATTAGCTAGATGTTTTATTTGCGCATGCTGCATAGTATGCAAAGGGATACAGAACAATCTGAGCAACGCCTGGTGGTGCCTTCTATCGAGATGGGGTTTGTATTTTGCTTACTTTACGCATGGAATTCCTATTTGTGTAGCATTCTAAGTTTAACTTTCAAAGGAAGGGCTGGATTACACATAGAGCATAAATGAATTGGACTCCTTTTAGTATTTAGTATTCCATTCATATCATACGGGGATCTATTATTCGAATTTTTATTTTCACGTAACGTAGCTCATTATACAAAGTCATATTTACAGCGAAATAGCCTACTAAAAAGCACAAATCCGTAGATGCTTGCACATTCGGCGCGCATTAACGTTTTAACCTGTAGAATGAATAAAATCAAAATTCAATAACAAGCTTTTAGTGACTAGAAATTGTAGCGCATATTATGGTTTCCAGAGTAGCTCGAAATGATTTACAGATAATCACTTGATAAAATATACAGGGATTCCTCGCGTTTACAGTGAAAGGACTAAGTGTTTAATACATTTTGTAGTTCCTGTGTGGTCGATACTTTCCAAAATATTCGTTTTTGATCAGTCGGGTGTGTGACTTGTGAGGGGTGTTTGCAGCCGTAAGTTAAGCGAGATAAGCGTGCCTGAGATCCGCATCCTGGCGCCGAGCATGGAGCGCGGGCTGGACGCGTGCCCCCCGCGCGCCGCCTCGCCCGCGCGCTCCGACGACACGTCCGAACACGAGAGCGCGTTTAGCTTACAGACTACCGAAAGGTGGAGTGAAGTGCTTTCTTTCGAGATGGAATTTACGCCGCATTAGTCCTGGATGTGTTTGGATAGATTTCGTGAATACATTTTTCGAAAATGACTACCGGATTACGGATTTCTCTCACCACTCCATTGATGTCTCCTGATGTTTTATACTTTGCTCTTTGAAAAGGTTTACGCATTTTTAACCGACTTAAAAAAAGAGGCGGTTCTTTATTCGTCTGTATGTATGGTCACCGATATTCTAGTCAAGATCTGATGATAGGAACAATGGGAAACTCATGAAACTCTTAAATTAGCTTAATCCGCATTTACTTACCCATGTCGTATATTTGAAGGGGGTTGATAGATTCAGTGTAATTTTTTATTTAGTTGTCTTATCAAGTCAAGGGCGTAGCCAAGGGGGAGCAGGGAGAGACTTACTCCCCCTCACCCCTGAGACTCGATTTGCAAAGCCTACCTACCTAATGCAAAGCCGAGCCCGCGCCGCGCTGCCACTATTTGATCGCCACGCGACAACGCCTGACTTCTTCCCTCTTCAAAACTAAAGCTGCGGACACACTCGCCGTGACGCAATAGCATTGCGAAAGAAATAATACATCTAAATATTTTCCAGTAGTATAAAAACTCGATAGGAAATTATAATTTCATGCAGTCTAAAAATTAAAACTTAATATAAATTATGATACAATTGCTTAATAGACGAAAGTAATAAACGAAATCTATCCATTTTGATGACAATGCAAATTTTTAAAATGTTTTATACAGTGCTAGAATCATTTAGACTTTTCCGTATATTTAAATTCCTCTCGAAATATTCAGTGTCGTCGCTTGAGATGGGCTTGGCTTTTGTTTGATATTTCACTTTTACTTCTCACTTTTTTCTACAGTTTGTATTGTAGCACGTCGTTATCCCATTTTACGTCGCCGTTATCAAAGTAAGTACTACAGGATTTTTCTGTGAACCTCGGTGTATCTACGCGTCAATAGGTTTTCTTGCATTTATATATCTTTACTCACAATTCTGAAATTACTTCCAGCAACGTCTTTGCCGCAGTTGTTCGATATATCGATGTCTATTGCACGTTTTGCTCTACGATCTGCGTGATCCAATGACGTTATACTAAATAAAGTTTTTATGCGTTACATTGCAGCAAAGACGTGACCACGCTTGAGGAGCAAGACGACTCCATGTTCAAGCAGGATAAATCACCAATTGTGCACCTGGCTTACGCGCTGTGGTACGCAGTCTTGGCTCACACTGACATCGTCTGCTACATTATGGTTTTCATTAATCAGGTATTATTTTAAATATATTTTTTTCCTTTGATCACATCATACAATAAAAAATGCAATAAAAGTACCGGCCGATAGGTGTCCGGCAGAGTAGAATAGCACCTACTTCTTTCCTAACGAGGTGGTTTAAGAGGCGACTAAGGTATTGACGGACAGCCCTTATTCGTGCAGCCTATATAGTAACAGCATTGCATATTATAGTGAAACACCATAATATGCAATGCTGTTACTATACTGCTAGTGGGAACGCAATGGGGTGTAAGATTTTTTGTTTGTTTGACGTTTGTGTGTGGCCTCTGTCTACCCCTTATATGGGAAAATGGCGTGACTTTATGTATGTATGTAAAAGTACCTTTTTGTCTGTCTGTACAAACGGATATAACTCTAACTACTGAAACTATTAACATAATTTTTTTTAAATACTCTGGACCCAAGTTAGACTTTCAATATATGTTTCACCAATTGCGAAGTTATCAACATTTTTGTGGTACAGTTGCAAAACTTAAATATCAAAAACTGCATGTTTGATTAATGTAAAAAAGTTCATTTATAATTATGGTATACGTTTATACTTGTCTAGATTATTTTTATTGACCTGTCTAAACAAATCCAAAAGTCCACGCGGACGAAGTCGCGGGTGTAACTAGTGTCTAATTTAGATGATGAATCTTGCTACACAATTTCATTCTCTTTTGTAGATTCAGTCTGCGACGATTCTGTCCATACCGTTGCCGCTCATGGTGTTCCTGTGGGGCACTCTTACCATTCCACGGCCGACCAAAACCTTTTGGGTCACTTTAATCGCCTATACGGAGGTATCACTTTTATTTATTTAAAACTGTGTCCATAATTGCATTAAAGCTTTGCTATCACTATGTTCGCTGTATAGGCTTCAGCATGGAAAAAAGAAGACAAAGACAAGATTGTTTCTGAAACAGGCGGACACTTAGTCGTGATTTATTGTAGTTTCTTAAAACAAAACCGTTTACGATCACAGATAATAAACAAATAGTGGTCACAACAACTTCGAAATTAAAAATGGTTGTTATTGCCCGACTAAACTTACTTAATTGGGCACTTGCCCCTGTATTTTTGATATATAAATAATTATTTGCCTTAACATCACTAACTCTTTAATAGTCCAATAGGACTTTAAAACTCTAAATGGATTTGCCTAATTACCACGTGATCAGGCGGATTGGCGATAGCAGTACCAAGCCCCCGCACCTTAGAAACTGCTTATTCTGCCGCCAGTCTACAAGTATTTGGATTTTTCCTTCCCTTTTATCGGCTCTAGTGATGTGAACGAATTTTTCTTACGCCGCCACAACACCACTGCAAAATTAATTATTATTTGATTAATTTGCAAATATTTTCATAGCTTACTCTGATAGCAGTACTCAGCACTGGATGACGGACGGAGCTGAGTTCCCCTCTCGGGGGCCATTCAAAAAAAAAGGTTTCGGCTAAGCGCCCTCAGCGCTCTGCCACCTTTCAATCCGGTGAAGCTGTGAAAGCTTTCGGTCTAAACAGTGGCCATCAGTCTTAAAAAAACAATACTAATCTGTTTTCCTTTCCAGGTGATCGTGCTCATAAAGAGCATGTTTCAGTTCGAGATTCTCCCTTGGAATCAGAAGGCCATACCAGCCAACATGCCGTTCACTGCACCGAGGATCATAGGCATAGAGAGGAAATACAATTACGCTCTCTACGATTTATTACTTCTACTTATCATATTTCTACATAGGTACTTAATATTGTAATTAATCAAGTTATGTTTTTTCTTTTTAAATATACTAAAATTAAATTCAAAAGATTTTCGCTCATTAATTCTTACATCTTTTTAAACTTCTGGTCTTGTACAAAAGTGTAGTAGATATTAGTTCTGATGCTAAATGCATTTTTTGTTCAGGTTCATGCTCAAGTCGCTAGGTCTTTGGAAGGAGTCGTCGCCAGAGATAGAGTTGCACGAGGATATGGAGTACCCATTGACGGCTCACGACACGCAGCTCATTGTGGAGGGCCGCGGCGCAGAAGTTGGTCGCAAATATGTCAAGTTGCATGACCATACTAGCCCGTTAGTATCCCGCATCGTTACTTTGAATTATTCTTTTTTCATTTGTTCTAATAATAACAACGCCTGCCTAGCTGAAAGCCAGTTAGACGCAGTCGACTGGTCAGGATATATCACAGTGCCGAGGGTCATTTGGCCTTATATGAATGAAATATATATTTGGCTAACGGACCGGAAAAAATATTGGTTTTTGAGTTACTCATGTAAATCCCCCTATACCCACTGGTACGTACTTGTAATTGATGTATAGGCGACAAACGTTAAAGGTCACTCCTGTAAAGTCACTCACGAAGATCTATTTTAGATTTCAAAGTATGAAGCGGTTGCATTATCAACCAATAAATTGTTGTGTACTGGCGATAATTTAAAGAAATTCGTCATACATTGACCCATTTGGTCAGTAACGGTTTTGAGCATGCCAACGAGCGGCGCAGTGGGCGCACTACATGCTAAGTTTGCCGACCAGACAGTGGCCCCCGCGCGACGCGGCTGCAGTGGGCGCGTGGGTCGCGTGGCCGCCACTCGTCGCCGCACATCGCGCGCCTGCTCTGGATGCGGCTCTCACCTACACTCGGCAAAACGTACTACGCATACCTTAATACAAAAATATTAAGTAGTCGGTTGCGTTTTGAGCCATTTGGTGTAATGTTGATTGTATTTAGAATATATAGATAGGTTCCCATCTGTAACATATTTTAATAAGTAATCTTTGTATTGTAGTCGTTATTTAGTAATTTAAAAGAATTTACTATGATTGAAGAAGACCATTAGTCTTTAAGAATTTATTATCATTATTTAAGTCCATTACTATCCACTACTGGACAAAGGCACCATCAAAGATTTACCTGAAAACTGCACTATAGTGTTAGATCGGACTAGAATTAAGATGACTTGCAAGGTCAAAAGACGATATATAACTATTGACAAAGAGGCGTATGGCACGCCTCTTTGTCAATAGTTATATATCGTGGTCCTCTGAGGCGGCAGTACATCCTCTTAATACTGTATTAAGAATGGATGTAGGCTACAGTGAACAATAATAATTTATCAAGTACACTGTGTGCTTACTTGTCACACTTTACTGTGACAAAAATCTAATAATGATTTTATCGTTTCTCAGATACAATCTCGAAGAGGCTCTTGGTATTCTTATTTGTACAACGTCCACTGTGAGTTTGTGTAGTAAAATTTACGAAAGGTATTCTTACTTTTTAGACACCTTGACGTAGATTCAAATGGAGTAATGGGGCAACCCATAATGGATTCTACGACCGCAACGCACGAATTTGATGAACGACACGAAGGAGAACCAGGTCCTTCTAAGCCCCCAGATGATGATCACTACAAGTAATTATTATCATTCGTCCCAAATGTTTCAATTAAGGAATCCTTTTGTCTAGAACTTTTGATTTCAGTTTATACAGTGTTATACTTCCATCATCACTTCAGCCTATCACCAGTCCACTGCTGAACATAGGCCTCCCCTATAGATTGCAACTAAAGTTTGAAGCTCTCATTTTGGTGGGATTTTGCCATAGTTGCCACGCTAAACAGGCGGATTGCCAACCGCAGTTTATTTATTCAGATGTTCCAGGAAGATGCTGCTGTCCATCTTCTGGTTTTAATTTTCCCATTTGTCGACTTTTACGACACCCACGGGATGATATGGGTGGTAGATTCTCTTAAGCCGCTATTATATTTACCTTTTATACTTAGATAAGATTTATTATGCGGTAGTAAAAGAATATACTAAGATTAAGTTGATTTAAATTATAAAATTACATGTATAACATATTAAGCAACAAATATGACTTTAACAAACAAGAACGCGTGGCTTGGTGGTCAAAATACCTAGCTTTTACACCGCGGGTCCTCAGTCAGCCGGGGCTTACTTGTTGCAAAAATACAAATGATTGGTTTCAGGTTTGAGTGAGTTATTCGTGTGAAATATGTCTGTAAAACGCACTAAAATCTTAGTGTGAGGCATTGTTTATTTTGCTTTATCTATTTAGAATGATTGTTTTCAATTTTCCTACTGATAACACGTAAAATGAAAATCAGTTATGCGTGTTGTATGGTGTATATTTTATTATTTTCTATTACGTGAAAATACTGATTGGTAGACTTTTAACCAGTTATAATTTTTCAGGGTGAACGACGATCAAGAACCGATAATTGCTGTCACTACGACTTTGGAAGACACTTACAAACATTACCCACAAGTAATGTTGCTTTCGTGAGTATTTCCACAAAAAAAAATTTGTTAGGTTGCTGACCTCAAAAATGAATTATAAGTAGACACCTATAAAATCGTATAGGACATCTATAACCATTTTTTTTATTTGAGTACGTGAAGAAACGAGCAAAACGTTCACCCGATGGTAAGTGCAACGCGTAACTAACAAAGCGTTGTTGAATTTTTCATTACGTTGGGCTGAACGTAATGTAAGTGCGTTCCCCTTGCGGAAGGTTAATGTAAATGCCTTCCCCGTGCGGAATGTAATGTAAGTGCGTTCCCCTTGCTGAACGTAATGTAAGTGGGTTCCCCGTGCTGAACGTAATGTAAGTGCGTTCCCCGTGCGGAACGTAATGTAAGTGGGTTCCCCGTGCTGAACGTAATGTAAGTGCGTTCCCCGTGCGGAACGTAATGTAAGTGCGTTCCCCGTGCTGAACGTAATGTAAGTGGGTTCCCCGTGCTGAACGTAATGTAAGTGCGTTCCCCGTGCGGAACGTAATGTAAGTGCGTTCCCCGTGCGGAACGTAATGTAAGTGGGTTCCCCGTGCTGAACGTAATGTAAGTGCGTTCCCCGTGCGGAACGTAATGTAAGTGGGTTCCCCGTGCTGAACGTAATGTAAGTGCGTTCCCCGTGCGGAACGTAATGTAAGTGCGTTCCCCGTGCGGAACGTAATGTAAGTGGGTTCCCCGTGCTGAACGTAATGTAAGTGCGTTCCCCGTGCGGAACGTAATGTAAGTGCGTTCCCCGTGCTGAACGTAATGTAAGTGGGTTCCCCGTGCTGAACGTAATGTAAGTGCGTTCCCCGTGCGGAACGTAATGTAAGTGGGTTCCCCGTGCTGAACGTAATGTAAGTGCGTTCCCCGTGCTGAACGTAATGTAAGTGCGTTCCCCGTGCGGAACGTAATGTAAGTGGGTTCCCCGTGCTGAACGTAATGTAAGTGCGTTCCCCGTGCGGAACGTAATGTAAGTGGGTTCCCCGTGCTGAACGTAATGTAAGTGCGTTCCCCGTGCGGAACGTAATGTAAGTGGGTTCCCCGCGCTGAACATAATATAAGTGCTCTCCCCGTGCAGCGTGAAGCGCTACCTGCGGCCAACACAGCGTTTCTTCAAGCGTATGCTGGCTCCAGGCGCGCGTGTGACGGCCGACGTCTACGCCTACATGTTCCTCTGCGACTTCCTCAACTTCCTCGTAGTCATTTTTGGCTTCGCCGCTTTCGGGGTGAGCGCCCGCTTTTATTTACTATCTTTTACATGATTATGTTGTGTGGTATTAAAACTTATTTTTTCCCCATAGCAAAACACCATACGACATGCTATGGAAAAAACTAAATTTATATCGCTGTCACAACATTAGTAACACATCTTATTTTTCTTTACAGTATAAAAAGTTGCTAGTTTAAATATATGGAGATCCTATAGAAGCTTTGCATCATAAGTTATTTACATCATATTCCAGGAAAGACAGTGGTATCTACAAGGCTCGACTCCTGGTGTTTTGAATTCAAAACATTTCGTTTTATTGCCGTTTATAAACCAGTTATTGACGTTAAACCAATGATCGGTGAATCGGTGTGTCAAATGTGTGTGTTCAAATGCCTTAACTATTTATGTTATCATCGTCAGCTTGTCAACAGTCCAATGCTGGACTTAGGCCTCTCTCAAAAAGGAAGATTGGTCATCTAAAATAGGTATTGTTGTGCTATTGGAACGATACATTAAAACGCTATACAAGTTCAATCATCATCATCATCATCGTTTCAGCCTATCAATAGTCCAGTGCTTAACATAGGTCTTCACCATTTTAATGGTACAAAACTATTTTGCCATAGTTGCCAAGCTTAGCAGGCGGGTTGGCAACCGCAGTTTATTTATTAAGATGTTTCAGGTAGCCCTGCTGCCCGTCTCCTTGTTAAATGTACGATGCAAAAACATAACCAAAGACTTCGGCGTCGCAATATCGATTATTCTCTTGCGCAGTACTACGAGTATAACGTCGTATAAGTAGTTCACCGGTGGACATGGGTTACAGCCAATTTTGGAGGATTTGGCGTAATCACCGTTAAAGAGGGGTGGTAATCGCGGTACCAAACACCTTGTACCTTAGGCGTTACAACTCGTCACTGTTCTGGATAATTAGGTCTGACATGTGTCATCTGACGATATCCGTCACCTATCGGAGAACGTCAAATGTTTTCGGGAATATCACTTTCTCGAATTTCACAGCACCCAAGGGATGAGATTAGAGTGGTAGATCTTTTTGTGTGAACTATATATAGTAAATTATTAATTCACAGACGCATCAAGGCGACGGCGGCGTGCAGGCCTACTTGGAGGAGAACAAGGTGCCGATCCCGTTCCTGGTGATGCTGATCCTACAGTTCGCGCTGATCGTCATCGACCGCGCGCTCTACCTGCGCAAATTCATGCTCGGCAAGATACTGTTCCAGTTCGCGCTCATAATCGGCGTACACATTTGGATGTTCTTTGTGCTGCCCTTCATTACTGAGAGGTATGCTGGGAGTTTGTTTCATTGTCTGTATTACCTAGATGCAGTTTTAATTGTTATGTCCTTTTTAAAATTAAGTTATACTTAAAATTGTAAGCCTAAGATCCATGTGTCAAAGAGTCCAACATTGACATTCAATCAATATACTCTTTATTGTACACTAATACAAAAATAAAGACAACGTACTATATTTAAGTTAAGTTACAAAAGGCGGTCTTATCACTGAAAGCGATTTCTTCCAGACAACCTTAGCGCAGAGAACTAATACAGCAAAATGAAAAACCAGAAGAAGAAAAAACACTGAATTTCTTAACTCTTAATCAAAAGTTAAAAAAGTTTTTGTTTAAGGCATTTTTACTATCAAACAGGAATGGTTTAAGGTAGAATTTTAACTGACAATTCAGTAGCAAATAAAATTATTTGTCCAAACCTATCCGTCCTAACTGTCTATAGATACTTTTATTTAAATTCTATGTTTAAACAAGTTAAAGACGTTTTGGCAAAAGATCGAATGAAACAATTAAATAGGTCCCTATTTAATTGTTTCATTCGATATTTTTTTCAATGAATCTTATCAATTTTAATATTATGCAGTATGTAACGTATTATATATATTGGATTACATACCATATATTTTAGTCAATACTTACATTTAGAACATTAATCATGTTTTACCGATGGTAAGATCACTAATATAGTGCCAGTTATTTTGCCGTCAAGCAGTGGTATGCAAACACCATTTTGTTTCAATGCAGCTAGCGTAATTACATAGCAAATGATATTTGATACCCGATGTCACATGGTGACAGGCGCAAAACTATGGAAAATGGTGACTCTGCACAGTTATGGGCGTACGTGACATTTACTATCAGGGGACATATGCTTGCCTCGTCGCTTACTTCCATAAAAAAAATTAAAGTAGCGAATGCTTCAATGGTGTGCGCGCGCAGGACGTTCAACGCGCTGCTGCCGCCGCCCATGTGGTACATGGTGAAGTGCGTGTACCTGCTGCTGTCCGCCTACCAGATCCGCTGCGGCTATCCGCGCCGCATCATCGGCAACTTCCTCTGCAAGTCCTACCACTTCCTCAACATGATCTTCTTCAGGGGGTAAGTGTACGCTGCATAAGAGAACCAAAGTAGCTAGATTAATTTTTATTGTTTTAATTTTTTTCCATTTTATAACAATCTGATAATAAAATTTCTTACAATTTTAACGGGCTGTAGGATTTCTATGCAGTAGAAGCGGTCATAGAAGATACCATCTTAAACATCAATGTTAATTTATTTCCTATGTCTACTACATTAGCTTCATGGCGGTCCCATTTGTGTTCGAGCTACGCACCCTTATGGACTGGATTTGGACGGACACTTCAATGACGCTGATGGACTGGCTTAAAATGGAAGACATATTCGCCAGCGTATTTTTGCTTAAGGTAAGTTAATTTTATAAGTGTAATTTAATTTAACGTAATTGAATTTTCCTTATAAAATAATTTATCATTTGACTTATTACTTTACAAAAATATTTATTATCTTATCTAAAAGTTATAATAATTTGTATCGTCGTCGTCGTTTCAGCCTATCAATAGTCCACTGCTGAACATAGGCCTCCTCCATAGATTGTCACAAAAGTTTGTAGCTCTCGTTTTGGGGGGATTTTGCCATAGTTGCCACGCTTGGCAGACGGGTTGGCAACCGCAGTTTATTTATTAAGATGTTCCGGCAAGATGCTGCTGCCCTTCTCCTGGTTTTCATTTTCCGTCTGTGGACTTTTACGACACCCACGAGATGAGATGGGGTGGTAGATTCTCTTAGGCCGCTAGCACACGGCACATATAAAATTTGTATCAATATATTATAATATGTTTCATTAAATTTTAAGTCAACCCACTATGGTACAGTTATTTATGGATAGGTTTCTACTAGCTGACGACCCGCCCCGACTTCCCGCGGAAGTTATTGATACGAGTATGTTAATGCTAAATATATAGAGATGTAATTAAAAACATTTAATTGCATTGGAAGTAAACAGTTTCAAAAATTAAAAAGTTCTAATTATATATTGTAGCGAAATGTGGTATGGAATAAAAAAAAAACTATGTAAGACCAGAACAACGTATTTAAAAATGTCTTTAACAATAACAACTTACTAACAAAAATCTGTAACAGTAACACTTCAATAATCACTATAACAAAGATTTAACTCACACGAGCACACGTAGATCTATAGCAAACTCATGGATTAAAAAAAATCACGGACGGCTCATCTGTAGGCACATTCACGATAATCTATCCCAAAAAATATAAACACTAGTTGTCTCTTTCTCATTAAAACAATGGGTGTTCGCAAACGAGATAAGGGATGTTTCTCGGTAACGCTTAGTTCACTGGTGGAAGGGTTCCTGTACGGTAATCCGTCTGGATAGGTACCTCCGCAGTGCCAGTATATATAATTTCGGTGATGTCATTGCTGTTAGCCTTTTTTGGCTTTTACAACTTCATCGGATACTGTGCTCACGGGTCAGGGACCCGCGTGCCAGGTTTGGTTTGATCCAAACATAATTAAATAAATAAACTCCTACAAAAACCTCGAAATTCGGACTGTGTCGCGTTCGCTGCGTGCTTGCGCGATTTAGAACATCTCAATATGATTTTAAGTCGTCTAATGACCGTCCGAGGGAGGCTGCGGGCCTCCATTCGGACCGTCGACTTGTGCATCGGTAACCGCCCTGGGACACGGGTGTATCGTGTGTACGCGGTGTGATTGTCGACTGCTGCGCGCCGCCCTCTACGGCGGCCGCGCCTCGTGGTGCGTGTTATATTAAAGCTATTAACTGTGTGTACAGTGTGGCCTGGATCGTGACTGACCGTATCGTGGTCAGGGAGTGCTGAGACGTCCGTGTCGTCTAGCACGTTTCGCGGGCGACGTTTGCGTTCGGTCGCGTTTCTATTTAGTCGGTAATTTGCTGCTTTAACCACCAGCCAGGTTTGGATGAACCGCGGCTTTTTCGAAAAACCGCCATGATAATGCTCTGAAGTGTTCAGAGATTAAGGGCATTTCACAACGTACGTATGGATGACACAATAAACTATACGAGCAGACGTTGCACTTGGACACTTCACACGATTAACTCGTCTCATCACTTTCTTCCATAAAAAATAACTCTGCCATATATACTTGGTGTAGTACTTTTCATATAACTTATATTCGTGTATTTCAGTGTTCACGATACGTTGAAGATGAGTTCCCCCAGCCCCGAGGCGTTAAGAAGTCTAGTACATCGAAATATTTGCTCGGTGGAGGCGTACTCGCTTTCGTCATAGCGATCATTTGGTTCCCGCTCGTTTTCTTCGCCTTTGGAAATTCGGTAAAAAAATTATTTAATTAAATTAATCCATACGCTCCCCTCCCCCACCTTCTTCCTTCCCTCACTTCTCATAGTTAAATCTGAGGTGCAGAGCAATGGACTGAAATAATGATACCAATGCCAATTCTTATTCCTCAGGTTGGTCAACCAAACGCACCTAATGATGTGACGGTGAAAATCCGCATCGGGCCGTTCCTACCTGTATATCAGATGTCGGCGCAGTCGCACAACATTGACATGTAAGTATCTATTTCGTTCAAACGTGGTACTAACTATAATAGTTGTATTACTAGTAATTTCAAATATCAAGGGTATCCGTTGTCTGGCTGGTACCTTTACGAGAAGTTATCAAACCTAATCTGGATAACGTGAGTTTCCATAAAGTCGACTCGGATCCCAAAAAAAACATTGGCTATCGATAAATAGTGGAAAATATTTTTAAAGTTCCGAGCAAAATTATTAACCGGAGGCTGCGAACCGAACATAGCCGAGATCGGCCGAACTGTTATTGCTCAGATAAGTATGAAACCGTGGGGTACAGCTAGTAAGCAATATTTTCGTATGTTGTGTAAGCTAAGTAGAGTACAGCAGTTTCGTATGTCAACAGCTTCACGGAGCAGGACTACACGCAGCTGAGCAACCTGTACGCGCGCGACCGCACGGCGCAGACCTTCCTGTCCAACTACATGTACAACGACGTGGCCGTCGTCACCATCAACCCAAACTCCACCATGAAGTGGGAGATCTCGCCGCCCGAGCTGGCGCGACTCGAGCGCGAGGCCTCCTCCAGTGAGCACCGCCCGCTCTTCCACGCTCCTCCCCGTTCTCCCCCTTCATCGCGTAGCTCTATTCTCCCTCTTCATCGGTCTGTTCTCCCCTGCACCGTACAGCTCCGTCCCGTACCGTACCGCTATGTCCCACACCGCCCTGCTTGTGCCACGGCTTTTTGATAAACTTAAGAATTTTTCGAAAAATTTAAAGTGGCTCTAGTTGACGTTCAGCTCCAGATTTTTCATTACTCTTCGCGATGATCCGGTATAAACCACACATTTAGTAGATGTTTTTTTTACACGCCTCAGAGAATAAAATTAAATTCAAAATATTTTTTGCATAGAAATACTCTTTATTTTGAAAAATCGTGAAGAAAAATTATTTTCACTGGTGGTGGGATTCCGATACAGGAATCTGATTAGGTCTGTGCAAACATTAGTGTTTCGGTCTGAAGGGCACTGCCAGTTAGCGTAATTACTGGGCATATGAGACTTAAGAAGACATGTCTGAAGGTTACGGGCGCAGTGTGGTGCCACACAGAAATGTTCGGGGTGACACAGCATTTGTTATGGTAAGTGCAACGTCTGCCCATCAGCTCGCTATTTTTGCTCGTCTCTTGTTAGTTTTAATGTATTAGTTCAATCTTAAAATGCGCACGTATATATTAAAGAACTCTGTATAAAGTTACGGGGATTTTTAATTCGAAATAATATCATTATGTAAGCACAACGTTATCATTAACAATCCTCTTTAGACGCGTCGTTAACTGTCAAGTTCACTTACGTGATCACGCACCCGAGCAACAACGCACAGAACCCACCCACTATGGAAGATCATCGCGAGGTGGAGCTGAAAGCCGTCATAGACGGCAAGCCCAACCCTGAACGGGAGACGCTCCTCAGGCTCCTGACTGCTACTTCCACACCTGATACTTGGTTTGTAGAATTTTTCAATTATTCATTTACAACTTTAAATTTAAGTAAATAATCACAAGAGGTCCTCCCAGCAAGGCGCACCGGAGCACTTCGACTATGTCTGAGTGATCCCCTCTCCCTCCTCTAAAAACCTCACGTGATGAAAGGACGTAACAAGTTTCGTAGAAAACAATAGCGTCCTGACGGATTTCGACCTAAGCAGCTACTGGTTAACTACCAGAAGCTATTCTCTTAGCAGGATACAGTATAGTTCCGTAAATATGAATGCACTACGTGGTACTCTCTCGGTGTCGTCGTGTTTGGTCGGATAATCAAAAATTTGTGTTGAGATTCGAACCCAAGACTCGCAACGTGATGCCGGTCCGGGAAAAGCGATAATATTATTATTAATAAATAGTGTTTTAATTGTACTTTGTCTCCGTTTAGGCGTGTTGATATTGGTTATTTTGAAGTAAAACCTTTTTATTTATTTGTTCTTTATCGTTGACAAATTAAAGTAAAAATTATTAGGGGTGGAATTAGAGCCGCATGGCATTCTCTGATTCTCTGCCATTCAACCCGAGATTCTATTAAAAAAACCGCAGAATATAAATTGCCCATCTTAGTTGTTTTTCCATTTCGCTAGATTTCATATACAGAGATAAGCTTAATCTAAATTCAATCTAGCATATATATATCTTACAGTTAAATTTTGATCATCATTTTTTTAGGTTACACGTGAAGACACTGTTTCCAAAATTCGTTAAAGTATTTAACAAAGGAGCAGCAAAGCCAGCTTACCAGTTAATGCCTGCTACCACCGATAACGGTAATATTTTTTGCCAATATAATTTTTACTGGAAACAAACATATCTCTTATCACTTCAATGAGCGTAAATTAACATAAATTAAAATTTTGTAATAATTGATTTTTTATTATTAAAATTACTATCATACATATGTTCCATTCCATAACGTATGCCATATTTCATCACAATCCGTTCGGCAGTTTCAGCGTGATTGACTAAAAAGCATAAAACAATTCATCGTATATGTAAAATCTATATCGTATATGTACCTTCTTTAATGATGGGAATTAAGTTAATTTGCTAAGATCCGTTTTTAATGAGTCACTCGGCGGCTGTCTGTCGTAGAGTCAATAACACTTGATAATGCCTCGTTTTGATGTGAAACACCTATTTGTGTTTCACATCAAAACGAGGTGTGTGTGTAAATGTTTATTCTTAGATAGTTCGGATATTTTTTTTAGATGAGAACGCTCGTCTCTACCGCAACGTTCAGCTCCGTCTGGAGAGAGAAGGTGGGACGATGTACTGGAGAGTACGGGAGGCGTGCGAATCAAGGGTAAGTCACCGTTACCACAATATAAAGAGATTAAGTAGGTTGACGCCTTTGATCTCTTGGTAAATGACCACGTCTAAACAAAGTCGCGGCACTGTATGGGGGCCACGGTTGTCACGTCACTATCATCATTTCAGCCTATCACTAATCCACTGCTGAACATAGGCTTCTCCCATAGATTGCCACAAAAGTTTTTAGCTCTCATTTTCGGAGGATTTTGCAATAGTTGCGATCCTTGGCAGTTGGCAACCTCAGTTTATTTATTCAGATGTCCCAGGAGGATGCTTTTGCCCATCTTCTGATCCCACACCCACTTATCGCCCGCGCACGACAAACCTTCAATATAAAGGTCAGAGTACCGTGGTAGCTCAGGGGCTAGGCGCTCGCTTTAAATTTCATAGTACGCGTGTGACCTGGGTTCGATTCCCGGCGCCGGCACCACTAAAATTGTTAATTGCAATTTTAAGTGCTGATTTACCACGTGCTCGGCGGTGAAGGAAAACATCGTGAGGAAACCTGCATGTCTGAGAAATAAAAAATATTTCAAAGACATGTGCAGTCCGCCAACCCGCATTGGAGCAGCGTGGCGGATTCTTCCTAGCTCCAAAACCCTCTCAGAAATGAGAGGAGACCTGTGCTCAGCAGTGGGACATTTAAAGGCTGAAACTTTACTTTTCTACTTTTACCTAACTTCTACAGCGCGGATCCAGCGTTCGAATCCCAGCCGGAGACAACATTTGTGCAAAAACTTAAATGGTCCCGGAAGGTTGGTTGTATTGCGCATGTGAATTATATACAAAACGCACTCACGATGCATGTCAAATCCTAATGTGGGCCATCGTTTGAAAAAAATATTTAAAATATTATTCTGCTCAATTTATGGCAATCATAAAACATTATTTTATTTTTAATGTTCTACTATTGTAATTGCAATTTTCTGTGTTGTACAGGATCCACTGGCATCGATACCCATGAACAACTGCGACATGCTCGTCATGTACACGTTCAACGACAAACTGTTCCCGGAGACACTCAACTTTATTTCCGCGGGAGGGTGAGTGTTATAGTCAAAAACAGATAAAAAAGAAGTAGGTTTCTAAAAAGATGAATTTTTCTACATATTTATAAAATGAATCTACAAAATTTATAAAAAATTCCGGTAACAGAACTTGTACGCCTAAGGAAAAACCCCAACGCTACCTGTTATTCTGCTAGTTTGTAGGGCACTGTATCTAGTTACCGAGAATATGAGACTTGAAAACTGATGTCTCAAGGTGATGTCGCAATGCTGTGCTATATAGGAATTTCCACGCAAGAATTCGTCTAGGTAGGTGGGAGCAGTTAATCTGTCGTGAAGCAGTAGTGAGCAAAAAAGCTAGTGTATTTACTTGACTTTTGAGACTTAAGAACTGATGTCTCTGATGAGATGAACGCTTAGCTTGTCTCGACGCTTTCTCCCTATAAAAAAAATCTTGCATTGGAAAGGAACTTTCTTTTTTCTTTAATTTCTTGCAAAGGACTTCGCAGTTTTATAATTTTGGGTGACACTGCAACTGTTAAACGCAGACGTGGCACTTACCTTAATACCTCAGATTATACTTTTTTATTTTAGTATACCTAGAAAGATAGCGATTGACGAAAAACGCGTCTTGAAGAGACCTGTGCGATATGCGTCTGGGAGTACTGACGCCGGTAAAAGTTACAATCTTTGGCTGTCCGCACCAAATCCCAAGATAAGCCATTTTGTGTTTGTCGATAGAACATCGGCAACAGTAGAATGGAATTCCGTGCATATGTATTTCATTCCATATCCTTAAAAAAATATTTAAAATATAAAACTTATTGTATTAAATGATGTTTTTACTATATTTAAAAATAATAACAAGAAGGCAAGTGTCTGGCGTACTTTTTACGGCGGGCTACCGCTACTTTTTACTATTTAACCATATTTAAAGCTGCAAGTTTATTACTTGCAGAACATATTTAAATATTCGTTACTCGCCTGATGTAGTATCCGGGTGATGTCCAAATGATAAAGGGGAAGGGAAAGGGGATTATGGCTATAATAAATATATTAATGCATGAATATTCACCATGGCAGAATTCAACGCAATCAATGAGTAACATATTAAATGATATTTTTTTTATTGGAAGAAGTGACGAAACGAGCGCAACGTCTGCCCATAACAAATGATGCGTCGTCCAGAACATCTCTGTGTGACATCAAACTGCGCGCCTGAAACATTAGTTCTTAAGCCTCATATGCCCAGTGATCACACTAGCTCTCAGTGCCCTACAAACCGAAACACAGTAATGTTTTCACACTACTGTTTCACAGCAGAATAATAGGAATATAAGGAATCCTACCACCAGTATAAATTATACAAATAAATCAACAGCATCATCGGTTTGTACACGACGTTTGTGTTCCTGGCGTCGCGCGTACTGCGCGGATTCTTCTCCGGCATCTACACCAAGATCATGTTCGACGACCTGCCCAACGTCGACCGCGTGCTGCAACTCTGCCTCGACATCTATCTCGTACGTTTACTTTTTTCTATTTATGACCAACGGTCGTAACTTTTCTGCCACTTTCAAAGTTGTGTATTATATAAACTTACTAGCAGAAATGCCCGGCGTTGCCTGGGTTATTGCGCGACCATTGTAGCTCCACTTTTCCCGCGTAATACTACACTACTTCCTATCAATAACCTTGAGCCCCATTATGGGAGAGGAATTGAAATAATTGGTGTGGCAACGGTTTCCAGCGACAGCTCGAACAGTAGAGAACGCATAAAAATTAAATTTATTAATTATATCAAAATTTATTTAAAAAATTGAATGTTGAATGAAACAGAGCCATAGTATGGCACTAATTTTTTTTTTAAATCCGTCGGATAGATTTCTAGTTTAATCGGAAAAAACACACACATATAAAAAATTATTTATAAAAGTATAAATATAACTTTAAAGAATATGTATTAATAAAAACGTCAAGCTTTGGAAGAACATCGGGAGTATAATGAGAGTCACCGGTCCCGTGTATTTTCATTCTGACCAGACGACTCTTCTCTTAGTTGACTTTAACGACTAGAGCGTGATACGAAGTGGTATAATTTCTTAGCTTCACGCAGTTCGTAACCGATGGTTTCATAAACACGTTTAGAATTCTCTCACACTCGAACCTCTATGAAAATCGCAGATATCCGTTATTTTCATTATCTTCCTTATCATCATTTCCTGCGACATATTTTAATTCATTCCGCTGGATAGACTGAATAAAACTTTATATTATGTCCTTGTATCTCGTTGCGAGCTTATCGTTTCTAAGTGGCTGCTCAACTTAAATTTACTTACTTACTTAATTGTCTTCCACTTGAACTCTTACCATTTATAAAGATTTGAAGCTTGCAGCATTTTGACACACTCGACAGCATTATTTAGCAAGTCAATGCATTTACTTTAAAGAAATGACTACTGTTAACGTAATGTCACCTGATATTAAGCGGCTATGAGATTTAACATGGCGGACGGTACTTATATGTTTAGCTTAGAAGATTCACATTGTAAAAAACAAACTCTTCTTATACTATTTAACCAATAATAAAACGACAGAAGCATAATATGCAATAAACATTTTTTCAGTGTGCTACAAATAACCCGTAATATTTGAATTTTAATATGCCTAAATTTTTATAACAGGTGCGCGAGGCGTTCGAACTGGCCCTAGAAGAAGATTTGTTCGCGAAGCTAGTGTTCCTGTACCGTTCGCCTGAGACTATGATAAAATGGAGCAGACCAAAAGAAGAACCGGAGGAACAAAGAGCTCTTCCCGCGCCACGCTAAGTTTCAATGGTCTTAGAAGAAACTAAGAAGTTCTTAAAACGTTTTCCAATCAGTGGCTTACAGAATAGCCTTAAAAATAGTTCATAATTGTTATTGACATATTTTCAAAACTAGTGATGACATCCAATGTTTAAAAACGATAAAAAATTGAAACCTATTATCACAAAGGAAGGCATCCATCTTTCCTTCTGTATCAGTTTGGATAGATACGTAAGTTGTACAGTAAGGGGTAATTAAGTAACATAAGAGTAATAGCGGTGCTTCATAATTCCAGCCTCGTCTGCACATTGATAAGTTGTAAAACTTCGAAGACAACTTACGATTAAAATAAATATATAACAAAATGCTTACTAAAACTGTTTCTACTATTCCCAGCACTCTGATTCTTGTTACTGTGCACGTCACACTAATTAGTACTTAATTATTTTTATTTACTTCCTATGACGGCCTTTTACATGCTCTCTTATGTATTTTGAGTTAAAGTGAAAATATTTCTAAATAAGTTTTTAATGACCAGTGGACTGGACTTATTGCATTTTTAAATTATAATCATTAACACTCCATATTTTGTATAAAAGTGCTTAGTTATTTAATAATTAATTGATGTTTGTGAAAAGCACATAAAACAGATTTTCGTTAAGTTATGATCAAGCTCGATGTTTAGTTATTAGTAAACGTTGCGGATGTTTAAGAATGTAGAACTGATTAAAAGAATTTGAATCTTTTTGATTTTTTGATAAATTTTAGTCATTCATTTGTTTGTGATCAGTCATCATGTCGTCATGATATATCTATTAAATATGTTATAAAAAAATATGGATGCAATTAGCTTATAATCGAAATTTTATTTATTTACACTGCAATTTTATTTAACTGATTAAATTTTTAATATAGTTTATTCATGTTAAAATCTGTTGATGTATTTATTAGACTGCTTTAATTTTTTTAACTGAATCTGTGTACCTCAATTCTATGCAGTTGATTGCTGCTAATTTATATACAATATATTGTAAATTAATTAAGTATGAAGTTTATTGTACAATTTTGTATTGTAGTTGTTGTATTAAGCTGCATTTAATGTTGTCTGTTTGGGATATTAAAAATCATAATACATGTTTTATTTATTTTATTTGAGGTTCCTAACTCTTAATAGACATTCATTTTATAACATAATTTAGTTAACCACCATTAATCTTGGTGCAATATTCATAGACATTAGTTCCTGGAAAAGTAACTTTGCTGCATAAGGCAGCCGCACTTGTGAGATTTGAGTCTTATTTTTGCAGCCTTTGCATTCAAATGTATTATTTCGCAAATTAGCTATAGCTATCAAACCACAAAAATTGCAAACATGTATGCGGTAGGGATCCGAAACTTCAAACAGACGCTCTCTAAGAAACTGAGCAGCACCATGTGCAATTTGACAATCACGTTCCATCTCTCCAAAACGCAAACCACCATCTCGAGCTCTGCCTTCCATGGGCTGTCTTACCAAAATTTGAACAGGTCCCCTAGCTCTGGAATGAATTTTGTCATCTACCATGTGCTTGAGACGTTGGTAATATGTTGGACCCAAGAAAACTTGAGCGTTGATCTTGCGACCAGTATGCCCATTATACATAACTTCATTACCACGGAGATGATACCCATATTCTTGTAGCAAAGATGATATCTTTTGTACATTTACAGCGTCATTAAAGGGTGTGGCATCACCAATTTCTCCTTTATTTGAGGATACCTTTCCTTGAATACATTCAATCAAATGGCCAATTGTCATACGAGATGGAATGGCGTGTGGGTTAATAATAATATCGGGTGTTAAACCCTCACAAGTGAAAGGCATATCTTCTTGTCTATACTGAATTCCACATGTTCCTTTTTGACCATGACGGGAAGCAAACTTGTCGCCAATTTGGGGAATTCGAACTGATCGGACACGAATTTTGCAGAACTTATATCCTTCACTATTTAGCGTCAGCATTACTTGGTCAACTATACCAGTTTCACTATTACGCAAAAATGTTGATGCATCTCGTTTAGTGTAACGTTTTGTTGTGCCTTCTAGCTCATCATCATTTTCAGGTAAAGTAATAGTTTTGCCAATAACTACATCATCACCTGAAACACGAATCCCTGGGGCAATGATTCCATCATCATCTAATTTATCATATAAAGCATTTCTCATTCCTTGGCATGTTTGTCTAGTCGGTTTTTCGAATTGTTCCTCTTGGTCACCAATCCTTTTTGATTCTGAATCTTTATATGAACGGTAAAATACAGATCTGAAGAATCCTCTTTCCACAGCTGATGCATTTAAAATAACACTATCCTCCTGATTATATCCTGTGTAACATAGGATAGCAACAATTGAGTTAATTCCTGCTGGTAATTCTCTAAATCGTAAATATTCCATAGAACGAGTAGTAACTAATGGTTTATGGGGATAATACAATACATGGGCTAGAGTATCCATTCTTACATGAAAGTTAGTAATATACACACCCATTGCTTGTTTACCCATAGCACTTTGATAAGTATTTCTAGGACTTTGATTGTGATCTGGAAAAGGAATAATAGAAGCACAGACACCCAAGATCATGGCTGGATGAATTTCACAATGAGTATATGTTGTACAGTAAGCATATTCTTTCACTTGTGCAAGATCATCAGGACTCATAGCTATCATTACTGTTTCTTCTTCCAATGTATCTATATATTCAACCACACCACTGGCTACTAAATTTTGCCAACCATAATTATTATAATCTCTTTCTTTCAGGTGGTCTATATGTTTTTTCTTTAACAATAAAGCTCCATTTTCTACAATCAGCAAAGGGCGACAAATTCTTCCAGCATCAGTATAAATTCTTATTTCACGGTCTCTTATATCACGGATCATGCTAACTTCAGATACTATAATGTCCATCTGACGTCTTAGTTTTCTTAAAGTAGCCATCAGTTGCTCAGGGTCTCTATGAATTCCTACCCAACATCCATTTACAAATATTTTTGTTGCATCTGCAATTGCTGAAGGAGCAATTTCCTCCAAATTTTCCATAGACCACTCCTCTAAGAACTCTAAAATTGGAGATGGTTGACTTCCTACAGAGATATAAGCCATTAATGCTAAGTTCTTCACAAGCCCCACAGCTGCACCCTCTGGAGTTTCAGCAGGACAGATCATACCCCATAGTGTGTTATGCAACTGACGTGGTTTTGCAAGTTTACCATCTCTACCAATTGGAGAATTAACACGTCTCAAATGTGATAATGTGGAGGCAAATGTAAGCCTATTTAATACTTGTGATACTCCTGCTCTAGCCTGGTGAGCTTTCTTTTGATCTCCCCAATTTCCTGTAGCAAGCGAGTAACGCAAACCGTCAGTGATAATCTTTGTTTTGATAGCTAATTCAAGATTGAAATCTTTTCCTCTGTCAATAAACTTTTGTGCATACATTCTTACCTCCTTTAATAAGTTCTTAAACAATCCCCGGAAAAGAAAAGCTAACAAAGGTCCAGCTAGATCTAACCTTTTATTCCCATAGTGATCTCTGTCATCTAATTCTCGACGCCCTAAAGCAGCTAGCAAGAGTCTATGTACCATGTATCCAAGAAAGTAGGCCTTTTTAGTTTCACAAAAATCAGAGACACCAACGTGCGGTAACATTTCTTTCTGTAAAATTTCACGTGCATATTTTATACGTCTTTCTTTTGTTACTCCTGGACGTGCTCCTCGAGCACCAATGAAGTTTAAGGCTACATTTTGTTCTTGAATGACAAAAGCCTCATCTAAAGACGGCTTTACCATTTCCATCATTTCTGGGTCATCAAAGTCATATATGATATGCTCCAAAATATCTCGATCTGCTACAAAACCTAGAGCTCTGAAAACAATCATAATTGGAATCTCTTGTTTTATGTATGGTACAATGGCAATAATTCTTTGACCAATAGCAGACTTTTTTATGCTTTGCCCACCTCGTGCCATCATATTTACCCACAATGTAGATGTAGGTCTAGAACTATGTTCAAGGCATGACCGAATTTCAGTTTTATATGCATACTTGCCATCCTTCATACTAAATACATACACAGTGTTTGTTGCCATCTTTTCCTGTGCAATCAAAACCTTTTCAGATCCATTGATAATAAAGTAACCACCAGGATCTAACGGGCACTCATTCAACTCTGTTAAATCTCTGTCAGTTAAATTACTTAAAAGACAATAAGTAGATCTAAGCATTATAGGAATTTTTCCTATGAATGTTTTTTGATGTTGAGTCTCTATGGGATCTTCATTTTCTTTTACGATAGTTTTCGTTATATCTACATATAAAGGAGCAGAATAAGTTAAATTGCGCAGCCGAGCTTCATTAGGCATCATAGGGGAAGGGGCACCATCTTTTTCCCAGTGAGTGGGTTTAGAAAGATATATTTGATCAAATTTCAATAAATACTTCGGTGGAGTCTCAATTTCTCCGGAAGAGTGTTGAGCTTCGGCTTGTAGTTCTATAGGAGGAGAATCTTCAACAATCCGTTGTACGGACATCTGTATAAACTCGTCAAAACTATCCAGCTGCTGCCGGACTAAACCTTTTTCGTCAAAATAAGCATTGATAACAATCCAACAAGCCTCTTGCCATAGTTCCGACGAAATTTCTTCATTATCTTCCTCCTCAAATTGGTCGTCTTCGGTATCGTACATTACGAATTTTTTGACAATACAATATTATTTCGAGAAATCCAATGTAACTCGTCTTTTATCAATTTTAGGAAAGCTATAGGCCAAGTACTAGAGAAGTAGGATACAAAGAGTAGTAGGATAGGATGGGCCACAAATTACAAAATGGGGTATTATCAGGGTTGCCCACTCTTAATTTGAATAAGAAGTATTAACAATATTTTGTGTTGCTCGGTGAGAAATAAACTTCGTACATTATTACTTATTATTTTTAATAATTTTTTGTGGTCTGTATTAAATGTGTAACTAATATCTTATTGAAGACTTTAAAGTTAAACAGTTGACATATTTATGATCTACAATGGAGAATCCCAATCGATAAGTTTTAACCGGTATTGTTCTCTGGCATGTTTAGGGTAGTATTATTAATAATTTCTAAGAAACCGTTGCAAACTATTTTACGAATGGTACAATTTTAGTCTTAAATTGAATTTTCCATCCACTGTACACTTTCACAAGCACTGCTTAAAAAAATATCAATAGTAAACACATAAATATTAAATTCAATAAAAACACTACCGCCACTTTTCGAGTGCTTAAAATCTACAGTACTCACTGATAGAACTGTGAATGAGGGTTATCTTAAAAATATGAAGCACATCACTAATTTTTGTTTTTTTTTACTCTTTCGTCCGCGCGGTTGTTGTTTTGTTGAATAACTCAATAAAACTTAATCATGATTCACTTAAGTTACTGTTAGTGATTACAATTTTTATTTTGAGATTTTAACTTCTCATTTTTCATTATGGATTCTTCAAGAAGAAGCAACGCTGAAGAACAACGATGCATACTCGGATTGCAAGATTTAAAAATATGTAACAAAAATGAGAACGACACTGAGCAAGCGCATAGCGCAGCAACTTCTAATACAAGTACCGTCGGTAAAGCTAGGCCTGTAGGTGCAATTGAGAGTTTTACTTTGGACAGTACTCCTACAAATCGTCAAGACTACAGCTTTTACGAACGATCAAATGTAATAGCGGCATCGAAGTTTGCTACACCTAAGCGTGTAGAGACAATTGCTTCAATCAATAAAAGTGATATCAACACAACAGCTTTGCCCGCTAGTCCTACACGATCAGTGGACAGTATTTCGCAGAGGTCACTTAGTTATCAAACAGAAGACTTATATGAAATTCCGGGAAATACTAACACGCAATACCCTCCTCCCGTTTACGAAAATATAGACTATTATGGTGAACAGCGTTCACCACAGCCACCGTATTACCATCAAATATACCAGCAAGGACCACCGCTTCCCGTTTCCGATGGATATTACGACACCAGATACAGTAAAGCACAACCACAAGTGCCAGTAAACTCGAAGTCCAAATTAAATCCTTCTGTTTATGAGAATATGCTTTGTTCAGATAATGATAAAAAGTGTGAGTATAAGCTACAACAAAGTCAAGAGCAGCCATTTGTTCAGCAAGGATCAGTTCCTGGGCCACAAGTCCCAAACTCAACTTTAAATAGAAATATGTCTCTTGTGACAAATGACAAAACAAAGGTTGAAAAAGCTCCCCTACCTCCCTCTTATAATAAAATACAAAATAATCACAGTGGTGATTATACCATTATGAAATCTGCACCACCTAAATACACAGATGTCAGTGCTCTTTTAAAAAGTGATAATAATACAGTAAGTTTTGATGATAAAGTAGTCACAATACCATCAACTGCTATATATGCATCAATTGCTCCAAGTGCCCAAAGACCTAAAGCAAACATTGCTACAGAAGTTCAGACTTTAACACCGGCCCCAAAATTCTTCCATCCCAAGCCAAGTATTGGCAATGGTCTAGGTAAAGACAAACCATCATCTTTGACTTCACTTAATGATGGATATAACTTAAAGCCGCTGCTTAATAACAGAATGCAAATTGTGGAGGACACCAATGGCTCTGATTATGTGTGTATGACTGGAGGATCTTCAGCAGCGGCTGTAGCAGCTGCTACAAGGGACAATGTTTCACTAGCTTCAGAATCAATAGGATCTAGAAATTTAGCATCTGGTCTGACCTCTCTTTGTTCACCAGCACAATCACCAGCTCCCAGCCCTACACCAAGTTCTGTCTCTCAAGTGTCAGCTGGTTCAAGAGGTTCTGGTGGAAGGGGCAAAAGTCTCCTACCTTATAGTATTACTCCACCTAGACCCCCTGGCCCTAGTGAGGCTCAACGCAAAATTGAAGAACTGACAAGGCAGCTTGAAGAAGAAATGGAAAGGCAGGATGAAGATGGCGAGTATTTTGGTATGTTGCATTCCCTTTTTTTTAACTCTTTCTACTCAAGTAAGAGTAAGGTTAAGATTTATCATTATTAAATATTATCAGTAAAGTTAATACACATCTAATATATTAAATTATGTAGTCTATTTTTTTTTTGTAGGGGGTATTTCTTGAAAGCCATAGATATGATTTCTGTGTAATTAGATTTAAAGTAGTTCTATTTCATTTTATTCAAAATCAAACATTCATTATTGATGATTTTGAATATTGTACATTATTATTTTTATGCTTAAGTTTTAGTAATCATAGTTCTTTTTAAATTATGGTTTTTCAATATACATTTTACAAATTTGTTTAAGGTATATGTCACACATGTAGAGGTGGAGTGACGGGAGCTGGCCAGGCATGTCAAGCTATGGGCAATTTATACCACACAAATTGTTTTATTTGCTGTTCATGTGGGCGTGCATTGCGTGGCAAGGCTTTCTACAATGTTCATGGAAAAGTTTACTGTGAAGAGGATTATTTGGTTGGTTTTACTGTATATATCAATTTTACTAGAAAAATCATTATTTCAAACTTTGTAATGCTTCCATAATTATCATCATATTTTTCTTTTATAGTATTCTGGGTTTCAACAAACAGCTGAAAAATGTGCCATCTGTGGTCATTTGATAATGGAAATGGTAAGAATGGTGTATTACAATGAAACTCCAAAGTTTAAAGAATTGTACTTTTAAAACTACTCTTCTTTTCAAACAGATTTTGCAAGCAATGGGCAAGTCTTACCATCCAGGCTGTTTTCGTTGCTGCATATGCAATGAGTGTTTAGATGGAGTACCATTTACAGTTGATGTGGACAACAAAATCTACTGTGTCAATGACTACCATCGTATGTTTGCACCAAAGTGTGCCAGTTGTGGAAAAGGTATTACTATTTACTACAAGCTTTAAACTAATACAATATTAAAGTACAAGGAATTTAATTAAAAGAAAATTATGAAGTTTTTAATGAAAAATTTGGATAACATTATCAATTACTGGAATCCATTTTTATCAGATATATTATGTTATAACTGTACCACCACCAGGTATAAGATATAGGAGTTATTGGAAACATATTTTTGGCAGATTGAGCCCTATCTGGTTAGCTAACTTGTCCTTGGAAATATCATCAAGGAAAGTCGTAGTTCGCGATCTTGTGTCCGGCAATGTGATGCATCCTGGCGTGCAGTGAAGCTGTGTCCAGGTCATCAGTGCGTCGAGACATATGGAGACAGTGTTGACGCCACAGAACTCAGCCTGAGGAGAGTGGCCTTCTTTGATGACCCTTAGTGGTTGAGAGACTAGGAAGCATGCGTTGTGCCAACAGTAGTCTGGTGCTGTGACTGCAATGACATTCTTGCTGGTTTTGAAGAAGCTGGTTGTATTGTTCATTTCTCATCTGGGTAATCATTTTGGCAAATGATATTGTCAAGGAAAAGGGTAGCTACCGCCAGATTGGGTGGTCTGATCTAGGGAGGATGACTCTTACAACCAGTAATCTTTATATGTAGTGGTGACATAGATGTCATGTTTGTAATTTTTATACAGATAGCAATATTCAGAATAATAAGATTACAACTCTTACGAGTTTTTATGTTTCAAGTTTTATATGGGACAGTTTTCAGGAAAAATATTTTTTACTGATTTTAGGATTCCTATGCAGGAATTCTTAGTGGTAAGTACTACCAGTGTCAGTTATTCTATTATTGCAGTAGTGTGCAAACATTACATTTTTTAGTTTTAAGGACACTGGTAGGTATTATAATTATTGGGAATGAGAATTAGAACTAATGTCTCAGGGTGAAGAGTGCAGTGTGGTGCCCACACAGAAATGTTCTGGGTGATACAGCAATTGTTATGGGTAGATGTTGCATTTACCACCAGGTGAATGATTTGCTTGTATTGTCACAGCCATTAAAAATAGTTTAGTACAAAATCATTCTTTGAATTGCAGGTATCACACCTGTGGAAGGGACAGATGAAACAGTGCGTGTTGTCTCCATGGACCGAGATTTTCATGTTGACTGTTATATGTGTTGTGTTTGCGGGATGCAGCTAACTGATGAACCGGATAAACGCTGTTACCCTTTAGCTGGTAAGAAATACATGATATCATCAATTTATAATATTTAATATAGCTTAACCTATATACAAATTTTTTCAAGGCATTCAGTGGTTGGTGCATTTTTACTTAACTGACAGATTTTTCTTTACTAAGAAATTGGGTTGTATACTAAATAAAGAAAAATCTGACATTATCATCAGCTTATTTATATTCCTGGATATAGACCTCGCTCAAGATCAATTTGCCATAATCAAACTTTGCAGGAAGATTTTGGATCACAGTATACACATATACAGTACACATCAGAATCTGCTATCTGTTAGAAGAAATGAGATTTTAAGTAATTTTCTTTTAGTAGATGTATGAAAAAAATACACAGATTTTCTGAATAATTAGACACTACTACTAGACGGAAACAGGAAAATCTTATAGTTTTGTAAAATTGTATGCCAGTGTGGTGTATTCTAGTAGCAGATTCTCTAATACTATTAGACAATCTGTTACTCCATTTGACTTCTCGGGGAGTCATAAAGGTCGACTAAAGTTAAAACCTATAAATGTCCTACTGCTGAGCACAGGCCTCCCCTCATTTCTGAGTGGGTTTTGGAGTCGGATGGAGTGCCAAGCTACTCAAATACAAGTCGGTGGACTTCACATGTCCTAGAAATATGTTTATTCTTCAGACACGGAGATTTCCACAGGATGATTTCCTTCACTGTTGAGCACATGGTAAATGGCACAACTAAGGGTAAATCTAAGAAAATTTCCTGGCTTTCGATTGATGACGCAATAACGATCTCAGTCATGTCAGACCTATGACAGACCAGTGACAGGCACCAGCGTCAGGTGGAGTCTCTTGTACCTGCAAATACTTCCAACTTGTAAAAAGTCTTTGTTTAGTAGTGGACTTGTATGGTGTAGAGGACATATAGGCGTAATATAACTATTTTTGTGACAAATTAGGTTTAGATACAAAATATTCCTTGCCACAAACAGTCACAATTAAAAGATTCTTATTTGTCAGTGTTACTTGTGATAATTACTATAAAAACAAATAATGTAAATAATAATTAGTAAAAATATATTTTTATCATCAGGAAAATTAATGTGCCGCGCTTGTCACTTGGCTACAATAGGGGCTGCTACAGGCCCTGGTATGCCTCCAGCACCACACTTATCTCCTGCCTCATATAAGTACATGGGTTAAATTTTGTTAAATTATGTACATTTATTGTAATTTCCATGCCATTTCAAGATGTAGGCTGGAAGTAACTTTCCTGGTATGTAGGTAGGTGTGCTCAACAAACAATAAATCATTGCTTATTGATGTCATTGATCTTAAATGAACAAATTTTAATTTACATTTATTAAAAAAATGGCTTTAATGTAGGGTTTATATAAATAAATTGAATATATAAGTTATTGTATTTTGCTTAGTAGTACTGGGATATTAGTATATGTAAATATTTTCCTGACATTATTTTTAAATAAATTTCGAACAAAACATTTCTAAATTTACTTAACTTAAAGAAATAACAAAACATACTGTTCCTCTTAATGGTTTTGATGTGTAATTGTTAGATAAAAGTATAATATAGTTAAGTTCTTTGTTTATTATTTAATAAGATGTAGTTTAGTATTACATTGTGATTCTTTGACTATCAGTTATGATTGTCTACAATGCTTTGTGATAATTTTAGCAGTGTGACAATGACAAATCTAATGATTATTATTTTCTCAATTATTGGAGGATTTGAATGCAAAATGCAGACATGTTTTATATTATTTAAAAGTGAATACCAGCAAGCTAACTTCAAAAAAATTTACCGACCTTAATATCTTAAGACCTTATGTGTGTTACAATCTAGTATATAAATCATACTATTTCCATTTCATTTAGTAAGATTGTACACGCTAAAACTTAATTTAGAATTTGAACATTTTATTTGGCTTGGGCAGATGTGTTGTATAAAATGATAAATCCATTTATGTGTTAATTAAAGTCACAAAATGATAAAATTGGTATTGTGTCAGCAATGTGATTGTTTATTTAAATGCATTTACTAATTTAATATTTGTAGACATGGCAGCACACCTGGCAGACTATATTACAGTAATTTATTGTAATGCTATGTATAAACTTCCTAATACCTTAACAAACATTCCAGTTTTGTGCTGTCTTGTGTAGGTACTTAATGTAATTAGCAATGTTTTATATGTATCTGTACATTTTGATTCTGGGAATGTGATTTTTTTTGATTTAGACACAACAAAAAAGAAATCATTGAAATATAAATACACTTTGTTAGGGATTACTTTTATATTTATATTTTAAACAATAAACTATTCAAAATTATAACAAAGTTTTATGATTGGATTTTATATTCCTTGTTTCAGGATGCCACTTTATTAACAAACTGTATTTTAATATTATGGTTCTGGTGTAGAAGAAATGCTGTATGAACAGGGAGGTTTATTTACATCTTCTTTACTTTTCCTTTAATGTTGCGCATTTCTGTTTTGTACCGTTTCATTTCTTCCATTACTTGTGTACCCTTCTCTTTTATTTGTGTCTGATAATGTTGCTTGCTTTCATGGATTTTTTCCTGAAGATTTTCTTTTCTTTCTTGAATCATCTCTTTAATCCGTTCCTTTGATGGTACAGGTCTAAGCCATCCTAATGCTGTAAGTCTTTTGATAGCATAAGTGGTTCCACCTGAGTAAGAAAAACATGTTATTGTAATAATGCAACATATTTGTTTAAGAAAAATATATAAAACAGACAATGTTCATTTCAATTATTACCAACTGTGACTGCATACCGCAGAGGTGTTACCAATTTATACAGTGCAAATGCGAGGGCGAAGTAACCTGCACTTGAATCTCTTAATGGTGTCAATAATTTTTCACTGACACTTAAATACTCCAATAAACTAATGACATCAACACCACTGAAAATAATCAAAATAAATAATATACAACATTATTCATAATTGGTGTAACATCCCGGCACCTACCCATGCTACTTTAATCTGATAAACACAACGGTGAAGCTTTAATGACAAAATTGAATACTAAAAATGTCGATACACCTTAAAATTATATGTTTTGTAAAATTATACGCGACCCTAACTCAAAGTCGTTGCCCCGAACAAGACAAATTCAAAATCTGTTTTCTTCTCCAATAAATTTATGTTACCCAACTACGGCGTCATCAGGTCTACTTCACAACAAATTTCCTTAAGCTTTATGTTATTCTAGTACTTGCGAGTTCCTTCAATGGCAGCTCAATGGAAAAATGCCCAATTAAATTTATGAGTTCATTGCCTTGATCAGCTGTATAACAGGGTATTCACCTGTGAGTTTTAAGCAAATTCTTTATGTCGACATATTTCCTACCGTATCATGCTACAATGCTCATTATATTTTTTGAGGCATATACACATCGTCCCTAAGCCTAGCCTGCCGGGATGTATAGGAAGGACATTATGAATGACCCTGTATATAAGTGATGACATATTTTTCAATTTTAATTGTTGAACAATGTTAAGAAATATGTAAATAATATTACTGGTGGAATTTTGCAATGCGTAATCTGCCTAGATGGGTATGACAGCAATGACACTTATTCTGCTGTCAAGCAGTAGTGTACAAAAATTACAGTGTCTGTAGGGTACTGAAAGTTAGTCTAATGACTGGGGGTTTATGAGTTAAGAATTGAAGTTTCAGGTACCACACAGATATATTCTGGATGAGGCAGCATCTGTTATGAGCAGATGTTGCACTTACCATCAGGTTATGATTTGCTTGTCTCATAATTTTTTTCAATAAAAAAGAAAACAGCTAGTTGAACCGAAAATATGGCACAGGTGATGGGAAAAACATAAGTTTTTGAAAAGAAACTGATCAAATCCTCAATATAATATGTATTTAAGACAATCATAGACCTTTGACAATGCTTCAAAAATAAACCAGCAGACATACACCTCTCCATACTCAAGATAGGCTTTTGCTTATACTACAATATTTTTGCATAGATTAAATAATATATGAAAAAAGCATTGTCTAGGCAAACTTCATAGAATCAATACGAGTGTGATCAATTGGCCCGATTGAGTGGGATTATATGAAAGGATTTCTCGGTGCGCTTTGCCAGAAGATAACTCTCTTTTCAACCATGATCTTCTCTCGCACTCGACTTTGCACCGCTTGGGATTCCAGCAGTTTGCTTTGTGAGCCACCTCCAGCAGTTAGCTTTGCAAGCCACCTCCACCCGCTCGCTGAGCTGCGCACTCACGCGCTCAGGACTTGAGCCTTCTTGAGCTTCTGGCTACATATTTTTTATTTACACTCTAGGGGTAGGGGCCACAAGACTAGGTGGAAATGTAACAGTTCTAAGGCGGCATTCAACCAAATAAAACCTATTTTTTTAAACCAACAACCTCTATTAAATTTTCGCTTCCCAAGTTTTGATTCATCAATTTGTACGATTTACAAGAAAATCAGATCATAATGAACGAAAACCAATTGGTGGCAACCACATTGAACCGAAGGTGTTATGTTTTGTTTTACCCATTTTAATGTGTTAAGATTACTAACACTATGTAAAATTGACAGAATAACATTTCATTTAATGTACGAGGGTGGATTGAAAAGTACTCAGCCTAACCAAGAAAATAAACACATACTAAATCAGTTATATTTTTATTTTTCTACATAATCACCATCAAGTTCAATACACTTTTGCCAAGCATTTAGACCGTTAAAAAAAATGATTCTTCCTTAGAGTCAAAATATGCATCTACAGCTGCTTTGACCTCGTCGTTTGTCGAAAATCTTTGACCTCCCAAGTGCTTTTTTAGGTTAGGGAACAGAAAGAAGTCAGATGGTGCCAGATCAGGTGAATACGGCGGATGCGGTAACAGTTCAAAGCCACAGTTGTGAATTCCAGCCATTGACTGTACTGACGTGTGAACACGGGCGTTATCTTGATGAAACAGGACTTTTCTTCTGAGCATTCCTCGACGTTTTTCTTTTATTTCCTCTCGTAAACGACGTAGTAAGGTGCAGTAGTAATCAGAGTTTATAGTCTGACCCCTTTCAAGATAATCAATCATAATCACACCTTTCGAGTCCCAGAATACTGAAGCCATCACCTTATTTGCCGACAAAATCGACTTAGCCTTTTTAGGGGGTGGTGAACCAGGTCTTCTCCACTGTTTTGATTGTTGTTTTGTTTCCGGTGTACAGTAATGAACCCATGTTTCGTCCATAGTAACAAAACGATTCAAAAAATCATCTGCATCGGCTTCAAATAACTCCAAACAGTCGCGTGAAATAGTCAATCGCGTCCTTTTTTGTTCAACTGAAAGCAGTCGCGGAACCCACCTCGCAGACACCTTGTGGAAACCCAACTCGTTGACAATGATGTTTTGAGTTCGTTCATAAGAGATGCCTATAATCTCGGCTATCTCTCTAATTTTTAATCTGCGGTCTCCCATTATTAAATCAAGTACTTTTTTAATATTTTCGTCAGTAGTTGACGTCGAAGGCCTTCCAGAGCGGGGTTCATCTTTCACACTCTCTCTACCACGCTTAAATTCTGCTATCCATTTTTTGACGGATGAATATGACAGAGCACAATCGCCTAATGTACTGACCATGTCATCATGGATGGCTTTTGATGATAGCCCCTTCTTATGGAGGTACTTAATGACGGCAGGCTGCTCCATTTGCTCCATTCGCGGAAATTATGACCGATTACTTTGTTAATAAATTTATAAAATCACAACTAATTATCGCACACGTTTCGAACTTCACACAATGAACTAGTCTGAACTGAACTAAATAATGTGGGTAGATTTGATTTTTAGAATTGAATGGATCTGTGTTAGGCCGAGTACTTTTCAATCCACCCTCGTATATTCTGTATATTTAGTTTTATTGTAACTAATTAAATATGTGCTTCAGGCAATAAAATATAGGCTTAAAAGTTCAAGCTACACCCCTTCAAGCCTTATACTTAGAGCATAATAAAATTCAGGTGTCTGACAGTAAAACCCAACCCAATGATTTTTGTAAAAACATGATTTGGGTTTATACTAAAAAAAGCTTTATGGAAGTTTTTTATTTTATAAAGTGATGAAACAAGCAAAATGTTCACCTGATGGTAAGTGCAACATCTGCCCATAACAAATGCTGTGTCACTCAGAAAATTTCTGTGTGACACCACACTGTGCCCATCACCCTGAGACATAAGTTCTTAATTCTCATATGCCCAGTGATTATGCTAGCTCATAGTGCCCTTCAAACCAAAACACAGTAATGTTTGCACACTACTGCTTCACAGCAGAATAACTGGACCTGGGGTGGTACCTATCTAGACTGATTCCTGCATAGGAATCCTACCACCAGGAAATTAACACATTTATTATAAATTTTAGCATACAATAAATATTATTTTATGACTATGAATTATTTTTTAATCAGAATTTCCTATATATTAATGCTTAAATAACATAAGAAATATGTTTTAAAATGTCTACACTTTAGGTAATATAAGATTAAGCGCCATGTTATTGCATCATAGATCTTACCTTTTTACAGCATAGTAAAAACTTCCAAACCATATGGCGGATGTAGTCATGTGGACAGGTAACACTACATACCAATAGTCTCTATACATTGCTTTAAACTTCTGAATAAGGCCTGGTTTTTTTGGTTCTACGTCTGGTGGTGTTTTATTTGTGCTGGTGTTACCTTGTGTCGAACATGACCGTATGGGTGCAAATTGTCTAGCAAGGTTTATTTCAGTAAAGGGTTTTGCCACAGCGTTATTTTGATAACAAATACCACTAGCTATAATTCTAATAGGACTTGATATTTTACAACTCCATTTTGTAGATATGGTAACATCATTAATATGCCGACTACTTCTAAATAAATGTCTAAAAATGAGAGCCATTTTATAATAAATATATATTAGATGAGAAATATAATTAACTTTTACGCATTTTATCGGATTTATTTTAAATAATTTGACACAATCATTTAGTTGACATTGACAACCAGTCAGGTCTATACCACAGATTACTAAGCACTACAGAATACAGGATCAGACAAAAATATTGTTTGTTGTGGCCATTGTCTATACAATAATATAAAGGATTTCAATAAGAATCAGAACATAACCCCAACCCCACAATGGCGTAAACATTTATTACACTACGGATAAATGTGCCATGCAAAAAATCTCGTTTAAAAATCTACTAAAATTGTGATAGTCTTACTCGTGCATTTCCTCGCTTGACCTAAACTTTTGAGTAAAAAAATAACCAGCTCTCTGGAGGTCGAAACCTCAGTTGTCGCTGTCGAAAGAGGAAGTCCTTCTAAAAAATTATACTACTACTACAAATATAATAAGATTATTTTAATAAACACTTTACGCCTCGGTAATATAAAATATATTTTTTGTGTCGAAATTAAAATCGACCTGGCTTAGGAATGAAACTTGTGTAGGCCTGTGACCTCGCGCATACCAGCGAGCGCGGTGTAACCGCTGAGTTAGTGGGCGGGTGGGTGAGCAAGGCAAGTAATTTTTATAGGAGATAGTGACGAGACGGGCAAAACATTCACCTGATGGTAAGTGCAATGTCTGCCCATAACAAATGTCGTGTCACCCCGAACATTTCTGTGTGGCACCAAACTGCCTTCGTCCCCCTGAGACATCAGTTCTTAAGTCTCATTTGCCCAGCAATTAAACAAATTCTCAATGTCCTTCAGGTCAAAACATGGTAATTTTTGAACACTACTGTTTCACGGCAGAATTGCCGTGGTATGTAATTATCTAGTCGGATTTTTCGATTCGGAATTTCTCGTGTTGGTACACGGTAAATGTTTGCTGTATAATACTTTCAAATTACTTTCGCACTATCAAATTCGAATAACACAAAAATATTCCATATAGCATTTTTTTGTTTTGAGACTGCCATGATTAATATCCCTCGCGCTTAACAGAGAGAGCTTAAATGTGTCGACATCTTTGCAAATTCATATCGCCGATACTGATATATCGGAAAAATTAAAATATCGCCGATTGGAAGTCAGCATCGGTATTGCAGGCATCCTTATTTTAATATCGTTACGGCGTGACAAAAACATTGACACAGACTTTTGGCGCCAACTCGAAAAGTGGCGGGAGTTTTTTTATTAAATTTTGTGATTTCTGTATATATATATATATTGAGTTTTGATGTTTAATATAGATAGTTTATTATGCAGCAAGTGCTCGTGAAAGTCTACAGTGATGGGAAAATTCAATTCAAGACCAAAAATGGTACTTTTCGTTTTGTCTCCATTAGACGAGCAGATCTTCAGTAAAAGACAACTATCATTTTACTGTCGATCGAACTTTAGAAGTCGCTGTATGAAGATTTTATAGTTGGATAATATTTTACTTGACACTGGAAAATAGTTAACTACTGTTTCCATAAATAAATAAATAATAATAATAACATAGACACAAGGCGGGAATATTGAACATTATCTCCGTAACCTCGTACGAACCAACATTTTAAAAGTTCTAATCAACCTTTCCGTAGTGTTAAACGGTTAGTTTAAACAGCTGTGTGACGTGACACGTGACGAGTAGAGCGGCTGCGCGTATGGTATAAGCACTTGCTATTTCTCTTTGACTTCGCGTCATCGGTCGCTCCATGCAGAACGGTTACCGCACACAAACAACCAATAAACCTTGACAAAAAATTACGATATATCGTAATATCGATAATTATGAATACTGTATAAAATTTCGAGATATTTTTTTCACTTGCCTATACCTATGACCAACAACTAAAATATAGTTTGCGACTTATCGAATTTTATGACAATTTAGTTAAAAGATATAGATTGACAGGAATTGAACTTAATATTTATTTGCTCTTTTTCAAGTTACTTATATCTTTTTTATCACACATTCGCAAGCTAACTAGGCCTGATCCAGTTCCTTAAAAAACTTCATCGCGCAAAGATTTAACGGACCGATCGTTTCTATAGCAAATGGCATTAATACATAGTCTTCACTATCTTAACTTCAAAACTACCCCTAAGATAAAGTAAAGTAAAGTTTCAGCCTATAAATGTCCCACTGCTGAGCACAGGCCTACTCTCATTTCTGAGAGCGTTTTGGATCTAGGAAGAATCCGCCACGCTGCTCCAATGCGGGTTGGCGGACTGCACATGTCTTCGAAATATTTTTTATTTTTATTTCTCAGACATGCAGATTTCCTCACGATGTTTTCCTTCACCGCCGAGCACGTGGCAATTCAGCACTTAAAATTGCAATTAACAATTTTAGTGGTGCCAGCACCGGGAATCGAACCCAGGCCACTCGCGTACTATGAAATTTAACGAGAGCGCCTAGCCCCTGAGCTACCACGGCTCTTACCCCTTAAGATAATTGGACATCAAAGTGTCTACGCATGGTAGTCATAAAATGGCTTTGCTTTGCTTCACATTTAAGCTAATGAATGTTTTTATAAGGTGAATTAAATTATTTATTTATTTATGTTCTTATGTAAGTGACTCGTAGTCTTTATTGAGAATAAAGATCTTTAATCATAAATCTGAGACGTATCTATTCGGATATATCGGAGCTATTTTTTGAGTTTTTAATGTGGTGACATAGATGTCGCTACAAATACACGCAGGAATGTGAATGATGAAAATGAATAGTGATCCTAATTCCTCGTGGAAAACCTGCTTCTCTCGATAGAGAATATTATTTTTCTGTTACCCTTTTTGTGTTGTAATTGGGGAAGATTCGATTTTTATTAATGAAGAATGAAGAAGATGTACACCTGAACCGTTTTCATGATGAAGTTGTAAACAGTGTTTCCTAGAACCCAATGTGGTAGATCTATGGATTGGGTACGGAAATCTCTGGCTCTGATATTATTCTATAGGTAGCGTTCTGCTCACTCGATTATACGTAACGATTTTACTGGTCCGGAATGCTTTTCCTCAGTGCGGAAAAAAAGTGCTGTAGATTTATGAGTGCTTCCCTAAGCATTTTTATGTTAATTAGATTAATATCATGTGATAGACGTGTGTAAGACGTTAAAAAGGTTTACTAAACCTGGAATTAGTAGGCAGTTATGCCAGCTAAAGAATAAAATAAAGTAATTAAAGTTAATTCGATATATTGTTCGTGGTATTGAAATACACATCGACATTCTTGGGGCACAAGCCAATGGAGAGAGCACTATTCTGACCCTGCTAGATTTCTCGCGCGCATTTGAAACCCTTAACGTATCCTTACTTCTTTCCAAATTATCATTTTACGGAATAAGTGCAAACGCAGTTAAATGGTTCGACAGCTATTTTAAGAACCGTTCTCAGCTAGTCGAACTGCAGCAAAATGAAAACGATAAAAGTTTTTCCGCGATTCGACCTGTCGAACGGGGAGTTCCGCAGGGGTCTATTTTGGGTCCACTGCTTTTTATGATATACAGCGCCGATATCATCAGCAATATAAAACATTGTAAGTATCATTTGTACGCAGATGACTTACAGATGTATATTTCTTTTAAGCCTTGCGACACAGGAACAGCGTTGGTAAAGTTGAACTCTGATCTGGAGCGCATATCTTTATGGTCTGAGCGTAGCGCATTGGTTTTAAATCCGAAAAAAACCAAGTATTTGATTCTGGGAACACCTACTCAGATACGGAAGGTTAGTGCAAGACGTCCAGCTGTCGTTGTAAATAATGAGACAATTAAAAGAGTCTCTGAAGCGAGGAATCTTGGAGTGATGATGGACGAGAACCTTAGGTTTGAAAAGCATATTATAGATATTGCACGTAATTGCTTCTACAGACTAAAAGTACTGTATCGAATTCGGGATTATTTAAGCGTTGCTTTACGTATTAACCTCTGCGAGTCCCTCATTCTCTCCAAATTTAATTACGCAGATTCCCTTATAGGGTCACGTCTGTTAGTACGGACTAAACAAAATATACAAAGGGTACAGAATGCCTGCGCGCGGTTCTGTTTTAATGTACCACCGCGTACACACGTGACCCCTTTCTTTAATAACGCAAATATCTTAAAGATGGACTTCCGCAGGCGTCTACACTTCGCCACCCTGTTATTTGGAATAGTAAAATCCAAAGAGCCTATATACCTCTACAATAAGCTGAGTTGGGCCCAGGACGAAAGTAATATGTATCTTACCAGATCGTCTGGTAACAAGCTAACATACCCCTTCAACCGCTCAGCCGCTTTTAGAGGTAGTTTCAAATATAGTGCCACAAAGTGTTGGAATAACCTCCCGCCTCCTTTGCGTGACTTAAAATCAGTAAATGGGTTTAGAATTAGATACAAATTGTTATTGTTAGATGAACAAAAAAAAAATAGTGGCTAACTATCAATAAAGGTAGGTTTATGGGATTGACTATTTATTATCATAAATTAATATATGACTTGGAAGGAGTGGGATTATGCTTTCGTGCTCATAATTTCAAAGTAGCTTTATTATTTAACTACGCTGTCAATAGGAGCTTACAAAATTAAAAACTATTTTGTGCCAGATTAGCATGGCGGTGCACATGGAGTCGTCCAAGTTTCCTCCTGTTCTGGGCCGAACTGAAAACCAGTGCTGCGATGTTAGCATCGCGGCTTTAACTGAGTTCGGTCCACTTTACGATTATATGCTGCAGCACAGATATTTTGGTAATAGGTATATGTGTGTATGGGTGTATATGTGTGTGTATATATATATACTCGTATGTGTGTGTGTGTGTATATTTATTTATTTTTTTCGTAGTGGCTAAGACATTTTTTTTTGTTTTCTTTTATTTTATTTTATTTCTTGTTTGTATTTTGTGCTGTATGTTTTTTAATCGTAAATAAATGTTTTACTTACTTACTTACTTACTTACTTACTTAAATATTTGTTAATTTTGTATTAGGTCACATGAGTAAGTAAAAAGTAAAGTAAAGTAACAGCCTATAAATGTCCCTCTGCTGAGTACAGGCCTCCTCTCATTTCTGAGAGGGTGTCGCGTATGGACATGGCGTACTATGAAATTTAAAGCGAGCGCCTAGTCCCTGAGCTACCACGGGAGCTAAAACTATGACGGAATTGCCCTCATTGGGCTTATTCGGAAGTTTTTTTTTTATTGTATAAAGTGACGAAACGTGCAAAACGTTCACTTGATGGTAAGTGCAACGTCCGCCCACAACAAATGCTGTGTCACCCAGAATATTCCTGTGTTTGTTGTTAGTTCTTAAGTCTCAAATGCCCAGTGATTACGCTAGCTCACAGTGCCCTTCAAACAGTAATGTTAGCACACTACTACTCCACGGCAGAATAACTGGCCCTGGCGTGGTACCTTCCAGTGATCGAAATTCAGGAGGAATTATTTACGCACATACAGAAGGAAAAGGACAAAGACACCTTTTTAGGCATCTGTATCGTTTATTTATTAGCTGCTGCTATATTTTTGTATATTCAATTTACGGAAATTACTTAGTTTCGTTTTATTATGTATGTAGATTCATTTTTTGCCACCATAGCACCTGCTACTGACTACCTGAGAGTAAGGTAAGTCGGAACTATTTTAATTAAGTTATTCTATATTGCATTTTCTCAAAAAACGAGACTTAAAACTTTAATATTGTCTGCAAGGCTACCCATATTGTGGTGCTATTTTGTGATATTACTTTATGGATATTGTTGTATGTTTTATCCAACATTATGCTAGTACCTTCAAGTAGATAATTTATTATTTTTATTCTGAATGATTAGGTACAGATATGGTTTAATGAAAAAAATATTTTCTGAACATAAATCGATTCTTCACGGGTTGCTTTTCTATTTTAAACTTACAATATAATCATAACGGCACTGAATGGGATCTTAGGTTATTATTATAGATAAGGTAATTTCACACTTTACAAATAAGTGGCTATCATAACTCGCTTTTGGCTTCGTCCTGGACGTTTAAAAAATTCTTGGTGAAATGTAAGGTCAACCTTGTTAATTATTGTCCTCTTGGCTGATTTCGATTTCTCGGTGAAGATCTTCAGCTTAACAACCTGAATCTGACATATATAGGTACTACTATATTATAGAGATATAAGTACATAGTAACACGCAGGGTTATCACACCGTCTTCGTTTTACCGTATCTGATAGATTGCTTATGCGAGAATATCGTAGAAGGGTCGAATGCGGATTTTATGCTGCAGCACAAATTAACCGTTTTTCAATATTTTTTTCTTTCTAGCCAGTTAAGTTGTTTTATTTAAAAATATATATATATCTTCATACTTTTTTATTGTATATTGTTTTGAATGTTTATATTGCGAATTTATATTATAGTACTATACTTACTTACAGTATCTCGATACATCTAAACTAGAATTTATAAATTGTTGTTCTGGAATACTAGCTGTACTAACTGTAAAAGAATTCAAATCCAGTCTCTAGGACTCTGCAGTTAGTTATACTAAATACTAAGTCATAAACAATAACGTGGCTCTACACTTAAAGTTCTTCTTCTTCTTCTTCTTTTCAGCCTATCACTAGTCCACTGCTGAACATAGGCCTCCCCCATAGATTGCCACAAAAGTTTGTAGCTCTCATTTTGGGGGGGATTTGCCATAGTTGCCACGCTTGGCAGGCGGGTTGGCAACCGCAGTTTATTTTTTTCAGATGTTCCAGAATGATGCTGCTGCCCATCTTTTGGTTTTCATTTTCCCTCTGTCGACTTTTACGACACCCACGGGATGAGATGGGGTGGTAGATTCTTAAAGTTACCATTCTTTAATCAAAATATAATTAAATATTTTTATCGGTTACACGGATGATCAGATGTTGCTTTTTTTACGAAGACAATGAGTGAAGTTGATAATGATATGTTTTGGTTAATTTCATAACAATTTCGAAAGTAACACATTTTTATGCTGAAGAATTATATCCAATGCAATTGCTAAATTGTTTTGAAGTATATCGTAATTTACATTAATAATGAAATAAACTAATCTAATTTGATTAAGTAGAACATTATTCTCTATCTAATGACATAAGTATATGTCATACTGTGATGCATTATATCTATATTACTAAATTACACCGAATTGTGCTGTAATTTCATCATTCATAGGCCGGACAGATGGACAGACGACAAGAAAGTCAATAATGGTTATGATTTTCGCCTCTTCTGGGAACATTATAATGATTACATCCTGGCTGATTCTCGACCACGGCGACAACTACCGAATACTGTCGGAAGTTATCAACTTGTTGGCTCCAGCCAGGATTCGAACCCAAGACCCGCGGCGAGCTAGTCATGTACTGTAACCACTAGGCCACGCAGTCGTCATAGGCACATATAACGTCTAACTAAATACATTGTGGTGAATATTTAGTTAGGATTTTACTGTATCCTGTATCTCCAAAAAATAAATAAGATAATTCTCTAGCGAGTACATTTCAAAAACTATACACTTTTGATAATTACACAAATTGAAAAAACCTTTTTTCGTCCAGCCCGAAATTAAATTTAAATGCAGGTTTTTAATGGTAGTCGGGTTTTCTTAAACTTTATAATTTGTTTGCATTGGGTATTATATTGGAGTCAGGATATACGTATAAGATTCTAAAATTACCAACCCTATTTAAATTACATATTAAAATTATGAATTCTCTCAATTTAGTAATGTGGCAATAAACATGCAACATTTACAATATCACCTACATTTTACAGTTTTATTAATTAATAAGAATGTATGTATGTTTATAATAAAATGGATAGTTCTTAGGTACAGTAACCAGTTTTAGGTTTAAAGGCAAGTTTAGGCTCTATGCTTCAACTTTGAAATCTAATTAAACTTCAACACTATAGTTCAGGCGCCATGCGCTTGACTTAAATTTCATAGTTCGAGAGTGACCAGAGTTCGATCACTGGTGCCGGCAGCATAAAACATATTAATTGCAATTTTAGTGCTGAATTACCACGTGCTCAGCGGTCAAGGAAAACATCGCGCGGAAACCTGCAAGTCCGATAAAAAAATACTTTGGAGCAACACGACGGACTCTTTCCGACTCCAAAGCCCTCTCAGAAATGACAACTTTATGAATCGTGAGTGAAAATCAGTGCGCATTAACGCACCATGCTAACCCTTAAAACTGCACAAAAAGGTCCATACTAACAACAATCATTGACAGTAACAATACAGTTTTAGTTGAAAGTTGTGTATGCACCGGCTTTGATCACCGTAGAGATTAAGTCTACTAATAGTTCCAGCTAGTGTCCAATCGAGGCCGGCTTGACGGAGTGTTGCCTCAAATATCCCATTACCGGGTGTAGTGCGAACCGTCACCATGAATTCGCGCCAACCTATTTCACTCTCACTGGGCGTTCCCACTTCCATTTCCGTCACATCCACCAGCTCGGCAAGAGAGAGTTCAGCGCATTGCCTATATCCTTGTAGTAGAAAATTCAATAGGCGTACTAAGTGCGCTGCGGCGTCTAGACCTTCATTGCTATCAACAGCTATCTTTCTTCCCTTGTGACACGTACACCAATGATCGTCAATTTGGGCCATTTCGCAAGTTCTGTTGTCCGGTATAGGCAGGAACAAACTAATACCCCTTTTTCTCGCATAAATACCGTCATTACTTCGGCGTCTTATATAGTCACTGTCGACATTTTTTAAGTCCACAAGATCATTCAGTGTTTCATGTAAATCAAATGGGGTGGTAAGCCGTCGGCTATTGAACTTTAAATTACTGTAAGCTGCACTGAATGTTTCTCGAAACGGCTGTGGCACTAAAATATACACAAAAGGTAATCTTTCTTCTAATCGTCCTTGTTTTGTGGATCTTATGTCACCCCATCTTATACCATGATCACTTAAAAGTACGAGTATTGTTTCGTCTAAATAGTTTGATGCCTCCAGTTTTTTAAAAAACAGTTCGTAACTTGCATCCATAATCATTGGATAATTAAGATAGTCATGACTCATTGTTATTTCCCAAAAAAAGCCAAATAGTTTTGAAGATTTTAACGTCATAGTAAGATTTTCTACATAGTCCAGCAGTACTTGAAAGAAATATTTTTCATTCATGCAAAGATATGAGTTAAAGTCTTTGACTTTTCCAGAATTTTTTTCGGCTTCGTTGATAAATGTGTGAATGTAATAATCGGTTGGAGTGTTGCTAAAGCCTACCTTGAGGTAGTTAAAGCTGCCAATGCTGGACGAATCTTCGCCGAGGGCCGTGTAATATCCAGCTTGCTTAAACCATTCCCAAACAAATGGACAGTTATCAAATGTTGACTGTTCCGAAGGAAGACACGTCGTTTTCAGTTCAGTATCTTTGATACCTAACAGCAAGGGTACCAAATTCGGAAATGTATTATCACCAACTTTATTATAACCTAGTAACTCTACAGCCTCTTTACTTTTTAAGAAATGTAATGTCTTCGGCATGGTTCTGTGAAAATTTAGCCTCGAAACTGCATCGATGCCCATTACTATAACATTGTAGGCTTGCTTATAACTTGCAATTTCATCAGTACCATGTGACATGAAATTTTTGTGCGGTGCAAACAAAAAGAATTGTTGGTATGCCTCGATTCCATTAAAATGACATAAAACGCGTACAAATTCATCTGTTGCTTTTATGAAATCTTTAAAATAGACGCATTCATTGTAATGAACTCGATCGTCTATTCGTGACGATGCAATGTCTTCAACAGCGGCTGGCCGACTAAATGCCTTATAGCAACAAGAAAAATTACGATCGTTGTTTATGTTATAATATTGCTTATTTTCATGCAGTACCCATATGTGAGTCCTGTTATTTTCTAATAACGATCTATTGGTATTAGGACATGCTTCTATATCCTGCGGAAATTCTACAAATTGTTTGATGTCTTCATCGTACGGGTTAAGTGCCGGTATACTGCATCCTTTAGTTCTTATTGTAAAACGCTCACTGAACGGTTCGAAGCGTTTATGCATCCAGGACGAGCCAGAAATTCCAAGCTGTACTTCGTTATCGACTATTAAGATATTTGTGTAGCTACTCAGCGATATAATGATATAGCTTCCTCCGAAGACGATGGCAGCAAGAAAAAAGTATCGTAAGCGAACTGACAAACCGGTGGTAGAGCTTGAAATCGGCTTGATGCCGCCGCCACCTCCGCCATTTACGGTTCGACCCATACTGAAAAATAAATCATTCGCCTTGTAACTTACATACACAAATGCGAGTGTTTGTTACGCTTTATGATTATGAAAGCACTTGTCAATAAGTTATGTGTAAAATTTAATTTCGATTGTTCTTCACGGTAACACAAAAATATTTTGCATCATATATGTACTTGAAATATCGTTTTACGATTATTCGACATTTAGTTCACTTCGTGATTTTATGAAACTATATGATTTTATTTAACGCGGATATCGTTCACGTGATGGCAAGGGCAACGTGCAACATGCCCTTGATGTCTATGTTAGCACGTCTTCAGCTCCCCGAACCCGATGTTGCTGTTATACGATATCAATCAAAGGTATAGAAATAAAGGGGGGAGGGAGGCGGACAGAATGCAGTATCCGAACACACTTTTTAAGACTTGGCACCTTTAACACTAGATTTACGGGTATTGACGGACGGGTATATTACGAATAGGTAGACAACATCTTGATATAGTAATACATAGGTGTAAGCTTAAAATAAAATAAGCTAAGCATAAAATTGAAAACCTGTGAAATTGACGGGTTTCGTAAATTTAGTGTTAATATTAATGCGTGTCCCTATGTCTGTGACAACTATATATACTAAAATTCTAAACCTACCTCCGCTCGTATTGCCTACGGTTTTTGTTTATAATTTTTATTGAATTAGGAATTTCTAAGAGAAGTTAAGAAAAGAGAGTGCCTCCGTTCGCTCAGTCTCTTAAGACAAGAGATTGAAGAATAATTAATTCGTAATTTAAAAAAATCATAATTATTAAAAATCTAAACGATGTTTTTTTTTATTTTAGGACTTTAAAAATGTATATACAGAATGCACATTATTTGAATTGGGTTTGCGAAAAACAGGTCAAGTGAAAACTACCTGTCCTGTGATAGAATAACCATTTTAAACATAGGGTAGGCTTTTTCATCACACATACATACAGCCACGCCTTTTCCCCATGAAAGGGGTAGGCAGAGTAGCGTAGTAGAGTAGTAGGGGTAACTCACGTAACCCACTGTTCGCCCACGCGGGAAACGAGACGTTACGGGTGGTGCCATTTATTTATTTATTTATTCTTTATTGTATTCACCTTATTTTAAAAAAAGGATTACAAAGGGCATTCAACCCAAGGCATGGAGAGATATTGTTATTGTTTTTCAATGTGCGAATTCATTATTTTTCCCATTGCGTTCCCACGAGCAGTATAGTGACAGCATTGCATATTATGATGTTATTATGCACGAATAAAAGCTGTCCGTACAATACTACCTCTTACGACACCTGTGTAGGAAATAACCTACCTCTTCCCCATTATGCCGGAGACCTGTCGGCTTTTTCGAGGTATATAGTTTTTTATTTTCTTTTTTTATTGGAGAAAGGGACAAGACGAGCAAAACGTCACCTGATGTTAAGTGCATCGTCTGCCTTTACCAAATGCTGTGTTATCCGGAATATTTCCGTAGTGATGTAAAAGAACACGTGGGTGTCGTAAAAGTGGACTGAAAGAAATGTCAGGGCAATCTTATGACTTACAGATGGCGAAATAAACATCTCAGTAATTTATTAATACAGTTTTAAAGGCCTGGAATACAGTTTTCTGCCTTTGTGATATCTACGTTTAACGAATTTTATATTTGTTGGATTACCCAAACGAATTGGTGGACGGTTCGGATATAGTATGAGAGACATGGCGACAATTACAATTCGTTCAGTATTCAGACATAATTTGTCTTTATATTCATATTAGCTCTGTCTAGGATTGAAATACCAAATTTACTTAGTATCTACGTAAGCAAACTGTTGCCGTACGCAAGAATATAATATTATTCCGCTACCACAGCTCTTATTCAGGATGTTTGGAAGCATGTAATTCATATTTACGAGTATTTGTCCGTGACATATACGTCAGTATTTCAAGTCTCTGTATACAATACATGTGGCAAAATTTGAATTATAAGCAACGTCCTCGGATTCGTAACGCTGTCAAACTCGCTTCGCATTCTAAAAAAATTGTAAATATCGGTCTATTCATTACAGGTGACTTATATAATAAAATTATACATATTATGACAGCGATTTTTTAAGAATGAACTTAAGACTATGTATTTACTTGGTCTGTCATATGAACATTACATAAAGGGTATAAACATGGTCCATGGCCCTGTTTTTTGGCAATCTGTGTTGTGTTGAAATTATTGGATAAGTTCAAGTCTGAGGGCTTATGACGCGCCTCGACATTGTTGATGATGATGATGATAAAAAGTGGGTTGATTTCTTTTTTAATACTGGGGAAGCGGAAAACCTTTCTGAATCAATTGAATGCAAAAAATGTGTGTGTGTGTGTGCCGTGTGCTGGCGGCTAAAGAGAATCTGCCACCCCATTTTATCCTCGTCGAATCTCGTAAAAGTCGACAGAGGAAAAATTAAAACCAGGAGATGGGGAGCAGCCAAAGTGAGAGCTACAATTTTTTGTGGCAATCTATGGAGGAGGCCTTTTTTCAGCAGTGGACTAGTAATAGAATGAAATTATTATGATGATGATGAAAACAGTCAATGAAAACTATTATATCAACGCCATCTATAAGCAAGTATTGGGATTTAACAATAGATAGCTTTTTATACCATGTGATTTAAAACGAGGATCTAGTAAATTTTATCGAAATTGTAAGAGCCATTTTCATGAAACCGTTTCTGAGAATATATATAAAGAAACAAAAATAGCCACAGGAATGTTAGGATTTGTATTTCTAAAAAGAGTCTTATGAACAACAAGTTTTGGGCATTGTCTCTTTTAATTAAGTAAGAAAGCAAACAGTGTCAATAAAAAATTTAACATCAGTTACTCGGGTATTTTACATTTTCCTAGAACTCTATCGCAGCGCCACCTACCGGGTCCAATGAGTCTAAGCCATCCAGGGAACCACACAAACACACAAAAAACGTCATCAACATCGGTCCAGACGTTTAGGAGAAGTTAATTGACATACACACGCGCAGAAGAATTATATACATAAAGATTGACCCGATCTCCAGGGTCCTAAAAACAAGTTAAAAACAAAAAACAACGTTGGGCAATATTTTGATTATTTTGGTCGACCATTCACCAAATATGGGTACCACCGAAGTTTGAGCAGGAACTCCAGAGTGTGGGATCTCATTAGCATCGTCGTCGTCGTTTCAGCCTATCACAAGTCCACTGCTGAACATAACCTCCCCCATAGATAAGCACAAAAGTTTTTAGCTCTCAGTTTGGAGGGATGTAGTCATGGTTGCCATGCTTGGCAGGCGGGTTGGCAACCACAGTTTTTTTATTCAGATGTTCCAGGAAGATGCTGCGGCCCATCTCCATTAGCATGCGGATACAAAATGATTGAACTTCAGTATATGGGACGTACTGCTTGATGTATTTGTACTACAAATTCCATAGCAACAGAATGCTTGATTTTACGAAAGTTTACGAAGGGAACGATAAAATCGCGATTGATATGTTGGTGTAGGATAGGTTAAAAATAAAAATAAAGGTTGCCCCGCACCGGACGCCCCAAGCGCAGGGCAGTGTGTCGGCAGAAATCGCGCGACTACGCGCGATCTGTTTGCGGTGCCGGCGCCAGTACACTAGAGCCCGAAGGAGAAGGCGAGCTCCGACTGAAGAGACAGCCAGTCTCTTTGGGGCTTACCGAGCGGCTACAAAGGCGTTGCAACTTGCAATCGCAGACGCCAGATCTCGGTCCTGGGAAGAGCTCCTGGAGGGACTCAACGAGAATCCGTGGGGGCGTCCTTACCGGATGTTCTTGGGTAAACTTCGGCCATGGACGCCTCCGGTGACGGAGACTCTAGATCCGGACCTGCTCGGAGGAGTGATCACGTCGCTTTTCCCGCAGGGCCGGTCAAGTCCCTCTGTCTACCCCCCGCCGTTGTGGGAGTGGTAGGACGAGTTGGGGGTGATCGTACAGGAGCTGGACCGAGCTGTTAGCCGCTTGAGAGCCCGAAACACCGCGCCCGGACCCGACGGAATACCCGGTCGGGTATGGGTGTTGAGTCTGGCTGCTCTGGGGGACAGGCTGAGGCAGCTGTTCACCAGCTACCTCCGTAGTGCCAAGTTCCCCACAGCCTGGAAGGAGGCAGGATTGGTCCTTTTGAAGAAGGAAGGTAGGGCTGCAGATTCTCCCTCTGCGTACCGTCCCATATGCCTGTTGGACGAGGTTGGTAAACTGTTCAATAGAATCGTTGCCACTCGTCTCAACCGGCATCTGTCGCGTGTCGGTCCCGATCTCGCCGACTGCCAGTTTGGCTTCAGACGGGAGCGTTCGACTGTAGACGCGATTATACGCGTCCGTCCAGAAGGAGGCTGCCGAGAGGGATCGAGAGAGGACCGATCCCGACGGAGTCGACGACGTCGCCGAGGCATCGGCGGGTCTCGTCACGGCCCTCCCATCAGAAACGGTGATCCCCTACCAGAAACGGGGCCTTCGTGATCGCGGGCAATCGGGATACCCCGAACGGGGGACCCGAACGCCCAGTAAAGCGACCCCGGGGAGGACGATGACTCGAAGTGGTCTCGAGTCATCGTGTTAGCACCGAGAGAGTGCTGGGGGCAGTGAGCATTGCACCCGGGTCGGGCTATATATATAGCGAAGCGTTAGAGGGGCCACGGTTGCGTTCCGAACGGAGATCCCGTGTCCCCTCTAAAGCGCTGATGGAGGTGGTCTCCATCAGCGCTTTAGAGGGGACACGGGATCTCGTGGGGTTTTAGTCGGTAAGAGTCCGACATAACCCGGCTGCCCCCCTGGCTAGTCGGGTATCCATGCAGGATTTCCCCACGTAAAAAAAAAAGCTACGTTATTGTCAATGACATCTCATTGTATAAATTGTTAAAATATTATTTTAAAGAGCGGTTAGGTTAGGTACGATCCCCCCGAATGGGTTCTCGCCTTTTTGTGACTGGGTGCTTAGATACCGTGGTTCGGTCACCTACGGTAAAGCTAAGAGGATTGTAGGTGTATCGTTGCCTCTTTCCCTATACTCCGCGACTCTGGCGGGTCCGTACCGTAGATGCGGTGATGGTGGATTGCTGGGGGGAGAGGAGTGTTGGCACTCTCCCTATCCTCCGCGGCCGTAACGTGGTCGGCGGCGGAGTCACAGACCAGATCCGCCGGAGGGGCCGGAAGACAGGTGCTTTCGAGTGCAAGTCTCCTGGCCCCGTGGCGGACTCCCCCCGAGTCGTCGAGGTTCGTTGCGCGCACAAAGGGGGCCGTGCTAGAAAGCGCGTCGTGTGTTGCGGCTCGCCTTGATACGAAGGAGAGAGGAGAGCTGTCCTCTCCCGAGAAGGGGTCGCCGATTGTAGGCTGCCAGCGCCGTTGGGGTAACAAAAGTATGCGCGAGCGTTCCCGTGGCCCTGCCAACATGCGGCGAAGGCGGAACACTATGGGGTTTTAGTCGGTGCGAGTTCGACATAATCCGTCCTTCCCCCCGTGAAGGAGGGTATGCGTTCGGTATTTCCACATGTAAAAAAAGTTAAGTACGATATATGTTTCAATGATATGTTGACTCATCAATTATGATTTTGTTTTTGAAATACAGAATGTAAGAATAACAAAAAGAAAAATAAAGAATCAGAACAAACCAGCAGATGTTGTTATTGTTGAAATCCCATACCCTTCTAGGAAGCTGCTACGAGATAGGGAAGGGACGTGAACCCTCAAACCCGTGAAGAATGGATCGATAACGCGAGCGCAGTCGCATTGTTATGGTTATCAAGGGAAATGATAACGTTATCGACGGGTAGTAGAGGCCCTGAATCCAGAATCGTATGTCACGCCCCTGAAGAGATATTGCAAAACGGATAGCGCCAAAGAATCGGGTGTATCCGAAAACCTTTTCTTTTAGGTTTGACTTCGGCGACTTTTGGAGAAAACAGCCTCATAAAGGAGTTCTAGACGAGGTTTAAAACTCTTATATCCTTACTACTAATCCATTATACAAAACAGAGTTTCAGAACGTATGAAGACTGTGAAAAATTAGTGTAAAATGACAACCGCGTGACCTAGTGGTAACAGTACCTGACTTCTAAGCCGCGAGTTAAGGGAGCCAAAATTTGTACAAAAAACAAATTGTTTGTTTTCAGGTAAACGCACCCACGATATCATTTTGAATTAAGCAATATCGCATCGACTTCATCATCTGTTTTGGAGATTTTTTAATGTATCGATACAGTCTCCTGGAGAATTTGACACAATTAAATAGCTATTCCCCCTTATTCTTTTATGTAGATCAAATTGACGAGACTTGCAAATCGTTCACCTAATGGTTAGTGCAACGTCTGCCCATAACAAATATCACTGAGAACATTTATGCCAAACATAAATGACAAACATAACTGGCACCACACTGCGCTCCTGCGTCACTCTGAGACATCAATTCTAAAGCCTCAATTGCTCAGTAGGAAGAGGACTGATAGCTAGTGTAATACTAGCTATCAGTCCTCTTCAGTCCGAAACACCCTGACCACGATACGGTCACCCTGACCATTATACGGTCACCCTGACCACGATACGGTCACCCTGACCACTATACGTCACGATCCAGTCTACACTGTACACACAGTTAATAGCTTTAATATAACACGCACCACGACGCGCGACCGTCGTAGAGAGCGGCGCGTAGCAGTCGATAATCACACCGCTTACACAAGATACACCCGTGTTCCACACACACAGTGGCACAGTGTAGTGTCACACAGAAATTTTCTGGGTGACACAGCATTTGTTATTGGCAGACGTTGCACTTACCATCAGGTGAACGTTTTCCTCGTTTCATCACTTTATGCAATTAAAAAAATATTGCTTTTAAATAAAACAAGTTAAAATGATGAAAAATAAATCTTATTTATAAACAGTGTTATACAAACTAAATTTTAAGTAACATGTTAAAAATAAAGCTCGACTACATTTTAATATTAAAGCTGACAAGTTTACATGTCCTACTCATATATTCAAATTACTCATCTATTATACTTTTCTATGTATGTTTTACATTTATACATATAAATCTATTCATATAGACAAAGATAAGCTAAGATTTTAATTTAATAAGATTTAATTTTTTTACTAAATAACATATTGTATTATACAACCTTCATGTAAATTAAAATCTACTTAATGTACTGATAGCGAAATATTCTTTTAGTTTATTCTTTATTGAATGCAACTATTTGTGTGACTTCGGTCGATTTTTAAGTATATTTTGATTTTAAATCTGAATCTCTTAAAATACCAAATCGACTAGGCTAATACCTAATTTAATTAAAGATTTTTAAGTGTGTAGAATTAGCATCGGTGTTTACAACAAATGCTAGTATTAGGTACCTGTATACTTTTATACTACACTGTAATCTTAATTCTAACTTAAATAATCGACGTTATTACGTTTGCATGCCATTATCTAAATGAATGGCAAGCTGTTAATTTAGAAAAATAAAAATAACAAGTAAATTCTGTGAAGCTGTTGTCTTGACAGGGATACAAAAGCTATTGATTTCAGAATCTTAATTAATTTTTATATAAAATTATAAAAAAAGGTTTAACTTTTGGGAATCTGATCCAAAACCATACAATTTTTGGACTAGATGACAATTGGTTTTTTTAATCTTAAAAATGTACTTTGGCACATAGTGAAATGTTATTTTTGGTACAACTTAATACAAATGCGAAATAGGCCTTGAAAGTTATATAACGCACTAGTTCCATCATTAATCTTATATTTTAGATAACACTATATTTTCTCTAAATGATATGCTTAACAAAGTTATTTCTTCATTTACACAGAATAACGAAATGCACATAAAGGCTATTTTTACCGAAGAAGCTCATGAAAGAACTGCATAATTCAACTATGCCTATTGATACAAGTATATATAACTATAAAATAGGCCAGGATACACGTTGAGCAACTTATTAACACAATGTTTTAAACTACAGCCTATATCGACTCTATATGTTTTACAGACACAACAAGTAACAATATCACAGATTTCGAACTTTGAACAATTTTCTGATATACATTTATCTACAGTAGCAATATAATTTTAGCTGATAGTCATGAACACAGCGACTTTGATCGCCGTATAGGTTAAGTCGGCTGACGGTCCCAGCTAATGACCAGCCGCTGATGTCGTATCGTAAAGTCGCTTCGAACAGCCCACCGCCAGGTGCAGTGCGGACTGTAACCATAAATTCGCGCCAACCCACTTCGTTTTCACCTGGTGTCCCCACTTCCATTTCAGTGATTTCCAACAATTCATCAAGCAGTAGACGTTCGCACTGAGTATGAAGACGCAGCATCACATTTAAATGTCTCACCAAGAACGCAGCTGCCTCGGATGCTTCTATGCTCCTAATAGATTTCTTTTTCTCTATGCGACATGTACACCAATGATCGTCAATTCCAGCCAATTGACATGTTCTGTTACCTGGTATCGGTAGGAATAAACTAATGCTTCTATCTTGAGCGTAAATTGTAGAACTTCGGTCTTTGATTTTTTCATTTTTAATTGTATCTAAATTAACAAGATCTGAGAGGGTAGCGTACAAGTCGAAAGGTGTAGTGAGGCGTCTACTGTTCAATTTTAAATTGCTATATGCTAATAAATAGTTTTCTTGAAATGAAGTTGGTAACAAGATATGAACAAGCGGTAGTCTCTCTTCCAGCCTTCCTTGTTTGGTGAATCTAATATCGCCCCATCGTATACCGTGATCACTTAGTAAAATTAATATAGTTTCTTCCAAATATTTTGAGATGTCTAATTTTTTTAAAAACTTCTCGTAACTGTCGTCCATTATAACCGGGTAATTTAAATAATCATGACTCATTGTCACTTCCCAAAAGAAGCCGAATAATTTTGATAACTTTAAGGTTTTTGTTAACTCTTCTACGTAATCAAGCAAGACTTTAAAAAAGTATTTATTTCCCATGCATATAAAAGAATTGAAGTCTTTATTATTTCCTACTTGGAGTTCGGCTTCGTGCATGAAAGTATGTATATAATAATCGGTCGGAGTGCCACTGAACCCAAGTTTTTCGAAGTTAAATGTACCTAAACTGGCGCTGTCTTCACCTAGGGCGGTATAGTAGCCAGCTTCTTTAAACCATTCCCATATAAAAGGACAATTATCAAAGGTAGCTCTAGTACTAGGCCAACAAGTTCTTTTCAAATCTGTGTCTCTTATACCGAGGAGCATAGGGGTTAGATTAGGAAAAGTATTGTCACCAACTTTATTGTAACCGAATAACTCTATAGCACCCTTCTTTTTCAAATAAGACAAAGTTTTTGGCATCGTTCTATAAAAATTCAGTCTCGAAATTGCATCAATGCCCAATATTATAACGTTGTACCCTGTCTGATTTACATGGGCTTCGATTGAATCTTCCTTGTAAGATAAGAATGGCTTTTTGGGTGCAAACAAAAAGAATTGTTCGAATATAATTTTATCATGGTTGCTACAGTACACTCTAACAAATTCATTTGCCACTTCTATATAATCAGAGAAGTAAAGACATTCTTCGTATTTTACCCTATCGTCTACATCGGCGGACGATATGTCATTAATTGTCAAAGGTCTGTAGAATGATTTGTAACAACAGGATATATTTGAATTTGCGGGGATATTAAATTTTTCAGGCGTAATCCAAATATGAGTGTCGTTATTTTTTAATAGTGATATGGCTTCATAACACGATTTTAAATGTTTTGGATGTTCAATAAATTTCCGAATGCTGTCATCAAAAGGATGCAGACCTGGAATGGTACATCCCTCTGTTTTAATAGTAAAACTAGCGCCGGAATCGAAAAGGTCGTAACGATGATTGGAGTACCATGCGGAGCTTACGTCGTTTTTAAAGTAAAATATCTCTGTGCTGTTATTTATGATCAGAATCAGGAAGCTTCCGCCGAAAACAGTTGCAAGAAGAAATAAGTATCGATATCGGACCGGAGCCGCGCGCCCGACAATGCCTTTCATCGACTGAACCATCCTGAAAAAGGATTAATTATGATATATTTATGTTACATATTTAAGGTATTAATTGCGAAATACTTATTCACCTATACCCAAGAATATTATTATTAACGTTTAATGGGCTTGATTTCATTGTATTTTTACAATCAATTATGATGTGATGTATTTTTTAATATAATAACAACAACCGACACTTTTTCAATAATGTGTCAGTGAACAAGTCTAAAAAGTAAAACTAACCAGAAAATGGGCCTGTGACGGAATGATGATGAGAATGCGACAATGACAATAATAACTTAAAATAATGAATTAAGTTTTCGGAGTTCAAGACAAACTGTTGACTTACCTAACGTGTTAATCACATCTCTTTACACAATATGAAGAGACTTTTTGAGATAAATCACATTTTTCTAGTACATTCGAAGTATATTCGGTCATATTATGAAACGAAAGCACGTTTTATGTTAACAGAACTGTTTAAAAACATTAACACTTTTTCTGGATGTAACTTAAACTGATGTACAATATAACAGCTCATTGTATTGTAGATAAATTACGGACAGGATACATGTCGGAGGCGAGACTGTATGTAGTTCCAAGCGGAGGGCGCTTGGACCAGATATAGAGGCTGTGGGCATGCGCGACTGCTGTTACTAAGCTTTTGTCCACTAGGTGGCACGCCACGAAATCGTAATATTGTTGAAATTGAGGTTATAAATAAATACAATAGTATTGAACATCAGTGCAAATTTGAAACGTTTCAAGACTTGAGTCGATAGTTATTCTTTTAGTTACTTTTTTTTATTAAGGTTAATGTTTCACTATAGTGACACATTCGCTGTATGGTTATAAAGTAAAATCCATTTAAGAAATATGTTAGTCTCAAAATGCAATAGACTGGAGATGTACTTCTCCCTTTGGAAGGATTTTCCGTAATCGCCAAAACTTGGCAGACCGACTTGCTATTGCAGTACACGAGTCACACCTAAGACTAGATAATACTGATGATAGACTTCTAAAGATTTCAGTCTGACGAGGTTTATTGACAATTTCTCTTAGGTTTGCAAAACAAATACAAAAACTTTGTCCAAGTCTTTATAACTTAATTATTTATCAAGATATTATGAAAAGGGTAACGAGAATTTTCCAAAAACATGGCGTATATTTATTATATTATCGTAAGTAGTAGTCTCTACGTCGTGTCGGTGCCGACAAAATTCCCCTAATATATCTCTACATTTACAACATGCCTACTATTCACATACATAATAGTCACGCCTTTTCCCCATATAAGTGTAGGCAGAGGCCACACTCGTAGCCCACTTTTCGCCCTCGCGGAAATCGAGACGTTACGTAACGAGGCGAACACCTATCGCCTACTATTCAAACCATGCCCATAATTCCTCATTAACCTTGTAATTATTTGTAAGCTTGATAGTTATTAATATTATTTTTTGTTATGAATTCATACACTATTATTATATTGAATTATTTTTTTAAATATCGACTAAGTATAATGACATCGGAAACTACTTTTGGTAGAAATATAATACGAGTTATAATAATGTACGTAGATGAATGATCTACGTACCTAATGAAATAAAATAGTATCTTAATTTACAAGTTCTATTCTAGGTTTTGCCAGTCTGTTGGTACAGAGATTTTCCTGCGACAATAGATACAACTTTTATTAATTTGTCATTAAGCAGCTTTGCGGAACAGATTTTATGTACTTCGAATTTTAACTATTCACTTACAACTATACAATTAAAAATGACTCACTTTTAACTTAACAAATGTGATAATAATGAGAAAAATTAGAATGAAAAATACTAAATTGTACATGTGGTGATTATTTTCTGCTCACTGTACATGCAATGTCGTGAGTCGTAACCGTTCTAGGTATTAAGCTGGCATATAAAATGCTAAACATTAAAGCAAAAGTTATGCATGTGCGCCTTTGTCAATTTCCATCAACATAGTTTTTATTTAATTTAGTGGCGGTGTGTCTACGTCACGAAAACCAATTTAAGTTTGACCTACCATACTTTAGATTCCTTGGTTCGAAATCGTTTAGGTAACGTTTGTACAAAATATGTATTTTATACAGTCTTTAAGTTGCAATAGTATTGGAATGGATTTTATTGTAACAAGAAGAACATTTTTGGAATGGCACAATGGTAATTGTTTTCCTCTAACTTATTAATAGCGTAGTAATGATTAGTAAGTTTTATATATTAATATCGTGAGTGGAAAAGATAATTATATTAGATATATAATAAGATAAAGATAAATTGAGTTATAACGATGACTTTGACATGACGGAAAATATTGAATTGAATTATGAAAATATTTATTTATCGAGTTTCACAAATTATTCGTTTTCGCCATGTGCTTAGGAGGTTCTTATTACACAGACCGTTTAACACATCGACATCGCCCGAGTCAATCTCCTTTAGACGGAAAACAGATAAACGACTTATTAATTATATAATACGATCTAGCTCATGTGACTTGTGTGCAGAATCGTTTGAATTAATTGTTGTAATGCAAAGCAAAGCTCCGGTTACTGCCCTTATAATAAAACGGATAAAACAAAACGCTGCGCTGTTGCGTTTCGTATGATCGAGGAATTCCTTTACAGTCCCAAAGGTGACAACGCATCTATCTCTATCTGATTCAAGATGTAACATATTTGTAAATGCTCACGTCTTTTGTTTATACAATGTATTTATTAATAAACTCCGTAGTAAACCACTAAGGTATTGAAATCAAGTTACAAAATGGTTGAAGTCGTGAGCTCCTTTGAATATATTTTGAAGCATTTAAGAGTTTTCTCGTTAGTTTTTAAATATGCAGAGTTATATAACAGACTGTTCCTCGTTTTACTTTTTCTTTGAGTTTTTACTTTAGTGACTGAAATGATAAATTTTGGAAACCATCCTGTTATTGGAATATGATGTAATTTATTTTATGCAAAAAAGTGATAAGACTAGCAAATTGTTCACTTGATGGTACGTGCAACGACTGCCCATAACAAAAGCTATGTCACCCAGAACATTTCAGTGTGGCACCACGCTTCGCTCGTCACCCTGAGACATATTTTCAGAGTCTCATATGGCCAGTAATCTCAATAGCTATCAGTGCCCTTCAAACTGAAATACTGTAATAGGGTGCAAAACCTTACTGTTTCACGGCAGAATAACTGGCGCTGCGGTACTACCTACCTAGACAGATTTCTACATAGGAGTCCTTCCAACATAGGAATATCTTTAGCCTAAAATTAGGCCGTGAAATATGGTTTTTGTTTATTATTATTAATCCTAATTATCCAAATAAGTTCTCGAATATTCGTGCCGTTTATGGGCGATAGTTTTGTGTGATTATAAAGTTTGATGTTGATAAAGAAAATGGAACTGACCTTTAAATTTTTGATTTGAAAATGGCTGAAGAGGTCGAATGCGAAGTCGTAATTGCGGTAACCGCTTTGCTTTGGTTTAACAGTTTGTTATCAAACATCATTGTTTAGACCGATTAATTGCTCCTTTATAGCCTTGTTAGCATTTCCTACGAACGTTCACATATGAGCGTTTTTCGACGAGGTTCACTATTATAGAACGCTGACCGACAGTGTCGTGCAACGAACTGCTTCCATTCACGCTATTATTTTTTTCTTGTCAGATAAACGATAATATGTCGCCTTAGAGTGCACGAAAGGCGTTTATTAAATTAACCTTTATAAAAAAATCTTATCTAAGACACTTTATAAAACGTAAATGAATGTTAACGATAATATATTTTTCCGCTTCAGTATTTTCTTTCTAAAATAATCTTAATTTTTGCTGGCTTAGCAATAGTGATGCAACGGATCTCTTTTTCTGTTTCCGCAAGTGCGGAAGTACGCGCTTTTCAACATTCGTTTCTGCTTCTGTTTCCACTACTTTTACAGTCACATTTTCAAGAGTACAAAAAAGAAAAGCGATTACCTTTAAATGAAGATCGTCTTGTGTGATGGAAATTAAATTCACACAAATACCGTAATCTTTTGCCATTAGTGCGCCAATATTTGTCGGTACCCCCCAGCAGCGTCGCCAGTGAGCAATTATTTAGCGGAGCTGGTCTTATATACGAAGAACTCCGGAACAGATTGTTAGGTGCAAAAGCGGCCAAATTAATTTTCATAAAATATAACTTACCGCTACTTAATTTTGTAAATTAATAATATGTTCAGTTGCAAAGTTGCAATATTGTTTTCTATAGTAGATTTCTAATATATCTATTTCTAATCTAGATTTGGTGTATTTGATACTTAATATATTTTTTTCATATTATAAGTGTAAAAAATCTGCATCCGTTTCTGTTTCTGCTAAAATTTAGTTTTGAGATCTGTTTCCGTTTCTTGTTCCGCTAAGACACTTCCGTTGCATCACTACTTAGCAATACAAGTGGATTTTGGTCTTGAGACATCACTAATTCCGGTTTGCAGTACTTCAAACATGTTGTCTCATTGGATGACACTGAGGTGTTTCCGTACTTCATCACGCCAGCGGGATCTAGCACGACCGACAGGGGTCTTAAATTTGGTCGCCCTATTTATTCTTTCTTTACTGCATAATCTCATTTCGACTATTTGGTCGAGTTACCATAGTATTGCAGCCTTAGTTTCACCGATAATGTTCGGCTCGAACACAAATTAGTTTTGTTCTCAATTTGTTATTCATAATTTCCACCTTTTTGTTTTATTGGCTCCCGAACATCCTCAGTATTTTTATAGCTTGTTACCTCACCTCACCTCTTTTTAATGTCATGTTCAAACGTCACATCAGTAATTTATAAACTTATACTCGATTAAACAAGTTTATAAGTATTGGTTTTATATAAGTATATAAAAATGTATAAAATTGTTCTACTGCCTAGGACCATCGACACTAATGTTTTATGCAGTGTTGTGTGTAACGTGTGCGTTATATTATATAAATTCAATCTCTTTAAAAATTGCTCTAAATCAGCCACCGTAAATCGTTTTAAAAGTATTTAATTTACTCCACATTTGTAGGTGATTTGCCTTTGCAACTAAATGTTTTTTACTCCCACCTGTGATTCTGACTCTATCCATATATTAGATAATTGGGTTTTCAGGGTTGATTTTGAGATGTTTATTTTCCTCTACATTTTCTAATATTTCTACAATAGATGTTACATTTTTTTCTGCAAAATTCAATTACATTTAGATTATCGATGCAGTTTGTTATATGTATTTTGTATCCGTTCAGTTCTACAAATACGACTTACGCTAGTATACTCTTCTGACTTTTAAATTCGTGTGAAACGGTATAGTACTGCGGCAACGCATCGCCACACACAGAGCGGTAACAATTTATAATTCATTTGACAAGTCTATTCCAACTTTGTTTAAACCGTTTCCATATTCTACTTTTGACTTAATTAGCTTGTGCCTTAAATATTGGTGGTAGGATTCCTATGTAGGGATCCGTCTAGGCAGGGCCTGTTATTCTAGTCTCCATGATCACAATCCGTAATCGCTCCGCTTGGTAGTCGGTTAGCAGTCGCGAGGAAAATCTTGTCTTCGTGGGAGTGGTCTGCCCTGCCATGTCTACTATTGGACTATCAATAGGATGATGAGGGTGGTCACAAGACTAGACTATGATATATATTTACATTAACAAATATTTGAGTATAATGTTCAGATGCCTTAAACGATTTCTCATGGGTCTCACATCATTCCAGATCAACACAGTCATCATAAAATATAAGGAAATGAAATATCAATAAGTGGCCTTCACCATATCACCGTATAGACGTCGAAAGTAGCTTCACTCAACTTCACTTAACAATATGTGTATTATTCTTTTTTGCTTTGAACGAATTAAAAACCATTGTTAGCGATTCCTGATACCCCTGATAGCAGTCGATTAATTATACCACTTCACAATTATCTTGCAAGTATACATGTTAAAAGTTGTAAAATAATTAAAGAAAATTGCTAAGTAAATAAGCATGTTTGTTGCATGATGAAATAATCAAGTAAACTTTTAAGTTTTACATTGCTGATTTAAAGAAATTTGACTCATTCATGTATTGTTCTCAATTCTATATTGCCAATAACCGTTAAAATTAACAAATATAAGCTATGCTACAGGCGATAACAATCTTTGATGGGCATTTAATTTAAGTTTGTTGCTATAGGGGTGAGTTGAGCTCCGGAAGTTTTGACGCATGCGCGAACCACCTGCCGCTGTTAACCCTAAAAATACTGTCTCTTGCTCTGTAAGCTAACCCTAAGTGTCTGGATAATAATTCAATTGAAAAAGTTTTATTCATTATAAGTCGGCTACAAGATATGAATGAGGACCACGTCGTTCTCCCTCGAGGTAAGATGTATTTGTTTTACCTTAGTGTTATAAATATCAAGAATAATTGGGTGGAAAATCGATAACGTAATAACACAAGCATAACCTAGCTTTTGTAACTTAACGATTTCCGCATGGACATGATTACATTCCGTTTTGAATAATTTGATAAGAACATCATATTATTTTACATACAATATATTTATAAATTATTAATGGACTGTAAGTTGTCAATAAAAATTTTATTTTACAACAATTGTATGAATCATTGTTATTGATAGATGATCATATAGGATACATAGTTAGTTATGTGAATTTCCTTTATTATCGATTGTTGCTGGATCGAAAAGAAATTTTTAAGATTTACAAATTACACGATAAATAATCATAGAATATGTTAAGGAACATATCTTGAAACTAAAATAATATAAAATTGTGTATGCGTTTACAGGTCCTGGCCCTTCTGTTTCTGACACTGATCCCGTGGCCGGGACCGTCAGTTTTCAAGATCACCTGTTCTCGTGACAACTCAAAAATTGTCAGGAAGGTCATACAAAACAAATGGATGCCGGTCTTAGAGAGGTTTCAGGTATTTAACTAATGACTTTAGCATATATTCAGGGACACATTTACTTTAGAAGTAAAAGCGATATGTTAATTGTTGTAGGTAACGAAACTACAAATAAACATCTAAAATGTAAGGGTAAAAAGTTTCTTCGAATTTTATTGTTTATAAAATATAAAACTATTCCTTTATTTAAAAACAATATTCTTTAAGTTCATTTTAATTACATTTAGATCACAATTACATTTAATTACAATAAATATGTGCCGTTTTGTTCGATATTTTGTCGCCATCTTGGAGGTAGTGACGATCCTATTCAGACTGTTGGCCTAAAAATTGAGACAACTTCTTTCGGCAGTCTCCCTATGACGTCAACTTTACGTTATTCAAAGAGTTCTGATGTAGCTAAAACAGGAAACCTAGAGATACAAGGTTAGGGCTATACGGTCAATGCATCAAAATTTCCCAGCCCAGCCTTCTCAATTTTTGCTGAGTGACTAAAGATGTGTGTGGTCCAGCTACGAGTATGATGTTTATGAACGGCTGTAATCACTTACTATTAGGTGAGCCAATTGCTCTTTGAGGTCAACTGCTATAAATAAAACTATACAAATTCCATGTGCCATAATATCCTGCGTCTTTGACAGCTAAGCAATAAATTTTAATGTTTTTCGAGTGGTAAAGAATTAAGCTTCTCACCGTGTCTCTGACTCTGTATTTAGTCCATAAGACGTTATCATGATAAGAGATCAACAACCCTCTTCTCTTTATCAATTTTGGCTTTTATATCTCAATTGTTTGCTTTTATTTCATCAGCTGGTGGCAGTAAAGATCAAAATTCATGATTTTGCCTCATAATGAACGATACTTTTCCAATTCCGCAGCACAAACATCACATTGTTTCGCATTAAGTCGGATTTCGCCACTGTCTGTGGAGCTTGTTCGTACTTTGATCATGATCTTTTTGCACGTTCTTGCGGTAAGTGCCACTCCTCATCACCCACGATCGTCTTCTCAAAAGAAAATGCGGTCCATGAAATTTATTTCCGTAAGTTTATGTGGTGACAAATATCAGACTATTCCAAATAAGTTAAAATGGTTTTATGATCAATAGATACTTATGTGTAGAATTATTCTGCTCCACATTTTCACACATGGCATTAATTTTGTTTCGTGCCTACGCATGTTACATAAACGACATCTTTTACTTGAAATTTCCAGACTGAAAATGCTTTTTTTTTTCTACACTACACTGCAAACGCTTTAAACACAAAAAATGCGTTAGTGCCTTTTTTGTACGAAAATTTCGTTGGTTGAACATCGTTACAAACTAAGACAAGTAATGGAAAAATGTCAGGAACTAGAATTTTTCGTTTTTAAATTACTTTTTAGATCGTCAATTTCTTATGGTATACAAACTAAACAGGTCGGTGAGTACAACTAAATGTATTTGAATACAACTTCATACGTACAATATATAAAGATTTTTTTCTTCGCCCAATATACATTTTAAACCTTCTCCTACTATTTTTCCAATTAACATCAAAATATACTGCATAGGTAAAGCTGCCATTAGAGTGCCCATTCCACCCCGCGCGCGATATCTTTGCGCCTCAGCACGAGGCCAAGCTGCAGCATCGGCCCTCACAATGGACCTGCGCCTTTTGCGGCAAGTCCTTTTACGAGGAGCGACACCTCGACACGCACTTCGACCAGCGACACAAGAACCAGATTAACAAGGTGTGACGATTGTTAATTGATAGTAGGTATAAAAACAGTTTTAAGTGTTGTTCGAGATTTCATACACAGACACATCTGCGCGGGAATATGGCTGCGTTTTTAGCTGCACACGGTTTGGTTTGTTTTTTACTTTAATGTTGATTATTACCTATTTTTCTTTATCAATAAAATTGCCTAAGTGCTTAAAGAATTATTTAAAGTGAATTGTTTTACTTCTCTATTAAACTTCAATAGTTTTTTATTCCTTGAGGCCTGATGGATGAGTATCTTGTAGTAATCTGGTATCTTGTTGGAATACTTTGAGTATTTTTTTATAGAATTCCTGATTTCTTATTTATTTAGAAACGTCACCCCAGACTATAAGTTACCAGACCTAAAACAACTATCTGTTGGCTATAACAACTATACCCGAGCTGGAGTCGAGTCATCATCATCATATCAGCCTATCACGTGTCCAATGCTGAACATAGACCTCCCCCACAGATTGCCACAAAAGTTTGTAGCTCTCATTTTGAGGGGAATTATCCCGTAGTTGCCACGCTTGGCAGGCGGGTTGGCAACCGCAGTTTATTTATTCAAATGTCCCAGGAAGATGCTGCTGCCCATTTCCTGGTAATACGAGTCGAGTAATACAAGAGTACATTCCCATTTTCGAAAAAGTATTTTATAGCAACTTATAGAAGGATATTTGGTCTCTTAATTCCAGCTACTTTCCTAAACGCTTACTTACTTTTCTATTAATAAAATGTAATTATAAGATTCAATTTCTACAATACGATTAGTAGACGAACCTGTGAATTTTAATAGTACAGCTACATACGATACCTGAACGTACACTACATACGTACGTATACTAAGGTAAACGTTGTGAGTCAGATGTATTCGATTTTCCTTTTTATTACAGCTCAGATAGTCATTTATCATTTCGGGCCGACTCGACGGCGTTCTAATCAAAATAAGTAATGAAACCAACACAAACGCTTCCCTCAGGCGGAGGACGCAGTGTGCCTGGCAGACTTCTGCGACATAATGCGATGCCAGGTGCTAGTAGCGCACGGGCTTTTGAGCGGTGGCGAAGAGCCGGTGACGGATGTGGAGGTCTGGCGGGACGTTGAAGCAGCAAGGCGAGCGTTAGCGCCGGCGGGAGCCCGAGGGTTGGCGCGAGCCCCCCAGCGACGCCGCCCGCGTTCTCGCGCAGTTCCAGGAGTTACTATTCCTGCGCCCGACTGTCCGAGACCTGATCCCGATGCTGATGATACTGGTATATAAAAATAGAAGCTTTTGGTTGCATCGTTGTCGGTTATACAATATTAAATTTATTAATGTACTATTGAGATACTACTATTACTGTTGAAAAGTGTCTTCAGTCACTGTCATTTATTAAATATTTGTATGATTAAATACGGGTTTTTAAAAATTATATTTTTAGAACATGCTTTTTGAACTTTGTAATGACTAAATTATTTTTATTATTTTTGCAACTTAACTTATCAATTTTTATGAATGAAATTTAGTCATTTAAATTATGTAGTTTAAACAAAAATATGCAGAAGCGGAAGAGAAAAGGCGAGAAGAAAGCGAAGGTGACACGAATCAAACGGCGGAGTTATGCGACGCCGACACGGTAGAGTCATCTTTGCCACCAGACAGCAGACAAAAAAGATTGGCAGACTTGCAAGCAGAGCGCGCAGCTTGCGATCCCGCAAGATTACAGGTTCTTAAGGTACACATTAATACAAATATATACAAATTATGTTTAACTGGACCCAGGGACTGAAGACAATAATTTAAAAGAAAAACGGGTAATTAAATCTTAAATAATATAACAAATTACAATATATAAATGTGAGTTATACTGGGCGTCATTGTAGAGTCCGTATAGGCTACATGGATGTAACGAACAAAATAAATTATACCCGTACGTTTCGCGCGAAATATGTCCGAATATGTCATTAGCTGGACTCTAGTTACGAGTACACTCTACTTTTTTTTTATTAGAGAAAGGGACGAGACGAGCAAAACGATCACCTGATGGCAAGTGCAACGTCCGCCCATGGCAATGCTGCGTCACCCAGAATATTTTTGTGTAGCACTACACTGCACCCGTCTCCCCGACGCTAGCTCTCAGTGCTCTTCAGACCGAAACAGTAATGTTTGCACACTATTGCTTCACGGCAGAATAACTGGCCCTTGTGTGGTACCTACCTAGGCCGTTTCTAACCATAGGAATAGGAATCCTGCCACCAGTAAACTTTTGATTCCTCGCTTCACCGTGACTACTAGAAGCGAGGAATCAAAAGTTTCGTCAACCGGACTCGTAGTGTGTGGGGTTGATGTGGGGATGTCAGACATCCAAAGACCAATCGACGAGATGATCCATAAATCACGTAACTCTAAACTCGTGTACTCGGGGTATCTTAAATCGGGTACGGGTATAAAGGAACAGTTAACACCTCGATGGAAACGAGGCAACTGTTTCTTTCACCCATTCGGTGGTTGAAGACGATATAGATAGTGAACCATGGACCAAGAAAGCCTTTTTTTCACCACAAAAAATTTAAGAGTTACATTGCTGTTACGTGCATATTGTAAAGTCATGAATGAATCAGACGTGCAGTAATATTTTTAATTATGATTTGTTTATCTGCTTCGCCTAAAACTAAGCAGGGGCTTTAACAGTGTCTAGTCACAATATAATCTATGAGAGTGTCTTGAAAAAGGGACATCTTATTTTGGTTGTTGTTTGAAATATTTTTTTATTTACAATATACGAAGGCTTTAAAATGATGAAGTAGTGTAGGTTACACGGCTTTTTATAACACATTAGTAGTCACCCAATGGTCGAAATTCGACCGTAATTCATTAACTTTTTTATTGATGTTAATGTATTGTATTTGAAACACATATTATGTATAAAGTTTATCTTTTTACCCTTCTCCATATAAGCTTTTAACCGTACAAAATCTCACGCCCCGTGCGCGCAATATGCTTAATAAGGGGTAGTTTTCCCACAGGTGCGAAAAGAGGGCTACTTGTGTGGCCTCCGCCTACCCGTTATATGGGAAAAAAGTGATTGTATGTTATTATGTTATGTTGAGTTTTCTCATAACTTATTAATATATAGATATACGTCGACGTATTTTTTAACCTGGACTTTTTGTGTTAACAAGGTGCGCTGTGAAAGGGTGGTTCATTCTTGCATTGCGACGCTTCTTCTGCATCTGAACCAAAATCAGTTCACAGAATTAGAAGGTCGGTATGAAACTTGTTCTTTCATATTGCTTAAGAGGTTCTCAATATTTATATGTTAAATTCCAGTAATGAGATGGAGCTTAAGATTTCTCTTGTATAGTGCGTTCGTTTAACAAACGTACATTTTACATGCACAAATACTTGTTCCGTGTGTTGACTCAAAGCGCAGAAGCCATCGCTCAGACCCTGCGCCGACCAAATCGGTTTAATAATTATGTAACTGTAGTAATAATAATTGCGATCACTGCATCTTAATTAGCCAGTGGCTGCTAGACCATAGGGCCTGGCCTCTCCTCATACGAAGTACTTGTACCGATATTCGGCTTGACACAATTCAATTTCTGTTAACCGCCTTACGTAACTGTCAAGGCGAATCTAATTCCTAACTGCTGCACCAATGGTCTTGGTTTCGATACCAGTCAGAGCCATAATTTGTGCAAATACAAATAGTTGGTTTTCTGGTCCTACGAGGTAGTGTCCCTACGTAGACTTCTGTTTCTACATCTGATACACAGTTGAAAGATTGCGACAGTATTCAACATTTGTCGCCGTGGACAAAAAAATATTTCAGGAGGACATCATCATTATACTCGTAACTAATCCCCGAGACACGTTGAAATGACGCTCACTAACGTTTCATCGATGTGTAGTTTTTACGTAGGAATCTGACTAGACAGGTGCCACTGCAGTGCTGCTAATTATTCTGCTGTCAAACAAACATTGTGTTTCGGTCTAAAAGGCCCGCTTAGCCAGGGTGACGAGTGCAGTGTGGTATCCCACAGAAATATTTTGTGTCACAAAGCATTTTGGGCACAGAGCATTTGTTATGAGCAGCAGTTCAATGTTTTGGGGCCAGAGTATTTATTATGAGCAGGCGTTGCACCATCAGGTAAACGATTTGTTCGTCGTGTCGCTTACTTCCATAAAAACATTCATTTGTAGGTGTCCGGCAGAGTAGAATAACACCTACCTCTTTCCTACCGAGGTGTCGTAAGAGGCGAATAAGGCATTGTACGGACAGTCTTTATGTGTGCAGAATAATACCGTTATATACAACGCTGTCACTATACTGCTCGTGGGAACGGGATGGGGTGTAAGATTTTTCGACTCGTGCTAAGATGGCGACGACGTGGTACGCCACCCGTCACGTCTCGTTTTTCGCGGGGGCGAAAAGTGGTCTACGGGTGTCTCCGCATACTCCTTATATATGAAAAAGGTGTGACTGTATGTATGTATGGTTACATATATGGCGCAGAGGAGATGCAGCGCGCGGTGTGCTGGTACCTGAGCTGCGACCGGTACTGGGAGGACGCCGCGCCGGCCGCCCGCACCTTCCCCTGGCCGCTGCTGGTGGCGCTCGCCACCGGACTCGCGCTCGCGCTCTGCATGTGCTATTACATCATCTGGATCGTTTTCGAGTATATAACCTTTCTTGTAATATACATAACGTTCCGACAGTTACGTTACGTGACTACTTCCGTCATTAGCGTATCTAGGGTTATTTTCAGAGGAGGGCCTTGCCTCTGAATGAAGCCGAATGTACGATATAGTACTTTTCCATGTCGTTAGAATATTTGTGGTTTTAATAATTTTTGAGACTTTAAAAGTCAAAATGTTGATTGCTCGAGATTATTTATTTATTTAAAAGTGATTTTCGTGTCGAATGTAGCCTACCCTATAATTTGGGGTTGCCAACATCCTGGGGTGGGCACGGTCCAACAGCAGGTGCCTCTACCATAGATTGGCACAAAACATCCAGCAACTTCCCGTACTCGGCTCAGACAGTATCGTCCAATCTAGAGTAAGGACACTTCACATTCCGTTGGGCGGTACGGTATTTTAACCGGTTTGACGAAATACGCATCCTTTAGCCGCTTAACTTTATGATGGTTGAATAAGTTAGTTATATCAGTTCTACAACAGAGTTAAGAATGTCTTACTTTTGAATTTTACCGCGCAGAGAACGAATCTTTGGCGGATGAATGTGCAACGGAAAAGGGTAGCTAACAGCCAGATCGGGTGGTCTGATTCTGGGAGAACGTCTCCTCCAACCAGTAATCTTTATTCTATACTAGCGACTCGCACCGACTTCGGACGGGTGCAATTTACTAATGAAAAAAATGAGAAGCGCGAATGTGAAACTGAACGTTACATATTTTTTGTTGTTGAAAACATGTGATAGCAGAACTGTCAAATTGAACGTCACTTTTATTTTATTGAGATTTTAATACAAAAATACCATCCGAATTTTTCCGTAAATTTTCTTTCATACAAACCATCTATCTGTCCTGATAATTACGAACTCAAAAAAATTTCGGTCCGAACCGTTCCGAAGTGATGATCTTTTTCATACGTGCCGCAATTAATATTTATTTATATACATTACAGAGCATAGTTAAAACTGTAACTGCGCGAGGTAGGACTTCGAATTATTTAAAGGTGCTACAAATGTTATACTTAAATTATCGACGCAACGTACCCTAGTTCGGAGGAGGGCAGCGTGGCCGGTAGTGCTTCGGTGTCGATGACGACACATTCATCGCCAACTCGTGGCGATCGGCTGACGGCTGAAGATGGACTCGACGACGACCACGATGACCATTATATCTACGTCACTTACCCACCTGAGCTCAAGCGTCGCCTGCTCGAGAGGTACGCCAACAATCGCTTAACGCTTATCATACTCACGCCATTTTTGAGGCAGACGCGTGTTGACTGAATGCATATAATAGTTAATGTAGCCTGGTGCTGGGGTATACAGTTCATAGACTTAAATGTCTGTTTAAAAACAATTTCAAAAAAAAATATCTAAATGTGATAATTTACATTAAATGCGAATATTTTACAGCAGTTTAATCCATTTTTAATGAGAATTTTTGGAAACTTCGTTATTTGTTTGTTATGGTCCATTTAACTAATATTGTTTCATAAAACTGCACACTGTTACTAGTTCCTTATTAGGCCGGTTCTCCAGATTTGATACAATTATTAGGTTCAGCAAACATTATATTTAATAAACATACCTATCCGATTTAATAAAAAATAATTAACTGAAGGGTGCGTGCCAAAGAGATGCTATCTGTACTGCTTACTATTCAGACGGCTCCCTACCATTACAGTAAAAAATATTTTTACCATACGTGTAAATATAACATATTAGGTAGTAAAAGACAAATTATTATATTTTGACCTCGTAAGTCGTGCCTGTAGTAAGTAAACAGATCAGGCAGGATGACTAAGTCTCTAGCTTTCAAAGAATTTTGGTAGCAAGATCGAAATATAAATATTATTTATTTTAAAGTTTTTTTTAATATGTTACGGGACACATGACATTATTGAAGACATGTAATTTCCGTAGTTACTGCTACATGGTTATTAATTTATTTGTAGAAGTTTTCGTAGTAGAGAATTTTAATATTTATATTTCCCGTGATGTTTCTAGAAATTAACTAAGTTTATTATTGTTTTAGCTGCTACAATAGAACAACTCGACTTTGAGATCAAAAATGTCGTCTCGTTGCGTCGAGCATGCGTTTAAATATTTTTGAAACATAGATAATAGAAACAACTAAGACAGTCTGATTTAGCCAAATGTACTGTCCATGTCTGTGGAACTGTTCCTTATATCGATAGTAATGTAAATACAATTATGGATTTGTTAAACTATATAAGACATTAAATGTAAATATAATAAATGGTATAAATAAAATAATTTAAAATTATGAATAGGACGCACTTTCAATTAATACATGTTTGTTTTTAGATAATATAAACTAACATGGAAAATAACTTTAATTTTTTGTACATTATGTTAATAGTCTGCGTTATAAATAATGAGTAGGTATCATAATCTAGAGCTTTTTTTAAGAAACATCATGTTACAGAAAGGCGGAAAATTACTATAATCCGAAAGTAATCATTATATTATTAACGGTTATATAATTAATAATCATTATTAACACTGTTCATAAACATATTTATTATAAATTAATTAAATATATTTATTTTCTGAGTACTTACCTTATAAATTAGGCTATTCGACACAACACAAATTCTATATAAATTACTAAAACAAACCAATATAGCGATTGTAAAATTCCTTATTTCATATGCCGTAGATATAAGTGGTTAACATTATAGACCCAAAACTACAAATAATAGACTACTTTCGATATAAGGTACAGTATAGAAACAGGTTTTAATTCACAAATTTTTAGCACTTTCGTATAATAGCTAAACTGTCTAGAGACTGTAATGATTAGTTAAATATGTAAATTTTTTATCTTTGTCATTTTTTAAATTAGTCAATAGATAGATTAATTTTTAGTAGTAGTCTGCTTAAACAAAACGGGTGCCTATTATATTAAATTTTACTGTAAATGTTAATTAGTTTCATTATCTGTGTGTTATAGTAATTGCCACGTAATTGCTTTGAGTTTTTGTAAAGGAAAGGTTGTTTAATGATATAAAAGAGCTATGAGTGTCCATATTGTTCTTATTTAATACGAAATCTGTCACTTTGTTTGTATCAAAGTAAAACTAAGAAATATTCTTGTTATAAATAACCAAAAAGGTGCTTTTGTTGACTCATTAAAACATTTGTAATGACCACAGTCGCGTTACAATAGGGGGGGGCAGGACGGGCATAATGCCACGGGCCTCCGGCCGGAGGGGGCTGGATGTTATTGTTACGCAACTTAACTATCGAACATTCCATGACCCGAAATATGTATATATAATGTTGTCATTAACAGATTTTGAGTCCCTCTTTAAATTAAGTTTCTACTGAAGCAACAAAAAATGCGCACAATAATTATAATAGCCCTCCGTTCTTTACGTAGTGATCTATTAAAATGAAACTACAACGTTGGTTGAGCTTCTTTTAATTGAGAGAGGGCCCCATCCGATGAATTTGCCAAGAGCCTCAACGGTGTAGTTGCGCCACTGAATGACCATTTACTATAGATTAAAAATAAACCGAGTTGCTTTCATTGAAATGTTTCATTTCAAAACTAAAGTTTAACAAAATAGTGTTTGCGTATTTGTAATTACTACTAAACATATTTTTGTAATGTAATACCTAATTCATGTAATATTGTGATGTAAAAGCACAAAAATATTTTCATCTGTTTGGGGTGTTTGATGTTGTTCGTTATTTTAGATTAGAAATATTTATTTATTAAATTATTATGTTAGAATAGTTATTATGTTGATAAATTTTACTATCCGGGGAGAGCCGAACTTTTTAACTAAAGAATTTAATAACATTTACCTTACTTCGTTCATTATCACTAGAAGGACCTGGTAACTGGATATAAAATGTAAGCTTCTTTTTAAAAATATGTTATAAAAAGAATATATTTTTATGGTAATTAGTATCTAGATAAGAAGTCTGAGTACAATTAATTTGCATATAATATCATTCAAAGTTATAAGATCATTACAAAAATTACAATCATATCTATAACAGTGAAGTTTGAGATTACAGCTATTTATGTATTATATTTAAGCAAAAACTGTGTGACCGCCGTGTGATGGCGGTTTAAGAGAATTTACCACCCCATCTCATCCCGTGAGTGTCAAATATCAGGAAATGGGCACCGACATCTTCCTGAAACATCTGAATAAATAAACTGCGGTTGCCAACTCTACCTATATATATAGCTATAGCATATCTCTCTTTTGAAAACTAAAAACAGTCGTTTGCAATTTTCCGGCTTTTTTAGATGTTGTTAAATGCCAGTTCTCTCGTAATGTTATGTATTATTTACAAGCGCAAACATTTTACGGAGAAATTAATAACATTAATACAACTGAATTTGTAAATTATACGCCTAGTAACAGAAATTGAATTGTTTGTTGCAATACAATTAATAATGTCGTCTATAGGTTGTGGTTACATACTTACGATTTGTATATGGAGATAAAAGGGTACTGTCATGATATTTTCCTTTAGATGCACAATTTTCCTTATGATTGTAACAAAGTAAAGTAATACTATACAAAGTTATAGGGCTATGTACATTATTGTTTTTTTTGTAATATCATATTAAGGTTCTCTCAAGTTAAATATTATCATTTGTCTCTCTTTTCACATACACACATATAAACATGTTGTATATATGAAAGCTGATACTTATATTTCTGTCGTCTTCAGTCGCTATTATACTCAAAAGATAATCACCATTTCCTAATTTGTGTCGCAAATTATTCTATTGAACAAGGCTCCAATTGAAAATAAGCGTTGCTGACTTTCTCCAGTTTTACACATACTTCGTTAAAACTAATTTCTTTCTTCTTTTGTGTAAATAATGTGTATCAAACAAATGCTTATTATTTCTTACTTACTTGAAGAATTGAAATATTTACCGAAGTAAGATAAGCCGTTGTCGGAGTGAAAAAATCTGCCAACCCCATCTCTTCCCGTGGACGTCGTAGGAGTCGAGTAAAGGTTTTGCCTTGAAAATCTCATGGCTTCCGACAGATGGCGGTATAATATACCTAGACCGGTGACGGGCAGCGGCGTCTGAGGAATCTGACATTGTGATTACAAATCCGCCTGCCAAGCGTGATGATTACAGCAAATCCTCCCTTTTTGGGAGAGGCCTATGTCCAGCAGTGGACTATTATTAGACTGATGAAGAAGTGTAAAAGCATACAGTAAAAATAATGATGAAAAGTATAAAAAAAATGACAAAACGTTTTTTCGCTTGTATAATATATTTAAGTGTACAATTTGCATCGAATTATTACAAAACTTACGTTTTTGTTAATGTATCTAATATTACCATAAACTTATATTTAAAAGTTTTACCGAGAAAGATGTTTGTCCATTTACTTAATAGTCAAAACAGAGGAGCAATATTTTGCATATTGCGATTTTTTCTCTATGTAAATTAGAAAATTGTAAAAATTTAAGCTTAGTGATTTAAGAATTTGTTTTGTCATAGACGAAGTGTAGCTTTTTCATAATGCTTTAAGCAATTAGACTGCCTGTAGTAAAGTATAATGCGTAAATATTTTTGAAATTGTAATATTCACACGTCTAACAAGCACATGCACTGTATAATTTATTTAAAAAAAATAGGTCAATGAAATTTGTTAAATAAATTGACGAGAACTTAATATTTTGTTTTATTTCATATTATAACGTTCAAGATAAGCCATTTTGAAATAAAATAACTTGTGCGTGTACCAGTAGCCTAATCTTAGACGTTTATAGTCTAAGATAAATCTCACATAGAAAATAAAGTATTAAGTACTAATAGATATGAATTCCGTCTCCCAGAGCTAACTCTGTATGCAGACATTAGACAATCACTTCATAAAAAGGTAATTTTTTTTCAGTTACCAAACTTTTCTCATTAGTCCAACCAGAAAGTAAAGCGTTCTGCATTTTTGTTTAATTGTTGGTTTTACCTCAGACAAACAAAATAGAAAGACAGAATCATGTTACTCGTCCGATCCCACTGCATATCGACCTATTAGCCTCCTTAAGATTCTAGGAAAGATATACGAACGCCTGCTTCACGCCCACTTAAGAGACTTCATGCAGTCTCGAGGAATTCCCAACCACGAGCAGTTTTAAATTCGTGTACAAACACTCATGTACCCAGTAGGTGCACCGCATAACGGAGCAGAATCAATCCCGTTTCATACGCGGGTTTCATACCGGAGCACACTTGTTCGACGTGGCGAAAGCGTTTGACAAGGTCTGGCACAACGGGCTCATATACAAGTTATATGAGCTCGGTGTGCCAGATCGCCTCGTACTCATCATACGAGATTTTATACGCAGTCGAAACTTCCACTACCATGTCGAGGTGGTGCGATCCGAAACACATCCCATTATCCCAACGTACCTCAAAGCATTAATCACTGGGCATATGAGACCTAAGAACATATGTCTCAGGGTGAAGGGCGCAGTGTGGTGTCACACACAAATTTTGTGGGTGACACAGCATTTGTTATGACCAGACGTTGCATTTAGCATCTGGTGAACGTCTTGCTCGTTTCATCACTTTATCCAATAAAAAAAAAGATAGTCTAAGCGCCTCTATCCGCAGCCTGAACCCTCGGGAACTGGGTTCGGAAATGTAGGATCGAGATCAACCCCACCAAAAGTGCAGCCATGTACTTTTCGCGGCGAATAAAGCCACATCTCCCTACGATAGAGTTATTTGATCGTCCAATCCCCTGGGAAAAGACAGTCAAATACTTTTTGGAAAGGAGTTTATTTGGCCATTTCTTCTCCAGCGGAAACGCATTTCGAATTGGTGGTAAATTTAGTTCGTCACTTCAGCCTATCACTAGTCCACTGCAGAACATAAGCCTCTGACACAGATTTCCACAAAAGTTTGTAGCTCCCAATTTGGGGGGAGTTTGCCTTAGTTACCACGCTTTGTAGGCGTTGGCTTTGTTTGGTTGGTAATCGTAGTTTATTTATTCTGATGTTCCATGATGATGCTGCTACTCAACTTCTGGTTTTAATTTTCCCTCTGTCGACTTTTCCTTTTTTACTAAATATTCATAATGACTATTTCGCATAACGGTTTTTTGTTTTCTTTCGTAATAAAATATAAGGAAGACAGAAACGTAAAAAATTATATTTAGTATAATTCAAAGACTTGGTGTAATTTCATTTGTTTTAATTGTATATATATACATTTTCGGCGATGTAATTGCTGTGAGCCTTCTCGGCTTTTATAGCTTCATCGGATATTGTGCTCGCGGGCCAGGGGCCCTAGTGCCAGGGGCTCTAGTGCCAGGGGCCCGCGTGCCAGGTTTGGTTGACCCAAACATAAATAAATAAATAAACTCCTACAAAAACCTCGAAATTCGGACTGTGGCGTTCGCTGCGTGCTTACGCGATTTCGAATATCTTAAATGTTTTAAGTCGTCTAATCACCCAACGAGGTAGGCTGCGGGCCTCCATTCGGGCTGTGGACTTGTGTGTCGGTAACTCTGGGCGGTGAGAACTGTAGAATTGTATACTATATATGTGTACAGTGTGGCCTGGGTCGTGACTGACCGTATCGTGGTCTGGAAGAGCTGAGACGTCCGTGTCGTCTAGGATGTTTCGCGGGCGACGTTTGCGTTCGGTCGCGTTTCTGTTTGGTCGGTAATTTACTGCTTTAACCACCAGCGGGTTTGAATGAGCCGCGGCATTTTCGAAAAACCTACGTGATAATTCTCTGAAGTGTTCTGAGATTAAGGGCATTTTACAGTCGCTGTGAAGTGTTTTAATTGTGCGTCAGTCGTAGCAGGTGGAAAGATGTCGTGATTACGTATGTATGGGTTTTTTGGCAACCCACGACCTTTGTGTCACTTTATTTGTTGATTATGAGTAACCGAGGTAACCGTAAAATCTTACAGCATTTTAATTAAAAAGGATGTTTTTTTAAATAATTTCTAGTAAAAAGTTATTTTGTAAAACTTTTTATTTGATTTGCTGTTATTTTGGTACAGCCCATAATCAATAATCAATTATCAGCCTGCTGCAGACTACGGTTGGATATATTCCTCTCCCAATAAGCGCCATTTAGCCCGATCTTCGGCTTCACGCATCCAGTTGCTGCCTGTCGTCTTACGCAGATCGTCGCTGCATCTTGCCGAGGGGAATCTCACATACGTTTGCTTAACGATATATGGCTCGCGTCCCCTCTGCGACAGTTATGACCAGCTTTTGCAACTTCAGTTTACAAACACCCCGATTCTCGGGATTTATTCATTATGGATCTTATCTACCAGAGAAACCTCCAGCATAGCTCTTACCGTTGCTCACTGGGTGACTTTGAGCTTGTGGAGTAGTCGTACTATAAGTGCCCACGTTCCGGCGCCATAAATAAGTTTAGTCAGGACCCTTTTCTTTTAATTTACTGACATTGATCGAAGGCTCTCGTCGAAAACTTGATGAAGGTTCCTACTTTAGGAAATTTTTATTAACAGTAAATAACTTTTTACTACTAATTTTTACTACTTCAAGCATAGAACATTAATGATTTATATTAAATTACTTTCAGTTCCCAAAATGACACAAATTATAAGTTTCCGTTAAAAAATATATTTTGCTAAATACAAAAGGTACCTAATCTACGCGTACTTTACTCCTTTCCATACGGAAGTGCCTTCGATGACGCATTTGCAGCCGCATCCAGTAGGACAATTATCGTGATGCGCGAACCTTAAAAAGAAAAAATTCTAGTTCTAAAATTGGTAGCATGGGATTCTAACCTAGGATCCGCAGCGTAAAAATCTGCGTAAAGTGAGAAAAATTGTATGTTAATGTCTAAATGTGCAATTCATAAGAAGCACCTTGTGACACAGTGGATAGTGCATTTTGTGCGTTTGATCGGCCCCAGGTTCCAATCGATGACAATATTGTGGAAATCATAAAATACTTAAATGTAAAGAAATGCAACATATGTCTTCAAATGAATAGAATAGCAGCGTTGTGTTTCGAATGTTGTGGTCTGAGAACCGGGAACCCTATAACGGGAGGTTATAAGGCTTCAGTCTTAACCTCAGCGTCGACAATGCACATAGGATTCTTATGCGGAAATCCATCTAGGGAGGTACCACCGCAGTGCCAGTTATTATACCGCCAAGGAGTAGTGTACAAACTTTACTGCGTTGCGGTCTGCGGCCCCTTAAGCACTGATAGCTAGTGTAATTACTGGGCATATGAGACTTAAGAGATGATATCTCTCCACGAGCGCGGTGTTGTGCCACACAGAGATGTTCTGGATGGCACAGCCTTAATGGGCAATCGTTTCACTTACTTTTTTTTTATTGTATACAGTGATGAAACGAGCAAAACGTTCACCTGACGGTAAGTGCAACGTCTGCCCATAACAAATGCTGTGTCAGCCAGAATATTTCTGTGTGACACCACACTGCGCCCGTCACCCTGAGACATCAGTTCTTAAGTCTCAAATGCCCAGTGATTATGCTCACAGTGCCCTTCAAACCGAAACACAGTAATGCTTGCACACTACTGCTTCACGGCAGAATAACAGGCCCTGGGGTGGTACGTACCTAGATGGTAGTATCTAGTCTTAGTAGTTGAGTCTCGTCACTTTATTACATAAAAAAAATGTTGATAGTATATATTTCTGTCTCCGGACTCACTGTTACCTTCAAGTAGGTTACCATCAAATGTGCGAGGAGCATGTCATAAGCAGCTGACAACATTTCTTAGTAGTCTATATAAGCGGGACGCCAATAGCCAAGCCGGGTAGGTCCTCTACAAGACAACAAGCTTTACATCACACTGTTTTCATTGCAGCTCGAAACCGGTCCGGAAATTTAGATCTGGCTTTTATTTATAATGGTGGCGGCGTTACGGAATTTACCACTTCATTTCATAACGTGGTTATTGTAAAAAATAGTTTTTCTTAATCTTGCCAGAAAAAATTCTTGTATAAAGTGACGAAACGAGCAAAACGTTCTCCTGATGGTAAGTACAACGTCCGCCCACAACAAATGCTGTGTGACCCAGAATATTTCTGTGTGACACCACACTGCGCCCGTCACCCTGAGACATTAGTTCTTAAGTCTCAAATGCCCAGTGATTACGCTAGCTCACAGTGCCCTTCAAACCGAAACACAGTATTGCTTGCACACTACTGCTTCACGGTAGAATAACTGGCCCTGGGGTGGTATCTATCTAGACGGATTCCTGCATAGGAATCCTACCACCAGTAAACCGACCGATGGCGCAATAAACATTTCAATTATGCTAGACCAAACATATCCAGACTGGTGACGGGGAGCAACGTCTATGTTTTCTTTAATACCAAAGTTTCGTGCGTGCGAGCGTGCGTGCGTGCGTGTGTTTGTGTGTGCGTGTCTGTGTGTGTGTGAGTGAGTGATTGATATACTATATTTGTCTGTCATGAGTTATTTAGTACTGAACGAAGCTTCTTCTTAAATACACGTGCTATTCTTCTCCGCCGAAAACCTATCGGCACATAGAAATAGATATGTTTGTAAATAACTAATACTACAGATACACAAATATTTACTATAACACACCAGACTGCTTTAAGAGGCGATTAAGGCCTTTATTCGTGCAGAATAACATGATAATATGCAATACTGTCACAATAGTGCTCGTGGGAACGCTATAGGGAGTAAGATTTTTGTAACTCGTACCAAAGTGGCGGCGCGGTTCGCCACCCTTCACGTCTCGTTTCCCGCGAGGGCTACAGGTAGGCTACGTGGTCTCTGCCTACCCCCTGTGGGAAAGAGGCGTGAATGTATGTATCAATTTATATTCTCGCAGTTACCAGTTGAGCAGGTGCCGCGCGTGTCCGGCGTGGCCGCAGAGCGCGCAGGCGACCGCCAGGCCGCGCACGCCGAGCGCGCACACCGCGCAGCGCAGCGCCGGGCGGCGGCACGCGGCGCACGCGCCCAGCCGGCACACGCGGCCGCACCACGCGCACTCCCACACCGCCTCCGGGCCCGCCGCGCCGCACGCGCGCTCCGCCCGCCCGCGCACCAGCTTCGACACCTTTGTCACGTTGCAGGTAGGTTTAAAATTAAAAAGAGTAAAAGTAAAGTAACACCCTATAAATGCTGAGCACAGGACTCCTCTGTCGACAGTCCGAATGGAAGCCCGCAGCCTCCCTCGGACGGTCATTAGACCACTTAAATTGAGATATTCAAAATCGCGCAAGCACGCAGCGAACGCATACAGTCCGAATTTCGAGGTTTTTGTAGGAGTTTGGGTCAAGCCAAACCTAGCACGCGGGCCCCTGGCCCGTGAGCACAGTATCCGACGAAGCTGTAAAAGCCAAAAAGGCTAACAGCAATTAGATCACCGATTATATATTATACAGGACTCTTCTCATTTCTGAGCGATTAAGATTTCAATTAACAATTTAAGTGGTGCTGGCATCGGCAATCGAACCCAGGTCACCTAGCCCTAGCCCCTGGGCTACCACTACTCTAAATTCAACTGTTGGTAGGATTCCTATGCAAGAATCCGTCTGGGTATGTGACACATACATTCTGCCGAGAAGCAGTAGTGTGCAAACATTGCACTGACAGCTAGTGTAATCATTATGAGACTTAAGAACTCTATGTCTCAGGGTGACGGGCGCAGTGTGGTGTCAGACAGAAATGTTCTGGGTGTCACAGCATCTGTTGGCATTAGGAAGAGAATTAGGAAGGGAAATTATGAAGAGATTTTATACTAAGTTTAAGACCGTTTAGAAAACTTAGTATATTTAAAAATAATTTAAATATTTTGCGTTTTTTGGATAAAGGAATGAGACGAGCAAATCGTTCACCTGATGTGACGTGCAACGTCTACCCATAGTAAATGCTGTGTCACACAGAACATGTCTGTGTGGCACCGCAACGCGCTGGGCAACCTGAGAGATCAGTTCTTGAGTCTCATATGCCCAATGCACTAGCTATCAGTGCCCTTCAAACCGAAACACACTCGTTCTCGCGCTCTGGTGCAGAACGGACCTATTTTTGACCGCGCTCCATGCGCAATCAAGCTCAAAAATCATACTCGTTATGGACAGTTGTCTGTAAACGCCCGTTGTCACAGTTGTGGATAGTGGCCAACACCCGCTCCCGTAGCGGTGTGTCTGGTTATTCTTCTTCGTGCGTGCCTTCATCTATCGTGTCCCTCGAAGTGGAAGTGTTGTGCTTCGTGGTGTTGTGCGAACGTGAAAGTTACGCGAGAGCGTTCCTGTATTGCGTCGGCTTGCTGGGGAAAACCGTGAGTAGAGTGCATACACATATCTCGCCTCAGAGGCGGCTTTGTATTTTTGTGTCCGCTTGTTGCACTAGGCAACAGCCAGGTACACACCCTCGCGCACCTAAGGCGTAAGGCATTAGGTGACGTTAAATTAGCACACACCTCCCTGCTCACGTAGGGAGAATATTTTTGCATTTGTGTACACACCGCCTCTCGAACCATCGAAATGGCGACACCCCGTGCCCCCGCGCCGGAGTTTGTACATCTCGCGGAGTTTTTACGCGCCGCGCACCCCGAGATCTGGGCGCAGTTTCACGCCCATTGCGTTAGGTCAGAGGAAATCTCTGGAATCCGTCCAGACACCCAAAATCTGCTTAGGAGTCGCGTAGCAACGTTTGACTCCGACAGCCCGTCATCGCCAGCTGTAGAGCCGGCCGCGCCGACACCTGCGCAAGATGACGCATCCGCACCTGTGTGCGAAACAATGCCAGGCGTAATCGCCGGCAATAAAAAGACCGTGCCGACCGTGTCGGCATCGTCAGTAAAGAACGCACCTGCAGGCAATAAAACCGCCGCTAATGGGTGCAATAAAACAACAAGCACACCTGCGCTTCCCTTCCGGGAATCGCAATCCATTGTTGGGCCCGCGGCCCTTTCGGACGAGGGATCCGACATGGATTGCGAGGAATCCGGAAATGCGCACGACGACGGCTTCACCGTCGTCGCGCGCAAAGCAAAGAAACGCGCCGCGAAAACGGATTCCGAGCCTAACTCGGACACCGCATCGCCGTCCGCCTCACGGAACCCGGCCAAAAAGGGCGTGTCCAACAGTCGCAAGACTATAGATAAGTCACTGCCCGCGCATCCCGCGGCGCAAACGAACAAAGCTCCTCCGCCAATTATCCTACAGGATAAAGCGCAATGGAACAATCTGTCACTTTGGATGACAAACAAGAAAATTGTGTGCCCGAAGGCGCAGACGGCAGTGCAAGGTATCCGCGTATACCTCAGCACAGTCAGCGATTTCAGGGCCGTCACCAGCCATTTGCGTGGAAACAACATAAGTTTCCACACGTACTCACTCGCGGAAGAACGAAGACTCCGCGTAGTCATTAGGGGCCTGCCTAAAGAATTAGAGACTAGCCACATTCTCAGTGACCTTAAGTCACAAGACATACCTGTGTTGGAGGTGCATCGTATGCATCACCCACACAACAAGAAGTCGTACGACCTGATCCTAGCCATACTGGAATTAACTCCAGAAGGCAAGCAGGTCTTTAACATTAAGACGATTTGCGGCCTTTCAGGCCTTTCTATTGAAGCACCCCGCAACAGGGGCATCATTGGCCAGTGCCACAGATGCCAACTGTACGGACACTCTGCCCGAAATTGTTTCGCCCGCCCTCGTTGCGTAAAATGCCTCGGGGATCACGGCACCCAGGATTGCGCTCGCACGCCAGAAGCGCAAGAGCCCCCAAGCTGCATACTCTGCGGTGAGCTGGGACACCCCGCGAATTACCGCGGGTGTAACAGAGCGCCGAGGAGTACAAAGCGCAGGGGAGCCAAGAAGAACGGCCGTAGGAAGGGCCCCGGGGCCACACAGCCCCAAACACCCGCTCCTAAACAAACACCCAAGCCCGCGACTAAACCCGCGCCAAAACAAACGCCCGCGCCCGCTCCGGCCGCAGCGAAACCCGGTCCCGCTGACGGGACTACCGGGCAGAGCAAGAGCCAGAGCGCCGCGCCGGCGACGAACGCATGGACAAAACCGTTGCCCATGACGCAAAAGAGCGCAGCCGCCTCACGGCCCGCGCCTCAAATCGCAACGCCCAAAATACAGGGCTCGTCAAATTTCGCCGCAGATTTCTCGCTAATTTGCGGCTTCATGCGCAGCATAAATGTTGCCGAACTTTCGACTTTAGCACGCAAAATCCGCGAAGCAAAGTCTCCTCAAGACCGACTCATGGCTACCGTAGAGCACATGAACGTCATCGACGCGATTTGGACGTATCAATGCGCCTAAACATCACGCGCCGCGTCGAAAAATAAAATTTTTAATTGTTACCAATGGCGTCCCATATAGGTAGGATTAAACCACGCTCTCTGACTGTCTCGTATTTTAACGCAAACGGTCTTAAGACGCAGTTAGTTGAAGTCGCGAATTTCCTTCGTGACCACGACATCGACGTTATGCTAGTGCAAGAGACTTTCTTAAAACCTAGTATGCGCGATCCAAAGATTGCCAATTACAAATGCATCCGTAATGACAGAGCGACCGCGAAAGGCGGCACTCTGATCTACTATAAAAAGTCCTTGCACTGTATCGCGCTCGATACACCCGACTTAGTTAATATAGAAACTTCCGCGTGTAGGTTAGCAATGACCGGCCATAGGCCGCTTGTACTAGCATCAGTCTACCTCTCGCCATCCAAACAATTATTAGAATCAGACCTAAAATCCCTACTAGATTTAGGCCGTTCTGTTATTCTCGCCGGAGACTTGAACAGCAAGCACGGCAGTTGGAATTCCAACGCAAATAACACAAACGGTAATATACTGTACAGATTAGCGGAGAGCCATAACGTAAACGTTATAGCTCCCGAAACACCAACCAGAGTTCCGACGCAGTTAAATCAGCGGCCGGACACTCTCGATGTAGCCATTATTAAGGACGTGAACTTAGAAATAGACTCTATAGTTACGCTTCACGAACTTGAGTCGGACCACCGTCCGGTCATTTTTAAGCTGGGCCGGCCAAATGGTGAGGTCACACAGACCAAAACCATTGTGGACTGGCGTACCCTCGGGGTCAAACTCGAGGCTACGAGCTCCCAGCACTTGGATGAAATACCAGATATTATCGACTCGCCAGAGGTAGCCTGTCGAGCGATAAAATCATTCTCAGGTCATCTCAAAACAGTCGTCGGAGAATCCTCCCGGACGGTTACGGTGTCGAGCGATCGACGCTGCAATCTACCGGCGGACCTCCGACGCCTGATTAGAGAAAAGAACCGTGCGGCCAAAGCGCACGACAGATACAGAACAGACGCGAATAGACTCAGACTGCGCCTCCTACAAAGGGATGTTAAAGAGCGCTTATCTGAGTACACTAAAGATAGCTGGGACACTATGCTTGGAGAAATCGAGCCGTCGCACACTGCCTACTGGCAGTTGGCACGATCTCTCAAAGCAGAGCCGGTCTCACCCATGCCGCCACTTATTAGATCGAACGACAACTCGCTCGCCTTCGACGACAGCGAAAAAGCCGAATGCCTTGCAGACAGTCTAGAGAGCCAATGCACTCCGTCTCTCGCGCCTGCGGATCCCGACCACCTGCAGCAGGTGGCCGCGGAACTCGAACGCAGGGCTGCCATACCACCAGTGGGCGAACCACTGACTCCAGTGACTCTCGACGAAGTCACGAAGATTGTTAAAAATCTTAAAAACCGATCCGCGCCCGGCCTCGATGGCATAAACAACAGGGTGATCAAATGTCTAACTACGCCGCTATTGTGTCTGTTAGTCAGTATTTTCAACGCGCTCCTCTCCAGCTGCTCCTTCCCGGACGACTGGAAGGAAGCGGACGTTATAGGTATTCCGAAGCCTCACAAGCCGAAGAACATCCCGTCCAACTATCGCCCAATAAGTCTCCTCAACTCGATGGCCAAGATTTATGAGCGAATAATCCTTAGTCGATTAAAAGACTACGTCCTAAATAATAACATCCTTCCAGACGAGCAGTTCGGCTTTCGCCCCGAACACTCGTGTACCCATCAAGTGCACCGCCTAACGGAGCACATATTAGAAAACTTTCACGACCGCCCTAAGCCAGTAGGCACAGGGGCCTTATTTTTCGATGTTGCAAAGGCATTCGACAAAGTCTGGCACGACGGCTTGTATTACAAGTTGTATCACACAAAAGTGCCGGACAGACTCGTGAACATCATACGAGCCTTCTTGTCCAATCGCCTATTTCGCTTCCGGGTAGAGGGAACGCGCTCCTCAAGCCGCCCTCTCCGTGCGGGTGTCCCTCAGGGCTCCTGCCTCTCTCCACTCCTTTTTTCGCTATACACTAGCGATATACCTAAAGACCCTAAAGTCAATCTTGCGCTTTTCGCAGATGACACGGCCCTGTATTATTCCGATAAGCACAAGGGCCGCATAACGATTCAGCTCCAAGCCGCAGCCGATCGCCTAGGCGAATGGTTCCGGAAATGGAGAATAGAGGTTAACCCCGAGAAAAGTGTAGCAATATACTTCTCGAGGGGCACGCCCAAGCCAGCTAGACGTTACCACACAATCGGCAACAATCAGCTAGGCTCGATCACCCTGTTCGGACGCCCTATTCCCTGGGAAAAGAGCGTCAAATACCTCGGGGTCACGTTAGACGCAGCGATGTCGTTCGCTGCTCACATTAAGAACGTGCGTAACAGGGCGGCTTTTATCGCAAGCCGTCTTTACCCGTTAACTTGCTCTTCAAGCAAAATGTGCTTAAGACACAAACTTCGCCTCTACAAGACATGCATTAGACCCGTAATGTCCTATGCATGCGTCGCGTTCGCACACGCGACGGGCAATCATATAAAGAAATTGCAGGCGGTGCAAAACAGATTCTTGCGAAGTGCCACCGGAGCCGGCTGGTACCAACGCAATGTCGACCTTCACAGCGACTGTGAAATGCCCGTACTCTCTGAACACTTCAGAGAAGTATCACGGCGGTTTTTCGAAAAAGCCGCGGTTCATCCAAACCCGCTGGTGGTTAAAGCAGCGAATTATCGATCCGACAAAAACGCGACCGAACGCAAACGTCGACCGCGAAATGTGCTAGACGACACGGACGTCTCAGCACTCCCTGACCACGATACGGTCAGTCACGATCCGAACAACACTGTACACACAGTTAATAGTTTTAACATCACACGCACAACGTCGCGCGACCGCCGTAGAGAGCGGCGCGCAGCTATCGATACTAACACCGCGTACACCAGATACACCCGTATTCCAGGGCGGTTCTCACCGCCCAGAGTTTCCGACACACAAGTCGACAGTCCGAACGGAGGCCCGCAGTCTCCCTCGGACGGTCATTAGATGACTTTATAAATAAAATTATGGAGATATTCACTGTAGCGCAAGCACGCTAGCGAACGCAACGGTCCGAAATTAGAAGTTTAGTAGGAGTTTATATTTATGTATCTATGTTTTGGGTCAAACCAAACCTGGCACGCGGGCCCCGGGCCCGCGAGCACAGCATCCGATGAAGCTGTAAAAGCCAAAAGGCTAACAGCGATTACATCACCGAAAATAAGAAACCGAAACATGGTAAAACATTACTATGTTTCGCACACTACTGCTTCACGCTTTCACTGCAGTGGTACCTATTCTTACGGATTCCTGCATAGGAATCCTACCACGGTGCTCCATAAAATGTTATTCAAAAGTAACTTTACGTAGACGATCGAAGTCCGATGGCTCTCGACAGTATTCGGATGTTGTCGGTGTGGTCGAAATCGGCTAGGAGAACATTATCATTCAATTGACGGAGACTATGACATTTCTCAATAGTAAAGCTGCTACTACACTCGGCGTCAAAAAAATCGCACATCCGAAAAAAATACTTTAAAAACTATTTTAACACAACAGGCCAATGACAATGTTGTGGTTTGAGGGTATCATTCGAAAGGTAATTTCATTAGCTTTTAGGAATTTTAATTGAATTTTACTTTTATAACGAGACGAAAGAGAAATTAAAGAAAAAGACAGGGTATGTACAATTTTGCAAATTAATAATTTTAAAAAAAACTTAATAAATACAAAAAAAGTTCTTAAAACCTAGTGTTACCCCCCCCTTGCCTTGATAACGGCTTCCATGCGATCTTTCATGGACCTTACAAGGATCGCAACAGCCTCTTGGGGTATTTGTTCTCACTCTTCAAGTACCGCATCTTGGAGCTCTTGAAGAGTGGCTGGAGCTGGATCTCGAGCTCGCACGCGCCGTTTTAGGTCATCCCAGAGATGTTCTATTGGGTTAAGGTCTGGACTTCGTGCTGGCCAATGCATAACAGGGATATCGACCTCCTGTAAATAATCCCGTACAATAGCCGCGGTGTGGCAACGAGCATTATCATGCATTAACATGAATCCATCACCGACATTACCAGCATACGGGACCACATGTTCCTCCATGATTTCAGTAATGTACCGACCAGCATTTAATGACCCTTGCCCACGGCCACCCCGAGTCCGGGAAACGCACACAGTTCCGTTTTCCCGTCGACGGAAATGCCGCCTCAAAACATACACGAGCCACCCCCGTATTCGACTGATTCTTCGAAGCAGGGTTGTGTGAACCTCTCCCCCTGTCTTGTGTAGACCCTTCTACGTCTGTCATTGCAGAAGAGACAGACCCTCGTCTCATCAGAGAAGAGAACGGTCCGCCACTGTTCTAGAGTCCACTCGCAATGATTGCGAGCAAACTCTAGGCGATCTCTGCGATGCTGTGCAGTAAGTTTTGGACCTTTAGCAGGTCTATGGGCTGTTAAACAATTTTCGTGTAACCTTCTTCTTATCGTAGAAACTCTCACAGATGTTCTCCGAGTTGATCGAAGCTGTTGTTGCAACTCAACAGCATTTGTAAAACGGTTTCGTAAAGATGTCGTAACGATGAAACGGTCATCTCTTTCTGATGTGCACCGTTTTCTTCCAGATCCCGGTTTTCTAACATAACCACCAGTCTGCTGAAAACGTTAGAACACCCGTCGAACTGAAAAACGGGACAGGTTCAACTGTCGAGCAACGTCACACTGCCGCATCCCCGACTGCAATCACTTGAGCGGCTTCTTCAGAGCTGGTGTCCATCTTTACTTGTTCTTACTTGGGTTACTTGTTCACGTGTGTTCACTGCAAAGTCTAAATTGCGACTGGCCCATGTTTCATCCAGGTCGACCCTTTTATACCCTTTTTAGGTGGTGTAACTAGCGTCCTTACTAACGAGCATTTGACAGTGTTTATTTTTGACGCTCTATAATGATAAATGTTTTAATGATTTCATGATTTTTTTATTAATAATGTAAAGCTAATCAAATACCCATTTCAAACATACCAATATTTATATAAATATAATTCGTTTCTAGCCATTACAGCCATTTTTCGCGCAAACTCAGAGAGGTGCGATTTTTGTGACGCTGAGTGTAGTTCTGCTTCTATACCATTGATGGCGTTATGAGGAATATTATCTATATCGTTATGTTATTTTAAAACATTACTATTAAACCAAAACAAATACCTCTGTCCTTTTATATAGAAGCTGCCAGCGATGTAAAATATCTGCGTACACACGCTTAAAACAGTTGTACAAGTGGACAGTAGCTTCGTCTAGAACGCAAGCGGAAGCTCGCTCCGACTTCGTCATTGTCGAGTCAGTGTGGAAATTCTCAGCTTCGGAGCATGAGTTGCTGCGAAGTATTATTGGCAGTGTCCATCCGTCCGCGCTTATCTCACTGTATTGATTCACTGTGCTGTATGGTGAGGTTCCATTGCCCTATTGAAAAAATAAACCTTTTAGACATTTATTAAAATAATACTCTAAAGCAAGTTTAAGTTTGATCATCGCGTGGCCTAGTGGTTAGAGAACCGGACTTCTACATCGCGGGTCCTGGGTTCGAATCCCAGCTGGACCCGACACTTGTTCAAAAACACAAAATTTTGGTTTTCGGGTCTGGTTGTATTGTGAATTTGTTTGTGAATTTGTTTTGCACTTGAAATTCATATTTTTTATAGGAGAAAGAGACGATACGAGCAGAACGTTCACCTGATGGAAAGTGCAACGTCTGCCCATAAAAAATGCTGAATAACCGAGAACATTTTTGTGTGGCACCACACTGCGCCCGTCCCCGTGAGACACCAGTCTTATCATGTTTAAAAACTACGGTTGGCGCGTAACCGCAGAGGTGCAGTGCAATTACCGTGACCCTGTCTTCCTTTTACGACCACTCCATTTTTTTTAAATAGAACAAAATAAATTTCCTTTTTATTTTAAGATGGCGCAAAAGTTCGTTATTCAAAATCAGTTCAAACATCGATATTCGCAATTTAAATTAAATAAGAATGCCACAAAACGTATATAGTTTATGATCTACGCACCCACGATAGAGAAATCCAAGTGTTTGGCAATTTTTTTAATGTGACCTCGAGTATAAATATTCTTAAGTTAAAAATGTATGTCATGGTCCTATGTAGATAATAATTTATAATTTGTGTCTTTATGCACATAATAACATTTTTTTTGATAGAATATAAACTAAACTTTTATTTGAATATTAGATTAATATGCAATAAAAAACTATATCACAACCACAAATAATTTTACTAATAACGAATATAACTCACGCAACTCGATGTGCTAATAGTAGACTGAGAACTTGAGCTGTTGGTGTCGTTGAATACTGCAAAAGCACTCGCTAACATGGCAGCCATTTGCAAATCAGAAGCTTTGGCGTAGTGTGATATTCTGAAATTTCGAAACTCTAAACTAATTTACTTTTTTAAAGATTGAAATAATTGTAGAGGCTTATTGGGATTTTGAAGAGACCTGTGTGGACACATTGTAAATAGCTAAAAATTTATGTATGGATATTTAAAAGTAGTAAATATGTTCAAAGAAAGTTGTCCTAAAGCGTGTGTTTGAGAGAGCCGATTAAGGTAAATGTCTGGAAAATGAGATGGCTTTCGACAAAAGGCTTTTCCTGGACAGATTTTTCAAGGTGGATATTAACATATGGAAAAATGCCAGACCGAAAACACTAAGCCGTGGTGTCGTGCTGCAGGTTCAGCACGTTCGAGGAAAGCCAGTCAGCCAAGCTGGTTAGTAAAATTTAGTCTTATTCCAGCATATCCGTTAAAAGCTGATTAAAAGGCAGATATACAAAAATAACCTAGGAAGAAAATTGGCATTTACTTGATTTCTATGCAGAAATTCGTCTAGGTAGGTACCACCCCAGGGCCAGTTATCCTGCCATGAAGCAGTAGTGTGCAAATATTACTGTGTTTCGGTTCGAAGGGCACTGAGAGCTAGCGTAATCACTTGGCATATGAGACTTAACAACTGATGTCTCCGGGTGTCGGGCGCAGTGTGGTGCAAAGACACAGAATTGTCCTGGGTGGCACTACATTTGTCGTGGGCGGACGTTGCACTTACCATCAGGTGAACGTTTTACTCGTCTCTTTTGTCGTCTCCCCTAATACAATAAAAAAAACTAAAACACAACTAACAATGCCTGAACGAGGTTACAGCAGAGCGGGTGTCCAACCCAACCCATGCTCTCCTCACTCGACACTAAGTGGTCAGTGAGGCGCGCCGTTAATGAGCGAGCGGCAAGTGCAGCTAATCCCCATGCATGCGCAAGATCACCCTCGCCTTCCTCTGTTGCCACTTTTGCGTTTTTTTCACACATTTCTAGAATAAAACATAAAGGTAACATTAAAGTAAAATCATGTTTGATCACATACACTTTTGGCATTTCGTTTCGAGTTGTCAAGTGGTTATGAATTTAGGAAGAATATATTACAGAACTTTATTACATAGTTTTAGAGAAGTAGTGGATCATAAGGCAGTCTGTTAGTACTAGACCAAAATGGACTGAACAGTAGGCGGCAGACTCAAGCAGTGTAACACTGACAAATTGTTAATATTTCCGTTGTTAACGAGTTCTACAATACTTGTAATATTATTTTGTTCCTTGTCCGAAGCAATACAACTGTTTGTAGGAAATTGTGGTTAGGTACTTAATGTACTGTACAATACACGAAAATCGTATAAAATTGTTTTTATTTTCGAAATATGTATACGCAGACTTACCAATTGGATTATCGGCATTGACAATGTACTTTTCCGCAAGTGATCGATTAAGGGGGAAAAGATTGTTAGCAGCATACAATACGACCCGGGGTGACGAGCAGCCAGATATACTGCCGCGACTGCGTATGTTACCTGCCCGGCGGCTTTGAGCTTTCTGAAACGGTATTTCTGCAATATAACATGGTTGTATATAATATAGGTGGTACGACCACGTTGTCTAGTGGTTAGAGTACCTGACTTCTACGCCGCAGGTCCGAATCCCAGCCGAAGCGAACATTTGTGTAAATACACAAATTGTTGGTTTACGGATCAGGTTGTGTTGTGATTGTCCCCGTGTTTTCGACACTACATCCTAGCGTACCTCCGATCTTATCACATGAGCGTCACATCGGTCGCGGGTGGGTTGGGACGAGTGAGTACATCTGTTTGCGTATACACTTGTGGCATTATAATATTTCCTGCGTAGTTGGTAGTATCCGGCAGTATTCGGAAGTTGTCGCCATGGTCGAAAATCGGCCACGATGTCATCATATATATAATATAGTCAGTAGCAGAAAGAATAAAAAATAATATGTAGTAATTTTTTGGGGCATTAGCGAGCGGGATTCAAAACGAAACGTTTAATGTAAAATGGTGTATATTACCACCCCTGTATTACACACAACATGCTCATGCTCGTGCATTCTCGTGCACAGTAGCGTGTACGTAGCACTGTGGGAGGGCGGGCGGTCCTCTTCAAAACTATGTAATATCCACCATTTTATATTCTGCTTGCGGATCTTAGCAAATTAACTTTCTTTCCTTCAAAGAAACTTTATTCTAAAAGGTTGTTATAAGCGGAGTCTAATTAATCCTCCTACTGTATTTGTCAATAACAAGTTGGGTGAGAAATGGAGAAGAAGCATGGAGAAGATGAAAGGGGAACCCGAAATGTGGATACTGACGTTCCGAATACTCTTTAAGTGAAAAGTCGCTCAGGAGCAACGAAAATAGTTATTATGCCTGGAGTTCCTTTGGTGGATAAGATTAATTATTATGAAAACCGCCAGAGGATTAAAGTTATCGACATTGTGTTTTGAGTATGCAAACTGAAATGGAAATTGGTTCGTATCTGTCGGACAAGTGACTTTCGTTGGAGACACCACGTTTAGGCAAGCGCAGTGTAGGATGCCCTTGGGCGATGTAGTCATGATTTCCACATGGCGGTTGGTATCAATTCGATGCCTGAAATTGATATCTGGTTAAGTGGCGTACCTTGGGCGAGGTGTATGATCAGTAGTGGACTACCGCAGCCTGATGAATGATAGTGATATAACAAAATCTAAATTATGATCAAAATCTTAGAAAATTCTTACCCATCTATCTTGAAAGTAGAAGGTGGTTATGGAATTCGACGGATGTCTGTGATGTATCTGAGGGAAGCCAGATGCGTTTGTCGGTGATGGCGTAGTGGTTGCATGCGGCGATACTGAACTGTAGCCACCGGCAAACAAGCCGGGTGTTAAAGACAAAGAAGACATCGACCTTGGAGTCCCAGTCTCATGTTTCAAGGAAAGACGCCTTGCGTTCGGTGGTCGGTTGAAAACTACCAGAGTGCTAACACCGCACCATTTGGCACCACAAGTGCGAGGAAAAGGAATACACGAATCTCCAGCGTTCTCACTTTCTGATTGGCTTCTCTGGCTCGATTTCATTGAGTCTGTATCATCGTTGGACTTAACTGGAATCTGAAAACATACGAAATATAATTAATCAAACAATCAATTTATAACGTAATCTACTGAATATAAGAAAATAATAATTATTCAATTATAGTTTGATCTAACAGTGATACAACTTAACACTGTTAGATATAACACTTTATATAACAAAAATAGAAAGTAACAGACTATAAATGCCCCACTGTTGACACTATGCTCCTATCATTTTGAAAGGGTTTTGGAACTGGGAAAGTCCCGCTACGCTGCTGCCATGTTTCATGTTGCAGACTTCACATTTACTCGAAATGTTTTAATTTATCCTTTACGATGTTTTCCTTCACAGCTGAGCATGTCGTAAATCAGCACTTGAAACTGCAGAACAATTAGAAGTGACGTTGTTGTATATATTTAACATCTAATGTCATACAATCTTCATATTCAATATTAAAATTTAATTACTGCTACAGTGTAATGAAATTTTACCTCGTCAATAGAAGTTGCCAAAGTTTTTAAACAATGCAGTAAACACCTATGCCCTTCTTTCTTTTTACGGTAAGCGGTTTTGTTAATCGCCTGTAATATTTTGACAGTAGTTGCGCTATCTACATTAGTTCCAGATAGCCACGAAAATTTTGGAATGGTCTGTTCAGTCACATTTCTAGGGAATGTCACTTGCAAATTGGCAATATAACCATTGCGTTCTGAATGGATTTGACATGTTCGTGTTTCAATGTTCATATCGGTAACTTCGATGTTTGCCATTTCACGGATTGATTCAAATTCCTCATCTATAGATGTAGTAACTTTGTGTGATAATTTGTTCTGGAAATATTGAATATAGTAAAATAACAATATGTAAATGTCACACTGCTGAGCGCAGGACTCCACACATTTCTGAGAGAATTTTTGAGCCGGGAAAAGTATGTCACTATTCCAATGCTTTCGGCGGATTTCACAGTCCTCAAAATATTTTTATTCATCAGACAAGTTTCCTCACGATGTTTTTCTTCACCGCTGAGCATGAGAGAAATTGCAAAACAATTAGGTGGTGGCACTGGGAACCCCATCCCATCCCGTGGGTGTCGTAAAAGTCGACAGAGGGAAATTAAACCAGGAGATGGGCAGCAGCATCTTCCTGGAACATCTGAATAAATAAACTGCGGTCGCCGACCCGCCTGCCAAGCGTGGCAACTATGGCAAAATCCCTCCAATATGAGAGCTACAAGCTTTTGTGGCTATCTATGGGGGAGGCCTTTGTTCAGCAGTGGACTTGTAATATGCTGAAACGACGACGACGACGACGACTGGGAACTAAATCCAAGTAAAATGAATACTCTGAAATAGTAGCTCTTATCTGGAAAGGTTAAAAATTAGAAATCATATAAATAGATCTAATCTTAAAATAAAGCAAATTTATATTTTTTTATGTACATACCATTTGAATATCTTGACCTTTATCACTTAGTGAAAGATCATTGATAGAGCCAATTGTAGATGCATAACTAACTGCTAAAACATTAAAAATACGTTTAATATCCATTTAATTCACATTAAGGATGTAAAATACAGAAGCTTTATACTGACAATCACAACTGTCTTCCTCATTTTCTGTGGCATCTGGTAAATAATGCGAACACATTTTCAATAAGGATGGATGCATTGTCCAGATTCTTAAAGACTGATCTCTTCCCCATGTTATCAACTGGTAATTGGATGGAGAGGTATTTGGTCTCCAAACCATAGTTTGAACTGTGTCTGTATGTCCCACTAATCTATGAGTCAAAGCACCTCCTACCCAAATACCAATGACTCCTGCTTGCTCAACTCTGGGCAAACCTCCCCATCCAACACCAATGGTTAATAATCCACTTCCAAAAGGAGTATAAATTGCCCTCCATACTGGGAAATTAGTCATTATAACATTTTCAGGCCTCCTAGCATTGTTAATATCAAAATATTTGATGCTTCCGTCATGACTAGATGTTACTAATTGGTATTCATGATGTGGGCTCCAATCAACACCATGGATTTTACATAAATGTGCTGAAATGTAATGTATTGGTGAAGTTGGTTTACGGTAGTCCCAAATTTTTATGTCTCCATCATGAGCTGTCGCGACAATGTGAGTAGCTACTTTATTCCACTGTACTTGGGAAGCTCCAGCTGAAAGCATACACATATATATAAAAAAATTGTCTATCTGTGACTTTCGGGATTTAGAATGTCGAATTATTTTCCTATTTTGAATTTTTCGTTTACTTGACAGAAAAGGAAGTAAACAAAGTTGTCGGTCTGTATAATCATCATCATTTCCGCCTACCTAAGTCCAGTGTTGAACATAAGTCTCCCCCATAGATTGCCACAAAACATGGTCCTCAGCCACCTCCGGTTTTGTGTGATGAGTACTTACGAAAGATAAAAAAAAATACAAAATTGTATTTTCAAAACAATGTTTATACTTTAAATTATTACTACTATTTCTACTGTGGTTATTCATTTCTTTTCATTTTTCTTATAAGAAATTTATTTCTACGTTTTTTTTCATTGAGAGTTCCGAGGCTCCACTATAGGCGTGGCAAAGATCATTAAGATTGGAAAAAATGCACCATTTTACATTGTGACATTTTTCACTTGGAACTTTTGGGTTGATACTGACATAGTGTTCCAAATGTTACGTAAACATTTAGGTTTAATGATTAAGTTTGAAACAATAAATGATAATGAAATTTTCTCTTATATTATTTCCTAACTTACCTAAAATCAAATTAATGGAAGGGTCATTTAAAATAATGAAGTAGACAAATAAGAAGCTAGTTTTTAAATATATATAGCATACCGTTATATTTTTTGTGATATAATAATAGCCAATATTGAAACTAACCAACTGCACACAAAGATAAAATGGGCTTTCTTGCATCTCTTAAATCCCATAAATGTGTGAAAGTATCTATGGAGCAGGTAGCAATGAGATTGTGGTCCTGTCTGTGAAAATGTGTGTCACTGACAACCCGAGTGTGGCCACGCAGGGAACATATACATGTAAGGTCATTTCCAGCACGCCAGTCATACACATCCACCCGTTGGTTACTCTACAACAAGAGGCATAACATAGTAAAGACTACATTTAGTTAGACCAATGCGCAAGGTTTCCTTAATTAAAATCGTACTTACTGCAATAGCACATAAATTTTTTCCTTGGTGACTTTGACACCATTCTGCTCCAGCTGCATCATATTTACTATGACGGGGATACTTTTTAATAATGTCTCCTCCAGTATCATCTTCTAGGTTGATGTGTTTTATAGCTAACCATCTACGTCCTGCTAACAATACATTGCTTCCTGAGTAATCAACAGACATAGCGGTAGCCTGCAATTCCCTATACTCCCATTTCATGATTTCTGAACTCCAGTGTACTGACATGTTTGGTGAGTATTAGTAGAAATTATCAATAAAAAATTATCAATCTCCTAAACTACATCTGTCGGGATAGCTTTTTTATTTTTATTAATTAATTTGATAATAACAATGTTTCAAGTGAAATAAACAATCCCAAACGTCATATTGACATTGACAATCAGCTGTTATTTATTATTTATTTATGACAATAGTCGTTAACTTTTTGCCAATGTCTGAGTAGCAAATTTTAAAAATAAATCATTTTTAGATAAGTGTAGTAATCTTAGAGTATATATAAGCATAGCTTGCTTAAATATACTCTAAGGTAGTAATATCCAAATAAGTAGCAAAACTTTATCACTTCTTCATTGCTGCATATTAAACTATTAATATTAAACAATAGAATTCTAAATATACACAGAAATAACAAAATTCAATAAAAACACTACTGCCACTTTTCTTTTTGCCTTAGATTCTCCTAAAAAATCTCCAAAAATCTCTAAAAGATTTAACTTATTTTTAGAAGGTACTTAAACACTGACATTACGCTTACAATAATAGCAATAGTTGCCATTAATAAATAAATAAAATAAAATATATATTATAGAAGCAAAAATGATTCAAGACCCGCACAGTGTATTAGCTGATGCCTGCGACTTCGTCCTAAACATGTCATGGGAACTGTTTGATTTTCCGGGTTAAAAAATATACTATATCCGTTTCCAAGATGCAGGCTATCTCTGTGTCAAATTAATTTCGTCAATAACGGTTCAGCTTTTTTTTTTTTTTTTTTTTTTTTTTTTTTTTTTTTTTTTTTTTTTTTTTTTTTTTTTTTTTTTTTTAGGACTGATGGTCACTGTTAGCCCGAAGGCTTTTACATCTTCGCCGGATTGAAAGGTGGCAACCTTTCTTTATGGATGACTGGCGCAAGGGCCCCCGAGAGGGGACCTCGGCTTGGACCGTCATCCTGTTCGCGAGAGTAACAGACTCGAGGGTGCCCAAGGGGGCCGGTCTCGGCTCGGTCAGTTACTGCAATCGGGAGGGCAATATTACTACTACTATAATTATTAATACCATGATTATTATTAGATAAGTTTACCACCAATTCGGAATGCGTTTCCGCTGGAGAAGAAATGGCGCAAGAAACTCCAGCGACGCTTCTGTTTATGACACTACTGCTGGGGGAAAACCGGCCTGAGATGCGGCGGTATCGCGAATAACTTTGTCTGATACGCCCACGCCGACGGCGGGGGCGGTATGATGGTGATAATGGGTGTTTGTGTAGTGTTGAGTAGAGCGCTTGGGCAATAGTGGTCGCGTCGTCAGGGTCCTCGAGGACGTGCCTCGGTCTCCTTTTTCCGCGGGTCGAGTTTTGGTGTATCGCGAGGGGGTTGTAAGTGGCGGCACTGACAACCAGTGGGTTGGGGTGCGTGGCGGCAGAGTCGAAGTATCGGCGAGAGGCCAACTTTAGATATTGGGCTATGGTAGGAAGCCCTAAATCGATATGAAGGTTAGCATTACGCACGAACCACGGTGCTCCCGTGGCTTTACGCATGAATCGATTTTGTATTACCTGAAGTCGGTGAATTTGACGCGGGGAGGCATGCGCAAATACGGGGCTTGCGTATGTCATAATTGGCCGAATACAGGCTTTGTAAAGTGTAATTTTATTACGTAGGGACATTTTGCTATTTTTATTTAGTAACGGATGTAATCGACCGAGGACGAACGCCGCTCGGTTCCTTACTCGGTTAATATGTGGACCGAAGCTGAGTCTCGAGTCTAATAGGACGCCTAGGTATTTGACTGTCTTTTCCCAGGGGATTGGACGATCGAATAACTCTATGGTGGGGAGATGCTGCGTTATGCGCCGCGAGAAGTACATGGCTGCACTTTTGATTGGGTTGACCTCGATCCTCCATTTCCGAAACCAGTTCCCGAGGGTTCGGGCTGCGGATTGGAGGCGTTTAGAGATAGTGTCTGGATTACGTCCAGACACATATAGGCAGGTATCATCTGCGAAGAGGGCGAGTTCGACGCCGCTGGTGTGCGGTATGTCGTTCGTGAAAAGGGTGTAGAGCACGGGACCTAGGACTGAGCCTTGTGGTACGCCGGCTAGGATGGGATGTGATTCGGATCGCACCCCCTCGACGCGGTAGCGGAAGGTTCGACTGCGTAAGAAATCTCGTATGATGAGTACGAGGCGATCTGGCACACCGAGTCCATATAACTTGTATATGAGCCCGTTGTGCCAGACCTTGTCGAACGCTTTCGCCACGTCGAAGAAGAGCGCTCCGGTATGAAGCCCGCGTATGAAGCGGGATTGAATGTGCTCCGTTATGCGGTGCACCTGCTGGGTACATGAGTGTTTGGCACGGAATCCAAACTGCTCGTGGATGGGGATCCCTCGAGACTGCATGAAGTCTCTTAAGCGGGCGAGAAGTAGGCGTTCGTATATCTTGCCTAAGGCCTTGAGGAGGCTTATAGGCCGATATGCGGTGGGATCGGACGGGTAACGGTTCAGCAATTGAAGCGTGAAAAGGTACCAAACGACAGTGGGACAGAGAGAATTACTTTCGCACATAAAATATTATTATGGAGTATGCGTTTTTATCTATGCACTCGTCGTTGTTTGTGATTGTGGTTATGGTCTTGGTCTATGATCCGCTAAATTTGAAATAATGAAAATAAACAACAAAGAGTATATAAGTAATAAACAATAGCCGCCAAGCAAAACAATTATTGCAATTTAAAAATTACTATTAGAATTACATTAATTATTATTTAGTAGTTAGTTATTAGTATAAAGTTAGTACATAATGGAATAATGGTATCAGTTGTGAGGAAGTGGCGACAAAAAATATTTTTTAACGCTTTCCCCCGATTTATTTTGGGTTTATTTTTCATATATTTATATTGTGAATACATTATTTATTATGTAACTCAAATTCAGGTAAATTCGACTTTGATAAAGTAATATTTTAAATAAATATGTTCTATTTAAAATTTGTTTTAAATAATTTTAAAAGTGCGGATGGCCTCTTACGAAAGATCCTGACGAGGGCTTAAAACCAGTCAGAGTAATGGTTCTAGCTGATACGCATTTGCTTGGCTCTCGTAATGGACACTGGTTCGATAAATGGAGACGGGAGTGGCAGATGCACCGAGCCTTTCAGACGGCTATGACTCTTCACCAACCAGAATTAGTATTTGTTTTAGGTACCCTAGTCTTTTTATATTACCCTTTAATTACAATTCTCTTTCCAAATTACACTATTTCATACTCTGTATTGTTGCACATTTGTCAACAATCCAAAGCTTAATGATTTCTTATATATATATGTGAATGCTTCACATTTAAATGAACATAATTGTACGGATTTTATCGCGTTTAATTTTACTATTCATAACCCGACGTTTCGCGTGCTTTACACAACCCATGGTCATGGGAGGACTGAGGTGACAGATGTCCTGATGTAATAGTAAACACCTGGCTGCCGAGCTTCAGCATGTCAAGCAAGATCTGCAAGACAACAAGCTTCTGGTTCCGCGCCTTTGTTGCAGTGACAAAGTAAAGCCGGCCACAGTTGAGTGCATACCTGCAGTCCTGCCATATGTCAGAAGTTAACTACGACATCAGGACATCTGTCATCTCAGTCCTCCCACGACCATGGGTGCTGTAAAGCTCTCGAAACATCAGGTAATATATAGTAAAATTAAACATGATAAACTCCATAAAATTAGTTTCATTTAAATCTAAAGTTTATTTAAAAATCTATGTTAGAGGAAATCATTTGTTACAGGTGACTTATTTGATGAAGGAAAATGGTGTTCACAGAAGGAATTTAATGAATATGTGGAGAGATTTTTGAAGTTATTTAAAGTTCCAGATGGGACAACAATGTATTCTGTTGTTGGTAATCATGATATTGGGTTTCACTACAGGTCAGTTGATTTTTATCAGAATTATGATTGTGTCTGATTGGGCAATGGGTGTGGCAAATGTTACATCTGCAATTCATGAAACTTCAGAATGTGATTTTATAGATTGAGATTTAGACCCAAGGTCATTGTCGAGGATCCAAGGTGGTTAACATCATCATCATTATTTCAGCCTATCACTAATCCACTGTAAGACCTCCATAGATTGCCACAAAAGTTTGTAGCTCTCATTTTGGGGTGATTTTGCCATAGTTGCCACGCTTGGCAGGCAGGTTGGCAAGCCCAGTTTATTTACTCAGATTTTCCAGAAAGATGCTGCTGCCCATATCCTGGCTTTTATTTTCCCTCTGTCGACTTGTACAACACCCACGTGATTAGATGGGGTGGTAGATTTTTTAAAGGCTCCACCACACTTAACCTTATAGTAGTAATAGTAATCTATAAAAGTACCCTTAGTACTAACCTTATAGTAGTAGTAATCTATAAAATACAAATTTCGTCTCACCTGTTGTTGTCATTCAAGTCATAGTTGTTTGTTAAATCAGAAGAGTTATAATTCATTACATTCAATTAAAAAAAATGTCTCAAAATACATGTTTTACAGAGAGGTAACTCTTTACTATTTTTGAACTGGTACTTTCTCAGTTTATGAAAAATATTTAAAGTCATACAAACTTCTATCAGAAATACTGCCATTGCAGGTTAAAGTATCATTGTACAAAACAATGTGAAGTCATACAAAATAAAAAAAATATAATGTGGTCACCAGTTTTAAATCTTGTCATAGTGAGCATTCATGGCAAGCAGTGCATTCTGTTTTACTCTCAGACCGCAGTAAGGTCAGCCACAATACTAACACTGTACACTCAGTTACAATTATTAGAAACACACTCACAATGATGCATGTCCACCATTGAGAGTGGTGCAATAGGGAAAACAATGTGTACACAAAATTCATCTGTGTTCCAGGTCAGTTCTTCCTCACCTCCCAGAGTCAGAACTTCCTCAGACGGTCAATAGATGACATATATTCAATAGAATAATAAGACTATCTCACAATCACTTGTGATTCATGAGTGTATCATGATCACATAGTAACTAAATTTATGTATTTATGTCGGGGAGGTAGTTCCAGCAAACCAAGCTCAGTGTCCAATGAACCTGTAAAACCTAGAAGGCTCAATGTTCAGATGTTCATTAGTACCATTGTATGAATGATAACAAATTCAACTTAAGTGTTTAACTTATAGTAAGTTCTCACTTTATCTTGTTTTATGAGTGAATCACTTTACTGAGTGAAATGTTAGAACAATATCCATCTCTTAGAAACATCATCGGAATTTATGCCTCTGCTTTAGATTGTCAGATAGCATACTCTCGAGCCAGTTGCATTTTTTTATGTCTCTAAGTTGTATCGGTCCGGAAAAACTGCTGATGGCAGCAGATTTTACAAAGTGGTTGTGCATGGGCCATAATTTCTGACAAAGCACAGAGTGGTGAAATGCCAGCCATCCAGGTGACACTGACGAAATTATGTTCTGTGCCGCAATATGACATGGTGGATTTTAGCAGCAGGAATTAATCCTCACAACTCCATGGAACGCATCCATCAAGTTTCTGCATACTTGGACAGGAGTTGTTTCTCCATCTAGTTGGATAGTGCATTTACCCATACAAGGTTGCTACTGGGTGCACTTTCCATCTGCAGCAGTTCCATGAGCTATGTGACTGAATACTCAGGTAACTCACTCCACTCACGGAGAGTCACTTTTATGCAACATGTCTGATTGTAAATTCCAACTGACCCGAGTCCGCACCGTCACGTCTATGCACAAATATGGTTTATTCGAGTCAACCAATTTAACCCAACCAGTCTCTCCCAGGAACCGCAGCAGACCCTTAATGTTGCCGACGACCTCAGGAAACGACCTTGGCAAGAGGAGATATTCCCTGGTATTTCGCGACCGTTTGGGGCAGTCGAGCTGGACGTGTGCCGCCGTTTAGTCCGTTTTTACGCTGGTTGTGCACAGAGTATATGTGATACTGAAATTGCCAATCCGTCTACCAAACACAGTTTTTATGAATAATTCTCTCAACTTCCGTTCAGGTGTGGCCTATATTGTTGTCCTTAATGTGTTTTATTGCATGTATTGTCGCATAGGGTTACACCGCATCTGGCAAATAGATTTGAGAAGCTTCTGAACGCGCCCCCTGTTAGCCTTGTGAGTCTTCGCGGTAATCACTTTGTCCTTATCAATTCTATGGCAATGGAGGGAGATGGATGTTCATTGTGTTCCCGTGCTGTTGCGGAAATTGACAAAATTGCTGGTTAGTAAATATAATTTTAATTGTTTATACATGAGCTACGTTGATTGTACTCGGATTTGATTCGAATTAAGACGTTTTCTATCTATATTAGTTCCCTGAATAGCCTCTCATGAATGTTCTCTTCAAGACCTCGAAATATTCCATGCCGGTTTCCTCACGATGTTTTCCTTTACCGCTAAGCACGTGGTAAACCAGCACTTAAAATTGCAGAACAAATTTAGAGGAATTAAGGGGTTGAACTTAAGGCAATAGCGGGTATTATGAAATTTAGGGCAAGCGCTCGGCCCCTCTTATCCAGGTTTAACTGTACATAAATACATATAGTCACGACTTTTTCCCATATAAGGGATGGGCTACACATGTAGCCCATCTTAGCCCCTGCGGGAAATGTGACGGGTGGCCAACCACGTCGCCGCCGTTTTGGTAGCGGTCAAATAAAAATTCTGACTCCGTTCCGTTCCGACGAGCCACGAGTGAGAGCATTGCATATTGTGGCGTTAACCTGTACGAATAAAGGCTGTACGTACAACACCTTAGTCGCTTCTTACGACTCCTCAACATGAAAGAGGTAGGTAGGGTCTATTCTACTCTGCCGGACACCTATCGGCCTATTAATTTTAATAAATGTGTGTATTTAGTTAAACATAATTAATATTATAGCTTAAGGTATAAACGGCAGCATCTCTTTTGTGCATGTCACTAGGCGCGGCAAAAACTAAAGGCCGCTTAGTCAAAGATTTTTTTTCTAGAAACTAATCCCTACCATAGTATTTCTCCTGTATCGTGGGTGAGTTTGACAGATATAAATTTCAAATACACAACACGACCAGACCTGAAAACCAACAGTTTGTGTTTTTGCACAAATGTTTGCTCCGGCTGGGATTCGTACTAGGCCACGAGGTCGTCATTCTCTTATGTAATTGAGATATCAAAGAGATTTCGAAACGGCTTCTAAAATTCCGACGCAATAAGACATATATTTTGGTCGAGTACGTATTTAATTTGGTTTGAAATTGTTTTTTTTGCGATTTCATATAAGACCCCATAGTAACCTTAACCGACAATTGTGTTAATAAAATGAAGTATATAAACTGGATATACCCTTTTAGGGTCCGAACAGTTTCTTGCAAAATATTTTATTGTTTAGTTACTGCGCTTAACATTACATTGCAGTTTAATTGATCTTAAATTGTGCAATGATTGGAAATTGCAGATGTTTTGAAATGTAGCAGTGGATCAGCTTTATGCAAAAGCCATACGAAGCTGGAGCGGTATAGCCGGCCTATAGTGATGCAGGTAAGACTTGCTTAAAAGATACTTTTCATACAAAGTGTTTTATTTTTTGCGAATTAAGGTTCGCCGTGTGGTGACTTCTTAAGAGAATCTACCACCCCATCTCATCCCGTGGGTTACGTAAAAGTCGACAGAGGGAAAATGAAAACCACAAGGTTGGGCAGCAGCATCTTACTGGAACATCTGAATAAATAAACTGCGGTTGCCAACCCGTCTGCCAAGCGTGGCAACTACGGCAATGAGAGCTACAAACTTTTGTGGCAATCTATGGAGGAGATCTATGTTCAGCAGACTATGATACGAGGGTGGATTGAAAAGTACTCGGCCTAACACAGATCCATTCAATTCTAAAAATCAAATCTACCCACATTATTTAGTTCAGTTCAGACTAGTTCATTGTGTGAAGTTCGAAACGTGTGCGATAATTAGTTGTGATTTTATAAATTTATTAACAAAGTAATCGGTCATAATTTCCGCGAATGGAGCAAATCGAGCAGCGTGCCGTCATTAAGTACCTCCATAAGAAGGGGCTATCATCAAAAGCCATCCATGATGACATGGTCAGTACATTAGGCGATTGTGCTCTGTCATATTCATCCGTCAAAAAATGGATAGCAGAATTTAAGCGTGGTAGAGAGAGTGTGAAAGATGAACCCCGCTCTGGAAGGCCTTCGACGTCAACTACTGACGAAAATATTAAAAAAGTACTTGATTTAATAATGGGAGACCGCAGATTAAAAATGAGAGAGATAGCCGAGATTATAGGCATCTCTTATGAACGAACTCAAAACATCATTGTCAACGAGTTGGGTTTCCACAAGGTGTCTGCGAGGTGGGTTCCGCGACTGCTTTCAGTTGAACAAAAAAGGACGCGATTGACTATTTCACGCGACTGTTTGGAGTTATTTGAAGCAGATGATTTTTTGAATCGTTTTGTTACTATGGACGAAACATGGGTTCATTACTGTACACCGGAAACAAAACAACAATCAAAACAGTGGAGAAGACCTGGTTCACCACCCCCTAAAAAGGCTAAGTCGATTTTGTCGGCAAATAAGGTGATGGCTTCAGTATTCTGGGACTCGAAAGGTGTGATTATGATTGATTATCTTGAAAGGGGTCAGACTATAAACTCTGATTACTACTGCACCTTCCTACGTCGTTTACGAGAGGAAATAAAAGAAAAACGTCGAGGAATGCTCAGAAGAAAAGTCCTGTTTCATCAAGATAACGCCCGTGTTCACACGTCAGTACAGTCAATGGCTGGAATTCACAACTGGTGGCTTTTGGAACTGTTACCGCATCCGCCGTATTTCACCTGATTATGGCACCCATCAGACTTCGTTTTCTGTTCCCTACCTCAAAAGCAGCTTGGGAGGTCAAAAGATTTTCGACAAATCGACGAGGTCAAAGCAGCCCTGTAAGACGCATATTGTTGACTCTAAGGAAAAGCATATTTTTTTTTAACGGTCCAAATGCTTTGGAAAGGGGAGGGTGAGCTCAAAGGTACTTGAACTTGATGGTGATTATGTAGAAAAATAAAAATATAACTGATTTAGTATGTGTTTATTTTCTTGGTTAGGCCGAGTACTTTTCAATCCACCCTCGTATGTTCAGTGAACTAGTGATAGGCGTTATTGACATGTAACGAAAGTAAAAAAAAAAAAACTGAAAAAATACAGAAGATGGTTCTGTATATTTTCAGTTTTTACAAAAGAAGTCCGTGTTCTTAAAATAACTAATAAATTTCATAATATTTGTAAGTAACTCACATATGTGGTTGGAATGCACTGCTTTGGTCAGATTTAAGAAATCAGGTATGCAATGTACAGAACCCTCTCTACGCAAGTTAAACACGCACTTGTCCGTTTTTTCCTAACATCATGGTTTTTAAAGAGCTTGTTGCGAAGGACGTAATTGCACCACGAGGATTATTACTTCTTATGTCGTAGTAATGGAACTATAATTCCGTTGCGATAGGACTTTTTAATTTTTATGCCGCAATCACACGGCGCCTCTCACCGTTACTGTAACGGATCAATATTGCAATTTAAATTTCTTTGTTCTTCAACGTAAGAAATATAAATTTCGTATGTCAAACGTTATTTTTTTACAATCTACCACCGTTTCGTAATGAGGCTCCTCTGATGGAGAAGAAATGGACAAATGAAAACCCGTAGGTATCCTCTCTTTTTGTACATCTGTAATAATCTATGAATAATGATATGTTAACGATAATGGTTTATTTGCATGACATATGACATCGCTAGCAACATACAATTTAGATCCGGAGGCGTAATGCGATATTTTCACATGCACAATTTGAAAGTAGCCACAGGTGTATATCGGAAATAGTATTATGGGATCCACATCGTAATTAAAATAATCATCGAGTCCATTCAATTCAAGATTATGATTTACATGGAGCCTTATACGTAAGATAGATTTATATAAAAAAATAAGTAGAATTGTAAGTACCATATCGTAAAACTTAAAATATCAATAATATCTTTTTTTTTTCAGTCTGTAAAAAGTGTAAATTTAGTTTTATTTAATTTTCTTTTTGTTAATATAATAGGTTACATTGTAAATAATATGTTATTTCAGCATTATCCTTTATATAGAGAATCGGACAGTGTGTGCACAGAACCCGATGCTGCTCCCTTGCCGGAAAGGAACAATTTATTCGAGGAGCGATGGGATTGTCTTTCGAAAGAGTCCACTGAGTATCTGGTTGAGAGTCTATACCCACGTGCTGCGTTTGGTGCACACACGCACCACAGTTGTGTAATAAGACATAGCTTTGTGCCCACACGTGACCATAAGATTGAATTCATCGAGTATACTGTCCCGTCTTTCTCTTGGCGAAACAGGCTGGACCCAAAATATTATTTGGTACGTGCTTTTGTTTTTGATTTATTGTCATGTAACATTAAATGAGCTGAACCCCAGTCTTTGCACGATTAAATTAATCTGAGTTTCTATTCTTAACGTTCATTTCCCATAGATAGATTGTAATTTTTATGTTGAATTATTACGAACAGAGAGAAAGATATTTTTATTAATATCAATTTTTGGTAATAAATTAGAGAATTACAGCAAACAGCATTGGAAAGCAAAAAATCGGGATACGTATTCATTTCTATATTATGTATGTATATAATTGTGTGTATAATAAAATGTACGGGCCACTGGAGAAGACCAAGATAAGACAGGTGCTGTTTCTGATTGGACGATACTATCACAGTACTATAATATAGTCGGCACAGACAGTTTTTGGTTACTAACCAAAAATTGCTGTGGTCGAAATTGGTCATATCATTAATCAGTCTCATCAAAATTGGCACTAAATAAAATCTGCATGGGCCTATGTACATATACTCGTACATAGAGCTTTACACGGGCTATAGGTTTCTCCCATGTTGATAGAATTAGGCAGGCGTAATGGCAATCGCAGTAAGCACACTTGCACTTTAGAGCTGGAGCCAGTCATCTATCCTAAATATTTCAGTTATGGCATACTTGAAATGGTTATAGCGATATCTCATAATTTTGTAACTGTAATTTTGTTAGACAATAAAGAAATCTCATAGAACTTTTACTCTCAGCGCAGTCGATATACACACATATCCTCATTAATATTATTAATGACTGTTTGTTTGTTTTTTTAGACATTCCATCAATCTCAAAGGGCTAAAGATAATTTAATTAGCTTATAACATAATATAAGGTAATTAAATTCTCTTCAGCCCTGAAAAATATTATAGGATACTTTTTATAAGAACTTTTTGTAACTTTCATTTCATTAGTTCATTAGGCCATATAACAATGGAATGGAGGTGAATTGCTATTCTTAGCTTAATGTAGTATTTACCATATTGAGGGTTTGATATTAAAATATAAAATTACACTAACAATTAAGAGATCTCGTTCTCCGTCTGTGATGAAGCTTCGATGGTGATTATATCAATTAAAAAGTGTGAGGTGACATTATAGGAGAATCTGCGAACCCATCATCCCGTGGCTACCGGGCGATATATAAGACGAAAATTTTGATGACATATGGCAGAATAACCATCGCGATTCAAGATGTCTGATATTGCGGTTTCCATTCCGCCTGCCATGCATGCCGATCACGGCAAATCCTTTTTGGGGAGAGGGCTTTCAAAATGTTTGGTTAAAACATAAATATTTTTTTATTATTGTAGAAACATTCCACAGAATTCCTATTTACATAAAATGCATTCAATTATTTATCATGAATTTTATAACCATAAAATATATTAACTTTAGTCTCTGAACGAAGTTAATTTTTTGAATACTTCTATTGCATGGTGCACGCGTAAGAGATCACTGTATGGGTATGGTATGAATGGGTTTAAATATTGTTATTTAAAAGGAACAACCTTAATAACATCTATCACGCGCATATCCATTGCATGCTAAAATTTTACCCTTAAACAGGTCTAAAGAAAACTACAAAAAAGTACCTTTTAATGTGTTTTTTTGATTACATTCTTTAGGAATTGAATCGTGAAACGAGTTCGCCCAGAATATTTAAGAAATATACGTTAAAATTACTGATTATGAGATATCAGTGAAACAAAATGATTTCGAATGAATTCGGCCCTGGTATTTCTACATCCGTATGTCCGCATAACTAGTTTGTACAATGAGGCACATGCTTAAGTTAGGTGGAAGAGTTCACACTAGCGAATCGTAGAGGTTATTAACATTGGCCTTGGATTTAAAAAGCTTTTTGTTTAAAGAATAAGGTGAATGTCATTTTGAAAGATAGGTTTCGTATTCAAGAAAAGAGCAAGTCACTTGACAAATCGAATGATTTCATAGATTTTTTTTTGAATAATGTACAGATTTTTAGTAAACTTCCATTTTCTGACCCCGCATATCAGATGCGTATCATGCAAAACTTTGAATTGGAAAGTTATGCGTGGCATCGCACTGTCAGTTCTTAAGTCTCTAAGGCTCCGTAATTACAGCTGTAATTAACACTAGCTGCAGTGTCCTTTAAACCGAAACACAAAGGTGTTTGCACACTACTGCTTGACGGTAGAATAACTGGCACTTCGGTGGTACCTACCTAGGCGGTTTCATGCACTGGAGTCCTATCACCGGTATAGTGCAGTATAGCTTTTTCATCCCACTCATCACTAGACGCTATGCACCTTAGACGCTGCTGCTGACCGTCACGTGTCTATGTATCTGGCGTTTATCGGGATGGTTATCCCGCCATCTCCAAAGTCGTGAGATTTTCAACGCGGAAAGACGGGAGTGGTAGATTTTTCGAGCAAAACATTGATCTACTGGTAAGTGCAACGACTGTGCTGTGTCACCCAGAACATTTCTGTGTGGCAACACTGTTTGTCCCCCTGAAACTTCAGTTCTTAAGTCTCATATGTCCAGTGATTACACTAGCTCTCTGTGCCCATCAGATCGTAACATTGTAATGTTTGCACACTACTGCTTCATTATGGAGCGTATATTGAACTCGCACCTCATGGCCTACCAAGAACATAACGATCTCCTTAGTGACTGACAGTACTGGTTTCGACGAAATCGATCGACTGTGGACCTTCCATCAATGGAGTGAGGCCCTCGAGAACAGTGGTTAAGCATGTCTCGAAGGCTCTTAACGGAGTCTGGCATTCTTGCCGTGTCAGCAAGCTTCCTTCATATGGTATATCCTCTGGACTGATCGCCTCAATAGAAGACTTCTTGAGGGAAAGGTCGAGTGGTTCTAGACGGCTGCTCGTCAGGGGTATTGGCGATTAATGTCGGAGTTCCTTTTGGGTCTGTTCTCTCTGGAATTCTCTTTCTGCTGCACTTTATCGATCTGTTCGAGCCCGGTATCTTTTGGTGTGCTGAAAACAGCGCAGTAGTGGAGAGATATCTGGCGGTATTCGGGCCAGTCGGGATCAAGTACAGTTTGATCTAGAGACTATGGTGAAGCGTATGAATCTCACATTGCAGACAGTTTCTAACTGGGGCAATACCAATCTCGTGACATTAAATGCCACCAAAACGCAAACGTGTCTGTTCCCTCCAAAAGGATTCCGTTCACCTTGATTCCTACTTCTCAGAATGTATCTCTGGAATACACCGACGGCCTTCAGTTTTTTCCGGTTCATTGAGTCTAAGGCAAAAGCAGCTGCAAGGAAGTTGTGAGTCCTTGCAAAAGTTCGGCGGTACTTTACTCCGGGACAGCTTCTAACGCTGTATAAATCTCAGGTCCAGTCGGCTGTAGAGTACTGCTGCCACATGGGCTAGAACTCCTAATTGTCAACTGGCAGCGTTGGACTCAGTGGAGGGACGAGCCAAGAGGCTAATCGGTGACTTTGACTTGTTTACAACCAATTTGCCGAATCTCGAATACAGGCGTAAGGAGACCAGAAGGAATTACACGAATTAATTCCCCCTTCTCCTTTCCATCATCGGACAACAAGACGCTAGGCGGGTTTCCATCATTTTGCTTTGGACATACCTTTATATTGCATTAGGACGAAGCGTTTTGCTTCGACGTTCATAATTCGTACAGCAAAGCACTGTAATAATTTGCCTGCATCAGTCTTCCCGTCCGATTACAATGTGGGTGTCTTCAAGAGAAGAGTGAAAACCCTTTTTTTAGCTAGTGCGTTTACCCTCCAAAACTGCATCGCCACTTACCATCAGGTGGGATCGTAATTACGCGCTGGCTTATAAAAAAGCTGACCATTCTGTGGTACCTTCTTAACGGATTCCTACCACCACTAAAAAGTATTATTACTGCATATTTGTGTCACTGAGTGATATTTTTATCATCGTCGCCAGCGAGACTGTGAAAACACATTACGAATTACCTCTTTTTTATTAAAGAATTGTTTGCTTCGTTGCCATTAGTTTCTTTATTTAGTTTAAAATGAATTTAAGTTTCCTCGAAACGGGCGATCGTTGCCTGGCTATTTCTAAATATAAATAAAAAAAAACTAACTAAAAGGAATTACAGCGGACGTTGTTTCGCCTGTTTCTTCAACGTAAAAACAAGAGTTACACTGGTTGGGTTTCTTTATATAATTTGTGTTACAATTAATAGTATTTACCATAATTTAATCATACCTCTAAGTTACTCGCCATGTATTTTAAATTATTTTAAAAAGGTTAAATAAAAAAAGGGTAAATTTTTAAGTAATAAATGTTATTATTGTAAATCTATAAAATAAGTCCATAATTATTGAATTATTAATTATAACTGGTGGGGCAGTCAGACAGGCAGAGTCTTGTCAGCAGATATATATTTAATTTGTATTGACCTTTAAAAAAGTAATTGGTTGGTTTCTGTTACAATTAGTATCCATTTTGTTAACCATGGTATTATTTTCCTACGTTTGACTCTTAAATTGCAATGATTGTTTTGTTGAATTATTTTGTTAGATCAACGCTAAACAATTTTCTTTTTAACGGAGCCTGTTGTTAAAATTAAACTGTCGTTTGAAGGAGTAAACGAATTGCATACATATAAAATAAAAAAAAACATTGGAACTGTATTTAATTATTCCTTACTGGTGGTAGGCCGTAAAGAAGTAGTGGGCAGTACGCTATTTCGGTCTGAAGGGTATTCCTGGGCAGACGTTGCTCGTGTCGTCAATTTCTTCCATAAAACAAACTTTTCTGTTATTAAAATCATGTGTTGTAATTGAATCTATTGTTTTAATTTAAGTCTAGTCAGGAAACCATTATTGTATAAAGAAAACTGCTTTTAATTTTCTTACTTCATATTTAAGTAGTAAAACGCATTAAATCGTTAACAATGGTACAAGTTCTTCCGGGTTGACAATGGCGTCCCGCATGGTTCGATTCTCGGTCCCTTTTTATTTCTTATTTACTTTAATGATCTTATATGGTATGACATAAACATGATATAGTGTTATGCTGACGATACCACATACATTTTTAAAATCAAAGCCAATTGTTAACGTATGACGAAGTCGAATAATGTTCAGTTCGTGTTACGTTATTTTATTAGTATATTTTAACGTGAAACCAATGTACTAGTAATGTAATAATGAAAACGGCAACAAAACTAAATGCATTAAATTAACAACAGCTAGTTTTAAACATTTTATTTAGATAAAAAGGTAACTACAGAATTTAGCCTTGTGCATACCGCCGTTTTTTGTGGAATCATCCTTGATGCATAATATATCTTACGAGTTAAGTTTAAAGAAATAGATATTTCAACTGTGGCCTCTTAATATATATATATAAATAATATAAACCCCTTTGTTAACAATATGATTTAGAAATATAACCAATCACTGATGTCGGTTACTTGACTTCACATAGTATTCAAAGCCTTTCTACTATCAATTTTAATTATTTCATTGAAAAAGGGCTTTCTGAAATGGGTTATTATAATATTGTGGAATACATAGTGGAAAATAAACCCTGAGAAAGAGATAATAGCTAATAGGTACAGGATTTACTGGTGGTAGATACCACCTCAGGACCAGTTATTCTACCGTGATGTAGTAATGTGCAAACATTATTGTGTTTCGGTCTGAAGGGCACTGACAGCTAGCGTAATTACTGGGCATGTGAGACTAAATAACTGATGTCACAGGATGGCGTGTGCTGTGTACTTGTTATGGGCAGATGTTGCATCAGTTGGACCATCTGGTGAACATTCTGCTCGCCCATCCTCCTACACAAAAAAGCTATTTTTAATTTTGTTTAAATTTATATAGGTTCTTCTCTGATCTGAGACATTTTTCTTTCGAACCAGTTTCATTTTGTTAACCATGGTATTATTTTCCTTCGTTTGACTCTTAAATTGCAATGATTGTTTAATAATTGTTCACAATAAGGTACTTTTTCAGTAGCTATAGCTATACTGTTATATTTTTTAATTCTTTTGTTAGATCAACGCTAAACAATTTTCTTTTTAACGGAGCCTGTTGTTAAAATTAAACTGTCGTTTGAAGGAGTAAACGAATTGCATACATATAAAATAAAAAAAACATTGGAACTGTATTTAATTATTTCTTACTGGTGGTAGGCCGTAAAGAAGTAGTGGGCAGTACGCTATTTCGGTCTGAAGGGTACTGAGTCGTCAATTTCTTCCATAAAACAAACTTTTCTGTTATTAAAATCATGTGTTGTAATTAATTGAATCTGTTGTTTTAATTTAAGTCTAGTCAGGAAACCAGTATTGTATAAAGAAAACTGCTTTTAATTTTCTTACTTCATATTTAAGTAGTAAAACGCATTAAATCGTCAACAATGGTACAAGTTCTTCCGGGTTGACAATGGCGTCCCGCAGGGTTCGATTCTCGGTCCCTTTTTATTTCTTATTTATTTTAATGATCTTATATGGTATGACATAAATATGATAGTGTTATGCTGACAATACCACATACATTTTTAAAATCAAAGCCAATTGTTAACGTATGACGAAGTCGAATAATGTTCAGTTCGTGTTACGTTATTTTATTAGTATATTTTAACGTGAAACCAATGTACTAGTAATGTAATAATGAAAACGGCAACAAAACTAAATGCATTAAATTAACAACAGCTAGTTTTAAACATTTTATTTAGATAAAAAGGTATCTACAGAATTTAGCCTTGTGCATACCGCCGTTTTTTGTGGAATCATCCTTGATGCATAATATATCTTACGAGTTAAGTTTAAAGAAATAGATATTTCAACTGTGGCCTCTTAATATATATATATAAATAATATAAACCCCTTTGTTAACAATATGATTTAGAAATATAACCAATCACTGATGTCGGTTACTTGACTTCACATAGTATTCAAAGCCTTTCTACTATCAATTTTAATTATTTCATTGAAAAAGGGCTTTCTGAAATGGGTTATTATAATATTGTGGAATACATAGTGGAAAATAAACCCTGAGAAAGAGATAATAGCTAATAGGCACAGGATTTACTGGTGGTAGATACCACCTCAGGACCAGTTATTCTACCGTGATGTAGTAATGTGCAAACATTATTGTGTTTCGGTCTGAAGGGCACTGAGAGCTAGCGTAATTAATGGGTATGTGAGACTAATGAACTGATGTCACAGGATGGCGTGTGCTGTGTACTTGTTATGGGCAGATGTTGTTTCAGTTGGTCGATCTGGTGAACATTCTGCTCGCCCATCCTCCTACACAAAAAAACTATTTCTAATTTTGTTTAAATTTATATAGGTTCTTCTCTGATCTGAGACATTTTTCTTTCGAACCAGTTTCATGGTAAAACAAATTGTCATTTAAGATGCGTTATGAAAAATTATCTATATTGATTAATAATTATTCTGTTCTTTTCGTTTAAATTGCTCACATTTACATACGAGTTCGTCACTCGTCCCAAAATATGAATTGTGACATGATAACTGTATACACTTATCACAAAATATTATTACCCATGGCACAGGAACAAAGAATCATATTTATCTAAAAAATTTATGCGTCTAGCGGGATTGGAAACCTCAGCAATCAGCTTTGAGCTTTGATGGTAGGGTCACTAGAGACTAGGTTATCGGGCCAGCATGAATGACTCTAATCTAGAGTTAAACTATCTTATGACTTTTGATCACTTAAAAAATTATAATAATTCAATTTCAAGAGCCTCTTACGCATACCAACTATCGTAAAATAGCTTCATGATAAGAGAATGCACTTTGTTTAAATATGTTTGATAAGATAACAAATTAATTTATTTTCAAGTAGTGTCAATTCTGTAAGGCTTACCAATCATTTTAGTGTTTAATTTTCAGAAGACTAGAAGCTCGTAAGATAAGTGGTGTTTTTCTACAATTTTTAAGTTTTATTATATTCTGGTAGTGTTTTTATGTTTTATATAGATGCAGAAATAAAAAAAAACATAATCTAATCAATATTTTTACCATATTATTGCTAGGAAAACAAATCCATAAAGATAGACAACGACTATAGTTTCTAAAATAAGGTTCTTCAATATTTTTTTTTCTTCAAATAATTGAAAATTCTAGAAATTTCTTCAAAGAACAGAAGTACTGACACAATTTTTGTTAAATGCACCAGAAATAATTAAATAATTTTCAGATAATTTATCTTATAAAGTATAAGAATCATTTCTAAAAATAAAGGATTTTAATATATTTTTAAAAAATGATTTCATCAGTATAAATAAAATTGACCGTGAAATAACATTCTTGAATTTTATTTCTATTTCATAATATTTTATGGTGACGTTATATAGAGTTAGTAGTAAGCGAAATTCAGCACGAGATTCTAAAATTGAGAAATTGAAAAGCACGCAGGAACTGGAAATATTATAGTGGTGGCGGCTTAAGAGAATCTATATATCTACCACCCCATCTCATCCTGTGGTTGTCGTAAAAGTCGACAGAGGGAAAATTAAAACCAGAAGGTGGGCAGCAGCTTCCTGGAACATCTAAATAAATAAACTGCGGTTGCCAACCTGTCTGCTAAGTATGGCAAAATCCCCCCAAAAAGACAGCTACAAATTTTAATGGCAATCTATGGGGGAGGCCTATGCAGTATTTACCACGTGCTTAGCGGTAAACGAAAACATCGTGAGGAAACTTGCTTGTTTGAGTCATGTGAAGTCCGCCAACCGGCATTGGAGCACCGTGGCGGACTTCTCTCGGCTCTAAAACCCAGTCAGAAATTAGAAGAGCCCTGTGCCTAGTAGTGGGATATTTATAGGCTGTTATTAGTAGGTGTGGCGACGGCGCGTGGCGTATGAAAATCTGTCACCTCATCTTATCCCGTGGGTATCGTAAGACTTGACGGATGGAACGGCATGATACAGGTGCCGGAATAACCAGCTCGAGAAATAAAAGATAGAAAATACACAGACGAGTGGCAGGCAACAGCGTCTAAGGCGCGAAGCGTTTGGTATTGCGAACATAAATTCGCTAGTCAGGCGTGGTGATTCTGGAAAATCCTTTCTTCTCCGGAACTGATGTAACTTAACTTACTTTACTGGTGGTAGGATTTCTATTCCGTAGGTAGGTACAATCCCAGGACTAATTGTTCTGCCGTGAAGCAGTCGTGTGCAAACATTACTGTGTATATGAGACTTTAGAACTAATGTCTCAAGGTGACGGGCGCAATGTGGTGCCACTCAAAAGTTTTGTAGACGTTGTACTTACCATCAGCAGAACGTTTCGTCACTTTATCCAATAAATAAGAAACTTAATAACAATAACAAGGTGATGACGATAAAGAAGTAGAACATATAACCAATGAGGTTTAGACTTATCACTAATAATCTTTTAATCACAAATACCAATAATACACTCTGCGAGTATATTATTGGTTCCTTACTGTACGGCGTGGACCCACAGGAAGGGTCGTGGAGGTCATCACAGCCCTCGAAGAAAATATTATTTGTAAATATCACCCCTTTAGTATAAAAAGTAGGATATACGTTGGTGTATAATACGAGTAGGTTTATAATTTAGTCGTTGATCCATATATACTCGTATATAAAATCAAGTATCATGGATAATATCTTTTTCAGGAAATTAGCACTCATTTATTAAAAAAGTATCAGTGTCTTTTTTTGCAAAGTTGACAGTGAGTCCGGATGAAGTGAAAGTGACGAAATGCAGCATGCCTTGCGAATGGACGATGCAGGTCACGGCGATAATAATGTTGCTAGCTCTCGTTATCTACTTCAGATTCTGCACTTCGCGTTCGAGTCCCTCCAACTACAAATTATTGTAAGTATATTTCTGTCAGGTATTAATATAGTAACCGACTTAGCCCTGAGAACTAGCAAGTTGAATTGGCAATGGGCCCGCCGTATAGCTCGTAGATCCGATTACTGTTGGCGAAGAAAGGTGTCGAGTAGCAAACTCGTAACGACAAACGCAGTGTAGGGCGACCCCCCACTAGATAGAGCGATAACTTTTTGCTCTCCCGCAACAGTTTTGCGGGAACTCGATAGATGCAGGTTGTCCGTGTTTTGAGACAGTCTATGGGGAGGCCTATGCTTCCGTCATAGATTGCCACAAACGTAGCTTCTCCAGTGTACTTGTGATGGGATGAAATGATGATGATGACTGATATAGCATAGTGATACTTGGTTTTAAGTAGGCGGTATCTACTTACTATATTACTATTAAACAGTTAAACTTAGTATATTATACTTAACGAAGTTGTGAAGGCATGGTGCGTTACAGAGGTGTTACATACTTATAAACATACAGTCACGCCTTTTTCCTTTATAAGGGGTGGGCAGAGGCCAGGCGTTTCGCCCTCGCGGGAAACAAGGCGTGTAGGGTGGCCAACGACGTTCCCAGGAGCAGTATACTGACAGCATTGCATATTATGGTGTTACTCTGCACGAATAAATTCTGTCCGTAAATTACCTTATTCGCCTCTTACGACACCTCGGTAGGAAAGAGGTAGGTGCTATTTTACTCTACCGGACACCTATCGACTGGGAGCTACTAGACGCTTAAACACTTTTTGAAAGCTTTGATTAATGGTAAGTTATTAAAAACGACCACGTGGTCTAGTGGTTAGCATGCCTGACTTCTACGCCGCGGGTCCTGGGTTCGGATCCCAGTCGGAGTTAACATTTGAGCAAAACACAAATTGTCGGTTTTCGGATCTGCTTGTGTTGGGCATGACAAATGTGTGTTTGTATAACGTACTCACGACACAGGAGAAATTCTAGTTTGATAAGCGGTTTTTTTTTATTTTTTTTTTATTATTAAGCAAAGCAACAACTGCCTCTCGTGTTAGTCGTATATGAGCTAATAAGCGGCAATAGCCTAATGGTTTAGGGTACGGACTGCGAAACTTGATGAATCGCAGTATCGAGCCTGCCATTCGACTATTGTCGTGAACCACACCATAGCACAAGCCTATAAGCTTAATGTAGCAGGATGTGCTGGAAATGTCTCTGACAGATGACGGAATTGCCATTTAAAATTTGGCAGATCTAAAATACGCATTTTCTAAGCAATCAAGTGATTGCCAATCCGCCAGCCAAGCTTACGTGCCTAATAAGCCTTGGCCGCTTATATTTAGCAGACCTTTTACACACTGGCAATGATAAACATAAAAAAATATTAACTTCAACTCGAAATCGTTAGTCCATTTTGCTAAATTGTTGCGAATCGAAAACACTGGGATTTCTCTTATTTCGTGGATCCGCTAAAACACACAGATGGCAAATACACAAACATTCAGGCCCGGAACGTATATATCTGTAGATAATATAAATATTAGTTCCATGCGAGAATCGAACCCGCGACCCGTATCGTAATCCATCCGCTTCAACACTCCGACAACCGGGCCACGAACATCGGTCCAATCGAATATTGATATACACTGTACACAAATGATTTAATGATATATTGTATGATAACCTGTAAAAATGTCAACCGACCATGTTTAAAACACTAAGTTTAATTTATTTTTTATAAACAAAATATTTGCTACAGATGAAACGTTATCGCTAATGTTGACTTGATGTCAAACGGTTATTATAAAAGTTAGGAATCAGAGCAAAAAGGAAATAATCGGAGACATCGATAATAAAGAGTAGCAAGGACGTACACTCTAGAAAAGTTGGCAGATATCGATATCCGATTACTTTTTTTTATTCGATAAAAATGACGGAACGAGCAAAACGTACCTGCTCGTAAGTGCATGGTAAGTGCAACGTCTGCCCCATAACAAATGCTGAGTCACCCAGAACAGTGTTACACCACAATGTCACCGTGAGACATCAGTTCTTAAGTCTCATATGCCCAGTGATTACGCTAGCTCTCAGTGCCCTTCAAACCGAAACACAGTAATGTTTGCACACTACTGCTTCACGGCAGAATAACTGGCCCTGGGGTTGTTCCTACCTAGACGGATTCCTGCATAGGAATTCTACCAACAGTGGAACAATGTCAGTCAAAATTTTGTTTTGTTTTGAGTTCGGCTGTAAAGATTTAATGTGAAAAATAAGAATATAGAAAACAACTGTTATCAAAAAGAGAATGTTAAACAAATGATGTATTAAACAAATAGTAATTACTTGTTACTATGGCGAAGGCCAATCTAAGGTCTCTCATCGTTATTAACATAACGGACTTCCCTATTTCGCGAAAGCGTATCTTTTGGCCATGGTCAATCTGCTTTTTTCAATTAATCTTTAGATTACTATAATATATTGATTGGGTTGTTTTAAACGATTTTTTCTTTTTAATATTTTCAGAACCGGCAAAAAGGTGTAAACGATTAAGCCGCCATGATAATGTCACATTCTATTGGGCTACCGAGTCTTTGTTTTCATGTGCTCCATCTAAAACAGGAACCTTTTGAGGAATAATGATGAAACAAGACTACTAGTCCTAGAGCACAGATTTAATGCTAGTTACCCACAGGTACTATTTACAATTTGTGGAAATTTCATATAGTTTGTGGTCAGCAGCTTAAGTAGCGGTACATGTGTACAGTCGAACAGTTTCATTTATTTGCGTTGATTAAATGACTATTTAAAAGGACTGAATATTTTATTTATTATAATTCATTTTGTTTTATTTAAAAAAAAATTAGTAGCATGATTGCAGTGGAATATATTACGTTGTGTTAAGATTGATAATTATGAGTATGAGTATATAACTGCATTGAACCAGCATTAAATAAATATGCAGATCAACTTCTTTGTGTAAATCTTTACCTTTCAGTTCAATCTTAGAGTTATTATTCGTAATCCCCATGCATTTCAAGGCACGTTTGTGCACTTTTTAGTGACTGATACTTTTTAAATACATACAGTCACGCCCTTTTCACATATAAGGGGTAGGCAGAGGCCACTTAAGTAGCCCACTTTTTATATATATTTTTTTTTCGAAAAGAAAGCAAATATTATAGCGAATATATATATTTTTGTCGTCCGGAAGAGTAGAATAGCACCTACCTCTTTCCTACCGAGGTGACGTAAGAGGCGACTTAAGGTATTCTACGGACAGCCTTTATTCGCGCAGAATAACACCATAATATGCAACGCTGTACACAATATTGCTCGTGGGAACGCAATTTGGAGGAAGTTTTTTTTTGACTCGTACCAAAATGGAGGCGACGAGGTTCGCCTTCAGTCATGTCTCGTTTTCGGCGAGGGCGAAAAGTGGGCTACGAGAGGAGACGTCCCGATTTTTAGCCCAAAATTAAAACTCGGTCACACTGAACAATAATACTCTTGGGCCTTTGCCTACCTCTTAAATGGAAAAAAAAAGCATGGCTGTATATATAAAATTCGTATTTTTTAAAAATATATAAAATAACGTAACTCACAGTCATATATCTATTCATTTTTTATATATAATTTTATCATTTAAAACAGTAAAGTCATAATGAATTATTCTGGACATGTAATTTGGTTATCTTGAATACTCTTTAAGTTTTCACGAGATGATTGAATGGTATGTGGTTTAGGAATATTGATAACACCGAGCAATCATATAGGCGACGTCAAATGACAATGCAAACTACGCAAGAAAACGTTTATTAAATACATACAACAAAATATTAGGAACATTTTATTACCGTAAGCGTTGCGAGTGTACGGAAAACATTAAAAGCTAATATCAGCTTAATACTGAAATAAAAGATAAGAAAAATGCAAAACATCGAAATAAATGCAGAAACGTATCCGTTAAAATAACGAATTAATACTTTTAAGTACGTTTTGTACAAAATATATGTATTATAATCTTTAGCTAAAGTAAAAAAAATACATTAAATTCTCTAAATTATAAGTAAAAGTACATCTAATTAGTCAATCATAAGCAAAAAATGTAACAGCTTATCACCCAAAAAAACACTTAAACTCAAGAAAATACTTTTGTCACGTTATTTTCTTGTCTTATTTTAACATTTTAAATAATCTTATTACTGTTTTATTCGGGTATATCGCTAAGGCGCATTCCACCCGGACGGCGGTACATTCGCTCGTGTATAGGTAGCTCGCCAACCAAGAATCGATCAAGAGCCTTCGCAGCCATTTTTGAATGACCAGAGCTTCTGAAAGCGGTACTTGCGTCTCCTCCTGCATATTCCAACATTATATCTGCGCCACCAGGATGCTAAAAAAAAGGATGTTAAATTAATTAACTAAACGTAATTAAATAAACTGAAATAATTTTAATTGTTACCTGAAACGTACCCATGGGCTTACTGTTATTTATAAGACAAAAATCAAACAAGTTAATTTTAGTAGATTAAAAAATCTAACGTCTCCTTAATGTTACAAATTTTGGGAGGGTAAACCCAACGTGTTGTCTAATCTTTAGATCAATGATCAGTTTTGATGCAATAAAATTCTATTCTAAAATAATCAAGTTTTGCTCACCTCATCGAAAAATGTAGTGATGTCGTATACTCGGTCGTAGATAACGACCCAGCAGTCACGAGGAGTTTCGTGTTGCGAGACCTCGGATAAGGTCAAGATACGTTCTTTAGCTTCAGGAGTACCGGGTTGAATGCGAGCGTGCCTTTGGCTCGTATTAGTCTCGACCGTCCAAGGGTTTACGAAGCGTAGAGCTGCCATTGTTAGTGCCATTAAGTCCAAGTCTGACGAGTTTTGACCGACTGGCAACGGCGATTGTAGACTCAGCTCGGGAGGCGTTTGTACAGTAGCCATTATTTATTGATTTATTCTTAGTTGTTTAATTTATTGTCTCGACTCCTTTAAATATATCTTACTAGTCCTTACAATATAAATTAACGATAATGTCTGAGAGCACACTGGATTCAATTGAGCGCCAAGAAACTTCTTTATTAACTCTCTGCAAAGATATATTACATATTGTTAGGCCTTTGTTTGATGGTTAAAAAAATATATAAATATTTAGTTAAAAAAATATTTTATTATTGAAAGTACTAAGTTAATGCTAAGTTTTTGTGTCAGCTCTGGATTAGGTAAATGGGACATGGATAGTCCATGGAGACGTTAACTGATATATGTTAACACGACATAAAGCAAGCTCGCAGCCTTATGACACCAGCAGGGCTATTGCATATCCAAAGTGATGATCACTTATAGAAGTGTTTAAGGAATACCTGCCAAATAAATGTCTGCATACTGGTTATGATTAACGAAAAAGACGTCATATGAAAAATAATCGTCATTTTCGTTAACCATAGTCAGTATGAAAACAATTATTTGACAAATATTCATTCAACACTTTTAGAAGTGATCTTCACTTTGGATAAATAACCCCGCAGGTCGTTAACCACAATATAAGGCTAGAAGATGACGCAGGCAAGCGGTTGTTGCTTCCGAAAAAAGTTTCGGTTCTTAATTATCACTTACTGTTTTATCAGTTAATAAACAAGGCACAAGTGAAGTTTATATCAAAACGAACTTGCGAATAATTACGATGGGAACGTTATCGCTTGTTGACGTAAATGAAATGTCGAAAAAGATAATTCGATGTAACCAACTGACCCGGCAATGGTTCGGTTGCCGAATGACTATACAATTGTCCAGTGTCTAAATATCTAACTGAATACCAGTTGCATCGGCATTCAGTTAGCAGCATCGAATAGAAACTTATAGGTTAAAGTCAATGCCGATGTTTATAAACATCATGCGTCTATATAGCTATGAGGTCATTAATCAAACAGATCTCAAGAAAACAAATAATATTTACCCTTTAATCAGACCACTTGATCGGAGGAGCTTGTGTTATCTTTGCTGATGCTCGAAACGCGGGGAATGACTGTCACACAAATTGTCACTACGCCACCACTGTTCGTAATTAACTAAAGTATTCAGGTCTATAGGAAAATGCACGAGAGAGTAGAACATTGCCACAAACTAATATTGACTTGACATTTATAAGTTGTGATTTGTGAATGAGCGTCATGGTTCCGCACCGCGTCTTTTATAGCCGGTTGGGCACGCGCCGTGCGATCTGATGTAACCCGTTGCTTATCTTGCTTGGGCGCACGCGTCGTGCGCCGTCTAGCACACCTTCCATCCATATTAGAGACCTAATGAAAAATCTAAACATTTTGCATCACACTAATTTCAATTGAAATGTATTCTGTATTATTATTTTTCCGAGGCAAATGTCAAAATATTACCTTGATAAACATTTACGGTTTTGATATTTTTCACTTGGATTATTTGATAGTATAATTGTATAAGTCTTATACCGGTAAGGACAGGTTTTTTTTATTTCATAAAAGTGACGGAACGAGTAAAACGTTCACCTGATGGTAAGTGTAACGTCTGCCCATAAGAAATGCCGTGTCACCCAGAAAATTACTGTGTTCACACAGTTCTTAAGTCTCATATGCCCAGTGAGCTCTCAGTGCCCTTCAAACCGAAACACAGTAATGTTTGCACGCTACAGCTTCACGGCAGAATAACTGGCCAGTGGTACCTACCTAGACGGATTCCTGCATAGGATTTATTTACGGTAAAATAGAAACTCATCATACTAATCACATCGTTTTTCTATTCCAGTATTTTTTGATAGTATCTGTCATCTTGTTAAAATATTAATTTACTGTAAATACTTTATATCCATCGGTATCTCACGCAACAAAAGTGTTTTATTGAAACCAAAACTTACCAATTAGCCTCTCGTTTTGTTACGGAACCCGAGGGGAATTAAAAAAACAACGAAATCAACGTTATATCGTTAGATGAAATAAATGAATAATGTAAAAAGATAAAAACTAATAGGAGAAGAATAACATTACATATGTATATAGTTTTTGAAAAACTTCTCTTAACTGGTATCTCTTACTGGTCTTACTGGGTTCTCTTAATAAAGAGCTCTTGAACGCCTGCAAGCATCCTTTGTTAGTCAGGTATCATATTGTTCATTAACATGGGTTGTACTGCAATGAAATCGACGACCTCAAATGCCGAGTGCCGAGTCGTTGATAAGCAGCGTTATGCGTCTTTTTTAATCTTTGTAGACATTAATTGCATATGCACAATCCACCAGACCCGGAATAACTAAGGGATAACTAACTAACTAACGAAGGCCATAGAGATATTAGTCCCGCACGGGTATCGAACCCGCAAGCCATTAGAGTGGATCAACAGCGTCTAGGATTTGCGCAGATTTTGGATTTGTATTATAATATAAACTATCTTGCTCGTGACTGTTCCCGTAGCTAGAAGCTTTTGGGATATCTCAATGAAATAAGATTAAGTTAGTCCCAGGGCTACTATCTGTAATTTGTGCGGACTTGACATTATTTTTATAGCATGTAAGCTAACGTTTTACCGGTGAGGACGTCCTAGATACTACAGTCATCATATTCGTCAGAAGAGACCGAAGTAAGCAGAGTTTCGTTTTGTAACTGTGCGCATATATTATTTCAATTAACTTAATATATTTAAACTTAATTGTTGATATGTTATTGCTGATATAGGTAGGTACTAAAATTCGTCCCTTATTAAATACAGTAGTATATACAGAAGTAAACGAATCCTGTAATTATGGTAATCTTTAAACAGTTAAAATTGTGCTTAGTATTGGTTAAGACCGATACATTTTTCTGATATTTATTTGCCATTTTAAACCAATAAAAAAATTGCAAGTGTTAACGTCGACTTGAATTCTTAAAGGAGTAATCGGTGAAATATGTACATATATTTCTTCTTAATAACATTATAAAATATATATTTTAATATATGAAGAAACGAAGCGATAGAAGCTGGTAGCAACATTGATTTAAAAAATAAATAGCTTTGTGGTAAATAACTTACTATTTTGGTTAATTTTGACCCTTAACCTTAAATTATTTACACCGTATTCGTATGTTTCTTTCGTTCTCACCTACTACTACTATCCATTAAAAAGCTATAAACAGCAGAAGTCTATTGAAAAATCTTTAGACATTAGTTAAGCTTTTAGCTTTAAGCTATTAAGCTTAATTCCGTTTAGCAGTACAAAAATTAAAGAATGTGGTTTATACGTTAAAATAAATTATTGTTTTTAGTAATGTTAGGTCATAACACGTTCCACGAGAGGACATAGGCTTAATGACAGGCTGGCGTAGTTCATTAGGAACATCCGCTTCTTTATCGCGAGAGAGCGACTATTTCAGAAAATCAACGTGAATTGATACATACATTTCAATGGTATAAACCGAACACTAAGCCATGCAGTGTCACCTAGAACATTTCAGTGTGGCTCCACACTTCCCCCGACACCGTGAGACATCAGTTCTTAAGTCTCATGCCCAGTGTTTTACATTAGCTTTCAGTGGTCTTCAGATGTAAACAGTTTGCAAACTACTGCTTCACGGCAGAATAACTGGCCCCAGGGAGGAAATCTAGACGGATTAGTAAAACGCCTTCACGAATTACTTAGGCCGTAAAACATCTCACGTTTAGCGTCGTCTTGCCAAATTTGTTTTCATAATTTCTCATAAATTATAATACAAGTCGTCAATTTTGTGACACATCATGGCATAGGCTGTAAGTTTTCTTTTTATTTACCGCTGAACACACCACTTCCCAAATACTCTAGAGAGAGATGCCATGGTTATCATACATGTCAGGAGATTTAACAATCGCTGTCAGGGTTTGTATAGAAAGGATGCAGTTTGGCCTGGTTTATTTATTAGCTTAGTCGCGAAATCGACGGAATGATGGATAGGGGATAATATCGTTCACGCCGTCAGCACACGATGCGGTGTGTCAGTTACATTATATTATTAATTAGTTGTGACTTTAGGATTTTTTTTAAATAATTTAGTTCCTGTCAATCTTATCATTTAACATCGAAAAAAAACGTATTCCACGAATTTTTTTTATACGCTTAGTAGAAAATAGATTGTAATAACAATCAATGTGGAATCTGCGTGAACATGAATGACAAAACAAAGTATATACGTCAAGTATGTATTTGTAAACCAATCCAAATATACGCGTAACGCGTCATTATAATTATTAATTAACGTCATCAAAATATGTTGTTTTTCTTAATGTTTTCCCATTCAAATTCTTGACGATTTTGTTATGATAAATTAGATTAAAATTTCTGAAATGATTATTTCGTCATACCTTTGACGTATCTGTTTATGCATATAGTTTTTCCGAGCTGATATAAATCGGAAATACACGCTAAAGAATGTGAACCAATAATATTTTCGTATAGTGCTATAAGATTGTTATCTCGAATAAATAAGTTATTGGGTATAAGTGATAATAATAATTTAAGACATCGTGGACAACTTTTCCGTATAACCAGTAAAACTGAAATTTTATATTGTTGGCAAACGCACATAAACTGCATTAAGACTAGCGAAAAAGCGCGAAATACTTAATAAAAGAGAGATAATTTTCGGTTAATGCCTTTAATAGAAAAAAATAAAATAGTAGATAAGAAGTCAAAGTAAAGAGTCTCCGCTTGTAACATTCAGTTTTGCATAATATTAAAAAAATGTCATTGCCAAACATCCAATCACAGTTACGTGCAAATTCCATATCAATACACTTACTTGTTTTCAAAACATTTATTAATTAGGGCAATGATTTTGGCTAGAAGTTAGTGTACATAACTATGTCTTCCTTTTTAATGGAAGTAATTGACGAGTCGTGCAAGTGGTCCACTTTATGTACGAACCACGCCTGCCCATAACAGTTGGGGGTGTCGTCGAAAATGTACTACGCAGGTGACCTGTGTAACGTCGCTCTGCACTCAACACCACGAGACATCAATTCTTAGTCTCAAATGCCATGTGATTAGACTAGCTTCAGTGTCTTTCAAACCGAAATTGTGGTGTTTTCGGTTTGCGGCAGAATTACTGGCACTGCGGTGGTACTTATCTAGGTGGATTCCTGTACAGGAATCCTAACACAAACAAAATATAACTTGTAGTTTTTAAGATGTCGCCGTGATTTTATGCAATGATGTCCTCCTAGCCCGTGGAGATAGGCTGACGATCATCACTAAATAACGTCACAATACGCAAGAATCGATCACATATTATTCTTGTTTCCAAGTTGCGGTTTGTGGTTTGATCATTGTCCTGAATACTAATCATGAAATTGATACGTTACATATAAGATTACATATCTGTCTTAGTATGACCTTATGCTAATAATTAAACGAACCGAGAATATTGAATTTATAAGTTGTACATACAGTTTTTTTAGAATAGATTATAATAATTGTGGATGTTATTTTTTTAACAGAGACAGAGACCAGTCTTGCTGGAGAATTTTATCTGGTATGATTTTAATTAATTCTTTCATATCTTATCTTTAGCGTGTAGAAAGCGTACCATTAATATTAACGTCACAGAGGCATCACATTTGTGTAGCAACCGCAGTATATCAGTTTACAGAGCAGGCAGCTTCCTATTCTCTGCTTTATTTATTTAATGCTTGTAGTTTTCTCTTACAACTATCTTATCTCGCATCCAAATGGCTTTAATTGTGAATTTTTAGGACACAAAGTTTACAAAAAAACTATTATGACAGAAATGTTTAGAGTCTCATTGTTTTGTTTCTGAAATGAAATGATTGGTAACTTATTATTGGCATTAATAAAGGTGAGATCTAATGGTCGCTCGCCAGCATGTTTAACACGCTGACCACCATAAGAAGATTTCAATCCCACATACGCGTTTATATCTTTGATGATTAAGTAAGGATTGTTTTAAATACTGTCGGAAGCTATTTATTGCGCGGGATTATTATCCTATGTTTACGCGAACGCTTGGCACACACATGGGCACATCCAGACCCGAAAACCAACCAACAGTACAAATGTTAGAATCCAGGAATCCAGACGGCGTAGCAGTCAGATACTCTGAGCACTTGGCCAGGCGATTGCATACGCTGCTTCGTTAGGTGATATACGTATAACATAACATGACATATACTTAAAAGATTGTAAAAAGAGAAAAAAATAATACATATCATACTTTGTAACGGGATTCTGTAAGATTGTGATCTACCGTTACTTAAATAAAAAAAACCTTAAGGTGTTTCTGCATAGATTTTATATAAATTCATAGATATGATTTAGAATATGTCGTGACATTATATGTTATTAAATTTTATAAGCTATAATTTAATGAGCATATGTCCTTTTAGCTACAAAGAGAGGAAATTAGAAAATTTTGACACAAGTTCATGACATATCTTAACTGTTCTAGACACCTATGTGTTAAGCGCAGAAGTATAACTCCTGGATAATACGTCGTGTCGTAGTAAATTAGCATCACATCAATTAATGATATTATTTTGATGATAAATGTATTCTCTCTTATCGTGTTCAATCCAGTTTATTTCGGTTAAGGTCGTATCAGCTCGAGGACATAAAGTAGCTAACTAGTGATCGCGATTTTGTCCGCATAGACTTAAGATTTTATATCATACACACCATTGCATTTGTGTATATGTGTCTGATGTGATATGATGATAAGTTTATTGCGGTATTTATTCTCAACAATTATGGTATCTTCCGAAGCACTGGTATATAAAAAAATTAATACCCATATTTTATTTCTAAAATTCTGAGTACAAATTACTATTAAATTAGCTGTACTTTTTGCCGTAGTAGAATATCATTTATGTTATACAATCACAGGATTCCATTAATTCCAAAATCTTGCATTTTTATCCGATTGAGCTTCTGTCGAAGCAGCCATTGTTAATTGGGTTCACGGCGGTCAGAGGTCAGAACTTTTGTGTGTCATTATAGATACTGCAACAGAACGTAACTGGTTAATTTATAATATTAACTGCATGGATACCAAACGTACTTATAGTTATTTGCGCTTTGGTTTTAATACATACAGTCACGTTTCTTTCCTATTGGGTTAGGCAGAGACCACATCCGTAGCCCACTTTTTGCCCTCTAGGTAAACGAGACGTGATGGGTGGCGAATTACGTCTTTATCTAATATATGCGATTAGAGTAATCTCAATTTAAAGTTTTCATTTCCTATTGTGTAGTTACGAATAGGCATAGGGAGTTATAATAAGGTGTTAGGTAAAAGAGATCAGACACATTAAATATTTTTTATTAATTATCAAGGTTCATACTATACAACATTTTCACTAACCTATATCACTGTTTTGTTTGACTTAAACAACGATGATAAAATTGATTTGATGATTTCGACCTTTTTCTATGTATATATCGTTATAACCGAAGTAGCAAAATTGTCTTATAATATAGACTAGACGTGATTTATTAACTTTTGGTTTTATATAAATACACTGTCACGACTTGTTTCCATATAAAGGGTAGGCAGAGGCCACTCAACATTGAGTTATTATTTACATTAATTATATAGGACAACTACGTTGTAGGTTGTAGTACAACCATTTTATAATCGCTAACAAATAGTTAGAACTCATAACCTGTATTCATTTATATTTGTAAGAGTTTAAGTATAAATAAAATCGCTTTTGATCGGTTAAAGGTTTCATATATTGGTTTTACACCACAATTTACCTTACAACAAAATATAAGTATAAAGTTGTTATAAAGTTTTAACTCTTAGTTTAGTTAGTTTCCCTAAAATCGCCGAACCAAAAAAAGTCCTCAGTCTAGTATAGTTGTGAATATTAACTCTGACCTAATTGTTTTTTTTTTTATTGATTAAAGTGACGAAACGAGCAAAACGTTCACCTGATGGTAAGTGCAACGTCCGCCCACAACAAATGCTGTGTCACCCAGAAAATTTCTGTGTGACACCACACTGCGCCCGCCACCCCGAGACATCAGTTCTTCAGTCTCAAATGTCCAGTGATTACGCTAGCTCACAGTGCCCTTCAAACCGAAACACAGTCATGCTTGCACACGACTGCTTCACGGCAGAATAACTGGCCCTGGGGTGGTACCTACCTAGACGGATTCCTACATAAGAATCCTACCACCAGTGCCACCAGATATACAAACAATAACAAAAATGAAATTTAAATACTATTTCATTTTTGTTATTTTATTAAATTCACATTTGAGAAACTTTATGTTCTGTCTGTAAGTTCCCAATACAAATTCAAAACTTTCAAGAACCTATACTTCAAATAAAATAATTAAACATGGCTGAGATAAGATGAGACAATAACTACCTCATTCAAACAATTTTTGTATTGGTCCTATGAATTTAACATCTATTTGATCACCATGTAGCTATACGGTAGGGTTGCCATTCTCAAATTTGAATGGAAAACTAGTATTTGAAGGTGTAATTAACCGGACATTCCGGTTTATAAACAGGACGCATTTTAAGAACAGTAGTTAATGGTATTACGGACTGAACAGAGGGTCAGTGAAACTCTACTAACACCAATTACAATTTTTATAAAAGTATCTTTTAATAAAATAAGAAATGTAATCATTGAATTATTAAATTAAACCTTTATAGTCTGAGGTATACTTATGTTATTATTATTATATTTTTCAACTTCACCAATTTTTCTCAACATTTGTGGATCAGGTAGTAAATAACCTTAAAATAATTTTACAATATTTAATTATAAATATTTAATTTAACCGTTCCGCAAATAAGTAGGTATGTTATTATAACTGCAACATGACTTCAAAAATCCTAGGACGGTACTTAAAAACTATCCAGGACACCCCAGGAGATTCCATAAAGCAGGACATGTTCTGGGAAAACAGGGCAGGTTCATTCGTAATGTCCTATACATCCCGGCAGGCTGGGCTTAGGGACGATGTGTATATGCCCCAAAAAATATAATGAGCCTCGTAGCGTGATACCTGTAGGAGATATGTCGACTTAAAGAATTTGCTTAAAACTCATAGGTGACTACCCTGTTATACAGCTGATCGAGGCAATAACCTCATAAATTTAATTGGGCGTTTTTCCATTGAGCTGCCATCGAAAGTACTCGCAAGTACTAGGGTAACATGAAGCTTAAGGAAATCTGTTGCAAAGTAAATCTGTAGTAGGGTAACATAAATTAAATGGAGAAGAAAACGTATTTTGAATTTGTCTGGTTCGGGCAACGACTTTCTGAGTTAGGGTTGCGTAAAGTTTTAAAAAACAAATAATTTTAAAGTCGTTCAAATAGTTGTCATTAAATCTTCACCGTTGTCATTATCAGATCAAAGTAGTAGGTAGGTGCCGGGATGTTATACCAATTATGAATAACGTTGCGAGTTGTATATAGTACGAGTGAGGGGCTCTCAGTGCTTCTCCCAGCAATCCTCCTATTCGCATTCAAAGTGGGCTTGTGAAGCCCGCTCGGAGCGACCTCCCCGGGTCAACTCGATGCGTCAGACCTTGTGGGTTCCTCTAACCTTCACCGTGGTTGACCAAGCCACGGTAACTAAGTCCCCTGCCACCACAAGGCGAGAACCCATTGGAGGGCAATGTTTGTATCCTAACATAAGGCGGAGATTTAACTGCGACAAAGTTTAAGTTCAAAACGTTCTCTATTATTATAAAATCGAACTTTGTTAGTTGTGAAGTGACGCGGCGAGAGTCATGTAATGATAAGTACCACGCCTGTCCATATCAGTAATAGAGCCAGAACTGTGTATTTCCCTGAACTCGTCACAATGAGACATCAATTAATAAATCTCATATTTGCTACAGTCCTCCTCAAACCAGAACATCTTGATGTTTGTACACTACTGCGTGTCGGCAGAATAACTGACTCTTTAAAGTAAAGTAACGCTCTATCAATGTCCCACCGCTGAGCACAGGCTGTCACTTCAGAGAGAGATTTGGAGCCGGGAATGGTCTGCTACGCTGCCCCAATGAGGGTTGGCAGACTTCAAATGTCCTCGAAGTATTTTTATTTTTCAGATATGCAGGTTTCCTCACGACGTTTTCCTTCACCGCTAAGCACCTGGTAAATCAGCACTTAAAATTGCAGAACAATTTTCGAAGTGCTGGCACCGGGGATCGAACTCAGGTCACAGGCGTACTATGAAATTTTAGGCGAGTGTTCGATAGTGGTCTCTACCTAAACCTAGACAGATTCTCGCATTAAAGTCCTACCATAATTTAAGCAGATATTGCTCTTAGCGATTGGAGGGACATTAATGAGCTACGTCATCGTCATCGAAATAGTTTTTCATATTTCGTAGTATAAAACTAAAGCAAAATAATCACACGTGACGCCAAACCGTACTTTACGTACGGTTTGGCTGACGCAAGTGGATGCAGCAATAACGTTAGCTACGAAGATGGTCATTACACAGGTGCGTGTTATGAATTTAGCTGACGAAAAATGTGTACATAGAAATATTTGGAATTCACTCGCTTAATTAAATTTAAATAAAAAAATACGATCTACATATGTATATGTGTGATTCAAATATTACAAAATGTCGATTTTCGAGATGCAAATAATATATTTTAGCTCTAACTAAATAAATTATACTCAAGCGACGGAGTTCTTAATCCAAACTATACAACTACAACACCTTATTGTCTACGAGTATTATCCATTTTTACCGTTTCAAAGTGGAGATATTGTCAAATTAAATTTAATATGTTTTACAAAATACTTAAAATATAATCATGTGTGAGAGTACTCTAAAATCTTTATGCGACTTTAGTTAACCGTGAGACAGCACCAAAAACTATACAACTGAAAATATTTTATATTGTTTTGTGGCTATATATATATGGTTTTGTGTCCACCGAACCGAAATCGGTTAGACGAAAACCGAGTTCAAATGATACATTTGAACTAAGTTCAGTAAAACGTGGTTTTATTAAACTCGGTTTCCAAAGCGATCGGTGAAATCGGTTCTTAGTATGATGAAAAACATTTATCATTAACCAAGTTATTTTTTAGTTTGCCCTTTTTTCATAGGCCTATTAAAAGGAGCTTGTTACGGTAACTAGATTAAAAAAAACAATTAACGTATTATTTATAAAATGGATGTCAGCATCTTTCTGACAAATATCTCCGCCTGGTACTACGTCGAGGGTCCTGCTGGAATTCGAATTCCAGTTGGAGCCACATTTGTTCAAAAACACAAACTGTTGGTTTTCGGGTCTGGTTATGTTGGGCAATGTATGTCTGTAAACGCGGCACGATACAGGACAAACCACAGTGTAAGGCATTGTTGTATAAAAAAAAGTGTTAACGACGAAAAATTACAAATGAGATCTCATAAACTTATACTTCTACAACTTTACAGGTTTGGCTGACGCAAGCGGCTGCCATTCTCACGTATGTATAACATATTTGGTGAGCGCACGTGCTTCGCTATCGAATCGCGCCGCGTCAGTAGCTCGCGGCTCACGGTTCATTCAATCGATATAAGATGCCTAGAATTACCAATTGAATATATAAGATATAAGAAATAAACTCTGAATTAATATAAAACACAAAAAATATGTCAATTAGTAGACCATTGTCTACTTTGTCACGTGTACAAAACTTTTGTTTTTGAGACATATTTATGTGATTAATTTTTGGGTTGAGGTATTTCAAAAGCACATTAGCAGTTGTGTGAATCCACATATCCAATGAAAAACTAATGTTCACCAGAAATAAATGTATCATCATATATCATGGTTTTGCGTGATATTTTGGAACTTAAATGAATTTAAACTTGAAGATCACATAATCTTTTAATTTGCTGGGATTTACGTTAAAAACGTAGTCCAGGAAAAACCCTCTCTTATTTCGTATCATTTGGTACGTTATCAGCAATTTTTTCCATATGCCAATGTTACCCTACACAGGTGACTTCGATTTTGAACTCATTGCGTCAGACAATCGTTAGCGATTGGTTACCATTTTAAACATTTTATACAATTTTTTTGAAATTGTGTTTCGCTAATGTTTGTATAAACATTGGAGAAGCATGGAATTTACTAATAAGTCGGAGTTATTTTAAGTTGGTTATATAATGTGAATGTTAGTACATCATTTCAGCCGATCACTAGTTCACTGCTGAAGGAAGATGGGAAAAGTTTAGGAGTTTATATATGTATACTACCAGCATTATCACCGAAAATGTAGAAATGTAGGTAGGCCTCCTCCATAGATTGCCACAAAAGTTTGTAGCTCTCATTTTGCCATAGTTGCCACGCTTGGCAGGCGAGTTGGCAACTGCAGTTTATTTATTCAGATGTTCCGTGAAGATGCTGCTTCCTGGTTTTAATTTTCTCTTGTCGACTTTTACGACACCCACGGGATGAGGGGGGTGGTAGCTTCACTTAAGCAGCCAACACACGGCACATATTATTTACTTTTGTCATTAGCCTGTATAGTTAATAGAATCAGGCGTTAATTCGCGGGAATCCATTTTAATGGAGGAAGGGAAGTTAATTTGCTAATATCCGCTTACAAACTTCCAGTCCTTCATTTGTCAGTACGTTTTACTGCAGACAACTCTATTTATTTTTCATATTAATATAATAATAGGAGTAAATATATCAACAACATCAACTGCTTATATTTTTGAACGTCATCGCAGCGAGATTCCAGGTGGATTACAGTCGAATGTTAGATCACTTTTGTATTTAGATGCTATCAATTATATTATAAAATAAATATTTTTATGTATTTTAGGCAAAATGTTCTAATAATTCTGATGAAAAACCGACTGTCTTTTAGGTAACAAACAGATGGTATATGTATTAAACTTCCCCATGTTCAAAATATTTAAGGGTCATATGTAAAAATCTGTGTAAAACTAGAAATTGTTTCTATTTACTCTTTTCTATTTATGTTACGGTACTGAAATCCTTTCCTGGGTATATCGAGTGAAAAGCGAATATATACATTTGAATTTGAATTTTATAAGTACACTTATATATGTATAAAGAAGAGGTAAAATTTGGCATTGCAAATAAGCCTATTGCATTTAGTGAAATGTACTATTCAATCTATATCACTTGTTACGAGTGATTCGTATGAGATATTCATGTGATTAGTATGCCCGCTGGGTTTTTACTGGTTCTTCCCAGGACAGGGGCATTTTTAGCGAACCAGTTTATTTTAAAAAATTACGTTCAATAAGTATTATGTAAATATGTTGAATAAATAACATTCTAAGTCTATTCCCATACCAACAATTCGCCAGAAATTAGATTTATATCATCGTAACTATCGCTGACTATACACATGTGTAGGTCGAAATGGGTCTTTAACGTTTCTTAGTATTCTTAGTATATACGAACAGTAGAGTTTTTCGTAGACCATAAACAAGTTTAATAGGTTTTTTAAAATTGAATACGTCGGTCAAAAAATAAATACCACGATCTTATTTCTTTATACCTCATTACACGTATATTACGTGCAAAACTGCAAACTATGAAAATTGATTAAAATTTTAAAATAAAGTTTAGTCAAACTAAAACTAATTTAAATATTTTCGACAATTGTATAGTTGCATATTTTAAATTATACTAGTTGCGTTAGTAAAACGGGAAGAAAATTACTATTGATTTAAACTAACAAAATGTATAATCTTATTTTTTGAAGGACTGTTTTTTCGGATTATAAAAGAGGTTGATGACTGCCGCAGTAGTTGTTATAAAGACCAATGTCACTATCATTTTTAAGCATATTGCGCTCGAAAGAGTGTGAGAGCATAGTGTAGTGTAGTCGCTAAAATTTGTATACGGGTCATAAGTTCTGTCACAAACACTTAATTAAATAAATTGTAAAATTGTTTCTTGTTTAAAAGTAGCTAAATATAGTTTAAAATTTAAAGTTATTCGAAATGGCTTTTTTTGATTTTGAATAAAGGCATCATCCTCTGAAGGCAGTCGTCGACCGCAGCACGGACAATGTTCATGTTTTTATCAGCCACTTTTTTTTAATTAGGAGATGATTTGAGAGACTCTTAATTCTGATGAGGTTTAGCGCAGGTTTTCTCAGGAACTAAATCAAATTCCTTTTATTTTAATATAGCGCAAAAGTACTGGGCAGTATTCAAATTTTAATTAAATAAGTGTGTGACAGAACTTTTGACCCGACTAGTTATAATATGTATTGCAAATACATTAAATTATAAAATAAACATTAATTATTTACGTTAATACTGACAATGTCAAACACAGTGCACAGCGTAGAGATTGTCGCCAAAGATATTTAAAAAGTTGACAACAAATAATTGCTCAAACGAGAAGGGGCCAGCCAAAAAAAATTGTTATGCTTTTATTTCCTTATACTTGCTTAGTTAAAATTGCAATATTATTGATAGGTTAATTGAACTTAATAATATTTTTTTTTATTTCATAAAAGTGACGGAACGAGTAAAACGTTCACTATGATGGTAAGTGTAACGTCTGCCCATAACAAATGCAGTGCCACTCAGAAAATTACTGTGTGACACCACACTGCGCCCGTCACCCTGAGACATCAGTTCTTAAGTCTCATATGCCCAGTGTTTACGCTAGCTCTCAGTGCCCTTCAAACCGAAACGCGGTAATGTTTGCAGACTACTGCTTCACGGCAGAATAACTGGCCCTGGGGTGGTACCTACCTAGACGGATTCCTGCATAGGCTCGTATATATCAGGTGAGTAAGAGGATCTATCCGAATGTTTTTCGAATTCAAGGGCACTAAAGCTAGTGTTATTACAGGGCATATGACAATTAAGAAACGACGTGAAGTCTCATGGTGGTCATGGTCAAGCGCAGTGCGGTGCTACACAGAACTCTCCAATACAAAGTTCTAGGTGACACGGCAAATGTTATGGGCAGGCGTAGCACTTTCTATCAGGTCAATTGCTCGTCTCATCACTTCCAATAAATAAAAAAGAACTTTCGTCGCGTTAAAAAACAATAGTGTGTACTGAGGAATTTTACCAAGTTTTGTGTATTCAATGAAGTCATAACAGCAGAAGCAGAACGACCCGATATCAGACTTTAGGGGTTAATGTCAAACGCTACGTGCTTAATGTTATCGTCAAATTGACACTTTATGTAATGATTCTGTTTAGTTTATTATAATTACAGTAAAATAGTAGCATTTAATCCCCACCGCTGGGCACAGGCCTCATATCATTTTTGGAGCCGTGAAGAGTTCACCACGCTACTTCGATAGGGTTTGAAAAACTTCACATTTCATTGAAATATTTTTTATTTCTGAATCTTGCTTACGATTTTTTCCTTTATCGTCAAGCACAGTCAGTAATAGAAATCTCAACCGTTCTATAATGTTATGGTAAAGGTTTGATAACTTCACATTCGGAAGGGTAGAGTGCTTTTTATTGTAATTTGCGTTAATACTTAACTTTAATATATACTTCACAAATTGAAGCTTTTGACTGTTGTTGTGTTGCCTTAGTCGAATTCGAAGAGCACATAACCTTCCTTATCATGATTTGAAATATAATACTAGCAAACAAGAAAATAATAAAAAAACAAGGTTATAAAAGTAAAAAGATTATTAAAACTGTCGCTTGTAGTTGTAATTAGACTATTTCTACGTAAGTCGACTAATTTGCTTCGTTACCAATAACAAATTACAGTGTTTACGGGATCGAAAAAAACAAAGAACATCTTGAACATTGAAGAAAAAGTCGAGAAAAGTGAACCTTGAAATCTAAACAGAATTCGAATCGTCGTCATATTTATTATGATATCATTATTAGAAGTGTACATGTTTCTACGTATGTTAATAATGTGTATGCCTCTTACATTTTTTATTATGTGCGAGCGGCCTCTCAGATCTTGCAAGACCAGTATTACTGCCACCAATGTGATTTTAAGTGATTGCCGCTAAATCAATAGTTTAGCTAAGCACTGCACTGACCACGAAGTGCAGTAATTTTTGGGGGTGAAAGTTTTTACTTCAGATCACTTCATATGGCTATCACTTCATGTGACATTTTCGCTAAATATTCGGCGAGAATGTGCAGCGGAATTGTGTCTGCTATGAGGCAAAATTTGCCCATTCTTGAATTTTTCAGTCCCGTGACATGTGCTTGCTAAAGACTGTTAGACGCACTTTGCAAACTCGTCGGAGCATTAATTGCCTGCAATGTCTGCTTGGCCTGCAACCCATCGTTTAATGTTTGAAGAAAAAAATTTGTAAGGATTTGCCATATGCGATTTTTAGAGAAGGAGATTGGTCGTTTCGTCGTTTGATTGTTATCGTGTTTGTGATCAATTACCATGTTTTAATTTACCTGATTAAGCTTGAAAACTAGATTCTTTGAAGTAAGTAAATAAAAAAAACAATTAAATTATAAATTATGTTCCAATTCGTGTTTATTTTTCTCTTCAATATTGCAGTTCTTAAAGATTTATTACTTAAATATTACTTCGAGCATTTAAATGATTGTGTTTTTCCCATCAAACGCCACGGTTTTTAAATCCTTTAATTTTACAGAAACTAAACAAAACAAGCAGCAATTGCCTGTCGGAGCGATTTTTATAACTCAGATTGACGGCCTCAATGCAGTTCTCTCAAGATTAGGCCTTAATTTTAGTTATGAGTTACCGCGGTGGGCTCTTGGACATGCCAGCCTCGAGAGAAAGCAGGAGAATTAGCAGCAGTTTCTCTTTTCAAACATTTCATAAAAAGAGACTAAGCCTTAACTTGGCATTCAGTATTAATTACTATGTATATACGCGGGGCTGTTAGACAAGTCGACGTGCAGAGAAATAATTTATTTAAATCGATCACTTTCCAGAACTGCAACCGCGTTGACGATAGAATTCGCTTATACAGCGTAATAAATCGTATTATATATATTAAAAAAAAAGGCGCCACCACTAGTTCCGGAGAGCTTTTCTCTTAAGTGGATTTTACCTTCTCTGATAGAACTTACTTTACTTTTATCTTCTATATAAATAAGAATCAATTGCCACATGTATGAAAGATCATCACATGAGTACGGCTCAACCAATTTGCAATTTTTTTGTTGTGTTCGTAATTGTTTACACAAGGTTTGTATGAAAGAATACTTTTGGAAAATCCACCGGGAAAGTTGGAAACTTAGATAGTATTTTGTATTTATTTCCCTATTTCTTGGCCTGCACGGTTTGTGCGTCAGCCATTAAATCCAAGTATACAATCTTTGAATCTTCGTTAAAATTTCGATTTCGATCAACAGTAAAATGATAGTTGACTTTTACTGAATATTTGCTGCACTGATGGTGACAAAACGAAAAGCACAGTATTGGTCTTGAATTGAATTTTCCAATGACTGTACACTTTCAGGAGCACTTGCTGCATAATAAACTATCAATATTAAACATCAAAACTCCAAATATACACAGAAATTACAAAATTAAATAAAAACACTACCGCCACTTTTCGATTTGGCGCCAAAAGTCCGGTATTTTGTATTAAAATCTCAATGAAAAAAGTGATGTTCAGTTTGACAGTTCCGGAGATGTGATGATCATGTTGTAAAATAAACATACGAGTACTTACTCGTAATATTTTATGCTTATCGCACTTCTCATTTTCTTTAAGCCGGAGCGGGTCGCTTGTTTTTAATAGCAATATTATTCGTCTAAAAAGGAAAATACTCCTTCATTTTTGTTTTTTTTTTATATTGTTTTTAAAAGATTAATATCCACGTTCTCTACCTATTTGTTATTTCTTGAGATAAATGGTGTTACGACTTTTATGTAAATCATTGTTGTCGAATTTCTTGAGGCTATTATCAATTCGATAAGAAAATTGTTTTGAAAAAATAATTTCCAGAAAACTGAATGCACTGATAATTTTGGAATTCTTTTATGATAAAACAACAATTTATAATAAAATGTTGTAATAATTTTTACTAAATTTGTTGTCATAAGCAAAGTTTATCGAGAATAAACAATTTTAAAATTTATCAGTAGTTCTCTAAGTTCAAGCGTATCATTTTTATTTTGCTCTACTACATACTACAGATATTAAGTAGTACGGGGTTATTTAATATTTTCATTAAAATACCAATATTTGTTTTCATACACGGTGGAGAAGAGGAATAATCATTCTCGGGCTGAGTCATATTACTAACATATATTTTCGGTGATGTAATTGCTGTTAGCCTTCTCGGCTTTTACAGCTTCATCGGATACGTGCCAGGTTTGGTTTGACCCAAACATAAATAAATAAATAAAAACTCCTACAAAAACCTCGAAGTTCGGACTGTGTCGCGTTCGGTGCGTGCTTTCGCAATTTCGAAAATGTTAAATATTTTTAGTCGTCTAATGAAAGTCCGAAGGAGGCTGCGCGCGTCCATTCGGACTGTCGACTTGTGTGTCGGTAACTCTGGGCGGTGAGAACCGCCCTGGAACACGTGTGAATCTTGTGTACTCGGTGTGATTATTGACTATTGCGCGCCGCTCTCTACGGCGGTCGTGCGTCGTGGTGCGTGTTATATTAAAGCTATTGACTGTGTGTACAGTGTGGCCTGGATCGTGACTGACAGTATCGTGGTCAGGAAGAGCTGAGACGTCCGTGTCGTCTAGCACGTTTCGCGGGCGTATTACTAACGCGCACCGCCCGTAGGCCTCCTAAAATCGTTTTTTAAGATGTTATTTTTTTTTAAATATCAACTTCTTTCTCGACTTTTTTTTAAACTTGCTTAACTTGTTCCTCCGATAATAATAATGATAATTTATTTATTAATTCAGATAACAGAGATCCATCATATAATTATTAAAACAAAAGATAAATATTAAATCTTAGAATATTCTGTACTTGTTATTATTTATTCTCCAAAGCAAAATAATTCTCTTAACTTTTTAAACTATATTATACTTTAAATAATAACGAAATGGACCATTTTCTAAAAATGTCGCTGTACGAGCAATTGCAACAAATCATTTTAATGAGAACATTCTGTGACCCAAAAACGAAGCCTCTAAATCGCGCGATACGGTGACGGATCAGTGTGTCTAGACCGGCAATGTGGGCCGCTCCGCGAACATCCGGGACGCACTAGACCACCGCGGCCGACGGAATAGCACACGAAACGCATCATTGTACTTGAATGTAGAGTGGCTGACAGTAAGCTGCAAACAACGCCAGTTTAGAACTCAAGGAACATTTATTAAAGCGAAGAGCTATCATGTCGGCACGCACCAACAAAGCACGTCGCTAGCGATCTAAGTCGCACAGATTTCGGACAACAATGTGCCCTAGGTACTTGAATCTGTTAATTAACTGGGACCATACCACGCACTCAACGCACTAATCGTAGGGCTCAGAATTACCATGTCCTCGGCGTAACTCAGGTTGTTAAAACAGTCAGACACAATGTGAAAACCAAGTCTGGTGCCACTGAGGATAGGCGAGGTAAGACCCCCCTGTCTCACCCCATATGGACGGTGAAAATCCTGATAGTATGCATCACGCTTTACCTAGTTATTTTTAAATTTAATTTAATTCTTATACGTCATTGAACGTATAAGAATTAAATTAATTACTTAATTAAATAAATACGGAAGATCGCCTCCGTAGATATAGGGCAGTCAGGGAATCAAATATAAATATCCTACAACAGTAGGATATTTTGATTTTGTTATTTCTGAGAGGGTTTGGAGCCGGGAAGAGCCCGCCACTCTGCCGCAATGGAGGTTGGTGGACTTCACATGTCTTAGAAATAAATTTATTCTTGAGAAATGCAGGTTTTATCAGAATGTTTTGTGTACTATGAAATTGTTTTTATGAGAGCTAGCACGGTTCTCGGTTTCCTTTAATTAGTCGCTATATTAAAATTAGCCTGTGGCATATACGCACATTCGGTACACAAACTAAACGCTATGCTTTGCCATGTGAAGGTACCGTAAAAAAAAATTGTCGTAAAAGTAGATTAATGGAAATGCCTGGAAAATCTCGTGGCTTACGACAAGTGGCAAAAGAATTTCGAGAAATGCTAGACCAAAAATAAACAGCCCGATGATGGACAGCAGCGTCTAAGAAACGAGGCATGTGATATTATGGTAGCCAATGTGCCTGTCAGTCGTAGTGATTACGAAAATTACTTCGTTATTGTGTGAGCTTTACTGGTGCAGGGTTCAGCCTAGGAAAAAATACCATTGCCTAGTATTGCCGTGTCACAGTAGTGTGCAATTATTACTGTTTCGGTTTAAAGGGCACTGTAAAGTAGCGTAACTAAATTTTACCTTTAAGTTTCACGGGTTTGGTGTCTCACGGTGACGAGGGCAGTATCGTCAGAACTGTGCGATTGAATTTTCTGTGTGATATCGCCTTTGTTTTGGGCAAACACTGCACTTACCACCAGGAAAACGATTTGCTCGTCTTGTTACTTTCGTCCAATAAAAAGGCATTTGTCCAGCAGTGGATATTCTAATTACAACTTCTCAAATACTCTCTCTATTTAATATTTTTACGCTTCAAAAAGGGATAAAGGAATGGAAATAGAAATCAGGAATATACTCATATGTAGGTTGACTCAATTTATGTATCTCTTTGATCTTCCAAATCTCTCTGGTTAATTAGGCTTTGTGAGCGGTGACATTGTCATGGAAATGTTAAGCCTGGCCTTCAAAGCATTTTTGATAAAATACATCAAATTATTAATTATAGTCAAACTATCGGAGGACCATACAAATATTTGTCCCTTGCATGAAACGAACTCGCTACCCGTGCAATACCGTACAGAAAGTAATCCCTAAGCTAATATGAAAGAAGAGTATTTGCTTTATTTAATAATAATTAGACCATACTAAGAATAGAACGTTGCCACAAATGTATTGTTCACCTTATGAGCTCACCATTAAATTTTTCTGGAAGAAACAGAGGTAGATATCTAAACCGTTTAATGCTACTAAACAGTAATTATATTAAATCTATTACGAATTATAAACCTTATTGGACTTTGTTGATGAAAACTTTTCAGCTTTTTCTTAACAACTTCATCTTTCTTTGACATTCGAGACAATTTACAAGCAATTTGTCTATGTTTTGAATTATTATTTACAGCAATTACTTCACAAATCAACTAGTTATTTGTTTTATGATTCACAAGAAAACTTTGATATTATTTTTATGTAGGCGCTAAATTTTGATAGTTAATTCAATGACTTCGTCATTCGTTGATTGACGTGATGAAGTGGTTTACTAACAAGGGCGTAGTCATGGGGAGCAGGTAGAGTAAAAATAATTTAGAATTTTAATATATACAAAATTTTATTTTTCTTTGGGTAAACTATTAAAACTATAAATTGTACAGATTTCACCTACAAATCCTATCCTCTATCTATCTCCTATAAAAAAAGGACCACGTGGTCAATATTTGTGCGAAACCAAAAATCGTTAGTTTTTGAGTTTGGTTATGTTGTAATTGACCCTATGTCTTTCTTACACTGCATCTTAGCCTACTTCTGATCTATCGCATGAGCGTAATATCGAGCATGGTAGGTTGGGGTAAGTGCGCCTTTGTTTACGCGTACGTTTGTGGTACTACATATTACCAAGAGCGTCGCAGGGCCAGGCGGTGGGGCCGATTTTCGACCACGGTAACAATTACCGAATACTGTTGTAAGTTTGCTCGGCATTAGGTACGACAAATCGGGTCTCTAGATGGGGGGGTAGCTGCCCCTCCCTGCCCCCTTCGGCGTCACCCTTCACTGTAATATATCTTGCACAGTTGAAAATTTCCAACAGTATTTGGTAGTTTGCTGGCGATGTCCTTGTTTATTAATCTTCAGGGATCTTCATGAGGTGATCTACATCGGAAGAAGAACGAAAATCTAATGAGAAGAGAAGAAAGAAAGACAAAAAGAAACATTTGCTGTTATCAAACAAGAATACCAGAATACTAGTGCAAAAACAACTAAGCGAATACTTATGTAGAACATGATGTGCTGCCCTGTTTGATGGTTAACAGTTGATTGTGCAATGTACGCCTGTAAAACGAACCCACGATATAGAAGAAATCCTACGGTGGTGCATTCTTTAAAAAAATCGGATTGTGTTGTTTTAGTTTCGCATGACACTTATACTCTTGTATTCCACAACATTTAATATAAGACGATCACGTGGCGGAGTGATCAGTGAAACTGCCCGCTGAGTCGTCGCTGCAAATCCAAGCCTAAGACAATGTTTGGGTAACAAAAGGTCTAGCATGGTAAACTTGGCGAAATTACTTCAGCCAATAAAGTGAGCCGCGCCCGCCGTAAGAATACGATACATATCGTTTTTAGCGCCTTTTTAGCCTCCTTGATATAATCGAAACAATAGCCGTAAAGTCTGTTATTTTTAAAACTCTATTTTTTACAATACTGTACAAGCTAGAAAAATAAACGCCAATCATTCAGACATAGTTTATAGAGTAATATATATATTTGTATATTTTACAAAAGGAATAGCGAAGAAAAATGACAAGGTTTTTTATTTTGTTTAAAGTACTTCTAACACATACCATAAAAAAATTAGATATCATCGATTAGTGTTGCCAGGTCCAGAGTTAAAAATTTCAGGACGGAAGGTAAAAATAATCGGGAATTTGGTTTTCAAATCGGCTACAATGGCTGCAAAAAATAAAGTGCGAGTTTAACTCGCGTAGAGAGTACCCTACCCTAGGTTGTAAACCTACCACATATTCTTAAATCTGACCCAAATTAGTTTCTAAGTTTGTACGCACAAATATTGATTTAGTTATTTATTATTTTCCTGTAATCTATTAGTAAAAAACTATTTTACTTATAGATATTACATACATTTTGCATTTTCTTTAAATTATAGGAGCAGTAGTTTCGGAGATAAAAAGGGGCGGTTGCACAGTTTTCTTAAATAACTTTAAAACTATCTCAAAATATGCCGTTTTATTTGATATGTCACACGGTACAGTTTGCAATTCCTTTTCATATTTCTAATTTGAAAGCCGTGGTAACTCAGGGGCCTGGTGCTCGCCTTTAATTTCATAGTAAGCGAGTAACCTGGGTTCGATCCCCGGTGCCAGCACCTCTAAAATTGTTCTACATTTTCAAGTGCTGATTCACCACGTGCTTAGCGGTGAAGGAAAACATCGTGAGGAAACCCGCATGTCCGAGGAATAGAAATATTTCGAGGACATGTGAATTCCGCCAACCCGCATTGGAGCAGCGTGGTGGATTCTTCCTAGCTCCAAAACCCTCTCAGAAATGACAGGAGGCCTGTGCTCAGCAGTGGGACATTTATAGGCTGAAACTTTACTTTACTTTCTTCTAATTTGATAAAAACATTTTCGACGTCACACGTTCGTGTTTGGGTCACAGAAATACTTATGTGTAACAAATTTTAACTTCATCGATCTAGTAGTTTCAGAGCAAGCTGGCTGTGACAGACGGACAGATAGACACACGAGTGATACTACTACTAGAGTTCCGTTTTTTCATTCAGAGGTATAACCTTAAAAATAGGTTTCGGTGAACAATCATTAATTTTTTTTCGGACGGTCAGTTTTATTTTAAAGTAGTAGTATGTTGTGGTAGCTCAGGGGCTAGGCGCTCGCTTTAAATTTCATAGTACGCGAGTGACCTGGGTTCGATTCCCGGTGCCGGCACCACTAAAATTGTTAATTGCAATTTTAAGTGCTGATTTACCACGTGCTCGGCGGTGAAGGAAAACATCGTGAGGAAACCTGCATGTCTGAGGAATAAAAAATATTTCGAAGACATGTGAAGTCCGCCAACCCGCATTGGAGCAGCGTGGCGGATTCTTCCTAGCTCCAAAACCCTCTCAGAAATGAGAGGAGGCCTGTGCTCAGTAGTGGGACATTTATAGGCTGAAACTTTACTTTACTTTACTTTGTTACCATTGGTACAGGAAACAAAACAAATAAAACTTTTACAAACTTAATAGATTTAGAGGTTAGTGAAAAATCGGGACGTTTGGCGTCCCAATTAATTGTGAATTGGGATGTATCACCAGACCCCTGAAAATCAGGACGTCCCGCGGAAATCGGGACACCTGGCAACACTATTGTCGATACTTGTACTTTAACTTCAGGTGAAGATTCACAGTCGCCGCCAGTGAACGCAGAGATTAGACATTTAGATTTAATTAGGTAGGGTAGAAAGATATGAAGAAGCATGAAAATAAAATTAATGCTGTTGAAATGAAAAGTTTGAGAAGTATAGCTGGAGTGACTTTGGACAAAGTGAGTAACAGCATGATAAGGAATCATTGCGGCGTGGTAGAAGATATAGTGACAAAGTGGTATGGTTGGATTCGTAGACAGGATGGATGAAAGAAGATTGACGAAACCGATTTATGGGGCGAGTGTGAATGGGCAAGCCGGTAATGGTCGACGTAGGCGAACGTATTACGATCAGATCGAAATCGTTTTAAGGAAAGGCCACGTCTAAAGCACCCGCAACCGACGAGCTTGTATGAAAACATCAATGAAAGTAGAGGAAGCCAAAAATGTGTGTCAGGATAGTAGCAAGTGGAAAGATGTGGTCTCTGCCTACCCCTATGGGAAAGAGGTGTGACTCTACTATGTATCTATGTAGAAAGATATGGTAATCCCATTATGTATTAATATTCTTTAAATTTTGCTATCTATTTTATTCTAAAATGATTAATTTAATAACTTTTTGTAATTACAGGTAATTAATTGGTAGGGTGTAAAGTCTGTCATAATTTACGAAGTTTTAAAAAGCAAGATTAGTTAATAAATGGTGATCAAGTTGACACGTACATTCTTTTGTTTTGTTGTTTCCTCGTGCTTCCTGAGTCAAGGCATACTACAATTCACGATTCTGGAAGAGGAAGATTGTTAAATTTTATATTTTGTTTTATCCGCCTGTCAGATATCTTTCAGATTTGTGTTAATTTGTGAGATTAATATTCGGCTAAATAAAACAACAAGTTATCTAGATAACAATATATTTTTGTCATCAACGACAAACTTAACAACAGACTACAACATAGATCTTGACAACGGAACGCCGGCGCGAAGTATAAACTTTGCGATATAATTCAAATATTACGAAATGTTTACCAACATATTCAGTACTTAGTAGACGAGTACATTTGAAATCAGCTACATGCATACAATTCACATAGAGACTAACTAAACGCAACAAAGAAATGGACGGCTTGGAAACTCTAAGATAATAGGCTGCCGAAAGAATCAGTTGAAAAATAAATCCCTGTAAAACAGTTGATTTACTGTTGGTAAACAATTCTTGACATTATTTAGATGTGTTTATAAACTGTACATGTCACATAAATAGGTAAATATATTTTTGTAATAAGATAAACATAATAACTATTTTACTCCTAAATTTAAATTGCTTTGAATTATCGTGATTGATAAGTTGATAAAAGAATTGACTTAAATGAGGCTATGCTAAGCCGATCCTTTTTAAAATAAGTTTGATCCAAATAACCCATTCAATTTTAACTCGTATATATCAATAATAGTTAACGACGTTTTAACTATTCTAAAATTGCAGGGTCCTTGGTAAATTTGTTCACGTGGATTTATCGCTAAAATTTATTTATAAACAGCATAAATTAGCCGTTGTTATTGTAATATAAAGTATAAATTACAGTGCACTTACGTACTTGATTAGTAGCAACGAATAAGAGCATGGTTAGTTTATTTATACATAAAATTAGTATTGGAGAAATTTATCAAACTAAAATCTGTCATTGGAAAAGTTTAACAGTAATACCATGTGAAAGTATAAAACTTTGAATCTCTAAAAATGCCGTGTATTCGATAGTTTCATTAATATTCGAAAATAATCGGTATCAAATCCTAATCTTAGAAGCGCATTATGTGAAGTCATAATTATACAGTATACGTACTTAGTTACAGAAATATCAACTTCAATAAGATGCTTTTACTTCAATATATTCACGCTCTAAATACAATAGTTGAGGGAATGTTAAATGCTGTTTGGCACTATATTAAATATTTGTATAAATTTTATTTTACAATACATTCAGGGTTGATATTTACAGCTTACGAAAACAGACACATTATGGTTATATTTACATCGGAACATGATTATTTAGATAAACGATTGACTTTTGGTTAAATATATTTTTTATGTTTACAAGTTACAATTGCCGGGACGTGTACAATATCTACAGCTGTATTCATTATTTTTAAGCTTTAGCGACAGTCAAAATGATTTTATAGTTGAATTTGAACGTATATTTCTGACTATAGATATTGTATACAAGAACATGTTGTAAAAACATTGTTGCATTATTACATTGTGTACAATATCGATATCACATAGACTAACATCTAACAAAACATTGATTATATTGCACACATTCATTTAAATACTATGTATACCTACTATTAATAAAGAGCGGGCTATAATCCCTCTCCGCCATAATTTCGTTAACTCACCGTTTACCTACCAATGGAATGACATGTTTGGCGCTCCTTCGATGTTGAATTAATTCTCTAAGCTGACTGATTGATTTATTTGAAAATAAAAACATTGTTTTGTTTTAATCTATTTGTTGGCACTTTATAGCCAGTATGTTTAAAAATAAAAAACAAAATTCTGCTATCTAGGAGCCTTTCTTAAGATGCCACTATTTTTTATCAACATTAATTTCATAAATTATGATTTTAAGCAATTCTACGCCCGTATGTTTTGTAGCAATGTTAATATTTTCCTTGTAAAATGGTATTTACTTGTAAAATTGAATGAAATAAAATAAGAATTTAAATAATGTACAATGATTTCAATGAAAAAGAATAAATCAGCCTGCTTAAGAGCGCATCGCGTGCTGCAAGCTCTGCTCTACTAATGACGACAGTGATGAGGCTCGAGGGTTCTACTTCTACCGCCGATACAACGACCTGGGATGAGATGCCCTACTTTGAGCCCTTAATGAACTCGATATCCAATGCAACTTTTATGGCACATGGATGACGACCGCGAGTGAAGTGAGCATCGTATGAAATGCCTTACTGCGCGCTGAAGAAAGCACTAATTGATCCCTAGTGGAAACTACTATGAGAATGATTTGAGAATTTAGAACGTTCCGAAAATTTTAATAACTTTTCATAGCACCAATGCCAATCTATCAAATATTAGCACAATACGTTTCAAAAATGAACATCGCCAGATTTATTTTAATGTCATTTTACAACTCTAGATCTATTATATTAGGTGCAGAATTGTTCCTATAAATTGATCTACCAGCAAAAATTTTTACTTGTGGTATTAAAGTGATTTAGATTGATTTATAACGATTGGTAACATAACAGATTTTTTTTATAAAATTCAGTCATCGACTACTGTTAAAGTTGATTGATTGCTACTTCTAGAAAAAAAAGTTTAGAAAATTTTGACACCACCCAAAAAGACATCCGTGCTTACAGTTGGGATGTTTTCATTAAGAATGAGACCTACAATTACTTCTTGGGCAGTGTTTTTTTTTTACAAATATCGTTTCCCCATCTTCGACAAGTCGTCTAATTATATAAAATTTATTGCCTCCCTTGTGCCATTAATTTTGTATAGCCATCTAATATACCTGCTTAATATCGCCATTTCGTGTACATATTCTCATATCAGTCCGTTGCAACGTCAGTTTATAGGAGTTCATGACAATGTTCATCGTCGATTAAGTCTTCCGCGTAGAGCGAAACGTACTTTCGTCGCATACTCACCCAAAACCGCCAGATACGTTCTCTCAAGCGTAGAAAAATTTCGAAGAGAATACGAGAGAGATGTGACAAGTATTGTGTTGGCGTTGGGTATAAAGCAAGACAAGATAGCACGTTCAGAAGAGCATGTGGCAGCGCAGGTTGGAGTTGGCTATTCTGTGGTGTGCGCGGTGAGGTCGACCCCCGGCATCGCGGTGCCCAGCGCGGTCGGAGGGTCGCTGGCGGGGAGGGAAAGTAGATGTTAGGCCTCCAGAAAAATGAGCGCGGTTGGCTTTGGCTCCAAGTTCGACTTCTTTGCCTCGACGACTAGAAACTCGATTTCCTGTAAGAATTGAAATTAAACAGATCTTAATCACCATCATTTGGTATTAGAAAAAAAAACCTTTTGATTTAATCCGACTCCGATAGTAAATTCAATTGTAATGGCTTTTTAAAGAAAAGGCTGGTCTTGGACAGCGCTCATTTTTGCTGAACGCTTATTCGTACTTAAAACTTGCATTAAAATAATAAACATTTAAAAGTCAGATTCCCCTTTAAGTGTCATCAACACTCTTGTTAATCATCAAAACTTTGGTACAGATATTCAGTGACCGTGATTTTCTCTTCACATCGTGACGTTCTAATTATTTCACTGATTACCAATTACTCTAAAATAAGCTAATTCAGATTATCGGTAGCATTACAAATTTAAATAAAAAGTCAAAATTCATTGATAAATCGTAAGTGTATCTCTAATATATTCCCCCGTTTTAACATTTTCACTATTGAATCTGATTTTGATTTATATTAAATAAATAAATGAGAAATGTATTAGACAGTGACAGTACATTATCAGAAATCTAATTAGGTTACTGCAAAGGTGTGTTAACTCCGTATGCGTTACATGTCCTTGTGCAAATGTAAGACATCCTCCATTGCAGATCGACCTCCATTCACCTTCTAATCAGACTATTCTAGTAACACGCATGATTCTTACGTGATTCCAGTATCTCTAATGTAGATTTTTTGTCACCTGATGCAACGACAACCTGTCCAATAATTTTTAATATGTAACATTTACACAACGATACTTTGCCACAATGACATCGATTTACGTTGTCTTTTGATTGACGAGGCTATTTTTTCCTGAACATGTCATCGTCATAATCATTTCGGCTTATCACTAGTCCACTGCTGAATATAGATTGCCACAAAAGTTTGTAGCTCTCATTTTGGGAGGATTTCGCCATAGTTGCCACGCTTGGCGGCGGGTTGGCAACTGCAGTTTATTTATTTAGATGATCCAGGAAGATGCTGCTGCCCACCTCCTGTTTTTTTTTATTTTCCCTCTGTCGACTTTTACGACACCCACGAGATGAGATGGGTGGTAGATTCTCTTAAGCCGCCACCACACGGTTAACTTCCTTCTCCGCCTGTCTAAACACATCTATTTGGTGCAAATTATTGGTTAAGTCTAAAGATTGGTAAAGAACCAGATTTACTGGTGGTAGGAGTACGTCTAGGTAGGTACCACCCCAGGGCCAGTTATTCTACCGTGAAGCAGTAGTGTGTAAACATTACTGTGTTTCGGTTTGAAGGGCACTGTGAGCTAGCGTAATCACTGGGCATATGAGACTTAAGAACCTATGTCTCAGGGTGATGGGCACAGTGTAGTGTCACATAGAAATTTTCTGGGTGACACAACATTTGTTATGGACAGACGTTGCACTTACCATCAGGTGAACGTTTTGCTCGTTTCATCACTTTATGCAATAAAAAAAAAACTTTCACCATAGAGCTGGTTAAATAAAATATTTTTAGTAACCCGCTGAAATTAACTTACTGACTAGCAAGGCAAACATGTACTTATTGTCTTAAATATTTGTATAAATATTAATGTAATAACTGTTAATGAAGACAAACTTTAGCAGATCAGGTGCCAAGGAAAAGGGAGAGTTAGTCTCCACATCGGGTGGTCTGATCAGGGGACGACGTCGTCTCATACTAATAAACTTTTTAGATCTTTTATACATACGTAGTTCGCTTTGATTAAACTTCAATAGCCTTATTTAGGATATATAAACTATTTTTACTTTTTCTTTTAACTTCTTATCTGATGACATAGATGTAGCTACACTAACCATTCCTTGATTAGAATAAAGAATTACATGTAGGTCTACTGAGACTACTGTTCAAAATGTACGATGAAACAGCTGAAATCTTAGGAATTAGCACAGCCACTGCGTACAGTTTTTTAAAAGAATATGAAGAGAATGAAAGTTTTCATATAAAATGCGAAGATAATTTTTCCCTAACCTTATATAATTCCTATGATCATATAAGTAATAGACATAGGAATGACAATGATAAAAATTTAATAATAAAAAAATTAAGATTTATTTTAAGTACTAAAGTTGTTTTTAATCTCTCAGTATAGGCCGACAAATTTAGCGTGATCATTACTAATATTTCCCATATGACCATAACTGCTACTCAAAATATATTTTATATCGATTAATAAACATAACTGGGTAATTTCCTAGTCATCATCATCTCAGCCCACACCAGTCCACTGTTGAACATAGGCCTCCCCCAATGATTGCCACAAAACACGGTCTTAGCCACCTGCATCTATCGACCAAAACCGTGCAGGTCGTCGCTCCATCTAGTAGGGGGTCGCCCTATATTGCATTTGCCTTTTAAGCTTCCTCATGCGGTTTGCAGTCGAGCACCACGTCGCGGTTCCGTAAGTAATCACTGGCCACACGCACTGGCTGAAAGGCTTTAGTTTTGAGACATTGAGGTATTTTTTTAGTAAATAAAAAAAATGTGTTTTATTCACGATGTAATGAGTAGTGGTCCACGTTACAGTGGATTATTAATTACGTTAGTTATAATTCACTGCTGATCATAGACATCTCTTAAAGAATAAATTGGTGCAGTGGTTTCACAATGGGTACCCCATCCTGCCCGTTTAAGTAGGTTAGGGTTTAAATTCTGTAGTGTCGCCATCGCAGGGCACAGCCAAGTACTAGTAATCCAAGTACTGACCTGTTTATCTCTCTGTGCGAAAGACTCCGCGATAAGTCGTGCAACGTCTTGGTGTTGCATGCCTTCCACTCGATGCCCATCCACAGCTAGAATCAGTTGGCCCACCTCGAGACCGCCAGCCTCGTAAGCCGCGCCATGCTCCTGAAAATAGATTTAGAGCTTTCATATAGATATAAACTTAATAATTTATTATTGATTTGGTTTGATCAAAATAGATTGTTTCCCTGTCATTCACGATGATTTTTAGGCTAGTCATACAGCATTCGTCGTTAAGCCGTTCGTCGTTCGTCGTTTCAGCCTGTCACAAGTCCACTGCTGAACTTAGGCCTCCACCATAGATAGCCACAAAAATTTGTAGCTCTCATTTTGGAGGGGTTTTGCCATAGTTGCCACGCTTGGCAGGCGTGTTGGCAACCGCAGTTTATTTATTCAGATGTTCCAGGAAGATGCTGCTGCCCATCTCCTGGTTTTTTAAGTGATGATGGTATATTAGTTCTCGTATACTAAATTATTCAATTTCGAAGAAAATAGACGTTTTAGCCAGTATAAAAACATGAAAGACAACTTTAGATTAAACTCAAAGCGAATTTCCGATCATTAAATATGCCATTCTAAGAATAACGTCTCTAAGAATACGACTTTCAATAGTTTTATATTTTAAACCCACATGTATATTAATTATTCTCGGCAGCGGATGTTTTGTATTAGCGCCACCTTCGATGGCGATTCCGAGTATCGGTTTGGTCTTCTTTACGGTGATGTGCAGGTTGCCGTGGTGATCGGGGATCACCCTCGCTGCCCGATTCTCGTCGAGTTGCGTCTCACCGTGCTGCAGGCGTTGCATCGATTGGTGCCGTCGTATGCCTCCTCGCTCATCCAATAGTGCTCCACCTTCCTCCTTCATGTCGAAGCTTCGAGACAACTTATGTGCCAACTCCTGTAATATTTTACTCGATTTGATACGATGTTCTCCAATAAAGGGATTTGTATGTAAATGTAAAGTGTAAATTACCCGAGTGTTTTTGAAGTTCTAATTCGTGGAAGGGGTAGTATTGAATTTCTATATCCTAATTACTAACTATTCCACATCCATACTAAGAACTGTAAAGCTAGAATTCTAATTACAGCAAATTTTGATTTAGCCTCTAATTACAGTTTAGTGCTCTAAAGAATAATTGCGGACAGTGTAGCTGGGTGGCAGAGGGCAGTTTATCAGTTCGTGAACGACGGGGACTAGGACACGGCCGGCGCACTCGTACAACCTTGTGCCTCTCAGTTACTATTATGTAAGTGATCTGTATACTCAAATGTGTCGAGAAGCTGTAAGTGAGATGTGAGCTGGAGGCTTGGAATCATGCGTATCGATCACTCGGTGGCGTGGTACAAAGGTATTCGATACAAGTGTACAAAATGTTATGAGGAGCCGTTAACCTAATCTTTTAACAACCTGTACAGGTATACATATAAAAGTAAACAGAAAAAATGACGCAAATCAAATTTTACGAACGTAAACATAATGCTACCATCCGACACTTGTAAACAAATGGTTATTGAAATTAATCGTAATTTGATGCGTTTACGCCAACATGCACTAACTTTTGAATATCCTACAATAACTGATTGGGACATTTAAAAAGTCATTCGCAGTTTAATGACTTAGAAGATATTATATCTATACAAATATTAAAAATGTTCTATTACACTGAAAGAATAGTACTTAGCTTTACTAAATTCGACATGCAAGACGTTAGCTCGACCCAATCATGACATTTTACCTCTACAGTCTAATAAAGTAACCGGTATGACTAAATTTTGACATGTTCTATCTACTCTTTTATAAAATAAAAATATTTTTTTAAAAAACGTAAGCGGTTTAAAATAAAACGTCAAAATAAAGTGCAACCGTTATTAAAGTGAAGAAACATTCAATAAGTAAAATATCGACTATAAACACCAAGCAATCTTTTCGGTTTAAGCGTAAATTTTCAATTGAAATAAATTGTAAAATAATTTTTTTTTGTAAATATCGTGCAAAAGTAAGAATCGTCAATGTGCTAGGACAGTTCGCTCGATCCGTCGGCTTCAGGCCGGGCCACTTACTAGAGGTCGTCCCCAGTACCACGACTTTACTTTCTGCGTCCAGCCACCGAGTGATGAGCGCAGGCCCTCGAGATAGCCGCACTGAAACATCACTCTCACTCAGCACCAGACCAAACTATACTAGGCGAGCGCCCAGTGTCGCACACTCCTAACTCCACTTGCATAATTAAAGTTTTTGCATACAAAACAAGCCATTGACTCTGTTATGACATCACAGTAGTACCAGACGATCGCTAAGGTTTGATATTACTACTATTATAAACTATAAGAATATTTTTAACGTCGCTCTTTCTGGCTATTTTACAACATTTTAGACTATATGGATATGGGCAATAGCAATAACTATAGCTAGATCTGCTCTCTTGATAGTTGCAAAGCTTTTTTCAAACACACTATTGATACTTACGGTAGACTTAAAACTACTATCAAATTACTAATCTAGAGTTTGGAATAATTAGCTTGTATGAAATATAGGATAGTATGTTTATCTGAATACATACCTGATCCTAAGAGTGATGAAAGAAGGCATGAAACAAAATTACAGGACAAAAATTAAATGGATAAATAGTTTATAATTTAGTTTCGTGTTTATATATGTATATATAGTGACATAGAACTATGATTTGCAAAAACAATATTGTTATGGTGAGCTTAAGTTTTGAGAGATACGTGGAATATGCAAAAGAAACTCATAAAATCCCTAATATTATTATTACATACGTAATGTTCTATGGAACGAATTTACAACATTATGTATTATAACATTACGACTGGTCACATAATCATACTATATTATTATTATGTACTTCGGTCGTTTGTAGGTACTTCTGACCGATTTCGACCAGGAAGACAGGTTTACCGATTAATAGCCACAGAATATATTATAGTGCCGTGCTAGCGGCTTAAGAGAATCTACCACCCCATCACATCCCGTGGGTGTCGCAAAATTCGACAGAGCGAAAATGAAAACCAGGAGATGGGCAGCAGCATCTTCCTGGAACATCTAAATAAAGAAACTGCGGTTGTCAACCCGCCTGCCAAGCGTGGCGACTACGGCAACACCCCCCAAAATGAGAGGTACAAACTTTTGTGGCTATCTATGTGGCTGAAATGATGATGATGAAGTATTAGCCCAAATACACTCATTTTCATTTTTCTTTAGCCGAAGTAGCACTCACGCGATCAGATTAGAGGATGTGTTTGATATAGTCACAGTACATCCTAATATGCTTGGAAAATAATTGGGCTCTTGCCTGATGGCGGAATAACTATCTCAAAAAACGGTAAAACAAAAATAAACCAGGGACTTTTTAGGACAAGCTTATGTTTTGCATTGACTATTAACAGGCGTGATGATTGTTTGTATTTTGTACAAACTTGTTAATAAAATTGTCTTTATAGATTCAATGAACTCAGTTCGATAACATTCACGCTATAATTACAAATCGCCGAATGTAAATGGTGTATATATATATATATATATGTGATATGCATTTACTGTGAGGAGATTGTTCGATTTGATTTAAAAGTAGAAACCTTTTATTCTTACTATTTTATTCTTACTACCTTTTAGCCTTATCACTTTATAAATGGCCTTACCTAGCCATACCTCGCATTAATCTGTTGTTTTTTGTCACTTAGTTGAAATAGGATACGGTATTACATACAAATGTTTTAAATTTCATAGTGTGCTTATTTAATATTTTTTTATTCACAACACTTAAACTTATTTTTTATTTTGTTTTATTTACAACATTGATGTAATGTAGCTTGACATCCGCGGTGAACAAAGGTTCCAGATGAAAACCAGCGTCAGTCTCTATCTAGAGACTGACATTATGCTCATCTGGAGTCCCATTTGTCGAGCGATGAGACACGCACAATGCAATGTTTTTTTTTTGTTATTTTTACAAATAGTTATCAACCGGTTTTATCTCACTTTGTATTTTTTTATTATTATGTTTGTAATAGGTATTATGTGTGTGTGTTGTGTCTTTGTACTGTGCCAATAAATAATTTTTATGCTAAACATATAATATGCATTAGGTACAGATACGTTCACCTCTGACTCTCTCTGAAGTAATACACCCTCATATGCTTAGCGGACGAAACGTACACAGGCGATGTTAGTACTTAAACGGCGTGCACTATTTACCTGAACCGACTTTTTATTCCTTTCTTTGTATAAGTAGGAAAACAGATAAAAAATTACCTACATAGTAACGCTCATACTATATTCCGTTTGCCAAAATTATAATTGTATTTGAATAGCCAATTTGGCACTGGCTGACTGAATGTAAACAAAATGTTTAGATATTCTAGTAAGCATGCAAATTTGAAATTTGGTATGACTGTATACTTAAAAAACTTTTTTTTACTAACTAAAGAAAATTAAATGACTCCAAAAACACAAATATAATTCAATTCATAAATGTCTTTCCAAACAAATACCTAGTTTAAAAAGAAAAAGAGTTGCCGTACTCTTTTAACTCTTTTAATGGTAACTCAAATAATATTTGGCTAATGTTTAACATTTGGGTAATAAAATTAAATTAGTATTACAAAATTTACCACTATTATTTAATTTGTATTAGCACATTTAAAAAAATACGATAGACGATAAGTCTGAAGTATAAAAAAACGCGCAATGCTTCGGCAAGATCATTATTCCTTACAATTCTGCCGATAATCTCATGGCAACATCAAGAGCGTCCGCCTCGCCGAGGGCCTTCTTATACTTCTATAAATAACAAGATAATCTCGGTTATCGCACACGCGCCGACACTTGAAATATCGATGTTCACAGTTGCCTTTTGGCAGAAAAAACAAGAACACTAGAACCTCTCGCTCAAAAGGCGTAGGCGTTGGACGGAACCGGATGCCGATTTTTTTAAGGAAATATATCAAAAACTTTACTCCGAGTGAGCGATTTTGTGCAGTTTTTTGGGCAGTATTGTCTTCCTACTTTTCTTGATTTTCCTAGCACGTTTGCGCGTTTCAACGAAAGGATTTTTTTTAAATGTTTACTTTAATTAGAGTAACGAGCGCGTGGCTTAGTGGTTAGAGTACGTGACTACCACACCGCGGGTCCTTGGTTCGAATCCCAGCCGGAGCCAACATTTGTTTAGAAACACCAGCCGCAATTTGAGTAAAATCACAAATTGCTGATTTTCGAGTCTGGTTATGTTGGGATTGTCCTTGTGTCTCTGATACTGCATCCTAGTCTACCTCCGATCTTATCGCATGAGCGTTACATCGGGCACGGGTAGGGCAGTTTCTAATATTTTACCTATAAATTATTACTATAAACAACTGTCTACGCATACTAGAATACCATGAATTCCACATTTCATCGTTTACTCGTCCTCTACTTCTATCGTTTAATTTTACAGATTTTTTCTCTGTAGGCCATACAAATACATAATTGTTCCGTGGGAGAATCGAAACCCGCAACATTTTTTTATTTATTTAATAAAGTGACGAAACGAGCAACACGTTCACCTGATCGTGAGTGCAACGTCCACCCATAAGAAATGCTGTGTCATCCAGAACAATTCTGTGTGACACCACACTGCGTTCGTCACCCAGAGACATCATTTCGTCATCAGTTCTTAAGTCTCATTTGCCTATTGATTACGCTAGCTCTCAGTGCCCTTCGAACCGAAACACAGTAATGTTTGCACACTACTGCTTCACGGCAGAATAACTGGCACTGGGGTGGTACCTACCTAGACCGATTCCTACATAGGAATCCTACGAGCACCACCCCAGTAAGCGTGGCGTAGAACCCAAGGGCTTAGAAGCTGTATAATTATTACACTTTTTGAGAAGATAATTTGAAATAAAAGGGTTTTGGAAAAAATAATTATGGTATATTTACCGGAATAAAAAAAAAACTGCAATTGTAAGCATTTAGCAAACAATTAGAATACGAATGTCTCATTAAAATAAACGAAAATAAGATGAAGCCTTTAATTTCGCAACGAATATCACAATTACATATTTTGACTGTCTTCAACATAATTCATTGTTCAGTTACGATTATTATTGACATAGTAATTTACATCGTAGTAAACAGCTGTAACTAAGCGTAGACAGAATCTTTACTCTTATGACGAAGGTATCAGGACAGGGAAAAATACATGCTTTGCTTTACTTAATTAAAATCTTAAATTTATAAAAAAAATATAAATATCTTATAAAAAAAATCAAAATGCTTTTTCACATTTATTTGAAATATAAAATTTATTTTAACCTGTTCTATTTAAAATACAAATAAAAAAATACTTTCAGAGCCATTAACTTGTACCATTTATAGTACCATATTGCTCACAGATTGTATATCAGAAAACTTTACTTAGCGTACAATTTGACAAAATAGAACACTTTTTCTATGGAAAATATATAATACCAAACACCCGTTACGAATTTGACAAATTTACTAACTGAAAGTTACTAGGACGTGAAATTAACGCATCTTTTGTTCTTTTGAGGAGTGAACTAATTTTTTTATGACATATAATCTGTTAAAAGAAATACTATGGCTGGTTCAAGCGATTAAAAAATGTTTTTATCATCATAATCGGTTCGTAGACAGCCCGCTGTTGGACATAGACTATTTTCAGTTTGGGAGATTTTTTGTTTGTTTTTTAAACACCAACATGCTACGAATTAGGATTTCTCCTGTATTGTTAGTTTCTATCACACTCCATTCCGTGAGTGTCGACAGACGGCAAAACCCTCGAAAATGAGAGCTACAAACTTTTGTGGTAATCTGTGGGGGAGGCCTATGTATATTCAGCAGTGGACTAGTGATGGGCTGAAATAATGATGCTAATGATGTGTTATGCACCCATGTTGGCTTCGGCTGGGATTCGAACCGAGGATCCGCGGCGTGGAAGTCAGTTACTCTGCCTCATTTTCCTTGCATATCCCGTAGTCGACAATCATCACACTGAAAAGACGAGATAGGGACTTTCTTCGTTGCTACCATACAATGGAAAATATTGTGTTACAAAATAATAAGTTTGAAGGTTTTTATCATTACAAGGTGTGTTGGATATTTAAAGCAATATTTCTACTTTTGATGTACTGTACAAATATTTTTAAAAGCTTAATAACTTGTCACTCCAATCGTCATCATCACAATCAATTCATCAATCGACTATTGAACTGATAGCACTTACCGATAGATTGCTCTTTCCATTATCAAACAAATGTTGGTGTAGCCTGCTTAGTTTTTGAATTTTTTTTATTGTAAGTAGTGACGTAACGAGCAAAACGTTCACCTGATGGTTAGTGAGACGTCTGCCCTTGACAAATGCTGTGTCACCCAGAACATATCTGTTTGACACTACACTGAGCCCGTCACCCTGAGACATCAGTTCTGAAGTCATGTGCCCAGTGATTACACTAGCCCTCAGTGCCCTTCCTTCCGAAACACTTTAATGTTTGCACACTACTGCTTTACGGCAGAATAACTGGCTCTGGGGTGGTGCCTACCTAGACGGATTCCTGCATAGGAATCCTACCATCAGACACAGTAACACCAGACTAGTGACCAGACGCACAACTCAGTAGGCCATGATCACGATTGTATATTAGTTGTTATAATTATTAAAACTAATAATAATAATAATAATATGGGACGTTATTCAGACCTGGGAGTAATATGATAAATATATCTCTAGCAGAATACGAACCCGAAGTCCCTATTTTTGAAGGCAAGGTAACTGACTGGGCTATCGGACCAACCGACTAACTATACTTCATATATACACTGAACAATTTAAAATGTGCATTACCTAATTTTATCATCATTTTTAATTTACGACGTAATAATATTTTGCAATGATTTTCAATTTATGACATCTTAAGAGACGATTAAAGGAAACATGATTCGGTGTAATCCATACTATAATGTTATAGATGCGAAAGTAACTCTCTCTGCCCATCTGTCTGTTTACTTTCCACGGTTTAACCGCTGAACCGATCTTAACGAAATATGGCACAGAGATAACTTGCACCCCGGAGACGGACATCGGATATCTAGGAGTGTATATATAATATCTTTAAATCCCGGAAAATGAAATAGTTCCCACGGGATATTTAAAAAACCTGTATACACGCGGATGAAGTTTCGGGCATCAGCTAGTAATACATAATTTCATGATTAATTTCTCCTGCCCTACATCAGAGTCAATTTACTAGGTAGTAGAAGTTTTGACCTACTCAGCACGTATTATAGTGGCGCATCAGCATAAACACATGTCATCCCTCTTGTAATCTAAGCAAAGCAATCAGGGTCGGCTGTAGAATTAGAAATATATGGATAGGAATAAGTGGACAGACACTCAAAAGTCAACATGCTCATGTTTGTATTGGAACACTTTACCTAAGCGTTTGAAATGGCTACGTTGATTCCTAAGTGTTACGGTATGCTGATTGGGTCAACTGGGATGAATGCGACCATTACATACACTTGCAAACAGTATAATTATGATTATATATATGACTACAATTTACACTGTGAACAGAAAGCACAACCACAAAGCAAAATTCAATGTAGCTTGAAAATTAAGTGCAATAAAAAGGACTCCCAAATTCACCTATGAATCAACATAATATGTTTCACCTACTATTTATACCATAATTTTTAGCTTATTTTATTCCAAATACTAGAATTTAACGGACCCTTCATATTAAAAAAATAAATAAATAGGTATTCATTTCATTAATTACGACACTAACGCTCCCCGAATAACGTTTAACTCATTGCTTCAGCGCTGGATCCGTAAGTCAAGAGACAAGACCCAATGATACTTAAGGCGCTTTGATTTGTTTTTGTTGTTAAATGTAATTTGGCGATATTTGTGTTTGATTGTTAGGTGTTGTGAGTGTTTTTTTTCTGCAATCGGATTATTATAACTGATATTTTGAAATAAACCTAAAATCGAATACCAAGGTCATTAAGAAAAAAATCTAAAATATTTTGGGTAATAAATAAATTCTGCGAATTGTGCGTCGTTTTAATCTACTTTAACAGATACATAGGTGTTATTTTGAACGCAATACTCAATGTTTTAGAACTGTTGGCTCTTGGGCGAACTTTGTATGGGAGCTGAGCAAATTCCTTTGGTGCTATGATAACTCTTTGCGTTTTTCTACACTGTATACTCTCAGTTAGGAAACTTTCCTCACTACACTACACTATCTTTTTATTCATTACATTATTTTTTATCCACATGATAAATAATTCACAGACAGCTAAAGTATATTAGTTTGTTTCTAGGTTAAGTGGTTAAAATTTAAGGTTACGGCAGTTGACGGGCATATTAAGTGATGCGTTCCATTTTACCGAATAATATGAATATTTTTTATCTAATTAATGGTGATAAACGAGGACACAGTCCGTCTGGCGGTAAGATCAAGATTCGTCGCCAGTAATGGGTTTTCGGTTTTCGCCACTCACCATATGAAACGCACAAGGTTTGTATTGCTGCTTTACGGTTTTTCCACGGCTGTTGACTCTACCACGTATAAAATTCAAGAAAGCGTCATTGTCTTAAAAGTAATACGAAGGTGGCTGTACATACATACATATAATCATAATGTTTCTCCATACAAGAGGTAGGCAGAGACCACATACGTAGCGCACGTTTAGCCCGCACGGGAAAATAGTTGTGGCAGACGTAATAAAACAGGCGTTGTATAATGTTAAGAGTTTTATAAATCTAAAAATGAAAAACATTTTCGTTATTTCTCTTTAATTTTTTTTTTCATTCATTATATAATTTCGGTGATGTAATGGCTGTTAGCCTTTTTTGACTTTTACAGCTTCATCGGATACTGTGCTCACGGGCCAGGGGCCAGTGCCAGGTTTGGTTGACCCAAACATAAATAAATAAATAAACTCCTACAAAAACCTCGAAATTCGGACTGTGGCGTTCGCTGCGTGCTTACGCGATTTCGAATATCTTAAATGTTTTAAGTCGTCTAATCACCCACCGAGGTAGGCTGTGGGCCTCCATTCGGACTGTCGACTTGTGTGTCGGTAACTCCGGGCGGTGAGAATCGCCCTGGAACACGGGTGTGTCGTGTGTACGCGGTGTGATTGTCGACTGCTGCGCGGCGCTCTCTACGGCGGTCGCGAGTCGTGGTGCGTACTATATTAAAGCTATTAACTGTGTGTAGAGCCTGGATCGTGACTGACCGTATCGTGGTCAGGGAGAGATGAGACGTCCGTTACGTCTAGCACGTTTCGCGGGCGACGTTTGCGTACGGTCGCGTTTCAGGTCGGTTATTTTTTCATTCATTTCAGCCATTCACTAGTCCACTGCTGAACATAGGCCTCCCTCATAACAGTTACCACAAAAGTTTGTAGCTCACATTTAGGGGGAATTTTGTCATAGTTGTCACGTTTGGCAGGCGGGTTGGCTACCGCAGTTTATTTAATCAGATATTCCAGGAAGATGCTGCTGCCTATCTCCTAGTTTTTATTTTCCCATTGTCGACTTTTACGACACCCAAGGGATGAGATGGGTTTGTAGATTCTCTTGAGCCGCTAAAACAAAACACAGTTATTCTAAAAATATATTTTATTTCTATTGGCGGTCCTTTTAGCGATTTTTTATGAAGTTAAAACGTGTACATTATCGTTGTATAATATTAAAGGACGTACGGGCAAGGTCGCAAGTAACCATTTTTGCTGTTCGCCGAATTCAAAAGAGGCAGAACCCATCATAAAGATGAATAGAGAAGTGGACGACCGTTAACAGCGGTGACGGAAGAAGTTATATATTCGATTTTAAGAATATTTATTTCTCATAAGAATTAAATTCACTTACATGAGAAAATTATTACTATTAACAAAGTATGTATATATAATTTTGGGATACTCGTATAGTAGTTACTGATGCCTTACAACAAACTCAAATACAAACAGAAACTAAATATTAATAACATTACTATTTAGAACAACAATATTACACTCGAAGGAAAACTGTTGGATTGTATAAATGTTTTCAGGGTTGGTTTAAGCTAATGAAAATGTGTATAGCATAATGGAGAGTATGTTTAAAATAATGTAATACAAATAATAACATTGGATAAGTTAATCTGTTGTTTGCGTTAAAACTTTAAAGACAAAAATTACTGGTGGTAGGATTCCTATGCAGGAATCCGTCTAGGTAGGTACCCCCCCCCCAGGGCCAGTTATTCTGCCGTGAAGCAGTAGTGTGCAAACATTACCGTGTTTCGGTTTGAAGGGCATTGTGAGCTAGCGTAATCACAGGGCATATGAGACTTAAGAACTGATGTCTCAGGGTGATGGGCACAATGAGGTGTCACACAGAAATGTTCTGGGTGACACAGCATATGTTATGGTGCCCATACCATCGTTGTTGCACTTACCATCAGGTGAAAATTTTGCTCTTTTCATCACTTTATACTATAAAAAAAAATCGTTACACTACTCATCTCATTTACAAGTGTTCAAGATTGAGTTTTTATTTCATTAGTGTGCGGCACATTCACTCTGTATTATTGTAAAGTAACGTTAACACAGTATCTTTACAGTATCTTCATAACATTCAGTAGACTCATATTCAGTATTCGATGTGCTTGGTGACTTATTTATTATATCATCTACAACTGTAAATTACAAAGTACCGTGTACATCACACTTCGCTTGTCATCCTGGGACATAACTTTTTACGGCCTATATGCCTAGTAATTACACTAGTTAAACAGTATCCTTCAGACCAACACTGTAATGATTGTACGCTCCTGCTTGACTGCTACCACCAGTATCTTACTGGGTGGGTAACACTACGCTAGAAGTTAGTTAGATAAATATGTATAACAAGGACAAGTACAAATTATCCGACTAGGAAGTCCTACTGTGTCACGTCTTCCCGTCAACTATACTACTCAAGCTAAGCACTAAAACGAGTGCGTGTTGCCAATTGCCACGGTCTGTGGTGTTGAGTGGTCTCAGTGTTCTAAAGAAAAAGTCTGTCTGTCTGACCTAACGGATATGGTTTAATAGACTGAAGGTATGAATATTGCATTTGTAAGACTGTAGCTTGCAAACTTGGATCTAATTTAGTTATTCTTTAATTTAAATTTTTGGCGGGTGATATTGCCAAGAAAAACCCGCCAGAGTGGATGGACTGATCTGGGTAGGACGTCTCCTCCTACTAGTAATATGTTGTGTATATATATATATATATATATATATATATATATATATGTGTAGTTCGCATCTCAGAAACTTTCATAGCGCGATTATGGAATGTATGAGATATTTTCTGAGCTTCTCCTGTTACGACAGATGTCGGTTTAAATTATTATTTATTCCCGTTATTGACAAATATAACTAACTAACTTACTAAGATAATAATCCAAGAACTAACGTTGTATATTTTTCATAATAGTACCTAATAATTTTCGTAATGGTAATAAAACAGTTTGTGTCGCGCAGAAGCACCTACTGTGTAATACCGCACTGCGCTCATCAACATGAGACATCGGTTCTGTAGTCTCTTATGTATGCCCTGTTATCACACTACTTTCAGTATCCATTATACCCCCTACACCAGTAAAACTTACTATCAAGTGAACGACTCGCTCGTCGCGGCACTTAGCTACATTAAAAATAATATGTTCAATCAGAATAATCGTCTACATTGTGGTATACATGTAAATGCAATACTTTGCATTAATTTTTATAGTTTACATTAAACGAAAGTTTTTGCAGTAATAGAGTGACTCACCACGCGCTGCATATATCTTTTATTAAGAAAACGTTTAAAGGTGTTAGTTATATAATTGTTTTATCAGTGTATATCTTTATCCGTGAAAGTTTCAGAAAGGAGTGAAACGCCTGACTGATGACTGATGAATCGAGTTTTGTAGAAACTAGATTTCCCGAGACAAAATCAGTTTCACTTTTACTAACAATGGCGTGGAGTACGCCTGCCTTATAATAACTGTGAAAAGACCAATTAATCGTAAGCTTTCTGCAAAACGGAAAATCGTGACTAAAATTCGATCTGTTAGTAACTTTGACACATTAAAAGTTCGGTTACACTGCTATGTAAGAGAAACCGCTACGCTTGCGTGAGTTGACTAAGAAAATGCTAGAAATATCTCATGACCTCCAGCAAATGGCGGAGAAACAATCGCAACTATACCAGACCTAAAATATCACACCGTCCAGAGCGGCGTCCTTGGTCAAATGCGTCTAGTACTGCGATCAAAAATACATTTGTCTAGCTTGGCGAATACAGCAATATATGTATATTTTAGGGTAGTTTAGTTTATGATAATATTTATGAATTCCAATGCTATAACAATTTATCATCCCTATTCTAACGAAGCGAACTAGTACGCTGTTAAACTTTGTAACTTTGTTTTATATGCGGCGTTGCAGACATTTAATATCTTACAGAAATTCAGTACATATACAAGTGGGACTCCGGCGTCACTGTTCAAACGACGTTCGTTACGTTCACGTATACATTTAGTCAGAGGAAAATAAGTGTTAGAGGCAAGAATGGAACCGGCACAAAGACGGCAAGTCAAGGCGGCGGGGCACAGTACGGGTGCTTTAGTTTGAGGATCGGCTGTGGATTCTTGTTTTTTTTTTGTAAAAGTGACGAAACGAGCAACACGTTCACCTGATGATAAGTGCAACGTCTACCCATAACAAATGCTGTTTCATCCAGAACAGTCTCATATGCACAGTGATTATGCTAGTTCTCAGTGCCCTTCGAACCGAAACACAGTAATGTTTGCACACTACTACTTCACGGCAGAATAACTGTCACTGACACCTTCGCGTGCATTCTAATCCAGACCCGTGGAAGGAAGAAGTTATCAAGTAATATTGTCTCCGCATTGGACCAGCGCGGCGGACTTTTCCTGGCTCCAAAACTCTCTTATAAATGAGAGAAAGCCTGTGCTCAGCATTGGGACATTTATAAACTGTTACTGAACTGTACTTATGTTCTTTGATAGGTATGTGGTTCTATTTAAGTGAAGGGGTGTAAAATATGGATATTTTAGGGTAGTTTAGTTTAATATAATTATTATAAATCATAATGTAGGTAGTTCGCTCTCTCTCTCTTGCACTGACCGAAAAGACGTCATTTATTTCGCTGCTATACTTAAATCCCCGGTCGACAATACACTTGAAAGAGGTCTATGTCAAGCAGTATATTGTTTACGGGCTTATGATAACGATGACGTTTGGTAACGATTGTTTCCAAATGAAGTCGCTATAAGAATTTTGTGCAACACACATCGAAATGCTTACAGCATTAAGATGGCGTGACACACTACGCTTACGGACAATAATAATCCTTTTTTAAATAAATTTATTTATTACATCAGAAGCGCAGTATCCAATTTGCGACGTGAAGTTTTGTAAAGTTCTTTATGTTATGTTACCTCGTATCATTTATATTTCTATGACACTTGACGGTCACTGTATGTTATTTTTATGTTTTACAAAAATTTCTCGTATTTTTATTGCTGTTAAATAAGGAAATCCTGTCATTGGCTTTACTTTTGTTATAAGACTGTTATTCATATATTTTTATTTTCGCAGTTGGTTTTCTTAATAAATAAAAAATAATAATAAAAAAATGAGCACGATCTAGGACAATGACGTATGCATTAGCGCCAGCACAGACTGATTCACTAATGTTAGCCTCATTGGATGCTGGGTCGAAAGTTATAGTGGTTAATTATTCTATTTTTAAATTACAAAAAAATTATGATGACGTCGATTTAAAAGCAGGACAGTTGATCGCTGCGTCATCAGATTATAAATCAACTATAATACAGAGTGGCACGAAGGTTAAAGTTGTTGTGTCAATGTGATAAAACCGAAGCGCTTGCTTTTGGTTGTATTCGTTTTATAATTTCCGGTTTGTCCGGTTCAAGACAGATGTCCACCAGAGCCGTGGGAACTAACGGAGTCGGGTTATTAACACTGTATAATGCTCATCTTTGTTCTCCGCTGTGTGATTTTTTCTTTCCAAATAAGAAATTAAATCGTGACTCGTTATTTTTGATTGAACTGTTGATACGTTGTATTATACTTGCTTCCAGTTACCTTACGAAATAACCATACGAGTAAAGGTGCAAGCAAATGCAATCTGTTTTTGTATAAGATAAGAATTACATTGGCTTGTAGTTATAACTGTACACATTATTATGGACCCCACGCTTGGTATTAATACTAGTCCAGTTGCAAATCTGACATCTGACTGGGACCGCAAACAGTTTACATAACGCTTGCTTTCTCAGTCTGTAGTTACTATTTACAAATACGCTAAAACTCAAAAAGGCCATTGACAGTGTTTGTAACTGTATCGCAACTTTCACCAGAGTATGAACAAGTTTTTTATGACATATTAAATGAAAAGTATTTAAATTCATAGATTTATTTAAAACTAACTGAAGACCGCGACTACGTCCGCGTGGATAAAGGTTTTTTTTTAAATACCGCGGGAACTCTTTGATTTACCGGAATAAAAAGTATCCTTTGTCCGTCTCCAGGATGCAAGCCATCTCTGTGCCGAATTTCGACAAGATTGGTTCAACAGTTGAGCCGTGAATAGGTAATAAGTAGGCAGAGGGACCGAAAGAATTAATATTAATAGTATGTAATATGTTTTGGCAGCCGTTTTCTATCCAATTAATTTTAAAGAATGGAATAAAAAAATTTACTCACCACAAATATAGAAAATAATTGTCCATACCCGGTAATTGAGTGACGTAACAAATGTGATTACAATCAATTCCAATACTAATACCTAAAGGCATTTATGTAATAACTGCTTCATGAGAAATATAATCAATTAAGTTATAAGTAGATTATAAGTAGATAGTAGTAAATAGCAAAGATTAAAAAATAATGCAGAAACATGTTAATTTTTTTTCATGTCGCTTTACGGTCAGCGTACCTTCTGTTGAATTGAAACGTGTTGTTGGTTTCGTACCCCAGCAGAAGCTACTCCTAATACATGTGCGACATACAAATCCATACTATAAATGCGAAAGAAACTCCCTCTGTCCCTCTGTCTGTTTGTTAACTTTTCACGGCTCACTCGTTGAACCGTTATTGAAGAAATTCGGCACAGAGATTTGCATCCTGAAAACGGGCTTAAAATATTTTTTTCCATAAATTAAAGAGTTTCCATGGTATATTAAAAAAAACCTTTATCGACGAGGACTGTGTCGCGGACTTCAGCTTGTTGTTAATATTTTTGTCTGAATGTAAAGTCTCAGTGTCTTCGGCACTAGATCACATTTTGTAGGAAGGTGAGGAAGAATGGGTGACTCTTTGCTACCATTTAACCGAAGGACGGTGCCTTTTGTCATCGACATGGAGAACACTATTATCACTCCCCTTACTTTTCTATACATGTCTTTTATGTTCCCGTTCTTGATGCTAAATATGTCTTTTTTGAGTTAAGAATAATTGAAAAGATTCTATAAATTTTGTTGCTACTCGTATTTCTTTTGGTCTGTACCTCAAACTCGCAAAAAGCGGTTTTTAAACGTCGTTTTTGGTACGTCTGGCAAGGGTTTGAAACTCTTTTTCGAGAACCTAAAACATTTTTAGTGGCAAAGAGCTATTTGTGTCATTGTGCTCAGGAGGTACCAACGCATCTTCATCTTGATTCTCCATCGTGGCTCCTCGCCTCGGAGCGGACCTCAATGACTATTTAGCGTCAGGTACCACCTATACTGAAAAACGTTGCAATTTTTAATTTTTCCTAATAATGTTCGTATGATTTACTTTTATTTAGTAAGCTGTTAGCTAGTGTAATTACTTGACATATGAGACTCAAGAACTGATTTCTGAGGTTGATGAGCGTAGTGTGGTAGCACACAGAAGTGTTCCGGGTGACACAGCATTGCAAACGTTGCACTTACCTTAAGGTGAACGAGTTGCAAGTCTCGTCACTTTTTCAATAAGAAAATATTATTTTTATCTTTTTATTGTAAACTAGCTGATGCCCGCGTCTTCGTCCGCGTAAACATAGTTTTTTGAATATACCGAAGGAGCTATTTAATTTTCCGGGATTATCCTACTCGTATATCCGTTACTAGGATACAAAAAATCTCTGTGTCAAATTTGAGAAATATAAATTTGATTTGAGAAGCTTTGCACCGATGTGATGTATTGCAGTTATTTTTTATCTTTTTTGAAGGTGAATTTAGTATTACATTGATAATATCATGTAAAGCAGAACATCAATGGTAAGTTAAATATCTGCCTAAAATCACTTATGTATATTTTTCTACGGAGAATTAATAAGTGAAAAATCTTAAATTTTTTATGTGGCAAATATATGTTTCTTTTTTACTTATTTTTAAATAATACTAACAATGCTATATTAACATTACTAATATTCCTGTTAACCACTCCAACTGAGCTTAAAAGCTTGTGCTAGGAGATGGTTCACGTTAATAGTCGAATGGCGGGCTAGATCCTGCGACATCATGTTTCGCAGTCCGTACCAAAAACCTAATCTATATAATAGCCTAATCTATTGCCGCACATCTCTGTATGTAAAAAAGTGATATTTAGAGATATATATTATGATTTGTGAGTTAGATAAAAACCTTGGTGTGCATGCTGAACTCGATTCGCACTGGCTGGCTGGCTCAAAACGTTGTTTGTAGCATGGCGGCCACCACCGGACAGTCTCCAGTCTGACTCCGAGAGTCATTCGAAACGCACGCAGCGTTGATTTTTTTTGAAATAATTTTATTTTACCATTTGTTTATAAATACAGATCTGTGTGATTTTGTATTTAAACGAGACGGCGTTAAGGGTAAGTAAACTATCAAAAAGTGAATATACCTGATACTGCGCTTGAATTATTTTGGAACCGCCGTGTACAAGTGTAAACAATAGCATTGTTCGGTTTTTTTTCGGATACTTGCTTATACATAATAAAAGACCGTAACATAATTTTAAACTTATTTTATTACGCGTAATACGTTTAAGGCCTTGATTTTATATCTGACGAGATACAAACTTTCACAAACTTTTAATGTTGAATATAGGGGTAAAAACTTAAATTTATTTTGCTAATTTTGTGTACATTGTAAATTTTACATGTATTGCGTACCACGTATATAAAATTAATTATATTTTAATTTATAATAATAAATATCTCATTGTTCTTACATTTGCCAAGTAAATTGAACTATAGAAAAAAATTCGTCATTCGTATAGTGGAATGACATCCTTTTTTTCGTTTCTTTTCCTCACACGATGGCCCTAACTAGGATTTCTCCTGTATCGTGAGTATGTTTTACAGACATGAATATTGTATGCACAACACAGTGTTTTTGCGCAAATTGATGGCATCGGACCCTTGGAGATTCGAACCCAGGACCCGCGGAAAAGAAGTCAGGTATTCTGCTCATTTATAACGAATTACTACTATTAGATTCTAGAAAAAAAATGTTTACGCTAAAACTGTGTATATGAACTGAATGTTCTTTGAACTACGCAAATTTTATATTATTGTACATTATAATTGCTGTTTTAAATGGGTAATCATGACAAGGTTTTTTATTTGATCTGATTTCTTTGGCTTATTTCGATATTTATATTTTAATTATATTATGCGGTTTTTTGTTTGTCAACCAATTTATTCAATAGATAGAAAAAATTCGTTTACAGTCTGTAGGTAATATAATAGTGAAAAGTTTATGATCTCCAATTATAAATTTCTTTAACTAATGTCTAGTCAGTGATTTCATCGAGTAGTTTAAAACGAGGTTAATGTTGCAACAGAAATCCGTACACAGCGTGTTTGGGATCGTCTTTTAAGAAGTTTTCCAGAGGATATTATTCTCTTATTTCTTAAAAGAGATGTAGGTTATATGATCATTATAATTAACTAGTTTTCTACTAAGGTAAAGTAGAAAACTACTTACTTATTAAGTATTTTAAGGGTATGGACCTTTAAAATTCTTTTATCGTACTTGATACCTATTAAAGTTGCCAATTTCCTGAAATTGTGCAGATTCTCTATCGACATGCATTTTTCATCCTCTTCAACTTAACGTGTTCACCGTTTTGTTTCCCATCGCTGTTTATCTATTCTATATTCTTAATAAGAATGGTTAGTTATTAGAAGGTAAAATAACATTATGTGCATATGGTCCTTCAAGCCGGATATTTTTTCTGTAAGAAAAGGTGTTTTAAAAGGGGTATAGATATCAAAGAATTCGCTAATATTATTTCTTCGATAGGCCCGCGAAAGCAGTTTATCTTCGAGCGTTATTTTGACCCATGGGTCACAACGGCGCACGACCAATAAAGAGAGATTAAATCGCAGCTTTTTAATGATCTCTACTTTTACACAACACAGTTAGCTGATTGTATAAATAGTTTTGTCTTGAAAACAGTTACTTAAGTAAATTCATCCTACATTTCTTTATATCAGTTACTTAGTTTAATTTTATGCATACAATATATCATATTAAAACGGTAAAAGTTTACGGCATTTATACACATTATTTTGTGATGGTCAATATTTTCTTTTAAAGGAACTTTAGTTTATATTCACCCATCAGCTTCTCTCTTCTGGTTCATGATTTGATAATAAATTATAGAATTTTTGCGATATTTATCTATTTGGAAATCATCAACAGTAGATAAACTTTTTAGCACTAGTCTACGGTATATTAATTAAAGATTTTGATTTAAATGAAATTATTCTTCAGACCTAATCATTATAATTTACAAATAAAGTTATCACGAAGAGATACTAATATTAATATAGAATTGATATATAACAAGCAAAAGTTATGATTTATTTTATATATTTTGCTAAAAAATAATTTACTTTAAGAAATAGATACCCAAATACCAACTACATGTCACTCAATGCACTATATGTAAATATATTAAAAAGTAATTACTATTCAGGGAACGCACAAGCTCGCGGTTAAATAACCTCGAGTGTGTTTCATATCTTCAACCAGTTACATTTTAATTGTATAGGCAAAGTAGACAATGTGGAAAGGAAACCAATCTACGCAACGTCATACGTCGTGATGCCGACTGGTGAAGCGAGTGTCGAGTAGGGCGTGAGTTTCTATCAACTAAAGGTGCTCGTTCATCAAAGTGCACACAATCAGGACAATAGATGGATCAGTACAAAATAATAAATATGTAGAGACTGTCAATGGTTTTTGGAATGTTCTAAAATCCCTGACAATCCGAATGTCTGTAACCGCGGAAGCTATTAATTTCAATAAAATAAATAGTAATCTTACATAGTTTTTGTTATATTAAAAGATTCTAGTGAATTTAGGTCTGTATAAATTCAAGTATTAGTTGTCCTATTCGTTACATTCACAACATGTTTACATTGGGTTTCGTTTTTCCGCTAGCCAAAAAAATATATGTTTAAAATGACATAATATACGGGTATTGTAAAAAACGTTCTTATTTTGTTTTTTGGAATAATGTTTAATGCTGCGATTTGGTAATCTTGTCCGTTAACATATTTATCATTACCGCTAATCTATTGCCACTAAAAATTGTTTATATTATTCATTGTATCACATTTACGCTTGGCCCTATTTCCGCGTTTGTTTGAGTTCACTAGGAAAACATACAGTATATACAGTATATACGTAAGACGGTTCTTCACTTTGGTGAACAAGCATCCTTAATCTGACAATTAGCGTAGTGGCGTGAGAGAGTTGTCGGGCGAGACGCTTGCACACGACGGCTGCAGTCCCGCTAGCCAAACATAGCGGCCATTCACCGATCCAACCTTTAAATTGTCTGTTATATCCCAAACTGTATTTTTCCTGAGAAACCTTTCTAATTTCTTATCCTTATGTATCGTATCATTCACGAATGTCTACTCGCTTTTTTGTTATCGAAATAATTACATATATATTTCTGGATATAATACGATATAAATTTATGTAAACGTTTCTTGCTATTTCATATAAAATTCAATGGCGCTAGTAGATTATACTTTCGCAACTAAAACTTCTGATATATAATTTTGTAATTGAAGTAATTCGATAAATGTTATGAGATAAATAATTTACGTAACAGTTGTTCGTATAACAAGTGATTACACAAAAGAAAAAGAAAGTGGTTCATCGTGAACGGGAAGCGGATAATCGCAGGAAATATTTGGTCACGCCAGTCAAGTTAGTTAACTCACTCAGGTTTCCTATATAGATCTCTAGAACATTTCTTTGTTTTCATGATAATTAATTAACCATTGTTCAATTTACTAAAGAACAGAATATAATAATAATTATTACGTTTATTACGATTTTTACATTAACAGTAAAAAAAACTAATTTTCACTTTAAAGTAGAAACTGTGACAAGGAAAAATACCGTGGGCCGTGTGGTGGCGGCTCGTTAAAAGAATACTACCACTCCATCTCATCCAATGGATCTCGTAAAAGGCGAGTAAGGAAATTAACTGCACTGTGCACCCAACAGCGCTCGGTGGCGATAGGCTCACCAACTATCTCACCAAGTGCATTATATTGTTTTGGTGAAACGTGGATTGTGGCAGTCATCTGTTTTTGCAGTGAGTGCCCAGTCTCTGACTACCCCGTCTCTGACTACCCCTTATGGGATACAGTCGTGATGTTATGTATGTATGTAAGGAAAAATACCATAACATGTCTCTCACAATAACATTGCATTTGGACTTTTGGTGCCAACTCGAAAAGTGGCAGTAGTGTTTTTATTTAATTTGTAATTTCTGTGTATATTTGGAGTTTTTTAAGTTTAATATTGATAGTTTATTAAGCACCAAGTGCTCCAAAATTGTTCTTTTCGTTTTGTCTCCATCAGACCAGCAAATCTTCAGTAAAAGTGAACTATCATTTTACTGTCAATCAAAATTAGTCTTGCTGCTTGAAGATTGTATACTTGGATATGTTACTTGACACTGGAAAATAGTTTATGACTGTTTCCATTAATAAATTATAATAATAATAAGACAGCAATTTGTATTCCAAAAGAAATTACAATTGACATATTACAGTATAGTAGACAGTGGGCCACGGGACGTCATAATGTTGGATACGTGTATAAACTGGAACACATTTTCGTAATCATAAAGTAGCGGTAAGCAATTATTATGATAATTGCCAACATTACTTGTCACTGATGTTTACATTTCTATCATCTAATTGTACATAAGTAAGTTACTAGTTAATTAAGAATCTACATTAATAATCACAGGTTGTTGACTCTGTGTAATAATAAGATTAGATTATATTATACTAAGTATAATTTCGATAAAACGGATTTCCTTATTTTAACACCAATCATAAAAATCTGTTATCTTTTATCAATTTGAAAAAGGAACCTTGTTTATAAAGCACAGTGACAGTAATATTTATAAAGGCATGTAATACGAGTACGTTAAACTTATTTCATAATCATCATTTCAGCCTATCACAAGTTCACTGCTGAACAAAGACCTCCTAGGTAGACTGCCACAGAACACGGTCCTGAACCACCTGCATCCATCGACTTCCCGCAAAACCATGCAGGTCGTACTGCCTTTGCCGTACTAGGTTGCCACTCGAAAACCTTTTTAACCCATCGGTTATCAGTTCTTGACGTTGTTCTTTGACAACCGCGTGGCATAGTGGTCAGAGTACCTGACTTCTACGCCGCGGGTCCTGGGTTCGAATCGCAGCCGGGGCCAACATTTGTGCTAAAACACAAATTGTTGGTTTTCGGGTCTGGTTGTGTTGTGTTTGTCCCCGTGTTTCTGACACTGCATCCTAGCCTACCCCCGATCTTATCGCATCAGCGTTACATCGGGCGCGGGTAGGTTGGGACGAGTGAGTACCTCTGTGTTTGCGCGTATACTTGTGGCACTATAATATCTCCTGTGCAGTTGATGGCTCTTGACATTCGGATTCGGAAGTTGTCGCCGTGATCGAAATCGGCTAGGAGAACATCACATCATCATCTATCAGTTCTACAAGCTATGGCCAGCCCATTGCCACTTCAGAATGCTGATACTAAACGTATTATGAAATAAAAAAATATTTTCATATTTTACTTATATTAATTTAACGTATCTTTTCTGTTGTCTGTTTTGAAGACCGCGTGGCCAAAGTTACATTCTTCTACGCCACGGGTCCTAGGTTCGAATCCCAGATGGAGCCAATATTTTTGCAAACAAATATTACTACTTCCTAATCTCCTTCCGATCTTATCCCAATAGCCTTAGATACATTAGGCGCTGGCAGGTTGAACGAGTTTGCGCGTAAACTTGTGGTACCATAATATCTCCTAAGCAGTTGTTAGCTTCCGACAGTATTCGGAAATGCTTTAAAATCGGCCATGAGGACATCATCACAGCATAAACTCTGTTAAGGTATTATTTTTCTTTGTCAATTATGTTGATTAAATTCTCTACTCTCACTCTCTCTAATTAAAAAGTCATACAGCAATTTCTAGTCTATTAGGGTGCCACTTTAGATTTTTTAAACAACGATAGAATTTGGGCGATTAAAACAATGTGAATAAAACAAAACATCGCAACACAATGGTGTCGCTACTCTTTGGTGTACCTTTAAAAAATTCGTGCATTTGTTACCTACATGATCAATTTTTGCAGACAAATTTAGCTTGTAGATTTTAAAAAAACAGTTTGTTTCAAACTCAAAATTGCCTCTTTTGTATTTGGTGTTTTTATAAACGGGCTATTGTGTTGTAGTGTTTTTTAGTTATGGTGTATCAAGTGTTAAGAAGAGAACCAAACAGTATGGTATTATTTTTATAATACACTAATAAATAATATCGTATGTATATAAATTTATGTGAAACTGCGAACTGACCTTTGCATGAGTCACCCACGAGAAAGTGATACAAACTTCGATCACTATTGTTGATCGAAGGATTCAAATGTAAATTGTTTTTACTAATTAGGATAAATATACGATGTCACGTACGCAAGACCGTCAGCTTGGAGTGCATGGGTGCCACATTAGGCAATGTAATCGGGCCATATTATATTGCAGTGAAATTTCAAATACTTCTAAAAGGAACGTTGAAACCAAACTCTTCTTTGCTCGATTCTTAAATCATAGTCAAAGAAAGTAGTGAAACAATGATAGCTAACGATATGTCACGAATGAAGAATCAAGTAGGTAATTTAGCAAGTAGGTATCAAATAAGTATCAAGTAGGTAATATTTGTACTTTAGGTAGTAAAAAATAAGATAAATAAGTCAAAGCGTATATAAGACATTAGCGCTGTTAAACATTTTTAATGACGAAAAAGCGCATATTGACATAATAAAGGCCACTAAAATGTAACTTTATCAACCAATAAACTTAACGCCGCAGTAGACCCAGTGGCTGAACGATTGATTTTTGCGCGTTTGACGGGTCGCGGTTCGATTCCCATGGATCAAATGTATACATAACATATGCATATATGGCCGACATTCAGTAGTTCCGGGTCTGGGTGTTTATGCATGTGCATTTTAAAAAGTGTTCACTATAGAGGCGAAAACCTCGTGAAAAATCGTGGGGTATAAAAATGATTGACTGATGCGAGTAACTTGACTAAAAGCAAAATTACGTCAGTTCTGTTGTACCTATTGCGGTCGGTATAAAGTGCATTCAAAGATTGAAAAGCGATGGATTTTTAAGTTATACTGAAGGAAACAATTTGTTCGAAGATAAATTTATCGCCAAAACAAGAAAGTAATATTTTCTTGTAAAACGGCAAAAAAATTAAAACTTTGCTTTTGTAGTAAAAGCAAAGTTTTAATTTTTTGGAAAAAAATATTTTAAAACCAACAACATATTTAGATTTTTGCTCCAAAAACAACTTTTATTTGTTTACATTTTGTAGCATGCTTACATGAATAGAGTATAGCAAATGTCTGTTTTATTAAAGACCGGTTGGCAAATGTTCATACTCGTACATACATACATAGAGTCACGCCTCTTTCCGATTGGGGTAGGCTGAGACCACATCTTTCCACTTGCTACGATGCTGACACACATCTTTCGCTTCCTCTACTTTCATTAGTGTTTTCATACAAGCTCGTTGCTTTTGACGTGGCATATCCTTAAAACGACTTCGATCTGAACGTATCACACGTTCGCCTACGTCGATCCTTACCGGCTTGCCCATTCACACTCGCCTCATAAATCTGTTTCGTCAATCAGGTTTCATCCATCCTCTCTACGTGACCAAACCATCTAAGCATCCCTTTCTCTATCTTTGTCACTACATCTTCAACCACACCGCAACTTCAAGACACGCTCACTTTGTCCATCAAAGTTCATCAAATTCATTTACACTCAAACCTAAATTATTAAAATAAAAATCGAAATACGCCATTCAGGAGAGAATAGACAAAAAGTGTATTATTCGTTTAAATGTGGATTTAGGTAGGTTTTAGTTAGTTGTTTCTCCGCTACACGAGAAAGCTGGTTGTCAGAAACATATAACTACAGTTTATGGTGTACTGGTTTAGTTCACCGCTCGACGTGGTCGTGACTCAACAGACGTGGGTGCGATTCGCAAAAACAAAACGCAAGCCTTCCGACAAAATTAAAAAGCTTTTAAAAGGACCGAATTGAACTGGTTATAGTTGAGTAATCTTATTGTCAAATATCACAATATATTTAGCCAATGTTATTGCATTTATGTGATTCATAATTAAGCAGCGCGGAGCACGGCCAAATAGAAAGTGCTGAACAAGGACCATTGTTTCTCTTCACAAAGACAGTTTCATTAGATGTAGATAGATTTGTATTGTTTTTGTTCTGCATATACGATTACTATGATTCACTAATTTATTACATCACTATTTATTTTTCCTAATTTCAAACGATCATTTGAAAGCCTGACGTAATAAATTAATATTTAAACTGTTATAAATAAAGACGTAACTTAAATACATATTTAGCAATGATCCTTTATTTGAAAATGATGATTTGATTGAATTTTAAAGAAGCAAATCTATTAATGGGTATTTAGTGTCAGAGTCTATATACTTCTAATGGAATTGGCCAACGGCACCTTTGGTATCCAATTTAAAGGTTAAAAATTAAAAGTAATTTCAATTTCAATTCAATTAAGGGAGAGCAATTAACTAGAATGAATACAAAATAATAATTATTGGCCATTATTTCTTACTGGTATAATTTCTTCGTTTTGTTCACTAGAAATATGAGAAGGAAAACGCTTTTTATTACAAATACGCATTTGTCACTGCCTTTATTGCCTTTCTCAGAAGGGAAATTATAATCTTAGGCATTAAATATAAAGCAATTATCGGTCATTTTATTTTGTCACAATAGTCATGCAAGTGCTTAAAATCTGCTTTAATTTTATACAAATAATATGCAAGTTTTGTGTTACAAAATTATTTCGTTATGATTTATTGGCAAAATAAGAAGCATCAAGGTTAAAAGAATCGAGGCGAGAGTTGTTTTGTTAAAGACAAACACAGGAATACTCAGAATACATAAAAAAAATTGAAATTATAAGCCGTATACCACTGGTAGGATCTAGAGGAAAATATAATCATAATGCAATCCAGAATCCAGGAGCAATACGACAATACCCGTAATGTGTGAGTTAATAGAGTTTCACCCATGCACGCACTTGTACACGTACGCCAGTTTATTCAAATCCGACGAACTATTGATGCGTAACACACAATGGGCAAATTTTTTGTTTCACATTATTAATGTCTCACGTAGAGACACGCAAAGACGCGAGAGACGCAAAGTGTACGCAAACATAATAATGTTTTATTTTCTTCAAAAAGCTGTCTGGCTCTTTTTTAGTAAATTGGAATTTATTTGAGCAAACCTGAACCGGATGATTGGATATTTTAGATCCACTTTCCCTGTTTATATATTTCATATCGATATATAAATAAATAAATAAATATATTTTATCTACTCGTGAGGAATTTTAACCGTGAGCGGATTCACGGACCTGTTTATTAAAACAATACTTGAAATAACGAAGCACATTATTTATTGTATTAAATAACATGTCGTAGATTATTTGTTATCGATAACAACCCGAAAGGTGTCTGGCAGAGTAGAATAGCACCTACGTATTTCCTACCGAGGTTTCGTAAGAGACGACTGAGAGGTATTGTACGTTATTCGTGCAGGATAGTACCATAATATGCAATGCTGTCATTGTACTGCTCATGATCAATGAGGAGTAAGAATTTTTTGACTCGTACCAAAATGGAGGTGACGTGGTTCGCCACCTGTCACGTCTCTTTGCCCGCGAGGGTGAAAAGTGGGCTACAAGTGTGGTCTCTGCTTACCCCTTATATAGGAAAAAGGCGTATTTGTATGTATGCAAATAACATGAGTGCAACAATGCTTTTAAAAATGATAATTCTACCAGTACATTTTACTAAAGGCGGTATATTTTTTGATTTATTTGTGTAGCATAGTAATAATATATAGTTGTATTAATTTATTATCTGCAAGGTTATGAGGATTTAATAGTATTCAGTTTTTAATTAGTTAATGATAACCCATTTGCAAATGTAATTATCCTGTGTACTATTTACTGAGGTGGCGCAGTAAGAGAATCTACTAATCCATCTTACTCCGTGGGTGCAGTAAAAGTTGACGCCGGAAAATGGCAAAATAACCGAATGGCTTTCTATGGATGGCGGAATTACTCTCTTCTTGATAAATGTCATACACAGGCCGGTGACGTGCAGCGTCTAAGGTGCGAGATGTCTGGTACTGCGATGCCAATCGTAGTAATGTCAAGCGTGGCCATTCCGGCAAATCATTCCTACTGCTTCTCAGCAGTAGGTCTACGTTCTGTAGTGGACTTTTTAATTATTAGTTTTTGCGCGGCTAGCGAAGCCGTGCACGAAAAATAAAACTAGTCGGTATTGAACAAATAAAGGTTGTCTATACCCCATGGCCAGTTATTCTGCCGTGAAGCAGTAGTGTGTAAACATTATTGTGTTTTTGTTTGTAGGGCACTGTGAGCTAGCGTAATCACTGGGCATATGAGACTTGAGAACAGATGTCTCAGGGTGACAGGCGCATTGTGGTGTCACACTTTTACTTACTAAGTTTAGGAAGTAACACAACTCTTCTTAATATAGTAACTATTAAAAACTTCAATGTATAGATGTAATGGATATAACGATAAAATCATATTCAAATTTATCTAAATTTGAATATGTAAAGTTTTAACATTAGATCTACAAATTTGCGAAGCTCGAAAGCGTCAAAATCTATCAATTATGTTTGGTTACACTTTCGCCGGTGAAAGTAAATCGGTTATTAAATACTTTAAATTGGTTGCACGGTGAAAAAGGAAAAAGAGCTAATTTATAGCGTGCAAAAATCATAATGAATTTATATATGTATTTTAACAAGTTATTTGAACACAAGTTTTTATTTTATTTTAATACAATTCAGTAAAATAACTACTTCAAGATATTCATGTCGTGTACATTATTTTGTTATTTTTTTTACCTTTCTAAGTTGTAAGAATAACATAAAATTTTTCACAAATATTGAAATGTTCTTATTAACTTACAGAGTAAATAAGTCAAATGTTTTATCCGGATGAAATTCAACACAGTTTATAAAAAAATGAATTCTTTACTGACATAGATCGTAAATTGCTGACACAGTTAACAAAGTTGCGAGACAATCAAGCGCGTGTTTTTCTGCAATTGTGGTTTGTCATTGGCACCCATAGGCATTGAATATATCTCCCGCGCCGGCCCCGCTTGGAGTATTTTCCACATTTTTATATATTTTCCCAACTTTGTTTAATTTGTTATGTTTTCAATCCACGGTCCGACCTCTGCTATTAGGCTGCGCAATCTTTTTATACAAATACAGATACTTTGCGGCTATTAGACAATATATACAAAATAATATACAAAATAATAATATTAAAAATCTTTTAGCTATTTTAAAATAATAAACAGCCCAGTACACAGCTTGTTGAAATATAGGTAATTTACCAGAGTCCGCATGCAAGGTGAAAGTGGTTTGTATGTCCTACTTTTGTAGAGTATCCGCCTGTCCGTAACAGTGTACCAACTATCGTATTCTTCATCCGAAGTTGAGTACTTGAGTTGTCTAGGAAATTAATATAAATTGTTTAGGCGGATCTTAGCGAATTACCTAATTGTATATACTCGTACCTACAAATGTTGCCTCGTATTTATTTGTTCGGTCGCCTATCTGCCTGCAAAGCGTGGCGATCTCGGCAAATCAGTGTTGACTGTTTTACGATACTTAGCGAGCTATAGAAAGGGCTATGTTCGATATTTATGCAGTAGAAGACGAGTAATCGTCATAGCCCTAAAGCACAGTGAGCTGAAGTGGCAATGGGACTGTCGCATAGCTCGTAGCACCGTTAATATTTGGGGAAGAAAGGTTTTCGAGTGAAAGATTTCTTCTTTCGAGTGAGAGACATCTGCATAGATATCTTACGTTTTGTCCCATTATATTATTATTTAATTGTTAAATAAAAACTGATACCACAATTTAATTACGATTTAGACACTTTCGTAATAATTCAATAGCTTCGTTTCCAAATGATTACCTCCGATATTTAATCTACATATTTATACAGTAATATGTAGTGTGTAATATGTATTTATACTGTAGTATATATGTCAAATACAGGTATAGTTTTAATCAACGCTGAAACATTAATAATTATACCGTGGTCCAAATTTAATTGAAACGATTATCTAATTAAATTTTTCTCAATCTTTACAGGAAGGATCGTCTTAGACAAAAACGGTGTAATTATCAAACGAAAATGGAGAGTTGGTTAGATGATGTTAAACGTGTAAGAATTCCCCGGCCGAAGTTCGGTAGCAAATATCCGGCGGAGCCACCTAAGGACTACTTGGAAGACTGCAGCGACCTCAGCGGGAAACAGAGGCACCATGGCAGCAAAGATTTGAGCAAGGCCACAGAGGAACTTCGTCGAGCGCTTCAGGAGAAACTATGACTTATTTATCGTGTTTTGATCAGAATTTAGCTTTACCGATTACCTTTAGAATAACAGGAAGATTTGTACGCATGCCCTGGATCAGGAAGAAATGTGACAAATACTTTGCATAAAAAAGTTAATAAAACCATATTTAACATAGTTGATATGTTACCGATCTGTCTCGGGGCTTTAACAAGTCGGATTTCTTTCTAAGTATGTAATCGTGTTGGAACTGCAACATAAGCGAATTACATTGTAATGTTGAAATCACTAAACTCTAAGTAGCTTATGTTACAGATACATCTATAAAACGATGAAGGCCGCTTTATTGTAATTTGTACGTAATATATTGAGATATCCACTGTTGTCTGCAAAAAATATCATATATAATATGTATTACACAGTTGAACAAAAAATTGCTAAAGTTGCAGAGATTAAGAAATTTGTTGAATAATGAAAATGTTATCATCCAGTTATATAAAACTTTAATTTACATAATACGTGAAGAATAACATATTATATAATATTCTAATAAAAAGGCATAAATAGTTTACTTGTTATGTCAATATTTTAATCGTCTTGTCCTCTTGTTTGATATAAAAATCGCGCAAGCGTATCCATTTGTAATTCCGTCTTATTAATAATAGTTTTAGTTCTATGATATGTAATGTACAGTATTAATTTAATTCTATAACAGTACCCGTAGAATAGTTTCTGTGACTGACAAAATGTAGAATAGGATTATGTATTTTAATCTCTAAAGATTTAAAATAAATTATAACTTTTAAAAAAGTGTTTTAATGTTTACCAAGCACTTCATTAAAAGTATTTCAGATTTAATTACTTTGTTACCAACCGTTAATTGTTACAGTTGATAACAAAGTACCATCTATACTAATATTATAAATGCTAAAGTAACTCTCTCTGTCCCTCTGTCTGTTTGTTACCATTTAACAGTTCTACCGCTAAATCTAATCTAAAGCTAATCTTGACGAAATTTAACACAGAGATGAATCCTGGAAAAGATATAACATAGGATAAAGATAATACATAGGATACTTTTATCCCGGAAAATAAAATAGTTCCCACAGGATATTTAAAAAATCTATGCCGCAGAATACTGCTGCGTCGTTTCGTATGATGAGTGACGAGATCCGATGATTCAATTAAAGAAAACAAACATTTTAGTCCTAAGGGGTAAAACAGCAAACCGACTCTCGATCTTTATCATCGTCGCCGTTTCAGCCTATCACAAATAGTCCACTGAACATAGGCCTCCCCATAGATAGACATAAAAGTTTGGAGCTCTCATTTTGGAGGGATTTTTCCATAGTTGCCACGCTTGACAGACGGGTTGGCAACCGCAGTTTATTTATTCAGATGTTCCAGGAAGATGCTGCCCATCTCCTAGTTTACATTTTCCCTCTTACGACTTTTACGACACCCATGGGATGTGATGGGGTGGTAGAGTCTCTTAGACCGCCACCACACATCTTTATCATGTATGGTAACAAATATGTATGAACTCGTACTTTTAACTAATAACTTAAAAATTTATAATTACTTAAAAATAGTTTTGCATGCTATATACGTACATGGACTTGTAACAAACTGTATAAGTTTATATTTACAGCCTTTATAATGAACTAGCTGATGCGCGCTTTAAATATCCCGTGGGAGCTATTCGATTTTTCGGGATAAAAAGTCCTCCTCCGTTCTATCTCCGTCTCCAGGATGCCAGCTACTCGTATCTCTGTGTCAAGTTTTGTTAGAATCGGTTCAGCGGTTGAACCTTGAAAAGGTAAGAAATAGCAGAAGGACAGAGAGAGTTATTTTCGCATTTATAATATTAGTATGAATTATTCTTACAGTGGGTCTCGTAAGATAATCTACCGCATCATTTCATCCCGCAGGCGTCGTAAAAGGCCACTAGGGCAAAAAAATGTCATCGTCTCCGATAGAACATTGAAATCATTTTAAATGACAGTCCTGAAATACTCAGGACTGACAGCAGCGTTTAAGGTGCGAGGATACAGGTACTGGAACCGGCAATTCGCAACCAAGGAGGGGTTTTTATGACAAATCATCCCAGCTAACACAATGAGTGGAAGAGTATACTTTTTCCTTGTAAAAGTTACCTGACGTTATCTAATTTATACATTCTTATGGAAGCAACAAAGACAAACTGCAGGAACGATTGTGTCACATTGTTGGCCAGTGTCCAAACTGTTCAGCGACAAATGACAAAAGTTCCCGCATCTATGGAGTACAAGCCATATAGCGCACCTCACCGGTTTCATACTTTCAGCAATGGCGTATCTCGTACGACGTACGAATATGCTATGAGATATGTTTGAATTTGTTTTGCTGACTACTTTATGGTAGCCAACAAATTGCTGTCTACTTACGTAAGAGAAGCTATAAATTAATGCTCATAGAGGAGAAGCCAAGTTATATTTGACAAATTGGTTGTTGGGCTTCTATGAAGTTTGTTATAAGTAACTTTTATTGAAAGCGTTCCTCTCTAATTTAATAAAGTATTTTTTTTCATTTATTAAACTAACTATTCTGTTACAATTAAAAAAAAATGTGTTTTTTATTTATGTGTGTGGTTTATTTTTATTGGAATTAAGGCACGAGACGAGCAAGTCGTCACTTACCATCGTAAGTGTCACGCCTGCTCATAACAGTTCCTAATGTTGTAGGATTAAAGTTCTGTGTAACATCGCACTGCGTTCATTACGGTTCTTAGCTTCTTCAGTCTCATATGCCCAGTAATTACAATGGCTATCAGTGCCTTACAACCCCTGATGTTTGCGGACGACTGTTTGAATTAGCAATTAACCATTTCATATAAAAAAATATACTACTTACGGTATCATCGAAGTGTTGTGTGTGCAAGGCAGTCGTGCTGCCCTCTCTGGAGTTACACGGTGAAGAGTGTCTCCTTGACCGACGTCCTTCTTCTTCGTATTCCTATGTAAATTTTTGATTATTACTTTTCAAACAGCAGTACACTCTACTGTAAAGTCAATAATTTGTTCTGGTATCAACACAGAATCAGGAAAAAAGGAAATCCTTTGACTCTGATAAAAATAGAGGATAACAACTGTTTATCAAAATAATGTAAACTTTGAGGGACTTTTTTAAAATGTTGAAATTTATGAATCATTGTTTACTTAACAACATTAACATCAAATTGAAATGCATTAAATAAAATACAATACAACGTTGTAACGGAGCAAAACACAACATCAATTCATGCAGGTCTCATTCAACAGGCAGGAAAACTAAAATTTGAAGCAAATAAGAATAGAAACGACGTGTCACGTTCGCTGCAAAGCACTTATTCTATTGCGTATTCTTTCCAAGTAACACTGACCTTGCATAGACAGGAAGAACTTAGTGATATAGTAAGTATGAAAATATTATAAGTAAGATGTGAAGCAGACAGTGACCGCGTGGAGACTGCTGGGCGACACTTTACGAGTCTCAACTGTTCAATTGATTTATCGCGCTATTTTTGGATTTAGCACAATCAAAGTTAGCGACAGTGAAATGCTATTCAGATCAGTCGACTTCATAATCAAATTGGTGTTAAATATTTAGCACCAAAGCTAATTAAAAATCAAAAATTATTATTTTTTTCATATCAAATAATAAACAAAATTCATAAAAATTGTAATTAAGAGTATAAATTTGAGTATTATAAACAATAAAAAAGTAATTGTAAATATAATAAGGATATTAAAAATATTCATTTGGTTTTAATTAGCAATTTTAGATCATCATTAGATGTTTAAGGCATCCAAGATCCAACAAGACAAAGACATGGCTCGTTAGGCCAGCACAAGCTACCTGCTGTATCATTAACAATTGCGTGTAATTATTTCTAGAAATTCTTGTTCGTGCTACTGCTGAGCTTGTTAAAAATGCTTTTTATTTATTATGTTCATTACGATAGAGTCACGCGATTGACATAATAAAAAAAAATGTTTATTTATAATTATTACTCTGGACTACACCTTGCTTTTAAAACTCTTGTCGATAGACAGTTGCAAGAAACATTAACTGCTAGTAAAATTAAATCAGAGTTAACTATCATTTAATATTTTTGAAGGTTAGGTCATGATGATTTTATACACATTTTTTAGTTTAATAAAGTGACGAGAAGAGCAAAACGTTCTCCTGATGGTAAGTGCAACGTCTGTCCATAACAGATGCTGTGCTACAGAGAATATTTCTGTGTAGCACCACACTGCGCCCGTCACCCTGAGACATGAGTTCTTAATTCTCATATGACCAGTTTAATTACATTATTTTAATTAGATTACATCTCAGTACCCTTAAGACTTATACATACATACAGTGATGTTTGCACACTACTGCTTCACGGCAGAATAACTCGCCCTGCAGTGGTACCTACCTAGACGGAACCCTCCATAGGAAACCTACCACCAGTAAAACATTTAGTTATTTTTTATTTATTTGATGTATCATATTTATTAAACATATTTAATAGCGTTTTTTCTACTTCACAGCTTGAAGTGACGCTGGTTGTATAATATGTAGTTGCGAATTGTAGAATAGAAACGAAAGATAAAATTAAGTAAATAATTTATATAAAGAATATGACGTCATTCATTTGTAAACTTGTTGAACTTTATGACCGCTTTAAATTGTAACTAAATACGTACTTAGTTATAATTTAAAGTAAACATTGGAATCGAAATATTAATCAAACAGTTTATGTATTACAATGATTCAATTATTATTTATAGTAAATATTGTCTCTGTTATGTTTTGTGTATCTGCATAATGTTACTACATTATGTTCATTTCGTACTCCGTGGTTCTTCTACATGCTCTCTGACTATACCAAGTTACCAAGTGATGCATCATCCTTTTTGTACTAGATTTAGTGATTGATCGAATACATATATTTTATAATAACTTCAATCCTGTATTATTTTGCTTTCAACTCATCAGTATATTATGAATACGTTTAGTTTTAGTTATTTCATCATCGTCATTGCATATCGGTGACATGTGTAGTATCCTCTTAGTAGTTTGTGCCAGTGACGGTGAGCAGCGTCAAAGGTACAATCCGCTTGTCGATTTTTATAAAAGAAAACAAATTTAAGAAATAGAAACAGCCATTTAAGCCCACTTTAAAGAGATAGTTGCAATTTATCTATTTCTCTTGTTAGTGGTTTGATAATAAAACACCGCGTTGGAATTACGGATAAGGTGAAATATCTATAGTATTTATAGATACCTTTGTGTATCCTCCTAACTTGACGAGACTTGAAGGATACACGCTTACCTGAATAATACCAAAGAACCATGCGAATGAAGTTGCTGGTACACGGCGATTCCCAAAACTTTAAAAGCAATTTGGTTGCTCTCAGTAGCGTCTCACACATTTTGCTGTCTGTCAACTGCGTGATTATAGGCCTTCAGAATGGTTTGCTGTACAGTACTAGATAATTTGTACAAAAATCTCAACAACTAGATTGAGGTCTATGTCCTCAAATTAATTATTTAGAGACTAATAATGACAATGATTCTAATTTATCTACGGAGTACGGAGTGTCTATGGTTTAGTCAATTTCGTTCCGTCAGATCATCTATATTCCCTAAAAAAATAGTTACATTTAATCGCCTTCCTACCTGTCCGTACCAATATTGTAAATGCGAAAGTAATTCTCAATGTCCCTCTGTCTGTTTGTTATTTTTTCACGGTTAAGCCGTTGGACCTTATCTTACGAAATTCGGCACAGAGATAGCTTGCACCTTGAACACGGATACTTTACTCTTTGATATTACTTATTTCGTATAATCGAAGACTTACCACGGTATTTATAAAAAAAACCTAAATCCACTGGCCGTAGTCGCGGGAGTTCCGAAAAAAATTAATCTACAAAAATATATACTGGAATCCTTATGTTGCTACTTAACTGGGAGAAGGTATTAAAAAGAGAAGTTAAGTGTCCCACTACTTAGCACAAACTCTAAATCGCCGCTTTGCTCTGGTGCGGATTGGTAGACTCCACATGTCCTCGAAATATTTTTATTCCTCAGACATGCAGGTCTCCTCAGGATACTTTCCTTTACTGCTGAAGACGTGGTAAATAATCGGGGATCGAACTCAGGTCACTCGTGTACTATGAAATTTAAGAAAGTCGCCTGACCCTGAGTTACCACAGCTTTCGGAAGTAAATATTAGCTGAGCGACAAATATACAAATCTTGTATAACATAATCCTTTGGTGGCTACTTTTTTGTGAAAGCAATCATTAATATAACTTACACATGGATATGAAACAGATACATTTATGTTGATGAAAACCCATTAAGAACTCTGTTGAAATTTAAAACAAAATTAACACGCTGCGGAAAGGAAATTGTGTCAAGATTCTTTAAGAACGTTCGCAAGTTTCAAATGTTTTTTTAAAGGCTTGTTATTTGTGAGATGACACAGTATTCTTCACATGAAGAATTAATGCGTTATGTATTATTTTGATATAATTAAAATATATCGCCTTATTTGAAATACTACCGATGTACTAACACACAAGTAATAAAAATATTGGTGTACTGTAAACTTACAATTTCTATGTTGTGAATGTTTTAATTATTAAATATGTTTGTACAGCTACACTTTTAGGCAAAAATTTACAGCACCAAATCGTTGTACGTGGAAAACCGAGATACGGAAAACACCTGCCAATATAAAACGCTTCACCGGAAAAATAAAACTTTTGCTGTTTGCTTTCAGTAGGCGCTAATATCTTAAAGTATAATAATCAGCTATCGAATCGCATAGAAAAATCAAAAATCTTATCCCATAGAAACCGAAAAATATAAAGTTACTTCACTGCAGTATATTTTAAAATTAAAATTTTAACTTTTATGTTAAAATATTGTAATAAAAATGCTTCAATAATATGAAAAAAAAAAAGATTTATTTTTTCAAAACAATTAAGCAAATTAATAGGTATTTAAAGTTTAGTATAAATAAATTTTGGTAACTTGTTACAGGAAACTATAGAAATCTAATTTATTAACAATACCTTTGCCATGGCGCGAATATCCATAGGCATGTAGTCGCGGAAAGCAACACGGCGGCGACGACGCGACATAATGCCAACAATACGTGTGTCGTGCGGTATGAGTTGCCGCGCACTGACGCGTAACTACTCTACACTGCCCAAAGTACCCAAAGCTCTTACAAGCACGCACCCCGCCTAACGTTTCCCGGAAGTACACAGTATACATAGTGTTGTTCAGGTACCATTACGCATATTTTATTTAATATGATGCTTTTACGCTTATTAAATGAGAGTCAGAGTAAATATGAAAGTCATAGCTAATATTAAAATTAAGAAAAGTGCTTATAATTAATTTGTTTAAACTGAATTTTAAAACAAAGCATAAGATTGTTGTATACATCAAGTATACAATTAAAATATGGTTTGAATTTGAAAATTTATTAGATAAATGTAAGTACGGTGCATGAAACGTGATTCATTAAGAATAATTTAATTAAAGTAATTAGGGCCTCTTGGGACACAGACTTATGTACTTAGGGTTAAATTAAACCTTAGTAAGAAAGGCGGTTCTCCAAAGTTCATTTACCCTGGAATAAGATTCATCAAAATAGCTACTAGACCGACTTCGGGAGTGGATCGACTAATGTGATATTCGGTTAATGGGTAATAAAGCGTACAATAATTTGCGATAGAAATGTTTTAGGTATTTTATTTCAAATGTTTTTTTAATTTATGGATATTACATTCACAGCACTATAAAATTAGGTGATAGTAAGACTTTTTAGATAGGTAATATGCATGTGAATTTTACTATCATTTTTTCTATGTGTAATTGATCGCTTTTCAATTTACTATTGAAAAAAAAAATAGAAATAATTTTTGAGACACTACATCAGATTTGATTCATAAAAGTAGAAAATTGTTAGTACAAAAAAATCTGTGTCTTTACACAGGAGACGATACATTCATGTTTTTCATAGAACCCGCAAGGGAACTGTATAGTTGACTACTCTTAAATACCTCTCAAGGCAAGAGGAGGCTTGTGTACTCTGCAGTGGGACTTACACTGACCTATAGAAAATACAGAAAATATTCATACAGCAAAATAATGTAACCGTTCTATATTATTATGATAAGGACAATACATTGCAATTTAATACAACGTTATGTATTTTTTATAATTACTTTTAGCTACGAGTATATCATACATGATTATACACATAAATACAACAAAAGAGTTTTAAGATAAAAATACAGTCTACTGTTATATGTTCGCTTATTTGACACAACTGGCAATATTTTTTGTCTGTGTGTCTGTCTGACCGAGTTTAACATAAACAATAACCCTGTCGCTATTTACATTACATGCATAACACATAGACAGTACTTTTGGAATCAATTTAATCTTCATATCATTGCAATGTCTTACTTATTTTTCCACAGTTATAAATTACGTACAAACGAGAGATTTATAAAAATTGTTTTATTTTTCACGTTAGATTCTGTTATGCCAGCAATTTCTCAAACAACTGTTACGTTCTCAACTAATAATACGAGTAAAAGATACGCGGATGACAGTTTCTTAGTGTAAAACATTTATTACTCGTATACAATAAATTTTAAGTATCAATTAAATTGGAAAGTTGTTACATGTTGCAATATTTGCCGAATACAATATTAAGTACCCCCCCAGACTTGGTCTCTACTATAATGCTAAATATTGTTCGTTTTAGGTCTTATGTATAATGTCATTTGACTTTATTCAATTAAGTTACAGATTTAATGCCTCGTACTAGTGAATGGATTTTCAGTACTTTTCACTGCCATATGCAACATTGCCATACATATGTATGTAGAATCAAAATTATATTTTTAATTTCGAAGAATTTTAATTCATAACACAAGCAGCGTCTAAGGTTCGAGGCGTTTGGTACTGCGATCACCAATCTGCCTGTCACGCGTGGTGATTACCAGTGGCGCAACAGGATGGCAAAACGGGTACAATGCCAGGGGCCCCCGGCCGGAAGGAGGGATTTATTAAAAAGAAATTACAGCGTTGGTTCAGTTTCTTTACATTGAGAGAGGGTCCCATCCGATGAATTTGCCACAGGTCCCAAAGGCAAATCATCTCTTCTTGGTAGAGGCATATATCCAGCAGTGGACTATTAACAGACTGATAAAGACGAAAAATATTTAAGCGCACTATATTTTATACTCTCGTTGATTTCCATATAGTTAACATATTACGATAAAGTAGTAGTGGATAATGGATAATGGATAATGGATAAACTGGTGGTAGGATTCCTATGCAGGAATCCGTCTAGGTATGTACCACCCCAGTGCCAGTTATTCTGCCGTGAAGCAGTGGTGTGCAAGCATTGCTGTATTTCGGTTTGAAGGGCACTGTGAGCTAGCGTAATCACTGGGCATATGAGACTTAAGATTATGTCTCAAGGTGATGGGCGCAGTGTAGTGTCACACACACAGAAATGTTCTGGGTGACACAGCATTTGTTATGGGCGGACGTTGCACTTTCCATCAGGTGAACGTTCTGCTTGTTTCATCACTTTATCCAATAAAAAAAGCGTATTCACACTCTCAGGACATGCCACGGTACATAAGTTCAGTTTCTTATTACAGTTAAATAATCTTTTAGATGGATTCATATTGCAGTATATTTGGACGGAAGGTTGACTAATAAGAATAGTATGAATATTGTTTCTTGTTTGACTTTTTTTTTGTTGCATAAAGTGATGAAACGAGCCAAAGGCTCACCTGATGGTATGTGCAACGTCTACCCATAACAAATGCTGTGTCACTCAGAAAATTTCTCTGTGACACCACACTGTGCCCATCACCCTGAGACATAGGTTCTTAAGTCTCATATACCCAGTGATTACGCTAGTTCACAGTGCCCTTTCAAACCGAAACACAGTAATGTTTGCACACTACTGCTTCACGGCAGAATAACTGGCCCTGGGGTGGTACCTACCTAGACGGATTCCTGCGTAGGAATCCTACCACAAGTAAAAACTACTATACTACATTATACGACTATTTAACCCGACAAGACTGAACCGAAAATAACAATGATTGGCTCTTAAGATTTCTATATTTAGTAAGGAGTAGAGTGCTACAGATTGGTTGTTGGCATTACAATTTATTAAAGTCAATTTACAAACCTATTCTGAGTAAGTACATAATACATCGCTACATAGTTAATAGAATCAGGCGGTACTTTGCGAAAATCTATTGTACGAGTATATTGTGTCAATAACACTTGATAATGCCTTCTTGTGAGGTGAAACACATATTGTATTCTTGTGTCTGTAGTGCTGTACTAGTGGACGTTACTTTGTTACGTTACGTTGTTGTGCACGCTATTGTGATATAGAGGGTGGTACTCTTCAAAAAATCGGTAATGAACACCATTTTTTGTTTTGCTTGCAGATGTTATCTAATTATTGTTTTTTATTTCCTTTATTATATCGTTATTTTTTTAAACTAGTTGCGACCGCGATGTATTGAATGTAAATTTAGATTAAATTGAGCGTAGATGTAGTATACATTATGTGTGTACATTTCAAGAAGTTTTAATAGTTTTTAAATTTAAACCGGTCCCAGTCTTTAAGTAAGAAAGAATACAACGGAGAAAGTGTCTAAAAAGAGAAATTTTCTAAACTACAGGCACTTATATTTTATTAACATTAGACAATGTACGAGTATGTGAAATAATAACGACATTGAAGTAGATGGAGCGAACTGCACGGTTTTGCGAGAGGGGTTGGGGTTTAAGGTAATTATAATATATTTAAAAAAAAAGAAAAAGTCGTGGTAGCTCAAGTCATCAGTTTCTTAGTAAATCATGGAAATATATTTTTCATTACTATACCGTTTCTTATTTTGAGATTAGAATATCATGTCATTTTTATATGACTCATTACAGGAATATTACAGGAACATTGAGTAAAATATGATTTGGTTTAAATTCATTATTTCAGTCAATATTAGCGCAACAGTCATTAAATTACATTCATACATAAAAAAAGTTAATAAATCAGGAACATGCTGTTGTTATTTGTATTCTTGTATGTATGTACGTATATTATAAAAACAGTAAAATTCCTTCTGTACTTACAAATTTTATAATGCATACGTAAGAAAAGGTAGATCTTGTAATTTTTTCAGTTTATGTAGAATCCGTTTTAGTAGGAATCGTATATTAATACGAAATAATGTATTGATAGTAAAATAGTATATTCGCTGTCTTACTTGTCTTTCTGTCTGTTTGTCTGAAAGTTTGTCTCGAATAGGCACCGAAACGGCTTAACGGACTTCAATTTAAATTTTAGGGATTAAACGAGGAATTTTAACATAAATTTTGGTGTATCTTGATGTAAAGGTCTACAGAATAAAAATAGGAAGCATCTTAATATCAGTTACGTTGTGTTGTGATATTTTTTTAATAAAACTTTTTTACTAAAACGATGCCACACACTAAGTTTTCTCCTGTATCGCGGGTGCGTTTTGCAGACAAATATTTGATATGCAAAGCACGACCAGACCCGAAAGCCCACATATGTATTTTTTCGCAGAAATGTTGGCTCTGGTTGGGATTCAACCTGAGAATCCGCGGCGTAGAAGTCAGTATTCTGACCACAAGGCCATGCGGTCGTTGATTTGTCCCCGTGTCTCTGACAGTATATCTTAGCCTTTCTCCGATCCTATCGCATTAGCGTTATATCGGGCGCGGGTAGGCTAGGAGAAGTGGTGATAGTTTCCTACATTATTCGGAAGTTGTCGACATTGACAAAAATCGGCCAGGAGATACATCAATCGATACTAATATTATAAATTCGAAAGCAACTCTCTCTGTCCCTCTGTCTGTTTGTTACCTTTCACGATTCAACCGCTGAACAGATCCTGAAGAAATTTAGAGCAGAGATAGCTTGCATCCTAGGGACGGACATAGGATACTTTTTATTCCTTAAAATCGATTAGTTCCCACGCTACATAAAAAACCTATATCCACGCGGAAGAAGTCGCGGGCATCAGCTAGTAATTAATGAACTATAACACAATTTTGTTTTACAACGTATAGGTACTCCATAAACTATATGCGGTAGGGAGTAGAGACACGCTAGGTGCATTAAATAAGTGTTTGTTTGTTTAATTGAACCATTAATCAACATAACAACTAGCTTAAGCGGTCATTCCGAAAAGTGGCTTAAGAGAATCTACCACTCCATCTCATCCCGTGGATGTCGTAAAAGTCGACAGAGGGAAAATAAAAACTAGAAGATCTTCCTGTAAACTACTCGTATAAATTGCTTTTGCCAACCTGCTAGCTGTAACACAATGGATCGACCAGAGTACAACGCTTCCACAGATTTTTTTTATATTTAATAACGAAACTCCACAGTCGGATTTCTCCGTGGGTGCGTTTTACAGACATACATTTCACATGTACATTACAAGCAGACCCCAAAACCAACAATTTGTGTTTCTGCACAAATGTTGGGTATGTCTATTATTCGAACCCAGGACCCACGGCGTAAAAGTCAGTTACTCTAACCGCTAGGCCACGCGATCGTAAAGAATAAAACTGCGTTTCGTGTAGGAAGTGGCACATTCGAAGACCCAATAACAGGAATTGAAGTTCTTAGTCGTCAGGGGCTTTTTTGGAAGCCCCACATTAGGATTTCTACCGTATCGTGAGTGCGTTTACATAAATATCACATGCACAACACAGACCAGAATACCAATGATTTGTGATTTTACACAAATGTTGGCTCCGGCTGTGATTCGAATCCAGGACCGTCGTCGATGACGATGACGTATGTAGGTACCTATGACCATCAATTGGACTCGGCGTTCGCCTATTACCAACTTGGCTCAGGGGCCTGGTGCTCGCCTTTAATTTCATAGTACGCGAGTAACCTGGGTTCGATCCCCGGTGCCAGCACCTCTATAATTGTTCTACAATTTTAAGTGCTGATTTACCACGTGCTTAACGATGAAGGAAAACATCGTGAGGAAACCTGCATGTCCGAGGAATAGTAATATTTCGAGGACATGTGAAGTCTGCCAACCCGCATTGGAGCAGCGTGGCGGACTATTCCCAGCTCCAAACCCTCTCAGAAATGAGAGGAGGCCTGTGCTCAGCATTGGGACATTTATAGGCTGTTACTTTACTTTACTATTAATATTATAAATGCGGAAGTAACACTCTCTGTCCCTCTGTCTGTTTGTTTGCACGGTTCAACCGCTGAACCGATCTAGACGAAATTTGGCACAGAGATTGCATCCCGGAGACGGACATGAATACTTTTTACCCCGGAAAATCAAATAGTTCCTACGGGATATTTAAAGTACCTATATCCACGCAAACGAAGTCGTGGGCATCAGCTAGTTTGATATTAAATCGGCTATTGCTTACACACTGAAACAACCACAATACACGGTATAATGTATGTAATGAAGGGAAGTAATAAAGATATATAAATAAAATCGTCTGTTATTGGAAGAGGCGTTTCCCCAGCAGTGGACTATTTACAGGATTATGATGAAGAAGAAATATAAAATAATACAAAGTTACTACTATTAACTAATAGATTTCGTGACTGAAAAACGCCTCCGCTTCAAATTGAAAATTAGGGAAGAAACTATGTTCACAGAACATTTCATAAAGTATTTATGTATAAAAATTGGAAATTGTTTTCATTAAATAAATATTTTTTAATAAAAATAAGATATATATATATATATATATATATATATATATATATATATATATATATATATATATTCGAATGCAATTGACAAAATCGATTCAACAAAATTAATATATTGGGGCTCGTCCGGGATTTGAACCCGGGACCTCTCGCACCCGAAGCGAGAATCATACCCCTAGACCAACGAGCCGTTGTCACGGGTGCCTGAAATATTTAACTGAATAGGCAACGCGACGACCTACGCATTGATGACGTAAATTTTCATTCATTTGTCGTGCCTTTTATCGATGCCAGTTACGTCATAAGTAACTGTTAGTAAGTTAACTAATAATATTGTGTTCCAAAAGCAAAATAAAACCAACAATTTTCCATAACATTTTGCAATAATTATTCATATTGCATACTTAAATCGGAATTTTAAAAAGTATATGTGCTATGCTATTGAAAAAAAAAACATGTAGGCCGCTATTACCAATTCACATAGATTTTATGCCAATTACCCTTCTAGACCACTTTGCGAGATGTAAATCAATTAAATTTTGCCAGATTTACCCCTCGTACTCTAACCTTTATTCAAAGGAAATAACGGCCATATTCGCGTGTTTAGTGTTTTACTCACTAGCCGTTATCGAAAGTAAAGAAAAAAGTTTCAGCCTATAAATGTCCCACTACTGAGCACAGGCCTCCTCTCATTTCTGAGAGGGTTATGGAGCTAGGAAGAATCCGCCACGCTGCTCCAATGCGGGTTGGCGGACTTCACATGTCTTCGAAATATTTTTAATTTCTCAGACATGCAGGTTTCCTCACGATGTTTTCCTTCACCGCAGAGCACGTGGTAAATCAGCACTTAAAATTGCAATTAACAATTTTAGTGGTGCCGGCACCGGGAATCGAACCCAGGTCACTCGCGTACTATGAAATTAAAAGCGAGCGCCTAGCCCCTGAGCTACCACGGCTTAACGGTTATCGAATCATGCAAGAAATGTGAATTATATTATAGAATAAGTGATAGTGTCTAGGCGCCACTCTGTCTGCTACCAAATGTATGTTTGCAGACAAGAAGTGAAAAAGCTAGAGGGAATCTACTGCCTACATAAGTATTTTGTTTATTTTTCAAGAGTTAAACAAGTTAAATTATTATACACTATTTAAATTAAATTAACAAAATATATTTGAAATAATTCCAATATTTTACGAGCTATTCTAGAGGACTACAATCTATTAAATACTAGGAGAGTCTAAAAAGAAAAGTGCGAGCGCTTTGTCCTCGTGGTGAAAACTGTTGAGTGACACCCAGAGCAGAGGTAGAGAAAGGACGTAGAGAAGTGAATGTGGTCGACAGAATATCAACAAGTGTAAGTAGGTAATTCTGGCAAAATCACCTCGTGCGGTGGGTCCAGGTCGTCTTCAGGCGGTGGCGCGTCGGCCGGTCTCCACGTCCTGCCGCTCCTGCCCCACATAATACCAAGTCACTTTCACCTTTCCAACTACATTTTGCTTCTTAATATTATTCGAACTCAACGCTTATCCAAACCAGCAAAGTAAACAAAATAATGTGGATGTCGTCAGAAACTCTGGATAAACCCCAGTAGAATTTTTTTTGAATCTTACAGTCAGTCGTCGAAAGTATTTTTTGTGACCGAAACGAAAAAGCACATTTAAATAGTAAATATTCAAATTTATCTCCTTTCGCTTTCTGAAGACTTAATTGTTTCTTTTAATCGTCGATCGAAAATCGTTTCAACCCTAACGGATGCAGAATTGCAACATTAAACTGTGATGATGGTAGATTCTACCGTTTATGATGTAATAAAACAATGGACCCCGATGCTGAATAAAAGTCGAAGTATTGGCGATAAGCCAGTAAAACGAAATGTTCGCGAAAGGAGGAGGTTATTTTCGCTACGAAATGTAAAAGAGGTAATGATGGCGAAAACTTGTCTAGGACCCAACCTTTGCTTTCATACTCAGAAGGTACTTTTTTACATTTAAACGTTTTGTGAAAGACGCTTTTAGGCAAAGGATTTACGCTCCGCTCATTAGGTTAGCATACAAAATAGATCCTAAAATTCATAACTGTGTTCATTATTATTTTGTATTAACCGTATTGGTACTTTTTTTCTCCTAAGCCTTATATCGTATCAGCATATTTTGTTTTGATCGTCAATAAGTCAACCAAGTCATGTAGGAAGTATATTACAATATATATCACTGTTCACCTGTAGGCGTGGTCGTGCGGTGGTAGACCCAGACCGGAGTCCTCGGAGGGTGAGCGGTGGTCCACAACTAGCGGTGCCTCCGGCGGCCCCTCCTACAACAATAGCTTTCTACTCACCCGCCCGACAATGTACTTTCTTCCTATTACTGAGGTATATCAAGTTACTATAAAAATAACCTACCTTTATCATTTACCTAATAAATAATCACCTCTTAAATCTGGAACAGGATCTCTACGAACAATTGCTTTTCTTGTATAGATTAAATTTATTGCAAATGTACAAAGGGTTAATTAATTAACAGATTATTAACTATATGCAATACCTGTAGTGTTTTGGTACTAGAATAAAACCCACTGGTGGTAGGATTCCTATGCAGATACCAACGCAGTGTCAAATATTCTGCCATCGAGCAGTTGTGTGCAAACATTACTGTTTCGGTTTGAAGGGCACCGATAACTAATGTAATTAATTAAAAACTGATGTCACAGAGTGAAGAGAGCAGTGTAGTGCCAGATAGAAATGATCTGGGTGACAAAGCATTTGTTATAGTCAGACATTCCACTTACCATCAGGTGAACGACTTCCACGTCTCGTCAATTTCTTCCTTAAAAACACTCACTCTTCTTAAGCGGACTCGACAGATAGTAACCATAAAAAATAGATAATATGTTAAAGATTTATTTGTTATATGCTTAAATATCTCTGATAGATTTCTACACAAAAAAATATTCCTATACAATTAAAATTTCGTGTCCTACGATGATAATATTTTACATTACATAAAGCTTTAAAGCCAACACTGAAAACATTTAGAACACTATGAAAGCACAAGGAAATCAACTTTGACATGTAGCATGCAACATGTACGAACATGCGTGAGACTCACCGGATCGTGCAGTTCGTGCATAGTGGAAGATGGCAGCATGTGTCGCTCGCCGCCACGCTACAGGGAAACATGGAGCTTCATTGACTTCGACACTACTATAGCATTGCAATTTACGGTGAAAATGTTTATTTTCGTCACAGAATGAGTAAGTGGCAAATGAATAATTCTGAGTTTAATGGTCGTGAAATTTACTCGCTGTATTTATTTATAAAGTTTTTTTATAAATAGAATGACATACTTATAGCTTCTAACTGTTTTCTATATTTATAGCGGCAGTCATTTACAGCTATGAAAAACAAATGAAAGATTTAAAAACGTAATCTGAACTTAGTTCCGCTTAATCCGGATACTATACTTATTTTAGTTAGCTAATTCAGAAATGCTGAGCAAACACACTATTAAACTATTTGGATGGAAGCGTACATAACGGAGCGAAAAATTCTAATTAGTGCTTTCTGAAGGGAAGCGGATTACGAGATAGCGTCGGCAATCCCGGGACTAATGAACTGTGTTATATTTTCTTGCTACTAAGATTTCGTCTAGGTGTGTAGTTTCTCTCTTTTTATGGGTTACGTAATAAGTGTTCCTTTATTTCAGTCATTCCTTATTATTGTTGGCGCTCAGTTATTTATAAACGCTCATTGGAATGGTTTTATTAATTAAATACTTATCTTTGTTATAATTGTGTATGAAATATTCACAATGGCATGTTTTTAAGATTTTAAATTTAATAGTTTCAAAATTTTACCTTTACATGATGTTCGGCCGCTTCCTCGCCCCGTCTGTACACGAGTTCGTCGAACCTCGGTCGATCTTCAGGTAGCATGAATTCTCGAATTTCAGTCAGGAGAGTGTACTGTCAACATATAGATATTTGAAACCTACTACATCTTAATTCTATAACGAGGGCGCGCTTATGTTTACAGTTAGTGATAACTTACTATCTTTGTTGTAAGTTCTGTGTGTTAGGTTGGTTTAAAAATATGTTTTTAATATGTCATTATGTACATCCAAACTGATAGTGAGTACATAAATGACAGATCAGGTATAAAATGTATGTAAAACTCACACTGATAACTTAATTTACCCCCTCTTTAGTTTAGCTTTTAATATTGTAATTGTAAACTACTGCAATATTTATGTATGGGTTACATACATATGTTTGCGTTACTTACGTTACGGAGCTACGAGGTTGGTTTTTTTTTCAGCTCCAAAGCCCTCTCAACAAATGAGAGGTCTGTGCTGTGCTCAGCAGAAGGGCATTATAGGCTGCTACTTTATTTTCGTTTTTCTATACCACCTAAGAGTACCATCGCCCTTTTTCATTGTGAAGGTTTAAAAATCTACTGTGGGAATTCTTCTACTGTGTCACAGTCTCCGACTGATGGCAGTATTTCCTGAAATATGCCGGACCTCGTTTCAGATGCGAGAAGTTTGGTACTGCGATCCCCTATCTGCCAAACAAGACCATCCTCCCAACATTGATAGCCCTATTTCTGCTAGCGTACTAGTAATTCTGTCGATAACTGTTAATTCAACCAATCAATGTTTTAAATAGTACCTGAATTATCCGTTTGAACAGTTAAACAGTCAGGAAAGGCAAATCTGTTTTATTCATTTATATTGTTGATAGGCATTTGTGAAATCTGTTCATAGTTATACGTCGTATATACTTATATATCAGCATTACTCTGATAGTAGATCATTGTAAAGGAGATAAAGTTAATTTGCTAAGACGAGGCATTATCACTTGATAATGCCACGTTTTGAGGTGAAACACGTGTCGTGTTCTCGACTTCAGTGGTGTGTATTGCCTAGTGGTAGTGTTGTAGTGGTGGAGGGTATCTGGTGGCGGCTCCCGGTGGCGGTATTGGTTTTCTTGTGCACGCTGTTGAGGGAGGGTGGGCGGTGCTCTTCAAAACTAGGTAATACACACCATTTTACATTTTGCATGCGGATCTGGATTTACTATAATGGATTTCCGCAAAGTAACGCCTGATTCTATTAACTATAGTAGATCATTGTTAAACATAGGCATCTCTCAAACAGGGAGCAATTGCTGTAATCGCCTAGCTTAGCCGACAGATTGGTGGCTGCAGTATCAAAACTTGCACCTTGATCGCAGCTGCCCGTAACCGGTCGCTATAATGTACGTTTGGCTTAACTGAGATGGTTATTCCGCCTCCTATCTGAAACCCTCTGATGGTAGGGTTTATATACAGGAACCCGTTTAGACAGGTATCACCGCCGGGCCAATCATTGCCATGCCATGAAGCAAAAGTGTCCAAACGTTAGGTACCGGGTTTCGGATGCAGGGCTCTGAAAGCTAGTGTAATTACACGGCACATGAGGCTTAAGAAACTGATGTCTCAGGGTGACGGGCGCAGTGGGGTGCCATACAGAAATGTTGTGGGTGAAACGGAATTTGTTATGGGCAGACGTTGAACTTACCATCAGGTGAACGTTCTGTTAGTTTCGTCACTTTATAAAAAAAAAGGTTTTCTTACGACATTCTCTTTTACCGCAGTAAGCGTGGTAAACCTATTCTTGAAATTATTGTTTTCACAGATTTACTACATGATACGAATCCAGTACTCTTGCATTCTATAAATATATAAGAAAATTTAATATGCTCGCATTCTACTACTTTCTTTTTATTACATATAACGAGTAATTGATGGTATTCAAAAAAAGGCACTTTTCTGCTCAAGGATAAGGTTGATGAGAGTTATTTCTCCTAAGTAACGGGGAGCGGTTTACGTTGGCTACAAACAAGCCTATTTATTTCAGATAAATCGCTCATACTTACCTCAACAGGTCGCAGGTGTTGTATTTATTATAAAGAGATTTTCATTCACATTTTGTTTTGTTATATTTACCATTTTCATTAATAATTAGAACAAAACTTATTACTTATTATACTTATTACTTTTAAACTTATTACTTTAAACTTATTACTTATTACACATACAAAAATTATTACAACTATGTTTATAAAGCGTATCTTCGATTCGTACACACTCCTTGTTTCATTAACTTTTGTTAACCAAGTTAACTTTAAACATTCAGAGGAGTTCAGAGTTGGCCTGGTCTTCATGTGTCAACTAATCGAATAACGAACATAAAAAAGTCCCACTAGCACAGGCCTCCTCTCATGTCTGAGAGAGTTTTGGAGCCGGGAACAATCCGCCACGCTGCTCCGATGCGAGTTGGCGGACTTCACATGTCTATGAAACTGTGTACTATGACATTTAAAGCGAGCGCTTAACCTCTGACCTACCACGGCTCGAGCTACTAACGAACATAATTGTTAATTTGAGTTTCATAACATAGCATCTATTTTAACTTCATTTACTCACTGTTAAGTTTTTTCAGTGTCAAAAAATAATTAATGATGAATTTATTATATTAAATTTTTTAAAGCATGTATATAAACAAAGAAAGAAAGGGTGTGTAAGTTTTGAGCTTAAGCCTAACATAGTATTAGAACTGAAAAGCTACTGCTTCTGGCTACAGCACTGATTCTCATCTAACCGAATACATTGTGAGATTTGGTCAGAGAATGTAGAAGGATAAAAAGTACATCGTTGTCGTCTTTATCAGCCTGTTTAAAGCTGCAAGGCATACGCCTCTCCCAAGAGAGGATTCACCGGATTGATTTCGATATAACTTTTCAGTCAGAAAAGGCTTCTAAAATATCTCGAAAGCCGTGAGTTTATCCAAACGTCCTTTCCTTAGTTAATTTTTACGACGCCCACAGATTGAGATTTTGTGACAGATTATCTAACGCCGCCACCACACTTATTATACCGTATGTCACAGAACGTACTTTTAAAGTAAGTGAGGAAGTATGCAAATGGATATACATAAATACAGTCATGCCTTTTTCCCATATAAGGAGTTGGCTGAGGTCACACACGTAGTCCACTTTTCGCCTCAGCGGGAAACGGCATGTGACGGGTGGCAAACCAAGTCGCTGCCATTTCGGTACGAATCAAAAAAATCTTTCTCCCCATTGCGTTCCCACGAGCAATAGAACTTATTACTCTTTCTTTGAAAAAAGGTTGCATGCCTAAAGTCAGGAAACAATCTTAAGTTACACCAATTTTGAAGTCTGGCGATAAACATGACATTCGCATTTATAGACCAATATCTAAGCTCAGTAAATATACCGAAGGTATTCGTAAAAAATGTCTATGATTCAATGTTCCCCGTTATCAGACCAATAATTATTACACAACAACATGGTTTTGTAACTAAGAGATCTACAGAAAGCAATCGCATGAGTATCTAGGTTGTACCTTGTTCTAAAAGTGCTGGATGCCGGGTATCAAGTTGACGCCGTGTATACCAATGATGCAAAAGCTTTTGACAAAATGTCTCATTCACTTCTAATTAAAAAATTAAACGAAACAAAGAGGTATCTTTTGAGATGGAAATAAGCCATCTCAAGCTTATTTCCTACATAAGTCAAGTAGTAACGGCAAAAGGCTATTGTTCGTCATTCTTGCCTGTTACTTCGGGGGAACCCTAGGGCTCCCTCCTGTTTAAGAGGTGGTAAAGAAGATTTGGAGACCATACGTCAAGACATTTCGTCTATGTTACGTCGAAGTTCTGTGCCGAAACTGAATCTTCCCAAAGACGAATTAAAAGCTTTAAATAACTTACGAAACAGACCCGAAGTCACAATTCTCCGCGCAGATAAAGGAAACGCTACGGTGCTAATGGATACGTCGGATTATAATTTTAAAATGCAAGAACTTTTGTCGGACGTAAACACCTATACAAAGGTCAAAACAGACCCAACCACTAACACGCTCAAAACAACTAGCGATCTAATAAAGAAACACACCGAGAAATTAAATCTAGACGTAAATTCGATAATAACTTCCTGTCCCAAACCACCGAAGTTGTGTGGGTTAACTCAATGCTCCGCTACGTCCAATAGTGAGTCAGATCGATTCACCAACTTACAGATTGGCTCAACATGTGGCTAAAATACTCTCCCCACTAAGAGGACATACAAGAGCACACAAAGGATTCCTATCATTTTGTCAGTGAGATAAAAGACCTACATCTTACTGACAATAAAACCATGGTCAGTTTTGATGTCCAGTCGTTATTTATATGCCTACCTGTAGAAGACTGCATCTCAATTGTGACTAGGAAGCTAACAGAGAACAACATGCCAGTAGAACATGCAGAATTACTTAGACATTGCCTAACATCTGGCTATCTATTGTGGAAGGAACAATACTACCGGCAAGTAGATGGTGTGGCGATGGGCTCCCCAGTATCTCCCATTGTTGCTGACATTTTCATGGAAGACTTTGTGGAGAAAGCCCTCCGTACTTCTCCAGTAAATCCAAGGTTCTCCAAGCGGTACGTAGATGATACTTTTACAATTCTACCTTCTAATATAGTCACTGCATTTTTAGACCGCCTTAACTCCATAAATTCTAAAATACAATTTACAATGGAGTTAGAGACAAATAACTCTTTAGCTTTTCTAGATGTTTTAGTAATTATAAATCCTAATAACACCTTGAATCACACTGTGTATAGGAAAAAAGACCCATACCAATAGGTATTTAAACGGTGAATCTCACCACCAACCTTCACAGTTAGCTACTGTGGGCAAATCTTTGATTCAGAGAGCACAAGGGATCTGTAACAGTAAACACCTGGCCGCCGAGCTTCAGCATGTCAAGCAAGTTTTGCAAGACAACAAGCTTCGGGTTCCGCGCCTTCGTCGCAGTGACCGAGTGAAGCCGGCCACAGCGAGCGTGTATCTGCAGTTCCACCATCTGTCAGAGGAGCCACGGACAAGATTGGTTATATCTTGAAGCGGGTTTCCATAAGAACATTTTTCAAGCCGCCGAAGAAGATAAGTCTTTGTATCTGGCAGGTTTTGATGACATAACAAAAAGGTACATTTCAGTTGTTTCCAGCTATTTTTAATTTGTTTTTCTTTCTGTCAAAATGAGTGAATCTAATGAAGAAATTCGAAGCATTTCAAAATTTTATTACAAAAAAGGAAAAAATGCAACGCAAGCCGCGAATTTTATTTTATAGTTTTATGGACCGATCACTGCTGGACTGGTCGCCCTGTTATGGCTAAAATGGACGCCATTTTGGAAAAATGGAGCAAGATCGGCATATTCGTAGTTACGACATAGATGAAGAACTGGGAATTGAACACAAAACAGTTTTGACCTATTTGAAAAAAACTGGGTAGACAAAAAGCTTGATATTTGGGTGCCACACGAGCTCACTGAAAGAAACCTAATGAACCGTGTACTCATTTGCGATTCTTTATTGAGACGTAATGAAAGCGAAACGTTTTTGAAGAGATTGATAAAAGTGGATCACGTACGACAAGAACGTGTGAAAAAGGACGTTGTCAAAGGTCGGTCAGGCTTCACAGACTGTGCCAAAACCCGATTCAACTCGCACTAAGGTGATGCTGTGTGTATGGTGGGATTTGAAGGGTCGTTGTTCATTATGAGCTTTTACTGCCGCGCAGAACCATCGATTCGTCGATGAGAATAAAGCAAGGAGTTGAATGCAAAGAGCTGCAACATCTCTTCGCTACTCAAGGCTAGTGGAACAAGCCGATCGGAAAGAACATGGTCGTCGAGGATTCGTGCCTGGATTGGCGCTGGAGTGCTGCGCCCAGAGATGAGAGTAGTACTCCATATGAGGGCGTTGTTGTGTTTAATGTAACGTCTAATCTAAATTGCAAACTTGGTAAGATACAAAAACAAGTATTTTTATCATTATGACGATAGGTGATCAATCGAAGATTGCTCTATGTAGAAAGAACACAGCACTATCAGTGAAAAGTTCTGGGTAACACCACTATTGTTATGGGCAGGGATGTCCATAGCACTGCGGTTTCAGATCGTTTCTTTGATCTTAACGTATTAACGATCTTAGATCGATAAGTATTATATTTTGACTTGATACGTATATGACAACTCTTCGTTGCTGACCTAAAGATGCCGTGACTTCAGGAGGATATCATCAATTTTTCATTTGTATTTAAGAAGAAGATTTTACCGATAGTCCTAAGTCTAAAGTATAAGACCTATTAATCAGCAAAGCGTTTTCTTTTGTATAGGTAGGCAGTGGACAAAACGATCATCAAAACGAGCATTGAAGTGTTTGTCTAACAAAAGCTGTCAGAGAAATAGCGAAGGGGACCAAATATTAGCGAGACAGCATGACCCTGTAGGCCATTCATGTTGCCATTTTTTTAGGTTTTTATATAATGATTTTCATGAATTTTATCGTATTTTATTTTACTATGAGCCGTGGTAGCTCAGGGGCTAGGCGCTCGCTTTAAATTTCATAGTACGCGAGTGAGCTGGGTTCGATTCCCGGTGCCGGCACCACTAAAATTGTTAATTGCAATTTTAAGTGCTGATTTACCACGTGCTCGGCGGTGAAGGAAAACATCATGAGGAAACCTGCATGTCTGAGAAATAAAAAATATTTCGAAGACATGTGAAGTCCGCCAACCCGCATTGGAGCAGCGTGGCGGATTCTTCCTAGCTCCAAAACCCTCTCAGAAATGAGAGGAGGCCTGTGCTCAGCAGTGGGACATTTATAGGCTGAAACTTTACTTTTTTTACTTTTACTTTTATTTTACTATTAAGTGGTTTCGTGTACTTTACAGCACCCATGGCCACGGGCATAGAGTAGAATAATAAAATCAAAAGAACACGGAAGTACAGCGGTGTTAGACTTCCTGCTGAGGAGTCCTACCATCAGGACGTCTAACACCTCAGTGATTTAGGCTACCTTCAGCCTTTAATTATTACTTTTTGTTCGATCCGTTATAAATAGTAAAATAAAACACAATAAAATTCTTAAATTTATTACCGTTTTAAAAGTTATATTTAGAAATAGTTGTTGTTTATTAGAGACAAAGAAAACTTTTATAAATTTCAAATATATATACTAGTTATACTATATACACCATTTACCATTTGCAAAGAGGTTTTTTATGCCGATTAATACCTCATAAAGTAATACCTAGACTTACTTTTTGTGGTGTGTCGAGCAAATCCCGCAGCACTGTGAGAAAGGCGTCAGGCGTGAGGCGACGTACTGCGTACTCCTCCATGTAGTAAGCCAGTGCCGGTAGATCGCTAGGCGGTATCAGTGACCTCGCCTTCTGCTCCACTGCTACTGCGGCTGCTCCTCGTTTTTTTCCCCAGCCACTTATTCTATTGAGAATTATTAAGAAAACTATTACTTTTTAAAATTCATATTAAGGTTAAACTAAATGAAATGTGACTCTATTATTCATCTTGACATACATATTCTTATACGATGTTACTGCTCTTTCATAGTGTAGCCGTAGTCAAACTTGGCAAATAGGGAACAAAATAATGTTTCGAAACGAAAGAATGTTGCTTCAAACATTGGATTCTAAATAAATATACTTAAAAAAGTAGTAGAAATAGTAGTTAAACTAAAAACTAATTAAATTCATGACATATCTCTCTTGTCAGTATTACAGTCCTTACTGTCTTAGGGCCCTGCTTCGTCGAATTACGATCTAAAAATCGGTCCTGACCGGATTTGGTCTTTATACCTGCATTTATAATTAGACAAAGGTAGTAGACTCTACTGTGACGACATTATGAGTAACAGATGTCAGTTGTCTAGTATTTAAATAATACACACGATAATAAGAATATTTAAACCTGGGCGCGGCATCTCGTTCTCCGTAGGCGGTGCACGCGTGCGGCACCTTGCCCACGTCGCGCACTAACAGCGACATGCGTTTGTGATATTTCAACTGCGCGACCGCCTCGTCGTGCGTCACGTCCACGAACGACTGCCCGTTCACCTCTAGGATCTGGTCACCTACCTACCGTAGCAATGGATAGGGGAACAAATTAGTGTAATAATTTCGAAGTAGTAATTGAATATTCATATTTATTGATATACTTTGAACAACGCGTCAGGACTAGCACACACTAAAATGTAAGTGGGCTCATAATTTGAGAAATTCTCAACGCTATGCAAACAAATACAACTCATGGGATGTTAAATACGATACATTATCATTATTTTGCTGACATATTAGACGTGAGTTAAGTAAGTAATCGAATTTGGTTCGGGTATTAATTTAAAAGTTACGAAGTAAAAGATAAATTTACGACGGATATTAAAAATTATTTACGATATAGCGGCATTAATATTTGTAAGGCACATTGTTTCAATGGATTTTGTCATTCATCAGTAACATGTTATTTTACAACAGCCTGTAGAATGTCTGATACTGAACCTAGAGCACTTTCGAGTTGAGAAAATTTACCGTAACCGCCACGCATTTAGCAGGCGGACAACATGTGACATTTCCCATACCCGAATTTTTACTACACCCATGCGTGGAACTAAATAGTATCTTATATTATTTATAGACATTGTAAGATATTTTAAACAAACTAACGTTAAATAACTAGCGTTTAAACCTATTTATTCTAATCTGGTAACGTAAAATAATTTCACTAAACGTTGTGTGTTTTATTAAGTAAGTATTTTCCTCTCCGTTATAATGATCATTGCTATTAAAAGTAACTAAAGAGGTTGATAAACGCTGATCATAAAGTAGATAAACATACTGAAACGAGATATTTCAACGGTCATAAAGTAAACTTTGAGGTATTTTCACTGGTGGTAGGATTCCTATGCAGGAATCCGTCTAGGTAGGTACCACCCCAGGGCTAGTTATTCTGCCGTAAAGCAGTAGTGTGCAAACATTACTGTGTTTCGGTTTGAAGGGCACTGTGAGCTAGCGCACTGGGCATATGAGACTTAAGAACTAATGTCTCAGAGTGACGGGCGCATTGTGGTGTCACACTGATCTGGGTGACACAGCATTTGTTATGGGCAGACGTTGCACTTACCATCAGGTGTACGTTTTGCTCGTTCCGTCACTTTTATTAAAAAAAAATCTGACACCTCGATAGCAATGAGGTAGGTAATTTTATTAAACAGCTTGGATAATGTAGACACATAACGTGCAGAAAGGTCAATAATTGTTAATATTATAAAAATCAGTAATACAAAAAGGTGTATTACTGCTTTTTAATACTGTTTACATACTGTTTACAGTCGTGGGAAAAAAATATTTGCTATTGGATATATATCGGAAGACCATTACATGAAAGTGATTAAAAGGTAGTTAACAAAACGTTACCATTAGTCCCGCTCTGTCTGCCACGGAGTCCTTGTCAACGCCTGTGATGTAGATACCAAGATTGTATTCCAGGCCACCCCTGATCATCAGTCCCAGTGACTGTCCCGGCTCAATGCACAAATCCACCTGTATTATAAATATTATAATTATCGTTGAAAATATTTGGTTATCTAGCAGAAGATTAAACAGCTGACCTAACCCTACCATTTGGACTACATCTTCATCATTGGACAAATTTCTTGTAAAAACACATCACTTAAAGCATATTATTGTTACAATAAAAAAATAATGCATTTAAAATAAGAAGCGAAAGATAGAACTAAGCTTATATCTTAAATCTTAAAAGTTTATCATTCTATAATTTTTGGACAAACAAATTTATAATAAAATTGAAAACGTGTAATCATACTTTAAAGTCTAAATAACGCCAAATAAGAATAATTTAAATCTATGTAGAGACATGCTTAAGTGTAGATCAATATTTTTAGATATTGCAGAGTTTTGCAGCTTTTGCAGTGCGTCGTAGAATGAATTACTATACTGTGTTCTAGAATTGAATATATATAATAAGACCAATGAGTTAAATGACATCATTTTTGTGGAGGGTTTTAAAGTCCTTGGAACTTCGTTATAAAAATCGCGACATCTTATATGCTTTTTTCACTACAGTGTTTATATGTTTATGAAACTTCAGCTTCTGATCCAGTGTTACACCATGAATTGCGTCGACAGCACACAGTGGTTTGTTTAACAAAGTATATTGGCTCAGGGGAAAAATTTTGGTATGAGTAAACTGCATAAAACATTTATCTGTATTGAACAATTTTCTATTACTGGTTTACCAATCTATTCTATTCTTTTCTATATCTTTCCAAATCAGTCTAAGATTAAGATCTTCATGTAAGCGGATTACCTCAATAGAAGAAACAATTGGCTTTATTATTTTGTGTTTTATTATTCAGTGTTTAAAAGATTTCTAAAGATTGAAAGAAGAAGATTTATAATCCATACTAATATTATAAATGCGAAAGTAACTCTCGCTATCCCTTTGTCTGATTTTGCCGTCTCACGGTTCAACTTTTAACCGATCTTGACGAAATTTAGCAAAGAGATAACTTGCATCCTGGGGACAGACATAGGATACTTTTTGTCCCGGAAATATTAAAAGTTTTCACGCGATATCATGGAAAACTATATCCACGCAAAGTCGTATCAGGTAGTATAAAATAAGCGGGGGAAATAGTATTTCCATATGATCTTTAAAGTCAGAACATTGAATCGAAAAGACGGAATCAATTATATAATTACCAGTAGATATAAGTATGAAAAGAGCGAATTAGTTGGAATTCTACTGTAATTTGTCATAGTTATTGTTTTCTACTGTTGACGTAACTAATACATCATTCCTTTTTTTCCAAATAGATACACGAATAAGGCACTATTATACATTCGTTTCTGTTTTGTGTATAAAAATAATAGACTGCAGTTTATATTATTGTTTATAGTAGTTGCGACGGAATCGAAAGGAATCCATTAAAATATCAGCAATTAAAACAACAATAGCATGATTGAAAGCTTTATTTTAACTTCAGTGGAAGCGTATGTATATCTTCATTCAATAACTCTGAGCGCCCTAGTGACGTTATAACGATCGACAGCGTGCCTGACATTAAATCGCTAACGTTGTCATTTAATGGCCAATGGACAACGATTCGCATGCCATCCAGTTCTGCCATTTTGAGTTTTCGCAATTTTAGGGTGCTTAATTTGAGCATTTAAGGGTTTACGATGCATAAAGTTTATGGGGCATTATGATTCTCATTTACTGTTCGAAAATTGGCTTCGTATTAACGACATTGTCCATTCCTAAGACGTCTGATATTCGACGTCCACTTCCCTTTAATATGGCTGATAGGGGCGATTGCTGCCAGATGCGTCATACTTATGAACATGGAGCGTGCTTTGGTTTTCTTTGAGACTATTCTTTGTAAATTTATTTATAATTTATCTTATTATTTATAATGTATTATTGACTAAGATAAAAAAGATTCATGAAAAAAAGGATACCTACGGAGTTTCTTTTGCCTGTTTCTTCTCCGTCAGAGCAACCTCATTACGAAATGGTGGTAGATTGTTTGACAAACGAAATTTATATTTGTTACGTCAAAATATAAAGATTTTGGAATTTGTTTTCATTTCATTTCAGTCTATAGGCTTCTTTCTATGACAAATTAAAACTTTGACACTTTTAAATTTCCTGTGGTTTCAATACCCTATGACGACCGCGTGGCCTAGTGGTCAGAGTACCTGACTTCTAAGCCGCGGGCTCGAATCCCAGCCGGAGCCAACATTTGTGCTAAAACATAAATTGTTGGTTTTCGGGTCTGGTTGTGTTGTGATTGTCCCCGTGTTTCTGACACTGCATCCTAGCCTACCTCCGATCTTATCGCATCAGCGTTACATCGGACGCAGGTAGGTTGGGACGAGTGAGTGCCTCTGTGTTTGCGCGTACACTTGTGGCACTATAATATCTCCTGCGCAGTTGATGGCTCTCGACTGATATATTTTAAATTGTTGAATAATAAGGGAGGAGACACTGGTATAGTTAATTTCTATAAAACTGAATATCCAGAAGGAGATAAATCAAGAAAAAAGTTTTACTTGTAATTTGCTAAACCATGAAAATATATGTAGAATTAACGAGACTATACAATATGAACGCTGTTTTCAAAAAAATACCAGCTCAGAAAAAGATGTGAATTCGCAGTTTGCTGTCTATTTGAATGGATTAATTTTTATGAGGAGTGGATAGAGATGGAGGATAGTTGTAGAACGATGCGTCGCGATGATAACCCTACGAAACTATAAAAGATTGTGCGCTATATATGGAGACAGCGAGGACGCCTGAACCTTTACTAAAGATTGCTATTGGGTCCTTCCACCAAGTCGCCATCCGACACGGTGGAGCCTCCCTGTGCTATCCGTTTCCATTTTTGGGTAGTTGAATAATAAATAAAAGCCACTAAAGCTACGTAAGCTGTAAAGTCTGCCCATAACAAATGCTGTGTCACCCAGAGCATTTCTGTGTGACACCCCACTGCGTCCGCAGTGGGGTGTCACACACAATCACCCTGAGACATCGGTTCTCAAGTCTCATATGCCCAGTGATTACACTAGCTCACATTGCCTTTCAAACCGAAACACAGTAATGTTTGCACACTACTGCTTCACGGCATAATAACTGGCCTGGGGTGGTACCTACCTAGACGGATTCCTGCCGATGGATAGGAATCCTAGCACATTATCATATATACTTAATAACATTTTCATTTATACTAAAAACTTTTGAGATATTACTCAAAATTTTTGAAAATATTTTGTTAAGTAATATACGAATTATAAATTCTACGCTTACAATATCGTTGGCGTTAAATAAACATGACATAGGCTTTCGAAACGGATGTTATTTGCACTGCCGGGCGGTTAACGAACAAAGAAATCTCAGCTTTTCGTTTCATGTGAAACAGTACAAACCCAATAAGAAGCTCGTGGAGATGTGGGTCGCATGAACGGGGTAATCCTATTCCCAACAATTGTAACAATGTAAGCAGTCAGCAATAAGTAAAACATATCTGCGTATAATTACTCAGAGAAGAACTCCCAAAAAATGTTGGGGTCTTTTTTCCAATATCACATTACAATACAACATATTACGTAAGTATCGGTAGCTTAGGAGGGAGCAAAGTTATTTCCACACATTTTTTTCCAAAGATGAAGATATTGATCTATTCTTAAATCCATTAAACCATTTTATAGTACGTTTTTTTGAATGTTTAAAATATTTATTCTGCTATAAGTGTAGTTTCTGAATATAGTACCAATTGGCATACATTTAGTTAAAGTGAGAATTCTGTACATAGTAAGGGTGGATTGAAAAGTACTCGGCCTAACCAAGAAAATAAACACATACTAAATCAGTTATATTTTTATTTTTCTACATAATCACCATCAAGTTCAATACACTTTTGCCACCTCCCCTTCCAAGCATTTAGACCGTTAAAAAAAAATGATTCTTCCTTAGAGTCAAAATATGCGTCTACAGCTGCTTTGACCTCGTCGTTTGTCGAAAATCTTTGACCTCCCAAGTGCTTTTTTAGGTTAGGGAACAGAAAGAAGTCTGATGGTGCCAGATCAGGTGAATACGGCGGATGCGGTAACAGTTCAAAGCCACAGTTGTGAATTCCAGCCATTGACTGTACTGACGTGTGAACACGGGCGTTATCTTGATGAAACAGGACTTTTCTTCTGAGCATTCCTCGACGTTTTTCTCTTATTTCCTCTCGTAAACGACGTAGTAAGGTGCAGTAGTAATCAGAGTTTATAGTCTGACCTCTTTCAAGATAATCAATCATAATCACACCTTTCGAGTCCCAGAATACTGAAGCCATCACCTTATTTGCCGACAAAATCGACTTAGCCTTTTTAGGGGGTGGTGAACCAGGTCTTCTCCACTGTTTTGATTGTTGTTTTGTTTCCGGTGTACAGTAATGAACCCATGTTTCGTCCATAGTAACAAAACGATTCAAAAAATCATCTGCATCGGCTTCAAATAACTCCAAACAGTCGCGTGAAATAGTCAATCGCGTCCTTTTTTGTTCAACTGAAAGCAGTTGCGGAACCCACCTCGCAGACACCTTGTGGAAACCCAACTCGTTGACAATGATGTTTTGAGTTCGTTCATAAGAGATGCCTATAATCTCGGCTATCTCTCTAATTTTTAATCTGCGGTCTCCCATTATTAAATCAAGTACTTTTTTAATATTTTGTCAGTAGTTGACGTCGAAGGCCTTCCAGAGCGGGGTTCATCTTTCACACTGTCTCTACCACGCTTAAATTCTGCTATCCATTTTTTGACGGATGAATATGACAGAGCACAATCGCCTAATGTACTGACCATGTCATCATGGATGGCTTTTGATGATAGCCCCTTCTTATGGAGGTACTTAATGACGGCACGCTGCTCGATTTGCTCCATTCGCGGAAATTATGACCGATTACTTTGTTAATAAATTTATAAAATCACAACTAAATATCGCACACGTTTCGAACTTCACACAATGAACTAGTCTGAACTGAACTAAATAATGTGGGTAGATTTGATTTTTAGAATTGAATGGATCTGTGTTAGGCCGAGTACTTTTCAATCCACCCTCGTATATCGAGTGTAGGCATTAGTAAATCACTCATTAAAATTGTAATCGTACCTAATTGTCAGAGCCAGCAAGTAACAGAAATAAACTAAACATTTCGACTCTCCCCGACTCCGTAACTGCCTCACAAATAAAAGGAATAAAAGCGGCCAAGAGCGTGTTGGACGTAGTAAAAATATCCCATATTTCAAAACTACACTACATATCTTATTCAAACCAATTTTCGTCGAAAGTGTTTTCTAGGTTCTACTACCAAAAAAAAATTCAGAATTGTCCACCGCATAGTTAGTAAGTTAGAGGGGGGGCACTATGTTTTCGATTTTAGAACCGCATATCTCACCAACTATTAGCTTCAATATAATAATTATTCATTCAACACGGAGGGGAATAAGACCTGATAACTATGATCGATAACTATGATCGTTTACATCGGTTATACTTTACGCGAACATCGTTTTTGAAACATAAACCAATGGGGATGCTCTTAAACCAGATAGATGGAAGACAGAGAATATGGAGACGCAAAGGAAATCGGTACATTCAAACTAATTTTGAAAATACAGCATATAGGGGCGGCTCAGTTATGGTGTGGGGAGGGTTAACTTTCGGAGCTCGTACGGAGTTAGGGATGGTTGATGGAAGGAATGTGACTGCTGATAGGTACATCAGGGATATTTTAGAAGAACACGTTGTGCCATTTGCCCCCTATAATGATGACGGCTTTATTCTGATGTAGGATAATTCTCGGGCTTCACAGTGCTCGCTCAGTTCAAGCATATCCATATAAAAAATGTTTTTGATCTTGTCGTCGAGCTAATAAGAGCAAAATCTACGAAGATTTGGACGAATTTGGAAATAAAAATATAGTAGGAAACTCTGTAATTACTGTATTCTTTTCTCATTCTCTCGCAGGCTAAATCCTGTTGATGTATAGCTTGTCTCTTTTACGTGTCGCTAGTAGTTAGTTGTAGCTTTTTCGTTTTATCGAGTTTCAAATCTCAACGATATCAAAGTAGTTTTCACTTCAATAAGAAAGGTAGTGGTAAAACTAAACATAGATAAAATGTATGTTTAGGTTTATTTATCAAAAGCTTATTTTCAATATTAAATCCCATTAACAACATTAAAATGTAAAAAGATATATACGAAGCCTCGCGCATTGCAACCGTTATAGTGTTAAAAGTTGTAAGATCTCGTGTAGAGCCAAGTCTGTAATGTTATTATCATCGAATCGCCAAATAAACATTTTTTTTATAAATTAAGAACATTTATTAATTAATATCCAATTTTTTGGGCCTTGCATTATTACGTATCTTTGTTTATATAAAAAAAATATCATGCCTCAGTAATTGCACAGTTCACACATCAAACTTAGTTTTGCGGCTTATAAATTAATTTTTCATAGATTTTGTGGAAAAAATTAAGATTACCAACGGCAAAGACAACGGTGCTGAAATTTCAGGATTTTTAATTTTTCCTTTCTAAACGAACTATATCGCTATCTAAATACTAACTATATCCCAATTTTTAGATTTCTATTTCTGCTAGAAGTACCTTAGAATTTTGATGAACGGTGAGTCAGTGACAGAATAGGGGAATTTAACTTGTGATATTTCGTAAACTATCATCCGAAGAACACGGAACAAGCGAAGCCACACGGGGGTATAAAGTGCCGCGAGTTGCTCCGAGAAAAGTAAGTTACGGCGAGTGTTGCCAGTTGTCAGTTGGGTGAATCGGGACGCCAAATTTTCCAATTTTTCACTAACCTCTCTTTAATAACCAACGGTAAGATACCATTAAAAAAAAAACTAAAAATTTAATGATGATTCACTGAAAGCTGTTTTAGGGTTCTATACCTCTGAATGAAAAAACGGAACTCTAGTAGATATCGTGTCATATCTACTAGAGTTTCTTTTTTTGTTTTACGTTATGTCTATCTGTCCATCTGTCACAGCCAATTTGCTCTAAACCTGCTCGACCAATGAAGTTGAAATTTGTTACACATATACGTGTGACGTAAAATTATTAATCAAATTAGAAATATGAAAAAGAATCGCAAACTCTACCATGTGGCATTTCAAATGAAACGGTTTATTTCGAGAAAAAATTAAAATAAATAGTTATAAAGTTATTTAAGACAATTGAGCAACCCCCTTCTTATCTCCGAAACTACTTCGCCTATAATTTAAAAAAAATACAAAAAATAGTTTCTTACTTGGGTTTGGATTTAAGAAAATGTGGTGGATATACAATGTAGGGAAACTCGCGAAGAGAGTGTTCCCTACATAACATTTTTTTTATTTAATGTCCGCTATCGAGAATTGAAAACCAGATTCTCAATTATTTTTACCTTTCGTCCCGATATTTAGTTACGGCCGTGCCCGCGACGTTTGTGTACTCGACTTAGCTGGGGGCACTGCCGTGCCCGGAGATTAATGATTGTTGTTTACCCTGCGTATGGTGCGGTCCTTGCTGGCGGAGCGGAGCGGTCGCTGCGGCGGTGGCGACGCGGGCCGGCCGTATCGGTCCATCCACGAACACGACGCGCGCCCTACCAGCGCACCCGCCGTGCGCACCGTCATCGTCAGCTGTCGGCACGACTTCAGCATCTGTCGCAATTAAAATTAGAAACTACTGTTAAGAGTTTATTTTATTACAAGCTTTTATTTAATTTGCAATGGACGTGTCTGGGCTAACAAAATTCTGAGTATAATAAGTTAGACACACTCAGATTTTCTAAGTTAGATTTCGTCTGGGACATCTAGCAACTTAAGACTGTTTCGCCAGTTTGCGTATAATTGTGTATTATCTATGGTATAATTCGTGCCATAGATAATACACTATATACTGCTATCGTAACCAATGACAAACTAATATATTAAACTGACATAAAAAATATTTTGTAATTTGTTACATAAAAATTAAAAAAATTTATCTATGGGGGATGAAAATAACTATAAAATGATTTTTACGTATTTTTTTTTATCAATTATAGATCTTGTTATCGAATTTAAAAAAAAACTTTTAATTTACTGTCGTAAATATATACAAATACGGCTACTTAGTCAGCTAACCTGTTTTGGTTGACCAGCCAGACTGTACTGTCACTTAGAACTTAACTTTTTTATGTTAAGTGTCTAACCTAGCAACTTAGAATTTTGTTCGCCCAATGTATGTTTGTATGTGAAGTTAAAATCTTGCAACCCAAATTGGACCTACTTTCCGATGTATGTTTGAAATAAATTTTAGAATACCTATGTAGCATTGGTGACGATGCAATGATATGGTACCATGGAGCTTGTATGATGATGCGCTGGAAGTTTGTATATTCAACCAGTGTGAGGTTTTTCATGTCCCGTTGAAGTGATTACAGTTTTCTTAGGGAAGTAGCAAAAATCTCGTGAGCTCTGGGAGGTGAAGAAATAGCCATCTCGAACATTTGTATCAGAATATTTCTAATCAGCTATTTGAACACTATAAAAAAAGTAAAAATTCAAACTTTTTTTTAATTGTTTCAACTTGTACTCCACTGTGAATACACCCTTATTTGTAGTTGCACTGATGACTCACTATTTTCTTAACGCGAACGGACTTTAATGATATTTTTTCGTAAAATGCAGTTCAATCAGTTTTAGATAAAATGTCTACAACTGTAGCTACTATAAATTGTTCTTACAATATTTCTGATCCGAACGAATTCGTATAATTTCCTCATCTCTCTCCAAAACACGTCCAGAATATATTATATTACGGAGTTGTCAATGATCAATGACCCCGGGAAGGCTTGACAATAATCTGCTCCCAGTATCACTTCATATAACAATAGCTAAAGTAGTATTTCAGTGCAGATAGAATACAATTCACTTTTTAAAAATTCAAAATGCCTTCTAAGGTATTATTAATTTATACTGTAATATACTTTATGATACCTCCCACTTTTAAGCTATTTTTACACATATAATTAAGCTATGTATACACATACATAAAAATTTCTCACTTTGACATAACAAAAACGTAACATTAACAATCCTTGCCAACAGTTCCTTTCATACTAAAAACTAAACTTGATATATTAAACTAAATTTGCTCATCCGAAATATATAAAAAGCTAGTCTTTATGCTTTACATCTGCCGTTAAACTGGTGTCACTACTGAGTATAAAAAGCAATACATCTATAATTTAAATAAATTTACATGTGCACTTTCCTGATTTTAATACTTTTATTTATGTATATTTGCTTATTAGACTAAATCTGATATCCATTAAATTAACGGATTTAAATTTTTAACCATTAATTTGATGTTAACAAGAGTTATTTGTAGTGTTTTTTTTAAATATTATAAACATGTGTTTTATATGTCTTATGTGTCGTTAGTCATGTGCTTTATGAAAAGAAGAGGCCGATATGTCAAACTTTTGATAGTAAAGATATCTAATCTAAATTGTATCAGAATCCGATAGATTCTCTTTTCTTACTGTGAAAGTATGTGACTGATTACTTTATCATTCCACACAATACAGACACTATATAAGAATACTTTAAAACGCAGGAGTAAAAGTGGCTAAGCGATTGGCTCATTCGCTATGGGTTGCAGGTTCGATATTCATATGGAACAAATATTGGCCTGTCAGAATGAAAACCTGCCCATCACAGTTAATATTTCGCACTATATCGTTCCTAGCATTTTACATATAAAAGAAGACGTTTTTATAAATAATGTGTCAATCAGGATGTGAATAAAGATTTTAATTTATAAAACGATGTCTTTAGAGATGTTTGAAAACATGATAATATGAAACAAACACTAGATAAGGTGATTCAGTGTGCACGTTCACAACGAGGTCCGAAAACCACCTGGACCAACAGGACCTGCGGCACAATGAACAGATACTCTTACGAATAAACCACGTGGTCATCATCTGTGTTAAAAGATAGGAAATTAGTTAGGAATCATCTAGTAATCGATTGTAACGTATTTGCAGTGGGTGGCCAAATTATTATACTCATTGGAAAAATTACATCAGGTGAAGCATCATTGCTTGATTGTATTTAATATATTTAATAATTTGAGGATTTAGGTTTAATCTGTATTTCTCGCACTACATATTTTTAAAATGATAAACTCTTTAACTCTAGTATAATGCAGAGCCCATATTCCCGAATCTTTCCGAGTTTCACTAAACGTCGTTACGATGGCGCTAGCAGTGTAATCATCTAGTACATTATTGGCTGAATGATTTGGGCGCGTTCTTCACATATTATGTAGGAAAAGTTTCCCGCTCTTTTCCTAAAAAAAATTAAAATTAAAAGAAGTAAAATAAACTATTGTATGGAGATCGAGTTAGAGAATGTCGATTTTGCTCCGCTAACATAAATATACGAATTAATTAAAAACTCGATAAATTCTCATAAAATATAGAAATAACGGCATCCCATTATTAATTGTGGTGAATAATTCCGCGTGCTACAAGATTATCGAAGATTGAAAATAGCTTGAAGAGATATTCTTTGTTTACACCGAAGCTGATCAGCAGCAGAATACCTGGAGACGATATCTGCTGTAAATCCCACCGCATCTGATCTTGGATTGCATATGTACCTTACAGGGGCATATTTTATCACCTGCATATTGTGGATATATTAGAGTTTTTAGAGACTCTATCAATAGTATTCTTATATCGTGATCAGCCATAAAAAATATTTATAGGTATTGAAACAAATATAATAGTACGTATGTTCACACGTGATGCTGCTATTTACACGCTGCATCACCAACATCCTTCATGTGTTCTGAAGCGGTTAGCATACTATTAAGCATTTCAGTTATTACATTTATAGATTTATTAGCTTAGGATGAAAAAATAAAAATATAGTTTTGTAAAAAAATAATAATATATTTATGAAAAATATTATTAATACAATCGTAAATGAATCCTTCCTTGTGAGAAATCACACTTTGAATACGCTGCGGCATGGTGGTATTGCATTTTTTAGCTATTTTTTGTAACACAGGTGTATTGTGCCACGCTTTAATGATATTTTATATTATTAAAATTATTACTAATAAAAGATAATTAAGTAATGGACTTAATTATCTTTTATTAGTAATAATTTTTTGTTTGGAAATTCCTTTTTTTAGCACCGCCCAGACATTTTCAATCGGGTTTAGGTCTGACGAATTGCCATGCCAATCCAATAGAGATATTTTATTATCTTTTAAAAATTTCATCATAGTTTTTGCTTTGAGACAAGCTGCATAAAAATAGTTACCGTCTGGATACCATTCAGTGATTTGTGGAAGCACACGGGTTTCCAAAGTTTATTGGTCTTGCCGCATAGTGCCTTCAACCAAATGTAGCTGACTGTTCCCCTCCGAGCTAATCACGCCAGATATTATAACGAACGGTGGATGTTTCACACTTGTAGCTACGCAATTTTCATCAAATTTTTCATGAGGTCTGCGACGCACAAGCTGGGAATTGCCCTGAAAGATCTTAATAGCCTATTCGTCGGAAAAAAAGACCCGAAATATCAAAAGTATCATGTAAGGTAAAGAACTTCCTTCATAACACAGGTTTACCTTCTCCCAGCCTTTTACACTCCAAAATTTATGCATTTTAGCAAATGCTAGTCGATACGAATGCATCGACTCGGTTAACTTTTCGCGGCTCTCGACGATTCTCTATGTTTACACGTCTTATTTCCCTCTCAGTTCAATGAGTTGTGAGACGTATCCTCCCACATTTACCACTACGTCTTGGCGATAACGAATTGTTCTCATATAACACTTTCTTTATGTTACGAACCGTAAACTTCAAAAAGCCTACTAATTTCGCTATTATCCTTTTAAATTGACCGGTATGATTTCGAAGTATTTTTATCTCAGATTTTTTCTTAGGTAGGATGATAGAAAAAGCACAAAAACAGCAAGAAACAATAAATAAAAGAATAAATTTCTGTTCATAATAATTTAAATATAAAAAACAATAAAACTCACCTAAAATCAAAACAATCGTAGGAAAAAATGTCCTTTCTTATTGATGCCATTCCCAAATTACTAGTTTACAGAAGTGTCACCAACTTGCAATGTAAAAGAAAGTTCTTGGTATCAAAAAAGTTTCAAAATAGGTTAAAGGTTTATTCAGTTTATTTTAGTCTATTTTATTCAGTTTCCTATGATCTGTCTATCCCTCATTTGGAATTGGTTCCGTAACAAATATTCGAAGATATGTCAATCTGGCATATCTTCCACCACCATAGAAACATCTTGTGGATAACAGTTAGAAAGGATATTGAAACCGGCTTTTTGTAATCATCACTACGTGACAAATATTAAATGAGAGATGCTTTTGTAAGGTAAGCGTATTTCAATGTGTACTGATTCATATTTTTAACAATATCCTACAGGCATCGGTGGTTCAGTGGTAGAATGCTCGCCTGCCACGCGGGCGGCCCGGGTTCGATTCCCGGCCGATGCAATTTTTTTTTATTTTTGTCATTTTATTTAAAAAAATAAAAAAATTCCCACGGCATCTAGGTCCGGCATGTCATGTTTTAATAATAAAATGCTGTATATGTTGTATAGCGATATCGTAACCTTAGAAGAATAGCCGATGCATGTTAACGATTTATTTATAATATCAAGTCATTGACCGCGATAACATACAAAAATAATTTTGCTGATATGTCAGCGTGGCGGATTACGTAAAACAAATCAACCAACATTTTACGTGATAAATATGACATATCTATTATTTAAATTTTCAAGTCGATGACTTTTTATTTATTTAAAAATTATGAAACCCAAGTATGACTGGTAATGTAGTCTCATCCTTGTCTCATCTATTCAATTGTAGGAGTTTTTCGAATTATAGATATAGTCTAAACATATCAATAGGTCTAAAATCAAATTACAAAAGATATTAAGTGACTTATTATAGAAAAATCTAACAGTTGTGAGTTGTGTTTTACAGGAAAAAGTCACGAAACGAGCATAACAAATGCTGTGTTACCCAGAACATTTTTATATGTCGCCTTTCACCCTGAAACATCAGTTCTTAGGTTTCCAGTAACTAGCTCTCAGTGCTCTTCAAACGGTAATGCTCTAAACACAGTAATGTTTGCACACTACTGCTTCACGGCAGTATAACTGGCTCTGTGGACTTTTGGCGCCAACTCGAAAAGTAGCGGTAGTGTTTTTATTAAATGTTGTAATTTCTGTGTATAATTGGTGTTTTGGTTTTTAATACTGATATATTCATTGGAAAATTCAATTGAAGTCCAAAATCGTGCTTTTTATTTTGTTCCCAACCGTCTAGCAAATCTTCAGTAAAAGTAACCTATAATTTTACTGTCGATCAAATCCATTTCTTTGTTGTAATTAAATTATTACTCGCTACTATTGGCAAAAACGGCTCGATTTGGTAGCTAATTGCAAGGATCAAAAAAGAAGAAGAAGAACTCGTCCTGCAGTGGTACCTATCTAAACGGATACGGAACGCATAAGAATCCTACCACGCACCAGTACTCGTAGATCTCGACTAAATATTTTAATTTCTAACGATAAAGTAATTGAAGTACTATCGAATAGATTAAATACAAGTAAAAAATTATTCATGTGGTTTAATTGTAATTGATTAATCTTACTAGAAACCCGAATAAAGGAAAGTTTTTTAAAACACATTTATAAGAACATAACTACAGTGAAATGAAATTAGCTTACTAGCTACTTGCAAACTCGTTGCGTAGTCATGAGCGCTAATATGTATACGCTTTCGAAAACTTTTGAACCCTTTCACAACGTCATAAGTTTAAGCAAACGAGAAAAGTTTTACATATCAAATCGAAAAAAACTCTTTCTTCAATAAATATTTAAAATGTGCTGGTATCATTATGATCTTTCATTGTATATATTCTTAGTTACTATTTCATTGCACCGCACGCGGGATTCAAATTCACTGAGTTCGCTACCATACACTAATAAAAAAGTATATCATTGTGATTGTGATGGTAATATGATAATAACACGACGTTAGCATATTATCTAATGATGCCTTACTAACTTCCTCCTCGTCGTTTTGTGTTAATATTGTGAATTTTTACAAAACCTCATGTAGCATCGGTGGTTCAGTGGTAGAATGCTCGCCTGCCACGCGGGCGGCCCGGGTTCGATTCCCGGCCGATGCATAGACTTTTTATGTGGTATTTGTAATTTATTTTGTTTTAGTTAATAGTTGTATACATAAAATTTATTTTTATTAATTTTTTGTTTGAGTTTTGAGTTTTTTTTTTAAAAACGAAGCCCCACAGTAGGATTTCCTCCTGTATCGTGGGTGCGTTTTACAAACATACATTTCACATGCACAACACAACCAGACCCGAAAAGCAACAATTTGTGTTTTTGCACAAATGTTGCCTCCGGCTGGGAATCGAACCCAGGACCAGTGGCGCAGAAGTCAGGTACACTAACCACTACGCCACGCGGTCGAAATGTTATATTATTCGCGTACAGTAATTTAAAGCAACAAAATATGTTTACTTATGAATTACCGATGTACTAATTCAACTACGTTCTCTATATCCACAGCATTCGAAAGCTGGAGGAGATGATGATGATGGCGATTTCGTCGATATCGTTTTAAAAAATTTCAAAATACAAAGTAAATTTGTGTAAGTATAAGCTTTATCGATCATTTTTTTTAATCAATAAACTTAGGCAGTAACTATATGAAAGTAGAAGATGTTCATTCCTCTTTTTATTTAGTTTGAAAACATATTTATAATGACATACATGTATAATAAAATAGAAATTAATCGAAAAAACAACTTCAACGCAGCAACTCCAAACATGCTTATGCGAATTTAAGTTTCATGATTTTCCCTAGATCCATGAGAATCTGACCAAATTGTAAGGGACCAACCTCAAGTATCATCATCATCATTTCAGCCTATCACTAGTCCACTTCTGAACATAGGCCTCCCCCATAGATTACAATAAAAGTTGTAGCTCTCTTTTTGGGGGAAAATTTGCCATAGTTTCCACGCTTGGCAGGCAGGTTGGCAACCGCAGTTTATTTATTCAGATGTTCCAGGAAGATGCTGCTGCCCCTCTCCTGGATTACGTTTTCCCTCTGTCGACTTTTAGACACCCACGGGATGAGATAGGGTGGTAGATTCGCTTGAGCCGCCATCACACGGTATCCGCTACTACACGGTGGGGCAAAAGCATCTAATTTTTTTTAATAATTTTAACGAAAAAATGAAGACGTAGGTAGGTTTTGCATGTATGTTATTTGATTCTATCATAAACTATCTTAGTTAAAAAAACTTGTCTTATAAAGTAGTAATAAAGATCTTACGGGTTCTACCATATTATCTACTCCTACCCTACAATTATAATGCATGAAATTTTAATTTCCTAAATAGCTGCCACTGGGGAAAACCTAGAAACCTTCAATACGCACATAAAATAAATGTATGTCCTTTTATAACCATTACAACATAACATAAATATTGCTGTGAATAAACTTACTATAATAGAAGCTAGAGACTGGAACAAATATCAAATTCCCACAAATTTCATAAGAATAACTCTTAATATCCGTAAGTGGTACCTCGAGTATAACCGATTAAAAAAAAAAGAATCATTGAAGTCGGTTCACAATTGGCAAAGATATCACGTAACATACACATAAAAAACAGTCGAAAACTTTTTTGTAGTCGGTTAAAAAGAAAACGATCTGTAGTACTTGTATGTATATTGAACATCATGACAGACATGGCGTCGCTTCGTTAAACGAGTGTGAAAGTGTTCACTCGCAATCTCTAGTCAACACGGCGCCTTCCAAGCACACTGTTTACGTAGTAATAGTAACAATATTGTTATATTATGTGCATAATATTAAAATATTAATCCTTATGGTTTTTCTTTTGTAGTTTCATTGTTCTTTTGCTGTTAATGCGAACGAATACTTCGATGGAAATTTATTAAATAATATTAACATTATAAATATATTCTTCATCGTAACAGTTCTCCCTAAAGTTGAAATTGCTTCCTTAAAGCGAACAAAAAGAAAGTAATAAAGTAAACAAAAGATGCAAAGTAAACTGGCCGGTTATCAAAAAGACGAGATTATGCCAAGTTTCCTTAAAGTTATAACAGTCAGAATTCTGAAATTTAATGTACTATAAATAAAATATTAAAAATTGAATTTGCAAATTACAATTTTGTTTTCTTAATAGTAATATAATATAATTAAATATTACATGTATCGCAAAAGATAAATGTATATGGGTATTGCTTATTATCGTTCACCGTATATATAATGTTGACGATCGAGTGGCCTAGTGGTCAAAGTACCTGACTTCAACGCCGGGGTTCAAATCCTAGCTGTAGTTAACATTTGTACAAAAACTCATATTGTTGGTTTTCGGGTGTTGTGTTTGTCCTCGTGTCTCTAACATTGCATCCTATCCTTGGATCTTATAGCATAACAGTTACATCGGCGCGGGTAGGTAATGAGGCAGGCACTCACTACTGTGTTTGTGATGCAGCATACATACTTAAAACGACAGAATTTCGCAGGGTGTAACATTTTCTAAAAAACATTGTCTAAAAAACTTTTAACCTTAAATACCAATCTTATGCTGGTTCATTCGCTTATTCTACCCATTATCGACTATGCAGATATGTGTTATCGAGATCTATCACAAAATCTCACTAAATTGTAGCGCTGTATTAATAATTCTATAAGATTTATTTACGACCTACGTAAGTATGACCACATATCCCCTTATCGTTCAAACATTAAATGGCTCTTCATTCGTCAAATTGTTTAGTAGAATTTTTAGTCCAGAATTTTATTATTAAGTACTTTACTCACTTTTACACGATCCTAATTCTCCGTCTTATCTTAAAAATAACTTCCAATTTCTTTATTCGACTCATGATCGAATTCCTCGCTCTTCAAATAGTCTAAAGATTAATATTCCACAGCATCATACTGGATTTTTCAACTCTTCTTTCACAGTTCAGAAAAAAGAGTTGAAAAATCTAGTATAAAATATATCCTCTGGAATGCTCTTCCTGATGCTATTAGGAATGCACCCAACAAAAACTCCTTCAAAAGGCTTCTTAGAGAATATTATTTAGAGGCAAACTGATGCTTTAACATCACCTTTTATTTTGTTTATTTGTGTATTATATTTATTTTTTGTATGTATATATGTTAATTTTGTGTGTATATATATAGATATGTATTGATTATTTATATTATTATATAATTATTATGTAATAGTATTTATATTTTCACACCAGACTTCACATTTTACATATATATTTGCATCATTTTTCTAGTCTCCCAGGGTTGACTGGCAGAGAATGCCTCTAGGCATTGAGTCCGCCCATTGTATTCCTTAGGTTAAGGTGTTACAATAAAGATTAAATAAATAAATAATAAAAAATATTTCCTATTTTATCACGTCAGAATTTCTCAAAAAGCATTAATTAATATGATAAAATACATTTTCAGTATAAATCCTTAAATATTAGTGATAGTTCTTTATTAAATTTAAGTACTTTTGTATCTACAAGTAATAGTGCTGAAAAAGTATATAACTTGAAAAGTTAAGAAAGATAAGTTTGTCGATCTTTTTTGAGAGATAAACAATTACAAGAGCATAGCTTTAAGAAATAAATATTTTCGAACTAGTACCACTGCGGGCGTTACTGTTCCGAGTGTGTTCAATTTTAGTCCTCTCGTATCAATTTTTACGCTCAGATCAAACAACCTTATAATATATTAATTTTCTGGCCATTTTGTAATGACGAAATTCTTTCATTTTTCCTTTTATTTAAAACAAACAAATTAGTATGTAAGCCTATGTCTTAAAGGGAAGGAAACTTGGCACATTCTATAAAAAACATTCACACTTTTATCTATTTTATAATGTAAGAAACATAAGGATATTTCAGAAAGTTTTTTGACATCCCTTACATTTCATACGTACATAGTGTGATAAAACAACTAGAGCGCAACAACAAATATAGTACATACATAAATGTAGCTTAATGCTATCTCATGACCATCACTGACTTATATGGGTGAAAGTTATTCCAATATACTCGTACTTCTTTGTTCCAGTCCTTTCTAGAAGCAAAGTTCTTTTTCTATACGGAATAGTTACTTGCAAGTTCTCATGCATATATTTCCATTATTTGTATTTACTACTTCTGTTTAGATTGTAGTTTCGTAACACTAAGATAAAACCAAAAAAGTTTGATATCAAAGAAAAAACATAAAATATAATTTTATCCGTTTCACATGACTGTGGTGGAATTATTGTATTTTGTTTTGATTTAATTTAAAGCAATTTCTTGCAGTAGGATTTTCTCTGTATCGTCCTCTGTACACTCAATTATGAATTTCACACACACAAACACACGCAGGCCTGAAACAACTATCTGTAGCTTAAAGAAATATTTTATTTTATGCGGTAATCGAATTCGTGAACGGCAGCGTAGGAGCCGGGTAACTGAAAAATGCATATCTGATAGAGTCACGCTTATGTGTCTAGTACTGGCTTTTGCATATAAATAAGGCCATGGAAGTACGTCGGTATTTCACAATACAAACGTGAATTAGCGAAATATGGCAACGTACCTACGTAAAAGTCTATGGGCCACTGTCTCTTATGGAAAAAATCTATCTGCAACCAGACAGTGCACCATGTGTCAAGTAGGCAAAGGTATTCGGAGTCCGTCGGCTAGCTTTTACATATATTTTTAGTCAGCAGCTGCAAATGTTAGCAAATGTTAATAAATTAAAAAGCTTGTTGTTACTTTTATCACCGTGGAGGTTGTTTGTATGGATTTTGTTTATATTACAACATACAAACTGATCAGTTGACACAAATGACAAAGTGCCTAGTATATCTTAGACTTACTTAGAAATTATTTTTCAAATTTTCAAATAACATGACCTAATCTCCTGATCATGAACGATAACATCATGTTCTATTTAATAAGAATCTGTAAGATCATAATAAATACGTATGAGTAATGAAATATTCTAATAATGAACGTAAGGGTATGGTCCTGAATATGGAATATAAGGTCGCAAAAGTCGACTAGGGGAAATGTCACAAAAATCTCATGGCTTTCGAAAATCAAAAAATTATAATAATAATAAGAAAAATTAAATCTTAACGGGAAACTGCTTCAACCTCTGACTCTATTTTTTTTTTAATGAAATAAGCATTTAAAAATACAAGGCTATAAATAGCATTCTCATAAGATTTATTCGGTTTCTAATGGGTTTTTCTGTGTTTAAACCTTTAAATAAATTTTCAACGTTCCGTTTAACAAAAAGACGCGATTTCTCGACACTTTTTTCTCGTCTCAAATGAAGCCAGATTTCCGGAGGGGTTCTCGCTTCGAGAAGTCTCGGCCAGAGACCGTATATGGTACGTATCGCCTAAGCGATAAGATTAGAGACATAGTGACATGGTGAGAGTCATAAGGACTGTTCCCTACATAAATACAATCTGACTCGAAAATCAGTAATTGGTTGCGCTAATACAGGTTTCGATTTGTCAAATGAAATAAGAAAAAAAAACATAAATTTATTTTAATTTTTTTTTATTCTTTGGTTAGCACCTGCCTTCTCCTTTTCACCACAACAAGGGTTGACCAGTAGAGAATGCCACTAGGCATTAAGTCCGTCCATTGTAGCCCTTAGCTTACGGTGTTAGCAATAAAGAATAAATAAATAAATCCACGAGTTAAAAGACTGGCATGCCGACCGCTGTGACACGTTGTTTTGCACCCTCCACTGTATCATATTAACAAAAATAGGTCCTTACAATACCGAGATTTCAATACTAACTTAAAAGAGCAGTAAATAAATAAACGTCTATATTTATATAGTTACTAAAATAAGTTGCAGCCGTAGGAAGTTGCAGCCCTTACATTCTAGATTCCTCTTAGTTTCGCAATGTGGTACTAGCGTAAAAGAATCTATCACTCTACGTCATTTGGTGATTGGCATAAAAGTCAACTAATATTTTTATACGTAATATGGTCAATATAATCAACTTAGGCAAATACCAGAAAAATGTCCTAGCACAGATGAGGAACATCGATCTCACATAAGACAGACAGACAAAAATTATCCGAATGGCCAGCACGTCAAAAATGTGCTGTGCCTGATACCGGAGCGATTACCGCAGGTCATACCAACTTGGGATAGGGTTTCGTGCTGCAGTATATTGATTTTGAAACTTTATTATAGAACAGGGAGCAAATGAGCAAGCTGCTTACCTAATGGTCAGAATCGCCCATGAACTTCCTCAACACCAGAAGATTGACTAAGGACTAGGTTCTTTTCTTGAAGGTCCTTAAGTCGTAGTGATTCGAAAAAAATGCCGCTGCTGATGGTAATGATGAAGAGCCGAACTTTCCGAAACCTTGGTCTTTGTAGAATCTAATACGAATTTTGCATTAACGCATTTAGAAATAACGTTATAACTGCGCACAGAGTTTAATTGTAATGTACTCATAGAATTTATAATGTTCACACATAAAGGAGTTCCGACTTTTAATGCATATCTCCTATTGTAGTACAAATTCATTGGTCTCCCGGGAAGACTTTCCCGACCTAAATATAACATTTTACTTCCACTCTACCAGTTATTTTACAGAAGCTTGTTTGTGAAATTCCTTGCATTCTCTGACTCGTTTCATCAAAATATATTACAATACGAATAAAAAAAAATTAAAAAAAAATACCAAACATCTGTTACACACTTATAATACCAATGAAAAAGTGGCCAAGTGTGTGTCGGACCACGAAAGGTGGCACAAAAAGATCCTTAGTGGGGTATAGTGTGTAAAAAAGTTAGAGGTGGGTGGGGGGACACACTTTGTATAACTTTAGAAGCGAATATTTCACCAACAGTTAGCTTTAATAAAATAACCTATTTGAAACTTTTTTATCACTTTCACCTATCTAACGATACTACGACACACGCATATATGCACTGATTTTCATTTAAATGGATGGTGTGACATTATTTTCTTTTCGTAATTTCATTCAATTCAATTCAATTTCACCTGTATCGTGGGTGCGTTTTTCAGACATAAATTTCACAAGCCCAACACAACCACACCCGGAAACCAATAACTTGTATTTTTTCAACAGGTGTGGCTTGAATTCGAAGCCAGGACTCTCGGTGTATTTTATACCACCCAAAATTTCTTGGATATTTATTTTTGTTAAAATGTCTAATTGTATATTATTTATTAAATTCGACGTAAGGATATTTAAATTAACGTGAAATAAGTAAATTGCATATTACTTAAAGTAAAGTAAAGTAAAGTTTCAGCCTATAAATGTCCCACTACTGAGCACAGGCCTCCTCTTATTTCTGAGAGGGTTTTTGGAGCTAGGAAGAATCCGCCACGCTGCTCCAATGCGGGTTGGCGGACTTCACATGTCTTCGAAATATTTTTTATTCCTCAGACATGCAGGTTTCCTCACGATGTTTTCCTTCACCGCCGAGCACGTGGTAAATCAGCACTTAAAATTGCAATTAACAATTTTAGTGGTGCCGGCACCGGGAATCGAACTCAGGTCACTCGCGTTCTATGAAATTTAAAGCGAGCGCCTAGCCCCTGAGCTACCACGGCTCTTGCATATTACTTATTCCAAGTAAAATACATAAATTTTTTCAATATATAACCATAACTATTTAATATGGAAGTTGTGCCGCCAATGTTCATGGGCGGCGGTGATCACTTACCATAAGGTGAGCCGCTTGCTCGTTTGCCCCCTCTTCCATAAAAAAAAACTATTTAATAGTCCTTCCAAAAGAAAATTCAAAATATTACTAATTATATCCGTATAAGCTATTAAATATTGAAAGCATCCCTCTTAAATATTCATATATAAATATTTCTTTACTCCCTCTTACACACACGTAGATACGAGTATGCACACGTAAACTCTCAAATTTTCTTTTTGAAGTTAATTAGGCCCTGAGGTTTTCCTGCTGAATGCTTTATGTAGAGCTACTCGTAGGACCTTTGAGCGGGTACAGTATCACATAATTATACTGTTTAAGACATAATTTTTAATGTTCTCCTAGGTTTAAATTAAGTTTGTACGTCACATTGTTTATTTTTAATTCACAAAGAAATATCATGAATTGTCTACGTCCAATATTCCTGCAAATCAATGGTTTATCTATCTTGGTAAAATATATCATGGGACCAACTGTAACCATAAAATCTCGCAATATTTTTTTTTCCTTGTGTTCGTGGCCTAGAGATCCAGTGTACCTGACGACGCGGAGCCTGGGTTCGAAGAATCACTCTAAAGTGCCGGACAGACTCTCACGAGTCTGTCCGTCACATCATACGAGCCTTCTTGTCCAACCGCCTATTTCGCTTCCGGATAGAGGGAACGCGCTCCTCAAGCCGCCCTCTCCGTGCGGGTGTCCCTCGGGGCTCCTGCCTCTCTTCACTCCTTTTCTCACTATTCACTAACGATATACCCAAAGACCCAAACGTCAATCTTGCGCTTTTCGCAGATGACACGGCCCTGTATTATTCCGATAAGCACAAGGGCCGCATAACGATCCAGCTCCAAGCCGCAGCTGATCGCCTAGGCGAATGGTTCCGGAAATGGAGAATAGAGGTAAACCCCGAGAAAAGAGTAGCGATATACTTCTCGAGGGGCACGCCTAAGCCCGCTAGACGTTGTCACACAATCGGCAATAATCAGCTAGGCTCGATCACCCTGTTCGGACGCCCTATTCCCTGGGAAAAGAGCGTCAAATACCTCGGGGTCACCTTAGACGCAGCGATGTCGTTCGCTGAACACATTAAGAACGTGCGTTACAGAGCGGTTTTTATCTCAAGCCGTCTATATCCGTTAACTTGCTCCTCAAGCAAAATGTGCCTTAGACACAAACTTCGCCTCTACAAGACTAGCATTAGACCCGTAATGGCCTATGCTTGCGTCGCTTTCGCTCACGCGACGGGCAATCGTTTAAAGAAACTACACAGCGTACAAAATAGATTCTTGCGAGGTGCCACTGGAGCCGGCTGGTACCAACGCAACGTAGACCTTCACAGCAACTGTGAAATGCCCTTAATCTCTGAACACTTCAGAGAAGTAGCACGGCGGTTTTTCGAAAAAGCCGCGGTTCATCCAAACCCGCTGGTGGTCAAAGCAGCGAATTACCGATCGAATAAAAACGCGACCGAACGCAAACGTCGCCCGCGAAACGTGCTAGACGACACGGACGTCTCAGCACTGCCTGACCACGATACGGTCAGCCATGATCCAAGCAACACTGTACACACAGTCAATAGCTTTAACATAACACGCACAACGTCGCGCGAGGTAACGAACATAATTTAAATTTATATGTAATTTATTTGTCTCCCATTTCTATACAAATATATAATTAATATTGTTATTCTGCTTTGGGCTTCTTTTTGAGTTGTTTATTGATAATTCCATTTGAGGTTGACTAACACAGCATATTTAGACCTTGCTCACTCTGCTACTTGTTATTATCTCTTTGGTTTCTTCTATTATTTACAATAAATAATAAAATGAATACCCGCAACGCCAAGGCGCGCCAGTTGGAGAACCAACTTCAACTTGCGCTCCAAGAACTTAAGGCATCCAAGGAGCAATGTGAGCTAAAAAACAAGTAAAGTTTATAAGACAAAGAAAGGGATGACAATGAAAATGAAGTAGCAAGCCTGCATAATGAGTATTTAAGTATTTTAACAGAAAGGGATCAGCTACAGAGAACTGTCACTGAGCTTGAACGGTACAGCAAGGAGTATGAGGAATCCCTCAGTCTTATTGCTGCATTGCAACTACAGCTGCATGAGTCCCAGAACCAAATAGCACAGTTAAGCACCAACTTACATAACTTAAAAGCCTCACAGGCTCAGAGTCTGTTCGATGAGCTGGTCGATTGCACATCTATACAGAAGTCTATAGAGAAGTCTCCTAGAATTTCACAAACATTTGCAACGATAGATTTAACAGATGCAGTAAGAATAATCTAAAGAAGTATGTAAAAATTAACAAATTCATTAAAAAAACTCCAAAATTAATTAAAAACAGAATGAATACTAAAAACTATGTTAATTTATGTAAAGAAAAGCAGGATTTAATTGGAAAAGTAAAACAATATTCAATTGAGGTGGATAACATTAAAACATGTTAAGAGGCTGACATAGAATGTCTGAATATTGAAATACAATCACTACATAGTTCGCTTCACGTTATGACTAGTGAATATAAATCTACACAAAAATAGATTAAAGAGTACATGCTGGCCATGGATGAGCTGGTTAGCTTATGTAAATATAACGAAGACCGTTTTGAGTCATTGACAAAAACTCAATATGAGTGCCCGCAATCAATGCCAGTTCTTTCAGGGACAGTGTGTGTTAACAATGTAACAAATGATAAATACTCTTTATTGACAGCTGAACTCTGTGACAGTCCCATAACCAACAAGATTGAAACAAAAATTAAATGTAATAATAGTAAGAACAATGTTATTGTTTTTAGTGATGAATTGGGAAAAAATATAGGAACATTATTAATTAATTATTTAAAAGGACAACAAGTTACCTATTATTGCATGCCAGGAGCATCATTTAATGACATATTAAATAAAATTTTAGTAGGTACTTATTGTCCTAATACTATATTAGTGTTATTAATAGGGGCAATGTTAACAAGAAACAATTATTGCAGTATTATGAATATTTAAACAATTTACATTCGGGGTATGCCACATGAAAATAATATAAGATATGAATTAAATTTATTATGGAATAATATAATATGTAACAATAATTTAAATTTGATATGTAATTCTAATAATGACAAATTCCATTTAATTGACATAAGTAAATAATTTATTCAGAAATATTTTGACTAATGATAGGTATTACCTATCCAAATATATATTAAGACTGGTAGCAAATGCGCTATCTTATTGTTTATTTTTAATACAGCCAAGAATTTGGCTATAAATACATCTGCTTTTATTGAGCAGTCTCATTGTTTGACATTAAATTTGGAATCAGTTCCAAATAATTTAAATTAAGTAAGAAGACAATAGAGGAAATCTCTAGCAATAATTTTGACATTAATAAATTAAGAAAGTCATAAGTGAATAATTGTACCACTTTAGAAAGTCTTAATAATAAAGATTGTATAGTTAATAGAATCAAGCGTTACTTTGCGGAAAACGGCAGACGTTCGCCGAGTGAGTCTGTCGTAGAGTCTATGACGCTTGATAATGCCTCGTTTTGGGGCGAAACACGTGTCGTGTTCTCGACTTCAGTGGAGTATATTATCTAGTGGAAGTATTGTAGTGGTTGGTGGAGGGTACCTGGTGGCGGTTCCTGGTGGCGGTGTTGGTTTGCTTGTGAACGCTACTGAGGGAGGGCGGGCGGTGCACTTCAAAAAACTAGGTAATATACACCATTTTTATATTTTGCATGCGGATCTTAGCAAAGTAACTTACTTTCCTTCATATTAAAGATTGTATACACCTGGTGCATCAAAATATACAAGGAATTTTAGGCAAAGAATTAGAAATTGAATTGTTTTTAAATAGCAGTCATATTCATATTATGTGTATAACTGAACATTGGCTAAAAGATTATAATGTAATGTTTAATTTTAGTAACCACCAGGTGGTTAGTTCTTCATAGAACTTTCCACCACGTAAAGCTTTTTCTCAATAGAGAAAAAGCTTTACGTGGTGGCTCTTTAATACTAGTAAATAAATCATTGCGATTCAAAGAACGTAAAGATATCGTGAGCCTCTCTGTTGAGAGAACTACAGAAATGGCCTGTGTTGAGCTCGAGCACCTCATAGTTGTCAGCGTTTACAGACCCCCATGTGTTTTATATGATGATTTTGAAAAAAATATGGAAGAAGTTTTAATTAAACTTAATAAACAGAACAAACCTGTTGTCATATGCGAAGACTTTAACATCAACCTCCTAGAAGCTTCTTCCATCACTATTAAATTTATTTCTTTGTTGCAATCATTCAATTTAGTTAACATGTTTTTAGAACCAACACGTATTACTGGATCTAGTGCAACTTGTATATCATTGTTTTTACAGATGTTAAGTCTTTGCACCGATCCATAATTCACAAAATAAGTTCTGATCATTCCGGACAGTTAGTATCGTACCTTACATATTATGTAAAAAAAAACAAATAATACTCGTAAAAAAATTGTGTTTGTTCCTGTAAATAAGTATCGTTTGGAGAAGTTTAGAAGTAACGTTAATAAAAAACTACTATTACTTCCTTATAATAATAATACTGACTATTTATATGAAGTATTGTTTAACCTGCTCAGCAAGGAATTTAATGCTATTTTTACTTTTAAAACTATCTCCTTGAACAGTCGCAAGACTTTTAATGAATGGGCGATAGTAGGAATCCACAGAAGTAGGCAAAGATTGTATGAACTTTACAAAGAAAGATCATACAATCATAGTAACACATTTAAAGATTATGGTAAAAATTATTCAAAATTATTTAAAAAAGTATGCTCTGAAGCCAGGTCATTACACTTGAGCAATAAATAAAGAAAGCATCAGATAAAATAAAAAAAATATGTTCTGAAGCCAGGTCACTACACTTGAGCAATAAAATAAAGAAAGCATCAGATAAAATAAAAATGACTTGGAGTATTATTAATAGTGAAACCGGGAAAGTCAAGGACCGAAACCATGATTACAAAATTAATTTTAATAACAAGCTTGTGACATCTGATCATGATGTTGCTACAGCCTTTGAAAAGTTTTTTAGTGATATTCCAAATTGCATAACCAAGCCATTAAATTCTTCTCCTACTGCTGAGACCGCTGAGACATTACTCAAACAAAATGTAACTTCTTGTACAAAAGATTTTAAATTCGATATGGTAGATGGAAATGACATTCTTAATATTTTTAAAAATATTGATTGTAAGAGAACCGCGGATCTATAGGGTATGTCCGTGGAAGTTAGTGCGTCTATTATAGATATAATTGCACCTCAATTAGACATAATTTTTAATTCCGGTATTGCATTTGGTGTGTTTCCTAATTTGATGAAACATAGTAAAATCATACCTTTATTTAAATCTGGTAGTACATCGGACCCTGCTAACTTCAGACCTATTTCCGTACTACCAACATTAAGTAAAATTTGTGAAAAAATTATACTTAATCAAATGTTAAAACATTTTATATTTTCATAAATTGTTTCACAAAAACCAATTTGGCTTTACAAGGGTCGTTCTACAACCGATGCAGGTGTAGAACTTATTAAGAATATATTCGAAGCCTGGGAGAGTTCACGGGATGCCTTGGGTGTTTTCTGTGATCTTTCTAAGGCCTTCGATTGCGTTGATCATGAAAAACTTATCAGGAAACTACATCACTAGGGTATAAGAAATTCTGAACTTCAACTTCTAATTTCATATTTGAGTAATAGAACGCAGACAGTAGTGATCAATAGCAAGAGTTCTTTCGGATCAGCAGTGTCTATGGGTGTCCCGCAGGGTTCGATTCCCGGCCCATTTCTATTTTTTATTTACATTAATGACTTACCTTACCTAGTAGGGGACAACCATGATATAGTGTTGTATGCTGATAATACATCTTTGATTTTTAAGATAAAACGTCAACTTTTATTACATAACGAGGTGAATAATGCTATTTCAAAATTAGTACATTGGTTTAACGTCACCAATTTGCTTTTAAACGGCAATAAAACAAAATGTATTAAATTCACAACACCAAATGTTAAACAATTAGATGTAAATGTGCTTGTGAATGGGGAAGAGTTGAGCCTTGTGGATACTGCTGTCTTTCTTGGAATAACTCTTGATGCAAAACTTCAATGGAGCCCCAATATATCTAAACTAGCAAGTAGACTTAGCTCTGCAACTTATGCTGTAAAAAAATTAGGAATTTGACTAACGTAGAAACTGCTAGATTGGTTTATTTTAGTTAGTTTCATAGCATAATGTCTTATGGTATTTTGCTATGGGGAAATGCAATTGATGTAGAAGTGATTTTTGTTTTGCAAAAGAGGGCCGTAAGAGCTATTTATAATCTTGGCTCTAAAGTGTCTCTTAGAGATAAATTTAAAGAAATTAATATCTTAACCGCAGCTGTCGCGCGCAGCTGTCGAAAATCACACCGCGTACACAAGACACACCCGTGTTCCAGGACGGTTCTCACCGCCCAGAGTTACCGACACGCAAGTCGACAGTCCCAACGGAGGCCCGCAGCCTCCCTCGGACGGTCATTAGATGACTTTAAATAATTTTTTGGAGATATTCACAGTATCTTTTGGAGATATTCACGGTCCGAATTTCGATGTTTTTGTAGGAGTAATATTTATGTATTTATGTTTGGGTCAAACCAAACCTGGCACGCGGGCCCCTGGGCCGCGAGCACAGCATCCGATGAAGCTGTAAAAGCCAAAAGGGCTAACAGCAATTACATCACCGAAATTATATGGGTTCGAAGCCCGAGTCAACAATGTTAGTTAAACACATTACTGGTTTTAAGTACCCGCAACCACCGAGCGTGTATGAAAACGCTAATGAAAGTAGAAGAAGCGAAAGATGTGTGTCAGGATCGTTACAAGTAGAAAGTTGTGGTCTTTGTCTACACAAATATGAAAGAGGCTTTTGGGCCTGGGAAAATATGTAAAATATAACCGCTAAGGCACATAAGTTTAATTGTTATGAAAACATTTCAAATATAAAAAATACATTTGTTTGATCTTTTATGGTTTTTTTAATTCTGATTGGCTCTCTTCTGTACAATTACTCAAAATTGTTAATACGAAAATGTAAGTAAAAATTCCTGTTTTAATTCCTAAAAAAATTTGGATTGATCATTGAAATTTGTTCTACCTACAAAAACAGACGAACAAAAATTCTGAAAACAGTCTGAAAAAAACCAATTTTGGCATTTATTTGAAAATTACAGACACACTGAAATTTTATTATTGGTATAGATTTCGAGCGATAAAGAGTTTTAAAAATAAAAATCACTGAAATCCGCTCAATTCATAAACTTTTTTTGACAAATAAACGGAGAATCTACAAATTGCTTTTCAAAGAGTACTAAAAAAGCAAAAGGGAAAACGGGGCTGTTCGTGTTCGTGAAAACTTTTTGTTTGAACTTATAGCAGCTGATAATTCATAGCTCAGTTTTCCTAAATTCATACTATCTGGGATAACTATTTATAAAATAAATTTTACGGAATTTGTTTTAATATACCTCTGCTTTTACTTTGTTCTTATTTTTATAAAGATAACAAAATATCCTTACGCATTTTTTTACAACTACTAATTCCGCTATCGGTCAATGGTTATTATGTATAATTACGGCTAAAAAAATAATCACATGGTCAACACTCCACAAGATCGCAGTAGTCCATTCACAATATACATCAATCTTACTGATGGTAGGATTCCTATGCAGTGTGCAAGATGTAGTTTCCAGGCATTGACGCATTACGGTTTGAAAAATTTAACGTCCACACTATGATTTCTCCTATGTGGTGAGTGCGATTTACAGACATCAAATTCACAACACAACCATACCGGAAAACCAACAATTTGTGTTTTTTCACAGATGTTGGCTCCGGCTGGGATTCGAACACAGGAGCTGCGGCGGAAAAGTCAGGTACTCTGACCGCTTGGCCACGCGATTGTTTCCGCGTGTACCGATAATAATTTGAAAAAAAAAGATTAGAAATTAATTAATATTTTATCACTTCCACTAGGAACGTTGCGTGTTAATGTAAAAACATACTTTCGCTATCGTGTCAGACTGTCACTGTCGCTCTCTTTGTCGGTACGTAATAACAAACTGTTTGCATGTCGAAACATCTCTCCATATCATGATTAAATATGCATATCGTGCATACTGCCAAAGATACAACACAAGTACTGACAGCGTTCTATTATAGAACATACTTACATAAGATCACGACTGTATCCCATACGGGGTAGTCAGAGACTGGGCACTCACTGCAAAAACAGATGACTGCCACAATCCACGTTTCACCAAAACAATATAATGCACTTGGTGTGATAGGTGGACCATCGCCACCATGCGCTGTTGGGTGCACAGTGCAGTTTAATTCCTTACTCGCCTTTTACGAGATCCATTGGACGAGATGCAGTGGTAGTATTCTTTTAACGAGCCGCCACCACACGGCTATTATAGAACAACCGCATTAATTAATGCCACACATGATGTACTGCATACCAAAGCATGTGACACCATTACAAGTGACTAATTTATTTAAGAGCTAATTAGGTAGAAAGAATTAACCATCCCACCTAAACATGAAGATGTACTAGCCCACATGCCAGACTGAGGTACGAGGTGCCTTGTAAGCGTAGGAACTATGACATATTCTCCCAACATGAGAAAGAAAAATGCCCTGAAACTATACGCCGTAAGGTGTTCGTGGTGGTTTGTAATAACCATTTACACGATCGTTGGCGATTAGAAAGTTTATTTAAAATCACAAAAACACTTTTACAGGACACTATGATTAAAATAAACTTAGAATTAGGACTCCCCCACAGCGCCGCGGGCGCGTAGCGGCAACATTAAACTTAAGCGCTATCACACCGCGCCCGCTCGGTCGCTAGAAATTTGTTTGCGCTATTTATACACAGTTCCATATAATATCACTTCAAAAAACGTCCTCGACCGACCAAAACAAATATAAAGACAAAAATTACAAATTCCGATTACGATTAAATATTCATGAATTTAATCTTATGCCCACGACATAAAGTAGCTTTTTAAATGAAATCATCTGTCGTTCCATTTTAAATTTGTTGCTAATTTGACACGGCTGACTTGATGCAAACTGTGCGCTCATTTCGTTCAGCATCAAGTTTTTGAGTCGCAGACGATGTATCTGTGTTTTTGTATGTTAATGTATAACGTAAACCGTGTTACAATACCAATTACTAAATAAATTGCAAGTCTTTGTTTTTATTCTATTTACAAAAACAGTATCGTTAGTGCATTTCACAGCCATTTTACGTTCACAATACAACCAGACCTGAAAACCAAGAATTGGTGTCTTTGCACACATTATGGATCCGGCAGGGTTCCAACCCAGGACATGCGGCGTAAAAGTCAGGTACTCTTATCACTAGGGCACGCGTCATAAACGTAGGGTCGTCGTTTCATAAACATGGCATTAAAAACGAAACTATATCCTCAATGAAAACCGATTTTCGATCTTCAGTTCACAAAATGATTACCTTTTTAAATTGGTCATAAAACAAAAGTTTAATGAAAAGGAAATGTATAAAGAAAATAATGTAAAATCGTGTCATGAAACATAGTTTAGAGATATCTTTCAGTTAATAACCCGAAAAATAGCATCTCCTCTTTCCTACCGAGGTATCGTAAGAGGCAACTAAGGTATTGTACGAACAGCCTTTATTCGTGCAAAATACTAGGTGGATTGAAAAGTACTCGGCCTAACACAGATCCATTCTATTCTAAAAATCAAATCTACCCACATTATTTAGTTCAGTTCAGACTAGTTCATTGTGTGAAGTTCGAAACGTGTGCGATAATTAGTTGTGATTTTATAAATTTATTAACAAAGTAATCGGTCATAATTTCCGCGAATGGAGCAAATCGAGCAGCGTGCCGTCATTAAGTACCTCCATAAGAAGGGGCTATCATCAAAAGCCATCCATGATGACATGGTCAGTACATTAGGCGATTGTGCTCTGTCATATTCATCCGTCAAAAAATGGATAGCAGAATTTAAGCGTGGTAGAGAGAGTGTGAAAGATGAACCCCGCTCTGGAAGGCCTTCGACGTCAACTACTGACGAAAATATTAAAAAAGTACTTGATTTAATAATGGGAGACCGCAGATTAAAAATTAGAGAGATAGCCGAGATTATAGGCATCTCTTAGGAACGAACTCAAAACATCATTGTCAACGAGTTGGGTTTCCACAAGGTGTCTGCGAGGTGGGTTCCGCGACTGCTTTCAGTTGAACAAAAAAGGACACGATTGACTATTTCACGCGACTGTTTGGAGTTATTTGAAGCCGATGCAGATGATTTTTTGAATCGTTTTGTTACTATGGACGAAACATGGGTTCATTACTGTACACCGGAAACAAAACAACAATCAAAACAGTGGAGAAGACCTGGTTCACCACCCCCTAAAAAGGCTAAGTCGATTTTGTCGGCAAATAAGGTGATGGCTTCAGTATTCTGGGACTCGAAAGGTGTGATTATGATTGATTATCTTGAAAGGGGTCAGACTATAAACTCTGATTACTACTGCACCTTACTACGTCGTTTACGAGAGGAAATAAAAGAAAAACGTCGAGGAATGCTCAGAAGAAAAGTCCTGTTTCATCAAGATAACGCCCGTGTTCACACGTAAGTACAGTCAATGGCTGGAATTCACAACTGTGGCTTTGAACTGTTACCGCATCCGCCGTATTCACCTGATTTGGCACCATCAGACTTCTTTCTGTTCCCTAACCTAAAAAAGCACTTGGGAGGTCAAAGATTTTCGACAAACGACGACGTCAAAGCAGCTGTAGACGCATATTTTGACTCTAAGGAAGAATCATTTTATTTAACGGTCTAAATGCTTGGAAGGGGAGGTGGCAAAAGTGTATTGAATTTGATGGTGATTATGTAGAAAAATAAAAATATAACTGATTTAGTATGTGTTTATTTTCTTGGTTAGGCCGAGTACTTTTCATAACACCATAATATGCAATGCTGCCCGTGTGGTAGCGGCTTAAGATAATCTACCATCCCATCTCAACCCGTGGGTGTCGTAAAAGTCGACAGGGAAAATTAAAACCAGAAGATGGGCAGCAGGATCTTCCTGGAACATCTGAATAAATAAAAAAAATGAGAGCTACTAATTTTTGTGACAATCTATGGGGGAGTTCACCAGTGGACTAGTGATAGGCTGAATTGATGATGATGTTGATGCAATGCTGTCACTATACTGCTCGTGGGAACGCAATGTGAAGTAAGAATTTTTTGACTCTTACAAAAATAGCGATATGGTTCGCCACCTGTCACATCCCGTTTTCCGTGAGTGGCCTCTGCCTACTCCTTATATGGGAAATAGCGTGACTGTATGTATGAATAATCAGAAGTCGGCGCGGGAAACATAGTACCGTAAGTATTAGCACATGCGCGAGAAGATCTGAAGTGTCAGATGCGTAGCAGAAAAGGCCTAGGCTATTACAGATTTTCCAGATTAGACAAATAATTTATATTATGCTGTATGAACATTTTCTCCGGCTAGATTCATGATGATCTCTGAGACCAGTGGTTCCTACCGACTCTCGTTAAGAAGAAACAGATAATTAATATACACAAATAGAAGAGAACACCGTAAACCTTCCACACTTATTTGTAACAAACCTTGTTTATAAGCATTTTCAGAATTGTTTTTTAAATCAGTAGTACGTTGTTATCAGAGGGCAATTCACAGTTTCTTCGAAAAAGTCTCGTTTGCATCCGCAAGAAGGCAATGTTATAAAACCAAAATTATATGACTTTTTCTTTTTATATAAACCACATTGTAAATAGTTATCATTAACCTCCCAACAATACAAAACATGAAACGAAGGAAGCTCTATAAACTCACGAAATAACGAGACATCGTCGTATAGCAGGAGGCTATAAACTTTATTTACGTTACTTGAAATGCATTCCATACCGAGAATTCATAATTACTTACTGAATCACAATTTCATTGTTCCCGCGTAAAGGTAAGGTTGAGAACGAAAATAGAAAACGTTGCTGTAATATCAGTCTGTTATTTTCGAATTTTTTACTCGATCGTCGAAGTTTTCATGTCGAAATTTTATTTTCTTTACTTGATAAGTAACTGAATTAGCTACAACGTACGTTGTTACTTACGACGAAAATGGAATTGTTATTATATGTACTCACCAGATACTTTACTACAATACGTCCACTACGCAAGACACACCATTGAAGTGGTGCCTTCACGGTAGGGGTATTAGTTTGCTGGTGCACGCTGTTGTGGGGGGGGGGGGGGGGTTGCTCTTCAAAAACTAGGTAATACACAACATTTTAAATATTGCATGCGGTTCTTAGCAAATTACCTTTCTATCCATCATTTCCCATATTTAATATTTTTAACGTCCCCGAGATTAAATGGGGTGAGAGATTATTTTAAATCGTCACTACTCTAGGAATATTAATATCATTAAAATAATCTATAAAATATGTCACAATCCTCTACACACCTACAGGTTTACTTTCTTCAAATTGCCCTAAGTGTTGTAAGACATTTAAGAAACGCAATGAAGCTTTAAAAACGAATACATATTTATGGTCAGTTGTCACAGTGATCCACAGACAATTACATTCACCCTGAATGAAGAATTAAGACGTCGATACATTGTATGATTGATTATGATTTTGATGGAACAGAAAATGTTGCTGCCAGTTATTAAGTCTTCGGTTCTCATCACTAACCAAATGAATTCTGTTTAATTACGCTTTTATTTTAATTTGAAATTACTAATAAGTAAATTAGGCTTTTATCTACTTAATGTTACAAATGATTAATCTATTTATTCATACATTCTATTTCCAATCCCTACAAAAACTATTTTCTCATATTGGCTCAGGTGTGGTTGAAATAAATAAACAGCAAAAATAAATCTTACACATAATATTAATAATCAATTTAGTCGGTCTGTTTGATATCTGGCGGCACGCGCGAGGGTCAATCACCCTGCATTTACAACCATTTGCCCTTTCCCGTCAGTTTTATTTTCCTTTTTTTATTTAAAAATGGTCTTTATTTTAAGAAACATCAGCGTTGTAGCATGTAACGGCACAAAACAGTCTAATTAATGCTTTTATTTTTTGGTTACGCAAACAAGGAATAATTAAAACTAGAAATTTCTCTCACATTTCCTCTACAAAAGATACTAGCTGATGCCTGCTACTTCGTCCGCGAGGATATAGGCTTTTAAATATCCCGTCGGAACTTTTGAATTTTCCGGTATAAAAATATCCTATGTCCGTCTCCGGGCTTCAAGCAATCTTTGTCCAAATTTCGTCGATGGATACAGGTTTTAATTATCCCGTCGGAACTATTACATTTTCCGGGGTTAAAAGTATCCTATGTCCGTCTCCGGGATTCAAGCAATCTCTGTACCAAATTTTGACGAGATCGGTTTAACGGTTGAGCCTTGAAAAGGCAACAAATAGACAGAGGGGCAGAGACTTTCGCTTTTATAATATAAGTATGGATTGTGATAAATAATTCCTAAATCGATAGTTATACAGCAGTCCAGTAGTCGATTTTCAGGTCCGGATGTATCTAGATTATCTTTTGTTTGTGACTGCCGCCGAAACTTCCTCCGCGTTAGCACAACATTGGCCTCGGAAAGGTGCCGACGAGTATGCGAATGTTTGCGTATACGATTGTTTGTTATTGTTGATAAAATATATCCCGATACTTATCGAAAATAACATAAGAGCCCAGTCATATTTATGTCTAATATAAGGATATAAGCTTCTCCCAAGGAATGAGGATTCTTCACCACGCTTGCCACGCAAATTAGTGATCGACAACCTTTTTGGTAGTTTGTTACCAGTTTGATTGTTATTCCGCCGTTCCCTAAGTCGACTGTTTATGAAACCCATAACCCAACCCAACCCGTAAAAGCATGACACGGGGTGGCAGATTTTTATCCGCCGCGACCATCCAAACAATAACAATAGAGCAACTGTGTTCACGTGTGACCACGACTCATTCACTCATCCTTACCTACCCGCGCCCGATATAATGCTCATGCGATAAAATCAGAGATAGGTTAGAATGCAGTGTCAGAGACACTGAGACAATAACAACACAACATAATATCATATACATAGTAAAATATATTCAAGTAAACTAAAGACATTTTTTTTAATTTAATGCAATAACGATAAAGCCAGAGAAAGCAAAATAAGTTTATTAAACAAAAATTAAACTGAAATATTGATACGATCCTGTGCGAAATGTTCGCACAGTATCGTCACCATGAACAAATGACAGCATCTACCTTTTTTAAGCCGTGCATGTTACTTAAACAGATTGTCAACAGATAGCGCTTTCTACAATAAAATTAATTGAATATTTTATTAACGAAAACGTGAATTTTTAGACCCTTTCTTATTCGTCATAAGGGGGGAAAATAAACTTTAAAATGGCGTATCAAACATTAATTGTGATACAGTATTAAGAGAGATATTTCATACCGTCAAAAATTACTGAGTTACAGTATATATATTTTTACTATGTACTTTACCATGGCTATCCTGTGTTTATGATTTTAATACTTAATTAACTGTAATAAATGTTTTATTGCTTATGCCCACCATCTTACATAATTTTTCTACAAACTCTCCGATTGGCTGCTAGAAAATGCCCTATGGCATTAAGTCCGCCGTCTGTATCATTAGTACAAAAAGTGTTAACAAATTATTAATCTCACATCATAGTTGTAATGCGTAAACATTATTATGTTGCGGTCTGAAGAGCACTGAGAGCTAGTATAATCACTGGCTATATGAGACTTAGAGCTGATGTCTCAGGGTGACAGGTGCAGTGTGGTGTCACACAGAAATGTTCTAGGTGACACAGCATTTGTTATGGGTAGACGTTACACTTACCATCAGGTGAACGATTTGCTCGTTTCGTCATTTTATTCAATAAAAAAATACGGATTAGTTTCAAATAACCAAACCCAATTATGCAATCACTAAGGGCATACAGAAAGCATTTTAAATTAAAGTTATTTATACAGTCTCCATATTAAATCTTCGCTCAGTCTGTAAACTGAATAATTCCGTGATCTGGAATACTTCAGCATTATAATGGAGGTACATAATGTCGCTCACGTGTCAGACTGTCATTTTCATTCACTCTGTTAGTACGTAATACAGCTTGCATGTTGAAACTTCTGTTGTTACCGAGCATAATCGTGATGAATATACATATCGTGCCCATTGTCTAGGATATAATGATGATTATCAAAGAGTTTTCTATTATAGGACCATCGCAGTTGTTCCGCGCACCAGTGTATACAGAATATTAACTTTTTCATATTTCGTAATGAAAAGCTTTCCTTTCAAATTTTTATTATTTTTTTAGTTTTATGTTGTTCTGCGTACATATTGTTAAAATAAAAATCACTAACAACAAATAAAATATTCATATGTTTATTAAGTTTACCATTGCAATGCTGTTTGTCTTGACTACACGTCGATTGCAATGGTTAAGTAAAAAAAAGAAATTATTTTCTTGTAATGGATACGATGATTGTAAACAAGAGAATCGTCGCGTGTAAGAAATCTTTAACATTTGCGACCCAAAATGACTAACCTTTATCATCACTGTGAAAGGCATTGAAGCTAGGGTAATCAAGGAATACAACAGCTTTTACAAAAAGTCAAAATACCGTTACAATTAATTATATAAAAACATAGACTATATACATATTAATAGACTCCCACTTTACATTATAACTAAACAATACACATGATGTATTTATCGTCATGACAGAATAACACTTATTTTGTGTATGTGCGTGGGAGACAGAATGTGTGTGAACATAAAATATTTATGCAACATAAGAAGGTTCGTACGTCTCATGGTGGTCCAGTACTACACATAACTTGTCATCGCAAAGTTCTGAATGCCAACGCAACTGTTATGGCCTAGTATGACACCGAATTAGGAGAGGCTTATTAACGGGCTGATGATATAATAATCCAAAGCTGGATCTAGAGCAGTTGATTATTAAGAGGTTTTTGCCGATAGGTGTCCGGCAGAGTAGAATAGCACCAACCTCATTCCTACCGAGGTGTCGTAAGAGCCGATTAAGGTATTGTAAGGACAGCCTTTACCCGTGCAAATAGCACCATAATATGCAATACTGACACTGTACTGCTCGTAGGTACGCAAAGAGGATTAAGATTATTGTGACTCGTGCCAAAACCACAACTTCATTCGCCACCCGTCAAGACTCGTTTCCCGCGGGGGCAAAAAGTAGGCTACGTGAGTGGCCTCTGCCTACCCGTTATATGGGAAAAAGGCGTGACTGTATGTATGTAATTCTTAATACACACTTAATACACACACTAGGATTTCCCCTGTATCGTTGGTGAGTTTAACAGACATAGACACCTAGACCTGGTGCAACTGTACATAAGCTTGTCCCAAGCGAGAATCGAACGCGCAACCCTAATCGATAAAGCCGATCGCTTAGCTAGTGGCTAAGAGTATATTTAGTTTTTAGGTTAAAACTTCGATCTGAACATCTTAAGAACGAACAGCAATAATGATGGTTTATCTAATAACAACGTGGACTAACGTTTGGTCTAGTGCTCAGAGTACCTGACCATTTCAACGCTGGGTTCAAAACTGGGTTCGAATCCCAACCAACAGTTGTGCAAAAGAAAAAAAAAAAGATTCTCATCCTGTGGGTATCGTAAAAGTCGACAGAGTGAAAATTAAAACATGGACAAGCATCATCTTCTTGTAACATCTGAAATTTAAACTGCGTTTGCCAACCCGCCTGCCAAACGTGGCAACTATGGCAAAATACTACAAACTGAGATCTACAAACTTTTGTGGATATCTGTGGGGGAGGCCTATGTTCAGTACCCCCGTGATTGGCTTAAATGATAATAATGATGTGTTGTGATTATCTCCGTGTCTACGACGCTACCATCCTACCGACTAGCCTACATCCGGGTGTATAACCTTTATATCCAGCGCGGGTAGTATAGGACGAGTATTTGCGCCTCTGTATTTGCGAGTACACTTGTGCCGTATATTATCTCCGGTGATAGATTTCGAGTGTATTCGGAAGTCGTCGAAAACGCGCCAGGAATCTGAATCCATCTAGGTAGGTGCCACCACAGGACAAGTTATTCTGCCGTTGAACAGTATTGTACAAACATTTCTATGTTTCGGATTGAAGGACATTGAGAGCTAATATAATCAATAGGCATATGAGACTTAAGAACTGTTATCTCAGAGTAGTGTCACAGACATATTCTGAGTGATGTCTCGTAAATAAAACCTTGACTCGTTTCTTCCATATAAAAAACTCTGGTCTTCATCTCCCAATTATCAATTTTAATCATAATGATATAATAGATAAGCTTGCTTAAGATTTATAACCGTAAACTTATAAAACAATAATCTTTGCCAAAGTAGGTACCTTAGTAATGCATTTATAACACACTATGGATTTTAATAATAATAGTAAAAGAATTGGTGTATCGGTTAAACTGAGACCGCATGGTTACTTATATTCATACAATCTTCATTAGGTCAATGACTAAGGGAAAGGCATTAGCATTACGTTGGATAAGCGTACGATCTTTGAAGAACTCTAGCCGAAGCCACTATGCACCGCAGGAAACGTCGTTATATAAAACCGTTATACTATTTATACCGTAGAATACGTAATTCTGTCTCTTCAATCTCTATATATATATCACATATATAGAGATTGAAGAGACTGAAGGTTATTTGACAATAATGTCGATCACAATTTGTTTGATTATTTTAAATAATAATTAACATTTTAGTTGTTAAAAGTATAATAATAATTCAAATTATAAAAGAATTATAAAAGTTCACTGGTGGTAGGATTCCAATGCAGGAATCCGTCTAGGTAGGTACCACCCCAGGGCCAGTTATTCTGCCGTGAAGCAGTAGTGTGCAAACATTACTGTGTTTTGGTTTGAAGGGCACTGTGAGCTAGCGTAATCACTGGGCATTTGAGACTTAAGAACTGATGTCTCAGGGTGACGGGCGCAGTGTGGTGTCACTCAGAAATATTCTGGGTGACGCAGCATTTGTTGTGGGCGGTTTGCACGTTTCGTCACTTTATACAATAAAAAAAAAGAATGCAATAGTCATCATCATCATTTCAGCCCATCACAAGTCCTCTGCTTATAGGTCTCTCCCATAAATGGCCACAAAACGCGGTCTTACGCCACTTGCATCCATATACTTTCCGCAAAACCGTGCAGGTCGTCGCCCCATCTAGCGGTGGATCGCTCTAAGAGTACGGTACGGGATTGGTACTCGACACAACAACCTTACTTCCCCAACGGTTATCGGTTCTAAGAGCAATATGGCCGGCCCTTTTGCCACTTCAGTTTTCTGATACATATTGGGGTATATCAATAACTCTAGTTCTGCTGCGGATATCATCGTTAGGAATTCTATCTCGCAGAGTAACACCGAATAACGAAATATATTTAGTTAATAATTTTATTCTGTCTTGTTAATAAAACACATACAAAAACAAGCAGTAAGCGTTAGCCCTCGCACACACGCATCGTTAGTCATGTATAGGAGTATATAGGCAGAGTGATTCATTATGTTACATTTTCGCTTCAGCATTATAATATATAGCGGTGAAATAGAAGTACTTTTTTTCGACATATTTTATAAATTAATTCATAAAAAAATTACCGCAGACGATAAATCAGCTCAACACTTTGACACTCTCCACGACGAATTTAAATTGTCGATATTATGAATTAATGCGGCTAATTCAAAATTCCTCTACACGTGTACGTTCGAATTTGCTTTAACATTCCTCCAAGAACTCAGGTTACGTAATTTATCATACTATTAGCATTTAAGATAATATTGGCTTCGGTACTTATTCGATATAAAATCCTATCAACTGTACAGCTGGAATAACATTAAATGGAATTGAAAGTGAAGATGTTAAATGGAATTTAAAGTGAAGATGCTATAAGTGAAAGTCAAAAAGTAACAAATTTAAATTGCCCAATAATGTAATATGTGTGTTGCATTTCAAGGTATTTCAGGAAAGTAACTTTAGGATAAGTAGGTCTTTATTTATAAAAGTTTTCGAATTTTCGGCGGCGGATTTGGTACAATCAAAATATCAATCAAATCATCATCAAATCAAGATCAAGCAGTAAAATCTTAGTAATTCATAAAAGGCTCACTGAGCCGGTGCTACCAAATTTTGTGTGTTAAGTGCTAATTGCTTTGAATTTAGTGGAAAGACGTCACAAAAAGCTTATTGGTGAAGCAAGACTCTTTTGAACACCTTTACTGAGTATTTCTTGATATTCTGTAAACTTCATCTCGCATATTTCATATTTGCAGAAGTTGGGAAGATATTCGTCTATCTCCCTTCCACCATCAGACAAGGCGTACAGAGGAGTTCCATCGCAATGTTGACGACATACTCAGGGCCCGCATGAAGCAATATACGACCAGCAAGGAATTGCGAATTGCAATCCTTTGCCATTATCAGTATTCCGAGAAAGAAAAGACAATGAGCTTGTCAAGGCAAGAAATTTGCTGTAATCGCATTAGACGCTGCTGCTCATTACTAGTCTAAGTATGTTCGGTATGGCATTTATCAAGATAGTTATCGCGATATCTGTAGGAGTCCATGAGATTTTTGAGGCTTAGTCGACTATTACGATGCCCACGATGCGATATAAAGAGTGGCAGATTTTTTGTCGCAGCCAATCTGCACGTATTTGTTATAGATTTTCATCATCACCATCATCATTTCAGCCTATCACAAATCCACTGCTGAACATAGCCAAAAATAAGAAATAATTAATCTAGAACATCGTGGGAGTCTCTTTCCGGCTCCATAACCCTCTCAAAACTGAGAGGAAGCCTGTGCTTTGTTGTGACATAAAGGACGCCTGTTACTTCACTGAATCCTCAAGTACATATGTATATGCTGCAAAATGTAAGCATGATCGGAGATAATAATAGCAAACGCGTGGCCTAGTGGTGTGCAAAACACTTATTGATGGTTTTCAGGTCTCGTTGTATTTAAGTATGTTGTCTGTAAAACGCACCCACGATACAGGAGAATTCCTACTGAGACATCGTTTTTTTTTTAAAATAAGGAACTGGGTCAAGGAGGACTCGCGTGACGAGTTCGGCAATGAAAGGTGAAACGCAGAGCGCTGCCAGTCCAGATGCAAAATGCTGGCCGCAGGTTTTTACGGTGTACGAGACAACTGAATGTTCTGCTTTTATTACTATTTGGTCTGTATAGTTTCGTAAATGACTTAAAAATCACAATACTATCCATACTAGATCAGCGTAGCAGACTCCTCCATTACCCTTCTAAAAGTATGGTCGATGTTTTAAAAGAGCCATCTTCACATAATTTTAAATAACAAATCTCTGCTACTAGTTTATTTCTTTTTACATTTTTTATCGGAAATCCGATTTAACTGAAAATCAGCACTAGACCAGATGCTTCAGGCGTTATTTCTGATTGGAACCGTTTTGACGTCACACGCAATCTATATAGTTTTCAACACACATTTTATGCAGAGTGGCCCATTAGCTGTCATATGTTAGTGTTGACATTAATATTAATTATTTTTCAGTTTGCACTAATTTCCTACAGAATTATTGTGAGCGGTACTTATTTTAATTTGAATTTTTTATAAGTTTTTTAGTTTGTATGACTTCCTAATGGCTTTTTATTTAATTTATACTTTTTCGGTGTGTGCTTATTATTGACCAGATGTGCCCCGCGGTTTCCCCCGCGTAAAAAACGCCGACCACATGACTACGAAGTACGACAATGGTATATACCTCGCTAACGAGCATTTACATTTCGGCCGCTTTCAGTAACGTTCGGTTTTCAGCGTGCGGCTCCTTAACACCATAGCATAAAATATTATAGTTTTAAACTTTTCCCAATAAATGGACTACCTATTTATTTTTATTATGTGCGTGTTTAACTTCTTTCTTTGAATGATCTTCTTTTTAAGAAAATATGATAATATTATTTTTTCATATTTACTGTGTTTCAAGTATTATTTTAATACTATAGACCCTAATTTTACGTAATTATATTACCTTTTTATAGATTATATTTAAATACACTAAATTGTATAATCGCCACCATTGAACACATTCGTAGTCTTCACATACTCTTATCTTCTGGTAGAAAAAAACGATTTTAATAAACAGACTAAATGTTACTCGAAAATACGTTTTATGATTTTTTTATGAATATTTTGAATATATTTAGTACCTTAGACTTCAGGCTAAATTTAGTACTTCAGACCTTAGGCGTTCACAAACAAACAGACAGACAATTTTAATAATGATATAAATATATTTAATTACTTGTGTTTAGCTCCCCGCAACCATTTATTTCATAAAATTTTAAAATGTAAGGACTGTGCAATTAAATTGTATAAATGAGAACTGTTCTGAGCGGACGTTGCACTTTCCATCAGCCGAACAATTTGCACGTCTTGTCACTTTTTTCCATTCCAAAAAAATACAACTAATCTACCACCCCATCTCGTCTCGTGGATGTCGTAAAAGTAAACAGAGAGAAAATGAAAACCAGGATATAAGCAGCAGCTTCTTTCTGGAACAGCAAAATAAATAAACTGCGATTGCCAACCGGCCTGCCAAGCGTGGCGCCTAGGGCAAAATCCACCCGATCTATTTGGAGGCCTTATGTCAGCAGAGGACTTGTGAAGTGAGAGATTGCGATCATTATAGGTGGTGACTGATTACAAATCTATCTGTAGATGCATAGTTGACTTTTACAATAAACTACATAATAAATGATGGATCCTTTAACGCCGTCATAGTTCTTATGCATTACATCAAGTGTTTATAATAAAAACGACTTATTTATCCTTAAATTCATTGACATTACCAAACAAGACATTCTTCAATCGCTTTTATATAACCGGAAGTGGTAATAGTAATCATTTACCTTCTAGCAACACGAAGCACAAAACGGAAGGGCGACGTCCGAATCTTGTTAGCTTTAACTCTATTAAGTCACGAAATAAAGAGACGGTGCGACGCTTAACAACTATTTACATTGGTTCAAATGCCTCGTGAATTTAAAACATTTAAATGTTTATTGTATGCTTTGCTCATCGCTTAGCGGACAGCGAACCTTACTAAAGAGTTTCCTCGAGTTGAAACCGTAGCTGATACCAAGTTTTATGCAATACAAAAACTTACTAAGATCGGATCTTGTACCAATAGCGTATACGGGAAAATGAGCGAGGAGAGCTTGGGTTTAAGCCTATTTACTGCATAATAATTATATATATATATATGTATATATATAGAGAGCCGGGATAGCTCAGGGGCTAGGCGCTCGCTTTAAATTTCATTGTACGCGAGTGACCTGGGTTCGATTCCCGGTGCCGGCACCACTAAAATTGTTAGTTGCAATTTTAAGTGCTGATTTACGACGTGCTCGGCGGTGAAGGAAAACATCGTGAGGAAACCTGCATGTCTGAGAGATAAAAAATATTTCGAAGACATGTGAAGTCCGCCAACCCGCATTGGAGCTGCGTGGCGGATTCTTCCTAGCTCCAAAACCCTCTCCTAAATGAGAGGAGGCCTGTGCTCAGCAGTGGGACATTAATAGGCTGAAACTTTACTTTACTTTTTTATATATAAATAATAATTACTGTTCCGATGTCAATGTCTAAGTTAATTGAGAATATCCGTAAATAACATCTGCAATAAAATGCGTCTTTATACGAGTTCCGTGTTCCAACGAGGTTCCATACTCTAAATCAAAAAACGCTCATTGTATTTACACACTGAATCATCGTTTCATTTGTTCCAAGAGAATCCGCGTGGGGACGGAAATAGAAAATGTTACTGTCAGTCTGTCATTTTCATTCTCGTTAATTGTGCGTAATAACGATAGCGTGTTCAAAGCTATCATCCTTTGCTGATCAGTAAGTAAATAGTTACAGATACATAAAATATATCATCATAATATCAAAATACACTTGTTAACTGTCAATTGTTTCCAAGAAAATATGTTTAAGTATTATGTAAGTTTATCACTTGACGATGCTGCTGAAGTTTGCATGACCTGGAACCTGGAAGAAGGATTACATAAAGATCAGAATCTTTCTTGGTCATTGCATATTAATGAGTCTAGTAGAAAAAAATTTGTAACAGCGTCTGCCTTATGACGTTTGCTCAATTCTCTACCTATTCCTACTAGAACTATACTTGCACAGTCCTTGATACTCCTTATTCTTAAATATGTATATGCATGCTACTCTGATGTTACTGAAGAGCAATTAAATAAACTTGAACGTTTTCAATATTTCGCTGTAAGATTCATATTTGGCTCCTCAAATATGATCACGTTACCGAGTTTCGCACTAAGCTCAATTGGCTTCCAATTATACTTGATTGAAATACTCACATTCCGTGTCTACTGTATTATGTTCTGTTTAGTCCAAAATCCTCGAGGTATCTCAAGGAAAAATTCGAAATTTTGGGCGGCGATCAAGACTGGCTGATTATCTTATTTTACGTATGATATATAAATGTGTCTTAACTTTAAATTTTTCACTCCTCCTTTGGTCTTAAAATTGTGATGTTGGAGAATTCGCTCCCATTATATTTCTAAAAGCGAAAGGGCTTTAAAGGGCTAAGTCCTTAAAAAAACTAAGTACGATTATCTAAATCAGTGTTAACTTAGTATATTTTTTGTGGTGTGTTTCAGTGTATTATTGTGTATGTATTTATTTTATTGAAGCCATGTGGTGGCGGCTCGTTAAAAGAATACTACCACTCCATCTCATCCATTGGATCCCGTAAAAGGCGAGTAAGGAATCAAACTGCACTGTGCACCCAACAGCGCATGGTGGCGATGGGCTCACCACCTATCACACCAAGTGCATTATATTGTTTTGGTGAAATGTGGATTGTGGCAGTCATCTGTTTTTGCAGTGAGTGCCCAGTCTCTGACTACCACTTATGGGATACATTCGTGATCTTATGTATGTATGTATGTATTTCTTTTGATACATGTATTTTGTTTTATTTTATCGGTTTTACATAGTGTATATATGTATTATATCTTTGTTTACTAAACATCATGTGTGCACAGTTCTTTTTACTTTATACTGTAATCTATCTCCTTATCAAAGGTTTGCCTGGAAGAGATTGCTGTTACACGATAAGGCCTTTTATACAAATAATGTATGTTTAACATATAAATGTGTCCACGTGTTTGTGTGCAATAAATAATAAAAATAAATGTATTTAAAAGATACGGAAAAAAAAATATTATTTGCCTTCTATACTGTACATTTTCAAATTTGTAGGGATACAAAATCATAACCAAAACAATGACAGTTATTGCAATAAAAAATTTTATCTAGTCGTGTGGTGGTGGCTCGTTAAAAGAATACTACCCCTCCATCTCATCCAATGGATCTTGTAAAAGGCGAGTAAGGAATTAAACTGCACTGTGCACCCAACAGCGCATGGTGGCGATGGGCTCACCACCTATCACACCAAGTGCAATATATTGTTTTGATGAAACGTGGATTGTGGCAGTCATCTGTTTTTGCAGTGAGTGCCCAGTCTCTGGCGATATATTAAATCTTCAACTTGTTAAGTTGGCTCTTTTCCGCAGTAACCTTTCTCTGGTCTTTCTTTTTTTTAATACGGGTTGGATTTTAGTAGCATAGATCTCGTCGCGTATATTTGTAGATAAGTCAGTAAAATGTTACGCCTAGCTTTCTTGAGATTAAGAGTGTGCTCGGAGAGTTTTTGGATTTTATTTGTGCGGCGATTTTGCAACACCAAACCCGGTTGTTGACCAATTATTAATTGACAACATTGAATCAACAACATGTAACGCATTTACTGAAAGGGATTCCACCGGCCAAGTTAGCTATGAGCTAGGTAGCCCAAGGAAACTCATACATAGTTTACGTGGTCACGGGATTAGCTCTTGGTTGACTAGCGGCTTTAGCTGTGTTACTGTGTCTATTATAATACAGTCATCTAGGCATTTGAAAGATATATAGCAATTCATGCTGAAAGCTTGGATAAAGGATTGCATCAGTGTGGTGTGATGTGGTGATCAGTACTATTTTTCTCCCTGGTCATCACAGCCAGAAAATCAGTTTCAGTGTCTTTAAGCCCGATTTTCTGTAATTTCAATAAAAAAACTTTTCGAAATATATGCGTTAAAAAAGTATTTATATATATTAAAAATAAGTTTTGGTTTCAATTATTCCAAATGGATACTTACATGTAGAAAAAGCAATAAAAAATATTACTTTATAAAAATGCAGTATCGTTTGTTTTTAAAGGACAATCATATTCACTTTTTGTCGCTTATATTTTTTTATTTTAAATAAAAACCAACAACATTCTTGATATGAATGTAGAAATATAAATAATTTTGCCGAAACAACCCGCATTGATTTTCCGAACGAGAATCATTCCTTACCTTCAGTGCGTCCTCGTGGGATATCCCGGAGAAAGGCGTGCCGTTAACCTGTACGATAGAGTCCCCAGGGCGAAGACCTGCACGCTCTGCGACAGACCCATCTTCCACCCTCGATATGTATACTCCAACTCCTAGGACAAATCAATACAGATATATTAATATAAATGAAATGACGGTCTTCGATTATCAAAATGTTTGTTTAAATATAAGTGACATAAAGCTTTGTGGTTCCGGAATGTATCAGTCTTTCTACAATTTAGAAAAAAAATAGCATTTGAAAAAGACCTTAAAATAAAATGTTTTAATATTCCTTATTTAATCGAAATATTTCACGTTAAATACTTTTTAATTTTCGTAATATTTATTTTATTTATTATTATTAATCATTTAAATAAGAAACTGTAAAACGTTTAATTTTAATTATTTAGAGAAACTCTCAAAGTAACTACAAAATTAATTTTAAAAATATTTAACTAACACTCTCTTAAATATATTTTTATATTTTTAAGAGAACACTTATGTAACGCAATAAATTTGTAGGTCAGTTTTAAAAAGTTAAAACGTATTTAAACGTAACAAAACGTTTTAAGACATGGCTTTAAAATAAAATGGAAAAAATTACTTTACATTTGTAAATCCACCAGTGTGTGAAAAGAAATATAAAAATTTGCATGTACTAAATACACATTTAGAGACCATAAAATTTATGTATAAAAAATATAATTTGTCCTATTATACTCCCATAGCAAATACACAGACAATGAATTAATCGTGCTCTTTGAAGGGTAAAATCCATTGATTAGATGGCTTTGTTTGATCACTCCGCAGTCTATTTATATAACTTTCATTGGGGTTTGCAATCGATAAGCCTCTGTCTGTTGCGTACTCAAATTTATGCTCGATTGAACAATAAATATTATTTCTGTGATTTATATTATAAAATTTATTCATTTAAATACATGTTATGGATTACGCATAAAAAATAAATATACTCTGTATTACACATAGAATTCTTTTACACTTAAATTTTAACGTACGTTTAGAAATTGGTGTTTTCCCGTAAATTTGCTCTGGGACTAAGCGACACGAGAAAAAGGCTAGCCTTACTTAAACATGCTGGGCTCTGTTTGGGTTTTACAACATCTTCCCTAGCTACTCGTGGGAAAGCAATGGGAAGCAAGAATTTCAACTCGTTCCAAAATGGGGGCGGCGTCGTTCGCCACCTGCCACGTCTCGTTTCTCGTGAAGACGAAAATTGGGCTGCGGATGTGGTTTCTGCTGGGGTAGCCAAAGGAAAAGAATCGTGACTGTATGTATGTTTTCCCGTAATTTCCTTTCCGTAAAAACACAAATTTAAGAATGTGGTGGGTGTTCGTGAGAAGCTACAGACGAAAGAAAATTAGTAAACTCAGAATAACATTTGAAAAAAAAAATGTTGAAGTAGTTTTATGTCTGGAAATTAACCCAGTTTTTTTATAAAAAGTAGGTTCAGGATAATAGTGAGTATGCAAGAGTTATTACCAATCAACTTCCACTTTCGTGCCCTAAGTTCATTTGCCGAAACCAAGCAAAGACCACGGCTTATGAACACGATACGTAGACTATATTCGTAATAGTTGTAGTGGCTGAAGCACAAAAGTGGGTCGGCTCGACCGGACACGCTTTTGCAAGCTCATTAATAGAACTGCGTAAAGTTACGTAGAAGTATAAAACTACTGTATTTGTAGCATTGTGGTTAGGTACTAGAACCGGAGACCCAATCATTGGCAACTAGCTGATGCCTGCGACTTAGTCCGCATAGATTTTTTTTTAATGGATAAAGTGATGAAACGTGCAAAACGTTCACCTGATGGTAAGTGCAACGTCTGCCCATACCAAATGCTGTGTACCCCGAAAATTTCTGTGTGACACCACACTGTGGCCATCACCCTGAGACATGAGTTCTTAAGTCTCATACGCCCAGTGATTACGCTAGCTCACAGTGCCCATCAAACCGAAACACAGTAATGTTTACTGCTTCACGGCAGAATAACTGGCCATGGGGTGGTACCTACCTACCTATTCCTACATAGGAATCCTACCTATGTAGCACACATGTAACATGGGATATTCAATATTAGATTTTCACGGATAAAAAGTACCCTGTGTCTGTATTCGGGATGCAAGCTATCTCTTTCTCAAATTTCGTCATGATGGCTACAACGGTTGAGCCGTGAGAAGGTAACAAACAGATAGACGGACAGAGAGAGTTACTTTCGCACTTATAATATTAGTATGGATACAGCAAAGCTGCTAGTATATTGTCCATGGCACATACATCCTCTTCATCATTGAGGTCCTCAATGAGGATCGATGTAGGTGGGGTTACAAAAAACGACTCGTCACAGTAATCTTTTACCGTTAGTGTATCATCTATGGAACTTACATCATGCTTCTTTATTGATAATCTATGTACGTAGGATTAGAAAACCTACAAAAAACAACTCGTCACAGTAATCTTTTACCGTCAGTGTATTATCTGTAGCACCTACATCTTGCTTATTTTTCGAGGATCGATGTAGGTAGAGTTAGAAAAACTACAAAAAACGACCCGTCACAGTAAACTCCTACCGTAATATTTGTTTGATTACACCCAAAATTACATGAAAAAAACACAAAAAATTTAATTATCTGACTCACATCAACTCGTCTTTAAAGCAGTTGCTACAGAATGAGTGATTGTCACTGATGAGTTCTTCGTACTGTCGGTCAGAGTTCTTGAAACAAGACTCACCTGCTTCCTTGCCGCCTTTGACGCATATGCCGAAGCCATGAGAGTCAGCTGGGTCACGACTCATGGTGACGGTGCGTGTGGCTGGCTCGGACGGCGCCGGCGGCGCGCCTCCTGACGAGTACGGCCTCTCCCGCTCGCCGCCGCGGTATATCGCCTAGGAATATATACATTATATTTTGTTAATGCCACTCAAATATGCAAAACCTTTTCCCTTTTTAAGCTATACCTTCTTAATAAAGGTAACCAGTGTTACTGGTGGTAGGATTCCTATTCCGGAATCAATTTAGGTAGACAGTGGCAGTTATTCTGCCGCCAAGCACTACTAAACACAAAAGGCACTAATACGAGTAGCTAGTGTAATTACTGCTTATATAAGACTTAAGCACAGATGTCCCAAGGTGTCGAGCCCAGTGTGGTTCACACAGAAATGTTCTGAGAGAAACGGATTTTATTATTGGAAGACGTTGCACTTACCACCAGGTAAATGATTTACTAGTCTCATCTCTTTTTTCTATAGAAAACATTTTGGTGACCATTTTATTTCAGATTGTTAGAATCACAATTTCTTAACGATTTTTCCAAGGTTTCCAGAAAGCGTTATAAGGGAGTTCGGGGATTCTAGGTATATGTAACTAATAAGTCACAAGGAAATCTATGACTTCACCTCCTCCCGTGGGTATCGTGAAAGTTTACTAAGGAAAATACCAGATATACGTCTTAACTTTAAAATAATCATCTCGAATATGCTAGATTAATAATACTCGATTAGTGAGGGACACAACGTCGAAAGTGTAATGCGTCTTCCGCTATTCAAATACCGCCACTTTAAATTCATATACAATTTCAGTTACAATAAACGAAAGAATGTTGATTTGCTAACATTCGCATGCAAATTATAAAATGGTGTATATTACTTAGGGTTTGAAGAGCTCCGCCCGCCCTCCCGCAATACCGTGCACAAGCAAACTAATATTGCCACCGGTAACCGCTACCAGATACCTTCACCACTACAGCACTACCACTAGGCAATACACACCACTGAAGTAAACACGACACGTGTTTCACCTCAAAACGAGACATTATTTGATAATATAGCTCGTAATAGCGGTTTCAACAATCTAGGTTATTGTGTATAACCTAGATCGTTTTATACAATTTTACACCATTTTATAATTTGCATGTGAATCTTAGCAAATTTTAATGAATTTCTGCAAAGCTTGATTCTAGTAACTAAATTTACGATAGGTTAGGACCTCCCATCCTGGTAGGGTTAGTCTATTTTTTTACTTTAAAAAACGATGACCTACACTAAGATTTCTGTATCGCGGGTGCGTTAAAGGCTTACATTTCTCATGCACAAACTTCCAAGCTCAGGCAAGTATATGTAGGCCATACAAATATTTAACCCTAGCGGGAATCGAACTCACGAGTAGAAGCGCAGAAACCTAACGCTCCGCCACAACGCCAACAGAGCTGACACCTAAAATTCGATAGAATATAGTAATTGACGTATAATTTGCATAGCATTAACTCTACTATCTTTATTGTGATGGCTACGTTTGTGTTTTTGAATACATCACCGCATCGGCGGTGTCCTTACATTAAAACTTTATACTCCGATTATCTGAGTCTGTCACTATCTGACAACTACTCTTATATGAGCAATCTTGAGGGAGGATTATGCTCAGCAGCTTGCTATATTGGGCTGAGAGGATGATGATTATACTATCAAATTATTATTCAAACATATAAATAATTTTGTTCGGTAACACAAACATCAGTACTAAAACACTTTCAATCCCTTGAAAACTTTAATAATGTTCTATGAACTATTCCACTTGCCAGTAATGATACACGGAACCGAGACGTGGTCTTTCACAATAAGCCGCATGAGGAAGCTCATAGTCGCTTAACGAGCTATGGATAGGGCTATGCTCGGAGTTTCTTAGCGAGATAAAATCATTAACTAACCGCAAGTAGTCCGCAGTAAAACTAAAGTAACCGACATACCCCTAAGGATTAGTAAGCCTAAGTGGCAATGGGCTGGACATATAGCTCGTAGAACCGATAACCGTTGAGGAAGAAAAGGTTCTCGAGTGGCGAAAGGTTCTCGAACCCCCACTAGATAAAGCGACGACTTGCACGCTCTTACGGAAAGTCGATGGATGCAGGTTTTATGGCAATTTATGGGGGACGTCTATGTTTAACAGTGGACGATGATAGGCTGAAATGATGACGATAATGATTTTATGCTTTCTTAAGTTTCGATATCCGGACTAAATGTGATGAATATCATTTAAAAAGGTAGTTGTTATCAAAACCAATTTCCTACTATTTAATTTAAGAAACGATATCATTATTTTGTATCTAAAAGCTCCATTTCACAATAAATTGCGTTTCTGCTTCGAGCCACAGTGAGTCACAGTGAATATCTTTGAAGATTGGAAGGAAAAAAATAAAGAATAAATTGTAGATTCTTACGAAAATTTACAAAGGATTATTTTCTTCAATAATTTTCAGAAAATACAAAAGTCTTCTATGGTACAAACAATGCTGCTGGCATTTAATCGTGAACCAAATTATCCCTTTTTGTTATAATTATTTTGACTTTTATTTACGGACGAGTAAGTATGAATGTTTCATTTATTATTTTTTTTCACTTATATACATCCATTGATTTATAATTTTGCAGATGTATATAAGACTTGGTGCTTCGCCAACTATCACAGTTGCACTCGACCCCGCTTCTTAACGCTCAGGTAGTCCGGTCGTCCCGTGCAGCTTCCTGCTCCGACCCTTTTCGGGAATTAATAAACAAAGCAATTTTGATTGCTTTGTTTTATTGTTCTTAGAAAAGCATTACTGAAGACGTCATATTGTAAATCCACTCTCGGGTGGTTGCGTTTAGTGGATACCTAAAGGTGTTAACGAAACTAGCGCAGGACTAGCCCCGTTCGCCCGCGGTTCCCCTTCTGGAAAACGCAGTACGGAAGTGGTTTACATAAGTTGGCCTTGAGTAGAGCCCTAGTCAACATAGACTAACTCGATTGGAAGTCCCCGCGTAGTTTTAATTAGTTTAAGCACACACCTAAAGCATTCATCCTACCTATCTATACTCGGCATGGAGGTAAGCTAAGTCACACACCCCGGCATCCCACCAGCGACCACCTCCCCCTAGGATTTATTAGATAGTAATCTAAAATAAACAGCCCGAAAAAGGTCAGCGCGGTCTCGGAAGAAGAGCTCAATAACGCTCTTCTCCATCTCCAGGCAACGCAGCTAGATGTATTCCGCATGCTCGCGACCTACCCGGCATTCACCTCCGCATGTAAGGCGCTATCCAGATCCCACTCAAGGGCCTATTCCTCTGACGAAACAGAGACATCATCCTCGGACTCTGAAATGGAGCGCGAATCTCCTTAACCCGACACCGGCTTTACCTTAGTGGAGAAGTCAAAAAATAAGTGGAAAAAAACAGCTTCTCCGGTACTCGCCGCTATCGCGAAGGCGGCGAAAGCCTCTGCCTTCACCTCGAGCCCTGCTATCTCAAAGCAAAGCTCCGCCGCCTCACGGCAAACACCCGCCGTTTCACGGCAAACACCCACCGCCTCACGGTAAACACCCGCCGCCTCACGGCAAACTTCCGCCGCCTCACGGCAAACTTCCGCCGCCTCACGGCAAACCACTGCTGCCTCACAGCAAGCTCCCGTAGACCCAAGACAAGCCTCTGCCGCCGCAAGGCAATCTCAAGCTGCCCCACAACAAGTCTCCACTGCTTCACAGCAAGCCCCTGCTGCTTCATAGCAAGCCTCCGCTTCACAGCATCCCGCTGCCTCTTCGTCAAAACGTCCGCCGCCTATCTTTATACAGGGGAAAGATAAATAGTCGCAAGTCTCATCGGCCTTATCGAACAACATCCCGTATAACGCGATCTCCACCACAGACGGCATCAAGCTCCAGCTTGAGACGTCAGAAGGCCACCGTAAGGTGTCAAGCTTCCTCCAGTCGAGCGGTGTGTCCTTTCACACCTACACCCTAGCCGAAGAGTGTTTACTTCCGGTGGTTCTAAAGAACCTTCCAAAAGAAATCCCTGTCGAGGAGGTCAAAGCTGAACTGCTCGCTCAAAACCTCCCGATTCTATCCGTGCACCGGATGTACAGTGGCGGCACTAAGGCGCCCTATAACATGGTGCTTATCGCCCTTGAGCGTTCCCCAGCCGGAAAACAGATTTTTAATCTGAAAATCTCCAGCAACCTCTGTGGGCTAACAGTCGAACCCCCGTTCAAAAACAGCCCTCCCTCTCAATGCCATGCCACTCTTCCCGGAATTGTTACAAATTACAAATTGGAATTGCTCCAGCACGATTCCTAGGCGATCACGCCACCCCTGACTGTCCTAGACCGAAGGACCGCCGAACTTACCAACGACCACTCCCGTAGCAAGTCGACCCGTCGACGAGAGCGACTTAGGTCTAGTCTGCCGCTTCGCCGCCGACTTCAACGGCGACGATTTTTCCGCCCTTGCAAAGGCACACGGGAATACCAATGGTAAACCCGAGGACAGGATCGCCGCAGCTTTGCGGTACCAGCACGTAGTCTCTGCTATAGTCAATTTCTAAGCCTAATGACCCTACAACTCTCTCACACTGTAACACACCCACACATATACACTATCAAATTTAGCACACAAATATATCAATCGCGATACCGCCCCTCAGGCGGGTTTCCTTATCATGATTAGAAGCGTCGTTGGAGTTTCTTGCGCCATTTCTTCTCCAGCTTCTACGCATTTCGGATTGGTGGTAAATTAGATGTTTAAAAACGTCCTCCCGATTGAAGTAACTGATGAGCGTTAGAGGTTCGGACCTCTCGGGCGCCCTCGAGTCTACTTACACGCACAGGGTAACAGTCCAAGCCGAGGTCCCCTCTCGGGGGCCCTTGCGCTAGTTACCCTAGCTAAACTATTATTAAGGTTTCTGCTAAGCGCCCTCAGCGCTCGGCCACCTTTCAATCCGGGGAAACTTAAAAAGCCTTCGGTGACCATCAGTCATAAAAAAAACCAACGATCATCAGCACATAATGAAAAAAATTATTAAATACCTAATAACAGATTATATACTAGACATGCGTTTCTCAACGTCGATCCACAACAGAAAAGTATTCCGATGTTCACAGTATACACTATTTTTTAATATTGATTGATATGATACCCATATGAGATTTAACCAAATACTTTTTCTCTGTATACAAATGTAAAAGATCACAGGTACGTTGACAGGAAATGTAAATGTGTTTCTGATGCTAACTGTACTTGATCGAGTACACTGTTGGCTGAACATATCGATTTCACGGGGCATAGAACAAAGCAAATGAGAACGAATGAGTGTAATTGTGTTAACGCAAAAGCTTTCAGTGTTGTCGTAGATCAAAAATAATAAATTTAGGCTGTATACGTATAATTCCAAATTTTAGTTTTTGAATACATTATTTTATCTTTAATTGCTATCTGTGCAATCCATGAAATATTATAGGTAGTATCATCATCATCAACACTTCAGTCTATCACTACTCCACTATTGAACATAGGCGCATCCATAGATTGCCACAAAAGTTAGTAGCTCTAATTTTAGGGGAATTTTCCCATAGTTGCCACGTTTGGCAGGCGGGTAGGCAGCCCCCGTTTATTTATTCAGATATTCCAGTAGGATGCTGCTTCCCATCTTTTGGTAGTATAGTCAGTCTTTAAAAATCTATTTTTGAATTGATAACTTCTTTAGAATCTGAATTTGTAATTGTGATTTCAAACACGATGAAACGAAAAAGCTAGTATAAGATTTAGCTTGCGCGAGAATGGGATAGAATAAAGTATACACAGTGTTTCCTATTATATTTATATTTTCGAATTCTTCCAAATCGTCGATTTCTTCGTAGATCTCTCATAAGCTCGACAACAAGATCAAAAACAGTAATTGCCGCTGTATTTCAGATATATATTAGTTATTTACCATATGCCAGTCGTGTCATTATAAAAATTGAAAACTTGGAGTGTATATAATATGTAATGTTATAAATGTAGAATAAAATGTAAAACAAAAAAACCCTACAATTATCTTACTCCTAATATTAGTCTAATTAAAGTTAAATTTTTAGAAGTTTTTACTTCTACCGAGTGTGAACTGCACACATGTATTTTTTTAAATTACCTAGTTAATAATTCAATTAAATGTTATCCAGGTTGTACTTTAAAATACATTTATTTCTTTTTTTCTTGAGTAAATGCTTCCTGGGTTCGAATACCAGTCTAACCAAATATTAGCGCAAAACACTAATGAAAATTATTAAATTTTATTTAATATAAAAAATTACAGGAAAAGTTAGCTCTTAAATCTGGATGAATTGAATTCCGATTGCACGTGTCTTTAACACTGCATCTGACTCTTCGTAAAGCGTTACGTCGTGTAGAGGAAGGTAAAGACTTGCTCGTGCTAGTCGCTAATAATTACGGTAAGTATAATATTATAATAACGATGATAATAACTTCTGGTTGTTAACCGGAAGACGTCGCCCTAGTCGAAACCAATTTGTAACAATTTGTAATTTGTAACAATTTCGTTTACATGGTTAACTGGCAATTTTCACCACGTAACTCATCCAAGTCCGTGTGCTGGTGGTACATGCTAGGAAAACTTCCGGCAGATAGCGGAATCATCATCTCATTTATGCCAGACCTGAATTATGCTGACCAGTAATAGACATTAACTTCTAAGCTGTCTGAATTTCAATCGGCAATCGCCTGTCTAGCGTGGCAACTGCCAATCCTTGCAAACTTGAGAAAGGCCTATGTACCGCAGCGGATTGTATAGAGGCTGATAACAAATAAATGAACTTATACTGTACCTCATATTGGTCCGCGGAATCCAATTTGACACCAAAACTGAACACAATTTGTAAAACAACTTGATATGTAAAAACATAACGCACAAGTTAAATTACTTAAATTATCATTATTTCACTCAAGAAAACAAATATATATTCGATGTTGCCACTATTATTTTTACAGAGCAAATATAAAACGTTATTGATCTTTGTGAGACTGTCAGGCAAATACGTGTTGAAATGAAAACACCGGGGTCGTAAAACTGCCTTTAACATAGACACCGTGGGAATACTGGCAGCTGAAAATTTTAGCGCTGCTTCTTTGTGAGAAATTTAGTTTCGAAATTTTCGTTGCACATTATAGTTTAACCTCATACGTTTACATAGACCTTTACGATAACCATATCACGCATTTGCGAAAAAATATAAAACACCTTTTTATAATAACAGCATCTCAATATATATCTAATGCAGATTGCACTCATAAATAGAAAGGTACTTTCGTAGTCATTTTCTATTCTTTTTTACAAGGTATGATTTCACTAACACGGTTTTCCGTACCGTAACCCGACGTCGACTGACAGTAACGACATGACATATCCACATGCAACCGTGAATCATTGAGCATAATATTGACAAGCCTATTTATATTTACAACCTTAAAAAAACTATTTTGAAATTAAGGGCACTTTCCCACAAAACATTTTATAGATGTTAGCCCATTTGTCTGGATCTAAGTCAACCATGTTCAACAAATAATTACGGCCATGTCCATTCTTTACCTTCCTAAACGCTTACCGCAATAGTCATGAATAAAGTAGTGATATCGACTGGCGTCGCCTCACCCTAGAATTATTTACCCAAATGATGGGGCCCACCGGAGTTGCACTGTAACGTTCACACGTTGTGCTATTTTTAGATGTTTGTTTGATTGTTTTTTTATTGTATTGATATATATTTATGACTAGCTGTCCCCCGCGGTGTTACCCGCCGTTTAAATTAAAAGAACCAGTAGTTCCTGAGGTTAGCGCATTTAACCAAACAAACTCTTCAGCTTTGTAATATTAGTAATTAGTGAAATCTATGTACCCCTTCTAAAGTATATAGCGCGCACGGAAGTGTCTGAGATTTGGCATAGTTAAAATTTGTATGGAAAAGAATCTTAAATTTATATTTTAATATATGTGGTACTGGTGGTAGGATTCCTATGCAGGAATCCGTCTAGGTAGGTACCACCCCAGGGCCAGTTATTCTGCCGTGAAGCAGTGGTGTGTAAGCATTACTGTGTTTCGGTTTGAAGGGCACTGTGAGCTAGCGTAATCACTGGGCATTTAAGACTTAAGAACTGATGTCTCAGGGTGACGGGCGCAGTGTGGTGTCACACAGAAATATTCTGGGTGACACAGCATTTGTTGTGGGCGGACGTTGCACTTACCATCAGGTAAACGTTTTGCACGTTTCGTCACTTTATACAATAAAAAAAATGTAATAAATACTTTAAATTGAATAAAATAAAACATTCACATAATAGTCTCTGGTCAAACAGTGGCACAGAGTATTTATAATGTTTGCTTAAAAATAATTACTAGAACCACAATAACGACAAACTTAAAAATATTAGTGAAAAGTAAAGTTTCAGACTATAAATATCCCACTGCTGAGCACAGTCGTCCTCTCATTTCTGAGAGGGTTTTGGAGCTCCGAATCCGTCACGCTGCTCCAATGCGGGTTGGCGGACCGCACATGTCTTCGAAATATTTTTATTTATCAGACATGCAGGTTTCCTCACGATGTTTTCCTTCACCGCCGAGCACGTGGTAAATCAATACTTAAAATTGCAATTAACAATTTTAGTGGTGCCGGCACCGGGAATCGAACTCAGGTCACTCGCGTACCATGCAATTTAAAGCGAGTATATAATACTGCAAATTATCTTCTCAGCTAACATCGACAATAGAGTTAAATCACACTACTGCTTATAAATGTATTTATCGTGGAGTTTTTTAACTCCGACTTATACTTAGGCCCTTAATATATGCAATAAAGGCTCCATCTTTTCAAAAACTTTTATAAAGCTTACTTTGTCGCCTGTCTGCTTTCAGTACCTGTTAACCGAAAAGACTGAAATTTTGCTGTATTTCTTATTGTTTTATATACAAACAGATTATTCTCACTCTTGCAACACGATACATTAAACCACAGCTTTTTATTTTAATCCAGCCATGCCATTGATATACAAAAACCCTGCCATATTCACCTTTTTGCTCGCGTGGACTTACACACAATTTATGTATGTATAATATATGTGGACACAATTTATGATGCAAATCCAAAACCCCTTTTTATGTTTAATCAGTTCGAGCAGACAATCGAAAAAGAAATCTATTTATTTATTTGGATAGATTGCCCCCTTATTTTAGTTTATTTTTACAAATGCTGTGTCACTCAGAACATTTCTGTGTGACACCACACTGTGCCTATCACCCTAACTACAAAGTTGATCGCTAGGAATAAATTTCAAGTCATAGTTATATGATTTCAGTATACACTGTTCAGCTTTATATAATACTTGCTTTGCTCACAGCTTTGCCTGCTTAAAATTAGGTACTTTCCTTTTTTTTTGTCTTTCTTACAGCCTAAATCCGTGCCGTAGAACTTCGATAGCTAACAGTAAAAGTCAATACTCAATTACAAGTTGTAGTAATATCATAATTTGGAAATAACGTATTATTCATTAGAAAAAATGCTATATTTATGCATTTAAGGTATGTTTAACTATAAATGCACTGAAACTGTGCCAGATGGAACTTTCCTAGAAACTACATGAACTAGGACACATGGTACTCGAATACTTAGCGCACTTACGAACACACGGTAGAGTTGAAGGATATTGCATTTTCAATAGAGTACAGAGCATCAAAGATTTAAAACACTTATTGGATATCGTAAAGAAAGCTTTTCTTAAGAATAATAAGTATTAATTTACCTGAAAACGTACATGAGAATTGACTAATGACGTTTCTGGTCAAACCACAAACAATAATCACGCTTTATTTGGTGTGCAGCCTTGTGTAGGCGGCTTATGAGAATCTACCACCCCATATCATCCCGTGGGTTTTTTTTATTGCAGAAAGGAGCAAAACGTTCACCTGATGGTAAGTGCAACATCTGCCCAAAACAAATGCTTTGCCACCCAGAAAATTTCTGTGTGACACTACACTGTGCCCATCACCCTGAGACATAGGTTCTTAAGTCTCATATGCCCAGTGATTACGCTAGCTCACAGTGCCCTTCAAACCGAAACACAGTAATGTTTGCACACTACTGCTTCACGGTAGAATAACTGGCTCTTGGGTGGTACCTACCTAGACGGACTCCTGCATAGGAATCCTACCACCAGTTAAGTCGTAGAAGTCGCATTTACTGCAGCATTAAACTGAGGATGCCAACACGCTTTCCAATTGGCAACTATGGCGAAATACCCCCAAACGATTAATTATGGCTAGATCCGATTCGCGGTGCCGGCACCAAAATTGTTAATTGTAATTTTAAGTGCTTTTATACCACGACCTCGGCAGTGAAGGAAAACATCGTCAGGAAACCTGTCTGCGAATTTCGACGATATGTGAAGTCCGTCAACCTGCATAGAATCAGCGTGACCAACACTTTCCGGCTCTTAAAATCTCTCAAAAATGAGAGGGGACCTGAGCTCAGCAGTGGGACATAAAACATAACATAACATTTTTCATGAAAAGCGTAATCGTGAATGAAATGCTTACAGCATGTTCATCTACAATGGATATACTCGTAAATCGTCACATTTTATTTAACTAATTCAAGTTTGCATTTATAGCGAATACTGTGTATTAGTGCCATTTGCTGTAGTATTCAGGGACCTCAGACGGAGAAGTTTCTATATGTACAAGAACCGCAAACAGTCTATCTTTTCATGTCTGTTCCACGTGAGGGGCCTATATCCAGCTGTGGACTACTAACAGACTGATGATGAAGAAAAATAAAAATATAAACTCACATGATGCGTTGTGCTACTAGGGCTGCTTGCAGGCGAATGTCGCCTGGCAGGCAGCGGTGCGGGCAACGGAGCAGGCGGGTGTGAAGGCGGTAGCGCCTTGCCCAGCGCTGCGGCACCGCCCTGCCCAAACAGTCGGAGCACTTGCTCCGGTGAAATGGGCCGCTTCTTGCCATTTGTTGCGCTTAAGTGGTTTGTGCTATTCCTTAAGCTTGTAGCGCCTGATTGAAAGAAAAAACATAAATGTAAAATTGTAATTTTTCAACATTTTCTCTTTTTCTCTTTTCTTTAGAAATTGTTACATTTCGACCACAAGGACATCTCCTGTGGTCGAAATGTACCAGAATGTATTTGCGCATTTACTAGTGTGGTAAAAATTACCTCACACACTCGGGCACTCACTTTCCTCACACTTACCTTCCCGTACCCAATGTAATGCTTATGCAATGGGATCGTAAAAAGAACAGATGCAGTGTCGAAGACATGGGATATAATTAGTTATAATTGTCAGACTCGAAAAGTTCTTATTTGAATCCTGGCAAATATTGCCTTGGGGTGGGATTTTAACACGGAACCAGGTAGGCACGCTGATCACTGAGATACGTGACCGAACGTAACTTTTTCAAGAATATAATAGCTTCAATCTACAGGGCAACTTTCATCATTATCATTTCAGCCTATCACTATCTTAATCTAAATCTTTCTATACAGTTTGCTGACAATACTGAGCAAGCAAATGCCTCGGTAGTTTTTGCAGTCTTGTTGCAGCCTTGCCCAATTTCATACTATTCAACGCTTCCACAGTCACTTACATAATTATATCACTTTTATCCCAACCTTCAGAACTTTCCTTCTCTTTAGAACGCATTCCTCTCCTCCCACAATGTCTAAAATAATATTAGTTTCTAATTTTGTCCAGCTGCGAGTCGTATTTTTACCTATGGTTGATCTTACGGAATTCCAGAAGAACTTGATGTTGTTTCGAAAGTCATCAGATACCCGACTATCAAATTTATCTCTATCATTCTCTTTCTTTCTTCCCACAACCTATTTTTCCACATCCTTGAAACTTTATACTCATTCCTTGTCGTTCTCATTTATTACCTTGCGTACATCCTCATTCGTTACTGTTTGTATACTTTGATGGGTCTTCTGCCTTTTGTACCTCTACACACGTAGATTTTAACTTACAGTCTCTTCTTCTTTTACTTATACGACACACTTCAATAGTATCTTCCACAATTCCTTCCTTAAACGGCTTCCGTAATTCTTCAAAGCCTCACGTGGCAAAATATATTTATATAAAATGAACTTTAGAGCGTAATTAACGCATAATAAGTTCATGAAACTACGAGTATATTAAGTTGTCGACACTTAAATTTTCCAACTTTACGCTAAGGGCTAGCTTCACAAACGTCGTATAATCTTATTTCTAAGATGAATATGCTAGATTTAGAGAAACTGTCAAACCTCCATTTTAATTCTAAGTTAAGAGTTACCAGACCATTGTGAAACAGACCCGTAGTCTAGTAGCCACTTCCAAACTGTGTAATAAAATTGTTGTACAACATTCTGTTATGAAATTATTCTTACATAAACGTCATGCAACGTGTTTTATTGTCCTCTATTTTGTATATGCTGATAAAGTTTTTATTGGGGTACATAAAAAGCCAGAGATATGTTCTAAACGACCTTGCGTGAAAAAACAACGACATCAGAGAGAAGTTTTATAGTTTGTTTTTCAATATGAAATATTGTGAAGATTTCAGGCTGATTTTGGACCTCGGCGACGACTTGCGACTTTTTACTGTCGGGAGCTATAAGCTGCGCAGAATATATAATAGTGCCACAAATGTATTAATCGCGCTCGATGTAACGCTCATTCGATAAGATGTCACATTCAGTGACAGTAACTTTACATATAACCAACAATATGTTGGCTCGAGGTTTGGAACCCAAGACCCGCGGCGTAGAAGTCAGGTACTCTGACCACAAGGTTGCGCGATGGTTACAAAACATTAGTAGTAAACAAAGTATTACAAAATGGAATTAAGAAAACTAAAACCTATTATATACCTATACCTATTATAATTTATTAATAATATGCTAAATAGTCATCATCAGCCTCTCTGTGTCTGTGTCTGTGTATCAGCTTAATTTTCAAAAGGTATAAATTGATGACATAACTTACACTCTTGACGTTAAGTCATCAGTCAGAACACAGTGGGATGCATTTCTCAATCAGTAGGTTTTGATTAATTGCTGCGCATGGTTGAAGAATTACCGATCATAATACTTGACGTTTTGCACCAGATATGCTGTTTCTTACCAATCTGAGGTCGATATCGTCGACATGGCGACAACTCCTGGATACTGTCGAAAGCTTTGTCGAAAACTGCGCTGAAGATATTATAGTGCCACAAGTCTACGCTTAAACACAGAGGCACTCACTCGTCTTTATCTAGCCGCATCCGATGTAACGCACTTGCAATAAATTCGTAGAGTAGACTAGGATATGTGTACTTACCATCGGCCTAAAACTTACGCCATAGCCACACGACATCGAATGTTATATATTGACAAGTCATCAATTCTAGTTAAAGCATACTCATATAGGCATACTCTGAGCGTAGGCTCAATCCAAGGCTCGAAGTTTCTCTGAGTACGCAAATATACGAAACTAGTATATTTTCTGTGGGGCGAAAATAAACGACACAGACCCAAGGATCGGTACGCTGAAAAGCCTCTTTGTTTGAATAATAAACGATAAAACAAGACGAAAAAAAATCATTTAACAATTGTGCCCTTGAACACAGTGTAGGATGCCTATAGATAGAGTGACGACTAAATTAGTTTACAGAGGGGCAATGGATGCTGGTAGCTCTGGAATGCTTATTAAGAATGTTGTCTTTGATCAAAGCCTCCGTTAAGCAGGTATAGACGATGTATACGGTTTTGCGGGAAGTTTAATCTATAGGGGAGGCCTAAGTCCAGCAGACGTTTTAAGACGTTTGTCCCACCATAATCAAAAAAGATTACATGATTGCCTTACAGACGTAATGAATGTGTTGTTCTAAACAGCCTTCTTGAAATCATTGTAAACATTCGACTTCCGAAAAACTACACGGAAAAAAAAGAGAGATACCCGTGAGAGCTTTTCACATCAAGTGCACGTAGCAGTATACGTGTAAGCAAAAATTAGTCCGTCGAAATTTAATTAAAATGGGAAAAGGTTGACTTAATATTTTTAATAAAACTAGCCCGCTTCGCCCAGCGTAAATTTAAATTTAGAAATGATTTATATATATGTATATATATATATATATACAAACAAACTTTTAAATATATATAAAACAAAGTCAGGTTAGTTACACCATTTATAACTGAAGAACGGGTGGACCGATTTTTATGATGTTGAATTTGTCTCCGCCCCGAATAGCAGAATAACTATTAAAACATCGAAAAAAATCACGAAAACAAATCCGATCCGGTAGGTGGCATTGTGTTCGTGTGGTTGTAAAGTTTCATACTTGAATGTAATTCGGGCAGCACAACGTCTGCCGAGCCAGCAAGATTTATGATAAAAAAAAATGTTACAAAAAGTATTCTGTAACATTTTGCGTAACAAAATGTACCCCTACGCCAAATTTCATTAAATTTCCCTCGTCTGTTTGAGCGTGATTGAATGACAAACAAACATACACACTTTTACATTTATAATAATCATATAATAGAAAGATAAACAATTGTCATGAAATAAAACATTACGACTTCGGAGTAGGTTACATTATTTTATTATTGAGACATCCCTCCTGTCATCAAAAGTATAGAGGCAACTTTAAAAGAAAATTCTGGATTTAAAACGCACTGGCTATCCATTAATTATTTATATATGGTCAGGAATATGACAGGATTTTGGCTATAAATAAAACAATTAAATATCAAAAAACGAACTTTTAAATACTACGTTTGTGATTTTTGATAATATAGGAAAATCCTCCTGTAAAGATTTTTAAAGAACTTTATGGGTTAATTGTAATTTTACTATGCGTTAAACAAATAAAGAATTTATTCTTGTGATGACTGATAAGGAAGACGGGAAGGGGGCACTCGGTCTGTACGAATACCAGGCAACACCGAATTAGAAATTCAATCCGCAGCATATTAAAATATGTTTTGTAGGCGAAAGCCTATGGCAAGAGGAAAGTACATTATTTAAATGAAAGGCTGAAGAAAATGAGACTGATTCGTTGCTGGACAGCTTTTGTAGAGGCACGATCTAAAAAAATCTTATTCATTGATGAAAGAAAAGTATTTCATATCAGAATAAAAGTTTGTTGTGTTATTATAATAATTAATATTATAATAACAGTATTATAATATTGTATTTATATAAGATTATAATACTCGCCCTTTCTACTATGATCAAATCCGTGACTCTCAGCTTTGACGGTATGGTTACCACAAAATAGTCTATCTGAAGTTCATAAATTGTCGAAAAATTAACCTGTAAGTGTTACGGTTCGGTATTGTCTGGTCAACTAAACTGAACTTTTCTGAATTGTCGAAGTTAAAGCATATATTTATAGTTTAACTGGTATCTATATATATAAACTGTCTTTAGAAAAAATGAATGAGTCAAAGATGCAGTGCTTTCGTCCATCATGGCTAAGTTCACTAAAGTTAAATTGCATAGTAAGCTAGTGACCTGGGTTCAATTCCCGGTGCCGGTACCACACATATTGTTAATTACAATTTTAAGTGCTGATTTACCACGTTCTCGGCGGTACGTGGCAGACTTCCCCTCTCCAAAAACCCTCTCGGAAATGAGGCGAGGCCTAATCTGAAGACCTACATTCCCTAAATTCTTAAGCAGAGAAAGAAGTAAAAACTGCTGTAAAAGATTCGTGACTTCTTATCTTTTGGCCTTTGAGCCTGTATGTGAAGATAAAGGTTGCCATTTTGAATAATATGTTTTTGTTCAATTGTTATTCTGGATTACTTGAAAATAATATATTCTGTAAGATAGTAAACAAGAGTACAAATGTACATTAATGTTGAGAAATAAACGACAAAATGACGACGCCTAGTACTCAGAGTACCTAACTGACTTATACACTGTCGGTCCTGGGTTCGAATCCTAACCGAAGCCAACATTTGAGCAGGAACACAAATAAGTAACTGTGTTGTGCGTGTGAAATTTATTTATGTAAAATGTAGTCACGATACACAAAAAATCCTATAATGGAGCATCGTTTTTTTTATGAGAAATGTTATCAGTGTAGATATACAACGCGAAGTACTTAAAAATATTTAAATACAAGATTTGTGATTATTACAACAAAGTCATGGCAGAAAACACGTATACGTCATACATATCGTATACTTTCTACACTAATCATCATCAATCATCATTGAATTGCAACTGTTTTAGTGGCGTGTCTCTATAATATATCCTACAACTTCTGTTTGTTAACTGAATATCGTTTACCATGACATAATTGATACAGTATACTAAAGTAATACCTGCGCTGTTTCCGATAGTGGAAGAACCTAAATATGGTGCGCGCGAGAGTTTTCCCGAATAGTGGTGATGTGAGTAAGGCGCGTGGTGACCGTGCGAAGATGCCGGCCGCTCCACAATGGTATAAGAGGTCCCTGGCGGAGAGTAGTAAACGCCGCCGCGCGCGCGAGCCCTTGCGTCCTCCGCCTCGTAGCTCGTGTGCCGGTTGTCCTGCAACCACTGGTTATATCCAACATGTGTTGTTTTAAGGTACTTCCCCTTGTGGGGCTTTGCAGGTAAGTAATGAGTAGAAGGTGTTTATATTATTCTTCTTCAACCTGTAAAATATTAACTGCTGGATATAGGCCTCTTCTAAGTTTGGCGATTACAGTACCAGCCACTACGCACCTTAAACGCAGCTGCCCATCACCGTACTGGATTATTACGTTCACGTGGTGGTAAATGCAGCGTCTGCCCATAACAAATGCTGTTGCACCCTCAACATTTCTGTGTCGCACCACACTGCGCTCTTCACCCAGTGACATCAATTCTTATGTCTGATATGCCCGGTAAGCACATTAGCTCTCAGTGCCCTTTAGATCGAAACCGTAATGTTTGTACAATACTGCTTGAAGGCAGAATAACTTGCCCTGCGGTGGCCAGCTATTCTGCCTTAAAGTATGGTTTACTTTAAACGGATTCCTGCATAGGAATCCTACCACCAAACAAACTGGTAAATGTAAATGCTTCTGCGTTTTTTCAGCTATTACTCAAGGCAGTATAATATCCAGTACAATCAGCACGTCATTATATTGACATTGTAACCAGATTATATAGATGTGCCTAAAATTAGAGGCGAGGGTATTTGAATGCAATACCTGCTGGGAGCGCGAGTGACGCGCGAGGTGGTGCGCGGGCGGGTGCTGCGGGGTCGCGGAGCGCGCCCAGCCGTAGCCCTGCGCGTAGGGCGGCGGCCAGCGCGCACCGAACTCCGCCAGCTCCGAGCCCTCGCCCGCCTCCCCCGACCTCATGCCGGGGGCCGCCGCTCCCTCTGCAACGATCAAAAAAATATTTTAGATGTATTATTATAATATCATGAAACTACGAAACATATTCTGGAAATCTTTTTTTTAAGATCATCAAAGAAATTTTTAATGGGATAAAACATATATAAGTTTATGTAAGTACGTGGAATAATTAATGAGGTTGCTGAGGTAACTTTTCTTTGTAAATTTACTTGATACGTTCCTGGCAGATTTTCGAGTACGGTGAAAACTTCCGAATAAAAATAGTTATTAACCACGATAGAGATTAAAGTGTACGCGCAAACACAGAGACACTCACTCGACCCTAACCTATCCGCGCCCGATATAAAGCACATACAATATGATCGGAAGTACGCTTACGTGAAGTCGGGGACAACTAGAACCGAGAACCAGAAATTTGTCTTATTGCACCAATGATATTCCCGGGTTTGGATTGGACCCAGGATTCGTAGCGTAGCAGGCAAGTACCGCTAGGTCTCGTGATTTTTTTTTTATACCGTACGCAAAATCTTTACGCTTCAAGTATTCTAATACTACCAGTATCAGAGTTCGCCACAAGCAGGTAGTAGACCGCTTTTGGACTAAATTGCAACAAAATGTCGCATGACGTTGCACAGGGTCACTCGGAACACTTCACTCTCTGTGCAACATCATCGGACATTAATTAAATGGCGAAGTAGTTCTATAATCTTAGCTCACCAATAAGCGTAAGTCCATAAGCCCTTAAAAACCGGGTGACTTAATTTTTTCAAACGGATTCCTATTGCCATAAGACTTAAGGCAAGTGGAGAAGTTGGTAGATTTGTAAGACAATTTGTAACTTATTAATTACAAACTGTCTTTTAACGTTGCACAGAGGGTGATTAGTCAGATCGCTGAGTAGTTCTATAATCTTAGCGCTTCAATAAGCATGTTTCTATTATTTTACTTATTCTATTACAGGATTCCTGACACTACAAGATTTAACACCACCGAAGAAGTTACTCGGAACAGGTTGGGTGGTGCTGGTTTTTTTTTTTTTTTTTTTATTTATTAAAACTTTATTGAACACCTTAATTGAAAGGGTAACAATGGGCGGACTTAATGCCTATTGGCATTCTCTACCAGTCAACCCGTGGGCGTGGAGAAAGTTGTGAAGGGTGCAATAAATAAATATGTGAAAAATACGATAAATAACCAGCCGATGGAAATAAAAAAAGAAGAAAAAATAAATGGTTTTCTTCGCGCCAATCGAGAAGACTCGCAAGATTCGTACAGATGATATAATGGTTGGATGATTACGATTACTCTCCCAGAACGTCTCCAATCACTATGAACAATGGCAGTATCAGATTTTGTAAATGAGGCTTCAAGTTGTTGCTTTAAATTTATATCGTCTTTATGAAGTATGTTTACCACTTATTTTATTCTGTACGTACTCAAACATTTAATTGTTCTATAAACTCTTAATTTAAAAATGTTGCGCGCTTTAGTAACTATCGCTGCAATAATAACGAGGCATTGTCAGCTTGATAATATTATAAAATTAAGTGATGTATAGAATAAGCTACTTGAGTGCAATTTAAGTTGAGTACAGTTTTTTATTGGCTTAATTTCACCCTTGTAACTCTTAACACTACTTAAGGGTATATAACATTAAAGTGGCGCATTTATACTTATTTTTTTTATTTTATTGATATAGATATAGATAAGATTTTTTTAACAAACAATTAGACCTATAGTTTCATTACATCATTTTGCAATAATTATTTTTGTCATAAAATTTTCTACCAAAAAAAGCATGCAGCGAACAACAAACAATAGTATATTAAGATCAAAAGAAGAAAAGAAAGTACGTCATGAAAAGTTACTAAGTAAATAGGTTTTTTAAAGAGCGAACGGTGCAATATCTAAGTGAACCAGTCTCTCGTTAGTGTTATATGTATACAAATAATTTTACGCTTAACAAATATATTATTAGAGTAAGAGGTTCTACTATTGGTGAAACAGATTTTTTTGGCGACATTGGCGTTCATTTGCACGAGGCACTCTTAAGGAGATATCATGGAGCAGCGAAGGGGCATCAATGTCTAAGCAGTCACGACGCTGCTCAAACTGCCTGATTTTATAGCGTTTTAATGAATCAATGTAGTCAATTTAAACGGTGCCCGGTTCTCAAACATAAGTGATTTAACAAATTTTTGATGAACCCTTTCGATTCTGTTAGTATGTAAAGAATAGTAAGGTTTTCCAAACCGATAAGTCAAACTCAAAATAGCTGCGAACATAGCTGTTATATAAAGAAATTAAAGTTAAAGAATTTTAGAAAGGTTTACCAACGCGCAGTACAGTTTTTTAAATATTATTTTAACATTTAATCAAAGTAAGGTGTAAATTTAAGTTGTAAATCCATAATTACACCTAAATCACGGATCTGTGAGACTCTAGTAAGATTTTTAATACCTATTTTATAGTTCTAGTGTCTATAGGGTCTTTTATTAGAAAAGGTTATTACAGCACATTTAACGAGGTTTAAAATTAGATTTAATTTAAATAAAACTACTTTTTTACGGATTTTATCGCGTTTAATTTTGAACTATTTTTACCCGACGTTTCGGACGCTTTACAGCACCCATGGTCACGGGGGGACTCAGACAGAGTTCAACTCAAAATTAAACGCGATAAAATCCGTAAAAAAGTAGTTTTATTTAAATGTGTAATATTCGCGTAAATAAAAGAAAACATTATTAGATTTAATGTTTTTACAATAATTGTCAAAGCATTTCAAATCACTTTGGAGTAGCCCACAAGCCATTTTTTTACATATTGAACGAAACATCTTAGTATCATCTGCATAGAATTCGAATGTCAAATAAATTGCGTAATGTCATTTAAATACAAAGAAAACAACAAAGGACCAAAACGAGATCCCTGTGGAACCCCTGAGCTAAAGTATTTACGTTGTGACACAAAACCAGAGAGGACGACACATCGACTCCCATTCTCAACATAAGATTTTATCGAGCGAAAACATCACCGTGTAGGTATACCGAGTTGCCAAAGTTTGAGTAGGACGATATTATGACATATTTTATAAAAGTCATGGCGCAATCGATATATATGGCATCAACACTGTATCCGCTATCCATATCATTAAAATTTCACTTCTTCAGTAACAATTTTTTAGGTCTATATACCTTTCGATATCAGAACTTACTGAATCCTTCGTTACAGGTGTAACCCACTCATGTTTCCAGATGAGTGGAGAACACATCCTTCCTTGAAGGGTTTAAAGGGTAAAAAGTATAGTTACAGTTAAAGTCAAAGTTGATACATAATTTTTAATAAGAAGAGAATGCACCGGTCTGGTCCTGACTCTTTACGAAGGTTAAGAGATTCTATATACCTTTAGATAAGATACTCATTTATTTCAAAAGAATATAGAAGAATAGAATAGAATAGAAATACTTGTATTCGGTACCAACACGATTATAATACAAATAACATAGCAGATACAATATAAAACACAAGCAAATTAAAACAGATTTTGTACCAAAATGGTCTCCACTCAGCTTTATGTCACGAACTTAAGTGAAAACAACACTTCGTGACGCTGATTTTCGGATTTTCAGCGATAGACGACAGATTCAATATGAAAACAAAAAAGAACAAAACAAACTAAATAAAACTATAAATGTACCAGTGCAGGCATGCGCATATGCTTATGCACATGTGTTTGTGTGAGGCATGTGCGAGTGTTCGTAAAAATTTTAGCGCCTGTGAGCGTGACATGAATTTTAAGCAGACAACACATTTTCAAAATTTTGTGAAACTATCTTGGGTCTATCAAATACAGACTAAAATGATCATTGAATAATAGCAAATTCGTTCACTATCGGATGTAATGCATTGTTTGTGGTAAGCCATTATAACAAAACTCTAAAAAAATTATTTTACATATTCAAAAGAATTCAAAATGATTTTTATGTTATGTTCTGAATGAGAAATTAAATTATTGTAACATTCTGTCTCCAATTTTACTACACGTTATCGAAAATAATTGCCATATTATTGGAATACGTTTAAGAGTTTTTCATTATATTCAAGGGGCTCATGACAAGCTTAAACCTTAACGAAGTGTTGCATGTGCATCATATCTGGATATACTCGTAAGTTATCAAATTTAATTTATGTAACTAATACCGGTGTGTTTGCCTCCGCTGCGACACATAACTCCGGTTTATATACGAACAGGATCCAGAGCAGCTGTAAACATTGGCGCTGAACATCTAGTTGCTACCGCCCACGACCTATCTATATTTACGATTAAGCTTACGTTTTACGGTAGTGATAAAACTTGCCATTGATTGAAAAATGTGCCATATTTCCAGAAAAGATTTAGTTAAAGCCGTATATATGTGTGACAACTAATAAGTCGCTAATACGCAGGAATAATTACCATTCTTTAAGATATGTATGGAAGAAAAATTATCATTATAAAAAACGTCAAAACCCTCATAACATTATATGTGATTTGATATAAGAGAAAAATTATAAAACCGAAAGGAAGTAAACGATATTTTTTATAATTTAGCATGAATAAAATAATCACAAAAACATAAAATTAACATTTTGTTTGCTTTAACATTACAACCCCGGGCCGGTACAAAGTAGAGCGAAATAGAAAATAAATATTTAAACCGTGATCAACTCGGTAGATAAAAAGGTTCGTAAATTCTTAAACAAAAACTACTTAAGCACCTGCGCCTGTTCGTCGTTGAAGTTTATAATAAGACTCCAGGAAATTGCACCAAGTTATGTTTTCTTAATTAAAAAATACCATTACGCAATACCTACTACGAAATAATTATACGATAGACGTATAATACTTACTAATATCATACTCCTATTTTTACTGTACAGACATCCAATCACGCACGTAAGCTTGTCATCATTTTCATTTGTCTGGTTTGCCTACAAGTGATTTTAAAGGAACATCTGATAAGTAAAGTAACAGCCTATAAATGTCCCACTGCTGAGCACAGGCCTCCTCTCATTTCTGAGAGGGTTTTAGAGCTGGGAATAGTCCGCCACGCTGCTCCAATGCGGGTTGACGGACTTCACATGTTCTCGAAATATTTCTCTCGGACATGCATGCTGATAAGTAAACAACAGAAATAATGAATTTTTGGTTATCTTGTTAGAAAGTATCAGACGAATTACGAATTCTCCGCTTAAACATATAAGATTCTAAATTCTAACATATTCATATTATGTGTATAGAGATATAAAGCGTACATTTTAGACAGAGTGATTACATCTCTAAAGACTAAAATAAACTTTTTTAAAACATGTGATGTTTTACGACGTATCTAATATTTGAATGGGAAACGCAAATACGTAAAAAAGGTGAAAGAAAATCATGAATGCTGTTTAATTGTTCCAAAATTTCCTAGATCATTTTATTCGTTATTTCAAAATAGTTGACGTAAGTACCAAAAATCTTATTTATAGAATAGAATAGAATATTTTTTTATTCAATATAGAATAATACTAATTGAACGTCATTTTTTTTAAACTACACTGGTTCGCAAAGAAATGCCTCTGTCCTGGGAAGAACCAGTAAGAAACCCAGCGGGTTTTTTTTTCCAGTCATTTTAAATATACATTTACAGCAGTTTTATAAAGATGTAGAAATAGCTTGGCAGCGATCACCTCATTCCCAGGGGTTATCATCATCCATGTATATTATATTAGGTCCTTACATATGAAATTGGCGTTTTGTCGTACTGGGCACTTCGATCTGAAATACATCCTATTTGATTAAGAATCCCAAATTCAAATTTATAAATCCATTTAGCATTCATCAATTTTTTTTTATATTTCAGTTTCGAAAACAGTCATTCATTTGTTATTTTCTCATTAGTTTTTTCTTGCCGAGCTTGCTTTATTTACGAGTACGAGTTCTACCATGGCTCCAGTGCTGCAGAAATAGATCGAAGGATTAACGTCGTATATGGCGCTGGTGTCGCAAAACAAAACACGGTGCGGTTTTGGTTTCAACGTTTACGTTCTGGAAATTTCTTCAGAACAAGCCCGTGGACGGCTGTAAACCAAAGTGGATAATGAAGAATTAAAGGTTATTGTGGAAGCGGATCCGTCGCAAACCACTACAGAGTTAGCTGCAGGCTTTGCTGTGAGTGATGAAACTGTTTTAATCTACTTGAAGCAAACAGGGGAAGTAAAAAACCTTGAACGGTGGGTTTGAATGAGTAAAGCCTCATGAATTGAGTAAAGCAAACTAGCAAACACGCATCGACTGCTGCGTTACATTGCTCAATCGGCATAATAATTAAGGGGTTTTAAATCGGGTCATTATCTGTGATTAAAAATGGATCCTGTACGATAATCGGAAGTGCTCGTCGGAATGGCTAAACCCTGGAGAACCAGCCAAAGCATGCCCTTAGCGAAAATTTACTCAAAAAACGTGACTTATGAGTGTTTAGTGGACTAGTGCCGGTGTCGTTCACTGTAGCTATCTAAAATCTGGTCAAACGATTACTGCAAACGGCCGCTAAACTAGAGGAGCTGCAATTGGAATGTCTGCGACATCCCCGGATCTTCCTCTAACAGATTACCATTTTTTCCGGAATTTGGATAACTTCTTACAAGGAAAAAATTCATCTCCGATGTGGCAGTCCAAACCGCCTTCAGAGAGTTTATTGATTCTCGCCGCCATGGTTTTTTTAGTAACGGGATCAATGAACTACCTATGAGATGGGAAAAGTGCATAGATAACAACGATACTTTGATTTATTAAATATATTTTATATAAAATATAAAAAAAAACGACTTTATCGTCCTCCCAAACAAAACGCCAATTTAATATGTAAGGACCTAATAATATCGTCTTCGACTACTGACTTCATATGAGTGGTGTGTAATTTTTAATATTGCATAATAATTTCATATTCATTTACAAATCATTAAATTACGGTTCCAAAACCGTAATTTAACGGGAAGGCTTATTTGCAGAAGTATACAATATGGGCTTGGATTTCTTTTTTAATCCATCCGTTTTAAATACCAAACTCTATTACTTACCGTTTATTTAATATAAAATGCTTGTACTAGTCATATTCAATTTGCTGTTCATCTATAATCTATTAAATATCATTATGACTATAAATAATTTGCTAAATAATAAAATGAAAAAGAATAATTTCAGTTCTTAAGTTACTGACAACATAAAGTACGTTATTTTTATTTAACTAATTAACTCCCGTACTGACAATGTCAATCGTTATCGAATATATCAAAACAAAAGACTGGTTGAGGACCATTGGTCCCAGTATCCAGTATTTCATGTCCCAGTATCCATATCAGTATTTATCTATCCCCAGACATGAATAATTCCATTCAGAAAGGAAATAACAGCCTGAAATCTCTTGTCTTTACCGCTCGAAGGACGCCTGAAGGATATTGAAGTAAAAATATTAAAATAGACTGTGTCAGTGAACTTTAAAATTCATGTACTATTATTACTATGACATAAAGACCGAGTTCCATCTTTTTCTTTTCGTTTGAATGTTTTGCTCTACAATAGGATTTCGTCAATATGGTGAGTACTACGTTCTTTTTTTAATTCTTTTTCGTTTTTCACGTAGTTTTTAAGATCTCAGGTTAAGAACCTAGGGCTATTTGTATTCCTAGTCCAGTTTTTATTGGTTTTATTCGTATGCATTGAAACACAGACACAGAAGGACGGGAAAAAATAGTTCCAATTTAAAATTTCGCAAAGTACAGAATAACATTTATTTTATGATTATTTGCAAATATGGGAAGTTAAAAATCTTAGAAAAATTATTTTTTTCTTTTGACCTTTTAACAAGCATTTGTTTGTAAAACGTCAAGGTCCGCTGTCGTTCCCGGAGGACCTTTTTTGATCCCAAAATTCCTGTGTGGGTACACGCTAAATGCACGCATTGACGTATAGTTACGTAAACCGGATCGAATCTACTTATGAAAGAAAATTACATATAGGAGTTTTAAGTTTCGACAAATAGATCAAGACTATTATTTCATTTCTTCTGTATCATATTAAGCACACGTATAATCATGATGACGATTATACGTATACTTAATCTCCTCGCCGATTTTTGATTACGGCAACAACTTCCGAATACTGACGGAAGCTATTAACTTCGCAGGTTATAAATTATAGTGCTACTAGTGTACGCACAAACATAGAGGCACAGAATCATTTTCACCTACCCGCACCCGAAGTTAAGGACATGCGATAAGTAAAGCAATACTTATAATAATATACTCGCTTCAACTACGATATACTTTTTCGCAGAAAAGTAAACCCACTGTAGTAATATACCAAGTGTAGAAGCCTTTGCGAAATTGTTTATATATATTAGTTATCAAGTTTCATCATCAGTCATTGTCATCATGCTGCTGCTCCTATTTAAACAAAGTATATCAATTGAACACCGTGGGAACTTTCATAAAATTGATACTGCAATAATGTCACACTACATTACTGGCCTCTCGTAGACAAGCAGTTTACCAGTAAGTCGTAGTACCTTAGGATTACCTAAGGTGCTACGACTTACTCCTCCAGGATACAAGCTACCTGTGTGCCGAATTTCGTCAAGATCGGTTCAAGAGTGGAGACAAACAGACAGAGGGACCGAGAGAGTTACTTTTCCATATATAATATTAGTATGGATGTTAATAAAAAAAGAGTTGTTACTTGCCTTACCCCAAAATTTTAACAATATAACATCCATACTACATAAAATGTTTTATACAATGAAATTTATGTGATATCATACATAATTTTCATTTTTGAAGTGAAACTGGATGCGATGGAAGTTAAATTTCAAGGTCGAATTTGAGTGCATCGTTATCGTGCAACGTCTCTGTATTATTAATTAATATCAATCGATTAATTAATAATTGTTTATATACTGAGCAGTTATTTTACAGTGAGTAATCTTTTTGTTAATTCGTGTTTATAAGTTTTATTATCGGTCGGCTACACGCTATTCCCCACTAAGGAAACCTTTACAGTCCGACATGCATTTAGTCTATTATTATTTCAATCTTTTATGACAACTTTCTACACATACATGCTCTTTTTCGACGATGTTCTAGAAAAATGAAACGTTTCCATTACTGTATTTCTCTTTGAAAACATGTTAGGATTAGCTAAACGAGTATATTGCAATGCAGCGGCGGCGTCGAAAAACTGTCTGCACATACTACGACTCTTCCTTAAGGAGTTAACAGAGTTGACAGAAAAGAAAAGCCAGGAATATCTCAGGAATTCCGCCGAATCATCATCGACGAAAGTTATCTCGAAAAATGTTATATCGAAAATATTCAGAGCGATAACGGGTAGCAGCTAGGCGTCTAGGAATTGACCAATCCGTTATTATTTCTAAAATTCTGCTGCCTTAGACGAGTAGCTCTCTTCTATATATTGGGTAATCAAATCCCGCTTCCTAATCCGATCTTTGGCTTCACGCCTGCAATTCCTGCCAGCAGCTTTGCGCAGATCGTCATTTTATCTTACCGATTTGCGAAGCTAGCATATGCGCAAAAACACATAGTATTGCTTTTCGTGTATAGTTGTGTTATGAATGTTCAATATCGACGACCACGTGGCGTAGTGGTTAGGGTACCTGACTTTTACACCGCGGGTTCTGGGTTCGAATCCCAGCCGGAGCCAATATCTGTGCATAACACAAATTATTGTTTTTCGGGTCTCGTAGTGTTGTGCATGTGAAATATGCCTGTAAAATGCTCGTGGGTTATTTTACATATTTTATATACATTACAGAAGAATTCCTACAGTAGGGCATCGTTTTTTTCTTTAAAAGAAATTTTGGTCATGGTCAAAAATCTGTCAGAACGACATCATAATAAGTCGGCTAGGTTTCTTCGCCACGGGTACTACGCGCTCATGAGAAATTACTGATCATAGGGTTTTATAGGCACAAAATACAACAAGACTAAATAACCTATCATACGTATGTACTACGAATATTAGCAATCGAATATAATATATTACTTATATTTAAAGCCCGGGTCAGCAGCTAACAGGTAGGTGCGTTGATTAAGATGTAAACATTCCAAAAAGTGCCGATAATATGTGTTTTTAAAGTTCTGCTAATAAACGTAGTTTCTTTTAATGTGATTTCGAAAACACAACAAAATATACTAAATTTTTGAACAACCAAACGTGGTAGGAGTCTTATGTAGAATTCCGTCTAGGTAGGTATCACCGCAGTGTCAGTTATTCTGCCGTCAAGAAGTGATACAAACACTACGGTGTTTCGATTTGAAACGCACTGTAACGAATGTAATTATAAGACTATTTATGAGACTTTAGAACATAATGTGTCCAGCAGACAGAACATTCTATTCCAAGTTCTAGATGTGACCGCAACTGTTAGGGGTAGCCGTAGGAGTTACCATCAGGTAAGCGATTCGTCCGTCTCGTCTTACTTCCATTCAAAAGTTACAAAAATTTTGATTTGAGAATTGAATCTTTCAGCAGTTTTAGCAGTCTGTAAGTCTTTCAGCAAACCTTAATTGGTTTTAATTTTTTAAAGTAGAAAGTTAGGAAAATACTCATTTTATCATCTTAATACCTATTCTGTAAAAACTTTCCAAAAATCTAAATCTTAGCACAGACTTACGCATTGAGGTAAAAAGTAGCTTCAATAATTCGCTACTAAATAATTCTACCGCAGGCATGCAATTTAGGGAGGAAAGTCGTAACAACTGGTCACAACCCGATTTATGAAGACGCCCCGATTTCGAATACTTACAATGGATTACGTTAACTCATGACACTGTCTTCCACCAGTAAAACATTGGAAGTGCAGATTATACACCATTTATATTAACACTTAATTCTTTGACTTAAGTGAAATTAATTTCATAGAGTGAATGTAGGTAGTTTTTTTTATTTACTTTAGCTTATTCATTAATAGATGTAATTGGATTTAATTCTAATTAATAATTAACATTTTCATTAACTATTAATGCGATACTAGGGAGATAAAAAAGGTCATTGTATGTACTGTACCTTAAGATAGTAAAGTTTACAAAATATACACACCGGCACAATTAGCGGAACGTTAAAAAAAGACTGGTTATAGAAATAATAAAGTGTATATTAATACAAATAATAATCAGACATGAAGTAACAAACTGATAAACATCTTTTAACCGATGTTAAAGGTAAGCTTAAAGTCGATACTTTAAGAAGTTTTTAATGAAATTTTACTTAAAATAACCCAAATAAAAAAAACACTTTTTCCTCTACTTTGTTGAAACAAACAATGCTGTAAATTAAAGATTACTAACATTTTAACATTAAATAAATGAAAGACTAATAACGTGTGTTTTCCCCTCGTGCTCTTACTAACGTTTCCATCATTCTGGGCATCCTCAGAATCTATTGTATCTTGGGACATGCTCTGCCACTGTTTCAGTAATGCGTTTTGCAGTTATCTCAGGTTCTTGGGGGGTGCTATTCTGGATTTAACACTTTTCTTTAACTAGTCCCAACCATGCTCTATCATCTGGGGATCTTGCTGGCCACTACATCACGTTTATACCCACATGGTTTAGATATTTGACTTAGCTGATTGGAATGAGCGAGCACTGTGAGCCCGAGCATTATCCGGCATCAGAATAAAGCCGTCATCAATATAGGGGGAAAATGGCACAACGTGTTCTTCTAAAATATCCCTGATGTACCTGTCAGCAGTCATATTCCCTCTATCGACCATCCTTCACTCCTTGCGCGACTTCAAGCTCATTTCGGGCCTGCACAGCCATTACCCGCGTGTTCTAGCGAGCTCGAAGTTGTAGGAAACGGTCATCCGTCCTTGAAGTGCACATTTTTCTACCTTGGCCCCTCCTCCTCACAAGATAATCAGTGAACCGATAAGATAAATCGTTGAAATTGATTGCTGCAGTCCAGTGGCAATACATCTTTAGATATGACAAATTTCTTCGCATTTCATCTGCCTTAATAATCTCTTGTGGTGCTAAATCGGGCATTTTTAGTTTATTTGAACTGACGCGAAAAAAGTAACTTTTGCTAATAAAATTGAGAATTTATCGAATTTATAAAACTTTTAAATTTGTCCTCAGACCGAGCTCGAACCACTTACAAATCAGTATTACCGGGAAACAGAAACCAATCGATGACTGACGCATGAAAATCGATCGTCGCTGTCGTCGAAAAAATTTGTGTCGCCTTATGTTCCATTATTAAATTAAAGTTCTAAATAAAAAGGTAACAGAACTGGCCAATATTTTATGAAATATTATGAAAATTAGTGTTTTTTTTGTGTTCCGCTAACTGTGCGTGTGTGTGTATAAAAGAATATAGTAAGATTTTATACAAATGTTTTATTTGTTCAACACAGATAAGTTAACAATATCTTGTTAGGCGACGCAAGGAAGTATCGACGTAAATGTATCTATTGTAATACGTTTATCATTACTTAGTGTAGCTTCGCCTTGGTAAACAAATAAAAAGTTCTTACTATTATCTTTTAGTAAATAGCACTAAAATGTTACAGTTACAGTCTTGATCATCAATACACGACACAGTACCGCTCTAAAATATTTTCCCATTTCCTCTTTTATTGTCATATAATTCATCGATACTATAAGTAATTTATGACATAATATAAAACGAATTCTCTACGTTTATGCGGCTGAAACTGTACGCTTTAATGACCTTATAAACATCAAAATATGATCACGTATCGTCATTTTATCAAAATTACAAAAGAATACGAGTTGAATTCGAATACGAGTAGACAGTAAATGCCCATTACCGGGCTTAAGCCTCCTCTCATTTTAAAAGCGTTTTTGAGCTGTGAAGAGTTCGCCACGCTCCTCCGGTGCGGGTCAGCAGATTTCAGACGTTTTCGAAATATATTTTTTTATCTCTAAGAGATGCAACTTTCTCTCAATGACTTCTTTCACTGCCAAGCACTGGGTAAATCAGCAATTAACATGAACATAACAATTCTGTTGTGGCTAATTTTTTTGCATTTTTTTTAAATATTATATTATAATAAATAACTTTACAAATAAAGTAAAATTATGCATAAGACTCTAGAAATAAGTATATGCGCAGATTATATTTATATTCTGGTTATTAACGATAAGATAGCCACAGATTAGCTAACTCGATGGTAAGTGCAACGTCTGCCCACAAGAATTGCGGTGTCACCCAGAACATTTCTGCGTGACACCACACTACGCTCGCTCGTCACTCTGAGACATAAGTCCAGTAATACCATTAGCTAACAATGGATATGAAGAGAATTAAGATCGAAACTGAGAATAAGTTTTCACATTTGTATATAATGTAGTAGTATATACAAATGTTTCCCATAGAGACAAACACAGCTATTCCGCTTCATCTATTTTTTGAACCTATTTAGACATTCTATCTTTAGTCCTTATCACACACAAATGACACAAACATATAGTACTCGTAATTGATACACTGATGCATATTGTGTTTGTGTAAATATCTGATTCTGAATAATTACATATCTCTTATCTATCCCAGAAATAGGCCGAGTACGTAGCCGAATTTACTGCAGTATAAGATTCTAGGAATTCCCTAGAACTAATTCCATCAAAACATGATCTGTTGCGATTGCACATATTTCTGTCAGTTGCCGAATATATCTTGTTATTATAACAATATTAAACTAGCTCATTTTAAGTAAATTACAATTTTTATTACTTGTGGCAAATGACAAAACGAGAATACTATAAAAATTTAATTTATGAAACATTATGATTATTAATTTTGCCCAAATACGATAAAGCCAAAAAAGGAACAATTACAGCCTGTAAATGGCCTGTGCTGAGCACAGGCCATTTACAGGCTGTAATTGTTATAAGTAAGACATTTAAAGGCTATTACGTTGAAGCAATATCTGGGTTTTAGTTCTTTAAATAATATACCTGTTTATTGTATAAAAACAGAGTTATATTAAAATAAAATACGAAATCACACAAACATATCAAAGAAAAAAGATTCATTTTAATAGTAATAATAACATAGTATGTAGTAGTGTAATAAAATATTAATAATACTGTTGTTACGATATGGACTACATAATGTTATACTACAATTGGATGTTTTGGGCAGATGGGTTAGCGACGCAGTGGACCATCAATGAACTACTACTAACTATTGATATACGCCTAGACCCATCGTCCGCAGTGCGGACAATAATATCACATTGTGACATTAAATACTACACTGCGGTATCAGTTGTTCACATGTAAGTGACACACCACTAAGTATATTATTGCGAAACTGAACATCATAGTGACGTTTTAAACACTCGTATAAAATTTGTTTCTACGACATTCACACCATTAACCTAAAACATTTTCTCATTAGTGCTCCTCCTCCTCCTTTCAGCCATTACAAGTCTACTGCTGAACATAGGCTTTCTCTATAGATTCTGGGGGAAATTTGCCACAGTTGCTACGCTTTGCCGGCCGGTTGACAACCGTATTTCATTTGTTTAATGTTCTAGGAAGATGCTGCTGTCCGTCTCCTGTTTTTAATTTTTCCTCTGTCGACTTTTGCGACACCCACGGGACGAGACAGGGAGGTAGATTTTTTTTACGCCGTCACCACACGGCAGTATTCATTCTCATTACTACAATCTAATAATGTTCTCCTGGTCGATTTCGACAACTTCGACAACTTTTGAATACTATCGGAAGCTATCCTAGAAGATATTATAGACCCACAAATGTTCGCACAAACTCACACACACGGCCTAATCTACCCCCGCCTTATGTAACGGTCATGCTATAAAATCGGAGGTAAGCTGGGTTGCAATTTCAGACCGATTGTTAGCTATTTGTGATTGTACACACATTTTAGCACTGCCTGGGATTAGAACCCGCAGCGCAGTTGACAGACACTCTGAACGTATTTATAATTCATCTTCTTAGTAAGTTTAACTACAAACTCGAAGGGGGCTAATGGTTGTTCCGTTACATCTTATTATGCATCCATTCTATCAATATTTCCATACTAATATTAAAAATGCGAAAGTAACTCTCTCTGTTTGTTACCTATTCACGGCTCAATCGTTAAACCCATCTTGACGAAATTAGATACAAAGATAGCTTGCTTGCTATAAATGTTTGCGTAACACTTGACTATCATCCGGATTTTTTGCGGAATACTTAGTTTTCCCGCGTAGACGCGGAAAGTAAAAACACCGGTACACATTTATAGATCATGTGTACCGGTGTTGTTACTTTCCAAATTGTCGCGGAACACCTACTCAGATTCTACGGAACACTTGTGTTCCGCGGAACATAGTTAGGGGGCCTAGACGATCAAGATACGAAGAAGATTACATTTGTCGTCAGATACAGGAGACAATCACAACCACATCTAGATAAGAAAACCAAAAATTTGCATGTTCTTCAAAAATTTCGCTTCAGCTAGAATTAACGCATCTTTACGCATCAGCCTTAACTTACTACGGGATATATATTAACTTGATACTGGAACAGTAAGACGAGAGAGTGCGTCTGTATTTGTGTTAATACTTATGAACATATTGTATCATCTCACGCATTTTACAACTTTTAGTTGTATAACCAGAACACATAGCCGAAACAGACGTCGGACAGGAGGACATTATCACAACGTTAACCATAAGTGTCAAAATGGCCAGCAACTCTGTGTTTTAGTCTACATTCATTAAACGATATAAAAATAATAAATTAAAATACAGAATAGACCCAAAAAAGTATTGAAAACTGAGTTAAAGTTTCAACAGAGAGTGTAATATACAAATACTGTCCGTGACCTAAGTAATGGCCTTCTAAGACCTTGGCAAGCAAACTTTTGTTGAAAGTAAATTTCTCTTTATGTTGCTGAATAATATACACTTTTTAGCGACGAAAGTAGTTTGTTAGAAGGGAGGCAGTAAACGTAACAAAGTAGATGCGGTGGTGATAATAATATCTTCCTAGCAGGTGATTCAACCACAGCGACATCTCATGGTGCTGATTCTGGTTTTGAAACTAGAATTCGCCAACTGTACAGCATATATTTCAGTACCGTGAGTATCCGCGAGAATACAAAACCACTCTCTTGTCTTCACCTTCTGATATCCGACACTGCGGCTATGCGATAAAGTTCCAGAAACAGAGCTTCATTCGATTAAAACCAAGGACCCCATTACAGGCGCCCAGAGTCGTCAATTTTAACATGGAACATGAAATATGAAAACTGATCAAGTTGATCGGTGTACGAAAACAAAAATTGTAATCAGTAATACATAAATTACTCCCACTGGACGGGCTTAACGTATTGTGTATTAATCTACTAGCTGAGGCATGTAAAAAGGGAAAATAAATTAATATTATAGTATATATTATTTACTGGTGGTAGGATTCCTGCATAGGAATATGCAGGAATCCATCTAGGTAAGTATCACCCCAGGGCCAGTTATTCTGCCTTGAAGTAGTAGTGTGTAGACATTACTGTGTTTCTTGTTCTGAAGGTCACTGATAGCTAGTGTAATCACTGGGCATATGAGACTTAAGGACTGATGTCTCAAGGTGACGCGCGCAGTGTGGTGCAACACGTTGTTCTGGGTGACACATCATTTGTTATAGGCAGACGTTGCACTTACCATAAGAAGGTTTTGCTCGTCTCGTCACTTTATCAAATAAAATATATATATATATTTTACTAGCTGTTGCCCACGACGTAGTCCGCGTGCATATACGAGTAGGTTTTTTTAAATATCCTGTGGGTACTTTTGATTTTTTTACTACAACTATTTCAATGTTAAAAAATATCCCATGTCCGTCCCCAGGATACAAGCTGTCTCTGAGACGAATTTCGTAAAGATCGGTTCAATGGTTAAGCTATGAAAAGGTAACAAACAGATTGAGAGAACTTTCGCATTTTATATTTTATATTAATATTAGGTTGAAAGTCCAAACAAACTGTATAATGTAACTTTAACTTTGACTGTTAAGGTGTTTCAAAACTGTGAACTCCAATAACCAACACGACGAACTCAAGTAAATCGAAACTACTATACTTTTAAAATTGTGAATATATTCATCGACAACTATATACTGTGTTGATAAGCTAGCAGGATAGTCGCACGGTCCCGTTGGCGCGGCGCCAAACTGACTCAGCGCTCCGACGACCAACTCGCATCCTTGTTTTATCGCTTTTACGTAACATGTAGGTAGATCTACGTATATCGATGTATATAAACACATCTTAGATACTGTCAGGGGCCCTGAAATTTGTTCCATTTCCCAGATTATCATACTATTAGAGATTTTGAGAGATTGTATGGACATATTAGGTAATTGTTTGCGAAAGTACGTCAAATACACTATAAATATAAAGTAATTTATGTACAATATATAGTAAAAATACCATAATCCTAGCGGTAAAGTACTTGATTACCACGCCGTGTCGTCTTGGGCATGTCTTTAATCCCAGTCGGAGGTAACATTTGTTTAAAAACACATATTGTTGGTTTTCGGTTCTGGTTGTGTTGTGGTAGTCACCGTGTCTCTCACACTGCATCCTAGCCAATTTTATTGCATGAGCATAATATCGGGCGTGGGTATTTCACCGATTGCTTTGGAAACCAAGTTTAATAAAACCACGTTTTACTTAACTGAGTTCATATGTACTCGTATCATTTCATCTCAGTTTTCGTCTAACCGATTTCATCGACTCCATTTTGATCGCGTTTAGAAAAACGAAGTTTACATGAAATATCGTCACAATCTAAAACAAAAAGACGATTTATTTCGTATTTTTCAATATCAAAAGGCATGTTTTTATGCATAGGTTACATAGATATGCAAACAATAAATAATACGAATTAAAAATAATTTTTGTGTTTACATAGTTGTGCAATTGACAATGACAGGTCTCTGAACTCGTTTAAAGAGCTGAACGTCGAAAATTGGGCGTTCAGAATTTGAACCGCGTTTAGCATTGACGGCGTTCATTTGATGTTGATGAAATGCAAACTGTAGCATTGAACTCAGTTAAACTTCGTTTTTCTTGAATTGATCGCGTTTAGTTTCAACGGTGAAATCCGCCCTTAGTGCCCCTGGATTTGCGCGTATACTTGCGGCACTATAATATTCAGTATTCGGAAGATGTTGCCGTGATCGAAATTCAGCCATGAGCACACCTTTCATCTAATAATGAAATGAAATTAATTCAAACAAAGATGAGTTCATTCATATATAAATAGTCAACGAAATTTTTCAACGTCTTTTTTTTTATTCGATAAAGTGATGAAACGAGCAAAACGTTCACCTGATGAGCCAGAAAATTTCTGTGTGATACCACACTGTGCCCATCACCCTGAGACATAAGTTATTAAGTCTCATACGCCCAGTGATTACGCTAGCTCTCAGTGCCCTTCAAACCGAAACACAGTAATGTTTCACATTACTGCTTCACGGCAGAATAACTGGCCCAGGGGTGGTACCTACCTAGACGGATTCCTTAGTAATCCTACCCAAAGCAGCAAGCAAATAATTTATTTGATGTCGTTTTATATGTAAATTGTTAATAACATGATTGTCAAAGTTGCTTAACGAAAATTACAGACTAAAGTTCAATCTTTGTTTATATTTAATAAACAAAGTTTTAAGAATAGACAAGACACTATAGTTTTTTTATAGGAGAAAGTGACAAGACGAGCAAAGCGTTGCAGATGGTAAGTGCAACGTCTGTCCATAACAAATGCTGTGTCACCTAGAATATTTTTGTGTGACACCACACTGCGCCCGCCATTTTGAGACGTCAGTTGTTACCTACGACCTACCTGGACGGATTCCTGCATAGGAATCCTACCACCAGAAAAAAAGTCTAGTGTAATATTGTTTTCTAATTTGTTATATTGGTAAAAGTTGTAAATAAACACATTTTATTAAGAGTTCATAAGCTTCCGAAGGTCATGGTAAGATCCGAATACTGAATAATGAGAGATTTGTAAAATTGAATTGCCTGTAGTCGGTTTTCACATTTCATTGAACTTCTAAAGTCAGTCAGTCCTTATCCTCCTTTAAGTCAGTACCAATAATAATACCAACAAAAGTATTGTCAACATTTAGGATTTATTGAAAAAATCATTTACGCTTGTCGAAATCTTAGGGAGTTTTTAACGGTAGATCGTTTTAGCGTGAAATTCAATTTTGAATGTTGTTTTATACCAAATTTGTTCCTGCTCTTACAGTCCCTATTACATAACCGTACATTTTATCTTCCCTATAGTCATAACTCAATAAAGAAAACCTTTTTAGATTGAGCAAAAGTGCCGTCATAAATTTCATTCACCAAGCATGGAGTTGGGGCGGTTCAAGTTACTAAATAAACGTAAATGATTACTTTTGGCAACTCTTTTATACCCTAGAAAATAATATTTAAAAATATGCATGAATTACATCTTGATAACAGTATACCTATTGTATAGCCCTGGTAGCTCAGGAGCCAGGAAAATTCAATTCAATGAACAAAAATCATTGTATTCTATTTATTTTGTACAAGAAATCAGAAAAAAAAATAGTCATTGCAACGAATACCAGGCACTGCCTAGATAGTTTACTAAAGAATCAGTTAACGTATGCATTTTAAAGTCGCTATGTATTAAATGGTAGTCTAAATCGCAGTAGTCATATTACCTGAGTTGCCTCTTACGGCACCTCGGTGGGTAAGAAGTAGGTGCTATTCTACTCTGCTGGACACCTATCGGCTACACACAATCTCGTCCCGTGGATTAGTATCCGATGAAGCTGTAAAAGCCGAGAAGGCTAACAGAAATTACATCACCGAAAATATATATATCCCGTGGATATCGTAACAGTCGATAGACTGAAGATGAAAAGCAGATGAAAGCGGGTATACAGCTACTTCCTGGAACATCAAACTAAATAAACTGCTGTAACAACCCCTTCCTACCCAGCCTTCATATTTGCCTCTTCCAAGTTTACTAATTTTTTTGTATATTGTTTTTGTTTTCGCCAGCGTTGGCAAGGGTATTGGCAATAGCAGTACCCATACACATATTTCAGACAAGCCCTTACTTAACACAAATCTATGGTTTATTAACACAAATTTATAGACCATAAACATCATAATTATGAAAATAATATCGAAATACCATCAACATGTATGTAGCATTGGAAAAAGGCGGTGGCTTGGAAAATTAGATGAGACCGTAAATAACCGAATGGAAAATTTGCTTGACATTTACTAACGAGCCAGTGAACAGTCGATGCACACGATACATATCATAAAATGATGATGTGAAATGATGTGAAAACTATAGACACTACCTTGCACGTTGCAAAATTATAATATCGTACTTATCTTACGGAAAAGTCGATAGGTGCGGGCTTAATCGCGTGCTTTGCGTATGATCTATGCTATGCAGCGAATTTGTTAATGGCGGCGATACTTTTATAAATACATAATTATTTAATCAAAAAACCAACTTCAACGCAGCAACTTCAAACAGAGTTTAATGATTTTATCATGAATCGTGAGAACTTAATCAAAATTATATGGGACCACCCATACAATATCCCCTTTCTAATCAAAAATAATCAATAAAATAAATACATACATATCTTTATTAGTATCGATGAAAAAGCGCCATGTATTAGTGATTTTTTGATCTTAAAATACGATGACGTAGATGCCGAAACACAAATAAAAATTTACCGAAACTACAAGACTTTGTGCCTATTTAGCACTATGCGTAAACTACAATCTAAGATATAAGTAAAAAAATTTGAAACAGTAGCTAACCGTGTCAAGTAATATTTTTATACAGTTTTTTCACAACAGAGGACGAAGTTATTAATAAATATTTGCGGCCATTCAATGTGAATATCATGAATGTATATTTTTATCAACGCTTTTGTCAAAGGAAAATTGTCGTTTCATTGTTATCAAAGTAATAAAATTAACAATTTTATAGTAATTTGTCGTCGTCGTCGTCGTCGTATCAGCCTATCAATAGTCCACTGCTGAACATAGGCCTCCCCCAAAGATTGCCACAAAAGTTTGTAGCTCTCGTTTTGGGGGGATTTTGCCATAGTTGCCACGCTTGGCAGACGGGTTGGCAACCGCAGTTTATTTATTCAGATGTTCCAGCAAGATGCTGCTGCCCATCTCCTGGTTTTCATTTTCCCTCTGTCGACTTTTACGACACCCACGGGATGAGATGGGATTCTCTTAGGCCGCTACCACACGGCTATTTGTATATTTTGTATATTCTATGAATACCAAAATATTATAAAACAATTTCATAACGTTATTATTCATACGGATTTTCGCTAGGATTTAATTTTATAAAAGGCATTTTTTTATAGTACATGGGCGACCGAGCTTAGCTAGGCTTCTTTTGAGTTTGTCTAAGGAATGTGATAACTTCCCGCGGGAATAGATGATTATATTAATTTCCAATAACAGATATTTAGATAAATTATATGAAAACTTTCATCAAAATCGTTAGAGTCGTATCTGAAAAAGTCAAGAGCTGCTCGTTCAATAATATGTTGCCTGTTAAATACCGTTTAGTGACGCTACCTGCTGTCAACTGTTGTAAAGTAGCTAATATTAATTCATGAATATATCAGCCTACTAATATAATAATACTAATGATGAAGCGCTGTGCCATATCCAATGTCAATTTAAATATATTGGGAATATCAGGTTGGAGAAAAAGTTTCTTCGCATTTTATATATAAACTCAAGACATTTTTTTTTCTTTATATTTATACTTAATTACAGTATATATGTGCCATTTTGTTCGATGACTTTTTGCCATCTTGAAGGTGACATGATCCCGTTGTTGTAGAAATTTTGTGACTAGGGCAAAAAATCGCGACAAGTAGTTTTGGCAGTTCTCTCTTGATGTTAACCTGACACTACCTAAAGAATTTTGAAGAGACCGTAACAGTTAGAAATCTGAAGGTGAAAGTCAGGGCTATATGGCGGATACATTAACACCTCCCAGCCAAACTCTCTTAAATTTTGCTCAATGGCTAAAAATGTGTGTGGTCTAGCGTTGTCGTGATGAAAGACAAACAAAAGAATTGATCAATTGAAAGGGTGTGGACCCTTTCAATTGATCAATTCCGGCCGCTTTCTCTCAACATCTTGCTTTATTCTAATCAGCTGTTGGCAGTATCGATCCGATTAATAGTTCAGGTAATAGTACATAATGAACAACGCCCTTCCAATCCCACCATTCATACCTTATTGCGAGTTAATCCGGGTTTTGGCAGAGTCTGTGAAGCCTGACCGATTTATGACCACGACCTATTTCGTACGTTCTTTCATCACAAGTTATTAATCTCTTCAAAAACGGTTCGGTTTCATTACGCCTCAATAAAAAATCGTAAATGAGTACACAGATCGTTAGCTTTCTTTCAGTGAGCTCGTGTGGCACCAGAATATTGGGCTTTTTCGTGTACCCAGCTTTTTTCAAATGGGTCAAAACTGTTTTGTGGTTAATTCCCAGTTCTTTAGGTATGTAGTAACTACTGATATGCCGACCATGATCCACTTTTTCAAAAACGTCGTCCATTTTATCCGTAACAGGGCGACCAGAGCGAGGTGCATCTTTGACATCAAAATTCCGGGATTGAAAACGCTTAAGCGTTTACCTTTCGTTTTAATACAATTTTAAAATGTATCGAATTTCTTCATTAGATTCACTCATTCTGACAGAAAGAAAAACAAATGAAAATAGCTGGAAATAACATTTTACCAATTAGTTTAATTTTTTTTAAATATAGTCATTTTAATATCGTCAAAACCAGCTAGAGCCAAAGAGATTTTATTACAAGTTTATACATACTAGTATATGCGAAAATACTTTTTTCCCAGCGCTTATAAAAATGATTAAGGAGAAAGTAAAATTTTGGAGAAAATATAAAACATATGGTAATATTCACAATAAAAAAACATTTGAACTACTAAAGGACAGGGTGTCAGAGGAAGAAAAAGTGTGCTATACCAGATACATGAAAAAAATTTAACAGTCTATTAAAATAAACCCTAAGGTGTTCAGGAATTACATCAAAAGCATGTTACGACAATCATGATACGACGTGTGACACTGACGATAACATCTCAGAATTATTTTCTTCCTAATTTCACTCTAATTTCTTAGACGTTTCATCCATAATGCATTCTACCAATACCTTATGCAGTTCCCGTGATATCTGTTCGGTACAGGCAAAATACATATCTTATCCGAGCCAGCAATTTAATCAACGAACACTATGATAATCGAGATGTGGATCTATTTCTTAATAGCAGCAGGGATATACGAAATTTTTTAAGTCTAAATTTTATAAACAATATCTAATAATGTAAATAACTCTAGTGTTTTGCGACAACTATTCATTTACCTACAAATATGTGGGAACAATAAGTAGCCTCCGTATCTGAAAGCGTACCCACGTAGATATTATAAAGGTTCAAGTTCTCCGAAAAATTGTGAAATAAAATTTTTACTTTTTTTTTAAATAAAACAATTACATACATACAGTCACTCCTTTTTCCCATATAAGGAGTAGGCAGAGATCATTCACACAGCCCACGTTTCGCCTTCGCCGGAATTTTGGTACGAGTTAAAAATTTCTTACTCCCCATTGCGTTCCCACGAGCAGTAAAGTGACAACATTGCATATTATGGTGTTATTCTGAAAGAATAAAAGTTGTCCGTACAATACCTTAGTCGCCTCGGTGGGAAAGGGGTAGGTGCTATTCTACTCTGCCGGACACCTATCGGCTAAAACGAACGAGAGATGTAAATAGTTTTACAAACAAAGTAAACATTTTTTTCTGTGGTTGCGCATTCTTCTTTTCTTTTAATAAATCCTTTGTACCTATAAACTCTAAGTCATGTAATGTACAAGTCGAGTGTTTGTAATAATTGTAAATCTGTTGACATACAGTAGTACATTCATTAGAAGCTTAGCAAACAGTAAAAGACAATAGATTCTAAGGGTTTATGACGTCACAGGAACGGGCCGTGGAGGCGGGGAGCAGGGGTTCAAGGCCGTGAATGTAGGTCAATGGGACACGAGCGAAGTTAGGCCACGCGAGTTACTACGGAACGTGCAGTCTCACAAATTAAGGCAACCCCCTATAGTTCACCATAGGATCAGGTAGAGATACGTATATTTACTCTCTTGGTATTTATTTGATGTTAGATATTATTTGAAATTATTTAAATGGAATCTTGAATCTTGAAAATATGTGAACCTGTTACTGGGAAATAAATATTAAACGTAAGCTTTTTTATTTGTTATTAATTATTATCATCGTCATCGTCATCATCGTTTTAGCCTATCACAAGTCCACTGCTGAACATAGGCCTCCCCCATTGATAGCCACAAAAGTTTGTAGCTCTCATTTTGGAGGGATTTTGCCATAGTTGCCACGCTTGGCAGGCGGGTTAGCAACCGCAGTTTATTTATTCAGATGTTCCAGGGAGATGCTGCTGCCCATCTCCTCCATTATTATGGCCATTACTAACGAAAGTTTTTATTTACTTTAAATTTTGTTTTGTATAAAGTACGAAGGGAAATAACTAGATCATGTCCCCAAATTAAAAGTAGTATTTAATGTTAATAAATTGACTCCCATGCCATTGACATTGCTATTCACATTTTTTCATAGTGTTATTTTTGAGATTAACGAGTTAATCGGATAACAGAACCGAATACAAAGACAAATAAATTTGTATTGTAAATGTTATACAAAATCGACGAAATTCTAATATATGGAACAACTTCAAGCGTAAGCTCAATGTGAAAGAGAATTTAATGGGCAGCCTGTAAATGCCTTTTACCTGGCCGATGTCGCTTCAACAGCCCACACATCAAAAGGTGACCCAAGGGACGTAAATATAGTAAGCGTAACATAAACATAAACTTACCATTTATTTTTTTACTGTAATCTTAGCAACCCGAATAGGTAATGAAGAGCGCGACGAAATGTGGGATTTGAAAAGAAGTGTCATTCACGAGATGTACTGACACGCAAACTATTCAGACATGCGAAGCGATCATAAAGGATAAAAAAAATAGAATTAAAAACATGTAAATACAAATGCGGACTTGATTTTTTTTGTACTGATGGAAAACTTTTGGAAATGATAAGAGGTGGTTTTTTTTTATTGGATAAAGTTATGAAACGAGCAAAACGTTCACCTGATGGTAAGTGCAACGTCTGCCCATAACAAATGCTATATTACCCAGAAAATTTCTGTGTGACACCACACTGTGCCCATCACCCTGAGACATAAGTTCTTAAGTCTCATATGCCCAGTGATTACGATAGCTCACAGTGCCCTTCAAACCGAAACACAGTAATGTTTGCACACTACAGCTTCACGGCAGAATAACTGGCCCTGGGGTGGTACCTACCTAGACGGATTCCTGCATAGGAATCCTACCACCAGTAAATATAAATATAAGTAAATAGTTTAATTATGACTTCGTAGTAAATAATTTTTAAGCCCAAACATAATGCACAGGGGGGATAAAAAAATCATATTAATTGTACTAAAATATGTGGTAGATCAGGGACAAGGCACCCGCCTTAGATTGCAAAGTATGTGAGTAACATGAGTACGATACTCGATGGGGGCAAAATTAAAATAATTTTAATCTGCATGTCAGAGAAAAATAAAACATTTCGATGACATTGAAGTCAAGACAAGCCAACCTGCATCAGAGCAGCGTGACAGCGTCTTCCGACTCCAACACACTCTCTACTCAATAGTAGGATAATAAGTTATTATATACTTCTTTAAAGTATTCTAGAATGCATACTGTAAATCTTTGCAGCGCGTCTGTTCCTTGCAAGGATATTGACTGGTATTGGACAATTTTCATCATTTTCGACCTAAACTGCGGCGAAATAGAAATGTATTTTTATTTATAAGTTCTTATAATTGTATTACGGCGATCACACACATACAGTTAAGCTTCTTTCGGTGCTCTTTACAATTGGATGGATGACCACTTTAGTGGCATTTGTGTCTGCATTCAAGAGGCAAGTTAAGGTGTTCGTCCGGCGCGGTAGTCTTTTATCTTATAGACCATTTGCACAACTTAAACTCTTAACAGATTAATTGACAATGCACTTTAATTCTACGATCGATCACTACGTCAATCATCCTTCGCTTCAAAATAGTCGGCTCGGTTAGCGCAGTGGCAATGGCCATGTATATACTTTTATGCTATACGACTTTACCCACACGGGGCTAATAAATGTACGGCATATAGTTCTTCAGTAGATCTGAGTGACACACAGTAAAATAGAAATCCCAGTGTTGGGCGTCGTTTTTTCACAACAAAAATGTATATTTTTAGGTAAGCTATGACACCAGCGCCACGATCATTCGAAGAGTTGGTTGTCCAAGGGAATTGCTTAGAAAATATTGTCGCTTTCGGTATAACCATCTCAAAAACATCAAAATGAAAATACTCAGAATGGTTGCGAGGTGTCGTAACGAAATTTTTAAGCGTGATCATTACAGGAAAAACCCTCTATTTAAAAGAGGTTTACGTTCAATTAACTATTTTTAACTGAATGACTGTCAGAAGCTATAAGCTGCGCAGGAGATATTATAGTGCCAGAAGAGTACGCACACACACCAAATGTAACGCTCATGCGATAAGATCGGAGGTATATCGCGATGCAGGGCAGAGACAGCGGAACAATCACAACACAATCGGACTCGAAATTATTATTTGTATTTTTGAACAATTGTTTGCTTCTGCTAGAATTCAAAGCCAGGACCTGCGGCGTAGTAATCAAGTACTCTGATCCTTATATTAGGAGGTCATCGGTGACAGACATACATCCATCAAAATGTATAAGGTGTGTTGTCACCCTATTGATACTAAAACGAAATACCCAAACCGGAGGACCATTTACAGACCACAGCTGTAAAACAGGGCTTCGATTGTGGTCACATTGTAGAATTATAATACTACATTAAGCTGATATTGTGCGAGTCGATGGTCCGTCCCCAGAGGAGTGGACAGATTTATATGCGTGACTGCTTCAAAAAAAACCGTGGTAACTACGGGGCGAGCGGTCGCTTTAAATTTCAACGCGGGAGATATGAGAAAATGTTAATTGCAATTTTAAGTGCCAATTTATCATGTACTTATTTAAGGCGTTTAATGTAAATATCGTAAGAAAATATTTGAACACACACACAACGTAGCGGACTCTTCCCGACACCAAAAATATTCAATAATAACAGGGGGATCAGTAGTGAGGCATTTATAATACTTTACTCTACAAGTTGAATTAATTTTTGAATATTTGAGATTCATAAATTAGTTTTTTGTAAACTACAGAAAGAAATGTATGTTTGGGAATATCTAAAATAAGCACATAGAATTAAAATACATTGAAAGTAATATGTTTGTTGTGCAAAGTCGGAATAAAATAATGTACATTGTCGTTAATTTATTTTGCCCTTCTGTTTGTTATTTAGTATTTACATTTATTTGTCTGAAATATTGTTTAAGAAGAAGAAGGGAAAGCCAAATATAAATAAAAAAACTTTACGGAAGAAACGAAATTAACAAAACATTTGGTAGCATCAAACTTCGTAACTCCAATTATGAATTGTAAAATGTATACTGCAGTAATGACTTAGGAATTCTTGAACCTAAGGAAAGATTATTTATTTCTTTTATATACAAACTTAATTAGGCTGTTTTTAAGTTTAAATATATTTTAAATTCAACATATAATCTTCTAACTCTTCAATATAAAAACATAATATTGTGGCTCAATATATGTGGATGGTTACAGGTGGCTCAGGACCGTGTTATGTGGCAATCTGTGTGGGAGGCCTATGTTCAGCAGTGGACTAAGATAGGCTGAAATGATGATGATAATGTGATACAGAGCCGAAATTTTTAATACCAATTTTCAGTGCTGATTTAGCACTTGCTCTGTGATGAAGGAAAAATCTTGAGAAAACTTGATGGTAAAGAAAGAAAATTATTCGACGACATGCAAAATGTATCCTACCAATCCACATATTGGAGAAGAACATTAGGTAATACTTTTTACTATTGTTATAATATCCCATACTGTTTTAGAACTCGCAAGTTTCGGCTTACTAGAGCGAAGAGTCCAAAGTTATTAGGATCAAATAGAGAACTTTTAAATATTACAATAACACTATAACTAAGTTAGATCCTTGGTTACTTACTATATGTAAACTCTGCAATTGTTGTAGTTTCACTGTAATAGTAATTCTTTCTTCATATGAATATATCACTGTCGCTTAATTAGTCATAAAAATAATTGGACAATTGGTTATTATAAATGGATTCGAATAAGGACGATTCTAGGATTAATGATATTCTTCTGGGTTATTTTTGACCACAACAACCACTTCTGAATACTATATCGGAAGTTTTCAACACATGATATACGAGTATTATAGTGTTACAGATATACGCGCAAGTGCAGAGGAACTCACTGGAAATAAATTACCCGCTCCTGGTGCTACGCTCGTGCGATAAGATCGGAGGTAGGGTAGGATGCAGTGTCAGAGACACGGGGAAAATCACAAGATCTGAAAATCAACAATTTGTGTTTTTGCACAAATGTTGTCTCCGAATCCCAGATTCGAACTCAGAACACGCTGCAAAGAAGTCAGGTACTCGGACCACTAGGCCACCCGGTCGTCAGGACTAATAATAGACTTTTCTGTCTAAATAGCCTATATAGCATCAGTAATTTAAATACAGTCTTAAATAGTGTGTGCGAGGTACAGCTTAGCGTTATTTTATTTTTAACTTCTGTAACTTAATTGCAAAATATATGCTGCTAGAAAACAATATAATATGATATTTATGGCATAAAATAAGATACTATTTTTATAATTATTATACTATTCCTTCGGTTTTCACGCCCAATTAGAGAACTCATGTCAGTACAGTGATTTTAAATAACATGGAAAAGTGGGAAGTATGTATCATTATTACAAACGTAATATAAAAGTTATTTCAAAAGAAATCGTAGCTTTTGTATTATTAACAAAGCATATAAAAAAGAAAAGAAGGAGTAATGAAAAATTATAAAAATAAATATTTAAAAAATAAAATTTTTAGTCAAGTTATAAATATTTAAACAAACCAATTTATATTCAAACGTACAAAACAACAATAGTAAGATATTATGAAGATGAAACATTTGAGTTGGACCCAATCTTGTGAATTAACAAAAGAAACCCTAGTTTCATTAAAGAAGCTTATTTACTTAAACGGAGTAAATCGTTCATTACGCAATGTGCGGCTTCGCTCTCAATATATGTTCTGTCATATATATGTTATCCTGTATAACCGATTACATACTTAATTTTTCACTAAACAATTTCAAAGAAAGTTAAACACATTAATAAAATTAATTTCTCAAAGATTTTCAGAGAGTGGTCGTGTAAAGCTAGCTTATTTAAGAGCAGCTTGAATCGTAATTTGCATGAGCACTTACTTCGTATTCGATTCACGAGAGCTATTTTCGTCGAGAACTCGGTTACCTACCATACTGCGAAATAGATTGCATTTCGTCTGAAATAACTGGTGCTATCATAATTAGAGATACTTGGGTGTTATTATGTTGAAAGCACTATTTTTAAACCATTGCGTCAATGCTAACTATGCTTTTTTCGTAACGTACGTTCTTAATTCGTATTTAATTTATTATAAAATTGTAATTCATAGTTCGTACCTTCTTAAATGTTTCTAACACGAGGAAAATTTTGCCTCATCTAGGAAATACACTTTTTTATGGAAGATAGTGTCGAGACGTGCAAAACGTTCACCTGATGGTGATAAGTGCAACGTCGGCCCATAACAAATGCTGTGTGCTACCAGAACTTTCCTGTGCGGCACTAAATTACGCTCATCACCCTAAGACATCAGTTCTTAAATCACTATTACACTAGCTAACAGTGCAGTAAAAAATTCTCCACACTAGGATTTCGCCTGTATCGGGAGTGCGTCATTTTAATGTAGAATAATCACATGGTTATTCTATTCATTACCATCCTTAAGTATTTAAAATTTTAAAGTATCGTGCTGTGTAGCAGTGGCGTTATAGAATCGGCCTCCAAATTTCATCTCGTGAGTGTCGTAAAAGTCGACTAAGGGAAATACCTAAAAAAAGTTATCGCTCCCGACAGATGGCGATATAATAAAATTCCGAACCTAAATGATCTGGACCAGTGACGATCCGCAGCTTCTAAAGCGCAAAGGATCCACTACTACGATTACTCGAAATAATATACACGTCTCGGTACAATGTTAGTTTTACAAGGGCAAGTTTACAAATAACTCATTATACAATATGACCACACAAAGTGGGAACAGAGTTTAATGCACTCGATATTTAAGCAGTTAATAATAAATCGTATTATTATTGTTTTGCATAACATACGCAGAAGTCATAATATTCTTTTATTTATTTTTATACAACGTTCGAACATTTGTTGTAAGATTAATGACATAAATATTAACGTAAAAAAGGTATGAAATGCCTGTTACTCAAATATTGGAGTATGGACTGTATAAGAAATTATTCTAATAATATAGAATAATCATCAGTATAAAGAAAATATGAAGTTAACCGCTATCGTTTCAATTTTGGTGCAATGTTTTAATTCCTAGTTTCTGTAGGATGAAAATCCCCGGGCATAAATTTACATCAAATACAGACAGTAAATCTTACGGATTACTCTGTACTTGTAACTGGGTTATTGTTAGGCTAGGTGCATTTGAACAAAGCAAATGGTACAATGAAAATACGCATTTACATCCGACAGGAATTTCCTTTAGCAGTTATATTTCATATTCTTTTAGACCATTCTATTTTGAAAAGTAGATAAAGCCGTAGCACTAGTATCTCAGGGGCCGGGCGCTACCCTTAAACGCCAATGACCTGGGTTCTATTCCCGGTGCCGGCGCCACTGATATTGATATTTGCTATTTTAAGTGCTGATTTACCACGTGCTCAGTGGTGAAGGAAAACATCGTGAGGAAACCTGCATGTCTGAGGAATAAAAATATTTCTAAAATATATGAAGTCCGGTAACCCAGATTGGATTTTCATTGGCACAGCGTGGCGTGGACTCTTCCTGGTTCCAAAATCATCTAATAATTGAGAGGAGGCCTGACCTCAGCAGTGGAACATTTATAGGCTGTTACTTTTAGATAAAGAGTCTGATTGGGCTTTAGGTGATTTCTTTTTTAAGAAAAGTATCAGCTTATTAATATCTCAATACTGAGCATAGGTCCTATTTTTTCAGAGGGTTTTAATGGCATTTTAAGGACTACAAACGTCGGCGAAATATTTGACTTCTTAGACATGCGATCTTCGTTGCTGAACTGATAAATAAAAAATAGCGTGGCCTTTTTCCAACGTTTATTTAGATGTATGATATACACAGGCTGTTAGTAAGCCTTGAGTTTAGATTAACTTATCTAAATATTTACATTTTACATACACTTAAACTACATGATAATATTACATAATAATACTACTACTATACTACATTCGAGATCAACAGATATATTTGTTTATTATTGAAACTTCAATTTTGAATAAGAATATTTATACTATCCTAATACTTGTGTTAGTAATATTATTATATTAATATAATTCTTGTTTACTACAACTAAACTTAAAAATATAGGTTTCAGGACTATAACTTATTAGAACCACGGAGTTAAGCTTGGCAGACCATAACATAGCGACAATTACAAACAAACAAGTATATCAGACTTTTGTCGCATTTTACTATTTCATAATAATGTTTTTGTTTAAAGCTTCTTTCTCGTACAAAAAGGGCCGATTTTCCAAAGTCAATTTGGACAAATTTTTAGACCATGTCTTGCAGAAAGGAACTAGTAGTTTGGAAATTGTACTGAAATGTGCAATTACTATCTCAATAATTACGTAGGAAAGAAATATCACTTAATTAGATAAGAAGTATTCCATTATTGGTAAAACATTCTGTGTTGTATATGAACATTCATACAAGCTAATTTATTTAATAATACGCGGATTTGGTTAATCCGTACGGGATATTAAAGTAGTTCATTATAACGAAGGAGATTTACGTAACAGAGCAACGACGCAGCTGGGTCCGCTACTGCGCTTCGTACAGTGAGTCACGAGAGATATCTAATAGATGCTAAGAAAACATTATATTCTTAGTACTCAAGGGGGGTACATCGTACCCACGTTTCTTTACTGGGAAAAATTTAGACATTTATAGGCCACAGTGACCACTAATCATCTTGTACTATCCGCTCGTATGGTACTCTAACTTACATATCACAGATTTCTATTGCTATCTGGTCGTAACATTGAAATCATCCGTGAGCACAACACTGTTCATTGAGCGTACATATATACTTATTAAGTTGTAGGCAGTGAACGCGAACCCAACTTACTAGTTATTAGTTAGAATATTTACTTAGAATACTTATTCAATAATCGAATTATTTATAGTTTAAATTGGAAACACTGTGACAACTAGTACTCGTATATCTAGTACAGCACCCTGAACTGCTATTGATTGCATGAATAGTATTTTGCGACCATCGACCATTATGTAATCTTTCTCGCTAATTTTCGACCACAGCGACAACTTCCGAGTACTGTTAGAGGCTTTCAACTGCGCGAGAGATATTATAGCCACAAGTGTATGCTACGTACGTGTATGTACGCTCATGTGATAAAATCGGAGGAGGCACAATATCAGAGACACAGAGACAATCACAATACAAGCAGACCCGGCAACCATCAATTTGTGTTTTTACTCGAATGTTGGCTCCGGCTGTAATTCGAACCCAGGTATCCGCGGCGTAGCAGTTAGCTACTTTGACCACTAAGCCACGCGGTTGTCATATTATTAAGTAACGCATAATTTTTGCCTTACTAATAATACGTTTTAAATCATAACAATTTTAAAAAGTTTAAGGAACACTATACATATATAGTTACTATAATTATATGCATGGTCGCCACGCTTCGCTGGCGAATTTGCAACCACTCCCATCTCTTTGCTTACATTATCCTTCTGTCGACTTATATGACATCCACGGGATGAATTGGAGTTATAGATTATCTTTAGGTTCATATATTATGCCAATTATTGTAACACAATTTTCTGTATGAAAATTATTTAACAACAATAAATTATTATTTAAGCCAAAGGAGGCGAATGATTTTCACATATTTATACTAGTATGTATGTACATAGGCTATCCTTAACATTTGATGCATCTTTATATTTCTCGTATCATAGTCATATATTGTAAATCCAATAGCGGTAATGAAAATGTGGTAGAACTTTTTAGCTATGGCAGGATTATTTTTGCTTTACTTTTTAATCAAAATGTGTTCTTCAGTATTTAAAAAATATGGTTATATATTTTCCAGTGCAAAATTTAAAAGAAAAATATTTTTGGTTTTATTTTCAGCTTTCAAAAATGCAAACCAAAACCTTTGCTTGGCGAACATTAATTTCTACTTTTCCTTTAACCCATAATTATCACAAATCACAAACTATAGCAAACCACTTTGCGTGTTAAAAGACTTTTAAACCTAATCATTAGCAAAGCTTTTATTATAAAGGGGAGAACTTAACGAACGAAAAAGAAATAAAATTATGTGTAATTAAAGCATTAACTCAAGTTTTTCTGTTTGTATTTACTTAAGGCTTATTAAAATTCTTATGTATGAATTTGAAAGTTTATCGCAATTCGCTTTATTTTCCCCTTTTTTTAAGAGGTCTGAACGTCCTAGCTTGAATATCCAATACTACTAGATACTAATCGCACTAATTACACTTTTAGGAATAAAATTCCTAAAAGAGTAACACAAAAATCGGACATGGATTTTAAAAAACTTATCAAGAAGACATTATTAGATAAAGCGTATTATAAAATAGATCATTATATAGAGGACAAAGATATGTGGAAATAACTCATACTCTGCAATTGCAAACCCCCTGGCTACTGAATTTATGATGTAGTTTTTTTGTAATCTGTAATCTGTAAATGACATTATGTAATATAGCATTGAAAAAAGAAAGATCCCAGAGTTTCTTACCGGTTCTTCTCTGAGAAGGTCATTTTTTGAACCGGTGTAGATTTTGACGTTCATAAGAGCTTTAAAAAAGCCTAAATTGAATAAAGAAATTTTGACTTTGACTTTGACTTTAATATATTTATTATATTATTTTTAGCATCTGTCTAAAATGCTGTAGTATTTCTGTAAGAGTAATAATAGTCAAGAATTTTCCGTAGAACCTTCTTCCCATTCTACGCCTCTTAACTCATTGTACTCGTTCCTTCGGTCCCTTAATTGAAGTTTCTTACACTTTGAAATAACGTACCGCACTCCGTAAACAATTGGGGTTGCAATTCCTATATCCCTTCATATTCTTTCAACTTAACAATTTATTTAACAAACATAATAAAACATTTTTATTAAAACATGCATAGTAAAGAATGTTAATATGCACATATTTTTCTAAAAGACTTAAAGGTCTGACTGTTAATTAAATTCTGGATTTATAAAGAAGCACGTTTAGATTTCGGTGCTTAAAATTTTTAAATAAAATTTTGTTTTTAAAAGTAATCTCAATATTAAATATCTTAGAATCAAAATATATTTAGGTTTTCATTCTATAATGTAGAGTATAGAATTTTGCCGAGTGGAGGCGACGTTAGATAACCCCAATTTCGTCCTCATTTTGTCCCGTGGGTGTCGTAAAAGTCAACTAAGGGAAATGCCAGGAAAATCGGATGGCCTCCGATAGTTGGCGGAAAAACCATCTCTATAACCTAAATTAACCTGATCGGTGACGCGCAGCAGCGTCTATGCTGCGAAGTAAGCTCTGATGCTGTGATCGCTAATCCGCCTGCCAAGCGTGGCGATTACGGTAAATTCTCTACTTGTGATAGGTCTATGTCAAAAATAAATTACTTAATTTTGACGAAAGACATCAAAAAGGCAAAGATTATATAACAAAAGATACTACTTGAAACCTCTCGACGGGGACACATCCAGTGAGTGTTATCTGCATACATCGTCAAAGTGAAGGTTCACGGCACTTACATTGCTATTGTTTACTTAATACCCCGCAATTAAGAATAAAATTAAATAGATTTTTATAGTTTCACATTAAGTGAATGTACGTTCTTTTGAGAAATAAACGATTCTTAATCTTCGAATACCAATATTAAGTTTGAAAAAAATATGTTCTGTAAATTCCTAAACTCACTGTATGATCCATATCCAAGTCAAGATATTTAATAAAACTACAACTCTGTTGTAAAATGATGACTGATGACTTCTAGGTAATCATGTTTTTTTTATTGAAAAAGATTGTCCTCACAAAAAATCGACAGCTTAACATACATACAGTCACGCTTTCTACCCATACTAACTTTAGACAGAAATGGACAACTAAAAATTGAACGAAAATTTATTTTTAAAAACGCATTAAATTAATAGTTTGACCCAACTATATATAAAAATATTTATAAAATTATTCAAAGATATGTAAAGTCCGTCGACCAGAAATATAATGATGATGCTTGTGCCCTGCAGTAGGACGAACAAAAGCTGATATTATAACCTACATATATTTAAGCATGAGACATTGCATGCCGCATTCGGTTTACGAGTAAATTACTTTGTTATGAATGTCACGCACAAGTAAAATAACATAAAAGCAAACCACTTTTAAATTTCTTTCAGTTTTTATTGATTTAATTTTGATTAAAGTTTTATGTTTTCTTTACCATAACCGTTATATTCTAATAATATTTTAAACACCATTGTGATCCATAGTGACATGGTACAATATATAGATTATTACAGTAATAATTCGAAAAATTATTCTTCACTGCAGCATATAAATTTTTAAACCAGGTAATAAAAGAATAGAACGCGAACTATATTTCAGGCGATTAAATAATAAGTAGGTGTTGGTTAAATTAGACCTAACCCTTATGTTTTTCTTTACTCAACATATATATCAAATAAGCACCTCGGAATTTTAGCGAACACCCACTGGTTGACTAAGTAATACTACTAATTAATAATAACTAGCTGGTCCGACAGACGGTATGTAATGCGATGTGTTTGATTTCTGAATTTCATTTAAGTATGAAACTTTACAGCCACACGATCACAGCGGACCGGGAAAGGTCCTTGCCAACCTACCGGGTTGGATTTTGTAATTTTCTTATAAGGTTTTCCTCTTAAAGTTCAGAATTATATTAAAGATGCTAGCAGTTAACAATTGCCTATAGTTATATCGACGACGTCGTCCATCCACGTTCTAGTGATAGTCTCCTCCGTCAAATTTTGTGGATAACGCTTGGAACATTTGCCGTCGACCATGCACGAACGAAATAACGGTAGAACTATCACAACGAAAGTGAAAGGAAACGATTTTGTTGTCGACAACACTTGGATTATTCCGTATTCGCCACTTCTTTCCAAAATCATTCAAGGCGTAAGTATTGTATTTTTTTTCTTCACTAAATAAATGTTTTTAAAGTTAATTTGAATTCAAAACGTATAGTTAATAGAATCACGCGTTACTTTGCGGAAATCCACTATAATGAAGGAGAGAAAGTTAATTTGAAGATACGCTTGCAAAATATAAAATATATTACCTAGTTTTGAAGAGCACCGCCCGCCCTCTCACAGTAGCGTGCACGAGCAAACTAACACCAGATACCCTCCACCACTACCAAACTAGCACTGCTGAATAAATTTTAGTATTCGCTTCACGGATGTCTTTTGCGGCTAGAAATTAGTTACTACTAGTACTAATTGGTCGAGCAAAAAGTCTTTTCGCATATAGTATGTGTTTATACATACTATATGCGAAAAGACTTTGTAATAAAATCTCTTTGGCTGTTTGTATCTGGCTGGTTTCGATGACATTAAAAAGGTTACATTTCCATAAAGAAACAAATTAGTAAAGTGTTGTTTCCAGCTATTTTTCATTTGTTTTTGTTTCTGTCAAAATGAGTGAATCTCATGAAGAAATTCGATATATTTCAAAATTTTATTACAAAAACGGAAAAATTGCAGCGTAAGCCGCGAAAAAATTTTGTGTCGTTTATGAACCTAATGTAAGAGTAGCACAAAATTGGTTTAAGCGTTTTCAATCCGGGAATTTTGATATCAAAGATGCATCTCGCCCTGTTACGGATAAAATGGACAATTATTTTGATAAAGTAGAGCATCGGCATATCAGTAGTTACGACATAGCTGAAGAACTGGGAATTGACAACAAGACAGTTTTGACCCATTTGAAAAAAGCTGGCTACACAAAAAAATCGCAATAAGGTGATGACGTGTGTATGGTGGGATAGGAAGGGCGTTGTTCATTATGAGCTTTTCCCGCCGGCCAGAACCATCGATTCGGATCTCTACTGCCAACAACTGATGAGAATAAAGCAATAAAGAAAGCGGCCGGAATCATACAATAGAATGGGTGTTGTATTTCATCACGACAACTGCTAGAACATACATATTTAGCCACTCAGCAAAAATTAAGAGAGTTTGGCTGGGAGGTGTTCATGCATCCGCCATATAGCCCTGACCTTCCCGTCCAGATTTCTCCTTTTTCGGTCTCTTCAGAATTATTTAGGTAGTGTCAGGTTAACATCAAGAGAGGACTATCAAAACTACTTGTCGCGTTCTTTTGCTCAGAAGTCTCAAAATTTCTACAACAACGGGATCATGTCACTTAACGTGACATGTGACTGTCCTTCAAGATAGCAAAAAAAGTCATAGAATAAAATGGCACATACATACAGTAATTAAATGTAAATAAACTTTGAAAAAAAAATGTCTTGAGTTTTCATATAAAATGTGAAGAAACTTTTTCTCCAACCTTATACAAATACACTCGATGAACCCTGTTTTAGATATCAGTAAAAATGTCAGAAATATATTAATGGAAACTGCATTAATATATTTGTGTCATTTTTACGTGACGTGATATAGAAAAAATAATAAAATAACTCAGGTAAAAGTATAAACTATAATTTATACTGCATGTAATAAGTTCCACCCTATAATTTGCATTATATAACAGCCTGTGCTGCTTCTCTTCACTGCAGGACACTGGCCTCCTCTATTACAAGAGGCTATTGGAGCGAAGCCCGCCACGGTATTCCACTACGGATTCCACATACCGAAAATCCGCTGTAGATCCGAGTTATATTATTATCGATGAACACTCGATATTTTTCTTTACATCAATGGACATGGTAAATGTGTATGTCAAATTTATAAAAATGTTGATGGTACATCCGGAATTCGAAACTGTGCGTGCGTGCATCTCCTTGTGGTAATAACTATTTTTTTTTCGCAGAACGTATTACTTTCTTAATATTTCCACTGAAGTTCAAGTAGTACAATTTTTTAACTCTCTTTAAAATCACCAATTAACGCAATGATAACTACTTTCATACAGTCGGTGCAGCTATTTTGTTTTATTTTTGAGCTATTTTCAGAGAAACATTTTTTTTTATTTCATTATAAATGTATGGATACAAGTTTTTTCCATAATTACGAAACGACGTCAAAAATTACACGTCGTATATATATATTGCTGATACAAGCATTTTAATTAAATGTAATATCTTCATTTTTAGGAGGACAACGTAATCAAAAGGGAAAGGAAATATAGATAACCAAAAAATGCAAAATGTTCAATATGTTTATAACTTTAATATATATTTCTTCATATGACTCAAGACCTATAAGAATTTTATTATTAAATCTCTGTGCCTGAAAGAGACTCAGAATGTAGTCTATACAACAGTCCATTACTTCGCCGCTGTTTAATTACTTAATCTACACGTTTCAAATCTTTAATCCCCTTGGGTAGTGAGTACGTTGACTTTTACATCCTATTTGAGAACCGTGTTGCCCAGTGACCAGAGTATCTGAATACCAGCTGGTGCAAACATTTGGGCATAAACACAAATTTTAGATTTTCGAGTCTGGTTGTATTATGATTATCTCCGTGTCTTAGACGTTGCCTATATATAGCCTACCTTCCAACTTATCACATATGCGTTTAGGTGCAATTGGGTTAGGACGAGTGAGTGCCTTTGTGTTAGCAAATACACTTCTGGCACTCTAATATCTCCTGCGCAGTTGGTATCTTCTTCGGTAGTAGTCGCCATAATTGCAAATCAGACCGAAAGACATTTAATAACCTCAAGAAAATTAAGTAAACTGTTTAGAAAAGAAAGCCTTCTTTTAGTAAACTTGAAACAGTAAACATCATTTTTCTATTTCATTAACGTAACTTTTAACATACATTAATTGGACGCTGTTAAACAATAATATGTCAACCCACATTCTCGTCATTTTGAGTAAATCGTGTTCTAAGTTTAATTTTTTGTAGTAGTTTATAGATATGTGTCAAGAGTTTTTTCGATAGTTTTGATAGAAATTGTTTTAAATCAGATGTTACGCATTGAAAAACGTAGTCAGCCTTCTAAACGAGCGATTAGCAACAAAACCTCGATTTTGGCATTTTTGTGGGTTGACACATTATTACTTAACAGCGTCCAATTATGTAATTAATATATGTTAAAAGATCGCTAGTAGCTGTTCTTTCTCCTTCCCACATAACATGCATATTTATAAACAAAAGTAAATCTTTTTCATTTAGTAGCACAGTAACAAAGCTTCCCCTCGTTATTAGGTTCTTGGGAAATATTTTATGAAATGCTCATTATTATTGAAGGGGTTTATATAACATATAAATTGATGTAACGCCATTTTCGCTTAAAAAGAAATACCTAAATATTTTAATCTATAGTGATTTTAGTAGAAATATTTCAAAATTTAAAAAAAAATTAGGTTATATAAATACATAGTAAGAATTTATGTGCGCAAACTGTTTGTTAATACTTTACGATTTAGCCACTCATAATTGCACTTCACCATAAAAGATATACGGCATCTAGTGGTAAATACACGCTGAAAATTGCAATAATCTATTAGTTGTTCCAGCATCAGGGTTCAGACTTCCGATTGCACGCGTAGACTGATAATGGAATAAAATAAAATGTGAGCGCGCGGTCCCTAAGTTACCACTCTTTTAACTTAGCCAACAATGATGTCTGATTGGCCTAAATAAAATAAATGTAAATCACCAACTTAAAGCTATTGCAATTAAACAATATATAAGGTACTCTCAGAATTAAGATGCTCATATTCATTTAAACAAAAGTTTAGAATATTTAAACTATGTAGTTTCGTTCGTTTAGACTTTAGACAGAAGTTTTAAAAACATGTTTTATTTATTTTTTGTGTTAAAGTATTAATATGACAATACTAATTTATTCTTTTTCATCATACAGTCGAAGTTCAATTGAAATTAACGAAAAATACTTCTGCCAAGTTACGTCACAAAATTGCTAACATATTCCTTATATGTATTTGGCAAACTGCGTTAAATGAAGAGCAGAGATTAATTGCATCTGATGAGAGACTAATTGCATTTGTGCTCGAACTTGGAGCGGTTCACCTATAGAATTAATGTAGGCACTCAAAAGTTATACGCAATAATTACAAACAAAATTCGTAATCCCGAAACAGTATCATAAATAAAAACGTCAATAAACTAATGTACATTTCGAAAGTAACAGTCTAACAATCTCCCTCTGTTGAGCAAAGCAGAGTGAGATTGTTAGGCTCTTTAGGATTGTTATGTTGTTGATTGTTAGGATTGTTAGCAATTTTTACTGGTGTTCCTATGCAGGAGTCCGTCTTGGTAGGTACCACCCCAGGGCCAGTTATTCTGCCGTGAAGCAGTAGTGTGCAACCATTACTGTGTTTCGGTTTGAACGGCACTGTGAGCTAGCGTAATCAGTGGGCATTTGAGACTTAAGAACTGATGTCTCAGGGTGACGGGCGCAGTGTGGTGTCACACAGAAATATTCTGGGTGACACAGTATTTGTTGTGGGCGGACGTTGCACTTACCATCAGGTGAACGTTTTGCTCGTTTCCGTCACTTTATACAATAAAAAAAAACTATTATTTCGGCCTTGTGGATCAGTGGTCGCGAGTCATGGGTATGAATCCCAACCGAAGCCAGTATTTGAGCAATATGCAAATTATTAACCATCTCATGTTTCTCACACTACACTTCCTCTGATAACAAAATTATATATAGAATATTAGTTAACTGTGAGTTTGTTGATAAATTCATTTTATTAATATTAGTTTTTATCGTCATAATCATTATCATTTCAGCCCATCATAGTCCACTTTTAACACATAGAACATAGGAACTCAAACACAGGCCACCTGCATCCATCGACTTCCCGCAAAACAGTGCAGGTCGTCGCTCAATCTAGTGGGTGAGGCGCCTTACACTGGCCACTTGAAAACCTTTCTTCCCTTATGGTTATTGGTCCTACGAGCTATATGGCCGGCCCATTGCCACTTCAACTTGCTAATCCTTAGGGCTATGTCGGTTACTAATAATTACGAACTATACTCTATAGAGGTATACTCGACGAGAAGAAGTGACGCAGTTTCCCGAAAGCTGCGAAGCCGAGTTGGATCCGTCGATTGACCTCTTGGTCGAAGTTGGACCAACCTAAACGGACAATCTATCCCAGGTATACATATTCGTCGACAACTTCGATCGTAGTATTTTCAACAACAACCGGTATAGGTGTGACATGGACGTTAGACATGATCTTCGCAAAATACCTAGTAAATCTCATGGATACGACAAATTGCAGAATAACCGTCTCGAAAAATTGCAGGTCCGAAAATTGACAGACTTTAACAGAAGGCAGCACTTAAGGTGCAGGATCTGCACTGCGGTCACCCATACGTCTGACAAGTGTTTTGATCACGGCAAATCCTTCCATCATGGGAGGGGGCTATGCCTATCTCTGGCCTATTAATAAACCGATGATGATTCCATACTGCTGTTAGTTCTAATAAAAATATTTTTGTGTCTGTATAACGAAAGGAATTTGGAAGCGAACGAGTAAATAGTATGAAGAATATAATAAAAATCACAAAGTACAGAACAGAAATAAAACTACTTAATAATATAATAATGAACGTTAAAATAAAAATATGTTAAAAAACAGTACGAAGTATGTTTTAAAATCGCAGACTAACTGTAAGCTATATCGAGAAGTGTCCCATTGACACTACCAACTTTCATGACAATCACAACTAGCTTTTTGCAACCCTAAAAATACGGTTCCAGAAAAAACGGTACGTAAAACTTCAACGTTTATTAAATCGTAGTAAATTAAAGTAATACTCGTTGCTTAGCGTAAATTATCTGTTTATAATATAGGATCTTCCACAATGCAGCCGCAAATCCCAAGCGTTCTTACCTTTTTGTAAGTCTGGCTGTTTGAACCAGAGTTCGACCCTCAGCGCCAATACTGCTAAAAAGTTGTTTGCTATTATTAGGACTGATTAGCTCGTCCCTCGGCGATACAGGTCCCACCATCATGAATGCTTGATAAATTAAATAATTGGGAAGGCTTGAGCCAAGCAGAAGCTGCTAATCGTATATTTGCAGGATATTTTAATACAATTAACAGTCCCGTATTCGATAAAGTGCCTAAGATAAGACAACGATCGGATAAAAGCTGATTGTAACTAGACTCCAAAACCAAAAAATTGTGTAATTCAAAAATACGAGTCCATTGATCAACAATCGTCTTTAGATTCATGTTTATGGTATTTTATTGATACGAAACATCACCATCAATTCAGCCCAACACTAGTTCACTGTTGAACATGCCTCCCCATAGAACGCCATAAAACACGATCTCGAGCCACTTGCATACATCTACTTCAGGTCGCCCTACACTGCGTATGCCGGTACGAGGTTGCCAAAGGTTATCGGCCCTACGAGATATATCACCGGCCCATGGCCACTTCAGCTTGCAGATCCTTAGGACTAAGTATATTACTATAGTTCTTTGAATATCATCGTTGCGAAGTGTACATGACTTCTAAATCCGATTCAGAAAGTCATAAAAGTCCAATCACACTAAGAAATTTTGTTTTAATTCAGAAGTAGTCTTCGTAAAATACTTTATGGTTTTATAAAGTAATGAAACTCACATTCTAAGCACCCTTATCTTTGTTGCAACTTGCAGCAAGTATAGTCGCGGTTACGACAGTTTTATTTGCTCCATGTGTGTATCCCTATGTAGATATAGACTATCTTATATTGCCAGTTCCTTCCAGTAGTTGTCACTGGTTTTGTGGCAATGTAATAAAATATTAAATATATCTACAAGAACTAAGTTTATGTTATATTACAATTATATTACTATTATCTCTATTTTAAAATCGGTATACATTTTTTTATAACATTAGCTTAGATTTTTTTTTGTATAATATGATAAGTTGGGCCAAAAATCTTAGCGAATTTGAAATATGAATAGAAATAAAACTACATATGATATTTTGTTCCCCGTTTAGTCATTGGCACTCCAGCAAACCACTACGAAAATTTTTGAAACTTGCTGACATATGCTGCTGATATGGGGGATCGCGGCTATCTCCTCGTGGGTGGTCTGTTTTAATTAGGGATATTGTCGGTTTATTAATTTCTTAAAAAAAGGAATTGTCAAATATCACGACAAGCCCACAAGAAAAAATCGCACGGGGTAAGGTCCGATTTCTTTGACTACCGGTAAAGTCACATGTTGCTCTATCTTGTTGCATCCAAGTCCTGCAGATGTAGCATTCAAATTCATCTATATGTGCCATCAAAAGCTCTCACGACATTTTTACGTATTCCGCGGAATTCACCGTTACGTTATTTCCTTCATTTTTTTTCAAGGAAATACGGACAAATTATGTATTTTGCCCATACTATAGTTTTGGGTAAATAAAGTAGCTTTTAGTGCTTAAGACGAGGGTTTTCCTTGCTCCAGTGGCGACAGTTGTGCTTATTGACGTGAAAATGGGCGTAGTACTTAAACAGTACATTCTCAAGGCTAGGGAGTCGCTCCGAAATATTCTCTTAGCTCCTCTCTTAAAAGTGGCCGCCCTGTTTGTTTAATATTCGTTGTAGAACCAGTTTTTTCGAACTCTTGACCCAAGTTTTAGTTAAATTAACACTTGGACACTCACTTACACGGCGTAATCCATATACAATCAAAACAGACGTCGTAAAGTAACGTAGGAGTGCACGCCCCTAACTCTCACTGAATTATCCGGACTAGTACCGGGCAGCAGCGTCAAAAGTACGAAGTGTCTGCTACTGAGATTACGGTAGATCCTGCTTGGGTAAACTTAGGCGACCATGAGGCTCATGTCCAGCACTGGTCTTTTTAATTTTAATCTAACCTGGGTCTTTTTCTGTTAGTACAAACTTACTATTATTTTGACTGTTACTGTTGCACATTTAAATGTCATCCACCATTTAAAGTTTTAATAATCTGCACCCAATATGAGTTATATTCCAAAATTCAATTTATTTATAGTCACTAATGATTCATGATGTCAAATTGCCTTCGTTAATTCCATCGCCTAGACGGTTAGCCGTCGAAAGCTTGAGCACAAATGTAATTATAGTATCGTTATTTTTTTAACTTCAATTAATCAATGCTTTTCACTTGACGTTTATTTCCATCTTTTAATTCTCTAATTGACGAACCATTTCCTATTATCATTGATATTATTTCTGTAAATATAAAACTAATTCAAACAATCTACTACAGTTAATCTTTGTAAGAGGCATTTATCTCTTGGTCTCCATAATGTCTGTCGATATTGATAATAAAATGTTAGAATTGGATTGCTATGCAGCATTTAATTTTTATTTTTCCTGCATTGTATTTTTATAATCTAAACATATAAAATGAATTTTATAGATAATGTGTTTCGAGATAAAAAAGATTGTATAGAGTTTAGGGTTACATTCCTTAAAGCATATTAAAGATTATACTCCAAACTTTGACCACAAGAGGCGTTAAAGGATAGTTGCTGATTAGGGTTTCGTTTTGATCAAAATTGACAAGCGGTTAACTTATATAAGTCTAAATTGGGATTCAAATCGCGGAAGAAGATACTGCATTTGGACCATGCACGACTACCGATAGCACAGTGTGAAACTGGTTCCAGCGATTACATGAAGGAAATACGAGCCTCCAAGTAAGCCTGCACACCGGCCACCAGTCAGGCGAGCTTAAGGTACACCTGGACTCTAGCACCCAGGATTTTGAGAAAACGCTCAAATATCACAATAACGCAAAGTTCTGTTGAGATGCACTATGCCTCTATGTACCCTACGAAGCCGAAACCTGTTTTGCCCTCCTTCACAAACCCTACCAGTTTTCTATGATGACCAAGGCATGTCGTTCCGAGAACTACTTGATATACTATTAATATATTAACTATACTATTAATGCCTAAAGCTACACGGTCTATCTTCAAAATCTGACTGTGCGTATAGTTTTAGTTGTGTATGAGAAAAATAGCCAAAACGGTTGATAACACTTCTTCATGACAACTCGAGACCGCACACAGGAAAAGCCGTGAACTTCTAAAACAGCTGGGTTGGACGACAGTAATCCACCATACAACTCAGACCTGTCGCCTTCTCTTTTTCACCATCTTTTCCTGGCTCTTAACCAGCACCTACGCAATAAAAAGTTTAAAATACTACTGCGACTAAATAAAAAGTGACTAACTGACTTCTTGATTATCGGTCGCATTATTTTTGGCGGAAAGGGATCTAAACATTGCCTAAATTGGTAAATATATAGTTGATTAATTTTATTTTTCTTAAAATTTATGTATTTCCAACTACCCGTGACATTAGTTAATTTATTATCTGCAGACAGATCAACATGTAAATTTAGATTATGTCATAACAAAGGTAATTTACCACCGTATCAAGCTTAAAGTAAACTTAAATTCTAGTTTTTACATCATGCACCAAGTAAAACGCAGGGAAGGCAAAAACACTTTAAAGATACACTCTTTCAGTGCAAAAAAAAACAGAAAACCTCATAATTTATACTTAGCGCTTGAGTATATTTTCACGGTAACTCTTACGTCTTTTAAGAAATAACATATTTAAGCACTTTTAGATGCAACAATTGTTATTACTGTTATGCGCTGCTCTAATTCTTATTACCGTCCGACTTTCTCTTGTTTATTATGCTCAAAATAGGGCATCCATGTGGTAGCTAGAAATAAAAGATCCTTTTGTACTTATTGTAAAATATTAACATTTATGAAACGCTTTTTCATATATCAATGAATGACAAGAAAATAATTCTTAAGATCAGATTCATTAGTGTTTAACAAAAATAATCAAAATTTAATAGTGACTATAAAAATAAATAAGATTGTCTGTTAATTCCCGTAGCATTTCTTTTTTACGGAAATCACTGTGATACACCGGTCCATTAATCTAATTGCGTACTAAATGCCGCGCTTTTTTCCTTTGTGACCCAATATCAGCGATGTAATTAACTAATTGCTCCAGTATTTTTTTATCAACCGATTACCGGAATCGATAAGAAACTAATGTTGGTGATCACAGTCATTGCAATGTTTAGAGCGAGGTGCGTGCATGGTGCGCCCCTGTTACCCAAATCTTTGTCACGTCATACTGTTACAATAAATACCTTGAAAAATAAAGGCTTTATTTTTTCTTTTAACGTGTTTGACTTTTCTTTTCAAAGTGCAAATACGGATAATTTATATTTCTAACATGAACGAGAAATAATAAAGACATTATTAACTTAATTTGTGCAAACCCTAAGTAGTTAGGATAAGAGGAAAGTTAGGGTTACGACTGTTAAAGCTACTAAAAATTAAACTACTATTCACATGAAGTTTGCACGGAGTACCGACGGTGGAGGTAATATTTTAAAATTCAGTTCTAAACCCTAACAAACCACACACTTATAAATTTTCATGTGTTGTAGTTGGATTGGTTATAAAATTTAGTATTATGCAATTCTCTTCTGCAATGACCCTAAACCACAGGAGTACTATTTGATGTATCTACTGTATTGTACTATCTTACAGTACGAAAGATCCATAATTAATAAAGGAGGGTAGGTAATTAATATTCGGAATGAACCTTCTTTTATCAATGTAATATGACGTAAATTTATATTACACAACTTTGAAGAATAATTAAATCTACTAAATTGTTATTTTTTATAAGAAATAAAGTTAACTAATGCGGGTTCTCACGTCATAATTCTCATCATCTTAGCTCACCGTAACTCTGCAGTCTTTACAAATTAATAAATAATCAGATATGTTCTTCACATATTAGGTGATAATTTGTGAAATGTATTATACACAATGTTGAAAGATAAGTATAACTTCTGTAGCTCAGTCAGTAGGGGTGCCATAATCAGATTGCGGCAGTTATAGAGCTTCGGTGTAAACTTCGGTCGCTCCACCAGCAAACTGACCGTAATCATAAATAAGGTATACCATAAATAGGTTCATGTTGATCTCTCAACATTTCTTTCGATCCAAAACTAGTTTCCCACTGAAATTTACATAAAACGTCACTTTTAAAATAAAGTAAAATCTAATATTACGGGCCGTATCTTATTTTTATAACTTAAAACTTTAAGACTCACCTTACTATTACATTTTGCGAGTATCCCCATCGCACTACATGCACAAGCGAGCACAATGGCAAATATTCACATATCGGGTGTCCTAGCTAGTGGAGCTCACGTGGTATGAGCACAACACGCAACCGGCACCGAGGTGCGGACGTACGAATCAGAGGCTGTTAAGAAAGCGTATGTTGTTGTTGTGAACAGCGGGGTACTCTAAGACCGAGTGGCGATGAAGCGAGGCGCTCGGGCGGGTGGCAAAGCGCGACTGCGCGGACTGAAAGCCTCCCGCTCGATACGATGGCCATGAAAATTTCAGCCGAGCTGTCAACCGGTGGCAGCACGCAGGTGGCGCGCGCTAGCACGCGTACCTTTAGCCGCCCACGCCATGTTCGCCCGCCACCAACGTACCACTATTTCTCATTAACGTCGCTATGCCAGTATTACACATTGTGAAGACATTCCTTGCTTGTGTAACAAAAGCAGTACTCAAATACTTCTGCAGCAGCCGATTTCATCACAAATAATGTCGTATAATTATTGCATACTTGCACATCATTTTAAAAACGATTATTATTTTATGCACACGCACGTATATTACGCACAATACAATAATTAGCTTAAAAATCTTTTAACTATTAGTTTTGGGACATACACATGAATGTAACTACATAACACAGTTACTCGTACAGTTAACTAACCACAAGCGGATAAAATAAGTCACATGTGAACATAATTCAAAATTATACATTAGAAGTAGAAATAGTTTAAAAGTCATTGATATACAAAAAGCCTAGGTATTTTGCACAGACATACACAGTCAGCGACTCAAAAATATCATCAAAAACAAAGCGCACCATGGGCTTATTTGGATTAGCATCACTTCACTTCACTACAAGGACTGTCAAAATGTTAGTTGATTTCATTTAAAAAGCTACTTTATGTCTTAGACATAAGTTTAAATTTGTCTTCACTTAATCGGAATTTGTGTTTTCTTTATTTTTATATTTTAATCGACCGAGGACACTTTTCGATGTTTTTTATATGGAACTGTGAATCTTGGTTTTTTACATATCAATGTTAACAGTAGTATTTTTAGTTGCAGATGGCGTCTGCCGCATGCCCTATATCGCTTACACTTAGTGAGAGGTAGAGGACATACATCTAATGAATCCAACTCGACTGGGTAACACTAATAATTGTTACACACTTCTCGTCCAGCGCAACCTATGAAACGGTCCTTTACTACCAGTCTGATAGAAATAACTATGATCAGAATTTCTCTACGTAATAGAATTAATCTCACTTTCAATGGTTAATAGCGCACACGTTGAACATAATTTTCGTATTGTTTAAATTGATACTACATACCGGGAGGATTAATTTCAGCATTTCTTGGAGTCCTTGTAAGTAGTTAATATAGCCACTACCTCTTTCCTACCGAGACGTCATAAGAGGTCACTAAGGAAAGCCTTTATTCGTACAGAATAACACCATAATATGCAGTGCTGTTACTATACTGCTCGAAAGATTTTTTTGACTCGTACCAAAATGGCGCCGACGTGATTCGCTACCCGTCACGTATCGTTTTAAGCGAGGACAAAAAGTGGGCTACGTGAGTGGCCTTTCCCTATTCCTTATATGGGATAAAGGCGTGACTGTCTGTATATATACATATATATGTTCTTGTCGTTCCTGTAGTGAATCTACTACCACGTCAATAATATTATCGGCAAAGCGTGAGTGAGAAATCTGCTCTTGTTGATGCTATGCTCCGTCTTCCTAGTTTAAGATCTTGAAAACATTTTCCAATACATGCGTAAATAGTTTCGGGGATATGGCATGTGTTAATCTGAGACGCAATGATATACTGACATAATAGGGGCCATGACATCTCTATAATTCAAAGCAGCATAAATTTCGATTCAAACACTTCGATATAGTCCTCAGATGCAAGATTATGTCTGGCCAAATATGATTACTTAATTTTGTTTTATTTTGCCTCACTATTTGGATATGTCCAATGGTGCCACAGATTCCCTTTTGTGCTTTTATATGAGTTCATTATTTATGAACCTTGAAAACAATGTGTCAAAGTTGGTAATGTAATGTGATGTTAGATGAACCAATTTATACATTTCAGTCAACTATAGGCATGACACCCTGATAGGCATACTGGGAATTTCCACAATGTTTTAACTGAGGACCTTGTGGACGCGGGAACTTAGTATTTAGCTTAAAGCTTTAAGAAAGACAGTTAAGTAACCCAAAAGTAAAGACGATGCCCGATTGAAGGATAAGTATATTATAATTCCAGCTCTACCTAGAGCTCCTGTAGATTTGAGTTTTACCATCAAATCCGCCCATTCAACGTTGCTAGGTCCAGCATTTATGGTAGCGTGCCTTTAACCTGAGATTCTTAGTACATCTACCTGATACTGTAATCAAGATTAATGGACGATGATCAAGAATAATGGGGCGGTAGCGACATACAAGTCGTGTTTTTGTACTTTCATGGAAGGATGCGCACTTAATCGCCACACTGAGCAAGCAGTAAAATTATTGGATTCGCCTAGAATTCACGATTTCGTAGTCAAGCAAAGTATCTAATCTCGAATATTTTACAAAATTGCAACACTTTTATTCAACAATTTTTATTAAATATCCATGAACAGCTATTTAAGTTCTCATTTATTGTTGCCTTGCGTCCTTACCCAATAGCCTTGATCCAAGGAACAATTTAAATTTACATTTTCTTTTGAGTTATTTTATAAGTGCTGCCGTACGGCATGGTACCTCACTGACCTGAGCGTTCACAGTTTGTTTCTTCTCGGAAGTGTTCGACTTCTTAAAGCCGTCACCATTATTTAAGCCTGTTACTAGTCTACTGCTAAACAAAGGCCTCCCTCATAAATTGCCACAAAACTTTGTAGTTGTGTAGCTAAAAACAGTTTAGGGGGATTTTGCCATAGTTACCGTGTGGTAGCGGCATTAGAGAATCTACCACCCCATCTCGTCCCGTGGGTGTCGTAAAAGTCGACAGAGGGAAATTTAAAACCAGAAGATGGGCAGGAGCGTCTTCCTGGAACATCAAAACAAACAAACTGCGGTTGGCAACCCGCCTGCTAAGCGTGGCAACTATGGCAAAATCCCCACCAATGAGAGCTACAAAGGAACGGCCCCTAGTCTCCGGCGGCCCCGCTAGTCCTGGCTACAGTAGCAGTCATTGTAACGGCGGGGCAAGAGGGTACGTACCTACGACGACTGGACCTGGCGTCATACAAGGCACGCACGCTGAGGACCGACGAGAGGATCCTGGAGTTGGAAGAAGAGGTGAACAAGTTACGATGGGATGTAATAGGGTTATCTGAAGTACGAAGACAGGGGGAGGACACGATTATCCTCAAATCCGGTATCTTGTTCTACCACCGGGAGGGCGACACTCTGTCCCAATGAGGTGTCGGTTTTATCGTCCACAAGTCTCTCATTAGCAACGTTGTCAAGATCGGGAGTGTGTCGACTAGGGTTGCGTACCTTATAGTCAGAATAACCAAACGGTATTCGCTGAAGGTCATACAGGTATACGCACCTACCTCGGCACACCCTGATGGTGAGGTGGAGGTAATGTATGAGGATATCTCAAAAGCCATACATTTCTACAAAACTCGCTACACGGTGTTGCTGGGAGATTTCAACGCAAGACTGGGCATAAAGAAAGACGATGAGCTGGTAGTGGGGCAGTTTGGAATAGGGCACCGGAACCAAAGGGGCCAACAGCTGGCCGACTTTATGGAGAAGGAAGGAATGTTTATGATGTACTCCTTTTTTCAAAAGCGGCCCCACAGAAAGTGGACCTGGATGAGCCCGGACGGTTCCACCAAAAATGAGATCGTCTTCATCATGACGACTAAACGACAGCTGTTCAATGATGTATCTGTGATCACTAGGGTGAAAACCGGCAGTGATCACCGAATGGTAAGAGACACATTGAACTTGAACGTAAAGCTGGAGAGGTCTCGTCTGGTGAAGCCTACACTCCGTCCATCACGTGCCCTTATCCAAGATCCCGAGAGCTTTCAGCTAGAATTGCAAAATCGCTTTCAGTGCCTAGATGATTGCGCTACAGTGGACGATATAAACGAGAGGCTCGTGGAAACTGTCCAGGCGGTGGGGGCAAAGTTTTGCAAGACCCGCCGCAAAAACAAGATCCAGAAGCTCTCCGATCACACTCTAAGTCTCATGGAGGCCAGGCGTGAAATGAAGCTACAGTCCTCAACTGACGCGTCAGCATATCGGCAACTTAACACAAAGATCTCCCAATGTATGCGGCGAGACTTACGCAACTTCAATACAGTTCGTATTGAAGAAGCGATAGAGCAAAACCAAGGCTCCAAGGTCTTTGCCAGGGATCTGTCTGCCGGGAAGAGCCAACTGACAAAGTTGAGGGCCGAGAGCGGTAGCGTCATTTCCGCTGGACCAGAGATTATGAGTGAGATCGAGAGATTCTATTGGCAGCTGAACACATCGTCGTTGGAGCCACATACAAGTGTGAATTACGACCCAAGAGCCAAACTCGTCCGGCACTATTCCGACGAAATCCCGGACATCAGTCTGAGCGAGATTAGTATGGCTCTCAAACAGCTTAGGAATGGCAAAGCGCCCGGTGAGGACGGAATTACAGCGGAGCTTCTGAAAGCGGGTGAAAAACCGGTGCTTTTAGTCCTTCAGAAGCTATTTAATTCCGTTATCCACGACGGCGCAACGCCGGAAGCGTGGAGCAGAAGCGTGGTTGTCCTGTTCTTCAAGAAGGGCGATAACGCCCTCTTGAAGAACTATAGACCGATATCGCTTCTGAACCGCGTCTATGTGCTGTTTTCGAGAGTCACTACGTATCGTCTCGCAAGCAGACTCGACGACTTTCAGCCTCCCGAACAAGCCGGATTAAGACAGGGCGATGTAATATCCCCGAAACTCTTCACCGCTGCATTGGAATATGTCTTCGAGCTACTGAACTGGAAAGGGTACGGCATTAACATCAATGGCGAATACATCACTCACCTTCGATTTGCCGACGACATAGTTATAATGGCAGAATCGCTGGAGTGCTCAGTGGAGCTTGGCACTATGCTCAATGACCTCAATAGTGTCTCCCAATGGGTAGGTCTTAAGATGAACATGGACAAGACGAAGATTATGTCTAACGTCCAAGTCACACCTATGAACACTACGCTATACCTAGGACAGATTGTCCGACTAGGTAGGTCCAACCTAGACCAAGAGGTCAATCGACGGATCCAACTCGGCTGGGCAGTGTTCGGGAAACTACGTCACATCTTCTCGTCGAGTATTTTTTTTTTTTTTTACATGGGGAAATGCCTAACGCATACCCGCCTTCTCGGGGGGAAGGACGGGTTATGTCGGACTTGCACCGACTAAAACCCCATGGTGTTCCGCTATCGCCGCATGTTGGTAGGGCCACGGGAACGCTCACGCACACATCCGCGACCCCACCGGCGCCGGCCGCCTATCGTCAGCAGCCCCTCCTCGGGAGAGGACAATCCTCTCCTGTCTCCTTCCTAGTAAGGCGCGACCACGTTACGGCCGCGGAGGATAGGGAGAGAGGCAACGACACACCAACACTCCGCTTCCCACGCGGCCCCACCACCGCCGCAACTACGGTGCGGCCCCGCCAAAGTCGCGGGGGACAGGGAGAGAGGCAACGCAACACCTACACTCCTCTTCCCCCGCGACTCCACCTCGGCTGCGAAGGGCAGGGTGAGCAGTGTCGAGTCACTCCTACCCCCAGCAGTCCACCATCACCGCATCGTCGGTACGGCCCCGCCAGAGTCGCGGAGGACAATGAGAGAGGCAACGATACACCTACACTCCTCTTCCCCCGCGACTCCACCTCGGCTGCGGAGGGCAGCGTACTGCTCCCCCCAGCAGTCCTCCTATTCGCGTCCGGAGTGGGCTTGCGTAGCCCACTCGGAGCGACCTCCTCGGGTCAGCCCGTCGCCACAGGCCGACCATGTGGGCTCCTCTTAGCTTCACCGTGGGTGACCAAGCCACGGTTACTAAGCCCCCCCGCCACGACAAGGCGAGAACCCGTTGGGGGAGCGTCGAGTATACCTCAACGTCTCAAAAGCTTTACAATGACATACGGTACCGAGACGTGGTCCTTCACTGCGGGCCGCTTTGAGGAAGCTCAGAGTCGCTCAGTGAGCTATGGAAAGAGCTATGCTCGGAGTTTCTCTGCGTGATAAAATCCGTAACGATGATATCCGCAGCAGAACTAAAGTAACCGACATAGCCCTTAGGATTAGCTAGCTGGAGTGACAATGGAGCCGGCCATATAGCCTGTAGAACCGATAACCATTGGGGAAGAAAGGTTCTAGAGTGGCAACCTCGTGCCGGCAAACGCAGTGTAGGGCCCCCACCCACACTAGATTGAGCGACAACCTGCGCGATTTTGCGGGAAGTCGATGGATGCAGGTGGCTCAGGACCGTGCTTTGTGGCAATCTATGGGGGAGGCCTATGTTCAACAGTGGACTAAGATAGGATGAGATGATGATGATGGTGATGACCACGCTTGGCAGGTGGGTTGGCAACCGCAGTTTATTATTCAGGTAATCCAGGAAGACGCAGCTGCCCATCTTCTGGTTTAAATTTTCCGTCAGTCGACTTTAACGGCACCCAGGGGAAAGTGGCGTATACCATTCAGGCCCGTGGCAAAATTCATTAGCTGGGGCCCTCTCTCAGTAAATAAGCGCAATCAACGTTGTAGTTTCTTTTGAATAAATCACTACATAAAGTACGCATGTACAAATGCTTTTATAATTATTATGCGCATTTTTCGTTGTTACTCTGATTGTAATAACAATTTTATTTTTAGTCGGTATATTAGTACAATTATTCAGGAAATAGGATACTTTTTATTCCGGTAAATCAAATAGTGTTGGGAGTATATAAGGATTTTAATTGGGAAAAGGTTTAAAATAATGCAACTAGATGTTAACTTCGGACGATTCTTACTATGTAATAAAATGGAATGACAACGAGGGTAAATAATAAAACATAAGGAGCATTAACAGCCTGTCTTAAAATTAACTTAATCTAACACTCGTAAACATTGCCTGGACGGAAGACGCAGGCGCTTTAACATGCCCCCGGGCGTTGAAAGCCACGATTTCAACCAGAATCAGGTGACACTGGCAATGGACAGATTCTACTGAATGCCCTCCGGATGACTCCAGCTGAAGTTCTGATGTCAGCAACTCGAACTATGCCGTCAGGCCCAGGATGGATTGCGACGATTCTTCCAAGCCTCCATTTCAGCGGAGGAAGGTTATCTTCCTTTATAACCACCAAAGCATTTAACTTTAGGCCATCCTTGCAGGAACGCCATTTTACCCTTTGCTGTAGCTCTGATACATACTCCTTACTCCATCGTTCCCAAAAATGCTGACGCAGTTGCTCAATACGTTGGAATCTAGTTAAAAGAGGAGTGGAGCTATGCTGGTAGTCTGGTTGTGGTAAAGAAGTCAATGCACGTCCAATCAGTAGATGTCCTGGGGTCAGTGGCATGCAATCTGCAGGGTCTGAAGACAGCGGAGTGAGGGGTCGAGAGTTCAAGATTGCTTCAATCTGAGTCAGTGTAGTGTAAAGTTCCTCATAAGTAAGGTGACAATTGCCCAACACTCTAAGCAAATGATGTTTTGTCGACTTGACTCCCGCCTCCCAGAGACCACCGAAGTGAGGAGTATATGCCGGAATAAATCGAAAATTAATGTTCTCATTGGCCATGCTTTCGCTCAATAAATTGCATTTGCTTTTTAAGAATTTAGATAAATCATTGTATGCACCAACAAATGAGGTTCCGTTATCGGAATAAATATTGACTGGTTTACCCCTTCGAGAAATAAATCTGCGTAATGCCAGCAAATAGTTGTTACTTGTTAAGTCACCTACTAACTCCAAGTGAATAGCCTTAGTAGTAAAGCAGATGAAAATACAAATATAAACTTTAACTATCCGACAACCGCGACCCTGACGAGAGGCACTCATAATGGGACCCGCGTAGTCAACTCCCACGCTTTCAAAAGGAAAGCCACCTGAAAGGAGACGCTCCTCTGGTAAATTGCCCATAAGCGGGGTCAAGATCTTACCCTTCATGCGATGGCATCGCAGACATTTATGATAACATGTCTTCGCTAGGTTTCGACCTACTATGGGCCAATAAGTGTCCCTAATGCATGCTAATAGTAGCTGTGGACCGGCATGCATCAACCTTTTGTGCTCATGATCAAACAATAATTTCGTGAACCTACGAGTATGAGTGGACTGTAAAACTATAGGATGCTTCTTGTCATATGAAAATTTTGAATTAACTAATCGACCCCTGACACGCATTATTCTATTTTCATCCAAAAACACATTAAATTTAATAAGGGGACTTTTCTTAGGTAAATTGCGATTATTCAAAAGTAATCTATACTCCGGAAAGGAATCGTTTTGGCTTTTCGAAATTATGATATTTAACGCGTTTTTTAGTTCATCGTCTGTTAAAAATAGAGACGTAAAGACCTGTTTCTTACAGGATCTTATAAATCGCAAAGCGTAGGCAACGGTGCGCAGAAGGCGTAAATAATTCGAAAAACGACTAAAATCGATAAAACACTCATTAATTTCAGTATTAATTAAATTAACATTTAATGAAACATTATGACGAATTTCGGGCAATATTTCAACGTGGTTAGGCTGAGAAGGCCACTCTGATGAGTCATGCTTTAAAAAATCAGGACCAGACCACCACAACTCAAGACCTGGCAGGACACTAATATCCACACCACGAGATATTAGGTCCGCTGGGTTCTTATCAGTTGGGACATGTCTCCATTTACGATCACCGACCTTTTCTAAAATTTCAGCAACTCGATTGCGTACAAAAGGCTGAAGTTTACTAGGTAACATTCGTAACCATCCCAAGACAATTGTGGAATCTGACCAAAAGCAGACCTGATCAATCTTAGCACGAAGCGAATGCACAGTCTTTTCATAAAGACGAGCCCCTACCAAGGCACCGCACAACTCCAGTCGTGGTATTGTTATCGGTTTTATTGGCGCTACACGACTTTTAGACATTAATAATCGAATCATAACCTCTCCCTTGGTATTGATGCTTCGAACATAAACACACGCACCGTATGCGCGCTCAGACGCATCAGTGAAAATATGTAACTGTAGCACCTCGTATGACTCACAAATAACCATACGAGGAATGCGAATGTTATTTATAATAGGCATATATTTTATGATGTCATACCAACGTTTCTGAATGTCTGGAGTCAGGGGCTCATCCCATGAAAGCTTATCTAACCATAATCTTTGCATCAACATTTTCATGGTGATGACATACGGAGCCATAAGACCTAAGGGGTCAAAGACTTGTGAAATTACCGACAGCAGGCCACGTTTGCTGTTGCCATCGGGAATTAATGAATTCAATGGAAAGTGAAGCTCATCCGAATCCGAATACCAACCAAGACCTAACAACTTGTTTGGCTCACAAGATCCAATATTTTAATTTGGTGATGCTTGCGCGAGCTTTGGCAGTAGTTCAGGTTCGTTTGATCTCCACTTTCGTAATGGCATACAAGCAGAGGCTAATACAGCAGTGACTTCTTGACGAATAAATTTAACGTCATCTAAGTCATCACCACCTGTAAGCAGATCATCAACATAGAAGTCGTTCATTATGATTTCAGCTATGTCTTTGTTTTTACACTCAAGACCGAGTTGTTTAAGGCAGCGCGTTGCAAGGAATGGTGCACTCGCCGTACCGTACGTGACGGTGTTTAATTTAAAATTCTTCACAGAATCACCGAGATTGTCACGCCAGACAATCTGCTGTAGTCGCCTGTCATCGGGATGCACGCTTATACATCTATACATTTTCTGCACGTCGGCAGACAAAACGTACTTATGCTGCCTGAAACGTAAGAGTATCGACAACAAATCGTCCTGAACGACAGGACCGACCATCAGTATCTCATTTAAAGAAATACCTGACGATGTAGGGAAACTTGCATTAAAAACCACTCTGAGCTTAGTCGTAGTGCTACTTTCACGTAGCACTCCGTGATGTGGTATGAAATAATAACCTTTACCCGAATGAGGTATTTCACATAAAGTCATATGGCCTAGTGACTGATACTCAGACATGAAATCATAATACATATGTTTGGTGTCCGGTTTACGGTTTAATCTACGCTCCAAAGAAAATAAGCAACGCGTAGCTCCTTTAAATGATTCTCCTAAAAGCACAGGATCTTGTTTGAGTAAACGGACCTGAAAACGCCCATCAGCGAGACGAGACGTATTTTTAACAAAATGATCTTCACACAACTTTTCTTCTGATGAATAATAAGATGATTTCGAACTTATTTCTTCTAACTGCCAAAAACGTGTTAAATCGGCTTGAACGTCGTTAATTTTATCATCATCGTAATAAGATTCAGTATTGGCAAAATTACACTTTACTATAGTCGAAAATGCAGCATGATTATCACTAATAGGGCCAGAGACTATCCACCCTAGCCTGGTTTCCTGCAGCACGGGCTGATCACTGCCTAGCCTAATTCTCTGTGACCCTAACAAATCCCAAAAGAGATCAGCACCGATTAAAATATCTATATCGGCAGGTTTATAAAATGTGGGGTCAGCAAAGAGAATGTTAGACGGTAGCTTAAGATCCGACAAGTTTAATTCGCGACTTGGTACATTACTGGTAATAGATGGCAAAATAAAACAATGAACGTTAGCAGCATAACTATTATCTAATGACTTTAAATATACACTACACCTTTTGCCTACGTAAGAAGTCACGTTATTTATGCCCAAAATCGACCTATCTATCTCTACGTAATCTAAACTTAATCGCTGGCGCATAGTCTCCGTTATAAAACTGGATGTGCTACCACTGTCTAATATTGCGCGGGCGACATGCTCAACATGATTGCAATCTAGCACTTTAATCAAGGCGGTCGATAATAATACGTCTTGTTGTTTGCTACGATGCGCGACGCTCGTAGATAACACTACGCTATTTACACCAGTGGTTGCGGCAGGCGTCATGGACGAGTGCGTCTCGTTTGTTGCACTCTCTATAGAGCGATTGTTTACACAACGAACGTTCTCACCTACCTTCAGTCCCGCGACGTGTATGAGAGTGTTGTGTCGGCGCTTACATAATTTGCAACCTGGCTTTTTACAATGGTTCGCATAATGTCCTGTTTTAAAACAATTATAGCAAATCTTATAAGACGGAAGTAACTTCAATCTAGCCTCATTACTGAGTGCGAGAAACTGTGGACAACTGACTAAATTGTGATCTCCATTGCATTTCAGACAGGAGCTTTTAGGTGAATCTTCATTGGGGTTACATGAGTGCTGTACCGAAACCATGGACTTTAATTTAAGATTCGACTTATTCGACACCGAATTAATGTTACGCGACATCTCTAACGTTTCAATTAAATCAGCCCGGTTACGCATAAACCGAAGAAATAAATCGAATGTAAGGGATTCCTCTTTATTTAGACGACCCTTAAACTCCTCCCACTCACGGTAGGTTTTCTGATCTAATTTGTGCGTAAATATATAGATAAGAAGCGTGTCCCAATGTTTTACAGGCTCGCCCAAAGATTCCAATGCTCGTAGGTTTTTACTTAACAGGTCAATTAAACGTTTTAATGTGACAGAGGACTCTTTATTAATAGTTTCGATGTTAAATAAGGCTGAAACATGATTCTGAATTAACAATCTCTTATTGTTAAACCTCTCACACAAAACGTTCCATGCCACGGTGTAGTTATTGGCAGAAAATTCAAATGATTGAATGATCACAGCAGCAGACCCTTCCAGAGACGCGCGCAAATAATGAAATTTATTAATTTCATCGATCTCGTCATTAGAGTGAATAAGGCTATTGAAGGTATCATGAAACTCCAACCAGTTCTCATACGATCCACTGAATTTTGGCAATTGTATAGTAGGCAACTTAACAAGTTTGTGATTACTGGACCGAGAACACTTGTCACTACATGCCGACTCGTCAGCTTTATGATGATCACTTAATAAATTTTGAGCTTTGGCTAGCGCTTTGTAATATTGAGATTCAAAGCATGAACGCTCCGTTAATTGTATGTCGAGCTTATCGACAATACATTCCAGACGTAACTGAACCTCATCATATTGGTCATACAATGTATCCAGCTTACCCATACGCAATTGCAATTCCGTCGCGTCATGATTTTGTAAAGGTGTTGTCAGCGAATCTAAGTAACTGATAAAAGCAGTTAAACGGCCTTTAAAACTGCCTCGCTTCTTAATCAACTCCTTTTCCTCGGTCATTCTGGAAGACGAGAGTGTTCGACCTGGAATGTATACAATAATAAATGTATATAAGCTAACTTCGACGTGCTATGTAAGTACTTAACTACACAAGGCACTTAATATGTAGGTACTCACACGAAAATATTAATCAATTAGTGAAATAGTAAGATACTCGGTACACAAATAATAACTAGTTCTATCAATGTTCTATATACTAATTACTTAATAATTTGCCTAGAAAATAAATCTCACAATCGTCCAGTGCTATAATTACACTATTATTATTTTATTATTACGGTGGGATTTAATTTAAACACTTATAAAGGCTAAGGTATATAATAACTTAATTTACCTTCATGCTACAACTATTTCTACGATTAGATTCCTACTGCACAGCTTTATTTTAAGTGATTGACTAATGTAAATAATCAAAATAATGTAGCTTTACTGCTAACTGTATTTTTACAATACCATTTTTGTCTTATTTACTGCACAAAGCATTACAAACTTGCTAATGATAACCACAATGCAAATAGGTAACTATTTAAGATAATCGATTGAAACAGTATATAATAATAAATGCAACTAACCTTATAAGTCCGGTGATTTACAATAAATACTAGTACCTTAATTAGAGCGTTGGGTGAAAATTAAATAACTAAATCCAAACTTTTACACCACGTAATTACTGCAAATTGATCCACATCTACGTTGCTGCCTCCGAAATCCAAATATAATTTTCAAAAAAGCTCCTCTTTTAACGATATTATAGAACAAATTCTGGTTCTTATAATATTATATCCGGCTCGAAGGACCATGTTGGGAGTATATAAGGATTTTAATTGGGAAAAGGTTTAAAATAATGCAACTAGATGTTAACTTCGGACGATTCTTACTATGTAATAAAATGGAATGACAACGAGGGTAAATAATAAAACATAAGGAGCATTAACAGCCTGTCTTAAAATTAACTTAATCTAACACTCGTAAACATTGCCTGGACGGAAGACGCAGGCGCTTTAACAAATAGTTACCACGTGATATTTAAAAAACCTATGTCCACTCGGATAATGCCGCGGGCATCAGCTAATTGAATATAAAACTAATAAATGTTAGGGTCATCCTGTGCAGTGGCTCGTGGCATTTTGTCCGTCTTGCCAACATATTATTACGCCAGTGCCAGGGGATGAAATGGAATGGTAAATTCTCTTACGCCGCCACCACACGGCGTCTTCAGGCCGTAAATAAAGTTTTATAGCCTAGGTAGGTCCTTCTAGATGACATTGACGATTTTTCTTTTACTTTTATTTGTATAATTTTGTCTTCATGAAAACTTTTCCAGGACTACATATAAGGAACAAATCAAAAAAGAATTACGCATATCCATTCTTCCAATCGTGAGTTATGGTCTTCAGTTCGTACAAAAATCCTACAGAAAAAGACACTGTCAGTATTCCCAAATTTTTCTATATTTCTATTATTATTTCATATTTCTATTCATTTTTTTAAATAAATTTTAAGTATTACTTAACAATCTCAAGAGCAAATCATCACGACTGCAAAATATCTGTATGCGGGTCTGCTGACTGCCCAGCCCAGCATCATGAATCCTATGAAACCTTTACGAGATTCTAGATTATATTTAATCAAGTAACATGAATAAATGAAAACAAGTGCTTGAATGCCAAAATTGTTTTAAGCAACTTATATATGAAATTGAATTAATTTATGTTAACATTGCGGTCAATGAGAAATGGATCTGATCACTGAAGAATTACGATCACATAACGGTTTATGTGATCGTAATTCTTCAGTGATCAGATCCATTCAGAGACCAACCTCCAGCATTGGATAATGTTACCATCCTTAATTATTGTAACAATGACAACAAAAACAAATTAATGTTCAAAATCAAAATTTCTTTCGCTGCCTCTTGAAAACTTGAAATTGAACGATAATTAAAGATACCTTTCGTAGATATGTGTCTCGCCATAACCAAAATAGTACCTATCTCTTCCCTACCGAGGTGTCGTAAGTAGCAACTAAGGTATGGTACGGATGGCCTTTATTGATGCTGAATAATACCATTCTTATACACTTGCTGTGTTTAAGAATCGATGATAATTTTATTTATAACAGCATTAGCTCAATTTCATTAAACGTTACCAAACGAAAAAATGCGTTATAGTTGTTAGGATATTAACCACCTTTAATTTTGAATTTGGGTGTGAGCCGTGATCTCTATAGTGTGAGCGGCAAAATCTACGATGCAGTAGTAAAAATTAATAATAATAATTATAAAAATACATACACACACTAAGACAGACATAAATTACTGTTTTTGCGCCAATTTTACAGGTTTTAAACTTATTAATGTAACAATTATTTTGGTTTTATATAATTATTGTCTTGGTCGTAGACAGTGTATACAAATATAGACGTGCTCTTAAAAGAATAATAATTATCAAAAGTGAGAATGCGTTATGTCAGATGTATAGGTGTGAGCAAAACAAGAACTAAGGTTTTTCGTCTCTCTTTGCGTATAGGTTTTTTTCGCCTGCCACCACAGTTTACGTTTTTGGTAGCAAACAAGTTTACGGTGCTTTAAGAGTTTTTCATTAATATTGTATAAGAACTTTCAAAGGCTATGTATGTGTAAGGTGTTTTTATTTTTTATTTTTAGTAACTTACCTGTGAGATACCTATACAGTTATGGTAAATTGCTGTATAATGGGCCCCCTAAAACTTTATATTAAATATATTAATATAAAGTTTTAGGGTACATATTATACAGTAAATATTATAGCTGATTATGCTTAAATTATAGCATAAATATTAGAAAATCTAAACTAATTTTAAATGACTAACCGACCGCGGAATACGTAATATACAATAACAGTTGGATTATAGTCGTTGGGGTTACTATCAGTTGGGGGTGATAAAAGAATTTCCCGTGGGTGTCGTAAAAGTCGACAGAGGGAAAACAAAAATCAGGAGATGGGCAGCAGCATCTTCCTGGACAATATGAATAAATAAACTGCGGTTGCCAACCCGCCTGCCCTATGGCAAAATTCCCCCAAAATGAGAGCTACAAACTTTTGTGATCTATGGGGAAGACCTATACCTAGTTCACGTGTTAGGCTATAATGATGATGATGATGATGATGATTATAAAATATGAGGCAAACGCCGGGTCCTCGTATTGTATGTAAGTATTTATTTTAATTAACCGACTTCAAAAAAAGAAGAAGGTGCGCAATTAGTCTGTATAAATTTTATTGTTTTTTTGTGAGAAAGTTGGTACCGTAGGAGTGATCCCATATAAATTTGATCCAATTCTGATGGAATCAATGAGAAAATCATGAAATTCTTTAATTCCTAGCCTGTGTAATAGAGAAACAGGGAAAATATGTACAATGAAAAATAAATTTACAAAGACTGATCATGAGGTTGCAGCAGTTTTAGAGTTATTTTACTGATATTCCCTTTTTTAACTACTAAATCTTTAATTGTTATTTGATCATTGTTCATCATGAAACTCTCGTCAGGAAACTATATCATTATGGTATAAGAAATACGGCACTGTTAAATCAATAAACCCAGAACCAACGCAAACGTGTAAATAGGCACGTTCACTACAGGCCAAGAAATAATACGAGAAAAGAATTATTAAGTTTTATTACACAACTAGAACACGTTATTCAGTTGACACTGGTGGAAAACTAGAAAATTACACAGCTAAATTACAGTTATTTACAGATAAAAAATATAGAGTATAAATACCAGACATCACTTAAAAGTACATATAACGTTTTAGGTTAAGGCATCAACATATAAAAGCCTATTTATTTCTTCTAATGTTTTTTTACAAAACCAGTGTCTAACATACTGAAAAATTTACAATATTAACACAATAAGTATTATAAACATATAGGCACATTGTGTTTCCCAAATCGTGTGGATCTAAGCAGCTTTTCAGGAATTGGTCTTACAATTTACGGTGAAGTGGTTCGCCACGCGTCACGTCTCGTTTTCCGCAGAAGGCCGAAAAAGTGAGCTACGGACTATATGTATTTAATTTTGGACATTTATGGAGTCAACGTATATAAGGTAAATATTTATACTATAATTTTGTAAGATTTAATTCGACAGAAATAAATTGTAAACACCAATTGTTAGCTACCACTAATTATAGTAAATTTTATTAACAGAGAATAATACCAAAACCTTCGACATCCATTTCTCTTTTTTTCCTAAAATTTAAATATAATTTAAAAAGGCATTAAATATTATTTCAAACTGAAAAATAATGTAAAATATTACATATGTTGTAATTAAAATAACAATGGTTTATTTATAGAAATCCCGGAACTTGAGGGATGTGAGTGTGCGGAAGGATTCCTCAAATAAAAGGTGGCAATTTTCGAAAGTACTACCGTTATCAAATCATCAGTATAACTGGATGATTAAAAATCATTGCCACGCAATTGTTTTTATACCAAAGATTCAATTTACTATATCTTACAACGACCCTACATTTTTTAACTGCGATATTGAGCTAAGTGTTAACCCATCGGTGAGTAAATATTTTATACTAAATTTTATTCAAGTTACAATTTAGTACCCTAATTTAAGCACCTACGTCAATACAATTACCACTGTAGATCGGTTACAAAATTCGGTTTGTTAGTGTTCAATTTTAAAGCTTGTAAATATTCAGATTACAAACACGAGACAGCACCTTGCAAGGACATAATTATTTGCCTTTGGCTATACTAACAATACGTTTTCTTAACTACACGAGATTCTTATTAAACTTTTACATCTTTCGCTATATACAAATTGAGTATATTTTACATTTAAACAACGAAATAAAATCACACCGGAGGTAATATTGTAAAATTAAAAGGTGGCAATACATTCATAATTAATATATACAAAGGATCAAATGATCTTTACATTTTAAAAATTATAATGCGCACTGCAGGTGTTTAAATAGCAATGAGGTGTGCATTTTTGTAAAGGCATATCACCGCTTGCCGAGCGAATATATCCTATATGCAACATATGAAATGTTACAATGACGAAATCAATAAAAATGATGACCATAGCACCTTTCGTTTCGCTGATCTAGAACAATTTAATTTCACAGAATATGTGAATAGCGCATTAATTAATACATTATTCGCAATTTGTTTAATATTTTGATTTGAGTTCGCTCATTATAACTGTATCATATACTATTGTAATACTATCTTTATAATATCCAATGTCATATTATGGTTAAACACTATATTGAAATTTTGCTTTCTCTTCTTCTAGTCTAAGTCTTCTTTTAACAATCTTCATATAATAACTCAAGTACGTTTATTTCGCGCTTTTCCATTAACCACGGTCTCCGCTTGTTGCGGTTTTCGCGGGCGAAGTATGAAGTTGAGATTGTATGCGGTGTTTACTGCGTAGTATACATTAGCATTAGCTGGAAGCACCATTTCTGAAAAATAAAGATTTAAATGAACTTTTGTAAACAGCGTCTAAAGCTGATGCCACGTTGTCCTTGCCGTTGGCCGATTAAAACCAAAACGACGTCTTTTTGTTGAAAACATAAGCTTTTATGAGGTTGAGCTTGCCACTGCAATACTCGTAAGTGACAATGGCTTTCGTTTGTTTTCATATCCCCGTGTCTGGTTAAGTCCCCGAGTGATAAGAAGGGATGAAGATTCCGAAACAACATCGGAGATAGATCAAGTCGAATAAATTGCAATAATATCGGATAAGTAGCAATACCTAGCTCCAAAAACCCTCTCAGAAATGAAAGAAGGCCTGTGCTCAGTAGTGGGACATTTATAGGGTGAAACTTTACTTTTTTTTTAAGTAGCTATAACTCCAATATTCGAAAACTAATATAATTAATCAGATATTTCACCAGACAAGTGAGTTGTAGAACTGCATGTGGAAAATTAATGAATTGGAACAACAACTCACTAGAAAAGTGAACAGAATAAAAATAATAAAACCGTATGCAGTTCACACGCGGTGTAAGTGAAACCTTCAGAAAACTAAACTTCGAGATAATTAGACGATTGCAGAGTATCAGGAGTAGGATAATTGTTGTACCAAGTTTTCAATTTCAGACACGAGTGGCTTATGGAAACTAAAGTATGAAATGTTTGTTGATATAGAGCGTCAATTTCTGTTTTTGGTCACGTTATCGAGCTGATGAGGACGAGTTGGACGAATTCGGCAATATAAATATAATAGGAAACACTGTATTCTATCTCATTCTACCGCAGGCTAAATCCTCTATATGTATATGATTGTCTCTTTTTAGTATGGCTTTTTCGTTTCATCGAGTTTCAAATCACAATTATTCTAAAGAAGCTTTCACTTCAAAAGTTTTGGTGGATTTACATAAAGGTGTTTTGAAGCATCAGCAGATTGTAGAACAAACTCGCATATTATCTTCTCTGTATAAATGCTGAAAAATTTACAAATTTGTGTAGCTATTCCTTATCTATTCGTTTTTTTATAGAAAGTATAATTCACCGTGTGATTGCGTCGTAAGAGAATTCATCTCCACATCTCGTACTGTAAGTGTCATAAAAATTGACCAAGAAAATTGCCAATAGCCAAAAAAAGAAAACACCGAGGACAAATGACGGTATATCTTTCGGAATAATAGGAAACCGAAAATGCCTATATAAGTAAAGAAAAGCTCCATCTAAGGTGTGAGGCTTCTGGTACCGCGATCCGAAGCGATCCACCAGCTAACAGTGACCATTACGCCAAATCTTCTACATGGGAGAGATCAAAGAAAGTGTAAACTGTCTGGTCCTTGGTCCAGATGTGGACTGTTTACAGTTTCTTTGGATATTTGTGATAATTATATATTGGAAAATAATAATACATTATATAACAAAGTTAATAATTTATATATGATAAATTTTATAGCGATCCGCTTAAAATTAATATGAATAAAAGATACTAACCACGATCAGGTAAAACTTGAGCTAGTGTGTAAATATCAGGATCACCGTCAAGGTTAAGCTTAAGCATGGCATTGCGGATGACTTGCGGCGTCCGCTCGTTGTTGCTTAACATTATCGACTTATACAAAACCACGCCCTCCGTCTCTACACAATCCGATTCATAAGTCACGCGGATGATATAAAAATCTGGACCGTTACGCGTGGTCGCGTATGCTGGACCAAGGCCGGCAGCCTTTCCATTGGCCGGTTTTTGACCACTATTTGCACTTGACAATGAAACATCTAGAGACGGTAAAGATGACGATGAAGATCCATGCGAAAGCCTCGTAGGCGACGTTCGCCGCTCCAAGCTGTCCCTCTTCCAAGCATTACCAGCACCATCAGTTTCACAGTAAAACTGTGAACTGTTACTCGAGCTTGTGCTTGCAATAGAATCGTTTTTCCTGTGCCCGTGGTTATTATTGTCGTTGATTTTTCGCGGCCGCCTCTCTTTAGGCGGATTAGTCGGTGGTTCTATTTGACACGAAAGCTGATATGCCTCCCGATCATCGAGAATGATCACGGAATCAAACCATCTGTCAAACATTGCGTCAGATGGGAGATGATAAGCATTTGCGGCACCTTGCAGCAGTTTTATCTGTGCAAGCACCTCAAATTCTTTACGTCGTTTGTCGAAATTTATTAAGCCATCAGCCACTGTATCAGGTATAGCAGTATCAATCATAGTAAGGTCGGTTAAAAAGGTTCCTAAATATGGTATGGTACCATGGCTGACTCCAGGAGAGCCTCGTTCATGCAACAACTTTTGTAATTGTCGATCGTTTTCGCCTACTGTGTCAGCAAATTTTGCAGTGCCCTCGCGCATTAAAAGTTCTCTTTGAGCCCAACGATTGTTATCTTCGCTAAAAATACGAGCGAGTTCTTCAAACAATTCTGCTTTTTCTTTGAGTAGTAGCGCCCACGTTTTTCGCAACCTGTACACTGGATTACTTTGCAATCCAGATATAATTGCTTTTAATGATGAAAAGTTTTTTAACACTCTCAATTCGCGTGCGATATCCAACCATGCAGCTAATATATCAGCACGCTCGAGTGGCCTTAAGTTCGGTTCTACAAGCACCGTTGATATAACTCTAAATGATACTGCGTTAAATTGGTTTACGGTGGCTAAGACAGTGGCGGCATCGTGGGATCGATCTTTGTCTCTTCTTGACCATATAGCACCGAGGCATTGATGTGGTACCAGCTTTTTGAACAGTTCCATGTCCATTCGGGTGAGTTGTTCGGCAAAATGTCGGTGAGGCACATGTGGTAGGCGATAAGTACTGGTGTGATGGGCAGAAAGCCTCATTCCAGGGGCTAGACACATTCCAGCACCGCCACCTGCACCTATACCACCATTGCGCTCTGCACTGAAGACAGCTAACTTCTGTAACACCTGTAAATATAAATTCCACGTTGGTATTTGCAAATTATAAACAAGATATGATCATAGGCAAGATAAAGCACCTTCAAATGTAGCTCCGAGCCAGACAGATGAAGCTGAGTGAAGGCGAGTAGCTGCTGCAGTGCAGGGTGATGCGGAGGTTGTCGAAAGTCCTCCGGGTAGGTATCCAACCATACGTGGAGACATGCCACCAGAGTCCTAACAACGAAATAAATTTATTAAAAGACGAGGAAGAGTTTGGTTTTATAAAGAAATACATATTCATGCAAAAGCTCTTTCGATTATGCAAGTAAAATAAAAATCGTCAGCAAAAGAAATAAACTAAATGATTTATTATTTAATAAGAAGCCGTAACATTGTCTGCTTACTCACTTTCGATGTTGCTGTGAATTGTCAGTTGTTGTTGGTAGGACATCCTCCGACGCCAAGGCCTCATATCGCCGTAATAGCAAATCTAACACTCGACTGCATTCTGCGAATGAGCTGTAAAAAGACCGGAATTAAAACAAAACTAAGTACATAAAATCTTCTTTTTAAAGTAAATTTTGATCTGATGCAAAATCTACAAAGAAAGATGGTGTAAAATCCGCCAGTTAATAGCGACGGTAACGTCAAATCCTCCCATCAATTGAAATGCCCAGTTCAAGTCCATCAATAGAAGCAGCTGAAAAAATATTATTATTGAAAATATTTTTTAATATTATTATCATTACCGATTTAAAAATAAATCTTTTATTTATAGTTACACTTGATTGCAAAAGCAAATTGCACGAAAAAATTACAAAAATAGTGTTGGGGCAATGGGCGGTCTTATTGCTGACAGCAATATCTTTCAGGCAACCGTTGGATGGACATGATCTCAAGAAAAATGCATATGCTTTGCATATATAAAAAATAATATAAAAGAGAATCTCAATTCTTATTTATATTCTTTTTTACTATCTATCTCAGACATTACTAAACTACATTTTAACGAGATAGATAATATATAAATAAATATATTATCTATCTAATAAATAATTTAGGACAAGTTTCTTAAAAGCTGGAAGATATGGAGCACATTTCACTGTCAAAGGCAGCGCGTTCCATAGGCGGATTGCCTGTGCAGTAGACGACGCTCCCATAAATTTACTACTTGGAGGCGGCATCTTGTACTTCAAATTCTCTGATAATCTTAAGAATCATAATGGAATTCAAAACGTTTTTTGAGGTAAGAAAGGTAGGACGGATTGAAGAGAACATTATAGAGCAGATGAGGTATATCAGCTTTCTGATGAAGGCGATACCATTCCGCCTTTACCATATCGCCACCATTTGAGCTTAGTTCAAAAAACAGAAATATGTTCATATTTACGTAAGCCAAATAAAAAAAATCTGAATACGCTTTAATTTATCAAGCTGGGATTTGGTGAGTTCGAGGTAGCTGACGTCAGTATAGTCGAAAATCGAGAAAAGAAGAAACTTAGCAAGAAGCCTCAGGGGCATCAATTTTTCGACAAATTTTTTGAATGTGACGTATCCACGAAAGATTTCGAACCATGAAGATTATGTGGATAGCCAAATTCTTCACGGTATCACTGATAGGGATAACATTTCCATTAAACATGATTTGCGCTCCAGGTCTGCATAAATAATTTTAATCTCTTCTCTAAGGTCTTAGGAGATATTGAGATATTAATAGATATTGAGTTTAAAAAGTAAAGGAGAGAAAACGCCCCCCAGAGGAACACCAGCACATACATTACACTCGGATGAGAAAGTATACGTTGCTGACGACCACACAGGTAACTCTAAAACCAACCAGTCACTGTTGGAGATAAGTTTAGGGAGCGTATTTCACCAAGTTGGATGTCATGATCAACAGTGTTAAATGCGTTGCTGAAATCTAATAAAAAAAGGACAGTAAGTTCGCCGTATTCTATTCCTAGTCGGATATCGTCAGTCATATTTACCAAAGCTGTTGAAGTGCTATGTCCAGGCAGGAATCCAGATTGTATAGGATTTAGGAGAGATCTTGCAGAAGAAAACGGCTGAAGTGAGTGTGAATGAGGCGTTCAAGGACCTTGCAAAAAAGAGGGAAAATAGAGGTGGGACGATACTCCGAAAAGATGCATGGATTGTTTTCTTGGGAATAGGAAAAATTTCAGCATTTTTCCAAGGCGATGGAAAACTACCTGTGGAGTTGGCTAAAAATATGACAAATAATGGGAAAGATAATATATAAACGTAACATGAATCTTCCTGTTCTTATAACATAATGACAAGAACAGTTCTAAACTGCTTGAGTAATTTAAAAAAACTATTAGCTTCAGCAATATAATAAAAATAGTGAGAGTTATAAAGTATGCATGTCATTTTTTAAGATTAGCACATCGTTTGATCTACGTTGGTGCTGGCTTCACTTCATAAGGGCATTTGTCAATCTTATGAATTTAACTAACTTTGAAGACACGATGGCGAGAACCGTCAAGCTTTAAAACATGAACAGAACCTTCTTTTGTCCAACACTTAAAAATGCCAAATTTATCTCGGGCAGCCATGAAAGCTTCGCGTCTTGACTTCACCAGAAACTCAGAGACTGTGATGCCAGATCCCTCCAGTTGAATCTTGGAGTACACGACTTTGTCCCGCAACGCCTCCGAATTTTATAAGAATTGGGATCTGTTTCCAGCGGCTTGACGGCCTATCTAATGGCACCATCGTTTATCATGGACTGAGCAGTCATTAATCTTAAGTTGGTCACTGAGAATCTTTGTAACAACCAGAGTAGCATTTTCCGACGACCACACACCTCCAGCTGATCAACATTACTTTCCAAGAGGTCCATTTGCTGCTGCAGACTGCTCAGGCCTTAAAACACAAATGTCTTGAATGAAGCGAACTCAGCAGCAAGTGAATCAAGCAACTAGTCGGTGAATAGGAGATTTGCTTAGCTCTTCTTCAAAGCTCGTAATACTCTTATGGAACAGCTCCATGAGGTCAGTCATGACATCCCTAATTGAAAACTCCAAGGGTGTGAAATGTAAGTTGAAACAAACTAAAAGGTGACTTAAAAAAAAACACTGTCAGTCTCACTACTCTGGGTAGTATTAGTTATTTGTTAGAATTTAACATAAAAAAAAACAATTTTATTTAAATTAAAACGAATCGGACCAAAATTAATACGAGTTATTTAACCAACTACCCTCAACAAATGTTTTGTTCATTGTGACTACAAATACTTTATTTTTCCTACACTACAAATACTTTACTTTATATATACTCGTATATATACATATATATTAGTACATTTGAACGCGCTAATCTCAAGAATAGCCGATAGGTGTCCGGCAGAGTAGAATAGAATCTACCTCTTTCCTACCGTTGTCGTAACAGGCGACTGAGGTATTGTAAAGACAGCTATTATTCGTGCAGAATAACACCATAATACGAGGGTGGATTGAAAAGTACTCGGCCTAACACAGATCCATTCAATTCTAAAAATCAAATCTACCCACATTATTTAGTTCAGTTCAGACTAGTTCATTGTGTGAAGTTCGAAACGTGTGCGATAATTAGTTGTGATTTTATAAATTTATTAACAAAGTAATCGGTCATAATTTCCGCGAATGGAGCAAATCGAGCAGCGTGCCGTCATTAAGTACCTCCATAAGAAGGGGCTATCATCAAAAGCCATCCATGATGACATGGTCAGTACATTAGGCGATTGTGCTCTGTCATATTCATCCGTCAAAAAATGGATAGCAGAATTTAAGCGTGGTAGAGAGAGTGTGAAAGATGAACCCCGCTCTGGAAGGCCTTCGACGTCAACTACTGACGAAAATATTAAAAAAGTACTTGATTTAATAATGGGAGACCGCAGATTAAAAATTAGAGAGATAGCCGAGATTATAGGCATCTCTTATGAACGAACTCAAAACATCATTGTCAACGAGTTGGGTTGCACACAAGGTGTCTGCGAGGTGGGTTCCGCGACTGCTTTCAGTTGAACAAAAAAGGACGCGATTGACTATTTCACGCGACTGTTTGGAGTTATTTGAAGCCGATGCAGATGATTTTTTGAATCGTTTTGTTACTATGGACGAAACATGGGTTCATTACTGTACACCGGAAACAAAACAACAATCAAAACAGTGGAGAAGACCTGGTTCACCACCCCCTAAAAAGGCTAAGTCGATTTTGTCGGCAAATAAAGCGATGGCTTCAGTATTCTGGGACTCGAAAGGTGTGATTATGATTGATCATCTTGAAAGGGGTCAGACTATAAACTCTAATTACTACTGCACCTTACTACGTCGTTTACGAGAGGAAATAAAAGAAAAACGTCGAGGAATGCTCAGAAGAAAAGTCCTGTTTCATCAAGATAACGCCCGTGTTCACACGTCAGTACAGTCAATGGCTGGAATTCACAACTGTGGCTTTGAACTGTTACCGCATCCGCCGTATTCACCTGATCTGGCACCATCAGACTTCTTTCTGTTCCCTAACCTAAAAAAGCACTTGGGAGGTCAAAGATTTTCGACAAACGACGAGGTCAAAGCAGCTGTAGACGCATATTTTGACTCTAAGGAAGAATCATTTTTTTAACGGTCTAAATGCTTGGAAGGGGAGGTGGCAAAAGTGTATTGAACTTGATGGTGATTATGTAGAAAAATAAAAATATAACTGATTTAGTATGTGTTTATTTTCTTGGTTAGGCCGAGTACTTTTCAATCCACCCTCGTATATAATGCTGTCACTATACTGCTCGTAGGAACGCAAAATTGTCGGCAACGTGGTTGGCCACCCGTCACGACTCTTTTCCCGCGAGGGCGAAAAGTGTGCTACGTTAGTGGCCTCTGCCTACCCCTTACATGGGAAAATACGAGGAAATTTATGTAATCTCGATAAATACTAAACTGTTTTTGCACTAACAACCCGTTTACTGACAAAAGTTCTAGGCTATTCTTCTAGCTCTGGCGTTTAGGAGGCGCACGCTGAAAACAAACCATTACCGAACAGGGCCGAACTGTAAATGCTCAGGTCAACGAGGTACCATGCCGTACGGCGAAATCGTGGTCGGCTTATTTAATGCGGATGAAACCACCACGCACAGCTAGTATTGTATACTGTGTTGTGGGTCGTCAGAAACCAACTTCAACTGCACGAGCAAAGTTTTTTTTTATAAATATATTGTTATTGCAGCAGTGTCAGAAAAGTAAATGCAAATACCGTACCGGTATGTGGCGAGGAATACGTTAACGTAGGTGGATTCAAGTTCTCCGTCGTCAGTGGCGAGTGCCTCCACCAGCCTCTCGACGGTGCCAGCTTTCACGAACCGAACACGAACCGTCTCCCACTCCAGGTGCGAGATTTCGTCGTCTGACTCCTGGAAACAGAAAAAAAACATTTGTTAATTATTCAAGGATGGATCAATTGTTTATCCATTTCAAACAGAGTGGATTGACGTCGGCTGTAATTACTCTTAATGAAAACAGACTATGAGGACAGTATGAACAGTTAAGCAATTTAAAGTTAAACACGTCCAACGTACTATGCAGATAGATAGATAGATAAATCGTGTATTTGGTCACACAATTTATATATACAGTGATTTGTACATTACAATAATGATACCCAAAACACTACGAAATGAAATACACAATAAACAATATCAAGAAAATAAAATTAGGTAATTTTAAAGAGACAAAGACGTCTTAGATAGCGTGTGCTGCAGTGACACAAAAAGGCCATAGCTCAAGGGCCATAGTCAAATAATTATGTTCGGAACAACTTTGAGAAAATGTACCTGACGTTACGAACACGACGTTGGATGTGCTTTGCTATCAAGACGTGATGGTGAATACGAAAAATTAAGACTAATTTCATAATGTTCCACCACAAATCATGTTTTGTGGAAACGATAATAAAAAGTCAGCCAAACGAACACACGTCAATAATACGTCGCTCTGAGGAAGATGATGATAACCCCTGGGAACGAGGTGATCGCCGCCACGCTATTTCTACACCTTTATAATAGTGCTGTTATTGTACATTATTTTAAAAATGACTGAAAAAAAATCCCGCTGGGTTTCTTACTGGATCTTCCCAGGACAGAGGCATTTTTTGCGAACCAGTGTAGTTTAAAACAGAAAAAAATACTTAAAATAAGTATTATGTAAATAATCTATATTAAATAAAAAAATTATTCTATTTTATTCTAAAAACTCACCGACTCCAGCTTACTTACAATTAGTTACTTTGTAATGTTAATTACAGCAAATATTATAATCCTATATAAAATTATTACGAGTAATCACATTATTGATCATCAATATTACAGCCGTGTGGTGGCGGCTATCTAATCTACCACCCCATCCTAAGTGGGTGTTCGACTCCCATGGGCACTCAAAACACAACGACATCAAAGTCGACAGTGGGAAAATCTAAACCAGAAGAGAGACAGCAGCATCTTCCTGGAACATCTGAATAAATATACTGCGGTTGCCAACCGGCCTGCCAAGCGTGTCAACTATGGCAAAATTCCCCGAAAATGAGAGCTACAAACTTTCGAGGCAATCTTTTTGGGAGGCCTATGTTCAGCAGTGGACTAGTGATAGGCTGAAATAATGATGATGATGAACATAACAGCCCGATGATGTTTCACTGCCGGACACAGGTCTTCTTTAGATCGTGGTCGTCAACTCGACACACCGACTTTCCGAACACTTTTGGGTCACTTCAATAGGTCATCACACAGACAACATACCTATTTATGTTGTAGAAAGTGACGAGACGAGCAAATTGTTCACCTGATGTTAAGTGCAACACCTGCCCATAACAAATGGAGAGACACCTAGAACATTTCTGCGAGACAGACTTCGTCTTTGAGCTATGAATCATGGTGGGCATTTTTGGTTCCATGCGATTCGTGACAAAGCTCCTCTATTTTGTGAAACCTCCACTCAAGACAAACACTTAGTCAAAATCATGACTATTTTAACAATATTTAAAAATAAATTGTAGCTAAAACTTCAAATAATACAAATGCAAAACGTAGCTGACTAAAACTAACTAAATGCTAATGAGATTTTGCTTTTTCATAATTAGTCTGATTTGCCGATGTCTTTGTTGGCTTCTAATTGTTTGTAAGCAGATAATTTTTGTTCTTGAATGCTATCGGATAAGCATATATCTTTTTTAATAACTTAACATCCACTGTTCATGAAAAACTTATATTCTTCTTCTACTCAAATCTATTCTAGTAAAATACAACCTACACAGATATAAATGTTCTATTAAAATTACAAAAATTCAATTAATTTTGCAATGCATAATTATTTTAATATGACGATTGAATTTTTAACTTGCAGTTTCTTAAAGAAACGAGATTCAATACACGTTAAATATTTTAAATACTTAGAACAATGCAACCAGACACATATAGCCCTAAAGATAAGCAAATAGGAGTGGCGGCACCCAGAACATTTCTGTGTGGCATCACATTGCGCTCATCACCTTGAGACATAAGTTCTCTCATTAGCCGTGAAAACGTAACAAATAGACAGGGGCACAGAAAGACTTACTTTCGCATTTATAATGTTAGTATGGATTATAAATGTGATAGTTTGTATGTTTGTTTGTCATTCAATCACGCTAAACGGCTTACCCTTAAGCTTTTAATGAAATACATGATTAAAATAAAAACATTTATAAATTACAATGAACGTCATTCGAAGTTGGTGGGTATTTTTCCACTGCGGTTACCACGCTTGGCAGGCGGGTTGGCAACCGCAGTTTATTAATTCAGATGTTTCGGGAAGATGCTGCTGTCCATCTCCTGGTTTTCACTTTCCCTCTGTAGACTTTTATGACAACCCACGGAATGATATGGGGTAGTAGATTATCTTAAGCCACACGGACAGGTAACAGCTACTAATAAATAAAATTATTAACATCTTTTACAGTAAGGTATATTCTTTAGTGGTTTAAAAAAGTCTTACTAAGTTACCTTAACTTTCACTGCTAAAGCAAGCATTCCTATTGTTTTATTCAGATTCACACACTCCAAGAATTAACAAAGAATATATCAGCTACTTCTCCTTCTACGTAAAGCGTTATAAACTAAAATTAGCAAAAGTTGTTTTACTCACCATGATCTTGATTAATATATAAGGCAAAACTAGATTAGGGTCGGTATTTTTTTTATTGCCACGTTGAATATCAGTCTTTTAGAATTTAAAGGGTCACTTCACTTGTCCAGGCTTAAAATAAAGTAAGGTAAAATACTCACACTTGAAGCACTCCGAGTGGGTCGATGGTAGCGAACTTTCTTCAAATATACAGTGTAAATAGCGCCATCCACCCGCTCCTCGCCCCACAACCGCCATGTCGGCTGCTGGAACACATCATAAGTTGCTCAACACATGCTAAATACCATTTTGTCATCGTACTAATACTTTAAAATTTAGTAACAAAGGGACGAGAAGCTATATAAATAACGTCAGGATCTTTCGAATTTCCACTAGGAGTGGAAATACTTTTTCACACGGACAATACATAAAGGTACTGCTGAGTGTGCGCAAACGACACAATAGGTATATATATTTGCATACTGTTGAAGAAACTTGAAACAAATTCAAAATTATAACAATAGTCTTATTCTACGATCGATTTCATTGAAATGAACTGTCTTTGTAAATAGAAAGTTCGGCTATCCGTAAAACAGTAAGTGCCCCTGTTGGCTCTTCCTGAAATCGGCCGTCTGTACACGTTACGTTACATAATTGTTAATTTACGCTGTAGCGGAGCATAACTTTTAACATCCATTAAAACTAAACTACTGATTAGAATTCTGTAGTTACAACTGAATGTTGCCTACCAAAACCGAAATTTAAATATAATGAGATAGGAGACGGTTATTAGTGATTCTTCTTCCGTTCCGAATCCCGAAAATTATTCGGAACATGGTTAAAAAAACATACTTTTACTAAATCGATAGATTTATTGCACAAATCTCTGCGGCAAATAAACCAGAAAAATTTTATTAACGTAACCATAGCAACAATTTAATGCCTAACAAAGTGATTGCGTTGAAAGCAATAAGATTAATAGCATCACCTGACCCGATATCTTTGTACGGCTACCGATTACAGTTAATTACAGTAATATTATATTTGTCTTTTTTTATTCAATGCATACTAGCATGCAAGAAAAACCAAACTAAAACAAATAAAATAAAAAACTTGTTAAATTATTTTTCTTATTTATGTTAGTAATGGTGACTAAAGAGCACACATCCTATGTTGTGTGGGTACTAGGGCCCCTAGACACCTAGGAACATGTCGAGCATGTTAACGACAGCGTGATCTATTGGTCAGAGTACCTGGCTTTTGAGACGCGGATTCTAGTTACCTGGTTCGATTTCTAGCTACTTCTGGTCTGGGTGTATTTGTTGGTATCTTGTGTCGTGGACAGTATATCGGAACCTCCTCCAATCTTATCGCTTAGGAGTTTAAACGTTATATCGAAGTGTGTTTACGCGTCAATACAACAAATTACAAGGCACTACAATATTTCCTGCGCTTTTGACGCCATCTGGTGCCAATCAGAAAATTTCACCGTGGTTGAAATCGACCAGGAGAACATTATCATCACATTCCGGTCAAGGTATAGATGTATTGTTAAACCTCAAGACTATGTCAAAATTCTGAGTTGCCAGTAATACGGTTTCCGATTTCCGTAATGTTGTTATGTAATAAGTAAAAACTGAAAATCGATAGCTATTCACTTTGATTCTACAGCAATAGCCCGTCGATTCAGAATCACAATAAAACCTTTACTTTGTGGTCTGTTGCAGTGGAAATGTACATGCATACAGTATAAAGGAATGATTATTTATAGTTATTTTACGATGCTTACATAATCATCGTTAAAAGCATCAGCGAACAGTGCGGGCTCAACCTTACTGACGCCGCATATTCTCCACATGGCCACTGGCCCATGTTGCGCGACGTCACGTCAGCCCAGCTGAGCGTCCCGCATCACGAACACTTTCACTGCTTCATTACTCTGTGCGCTGTATCATACAAATCCAATTTCAATTGGATCAATCAAGATTTACACGAACGAGTATGCGAGACCCGCGAACGTCCGTGACGACGGTGAAATCGTCGCCGCGACACACTTGTAAACGGAGATATATCCGGCACAGTTCGTATCCTAACGATTATTAGATATAATGCGGCTGTTCATTCATTAGACACGTTTAATCACAAGCGTTTTGATATGAAATTAAAAAAAAACAAATCGCGATTGGCATATTAAATGTACATGTTCACTGATACTACCACAATGCACTTTATAGTTGAAGCAAGCCCTAACACGATTTTGAAAATAATGTAGAAAATCGCTAAGGTAATATGAACTAAAGCCTACTGCTATGCCGCTGGAAAAACACCTAATATATAAAGAGACGCGACGGCAGCGGCGCGGGCGCAACACGACTGCTCGCTTGTGGAGAGATCGCGTGAAAAACTGCGATAGAGCACGTCAATGACGCCGTGGTGTGCTTCAGAACCATGACAAGAACACACGTATAGGTAAAGTTGTTTTCAATTAAAAATTATAAGCAAGCATTCAATAGCTTGTTAATCGAATATTCTAATCGTAATCATATCATATATATTTCCCATCAAATTCATACATGAATACAACAAAAAATAATGAATTCAAAATCATAACCCAAAACACAATAACTCATTAAACAATTGCGTAAAATTCTGCTAATTTTCCTCATGTTAATGCTGATGTAAACAAAATTATTATTAAACTAGCGTCAGACATAAATAACACACAGTTTGTTTTATGCAACATTTATGCAAAACAACACAGAATTAAATTTTAAATTATATGATAAAATATTACTAAAATTACTTGCTAATAATATTTTTTTTATAGGAGAGGGGGCAAACGAGCAAGAGGCTCATCTGATGGTAAGTGATCACCACCGCCCATGAACAACCGCAATACCAGAGGAATCGCGGGAGCGTTGCCGGAAAATTTGGAATTTGACTCTACAATAAATATTTAATACCAGACCTTAGTTTCAGCTTAATATATCAGTATGTATAAAATATTTAAAATTAAAATATTAAATTTACCTCGTATAAATAAACATAAAACGTGGTTAGCGACTATTGTCACTTGAGAATCGAGTTATCAATAGACTCAAATTCCCAGACACGCCGAATGCGAACAACACACGAAAAATCAATTTCTATACGTACCGTACGTAGACGGTATGCCACTATTTCTTTCTTAACTCAACCAGTCTTACGAGTATATCGTGTGCGTAGTATACGCCTAAAAAACCTGACTGTCAAGCACCAAACTCTCTATCGTTTTTAAGAGAAGCCGGGAGGAACCCGCCAAGATACTCTTAGAAGAGTTGAACCCGTTTTACAGGTCGTTGTAAAACTTTTTATTTTCCCGACATGCAGATTTTCACTACGTTTTCCTTCAGCACGTGATAAATGCGCACTTAAAAAGAAATTTAGATAAAATTGCATTTATTTTAGAAATCGAACCCAGGTAACACGTCGTGGACTGAAACCGAGCTCCCGGTTACGAGTCCACCGCGACTTTTTCTTCTTTAATTGTGTACTCTTATATGTATGTTGCTTCGGTTTATAGAAAACAACTATAAAACAAGACTTTTATATAAGTTAAGCATTCACTTTGTTTTGCGACTGTCCCCCATGTCTCTGTCATGCACAAGCGTTACATCGGATACGGAAATGTGAAGAGAGAGTGTGTCTGTTTCCGCTATCACATACGACATTATAATTATAATATATACTACGCAAACGGCATAATCTTGTTGCATAACTGGGGGATATCATTTAGGTCTTTTCTAAAATAAACATTGACTTAATTTACAAAATTTTACTTGAACTTGTCGTCGAATAGTCAAAATGAGTCGAATTCTTCAAATATAGTTAATCATTAATTTTTATATTTAAGGAATCTATAAAGTTTATAATCATTTTCATTACATAAATCAAAAACTTAAAATTATCATATAGTTTTTTTTATCTCTCGTGGCAACCAACGCCATACAAGAACGCTAGCTGAATTTCCTGGATGAATCGTTATACGCGACCGTGAAGCGAGAAAAGAACATAATATTTTACATATTTGCACCTGCCATCAGTTTTCTAGTCTCCCAGGGTTGACTGGCAGAGAATACCACTAGGCATTAAGTTCGCCCATTGTATTCCTTAGAGTAAGATGTTACAATAAAGATTGAATAAATAAGTAATGCCCTTTTATTACCAGTGGCAACGACACGTCGCGGAAAGACTTTTTTCAAGAACTCCAACCGCGCCCCTACCCGAACAGTCCCATATCTTTTCAACAGAAAATAACAATGGCTCGATTTCCTTCATATCGACACCTTATTCCAAAAAATAATATCATATTGATCCGCAGGCGTGACAACGCACCTAAAACATGATTCTTCATCGACGACAGATGTACACAAGTGTATTCCAAAGTTCCTTTCGCTTATCTAAGAACGCAATTAGCCTCGAAAACTTCAAAATGTATTTAACATAATATGCATTTTAATTTTCTAATGTTGAACACTCCTTATAAGTTATGCAACGTGGGAAAGGCAGAGAGAGTCGATTATTTAAATCATTTATTGACGAAATGTATTTATAGACGACCGTAATTAAAATCGCACACTGCTCTCCGCATCCTTAATTTCTAATAGTGTTTAAAACTTCATATCTGGAGTTACATTACATCAGGCAAAGGTAGAAAAGCCAACGCATCATATCGAATTTCAGCTTTACCCACTTCTGATGATCCTGCATTTATTTTTAGTCAAATCACTGACAGTGATGTTAAGAAAAACATTGTTTAAGGCAATTCTGATGTCGTTGGTACAGACTGCATTAGTCGTAAAATTATCATTACTGTTATCGATATCTTTAATTACTCCATTTCGTCTGGAAGTTTTCCCTCCACCAGGAAAGAAAACCAAATCACTCCTATACCTAAAAAAGCAAATCCTTTCGATTTTTTCTGACTACCGGCACATTTCCTTTCTTCCATTCCTTTCAAAAGTTTTTGAGCTTATTGAGCGAGTTCATCGACAATTGAGCTTTTTCCTATGCAGGACTCAGCCTCTTCAATCCATTTTAATCCGGTTTCCGTACTGGTCATAGTACGACTACTGCCTTAGTCTAGATTACCTATTAGGATATCCATATACCCAAACGTATGGATAACCACTGTGTAACAGTGTTAACCTTACTTGACTTTAGCAATGCTTTTAACATTGTCGATTTCGATATCTTATTAGCTTCTCTTAAGATATCTCCTGAAGTGATTGACTGGTTTCATAGTTACTTGTTTGGTCGCCGACAACGGACACGTGTTGGTCATTCGTTCTCTAACTGGTGCACAACTGTTGCCGGTGTACCGCAAGGTGGCGTGTTGTCTCCTCTACTGTTTTCAATTTTCATAAGTTCTTTTACTCTTCGATTATCTTCCCTCTACCACCTGTATCATGATGATCTCTTAAAATATTTTCAAAGTAAATTGGTTGATTTACCTAAAACTATAGACTTATTAAATAAAGATTTTGACTGAATTGTTTGAGTAAATCATATGGTATTAAGGTAAATCCATTAAAACCTCAGGCAATAATAATAAGCAGCTAAAAATTGGTCACACGTATCGTATGTCCAACGTTACCTGGAATTGTGTATGACGGAACATCCGTGCCATATAGTAACACCGTTAAAAATCTATGTGTTATCTTTAACAAATTTCTAGTTTGGGCTCCATAAGTGAGAAGAGTTTGAGTTCCTTGGGAACACTCAGTTCCGCTCTCTTCGCTCTGATAACAATTTTTTGTTACACTGGTTTTAATATCCTTTGCAACGTGTTTTCCTGGTAGAGATCGCTTGTAAGCGATAAGGCTGCCAATTGTACCTTTAATTTGTAAGCATTTTCTTTTTTTGTATTTTTTTGTTTATCGATGTACAATAAAGTATATTTCATTCATTCAGTATCTTTAAACTCAAACCATTGCTTTTCAATACGTGTTAACGATTTACTGCAGCCATTCATATATATTAACACAATAATAACTAAGATGTATTTATCGGTTTTTAGCAAAAACCACGCATCAATCCATATAAATCTGTTATCTTTATATAGATATTTTTTCATAACTGACTTAAAAATAGTTTGAATTAAAATAGTTTATGATGTATTTATTTTTTAGTTTAAAATTTTATTTGGGTAACAGCTTCTATACCATCTCATTTATCGTTTCAAAATCGTCGTATTGACGTATCAAATTTTACTGTCCAAATAAAATCTCAATTATTTTAATGAATTCATAAATTTTTTCAACATACCACGATTCGATGCGACCTTTTTTATAACCCTTGTATGAGAACAAAATATAAAATATGAAGTAAGAATATTTTTTATCATTCGTGCATGCAATTTTTATAAGAGGTTTTCCCATATTGTCATCTTTTATGATACTCCTGGACAGTTCAAAAGACGTATTCTAGAAACAGCAGACATATTCTAGAGCCATAGACTATCAAAGTTCTGAGAGCTCATCCGAATTTATTTAATAGTTTTAGTTGTTACGGGTATGTGCCCTTTTTTAAATACCTTTGATTGTTCCTGTCACTGAAGAGTCTCGTAGGAAGAATACATTGCTTCTGTGTCGCTGGTCCTAGGTTCGATTCCTACCCAGGCTGTAACATTTGTGCAATACACAAATTGTATGACTTCGGGTCTGGGTGTATTTGTGAGTGTCTCGGATCGTTAACAATGCATCCGAACCTTCTTGCGATCTTATCGCTTGGGCGTTACATAGGTACAGGGAGGACGCGGATGAGTATAAGTGTCTTTACAGTTTAGTTGCCACTGTAATATTTCTTGCGCAGGTGAAATGAACTGGTAACAACCAGATAACTCCGTCGTGGTCGATGTAAATTATCATTATCATCATTAATTATAGAGACTATCTTTATTTTTGAAAAGTTATGACATGTACTAATTATGTACCTATTTCCCTTAAAAATTATCAAATAAATAAATTATTCTCGAGTCCCAAAACCACACGTATCTTGAAAATAAGATAAAATTTTAAAAAACAGTTTCCACTAACTAACACTAACAATAGCTATTACATTGTATAGTCGACTGAAAGACCAGGTAAAACCGATTTTTTTTCTTTTTCATTAAACTACTTGAATATAATTGTTAGACATGAATAGTTAAAAATATGAAAGTATCTACAAGTTGTAACCGTTTAAATAGTACGAATAGAATACTGTGCAAGACGTAGTTTGTTCAACGACGCGTCCGGAGCCGCCCCGGCGCCACGTGACCTCTCTTAACCTTTCGAATAAATATAGGGTTGTCATTTACGAAATCGCAGACCCGGAATAACGAGCTTTTAGCCCTAGTATTTCATAAGATTACACTCTGAAGCTTGTCGCAACATACACGATTATTGTGAACAAACTACTTAACATCATTAAGAAATGTATGCGCATAATGGAGAATATACTTAACAAGCTGTACCCGCGACGTCGTTCGCGTGGAGTTTTGCGACTTGTTTAGACCGGTTATAAAAAATATCTAAGTGAACATAAAAGTACCTTACTATGCCTTGGAGTTTGTAATTACTGGGCATATGAGACTTAGGAACTGATGTCTCAGGGTGACGAACGCAGTGTGATGTCACAAAGTAATGTTCTGGGTGACACAGCATTTGTTATGGTCAGACGTTGCACTTACCATCAGGTACGTTTTGCTCGTTTCGTCACTTTATTCAATAAAATTATAATGTCTTTTAAATTATTCCTTAAAGTGTTAGGTTTTGTGACAATATCCAATATTCTCTTTCGTTACAGATGATCATATTACGTCAATAAAGATATAAATACGAGTATCATAGTTAGGTAGACAATGACATTGGCATTAGCGCCCTGCAATGTAAGATCTATTTGCCCGTCGCACATCATTGTAATACTGTTTTTTGTAACACAATAGTGAGTGGCGTACTCGTAAGCTGTTGACATTTACTAATTACTTTAGTTCAGAGCGTGACCAACTTTACAATACTGCAGACATAATTAATTTGTTTATAACTGCTTTAAATTCCTTACATGTATAACGACAAATTTAAGTATTTACTTAGTCTGTGCTTTATGTGGTACTCAGTATCTATACAATTTTTTCATCAACATGTTTATCTTGAGAAAAAAAATAGTCATTGGATCTTAATTACTAATGGAAACGAACAAATAGGCGCATTGGAATCGATGTCATTAAATGCGGCAAAATTTGAAAAGTAGCATAAATATTTTCGGAGCGGGTGGAATTGTGTATGCGCATAATGGAGAATATTTCGAAAAAGTGTAATGACAAAAGCAGCATTATTGTTATTATTCTGCTGATTTTTTTTATTAAGTCTCATATATGTAGTGTACGCACACTACTGCGTAACGGTAGAATAACTGGCACTGCTGTGGTACCTACGTAGAGGGGCAGATACCTGCATAGAAATTCTATTACCAGTATTATTCCTCCTCGAATTTATTGCATATTTACTGCCAGCGGGATATGGTTTAGTATATTTTTGTAAAAATTATAAATGTACTTTAAATATTCATAGTCACCTCAGTAATTTTGAAATTTAATATAGTTTAGATCAGTCATACGAAACCTTTTTTTCATGGGAACTACAAAGGTGGTCTATTTATGGTGACCCGGGCCGCAACGAAAAAAAACGAGATTTTAAATTACTGTTTTATTTATCCATATATATAAAACAAAGTCGTGTTAGTTACACCATTTATAACCCAGATCGGATGGATCGATTTTTATGATGTTGGATTTGTCTCCGCCCCGAATAGTAACTATTAAAACATCGAAAATAAAATCATGAAAAACAAATTATAAAGAAAATTAATTTTCTCATACATTTTCCGTATACAACGCCATCTGTCAACACGGACATCTGAAACATAACACGGACAAAAATGAACATGACGAATAATACATACATTATAAATGTATTGCATTTCAGTCATAAACTAGACTAGCCAGTAGATGGCGTTGTGTACATTATCGTTATGGAATTTTAATGGTTTATTACATTGTATGCATGACAATTCTGTGACAATAAAAACTTTTTCACACTTTCTGTCTTCTTCCATTATCTAATATACATCATACAGATCCATTATACAGTTGATACAACTGCGTTGTCCTTTCATTGCATACCTAACTGTGTAGACGGGCGCCGCGATTAATCATCATTTTTATTTCGAGTTTTCATCAAATTTTCATTTAGTTTTCGACCGTCATTGCATTTGTTAGTCAAACGGTAAGTCTCCTTCGAAGATGTTCACCGTGTGAGATTATCAAATTCGTGATTGATAATAGTTTCATTATGTATTTTGAATAGTGTGGCCAATTTTCCAGTGTTATTTACAATGCCGCGAGCCAGAAGATTTAACTCCGCATTATTGAAAATCAATCCATTTCGTTGCAATGCGCCCTGGATGGTTTGGAAAGAAGTGGCGAATACGGAACAATCCAAGGGTTGTCGACTTGTTGTTTACTTTCATAGTGGTAGTTCCACCGTTATCACCGTGCATGGTCGGCGGCAAGTGGTGGCGCAGCCATACGGCTGAAAAGTTTCATACTTAAATAGTTTTTAAATGAAACTAATTTTACGGATTTTATCGATCTATTAATTTTATTATTTATAACCCGACGTTTCGAGTGCTTTACAGCACCCATGGTCACAGGGGGACTGAGGTGACAGATATCCTGACGTCATAATTAACCCGGAGTAACTTCAGCTTTAAATTATTATTTTTGGTCCGATCTACGTAGAAAGGGCTAACTGTGTCTTGAAGTCTTGCAGTGGTATGCTTGGTTTTTGAAATTAAGTCAAAAACCAAGCATACCACTGCAAGATGTGTAGTGTTCGCGTGAATATAAGAAATCATTAAATAGTTTGTTGCGATTTTGGCAAAAGTTTGAAACGGCTTTCACAATCCAAAACATTACTTTTTTCAAAATTTTGTCAAGATCTGACTTTTTGCTGCATGCCAAGATGACTTTCATAATACAGTTGGGAGTCCACAAGTTGTCTGTCGACGATTCACAAACTTATGTAGATTCAATCAATGTTACTAGAATTTGGACACTTCTTTGAACGGTTTTATATTTTTAGAGGACAATACTCCAAATTTCGACGTATTCCCCCTTTTACCTTTTTCCTTTAAACAGAACTTCTAGGTTGGAATTGTTTTTAAAATCGATGGACTGAAGTAAATTTTCTTCGAATTTTAAATAGTTCAAAACGCAGAGTTGTCCGATGAAACACCTCTGCGCATTTAATGTAATCGTAATTACAATTTAAAACTAAAGCCAGCTGTGAAATTGTCGTTAAATTGTCGTTGTTTCCAGATACCATGGGTACTCTACTCTGCGAAAAATAAACATATTATTGATTTTTCTTAAATCTTGGAACCTTTTTCGAAATTCGTTTGATAGCGCCGTTATATAATTTGAAATTGTCGAGCAATTTTTCTCGGAAATGTCGATACGATCCTCTGTAGCCTTTATCACAATTTAGCAGCTGTTTGTTTTGCTTTTCTCTCTAATAAATACTAAGCTTTTCATCAAAAGCAAATATTTTTATTCGCCATCGATTTTTTTTTCGCATTCGAATTTCTTAAACTATTGTATTTTTAAGCAACGAAATTCATTATATTATCCAACTGCCACTCACAAAAGTCCGGCGGGCCGCAGGTTGAGTATAGCTGGGTTTCATCCTAGCCTACCTCCGATCTTATCGCATTAGCGTTACATCGGGCGCGGGTAGGTTGGGACGAGTGAGTGCCTCTGTTTGCGCGTACACTTGCGGCACAATAATATCTCCTGCGCAGTTGATGGCTCTCGGCAGTAGTCGGAAGTTGTCGCCGTGGTCGAAATCGGATAGGAGAACATCATCATAGCTGGTTTAGATATTTACATGCTTGGTTCTCTCAACTCTCTCGCTTTTTTTCATATTAAAACAGATAATGGGCGTACAGTCCAGCTGAGGGTAAATCGTCACTGTAAGCTATCAGTAACTTGCATTTCCGGATCTCGTCATTCTCTAATAATTATGAGTAGTAGCAACACGCAGCTATTTAAACATGCTGCTTGCTGATATTCTATTAAAGCGAGGTTCTTCACTAGTAAAGCCGACCTATTAACGTGCTAAAGCAAGTAACTCGACGTGGCTCACGCCCATGCCTTTGCAATTTATGATAGTCTTAAAACTAACTTAATTTACTTTACATTTATTTTATGTAACCTAAGAAAGACCTCGTTTTCCTTCTAGGAAAAAAACCAAAGGCAAAATGCTTTATGTAAAAATGTGTTACTTAGTCAAAACAGTTACTTTAAAATGCCGACCGTGTTACGAGTATATCTAAGGTAAAGACATTATATTTATAAGAACGGCAATTTTAACTTAAACTGCCCGACATAAATACTAAATGAGCGACTACTTACGAGCATGAAGTACGCTACAAATTCAAAAGCGTGAAAAATGTACTTGAATATAAATAAAATTTTATATTATGTAGGCTCCACGGGCTTCTGACCCCGCATTTTAAGAATACTAAAGCTAACCTAGCCTAAAAGTTTTATCGACCCAAGATTCGCTCAGTTAGTTTTTTTGCAAACAATTTTATTATTTGTCTAATAGAAAGACTAAGAATAAGTAATTAACACTAAATTTGAACATTAGTAATATTCCTAAATTAAGTATCTATTAATAACAGTATGGCGGTGGAAGAAAATCTGCCGCCAGTCTCATCCCGTGGGTGTCGGTAGAATCATTTTTTTGTGATATATTCTAGTGATGTGACGAGCAATTCGTTCGCCCAATGATAAATGCCACGCCTGCCCATAACAGTTATTTTTTCACCTACAGCCGGGCATAGGAAAGTCATGTGCAGCCCCGCACAACGTTCATCGCCCTAAGACATCGGTGATTATATCTGTCAGTGTCTCGTATACCCATTGCATTTACACTGACCTCAGTGACCTTCACACCGACATATAGTGGAGTTTGCACACCACTGCTTTTCAATGATATTGGTTATAAATGTTATCATTGTGTTGTCAGTTATATACCAACCTCTAAAAATGCATAACCGGTAATAACAAGCAGAGGTGCGAGAGGTCTAGTATAGCGACCATCGATCCTCTTGCCAAACGCGGTGATTACGGCAATACCTCCCTTCTTGCGAGAGGCCTATGCCCATAAATGGACTATTGTAGGTTGACTAAGAAGAAGAATAATAGATTTATAAATCTTAAAGTTGAAATGAAAATGATAAAGTGTATATAATTTATGTTTACTGGATTGTATGTAATTCTTCTTTATTCATTTCTTCCAATTCCTTCATGATAGTGAATCGATGAAAAGATTACTTTTAATGGCATCATTATAAAGAAAAAATAACAAAGGGACAAGTTAAGACAGTCTAACCGATAAGTTCAGGTATCGATCGATCTACGGCATGCAGCAATACCGTAAAACTCTAAAAATAACAGCAAAGGGAACAGTCTCCGCCCTACTATCCACCTATGCCTAGCGCTTCCATCTTGAATGACGGGGTCAATGATACAGCAGAAATTCAAACTTATATTCCGTAATGAGCAATCCAGTTGATTTCAATATTTGACTTTACACATATATAAATGGAATATTGAATTCAATTTTCTTTTTTTTAATTATGAATATAAATGTAAAATATCAGTTACCCTCCGCGTCTCCGCGTCCATGCGTCCATTTTAAACAAACTTAATCAAAAGCGAAAACTAATTTATACTTATAAAAATATGTAACGATAACAATTTTTATCACCATCGTCATCAAAACTGAGTCCTGTGCTACATGCGTCTATCGACTTGGCAACCGTGCAGATCGTCGCTCCATTTATTGGGGGGGTCGCCCTATACTGCGTTTTCGGTGCGAGGTTGCCTACTGATACTGATACTGTCTACTGTCTTGCTATATAGGTTACTCCGCTTTTTAATATTCTATATGTAATCTAGTAATTACTATAATAAAAAAATTGCAAGAATTACTTTAGTAACATTGCTAGAATATAACCTAAACCGTAACCTAAAGGGGTTAATAAACATATGTCCCTATGTATTCTTGAAAATTACAGTTAACATTTTTATAGGTTTCTCTTTAGATAAAAAGGCCAATAGTAAAAGATTGCAAAGCGAATGCGATAACTACAGATTCCATGCCATCCCATGATGTATTAAGAAGCAGTTCATTTCTGAGGTTTTTTACACTTTACAGTCGGCTCCATAACGATGATCGCTGCAATTCTATTTCATTAAAATTAAAGCGCGCTGTTTACTACATATACGACAATTACATGACGCATATTCATCAAGATATAAAATATTAAATGTTAATGACTCTATATATTGAATGTAAACTTTCTCTTAAAAACAATAAAATAAAAATAAATTAATAAATGTATATCTGCAGTTTTGATGACAATACAATAATATGGTATGCTCCAGTGGATCTGGTGACAGAGTCGAAAGGTGAATACTAAAATAATTAAATGCTTACTAATAAACTGATGCAGTCCTCATTTGAATGGTTTTGAATCCTAAGTAATACACCTGGCACACACACAAAAGTGTAATGATGAAGCGAGAATATCGGTACAAACTCCTCAATGGCTACTAATAGATAAATCGGCTTTGGGCTTGTTTGATTTGTTTTGATGAGATGCAGACTGCTGAAGATACCACTCAAGCAAAGGTGAGAAATGTACCGTGCACTGAATAAGGAAGCAATTTTTTTAGATTTTTGACACTATAACTTTCCTTTCTAATCGAAAGCAGTATTTGTAAAACGCCATAAAGCATATTGAAAGACAGTTTATTTTTTCCATACAACCAATAAAATGCTTAAAAATAATTTTATCGAACTCAAGTATGAACTCTTACTGATTTCAAAGACCCTACGTGGGTTAAGGTGCATTGAAGCAGCAGAATCCGCTGAGGTGCGGGCAGCGCGCATGACGGATGCGCTTCGACGCCGCTGCGCGCCCTACGCAACGATTACGCTCGGAAACTGAGACCGACCATTGGCTAACAATGTTTACTTGTGGTACTATAAAAATAATCTTGTATAAAATTAATGACTTTAATAAGTCTATTACTGCTGTTAACTTGCGCATAATATTCCCACGATTAGTATAATGTTTTACTACAACTGCTGGTTCTTCTATATTTTTGGATTTAATTTTAAATCATCATGTGATAAGTAAAGATTAACAACAACAATTTAACTAGCGGAAGCCCGCGAATACGCCCTCGTGGATTAAGGTTTTTTAAAAAATACCGTGTAGATTCTTTGAATTTAAAGTATGCAATCACAGCTGTACCTGTGTATATTCGGTGATTTTATAGTAACTTTGTGGATTAATCGTAACTGAAATCGTAACTTTGTGGATTTAGCAGATTCTTCGGCATTGAGTCTTCTGTTTTCGAACGAACGAAAGTCATATTCCATAAAAATAATTCTTCTGAATAATATAAACTTCAGAAAACTATGTTATTTTTGGCTTACGGTCGCGAGTTTTTTTTTAATTTGAATGAAATTTGCATATTTTTATGCATTGTTGACACTTTAGTTTAGTGTTACTGTACGACCATCATGTTAATTTAATTAGCCGTTGTGTGTGCATCGGACGCCCGTTATTTTCGGTGTCTTCATTCTTTAATAACGTATCTATGTCATTAGTTTCGGTGACTAAAAGTACTTAAGTCAATTCCACTGTATTTATGGTAATATTTTTTATTTCTGATATTAAGCGACGAGACGATAAAGTCATTTGCCACACGTTAAGTACCTAGCCTACCCATAACAATTGCAGTGTCACCAAAACTTTTAATAACAAAGTACAGGACCGTGTTATTAAAAGTTTGTTAATGTCAGTGCACGGTCGTTAATGTTTTTTTTTTATTTGATAAAAGTGATAAGTGCAACGTCTGCCCGTAACAAATGCTGTGTCACCCAGAACATTTCTGTGTGACACCACACTGCGCCCGTCACCCTGAGACATCAGTTCTTAAGTCTCATACGCCCAGTGATTACGCTAGCTCTCAGTGCCCTTCAAACCGAAACACAGTAATGTTTCACATTACTGCTTCACGGCAGAATAACTGGCCCAGGGGTGGTACCTACCTAGACGGATTCCTTAGTAATCCTACCCAAAGCAGCAAGCAAATAATTTATTTGATGTCGTTTTATATGTAAATTGTTAATAACATGATTGTCAAAGTTGCTTAACGAAAATTACAGACTAAAGTTCAATCTTTGTTTATATTTAATAAACAAAGTTTTAAGAATAGACAAGACACTAAAGTTTTTTTATAGGAGAAAGTGACAAGACGAGCAAAGCGTTGCAGATGGTAAGTGCAACGTCTGTCCATAACAAATGCTGTGTCACCTAGAATATTTTTGTGTGACACCACACTGCGCCCGCCATTTTGAGACATCAGTGTTAAGACTGCACCGAGCAAATGACGCCGAGGCAGATTAGGTATTTACTACAGATCGTTAGTTCTGTACGTACCCGTATGCTTCACTCGGTCGGTCGGTCTTTAGAAAAGCAAACGCAGTTAACATACAATCTTTAAAAATTATTTAAAATATATATATATTACCTTTTAAACCCAAAAAGTTGTCATTGAGGCCTAAATTTAGAAAAAAAAATGTGAGGCGCTTTTCACTCCAAAGTATATTTTTAGATGTACTTAATTATTTCATTACAGATATTACTTATTATTATACTATCATGATTATATGATCATGGTTACCGTAATGTTTGATCAAATTTGACGATAATTGAGGAGGCCGAATAGTAACCAACATTTTGTAAATGTTTAGTTCTCGGTCATACAGACGCAAACCAGTTTTAAATAGTCTAAGTTATAATATTTTTCATAAATTTCACGTCTTACGGATTGATTCTTGTTTTTCAAATTATTGTCCATCAGAATTAATGAAAACTCGTACGTTTAGTTTTCCGCCGCCAAATTATGATAATATAAATAAATATATAAGGAACCCTTTTTTCTTGAAACTGTTGTAATTTTATTTTATCAAATATTTACGATTTACTTTTTTGCTAAAATAAAAAGCTTCGATAAATTCAATTTAATACAAAAAAAAATACTTAAGTTGTTTTACTACAAAAATACGGAGAATACGTATACAAAAAATCGCAATTGACTGTTTCTCTCCGTGAGTTCCTGTGGGCGACTGAATGTTTCGCGTTTATTACAGATGGCGAATTTTTAAAATAAATATTATTAAACCACCAGACAAAATTTCGAAAATGTAAGCAGGAAATTTTTTTAATTTATCAAAAAAAATATTTAATTTATTTAAAAAATAAGCCCCAGTGTAGGATTTCTCCTGAGTCGTGGGTGCGTTTTATAGACTTAAACTTCACATGCACAACACAACCAGACCCGAAAAGCAACAATTTGAGTTTTTGCACAATTGTTGGCTCCGGCTGGGAATCGAACCCAGGACCCGCAGCGCAGTATACGTAACACTTTTTTTACATATCTTTTTTGATTTTATATGTATATTTTTATGGTTATTATTAATATATGTTTGCTTAGGTCTACTTAACTGTAATACCCGTTTGGGCTAATTTTGCTCGGTGCCCTTTAAGTCTCATATGCCCAGTGATTAATTGCACAAGCTCTCATTGCCATTCAGTTCGGAACTCAGTAATTATTACTAACAACCTACTGCTTTACGGCAGAATAACTGGCTCTGCGGTGGTACTAACCCAGACCGATATATATTATAAACTATAACAAATTCAGTAAATAAAGAAAACGACATACATATTCTTATATACAGCAAGCAATAGATTTCTCTGGGAAGTTGCCGGACTACGTCCCATACATAATGAAACACGTCCGTTTTTCTAACTTTCTATGGCCGCGACTACGATCTTTTAGCATATACGTAGAACTTCTAGCGTACAAATCGTTACTAATTGGAAAATGTCTAGTGACTAACTGAAAAAAAATGTAGTAATATACTTATTTTCGGCATCCTTAAGAAATTTAAAGTGTCAGGATAAGAATTTCCACCACATTTCTTAAAAATAGATTCATGCGCCGAAATAGTGCAAGAGGTCAAAAGATTATTCACCTGATTACTTGATTTATAATGTTTACCTTTTATTCCTTTACACTTTACCTTATCTCTTTGTAAACGCGTAGCTTAGTCGCGCCTATGTTCGAAGTAGAATTTGTACAAAGAGTTCACTTTATAGATGCATAGATATACCATTTATTCGCTGAAATGTATAAATTTAATATACGTTTTGTTTGTCGAATGTATTTTTTTACAATCTAGCACCGTTTTGTGCTTACATACTACATAAATAAAAATATAATAAAGACTGACAGCGAAAAATTTAGGTCGTGGGAGGTGTAGTGCTATTGTGGAAGGGGCCTAGGTTAGCATAAAGCTTAGGTGAAGCTTGCTTTTGATTCTGCTAGGGCTTTTAAACTGCACGTATGTCACTCATGAGACTCATAACAATAGTTTAAGGCAAATTTTAATTTAAGCTTTCTACAAATTACAAATATTCTGTAAAGATTCGGAACATGTCGCCGTGATCAAAGTTGACCAGGAGAACACCATCATCATAGTAACATTAACTCACTTCGTTACAGTGACATAACACGTATATTAATATTATTCACGAAGTGAAACTAGCGAAAGTACATATAAATATTTAAGCAGCGAAGAGATTGTGTAACCACGCGCAGCTTGATTTTGCAAAGCAGACTTTGATTTGTCAAAATGTCACAAATGTCTATTTTTTTTCTTCTCCGGTGTACTACTGAACATGGGCCAGTCCCAAGAAAGGAGAAATCGCCACGCTTGGCAGGCAGATTGGCAATCGGAGTACCACGCGTACCTTCGACCCTACTGTTCAACACCAGTCTGTGTATTTTAGGTCTGATCATTTTTAAGGTGATTTTCACACCGTTATCCGAAGCCATGGGATGTAGAAATTCCATTTTCGACTCTTACGACACCCACTGAATGAAATTGGGTGGCAGTTTCGTATGCGGCTATCACATGGCAGGGTTTTTTCTCATACTGAATAGTATGAGAAAAAATATGCAAAGGCAATAAATGTTTGATTTGTGCCTATTTTTACAGTCGTTTGCATTCGTGCATGTAAATGTCTCTACTTATCTGAAATGCCATATTTATGTAAACTAGCTGTGCCCCGCGGTTCTACCCTCGTGTAAAAAGCCTACCTACCACATGATTGCGCCGTACGGCCTGGTTCCTCCATGACCTGAGCATTTACAGTTCGGCCCTTCTCCGTGACGTTTTGTTCTAAGGGTGCAGCACATAAAAGTTGTAGCATAAAATGTTAAAAGCTAGGACCTTCCTCAATAAACGAGCTATCTAATGCAAAAATAATTGTTCAAAACAGATTGGTATTTTCTAAGATTAGTGCGTACCTACAAACTCTCAAGTTTTTTTATAGATAGAATAGATTAATATGCCTAAAAAGGCATATTGCGCCCACGCGCGTATTCTCTAACAGCTCGAGCATCCTCCCTCTTGCTGCAGCATCATACTTAGTCGATAACGCGAGGCGAGGGACAACTAATCAACTAAATGTAAATTCAGGTATTTTAAATGAATGACTTGTAAAGCAGGGGTCCGACCCTAAGTTATCTGAGTCACTCACTAACCGAAACCCATCTTACTACCTGTATTGAAAAAAATCTTAACTCAAGTGCAGGCGTTTTGTCTGCGTCTGTGATTAGATCTGTATCATGCGATTAGAAAAAAGTCAAAATCAAAATGTCTTTATTCAGTTTAGGCTTGTATAAAGCTCTTATGCAATTTAAACCATATTAATTGAGTGAAAATGTATCGCCGTGTGGTGGCGGCTTGTTAAAAGAATACTACCACTCCATCTCATCCGTTGGATCTCGTAAAAGGCGAGTAAGGAATTAAACTGCACTGTGCACCCAACAGCGCATGGTGGCGATGGGCTCACCACCTATCACACCAAGTGCTTTATATTGTTTTGATGAAACGTGGATTGTGGCAGTCATCTGTTTTTGCAGTGAGTGCCCAGTCTCTGACTACCCCTTATGGGATACAGTCGTGATCTTATGTATGTATGTATGTAAAATGTATCGCCATTTCACATTTTTTTTTTGAAATTATATTTATTGGTCTATTTATACTTATATTGATCAGAAGTAATTAAGTTAATCGTCGCTCCAGGAACGCTGCAGTCTGTGACCATGTTCTGGATCATCGCAACCATTCGCACCATCGCAAAGAACACCGATTCCTACCTAGGATGATTCGCGAGGCTATTGAAAATAAAAACAATCCTAATTTTAATAGAGAAGATAGTTGGGTACTGCCACCGCCTTGGGATCCTATAATTGATAATATTTAATCAAAAACCAAGCATACCACTGCAAGACTTCGAGACACAGTAAGCTCTTTCTGCGTAGATTGGACCAAAAATAATAATTAAACGCTGAAGGTACTCCGGGTAACTATCACATCAGGACATCTGTCACCTCAGTTCTCCCGTGACCATGGGTGTTGTAAAGCAATCAAAAGTCGGGTTAAAAATGATAAAATTAAACGCGATAAAATCGGTAAAACTAGTTCCATTTAAATGTGTATTAATTGTATTTTAGTGTAAGATCCAGTTAATTGTATTTTAGTGTGTGTTCGCGTAAATATAAGAATCATTAACAGAAGTAATTACTTAGGCGCTAAAACAAGAGAGGGCGTTAAAGTGGCACGGGTTCGTCGCCCTCGATACCTTTGCAATCGATAGTACAAGCATCAAGCTGAGTCTCAATGGCCACTTATTAAGCCATGGACCTCAGAGATTCGATGAGCTATTGAAATAGGTATCGCTGCGCTAATTATTTCAATTTACACTTAATTCAGATTTTGTAGAATATAATAGAATAGAATAGAATAGAAAAAAACATTTATTCGGCACGAGAACATAAGATAGTTGAATATGAAACAAACAAAACAAAGTTACGTAAAACAAAATAGTTTTGTGTCGAAAAGGGGTTGGCTCAGCATGTACTGTGTGAGTATGGGCATACACAGCGCTGATTTCCAGCCAAAAACCTTTATATTAGCAAATTGGTATTCGTTAGAACGTTTTATTATTTTGACGCTATTACAGATGTAAATTAATCCCACAAATACAAGCTTAGCGTAGCGTAACTTTAATAGTAGATTATTTGAATTAAAAGTTTTAAACCCTGTTTTAGTCAGATGTTGGAATTTTATATTCCGATTTACATGAATTTTCTTTATATACGTGATCTTCTATGTTTGTATGTATGAGAAATAGCCCATAAATTATATTTGGTGACTGTTCTGACGCACACAGATAAAAACTATTCTTGAAGAAAAATTAATATTATGTACGTTTTAACCTCTGGGGACAAAGATCGAAAACCTTATTGCCTATTAATTCCTCCATTTTCTGTAACGAATCACAGCAGAGTTATGCTGATATTGTATACCAGCGCGTACCTACCTCAATCGATGCCGTAAGAATCAATGATAGTATTCGTCTTCGTCAAGCTTATTATAAATTAGAAATGATTAAAAAATTATCTAAAAACAAAACTCTTTAATTAGTGCGTTTTTCCAGTGATAAAATACGGAACCGAGACATGGCCCTTCACTGCAGGCCGCCTGAGGAAACTCAAATTAACGACTCAGTGTTTAGGATCAGAAGCTAAAGTTGCGAGCAGCCGGCCATATAGCTCGTATTACCGATTATCGTTAGGGGTAGAAACGTTCACAAGTGTCAACCTCGTATCGATAAACGTAGTGAAGGGCGGCTCGATGGAACGATGGCCAGCGCGGTTTAGCAGGAAATCGATGGATGTAGGTCGCTCAAGGCCGTACTTTGTGGCAGTCTATGGGTGAGCCTATGTTTAGCAGAAGACTTGTGGTGGGCTAAAATTATTAAAATAACATTAAATAACGATGACTTATAAAAAATATACTGAGAATATTCTCATACTTCGTAGAGCCTAAACTCTCGTTGAATACCAGCTTAAAATAGCGGCATAAGGCGCCTATGTTTCGAGTGACGAGGGGCAAGAACTAGAAATCCAATTACTGATCGTTTTCTACCTTTACTTGACCACGTTCCGATAGAATACCGTGAAGTTGGTACGACATAAGTTGACTTAGTATAATGAAAGATGCGAAACGGAGACACGAATTACTTACTGTTAAAGAGTCATTCCATTGTACTTAGGGGTGACAGCCAACTATTGGTTTCCGATAATCGATGTAGGTAACTGTCTACGTCAACCTTCGAATGTCACCCATTACTTAAATAAGAAAAAACGACAATCAGACATGGAACAGTCGTCATCATAAAGCAGTAGTTACGTAGATACGTCTTGATTCTTCATTAAGAGTCCTCATCCTCTTGTCAGATTGTCAACAACGGCGACAAATTCTGAATAATATCGGAGGATGCGCAGGAGATATTACTCACGGACACTCACTCATCCTAACCTACTCGCGCCCGAAGTAGCGCGTATGTGATAAATTCGAAGGTACTGTGTTAATTTAACACTGCCAGACGCGAACACCAAAAATTTGTGCTTTGCACAAATGTTGTCTCTTGCTGGGATTCGAACCCAAGACCTGTGACGTAGAAGTCAGGTATTGTGATCACTAGGTCACGCGGTCGTCAGTGAACTTTTAAAATCAGATCGACTGTGTGCTCGTTTGTTACTTTAACCAAATTAAAAAAAAACAACGCTGTAAAACTTAATTAACGAGTAGTAAATACACACAGTCATGAGTATTGTAGACCAAAGCCGGTCGATAACGCCGCTGATACATACTGAAGCTGTTACAATAGACTGTATACCGCAGAAGACACGTCACAAATGAATCATCGAAAACACCATAGGACACGAGCAAGAAAAATATGTTCGTTTTCTTGTTCGCTGTTTGCAGGTTACTGATAATTATGCACAATACCAACATAAGGTGACGAGTTCACTCAATTTGTTTTCTTTAGATCATCAACCATGCGAATCGTCACGTAAATTACTATAATTGGAATAATAAACACTGGAATGTTCCACTTTAGAGTAAAAGTTAATTTAAAAAATAATAATGTAGAGTATTATTATGCCATAATTTAGTTAGCGCTGCACATTCTGTCCGTATCGGCGTAGAAATGTAAAAAAATAAAGTACACCAACATATACCGTGTGGTGGCGGCTTAAGAGAATCTACCACCCCATCTCATCCCGTGGGTGTCGTAAAAGTGAACAGAGGGAAAATTAAAACCAGGAGATGGGCAGCAGCATCTTCCTGAAACATCGGAATAAATAAACTGCGGTTGCCAACTCGCCTGCCAAGCGTGGCAATTATGGCAAAATCCCTCCAATATGAGAGCTACAAACTTTTGTGGCTATCTATGGGGGAGGCCTATGTTCAGCAGTGGATTTGTGATAGGCTGAAACGACGAACGACGACGACTTTATTATATTTCATCTATATTATATTTTCGCTCTTAATGAAAAAGGTTTGTTTTAAATTATTAAAACAAACTTACACTTAACGCAAATGAGCTATGCTAAAAAGGATACTTATAAATCTTCTGGAAATAAATAGTCTACATTCTGGGAAATATTTAAAATGAATAAATATTAAAAAATCTTTCGTCTGTTTAACTGAAACATTCATTCGTTTACTTTATATATATTAGCGTAAGAATAAAATACGGTAGAATGAAATTATGTCAAAGAACTTCGTTTAAACCAAGGGCGACCTATTTCCACCTCCCCTTCGATGTATCAATGTCCTCGATGAAAATTTATACTCTACCCATATAAGTTTGTTATATTCCAGCTCCTTCAATTTATATTAGACAATCGCTATAAGCATGTTACGGTATAATAAAATTTATGTTCGAACATCAGTATAATATGAATATCTGATTGAATGCTTGTTTTAGACTTTTGGCGCCAGCTCGAAAAGTGGCGGTAGTGTTTTTATTTCATTTTGTAATTTAATGTATAGTGATTTTTCGTGATTCAAACAGACAAGAGGGACAGAAAGAGTTACTTAATTTCTGTGTATATTTGGAGTTTTGATGTTTAATATTGATAGTTTAATATGCACCAAGTGCTCCTGAAATTGTACAGTCACTGGAAAATTCAATTCAAGACCAATATTGTGGTTTTCGTTTTGTCGCCATCAGTTCAGCAAATCTTCAGTAAAAGTCAACTATTATTTTACTGTTGATCGAAATCGAAATTTTATCGAAGATTTGAAAATTGTATTCTTGGATATATGGCTGACGCACAAACCGTGCAGGCAAAGAAATAGGGAAATAAATAAATAAAATGCTTATTTTACAGTTTTATTTAAAATGAACTGAACCTGTTATAATGTGTTATCATAGCATAATTATCTGGCTATATGTGTATAAATTTCCTAACAAAATAATACATTTGAAAATTTCAGCTCTTAAGAGACATTGACTCGGAAATCAAGCACCGCCTCACATAACTATACAATAATAACGCCAAATATGTACAACTTCGAAAGTATGGAAATGCAATAGATGATGCGTTTTGAATTCAGAACCACGGGTGCTGTCGCAACATCCATACTGCTACGTGTATCAACATCATAGACGACCTAACTACCGAGCCTTGACCAGAATCGCTAAAGACTACAACTACCTTTAATACCATACAGACAGACGTACGGATTATACAGACCTAAAGACAAATCGAGGTCAACGTAAAATCATCTCGCAATGTAAAAATCCATGCGATTGGTTTTCAGATTTCGAAAGTGACATGAAGGCAACTACTTATTAGCCAAAAATATATATTTTAGTTGTTGGTGGCTAAGCTAATTTATTAAAATTGATTAGATTTCTGTTCCGTGGTATTCAATTAATTAAGTTTCTGTTCTGGCTCAGGGGCCGGGCGCTTGCCTCAAATTTAATAGAACGCGAGTAGCCAGAGTTTGAACCCCGGTGTCGGCACCTCTAAATAGTTCTGCAATGTCAACTCATAATTTACCACGTACATAACGGTGAAGGAAAATATCGTGAGGAAAACTGCACGTCAAAAATGATAATCAAAAATGAGGGGAAGCTGCTTATGCAATGGAATATTTATAGACTGTTACTATATATGATTTTTTTTATATTAGCACTTTAAATTTGCAACTAAAATTAAAAGTAACAAAAAAGATGTAAGTATGTTACGTGTACTAGTCCAATAAACAAAGTACTTGAAAATGTTAGTACAAAGAACTACCGTTTGTATAAAACAAATACTTTAATATTTATAGATTATATAATTCTTTATCTATTCAAATGCAAAGCTTATTCCGATAATAAATATGGACTGTCAATATAAAATTAGTCATCAATACATTATCAGCGCCTAAACATCGGACGTGAAAAAAACCTCTTCCATGTTTGCTGGATTCGAAAGCGGATTGGCAATCGCAGTATCAGATGCTGGGGGCTTGAATTTTTTGGCATTTCCCTCGATTTATACGACACCCACGGGATAAGACGGGGGTGTTAGATTCTCTTACGCTACCACCACACGCCATATATAACTCAAATAAATAAAATTATTACCTCCGTCGAATTTCCAAAGATTTTCATTTCATCGTGATATCTTAAAAGGTCATAAGGTTACACAAATTTCATAAGCCTTTACTTATGTCTTTACTAACAAATTCATAGGCACAGCTTGTCTAATATAAGACTGATCGGGAAACCAAAAATAACCCTGGTATTAATGTATAGTGATTTTTCGTGATTCAAACAGACAAGAGGGACAGAAAGAGTAACTTTCGCATTTATAATATTAATATGGAAAAGATTCTAAAAAATCTATGCAAAATTCGTATTAAAAAATCTGCGTAACATTGCTTTTTTTAATACTATTTAGTGTTATATTAAAAAAAAATCAAAGAAATTTAAATCAAAAATTACTCTAATAATTTTAAACGTATTAATAATTAAAATTGTTATTTTTTAGTATTAAATAGATAGTTTTTATTTAACTTCAAAATAAACAAGAAGTGCCCGTGGCTTATTCCTCCTTTACAGGAATCCGTCTAGGTAGATATGACCCAAGGGCCTGTCGTAGAGTTTATTACGCTTGATAATGCCTCGTTTTGGGGCGAAACACGTGTCGTGTTCTCGACTTCAGTGGTGTATATTATCTAGTGGTGGTATTGTAGTGGTTGGTGGAGGGTACCTGGTGGCGGTTCCTGGTGGCGGTGTTAGTTTGCTTATGCACGCTACTGAGGGAGGGCGGGTGGTGCACTTCAAAAAACTAGGTAATATACACCATTTTTATATTTTGCATGCGGATCTTAGCAAAGTAACTTACTTTTCTTCATAACAAATGCATTTGTTCTGGGCAGACGTTGCATATACCATTAGGTGAAGGTTTTGCTCGTAACGTCACTTTATCCAATAAAAAAATGAATATTAAACATTGTTATATGTAAAAGATATACTCGTACAAGTTCGTTTTTAGTTTTTCCTTTCAATACATGTTACAACATCCTAAAATCAACATTTATTTTCAAATAAATATATGCAAGAAGACATAGTTTAAAATCATTAAAGAACCCAGGAAATCCGGGGAATTGGTGGGAAAATAATCCTAGTAGCACAAAAATTCAAAAGTAAAAACCCTACTTAATACCTTTACCTAATAATTATGACTATTAGCTCCGACTGAGATCCCAATACTCAAAAGCCTAGTGTTCTGGCCACTGATTCACGTAAGCATCAATGTAACAAACATTATAATGAGAGTAACAAACAGTCTTCAAATGAAACTGACTTGTTTGTGGTATTCAATGTACATGAGAGTATGCTTCAAGTAGGCACATAACACAAGTTTGTACGATTTATGAATGAGTCAGTATTTAGTCTACTTATTTGTCATGCTAATATCGTATTAGTGACTGATTCATCAGTTTAAACTTAAAAACAACGGAAAAGAACAAAATTATAATGTATTTATGAAAGAAAAATTACTCTTATTTATTTAACATTATCAACCTATCTGAATTCCGATTTGATTAGATAAAACGATAGGCAATTTTAAATTTAATAAAAGATATACACTGATATTTCCGTTCAGCTAAACATTTTTCTTTATTTACGGTCCTTGAAATTACACTTATGGATAATCCGATCAGAAACAGATGCAGGCACCGGCTACGATGAATTCGATTTACTGGCGTTCCATTTAAAAAGTGCCACAGATTGTCTACCGGTTCTCTGGATGAGATTTCCTCTCTATAGGGCTCATGTCTCTATGCTTTGCATTGGTACTTTAAATGCGTACACACTTTGGCTGCCTCTCATCTTAAAGGTACTTGTATCGGGGTCAGGGCAGCAGCCGATCAAACCGAATCCAAGTAAAAAGCACAAATGTGCGTTAGTAAATAAAGACTTGATTATTATTATTTTAGATTTTTTTTAATTATTTACTGTAACATGACAATTTTTTTTGTAAATTGTTAAGTAACAAATGAAGGATTATTAGGAAGGAAGAAGGTTTAAACTGTCTATGACCCAAGAACTCCACTAACCTTGACATACCATCGCGTCTGAGATTTGCGATGCCTTGGACGGTTCCGTTCGACGCTACGAGATTCCTCGCGAGCCGGCGAGCAAAGCGCATGATATTTCGCCGCCAGAGCCTTCGTCCTCTCAGCCAGCGAATGCCGAAGCTCGCCACCAGCACAACCGCGCACCAACATTCCTTGTCATCCACCCCCTAACTCTTTCCCCAACACCTTTTCTTTTCGCACTGAATTATTCATGTCTAAGTTACTTACTATTAAGTCAATGGCACGTTTATCCCTTAAGAATTAAACAATAAAGTTTTTTTTTCATTTCAATTCAATCAGAGGCATGTGTCATCAACAGATGAAGTCACTGTAGGCAACATTATTATAAACTTCATGATGGATCCCGACTACTCAATTAGTCAGGGTCTGGGTCGAAGGACACGATTAGAGGTAAAGTGGCGCTATTTATAAACTGATAAATGCAACGCTATTAAGAAGCAGTAAATTAGTATCACCTTTAAAGTACGATAATTCCTGATAAAAACTGATAATTCCATAATACCTAGTTCCTATAAAACGTCTTTTGCAATAAAACAATATCAGTAATATTCCCTTTAAATTATTTAATAGTTTAGTTAAATAGTTTAATTACTTTTATTACATCGTGTTTAATAATATACACAATTTCAAAACTATCAAGCAATCAAGTGAATTGCAATTATTCTACAAAAGGTTCAAAGTCCTTCTCTGAAAGAACATCGTATAAAGACCTACTAATACCGGACAATAAAGGGGATATCCTCATTGCGGTTCAAAAGTGACATACGCATAGATGCACTCCACGTATGAAAGGAGAACATGTAACTCGGTAAAACAATGACACTAATAACTGTTCTGCCATAAAAAGTTGTAATGTGTAAATAATAGTCAACCTTTTAAATTATATGTAACAAAGAAATAAATCAACAGAAAAGTATGAGTAGCTCTTACAAGTTAGAATGAAATAATTTAAAAGATAAAGGAAATATTTACTAATAATAGATTGTGTAACCTTGAACATCACCCAGTTTCCCGTAAGACTACTTTAATAGAAGTGCATATATTTATGTAGGTTGTGTAATGAAAAAAATACTATCCACTGGTGGTAGGAGGTGGTAGGAGGTGGTAGGTTTAGGTACCACCCCAGGGCCAGTTATTATGCCGTGAAGCAGTAGTGTGCAAACATTACTATGTTTCGGTTTGAAGGGCACTGTGAGCTAGCGTAATCACTGGGCATATAAGACTTAAGAACTGATGTCTCAGGGTGACGGGCGCAGTGTGGTGTCACACAGTAATTTTCTGGGTGACACAGCATTTGTTATGGGCAGACGTTGCACTTACCATCAGGTGAACGTTTTGCTCGTTCCGTCACTTTTATGAAAAAAAAAAAAAAAATAAAAAAAACTATTTTAATGAGTATCTTAACAAAGTCAAGATGTCCTTAATCAATTTAGGCTTATTTAAAATTCTTATGACGATAAAAGAGAATTTCTTCTCTTTTCATTGAAATCCGTTGAGCCTTGATTAGGTATCATATAAGTAGCAATTTTCTATTAAATACCATTTTATTTTGGCACATTACAGAAATATATTTTACCATGGTATCTATATTATCCTATGTACATAATAAATAACCATTTACATTTTAGTCACCCGTAACTGTAATGTACGTTATTACGTTTAAACTACGTTTGCCTTTTTTTCACTATAGCAGTTTCAAAAAGTCTCGACTGCAGAAAAATCTATCCCATCATATTCCATCTCATTACTCTCTCTACCTCATTGTATTTTTTTGGATCTGCCTTTTTGTGAAATCAATTTACCTTATTGTTTTCGCGAAAATGTAATGTAATATAGTTATTGTCATGAGACTTAATACTGATTGAGACTTATTTCCTTGACATTTCGAGTCCGGGCAATATTTGTTCGGGGTTATCAGTCATAAAGTGAATGTTATCTTTATACGAGTAGATATTATTACGACAGTTTTTCTGCACAAACCAAAAAAACTACATACACACTATTTTAGCTTAATTATATCTAACTTGTGTTTTTTTTTAATGGAATTAGTCGAATCTGCATTATAAAGTTTTGTGTAACATATTCATGGTGACACTTACCGATGCCTCATGGGACATCGGTTCAAGTCTCATGCGCCCTATAACTATACTAACTTCGTTGTCCTTCATATAGAAACACAGTGACTTTACAAACCACTGAACAACTATATAATATTAACTGGTAGTAACTATCTAGGCGGATTCTATGGACTTCAAGATTAATACTAAACAAATTGCCTGTAAATCTACAACAACCACAACCTACGATAAAATGCATAATTGATTTACACCAACAGTAAGAGAAAGTCAACCCGACTTCCCGTTTTACAGTAAAAAGAACATGTACATCGTACTCATCGTATAATTTTTGATTCGCTCCTAAGTAGCATATGGTGTTCGTAAATGCTTTTACTTAAATACGAGCCTAGACAGGTGGCAAGCGAAGTAAATCGCACACCAGATGTATATTTCATCAAGCTACAAGTTTTTTTTTAAGCCGTCTACCGGCGTCCCGAACACCGTTGTTATCTGACCAATTTGAAAGGTAACGTAGTGCTTCGTTGTTTTTATTTAAAAGTTTAGTAAAAATGCCCTTACAAAGTGCAAAATAGATTTGTATTTTACTCGCGAAATTATTGAGTTTGTCGAAAGATAAACATGCAAAATGATTTTCGTTGAGTACGTAACCAGTCTAGATACTACGAAACGAGGAATACGTTTGCGTGTAGTAATTCAAGAACCGGTAAAAACTAAGTCAAATATTTAACGATCTCATATGTATAGAACAAAATACTCACATCCACAACTTGAAAAGGCAGTACAACAGTAATAAGAGATCATTTTCTTAATTTGTTTGCTAGGTTTATATGTATATGTATAAGCAAACTAAGAGACACGCCTACCCATGTTACCTTTCAAAATAATACCTTCTGCTCGTAGTGTATCTAGTTGTGACTAGTGGCCTTTTGATAACAGATTTCAACTAGTTTCGAATGAGGAAGATTCAAAATATTTATTGTAAGTAAATAATGTATACCCATCAGTGCCCCTTGTGTGAACATTAATTCAAACTTAATTTTGTTATCATATAATTACTGAACATTCATTAAGTGTGTGATAATTCAAACTTACAATTATTCTACGTTTTGATGTAATATTTTTACCATTTTTTATACATTAAATATTTATATTTTTTTATTACAATACATGTTAAAAAAATCCCCTTATGATTCTCCTTATTTAATTACAATAAAATTTCCACAGCAGTTATTTTTAGTCGTCAACTTAGCAGTTTATTTAAGACGACTGACTTATTTTAATATGAACGAAATCCACAAGCTAAATAAAAACAAAACGAACTAATTGAATAAAATCCAAAAGGAAAGCTAAATAAAAACAAAACAAATTTGTTACATATTACTGTTAATGAACACAAAATTTTAAGCCTGTCATTGACTACATCCTGTGATAGTTGGACCCTTAATGTGTACCTGGCAGTTAATTACCATGCAAATAACTTGGGACACTTTATCAAACTTGAAACGAGAACTCTGATATATATCACTGTTTACTAACACCACTGAATTTTATACACAAATAAAAAAGTTTACTACTATAATGTTTTAGTCATTAACATTAACTTTTAATGCAAAAACAACGCAGCAATGTACTCGCGTACATTATATATTTCGTGAGTGAACTAAAACACCCTTCCACGCACTACGCCCGTCGATGTATGACTGAGACACCACGAGAGCACGACATCGGGCCTAGGCCCGCGACCCGCGTCGAGTTGTCGTTGTTACACGAAACCACGCATGTGCGGGAATGTCTCAGCTTTTCCGAATCGCTCTGATGTCATTGCACTACGTAGTCTCTAGTAGATTATGTCCGTGACGTCGTCGGTGTCAACTGTCAGCCAGGGTGACGACGAATTACTCAAAGATGTTAAAGTTCTAACGGCCTAATACTCAAACGCTTCTTTAATAATTAAGAGTTTCTTTAAACACTCAAAGTAGCTTTTATTAATTTAAAATTTAATTTAAGTGCATCTGAACTTTCGAGACAGCCATAATGACTCCTTTATTGAAAATCTTGAAAATCGCAACAAAATTCAAAATCAAAAATGGTACTCAAGCATCAATTAACTTTTAACAGGTTAGTAATGGCATTTTCATAATTTCTTAAGATCTCCATAGCTAAATGCGCATTATAATCCGTGACATAATAAAGATCTAAGAAACGTTTGAATATTTCATCTTAATTTGAAAGCTTCCGTACTAAATAATAGCTAATATTAAAGAGTATCTTAGTATGCGGCCACATCATTCCTGCTATTTTAAACTATAATTTTAATTATTCTGACAACAATGTCATTACAAAAATTATGTTACATTAAACGTATAATACCTATACATACGTTTTATCTATGATGAATTACTAAATCCTTCAACTTGTGGCTGATTATAATCAGACGACGGATGCTAGTCTTGATTAGAAAATGGGTAACAACTACCAACAGATGCTTTCTTATTTGAGACTGACCTAAAAACGCACCGGTTTTTACAATCATTGTGTATTTAATTACGCACCGATTTACTTTAGAATTACATGACGTGGTAGCTCAAGGGCTAGGCGCTCGCTTTCAATTTCATAGTACGCGAGTGACCTAGGTTCGATTCTTGGTGCCGGCACAACTAAAATTGTGAAAAAATTATCGTGAGGAAATCTGCATGTCTGAGAAATAATAAACATTTCAAAGACATGTGAAGTCCGACAACCCGCATTGAAGCAGCATGGCGGACGGCTCCAAAACCCTCTCAGAAATGAGAGGAGGCCTGTGCTCAGCAGTGGGACATTTATGGGCTGTAACTTTACTTTACTTTTTTTACATGTCAAAAAAACTTATACAATCAAACAATTGACAACTAAAGTAGGTACAGTATTAAAAAATTACTATATTGCTGCTGCATCAATTGTAATTTGAAGCTTTCATCGGAAACCTCTTGCCCATTATTTTACTCGTAATAGAAAAGTTTTTTTTTTATTTCATATAGTGATGAAACGAGAAAAACGTTCACCTATATGGTAAGTGCAACGTCTGCCCATTGCAAATGCTGTATCACCGTGAAAATTTCTGTGTGACACCACACTGGGCCCATTACCCTGAGACATAAGTTCTTAAGTCTCATATGCCCACTGGTTACACTAGCTTACAGTGCCCTTCAAACCGAAACACAGTAATGCTTGCACACTACTGCTTCACGGCAGAATAACTGGCCCTGGGGTGGTACCTACCTAGACAATTTCCTGCATAGGAATCCTGCCATCTGTTAAATAATCATATCTACATTATGAACAAAGACTATGTTCATATAACACTTGATTTTATTTTAACATAGCTTCTTTTATTGTAACTGATGTAATTCATATTTATAAGAGACTACATTAATTGTTAATATTACTAATCCAAATATTGTTATCATTTGGCACAATAAGTCTGTATCGGTAGTTTTTGATCTATTTTTAAATTAAGATCAAATATGCTTACTTTTTCGTTTATTGCCTGCTAGTACTCGTATGAACAACCATTTTTTTTTGTTTAAGATTTTTTATTAGAAATTGTGTAGTACATGAATAATTTGCTGAGTGACTACGATAAATCAATTAGAATCTAGTGTTATAGTAATTTTAAACGAGATTTTATTATACATATGGCCCTTAAGGCACAGATCGAATGTACAAAATACAAGAAGTGCCTTTCACAGTGATAAATAATTCATTATTAGGATTTTTTTCAACTGACTTGATTTAAGAATAATATTTTCTCCCTTCAAGTAATACGATTTCCGTGTTATTTATGTTACTAAGGATAAGAACATATTCTCTTGCTGTTTTAAAATGGTTATCGCGGGTGGGTACCGTGGTTACGTAGAAACCTATATCGTATATACTTTATGAAGAATTGAAACGACGCATCGATGCGTCCGGAATGCAAAAAAGACAGATGGAATGTCTCATTTAATAATAAATTCTTCTTACTTCATTTTGGGTTATGTAATATACAATACAGATTTTTTTCTATTTTACTTTATTCAAGCCGTGGTAGCTCAGGGGCTAGGCGCTCGCTTTTAATTTCATTTTCACTTGATTTACCACGTGCTCGGCGGTAAAGGAAAATATCGTGAGGAAACCTGCATGTCTGAGAAATAAAAAAAATTTCGAAGATATACTTATAGAGCAGCATCGCGGATTGTTCCTAGCTCGAAAACCCTCTCGGAAATGAGAGGAGGACGGTGCTCAGCTGTGGGACATTTATAGGCTGTTACTTTACTTCACTTTTTTTAACTTTATTTTAAGGCTTTTTACCCTACTGCCTTATTCTGTCACAAATATCTTAGTTTCGCGTTGGAAAAAATACTTGAAAATAATTATAATACACTCAGCGTCACTAAAATCGCACCTCTCTGAGTTTGCGCGAAAAATGGCTGTAATGGCTAGAAACGAATTATATTTATATCAATATTGGTATGTTTGAAATGGGTATTTGAATAGCTTTACATTATTAATAAAAAAATCATGAAATCATTAAAACATTTATGATTAAAGAGCGTCAAAAATAAACACTGTCAAATGCTCGTTAGTAAGGACGCTAGTTACACCACCTAAAAAGGGTATAAAAGGATCGATCTGGATGAAATATGGGCCAGTCGTAATTTAGACTTTGCAGTGAACACACGTGAACAAGTAACCCAAGTGAGAACAAGTAAAGATGGACACCAGCTCTGAAGAAGCCGCTCAAGTGATTGCCCTATTGCAGTCGGGGATGCGGCAGTGTTGCTCGACAGTTGAACCTGTCCCATTTTTCAGTTCGACGGGTGTTCCAACGTTTTCAGCAGACTGGTGGTTATGTTAGAAAACCGGGATCTCGAAGAAAACGGTGCACATCAGAAAGAGATGACCTTTTCATCGTTACGACATCTTTACGAAACCGTTTTACAAATGCTTTTGAGTTGCAACAACAGCTTCGATCAACTCGGAGAACATCTGTGAGTGTTTCTACGATAAGAAGAAGGTTACACGAAAAGAGTTTAACAGCCCATAGACCTGCTAAAGGTCCAAAACTTACTGCACAGCATCGCAGAGATCGCCTAGAGTTTGCTCGCAATCATTGCGAGTGGACTCTAGAACAGTGGCGGACCGTACTCTTCTCTGATGAGTCGAGGGTCTGTCTCTTCTGCAATGATAGACGTAGAAGGGTCTACAGGAGACAGGGGGAGAGGTTCACACAACCCTGCTTCGAAGAATGAAGAATGCCGTCGAATTCGGGGGTGGCTCGTGTATGTTTTGGGGCGGCATTTCCGTCGACGGGAAAACGGAACTTGTGTGCGTTTCCCGGACTCGGGGTGGCCGTGGGCAAGGGTCATTAAATGCTGGTCGGTACATTACTGAAATCCTGGAGGAACATGTGGTCTCGTATGCTGGTTATGTCGGTGATGGATTCATGTTAATGCATGATAATGCTCGTTGCCACACCGCGGCTATTGTACGGGATTATTTACAGGAGGTCGATATCCCTGTTATGCATTGGCCAGCACGAAGTCCAGACCTTAACCCAATAGAAGATCTCTGGGATGACCTAAAACGGCGCGTGCGAGCTCGAGATCCAGCTCCAGCCACTCTTCAAGAGCTCCAAGATGCGGTACTTGAAGAGTGGGAACAAATACCCCAAGAGGCTGTTGCGATCCTTGTAAGGTCCATGAAAGATCGCATGGAAGCCGTTATCAAGGCAAGGGAGGGGGGGCTGGGGTAACACTAGGTTTTAAGAACTTTTTTTGTATTTATTAAGTTTTTTTTTAAATTATTAATTTGCAAATTTGTACATACCCTGTCTTTTTCTTTAATTTCTCTTTCGTCTCGTTATAAAAGTAAAATTCAATTAAAATTCCTGAAAGCTAATGAAATTACCTTTCGAATGATACCCTCAAACCACAACATTGCCATTGGCTTGTTGTGTTAAAATAGTATTTAAATTATTTTTTTTGGATGTGCGATTTTTTTGACGCCGAGTGTATATAGTATTCTTTAATATATTGAATTATTTATTTAAAATACATAATACAATCTTATTTATTTATTTATTTAATCCTTATTGTAACACCTTAATCTAAGGAATACAATGGGCGGACTTAATGCCTAGAAGCATTCTCTGCCAGTCAACCCTGGAAGACTAGAAAAGTGATGGCAGGTGCAAATATATAAAAAATGTGGAGTCTGGTGTAAAAATATAAATATCTTCAACTTTGTCTCCGTCATCGATTACCATTACTTGTGTTTTCGAAAATTTTATTGCAGATTTACACGTGCTCGACGGTAAAGAAAAACGTTATGAGGAAACCACCACGTCTGCTGCTAACCCGCGCTCGTGCAACATGGCTGTCTGTTGATCGCTGCAAAGCCCTCAGAAAAATGTGAGGTGGTCTGTGCTCAGCAGTGGGACAATAAAAGGTTGTTAACATACCTATTTATTAATAACACTTCATACTATCAATCAAGTCCAAGGAAAAACTTTTTCCGAAAACGGTGACGGTCGTGCTGGCTTTTATAAACTTTAGCTTAGCCAGTTTAAGCCAGTATTAGTAGTTTAACTTTAAAAATTAGTAGTTTATGCGATTAGCTCCAGCGTTACTGATCTGTACTTAATTAACTCGTAAAATTTTATTAATTTATGTTTGTTGAAGTAACAAAGCATCTTAAGAATTCATCTGATTCCGATTTGATCCTTAACTTTGAGCTCAAACTTTACACTTAGCTCAAAACGCAACATTAAGAGTAAATTAATAATAATATACGTAATATTAGTATTGTAGGGGTTATCCTACTATTACGTATAATATTAGGATAACCCCTTACGTTTCGGACCATTTATATTTAAGACAACAGTCTGTCTATAGACAACGGTTCCGTTATGTATACCCCTGCTAGGATTTGTCGTTCCCTATGTCTTGTACCTTGACCTTAGTCCTTAGATGTCTGTTATAAGATATGATTAATAAGAAAAGTGGCAATCCTGTCATATATTTCGTCTTTTACATTGATATTTTTTATGGTGGATGCTGACAAGATGAGCAATCCGTTCACCTGATGGTAAGTGCAAAGTCTGCCCATATCAAATGCTATGTCACTCAGAACTTTTGTGTGCTCGGATAATTATTACAGTGTCCTACAGACAGAGAGAACTGTGACGTTAGTATAGACCACACTCGTCGATGCAGCTACCACAAGGACCCTGATGCCGTCGACAGATAGGTGCTCATAGTCGGATTCCTATAGTTACGCATACGCTTTCACCGTCAAACAATGCACCAAGATTACTTTAAGTTAAAGCATGTGATGATGTCCTCCTGGACAATTTTTGAATATTATACTTTACTGTTTCACTATCAAAAGCTATTAACAGCATAGGAGATATTGTAGTGCCACAAGTGTATGCTCAAACACAGATGTACTCACTCGTCCTTAACCTGCCCGCGTCCAAAGTAACACTCTGGACATAAGAACGAACGTAGGCTAGGTTGTAGTGTAAGAGTGTACACGGGTTGTCCACCACAACATAACCAGACCCGAAAGCCAACAATTTGTGTATTTGCACAAATGTAGGCTCCGGCTAGGATTCAAACCCGAGGCCGCGGCGTAGTAGTCAGCTAATCTAACAAGGCTAGGCAGTCGACAACGAATAATCAGTAACTGAAATCCTTAGTTGAAATTCTTAGATAACAATTTAGTTACTAACAATTAAATTAAATTAAATTATTTACTGAAAATATCGTAATGTATAAAAAATACGAATTTATTTTTACAAACGTATGAAAGAAAGAAAAATATAAACTGCCATATGTTATTATTGCCGAGTAGGCAGACAACGCCGCGAACCAGGAAGTAGATGTTGGTTAAGGTCCGCGCCTCTCACTTACACTTTCTACAGAAAAATGCGGTAGGTAAATTATAAGAGTCATTCGCACTTTGTTTAAATAACCACTATCCACATTGAATATAGAATATACTATAAGATTTTGTTTTAATGTAAAAATAATTTGCAACGCAGCGACCACTGGTCCTCGATTGAATGAAGTAAAACTGTCCAGACTTAAAAGTAGCAAATTGAATATCATCAGAACCCTTACCAGTTTAAAACCTTTGATTTGATCTTAATAGAATTATAGTCCATAAAATAAAAGAAACCTGTAAATTTCCTAAAAACTAACAATATGTAGATTTAAATCAGGCCTCATGGAGGCCTCTATCAATGAATAATCTCTAAAAAAAAAACACGTTTATTGCATCAGTTACGGTGTATTAATAACAACGGGTCCCACGAACGTTTCGAAACAAGTGAAATTGCTAAAACAAATTTTGCTGTAAGGTTGTAATTATTACTCGTTGTATAAACAAGCATTCGAGTATGTCTGACCTGTAAATAAATACGAATTAAGACGCAATTATTAATTAAAGACCGATATTTTTTGGTTTCGTTATTTTTTTGTTATTTTTTCTATTACAATCGAAACGAAATCAGTTCATAGATTTTCGGTGATGTAATTACGATTAGCCTTTTTGGCTTTTACAGCTTCATAGGATACTGTGCTTGCGGGCCAGTGGCCCTCGTGCCAGGTTTGGTTCGACCCGAACATAAATATATAAATAAGCCTCTTAGCTATGCAAAATCAGTTCATTACATTTGCTCAGACATTACTACGTTTGGTGGCGGCGTTAAAGATTTTGCCCATTCATTACATGCCGTTGCTATAGCAAAATCAACTAAGAGAAATTCCAGAAAAATCTGATGGCTTCCGGTTGATGGCGGAATATCAAACTCTGTTATGCCCGACCTAAGTCAGACTGGTGGCTGGCAGCACCCTACAATTAGTTTCGAGTTTGTGTGTTGATGTTTGAGGTATATATTCTAGTAAACCCCACGTTATAGGAGAAATAAAATGAGAGCTACAAACTATTGTGGCAATCTGTTGGGGAGGTCTATGTTCAGCAGTGGACTAGTGATAGGCTGAAATAATGATGATGATGATAGCTCGTAGAACCGGCAACCGTTGGGGGGAAAGAAACGTTCGAATAATTTGAGAAATTTCGTACCGGCAAAAGAACCTCCTGCACGGTTTTGCGGGAGGTCAATGGATGCAGGTGGCTCAGGACCGTGTTTTTCGATCAATGAATCAATTCAATCTATGAGGAGGTTGTTCAGTAGTGAATATGTGATGGGCTGAAATTATGATCATAATGTATCGATATGTCCTGTCCTACTATTATCGTATAATGGGGTGAAAAGGGGTGCAGGGTGACTAGGATTAAAACTTTGAATAACTTCCGAAGCTCAATTTCTAGTATGCTGATATATGTAAATGGTAGTTACGTTTTATGACAGTAGAATATTCATTTTATGTAAAGGTAATATAGATTTGACATATTGTTGGTTGTAAATTCCTAAAATATGACCTAGAAAAAAAGTCGCCAACAACGATTATTTCATGCCTTCTAATACTTTATTAGAAAAAAAGGTTTCAATAAGTTTTTCTTCACTAATTATTATTTTATTAGATTGTCTTACTATTAAAGAAGCTGTATTATGACATATATGGTAGAGTGTAATTTCCTTGATTCGCATATATTTCAAAGGTTTTTTCAACTTATTGCAAATTTTTTACAATCGGGATGAAACATATGTAAATAAAAAGGACTGTGGGGTTAATACGAACGACATTAAATTAATGAGAGAAAGCAGTGTTTCGGGACGACATATATAAGGGCAGGGGTGTTATTTATGTCGATAAACATCGTGACACCTAACCGTAAGAAATTTTATATAAAATATGATGAAGATGACATATGAGCATTTTATATACTAAGTGTGCTTAGTATATAAAATACTTAAAGATATGATCCGAGTGGGGATATCAACTTGATATATTTAATTTAAGGGTTCTGGTAATAGGAATGGAAGTAAAAAATAAAATGGCAGACCTGGATTTTCTCAACAATTTTCTTAAATAGATATAGGAATAGAGTTATACAAGAATTTGTGAAAACATCAAAACATCCAAGGCAGTTGTGTCACCTAAAATTATAGAATCGTGTGAATGAATAGAATGTCTTGTTGAAGTCTTCGTTCTCTGCTTTTCATTAATAATAGAAGGTATTGAATTTGTTCCAATGTAATAAAATATTGTTTTTTCTTATTATCAACCCTGACATTTTTTCTAGCACCCCTTAGCCGTCTTCATTCACCCCGTGTGTAGTATGATTTTTTAGTTTTATAATAATGATATTTTCATGTGATTGAAGTTAAGTTTAAGTTGATAAGTTGTTGCGTAAAGTTTAAGTTCGTCCCTTTTCACCCAATTTATGGTACTAATATTATTCGACATCAGCATTCGAACTTTCATACCCTTGCCCTTACCCACATTTAGAACATTGCGATCGTAGTGTCCTCTATAAGTATTCGCTTCATAACATTTTACAATTAAGTATCTCTACTAGTCAGCTATGGGTTATGATTACGAGGAAGCGATTTAATATGTTTGCTGAAACCTATAAATATCGATGCGACCCGAGATTTTTTACGACAAAATGTAAGAGATATTTTTCGATACGATTTGAAGCATTTAAGTAGCCTTGAACATTGAACACTGTGTAGAATGACCGTAGGTAACGTTTACAATTTATAATATCATCATTATAAATAGGATTGAAAACGCCTTCGCCAGGCGTACAAAATTTGTCAATATAGTGAAGTCTTTCTTAGCAGTCGGACGCATGTCGATTGTAGGTAATTGGGAAAAGTATACCAATATATAATACAACAAAATAATAAAGAGTTGAATATAAAAATTACATTACCAAGCTCTCAGCATCTTGGCTCATCGTTTTCTACGCATGGTTCCTGTAGAGCACTTGCGCCCGAGCGACGCTACGGCCATAGACCAGGTAACCGTAAACACTGCACCATTACACCTCACCACAACAACACACCACATTCCATCACTGCATCCGCGTTGAACATATGATCGCCCGGCCGGTCACTCTGACGTCACTCGCTTTCTCATAACACAAGGTTGTATTGCATTTGTTTAACCAACGCTCGTCGAGAATGTGTATAATTGGGTCACTTAAGAACTAACACAGATCATCCTTGCTTTATAAAACGATTTGTTTGCCCATCTATATCGAAAGAACTTCGCGTGTAAAGGAAATGCGATCACAGTGACGCAAGTAATGACTTTCGCGCACGAACTGAGTGAAGCACGTCCGCGTCGTGGCACCGCCGTCGCGAGCGCACCACGTAACGGAATTGAGGCCCCCGCCACCGCCCCGTAGCCCCGACTCACGAACCTGCACTGCCTCTGCCTACTCGGTTGCGCTCGCGACTCAAACAAAAAACACACATTCATAATAATCAGCGACTGCACACTACATATCGTTTTGTTATTGTTAAACTTCATTACTGAATTGCATTCATACCAAAACATTATTAATCATATTGTACTTTAAGTTATGATATACTAATTATGAACTTGTTTATAAATAATTTTGCTTCATGTAAGCAACAATGAACTGCACAGTAAATAGAAATAGCATTTACTCTCAAATTTTTTCCAGCATTATTTAACCACAAATATACACAAATACTAGATGTCTAGAGCAGTACTACAGACAATTTCCATTTACTTTCTGACTGTGTGCTCGTTTGTCACTCACTTTATCTGGTCACGATTTGAATAAGTCGAGCTTTTCTTTTAAATGAAAAATTAAAACGTGCGCTTGGGTTTATTTTTGGTTTATTTATATATATTTATATACGTAAACGCGAAGTAACACATTATGGAATTCACCTCTTCGTCGCACATATTAACGTATCTCTTGTCGCTTCGCGTACAAAGCTTAGGTCTGAAATCACGGACTGACACTAAGACCCGATTTCACCGATCGCTTTGGAAACCAAGTTTAATAAAACCACGTTTTACTTAACTGAGTTCAAATGTATCATTTGATCTCGGTTTTCGTCTAACCGATTTCACCGGCTACATTTTACGGTTCACATGATCACCGGTTTACATGAAATATCGTCACAATCTAAAACAAAAACTCGATGTCTTATTATGCATAGTTTACATAGGTATGCAAACAATAAACAATACGAATTAAAAAGAATTTTTGTGTTTACATAGTTGCGCAATTGACAATGACAGCGCTCTAAACGCGTTTATAGAGTTGAACGTCGAAAATTGGGCGTTTAGAATTTGAACCGCGTTTAGCTTTAATCGCGGTCAGTTGATGTTGGTGAAATGCAAACAGTAGCATTGAACTCAGTTAAACGCTTAAACTTCGTTCAGCTTGAACTGATCGCGTTTATTTTCAACGGTGAAATCCGCCCTTAGTCGCTGTCATAAAACGTTCCATTAATACCCTAATGAAGTTTTAAATGAATGAGCGTATATTATAGGCAATTCAATAAAATGAGACTACCGTGTGGTAGCGGCTTAAGAGAATCTACCACCCATCTCATCCCGTGGGTGTCGTAAAAGTCGACAGAGGGAAAGAAAAACCAGAAGATGGGCAGCAGCATCTTCCTGGAACATCCGAATAAATAAACTTCGGTTACCGACCCGCCTGCCAAGCGTTGCAACTACGGCAAAATCCCCCTAAAATGTGGGGTACAAACATTATGCGCAATCTATGGGGGAAGCCTATGTTCAGCAGTGGACTAGTGATAGGCTGAAATGATGATGATGTATGGAATGGTTTGGAACTTGTGAAAAACGACAATTTTTTTTAAATTATTATTTAATCGAGAAACCGATTTCAACGCAGCAGATCCAAATAAAGTTCTCATGGATCCCATCATCAGAACTTTACCAAAATTATATAAAACATATCGTTCGATATCCCCTCTCTAATAAAAAAGAATAATAAAAATCGGCTCATAAATTTATGAAGTTTATGCCCATATTTAAAAAAAATACATACAAAAATATATGATAATTTAAGCTAATAACATCTAAAAACGGGCCCACGTAGGACGATAGTGACTGAAGGAGTTATAAGATCCAACTTTACAAAGGAAGGAAGGTATAGGCAAACGGTTGCAATAAATATTTACGTAATAATTTGAATACTGCAGTATTGTCGTTAATGAAATAGTCTTCGTTAAAATGTTCAAATATTATGCATGGGCTATTGTTCGATAACAAATTACTTGCAAAAACTTCTGCGACACAGTCGGGGCATTTAGATGATCATCTACATGTTTCATAAAGTTATATTTACCAGGTGTTTTACATCGTTACGTCATCTAAGTAATTTTCAATGAAATTACAACTCCAAGTACATTTTATAAGTTAGTCGACTAATACTCGTAAAGACTACTTAGCTGTGATAGTTTTCGTTTTAGTGATTAAAGCTTAATATTTCGCAAACGGATTTCTGTATCGAAAAATGGTTTTTACACACCAGTAATATTTTTCAAAGACCTCTCCACTCCTCTCAACACTGCTTATTATGAGATAGACGAGGAAAAAAAAACGTACCCAAACATCAACAATTCGTTTTTTCAAGATTTCATTTCACCACGTCATTAATATGTATAAAGTAAAGTAAAGTTTCAGCCTATAAAATGTCCCACTGCTGAGCACAGGCCTCCTCTCATTCCTGAGAGGGTTTTGGAGCTAGGAAGAATCCGCCACGCTGCTCCAATATCCATGCCAAATTACAGCTTTCGACACTTTCCAGTACTAAGAGTCTCTGAGTTAAGCCGCGGACGTTAGCGACGGATAGACGGACATGGCGAAACTATAAGGGTTCCTTGTTCAATACGGAACCCTAAAAAAGGAAATGAAAAGTTTTATAATTGCAACAATTTTCAAACGTCATTTAATACCAAAAAATCATCCATTCCAAAAAATCATTTTCAAACGTCATTTAATACCAGAAAATCGTTTCAAAAATCAACGTCGTTTCATTTCAATACGAGTATGATGATGTCTTCCGACCAACTCGTCAGTGATATCTTCTTTGTAATAAACAGAGATAACGATCTGCATAGATAGTAACGCTAAACGGAGGCACTCATGGCCTTCCCATAGACGATGTAGCACATTGCAATAGAATGTCAGTGACACGGGACATTCATCATATTAAATTCAGACCGGTAAATTATTGATTAGTATGATGCATATATTTGGCTTCGGCTGGGACCCGAACCCGGGATCAATAGTTATACAATAGTTCGGCTCAATAGGCAGATACGCTGACCTCTGAGACAGATACTATGAGGTATATAAAAGATTTGAAATAAAGTCTTTATAACAAAGTGGGTGAGCAAGTAGCATGTCAGCCCTGTATAGGTATTCCAATTGAATGTAACATCAACTAAAGGATAAGTGATAAGTGCAGAAAAGTAAAATCAATGAAAAAGAGTGTAAAGTGCGTGCCAATTATAAACAATATATAGAAGAACGCTTTACTCAGAATATAAAACCGACGTTTTTTTGAATTCGTGTTGCCAAATATCAATACAAATAAATAAAATTGAAGTGTCTGTCTGTGATTTCGTTACAAAGACTTGTTTTTTAATCTCATATCGTAATTTGTAGGATACCAAAACTCAAACACTTGTTTGGGAGAAACGGCCGAATCGATTTTGACGGGACATTAATGGCAGGTAGAGGATTTTTCAGAGATTAACTTTAGCGACTTTTTACTTCAGAAATAATTAAGGTTTCCTGCGAAAAACTGTAGAAATTAGGGGCTATGCGTATGAACGTGTTACGCGCAACTTTATTTTATATTATATTGGTTAAGGGATGAACTGTGAATGCTCAGATTATGAGATATTTACCGAAAAAAGGGTTTTTTTTCATCTGCCGTTGGTCCTGGCTTGTTTTTTTTTTTAATTGCAGTTGAGCGACCGCATAAATTAGTCTAACAAATAGTTTGACATCCATCGGAATAGATTATAGAATAAGAGAGGCCAATACTTTAAGAAAAATAAGGTTGTAGAATGTAGCCATAAATAGTATTAATATAGGTGCGAAGTGCAAAGTTATTTTATCATTATTAACATGCAAATTAAAGCCTAAGTAAATAATCAAGAAAAATCAGACGCGCATTTGATTACCGTAAATGCCGCCTAGGAGTCAGAGCACCTGACTTTTACGCCACAAATTATTTTAGAACACATATTAGCGAACAAAACATAAATTGTTAGTTTTCGGGTCTGTTTGTGTTGTGCATATGAAATTTATATCTATAAAACGCGCCCACGATACTAGACAAATCCTATTGCGGGACATCATATTTTTAAGAAAAAATTTAGCCTACTTTCGATTTCGATCTTATCGCATGAGCTTGCCGATAGGATAGGACAAGTGTGTGAGTTTGCGCATACACTTGTGGTACCGTAAACTACCGCAACATTGCCTGAATTTTGGAGATTTTGACCTATATCGCAAAATTCACAAACCTTCCATTCCATTCTAATGCCTGCGAAATAATGTTCAAATCAGCACCTTCTTTATAGTGCTAAGCCTTGCAATGTATCTATACAGAATTCTATGTTTTAACCACTTTTGTGAGCAGGCAATGATAGGACCAGTAAACCATAACTTTGTCCGTAGTCCTAAAATAGACTGAAACATCTAATTTCAATTTGATTTCCAAATCATAATGTACCTAGGGCTTTAAACCATTTCATTGTTATTAATTTATCAAAATCATCGCGTTACTTCCCCGAGTATATGCCGAGGAAATGTTGGGATAGAATTTTATTGAGTTTTCATATATATTTTCTCGGCTTTTACAGCTTCATCGGATACTGTGCTCGCGGGCCAGGGGCCCGCGTGCCAGGTTTGGTTTGATAAACCAGACAAGAGCTCAGGGTTGTTAAACCAGACAGTTTTTACAGTGATTTATTAAAACGTATTAATAATTAAGACTTGGTTTAATTTTCTTTTAATCAGGAAAAGTATATGTTGGAATTATTTGTCACAAAAAAAAAACGTAACTGCCGAAATCAACATACTCGTCACTAATTTTTAAAATATTTAGGTTCTACGTGCTCTCAAAATATCGGTTTCGCATACATCGGAGTGAATATCATTAATCTCCTTGTTTTGTTCTAGTAGTTACGTAAACGTGACAACCCTACACTAGACAGTGGTTTCGATTACATATCCTTACTTTACCTTATCTTACCTTACCTTTAAGTGTATTTTTGTTTAATTTAACAGGAATATTGCAAACATGAGTTATTGAATGTTATGAAGAAATGTGTTAGCTATATGAAAATGCTAAAAACAATAATATAATAATGAAATTGTTCCAGTTACATCAAAAGTTTTGAACAAGACAAAAAATCTCGTCACGCCAGATATTTTTTGTCAACGAATTACGTAAATTCTGTAACGTCTAACAAAATATCGACTAGCTTCGTAAATTCTCAGATAAAAAATCTTTATATCTACTACTACTTTTGGTTGGCAAAGTGTGCAACGTTTATGACTTATAAGGATTTTTCTGTTTTAGGCAAAGTTGAGTATGAAAGGTAATGTTGCTGTGGTTTATGGTACTACAATAACTTCTGCGCAGTTGACAGTTTCTAACAGTCGCCCTGGCCGATTTTATGACGAATAATCGAACCAATTTGTTGCTCGAGTGCAGTGTTCGAGCGCGTTGCGACATGCGATCGTGTAAAGCACCGGGCTTCTTATTCTTCATCAGCTTGTAAAAAGACCACTACAAGACAAAGCCTCTTCATAAATTAGCCCAAGGAGAATTTTTCGTATTTGCTTCGCACTTTAGACCCTTTGCTCCAGGCTGGATAATTGAGATCTGGCTTAATTCAGACCGTTATTCTGCCACCAGTCCGAGCGTACGAGGATTTTCTGGCATTTCTTTTTAATAATATTTCATTTATTTGCTTAAAACATAGTTGCAATTTGCTTAAAAAACATTTTTAATTAAGTGGTGATCGCCTAAGAGAATCTACCACTGTAACTTATTCCGTGGGTATCGTAAAAGTCGATGGAGGGAAAATAAAAACCAGGAGATGGACAGCTGAATCTTTCTGAAACATCCCAATAGAACAACTGCGGTTGCCAACCCGCCCGCCATGCGTGGCAACTATGGCAAAATTCCCCCAAAATGACAACTACAGACAGACAACGGTCTCCAGTCTCCGGTGGTCCCGCTAGTCCTGACTACGGTAACGGTCATGGTAACGGCGGAGCAGGGGCAGGGGTGCACAGAATCTCCGGAGGAGGAGATCATACTACCAGGACCGACGAGATGATCCTGGAGCTGTAAGAAGGGGTTACATTATTTAGGGACATTAAAGGTTTATCTGAAGTCCGAAGACAGGGAGAGGACACGACAATCTTCGAATCCGGTAAATTGTTTTAGCACCGGGGGTGGCCTACTTTTTTTTAGTATGGGGAAATGCCTAACGCATATCCGCCTTCGCGGCGGCAACGGCGGCGTATATCGGACTAGCACCGACTAAAACCCCATGGTGTTCCGCCTTTGCCGGGTGTTGGCAGGGCCACGGGAACGCTCGCGCACACATCCGCGACCCCAACGACGCTGGCCGCCTACCATCGGCAGCCCTTTCTCGGGAGAGGACAACTTTACTCTCTCCTTCCTACAGTAATATGCGCCGGAATACACGACGCGTCTTCCAACACGGCCTACCCTTAGTGTGCGCAACGGACCTCCTAGAATCCGCCACGGGGCCAGGAAACACTTGAAGCACCAGTCTTCCCGGACCCATTTCATTAAACTCCGTCTTACAAACAATGTACATTTTACAATTTTGTTTATGTAAAATGCCATTGATTTGGACTTCACGATATTAAAATATCTAATTGATAGAAATTAATAACAATATTTCATTTTACGGCATTATATTTTATGTATGTGCCGTGTGGTGACGGCTTATGGAATCTAAAACCAGAAGATGGGCAGCAGTATCTTCTTGGAACATCAGAATAAATTAACTGCGGTTGCCAACCTGCTTGCCGAGCGTGGCAACTAGGGCAAAATCTCCCCAAAATGGGAGCTACAAATTCTGTGGGAATCTATGGGGAGGCCTACACGTATTTTCAGCAGTGGAATAGTAATAGTTTGAAATGATAATGATGATATTTAATATATATTTTATATTACCATATGTTTTCATAAAATTCCTATCTGTACCATATAACGTGAATACTTATCTTCTTACACTTAGTACTTACAGTTTCACACGAATTTAATAAAAATGTATCTACTATAAAAATAATAATGACAATCGCATGGCCTAGTCGTCAGAGTACCTTACTTCTACGCCGCAGGTACTGGGTTCGAATTTCCCAGCCGGAGCCATTTCTGCAAAAACAAATTGCTGGTTTTCGGATCTGATTGTGTTGTGCATATGAAATTTTTGTCTGTAAAATGCACCCGCGATACTGGAGAAATCTTACTGTGGGGCTTCGTTTTTTTAACAAATATTTAAAAACAAATATTAGTTGTCAACTAGTAAAAGTAGTCAAATAGTAGTTGTACAATGTGGTCATCATCTTGCGTCAGTGATGGTTTGGTGGGGCGTGTCTTATCAAGGAGTCACAAAATTACATTTTTGTGAAAAAGGAGTGAAAACTTCAGCTAAAGTGTATCAAGATACAGTCTTGGATCTTGTTGTGAAACCTCTCAGCAATACACTTTTTAAAAATATACCGTGGACTTTCCAGCAGGATTCTGCACCTGGTCACAAGGCACGAACTACCCAAGCCTGGCTTGAAAACAACTGTTCCGAACTTTATAAGAGCTGAAGACTGGCCCTCATCTAGCCCAGACTTCAATTATGGTCAGATTTAGAGGACATGGCCTGCTCTAAACGACACGGCGACATTGAGTCTCTTAAAAAATCTTTGAAGCAAGCAGTGGCGAATTTCCCTTGGAAACAGTGCGTAAATACAATAGAGTCGTGGCAAACTGATTAAAGGCCTGTATAAAAGCCAAAGGTGGCCATTTCGAATAGAATATTGTTTTTATGTTTTGGCTGAGACTAATAAATATGTAGGTATAAATTTTAATAGTGTTACATTACATCATTAAAAAAAATCCATTTTCATTTGTAACAGAACTTATGGCCGGACTAGGTACATGTCAGTGCTTATGCCTGTACCATCCAATTTATATATTGTATAATTAAACATTCATATAAGCAATAAAAAATAATTATGGTTTTATATACTTGTTTTGCCCATGAGTGTTCTAATGTAATTTTTTTTAATAAGTGGCTCATTACAATGAATATATCAATACAACCAAGTGAGTGCCAGGTTTTGGTGTATCATCAGTGAAAATCTTAACAATATGTTCAGTTATTTTTAGTTATACCCATTTGGATAATCAAAAGAGGCATATAAGTTCATTATCAATTTATTCATAGAAAACTTATAAAATTACTAATGATTGTCAAGTTACAAACAAATTAATATTATTAACTACATCTTGTCAGCTTATAATAGTTGGCAGCTTATCATGTATCAGCATGTATATACACGGAGAAGCAGTAACTGTCCTGTTGCAATATACAAAATGGTCTGTTCTTACAATTAATCCCACAATAGAATATGGGGTAACTTAATTTTTATCAAACAAAATGATTACTAGTTACTGGTGATTACTGGTGGTGGTATGATTCCTATGTAGGGATTTGTCTAATAGATTTGATTTGTGTAACAGAATGCCCGAAAAAAATAATTTTGATAACCAAAATTTTGATTAAAAATAAAATTGTTATTTCAATACACTCTTTAAATTAAAAAGTTTTAAAAAGTTACTAGAAACACAATGAAATATGCACACAATACATAGAATAACATTTGTTTCTACATACTTTACAAAGTGATTTATTAAAAAGAATTCATCAAGAGACTACAACTTTACAATGAGAGAGAGATGAATCCAATTAATTTTCCAAGGTATAGTTACGCCACTGGTGGTGGCACACAAAAGTTTTGGGTGACAGCATTTGTAATGAACAAACATTGCAGTTACCATCAGGTGAATAATTTGCTTGTGTCATATTTCATAAAAAAACACTATTATAGTCTTCCTTAAAAACTCATAAATTAAGATGGTAAAACTATTAATATTGTTTAATGTGACTGACATTATTGAAATAAATATTACATGTATGCAATGTTTCAATGCCCATTAATTTAAAAAAGGTCATTATGAATAATAAATAAAATAAAATGCAATATTAAGCTACATTTGCAATTACATGGCATATACATTTCATATATGCCCTTGTTTATTGTTAATTAGTTCTTGTTTGTCCAGATTCACTTTTTAATGATGAGATATATTTGGGCTTTCCGTTGGCATCCCAAGTAGTCTTACACTTTCTAAAAACAAATGCCATATATATTGCTGAAACAAAAAATATTCTTGGTTAGTAATATAATTAATAAGAAGCTTGTAGTTTATAATAAATCATAATAAAAAATAACTAACTTGCTACTTCCCACTCACAACAACTCATAGTACCAAGACGATCATTCGCAGACTTATTATTTTTACTTTCCCAAAATGCTTTTGCATGTTCATACTCAGCCTCATCCCCGATCAATTCCTTACCAGGTGGTGCTGGATAACTTTCAAAACACATGATTCTGTGCAGTAATTGCTTATAGCTAACTGAATAATCTTTATAAAAATCAGAGAATCCTCCTTTATATATTAACTCTAGGCCATATTCAGCAGCAAGCTTGACAAATAAATTAAAGTTAACTAGAAACTCTGGACAGTCTACTACTCCTTCTAAATGAAAGTCATATTTTCCACCAAAAAGAGGATATCCATTTTGGGGATCAAACAATAATTTTATTTTATATATCCTGTTTCCAAACATATCATCACTTGATTTTTGTGCTCTAGAAACAATTTCATAAGCATTGGGTATTGTTCCAAAGAAATATCCACCAGGTGTTAAACACTCTGATATATTAGTCAGCATTCTTTGTGCTTGACCTAAACTTTCAAAACTATAATGTAGGCCAAATTGACAACTAACTATGTCAAAACTTATTGATGGATCCTTGTATTTATCTCTCAGGGTAGATTTAGTGCAATCAACTGCAATAAATTCTGCTGAAAATAAACGTCCACATCGCCGTTTTAAATCTTCGTAGCGTGCTTGACATTGCTGCACCGAAACCTCAGCTATGTCTGCAAATACTGCATGTTCAACACGCGCTTTCTGCCACTTACTTAAATCGCCTCCTTTTCCGCAACATATATCAAGTATTTTTAATGGTTTACCATAGTCCTTTTCCCTTATTTTATCGACGTACTCCTGTATTAATACACTTTTTATCCAATTATTAAAGTTCCTCAGATAAAATATAGGGGAATTAAACCTTTCTTTCAAACCTTTGTCTTCAATATGATTGTAATGAGCAGCTACGACAGTTCCGTGCTCCACGTTACTTTGAGCGTTATTATCCCGATCAGAAGCGAGTTCCAAACCTTTTACATTAGATGTATTTTTGTCATTTGCGGAATTTCCGTCATTTAAGGTTTTTTTATCGTCAGTCTCTACACAATTACTCATGGTAATATACTTTATTGATATTTAATATTTTATACCTTGCATGTATAATTTATAAAATGGAAGCAATTGACCCGAATTTTAAATTTTAATATGAAATTGAAAAAAACAATTACAAGTAAAGATATCTGAAGCTAAGTGAGAATGACAGATTGACAGAAAGTGTCGCCAACAGTTGATTTTTTTCCCATCATATAAAGTGATTTCAATAGCCCTACATGGAAATCTATACTCTTAACATAACTTATGCTGTGCAAAATAAGCAGAGTAAAATAACTTCTGAAAGTTTGTGTACCTATGCAGTATATTTCAGTATAATTATTTATAATGTATAGATTTCAGTGAATGACTTGGAATCTATTCAATCAATTTAACTGCCAACTCTACCTCTGCTCTCCTAACAACTACACTTTTATTAGCTTATTCGACTTTTTGACTTTTGCGCTGAGATAGCACCACAGCTGCGCGGTATTGTTCTCTAAACAGCATAATTCGAAATGCACCATCCTGCTAAAAGATACTAAGGCTGTTGTCGAAAAATAATTTAAAAAATAAAGTATGCTATTTAATATAAATTATCATCACCTTTGATAATTTCTTAGTAAAAATTGTACATATAACAATTAAATTTTATTTTGATAGTTTATTAATATTGATAGTTTATTATGCAGCAAGTGCACCTGAAAGTGTACAGTCATTGGAAAATTCAGTTCAAGACCAATATTGTACTTTTCGTTTTGTCTCCATCAATCCAGCAAATCTTCAGTAAAAGTCAACTATCGTTTTACTGCCGATCAAAGTTTTGAAGTGTTGCTTCTAGAAGATTGTATACTTGATTAGGTTACTTGACACTGGAAAATAGTTTGTGAATGTTTCCATTAATAAATAAATAATAAGTGTAACGAGTGAAAAAAGCGCGGGAAACATCGAAAGAGCTATTGTGTTAAGTGAAAATAAGAAGTTACATTTTATTTAATTTGTCAGTGGCGCAAACCGTGCGATGCCAAATAAAAAAAACGTCGACATATCAAATAGAAGAGAAACTGTTAATAAAATTTTAAGCAAAAATAATTAAAAAACAACGCAGTAGTCTTATTCTGCGCTAAGTAAAATTCAAATCACTTCCTCATTAAAGATGATCTTACGGACAAAAAATACATTCACTGCATTAAAACGCTTGATAGAGGTGTTAGGTAATCGTGTAAGAACCGCATTTTGACCCTAATTAGTAAAATGATAGGGTACGTGAACGGGGGGGTCTTGTACGCCGTGAGTGAGTACATAGACTCAATCCAGCCAGAAGATCGTACAGTTCATGTCAATTAGTGTTCTGCATTCCTTGAGAGTAAGCAGGTTATTAATTTGGCAGCTTTCTTACTATGTGTCAAATTGTAACGTATCTTTGTAGATAAGATGTTTTATAAATAATTTTTGAATACGCTCAATTTTATCAATAAGACCTGGTAACGGGGATTCCCAATGCTGCTAGCATATTCTAGAACGCTACTGCGTTCGCTACTATGCATATGGCGTAGTAAATATTTTTGTAAATAAAATCCATTATTTTCTACTCAACGATCATCAAAGTAAAACTCTTAGAGTTTTATTTTGATGATCACCAGAGCTGCTTTCCAATTGAAAAAGCAACTTTCCCTAAAAACTTTTAAGTAGCGCCGTGAGCGAAAAGCAGCACATATACGGCCGATTAGCGCATGTATTAATGTAAATCAGAAGAACTCTACAGTTCCGCGAACATGTTTCCGGGAACTATTGCAGGTTCAATAAAAAATATCTTTAAATACATCTATTAATTACTTTTTGCTCCACTTTATAATCTCTTCATTAATATACATTTTATAATCATTACAGGCATAGTCAGCTTAATTCATATAACTTTATATTAATATAATTTGCTGAAAATTTGATTTAATGAACTTATTCGTCTTTCGTTCTCGATATAATTTTACTACTGGTCCGAAATATGTACAAATGAGAATATTGAACTCATTCACCTGAAGTTGTTTATATCCATGCCGCGTAGCGCATGCGTATTCGTCACATCACGACACTTAGGATTTGCGTTCGCTCGACCGGCCTCCGACCTCATGTAATCTCGAACAAGGGACATTATACGTGGGCAAAATGAGTGTAGAAAATCCAGCCAGTGATAATAATTGTGAAGCAGTAAGTTTCCGTATTAACTTAGAATTGCATGTACTTCAATTCTTTGTGTAACTTTTCTTGTAACAATCCCTGCATTTTGTTATTTACTGATGTTCAGTAGTGATTCGAAGCGAAAATTTTCTAAGTCCCAATATGGCGTCAACGACAATTCTCTAGTCTTAAAGAAGCGTCTGTCGCCTGGTGGAATTTTAAACAGAACATACTTCGTAAATCAAGTGTAAATTTAAACAAAGTTATCCTTTTTATAATATAAAAATAAGTAATTGTTTTACGAAATGCTTTATTCAGCGATGAGTTGTCATTGGAATTATTTTATTCACAGGGAAAGATAAACGGCAATAAAAGTGAACACGTGAACGGTATCCACAACGGATACAGCAGTTCTGAAAAGCATAAGAGTAGTCATAAGTCTTCTAGCAAAGACAAACACCGCGACAAAGATCGTGACCACAAAAGCTCATCCAAACATAGCAGCAGTTCAAGCAGGTTAACATTCCAGAATTTTCTATTACCTACTACTCTATGTATTATTAATGTTATAATTAATAAAAATATTGTTAAATTTTTATAGAGATAAGGATAAAGACAAACATTCAAGTAGTAGAAATCATAGCAGCTCCCACAAATCTTCCAGCAAAGACAAGGATCGCGGAGATCATAAAGACCGCAGTGAAAAGAATAAAGATCGCTCAGAGAAGGATAGGGATCGCGGTGACAAAGATAAACACCGAAGTGACAAGGAAAAACCTAGAGAGAAGAGTGATAAGGAAAGAAGTGATCGTGATAAACACAAGCACAGTAGTAGTGATGGAGAGAAAAAGTCATCATCAAAAGACAAAGAGAGGGACAGGGAACACAAAAGCTCATCATCAAAGGACAAAGACTATAAATCTAAGGATAGAGAAAGGGATCAAGAGAAGGACCACCGAAGTGATAAACATCGTAGTGATAAACACTCCAGTTCTAAAGACAAACACAGGTTGCTGATAATTTTAACAAAAACCATTCTCATTTTTCTATGTTTGTATATTATTATGTTAATAATTCTCTTCTTTTTTGCACTTAGCTCCAAGAATAAAGAAAAGTGTCAAAATACTCAACTGGACAAAATTAAATTAGAGTCAGATTTTCAAGAGTCTCAGATGAAAGAGGAGCATATGCAGGTAAATGTGATTGCATACAATTATTAGTAGCTAATAGGGCAATATATTCTATTCTCTCATGACTGCCTGGCCTGATGGTCCGAGTATTATACTTATATATGCCGCAGATCCTGTGTTTGAATCCCTGTCAGAGTCAACATTTATTCAATAACTGAAATTATTAGTTTTTGGGTCTACATGTGTTAATTGTCCCAGCGTGTCTGACCCTGCATCCTAGCCTGCCTTCAATCTGTGATACATCAGGTGCGGGTAGGTTAGGACAGGTGAGTGCCTCTTTGTTTACAAGTACACACATATATCTCCCACATAGTTGAATAGTGGCCAGGATGACAATGCTCAAGTTATACCAAAGCATTATTTTATATAAATTAATTTAATACAGTATTGGATCATAACATAGAATTTTAATTATAAATAGTATGTAATACTTATATATATTTCGAATACAGATTGAAGAACCAGAATTAAAACGAGAAATAAAGGAGGAAAGTGAAGATTGGTATACAGGAGCAAATACAACTGCCTCGTCTTGTGACTATTCTTTATCACAGTTTAAAGATGAACCTCTTTCTGAATTACCCCCTGAGGAAGGGGATAGTGAAGAAGACACTCCATTGGTATGTTTTCTTAAAATGCTGTTGTTGAAGCAGCAGCAGCTACTGCAAATAATAATATTGTTGAAATTTCTTAACAATTATTGGTTACTTTTATCCATGTTGGAAAATGAAACGAAAAAAACTACTGCTTTTCATCAATTGTTTTAAGTAAAATCATTTCAATTATGGCTCCATAACTATTTAAAAAAAATCGAACACCAATTTATCTTAACTCCTTTTTGTTAAGTTGGAGAGAAAAGCTGCAAAAAAGCGTGCTGCCAGTGAAAGTGAAGAAGATATACCATTACTCCAACGCAAGAAAACAAAAAAGAAAGTGAAAAAAGGTTTGTATTATAATTAATGAAATAAAACTACTGTGTAAGATTGGCTATCATTTGTGATTTTTGTAGAATCAATTCTACTGCATTATGTCAATAATGTCTTCATATGAAAGTTATACAGCGACAATTTTTTTTAAGTATGTATTTGTTATTGAAAGAACAGAAAACTTTATATTATTAAATAAACTTAATCATATACTAATATTCCATATGTTAGTAATATTTAATTTCCATTTTTATAAACATCCATCCAAATTTATTATAATTTTAATTTTGTAGAAATTTATGATGATGATATGGAAGATGATGATGTTCCAAAAAAGAAAAAAAAGAAGGCAGAAAAAACTAAATCCACTAAGGTAAAAATTGAAACAAATGATGGTCCTAGCCCAACAAAACGCAAAAAAAAGCAGGATGAAGAACAAGAAGTTTGGAAATGGTAAAGAGATTATATTTTTATCTAATCTCAATTTAAATTATAATGTTATTGAAGTAACATAGCAATCTGGAAAATATTAATTTTATGTATATTTATTAATTTGTGTCCTTTATAACTAGCTCAAACTTACTCTACTTGGAGCAATAGCACAAAAACAGCAGCATAATGTAATTGTTTTGAGTAATTAGAGCTGGACAGCTAATAATTTTATAGTGAGTCTTTCTCTCATGGTATGCAGAGGTGACAATGTATCCTACATTTTAATTCCTCATTGAGGATGGACGTCCGTTATCGATTTGGCATAGTGACCACTTAAAGAATTGAATGTGTTAAAATATCAATGGCTTAAGTTCACATAATATGCTAATATTTTTCCCATGTTAGAATAAACCCGCAACCAATTGCATAGTAGTCAATCACTTAGCCACTTCGACTAGCTAAATATTTAAACTCATTTACTCATTTTATAATTATTTTATAAGTCTGATTACTGAAGAAATTAGTACCTGTACTAAATATCTTTCAAAGTATTCATCTTTTTTTTTGTTTTGTTGTCTTGACTGTTATCCACATAGAAAATTTTCTATGTAGGTTTAATATAGTACACAAATTTTTATACCGCATGGGAATCGAACCTGGGACATATATAGACATATATTAAACACTGTGCATCTCCAAGCATATTTTAGTAGATGATATGTGACAACGGCGCTTTTATCTTTAGTTGAATACTCCCTTAAAAAATAACAATATCTTTACTACTTTTCAAAATTAATCATACAGAGAATGTTTAACCTTTGTTAATCGGCCTAATTATTCAAAGCATATTATCATTTAAGTGTCAGTAAAAATATTGTCGTCCGTTTGACTAATTACGTAATGTAATTATGCACTTTCTAGTTACTATTTAAAAATAACGAATTTAGAAAGTAATCATTTTCAAAGAAAAGTTATTTTTTTTTACAAATACCACAGACTAAAATATATTTTTACACCGATGTCGCCCGATCCTAACAGTTTATAGCAATGTAACTAGATGGCGCTATTAGTACGGAGTCAGTGTGACATAACAAAATATAGGTTAAGGTATAAAATGTTTGTCACTTTAAGCAGAAACTTATACAGAATTAGTCCGACTATTTGCATAACTTCACATAAGTTGTTAATTATAAAATCATTTAGATTTTCTAAAACTTTCAAGTATACCTATTTTTGTTTCATATTGAATTCTCTACTTACGAAATAATAACTTAAATTGACGAAACCGTTTTGTTTTAATAGGTGGGAAGAAGAAAAAAAGGATGATGGAACAAAGTGGAATTTTCTTGAACACAAAGGACCTTTATTTGCACCAGACTACGAACCTTTACCTGAAAATGTTAAATTTCGGTATGACGGCAAAATTATGAAATTATCCCAAGATTCTGAAGAGGTCGCCGGATTTTATGCACGTATGTTGGACCATGACTACACAACAAAGTCCACTTTTAACCATAACTTTTTTACTGATTGGCGTAAAGTTATGACGCATGAAGAAGCTAAACAAATCAAAGATCTCTCAAAATGTGATTTTAAAGAAATGAGTGCATATTTTGCAAGTGTGTCAGAGAAGAACAGAAATCGTACAAAGGAGGAAAAAGCTGCACTTAAAGCCAAAAATGAAGAAATTCAAAAAGAATATGGCTTTTGTATAATAGATGGACATAAGGAAAAAATTGGAAACTTTAGAATAGAGCCACCTGGTTTATTTAGAGGCCGTGGTGAACATCCTAAAATGGGCATGTTAAAAAAGCGTGTTATGCCTGAGGATGTCTTGATAAATTGTTCAAAAGACAGTAAAGTACCTAAACCCCCTTCTGGACACAAATGGAAAGAGGTGAGGCATGACAATTCTGTTACTTGGTTAGCATCTTGGACAGAAAATGTCCAAGGTCAAGCTAAGTATGTTATGTTAAACCCTAGTTCAAAATTAAAAGGTGAAAAAGATTGGCAGAAATATGAAACTGCTAGAAAACTACATAAATGTATAGATAAGATCAGGGACACATATCGCAGTGACTGGAAAGCAAAAGAAATGCGTGTGCGACAGCGTGCAGTGGCCTTGTATTTTATTGATAGGCTTGCACTAAGAGCTGGTAATGAAAAAGATGATGATCAGGCTGATACTGTAGGTTGTTGTTCTTTACGGGTTGAACATATTCAATTACACAAAGAGAAAGATGGTAAAGAATATGTGGTTGTATTTGATTTCCTTGGTAAAGATTCTATTAGATATTATAATGAGGTACCAGTGGAAAAAAGAGTATTCAAGAATCTCGAACTTTTTATGGAGAATAAAAAGGACAGTGATGACTTATTTGATAGACTTAATACCCAAACACTTAATGAGCATTTGAAGGATTTGATGCCTGGATTGACTGCTAAAGTCTTTCGTACTTACAATGCTTCTATTACCTTGCAAAGACAATTAGATGAGCTCACTGATCCAGATGCCTCTGTACCTGAAAAGATTTTAGCATACAATCGGGCAAACCGAGCTGTGGCAGTGCTTTGTAACCATCAGCGTGCTGTGCCCAAAGGTAATTGTAATCATCTTTATAATTTGTGATATATTGTAAACATACCCATTTTTGGTTATATTTTTAGCCTTTTGTGTTATATTTTCAACCCACTTTCTTTTATATTTTAAATTTATTACTTTGCTTTTGTAAAGGTCATTCAAAATCTATGGAAGCTCTGAAAGAAAAAATCCAAGCCAAACGTGATCAAGTTGATGAGGCAGAAGAAGACCTCAGAGAAGCAACAAAGGCTGCTAAACGTGGCTCTGTAAAAGAAAAAATTGCGTGTGATAAAAAGAAGAAGGCTTTGGAGCGTTTGAGAGACCAATTAAAGAAATTAGAACTCCAGGAAACTGATCGTGATGAGAACAAAACTATTTCCTTAGGTACCTCCAAGCTCAACTATCTTGATCCACGTATCTCAGTTGCTTGGTAAGTTTTATAATTTTCATTTAAAAAAATATTATAAATTACACAATGCCAATAAAAATATGTTAATACATAACATATCCCTATATTTACCTCAACTAATTGTTAATTTACAGGTGCAAAAAACATGGTGTTCCCATCGAAAAGATCTACAACAAAACACAGCGTGATAAATTCCGTTGGGCAATTGACATGGCCGGTCCGGAGTATGTGTTCTAAGTTAATTATAGCGATAGCTATTCTCTATTTTTTGTTAAATCTGCAGACGTTCCACTCTATACAAATTTTTATGTTTTTACATAACACTTATTTATTATTTTATGGACTTTTGACCAGGTTTAAAGTTGCAAGTATGTTGTGTGCTACTAGGTTTTAGAAAAATTTGGACACAAATTGATCGGCATAACTGTAATTTATTGTTGTTCCTTCCGTGATTAGGATTCAAATTAGAAGTCTGATTCTAATTTAACTTTTATTGTATGATTAGTTTTTGAATTTGCTTGTAGTTTAGATAAGTTAGAAATACTATTATGTAGTATAAGTCTCTGCAAAAGTGCAATCTTTTGTTTCGATCGTCGACCATTTCAGTATCATGTACTTCATCTTAATTACTGTATAAAGTACTTTGTATGAACATAGAAATAGTGGAAAGTTTAATGAATTTATTTGACTTAAGAATGGTGAACTTAGTATTTTTTATCATTATAACAATGTTATTTAAATGATAAATGCAGTAAAAAATACACATACATGTAAATGAACATATTGTCACTACTTAAATTTGTATATAGTAAAGTTCTTCATTCCTTTAAAGTTATCAACTCAATCTTTTAGCAAATGTTAGAGCAGAAAATTAATGAATAATTTCTGAGTTTCTTGCATGTCATGTAAAATACCTCATCACCCTCTGTCATGTTATGTCTACAGACAATGTAAGATGACTTCCGAGTAATTGTGCACAATGTGCAAGTAGTAAATGTTGTAAAGTAAAAATAACATTATTTTATTTTTATATACATAGGATCAAAATTTGCGGCGATAACCGTCAGGTTAACGAAAGGTACAATGTTATAGGTAAATTTGTAATGTGTGAAGTCTTGTAAATATTAAATTTTTACCATGTCATACAATTGTGAAATGAGATTATCCCAAATAAAACATTGACACTAGGATTATTTATTTATTTTTACTTCGCCTACATGTATAAAAGTATCTTCTAAAATTTTTTTTAAAATATTGGGAATATATTTGACACCTCTATTAAAATATTATTAACAGCATTTACACATTAAGTAAGCAGCAAAAGAAGAAATTATTATCATAAGACTAATTTATAATCTTAAAAACATTAGAAAAACATTTTTCTATGATTTCTTGATTAAACTACTCCAGGCCTCTGCTGTGTTTATTAGGACTTAGTAGCTGATATTATTTCTCTTATGCAATAGAAAAGTAAAAAAATACTGGTTTTGTAAATATGGCTTTAATCATCTTTAAAGAAATTAACATTTTCCATACCTTTTGGCATATATATTATACCAGACTCGTTTTTGTGTAGAAGGTTGTAGCCTTTTCCATAATCTGAAAATTAAACAAATAATATATTGTTATTATTCATTGGATTGGGCATTAATAGTTTTGGGTAATCTTTTTTAAAGTATATCTTAAAAACAAAATTAAACCTTAATTTTATTTATTAATAACCACTGCAGGCCGCATGAGTACGCTTAGAATCGCTAGGGCGAATCCTTAGGGTTATGTTAAGGATTTTTAGATAAAATCCGTAAGGATTAGCAAGCTGGAGTGGCAATGGGCCGCCCATATAGCTCGTAGAACCGACAACCGTTGGGAAGGTTCCTAGTACTGGCAAACGCAGTGTAGGGCGACCACCTACTAGATGGAGCGACGACCTGCATAGTTTTGCGGAAAGTCGAATTTTGTGTTATTTAGTTTAACACTAGATTTACGAAACCTTGAGGGTTGTCAATTTTATGCTTTAAATTCTGAAGAAATAAATATTATACTATAGCGATTATATATTGGTTTTTAATGATATTTTGCAGCGAATATATTTATCTAGTAGTTTTATCTGAAACACCTATGTTTTATTATATCTAGATGTTGTCTACCTATTCGTAATATACCCGTCCCGTTCCGCCCGTCAATGCCCGTAAATATAGTGTTAATTTGAACAAAAAGATTACGCATGATTGAATACGATAAAAATATTTTTTTTTAATCTTAATTTTTATAGTGTTGTATTTCCCTACTACTATTACAATTTTAGGTCGTTATAGTCCTTTGCCACACATAAGACATCCTCATAGTTTCACTCATACGAGAAATACCCTCAATTGAAATAATAATAAGACGGATTGGATTATTTACCCTTTGCCATCTTCAAAAGGTCAAAATGGGATGCAGATTATGGTTGGATTCACAGTGAATTTATTAGTAATATCAACCCCGTCTTTATGATTAATTTATATAATATTAAAGTAAAACAAGTGGAGCTTTATATAAATACGTAATAATGTAGACTGCGTGGTGACTATCTGAATTCTACGCCGCGGATCCTGGGTTTAAATCCCTGCCGAAACCAACAATAGTACAAAAGCAAATTTTTGTCAGGTAGTGATGAAGCTGTTCCAGTGTCTCTGACACCGCATCCTAGCCTACCTCCTATTTAAGACTAAAAAAATCGAGTCAATGAACCCAGACAGATTTGTGACCGCGTGGCTCAGCCGTAAACGAATCATTTAGGTCGTCGGTTCTGGATTTGACCCCCTTCCTATTTGCGCAACATAAATTACTGTTTTCCTGTTCCGAATATACATATTGTAACTAAACCATTGTTTGGGACAACTGCAACTGATCGGTACATACAGTCACGCATTTTTCCTTTTAGTCATATCAAGGCTGGCAGAGAACACACCCGTAGCCCTTCTTTCGATCATTCATAAATACTATCGATTATTGTAAAAATGTTACATTTGATTCGGGAAGGTGTTGACCTCTGATTTGCGTAAATATGCGTTTTCGCTTTCTGTAGCTATTTTGGTCCAGCTCTATTAGATGTTAAAAATTAACCACTGCTTGTCTTTCCGTTTTTAAAATATGCTTCATATGTAAATAATAAAGAAAAGTAAGTTAATTTACTAAGATCCGCATGAAAAATGTCTCTACAACGGTCAGCAGCCTATTAACTATATGTACATACCGCATAGAAGATAATGTCGTGAAAACTTTTGTATGTTTTAGGAATTACAGGATATTTCACTTCGTTTCCTTCACCTCCGGACACGTGATAAATCAAAACTTAAAAATGCAATCAACAATTTTAGTGCCGCCGTAACACGGATTGACCACGCACTACGCCAAGTTAGGAACGCGTACCCGACCTCCCGAGGTATTACATTTCTTTAAACCATTATTTAAACAAATCAAACCTAATTCTTTCATAAGTTTTGTAGGTGCATTCCGTAAATGTAGCGGCACTGATGGAAGGGGTCCTTTGGCCTCTTTTAAAAGACGTTGACATTTCTTCATAGCAACATACACCTCCCGGTTTTTAGTTGCCCTTGCTAGGCTAACAGCACACTGAGCCAATAATACATCACACTCTGGCATTCCTATGTGTTGGCAACCGTGTAGACACGCTACAGCTTCAATAATTGCGTTTCGATCACCTAGTCCTATAAAATAAAAATAAAACAATCATTGATCATGAAAAATATTTTAAAATTTTATTACAAAGTGTAGTAACAAGTCTTTTAGTAGGTTCTTAACGCGACGTCAAATAAAATTTAAATTATTGACCCTAGTTAGAATGTGAAATTAAATAATATAATTTTACCGATGTCTTCACATGCAATGCGAACTAGCCGACGTGCTATGTATAGAGGATCTTCACCACTATGAAGAGCCCTAGTAGTCCAGTAAAGAGCTGCATTATCGTCACTTGCTCGAATTGACTTTTGAATTGCTGATATCATATTATAATGTTCTTCTCCTTTTCGATCATAGAGCACATGTGATCTCTAGAGAAAAAAATCATTTCATAGAGCAATTTCACCATTGTTATACTTAGCCATAATATATATTTTAATTACCTTAATGCCGTTCTGTAAGTCATTTAAAGTGATTACTGGTGTTACGTTATTTATGTTAGTCCCTACTTGTGATTTGGCAGCAGAAAGAGCAAGTTCAAGAGCACCAAGTGCAATACGAGCGTCACCATCGCATACTTCTGCTAACCATTGTAATGAACTTTTTTCTATTATTGCCACATCTCTGGAAATTATTGTGCATTATTTGTATTTCATCGAAAGATTTTCATAAAGGAATCATTACTAATCTTTTTAGTGACATGACATACTTTGATTCAGAATTTCCTTCCATTAATTTTTTATCTTTAATTATATTAACAATAGTGGCTAATTTGTTACGTATAACTGTCCTTTCTAATATTTGAAGTATATCATTAACAGTCAACTTTGACATAACAACAACCCTGCATCTACTTAAGAGGGCATTATTTAAACTGAATGATGGATTTTCTGTTGTAGCACCAATTAAAATTATCGTGCCATTTTCAACATGTGCTAGAAAACTATCTTGTTGCAGTTTATTAAATCTGGAACAAATTAATTTTTGTTAGGTTAGCCTTAAAAGCAAAACGAAAATAAATTGCTGATCAAAATCTACTGTTACTAAGTCAGATAACAATTTAAAAGATAGGTACCAATGTATATACCGCAAAGAATGGATAACTGTTGGGGAAGAAGGGTTCTTGAGTAGCAACCTCGTACCTACTCTAGACAACTAATGACTCATGGTAACAGGCGCAGTATGTTCCTACACAGAACTTTCAAATGGAAAGTGACACCCCAACTGTTGAGGACAGGCTAGCACTTACTATCAAGTGAATTTTTTGCTTGTCTCATCACCTAATTCCACTAAAAAAAGCATTCCATTTTCACCATCTACAGATATGGTGGTATGTATAAGCTATTGAGTAGTGTCTTTTGCTTGTGTCTATCTCTCCACTGTTTTCCTTTTTTTGTTATTGGATAAAGTGATCACACAAGCAAAATGTTCACTTGATAGCAAGTGCAACATCTGCCCATAATAAATGCAGTGTCACCCAGAACATTTCTGTATGACACCTCACTGTGCCCATCACCCTGAGACATCAGTTCTTAAGTCTCATAAGCCCAGTGATTACGCTAGCTCTCAGTGCCCTTTAAACCGAAACATGTTTGCACACAACTTCTTCACAGCAGAATAACTGGCCCTGGAGTGGTACCTACCTAGATGGACTACCACCAGTAACTGACATTTCAAAGCAAAACTGCTTGCTAGCCTCAATTAAGGAGGTAAGCTATACTGCTTTTGATCACAATGACCCAAGAGCATGTGTCTATATCACAAATAACATAAATGTGTTCTTTGTCTTTAAGACCTGTATGTCTTAAGGACAAAGAACACAAAGGATCCGAACGTGGTTGTCGCCTCGGTGTATATGCTGGAATAAAACATACAACCCCCACGCAACCTCATTAGGATGATAGTACCTACAAGAAGACTGGACTAGAGATCGTTATCGGCACCAACTCACATCAACCATTCTGAAAATGGAAACAAGCACTTTCATTGCTTGTATTGTCTTGGTAAGTCCTTAGCTGAATATCTACTACAAACCTTACACTGATCAATATAGGTTCTGAATCTTTGTAACAAGATGAAGTCGCACAATTATAGTTCTAACATTTGCCACCAAAGGTGCGGTCAAGCTCATCCAAGGCTGGCCACATATCAAGCGAAACATCATGCTGACTATAGATGAATTTTTTTGGAGGATAGAGGTAAAATATACAGGGTCATTCGTAATGTCCTATACATTCCGGCAGGCTGGGCTTAGGGACGATGTGTATATGGCCCATAAAATAGAGCCTCGTAGCGTGATACATGTAGGACATATGTCGTATGTAACATTGTATATACAGGCCAAATACAGGTACACACTCAAACTGCAAGTAAAAGATCATCGCATCTGAATACTCATGAATTTAGAGCTTATATATGAATTCTACCAGCAATTAAATAAGGTATGTATGTCAAATTAACAAAATAACCATACAACGGATAAAGAGACACCTGCCTAGAGGCACTGGACTGTGGCACAAGCTTTCCAGTGAGACCACAATCCGTAGTCCCACTCCCCTCAGGTATGTTCGCTTGCTAGTATGCAATAGCCCAAGAAGCAAGGGAACCTTTGCCTATCATTAGGAATTGCAAGACATAAATCTTTTAACAAACATCTGTTGCTATAGGTGTTATGGACAGATCTATGTGCTATATAATTTCGGTGATGTAATTGCTGTTAGCCTTTTTTGGCTTTTACAGCTTCATCGGATACTGTGCTCACGGGCCAGGGGCCCGCGTGCCAGGTTTGGTTTGACCCAAACATAAATAAATAAATAAACTCCTACAAAAACCTCGAAATTCGGACTGTATCGCGTTCGCTGCGTGCTTGTGCGATTTAGAATATCTCAATACGATTTTAAGTCGTCTAATGACCGTCCGAAGGAGGCTGCGGGCCTCCATTCGGACTGTCGACTTGTGTGTCGGTAACTCTAGGCGGTGAGAACCGCCCTGGAACACGGGTGTATCGTGTGTACGCGGTGTGATTGTCGACTGCTGCGCGCCGCTCTCTACGGCGGTCGCGCGTCGTGGTGCGTGTTATATTAAAGCTATTAACTGTGTGTACAGTGTAGCCTGGATCGTGACTGACCGTATCGTGGTCAGGGAGTGCTGAGACATCCGTGTCGTCTAGCACGTTCCGCGGGCGACGTTTGCGTTCGGTCGCGTTTCTATCTGGTCGGTAATTTGCTGCTTTAACCACCAGTGGGTTTGGATGCACCGCGGCTTTTTCGAAAAACTTCCGTGATAATGCTCTGAAGTGCTGATTAAGGGCATTTCACAGTCGCTGTGAAGATCTACGTTGCGTTGGTACATACCGGCTCCGGTGGCAGTTCGCAAGAATCGATTTTGAACGCTCTGTAACTTCTTTAATTGATTGCCCGTCGCGTGAGCGAAAGCGACGCAAGCATAGACCATTACGGGTCTTATGCAAGTCTTATAGAGGCGAAGTTTGTGTCTTAAGCACATTTTGCTTGAAGAGCAAGTTAGTGGATATAGTCGACTTGAGATAAAAGCCGCTCTATTTCGAACGTATTTTATGTGTGCAGCGAACGACATCGCTGCGTCTAACGTGACCCCGAGGTATTTGACGCTCTTTTCCCAGGGAATAGAGCGTCCGAACAGGGTGATCGTGCCTAGTTGATTGTTGCCGATTGTGTGAATTCGTCTAGTGGGTTTTGGCGTGCCCCTCGAGAAGTATATCGCTACACTTTTCTAGGGGTTTACCTCTATTCTCCATTTCCGGAACCATTCGCCTAGGCGATCGGCCGCGGATCGGATGCGGCCCTTGTGCTTGTCGGAATAGTACAGGGCCGTGTCATCTGCGAAAAGCGCAAGATTGACTTTCGGGTCTCTAGGAATATCGCTAGTATATAGCGAGAAAAGGAGTGGGGAGAGGCAGGAGCCTTGAGGGACACCTGCTCGGAGAGGGCGGCTTGAGGAGCGCGTTCCCTCTACCCGGAATCGAAATAGGCGGTTGGACAAGAAGGCTCGTATGATGTTCACGAGTCTATCCGGCACTTTAGTGTGATACAACTTGTAATACAAGCCGTCGTGCCAGACTTTGTCAAATGCCTTTGCGACATCGAAAAATAAGGCCCCTGTACCTACAGGCTTAGGGCGGTCGTTTAAATTCTCTAAAATGTGCTCCGTTAAGCGGTGCACTTGATGAGTACACGAGTGTTCGGGGCGAAAGCCGAACTGCTCGTCTGGAAGAATATTATTAGTAAGGACATAGTCTTTAAATCGACTGAGTATAATTCGCTCATAAATCTTAGCCATCGAGTTGAGGAGACTTATTGGGCGATAATTGGACGGAATGTTCCTAGGCTTGTTAGGCTTCGGAATGCCTATAACGTCGGCTTCCTTCCAGTCTTCCGGGAAGGAGCAGCTGGAGAGGAGCGCGTTAAAAATAGTAACTAACAGACACAATAGCGGCGTAGTTAGAGCTTTCATCACCCTGTTGTTTATGCCATCGAGGCCAGGCGCGGATCGGTTTTTAAGCTTTTTGATTATCTTAGTGACTTCTTCGAGAGTCACTGGAGGCAGTGGTTCGCCCACTGGTGGTATGGCAGCCCTGCGTTCGATTTCCGCGGCCACCTGCTGCAATCTATGTGCAGAACCTGCACGGAGACAGACACGATGTAAATTTTCACCAATGCTGCAACTGTAAAGCTGATTTTATTATGTTAACCAATAAGAATCAAATAATCATACCTATGTATTTCATCCATAAAGAGAACAGTTTGCCTTTTGTATAGTACCTCATTCTTAGCAATTTTTACCACCTCTTTTATATCATTTACCCCAGCCATAGTAGCAGATAACTTAACAAACCTTAAATTATTAGCTTCTTTACAAATATGAGCTATAACATTAGCTACTGATGTCTGTAAAAAAAAAACACAAAATTTTTATATTAAGGTAAGTAAAATTATTACACTAACTTTATGATTAGCAGTAGTAATTATACCATACCTTTCCACAGCCAGGTGGGCCCCATAAAATCATGTTAGGTACTTTCTTCTGTTCTAATATAGAACGCAACATAGATCCTTGACCAAAAGCTTCCATTTGTCCAACTATGTCATCTAACTGAAGTGGTCGCATTTGCTCAGCTAATGGGATACCTTCACATAATTTGATATTGTGTGCATTTGTTGAACTTGATGTCTGGGGTTCCTTTGTTTCCTGCTACAAAAATTTTACAAAAATAAAGCAAACTCAAAACTACAAAATAATCAATACAAAGATAATTTATCCCTTGTCTATGTCTCACAAGGCAGTATGTCTATCTGCCTGGTAAGACAATTTTTGCAACTTCTTAAGCATTACATGAATCTTGAAAATAGGATGGACAGGATTTTTGCAGTTATTTATTTAGTACTGGTGGAAGAATCCCTATGCAGTAATCTATCTAGTTAGTTACCACCCTAGGGCCAATTATTCTGCTGTGAAGCAGTTGTGTGCAAACAGTGTGAAAACAAGTTATTTTGCTTGGCAATGTTTTGTCACTCCTATTTTGCTGGTACCACACTGGCATAAATGCATAGTATTGCAGAAAATAGAAATAAAATCAAAGTATTGATTGCATTTTTATATATAGTATATATTATTTTTATACATACACATTCATAAAAGCAGTGGTGAAACTATGATGTTGAGGTCTATGGCAAATTCATTGGATGGGGCCCTCCCTCAATGTAAAGAAGTTCAAACCAGATTGTAGTTAAATTTTAATAAACCACTGCTTTGGTGGCTTTGAGAATTTACCAACCCATTTCATCCCATGGGTGTTGTAAAAGTTGACAGAGGGAATATTAAATCAAGGAGATGGGCAGCAGCATCTTCCTGGAACATCTGAATAAATAAACTGTGGTTGCCAACTTGCCTGCCATGCATAGCGACTATGGCAAAACACCCCAAAAAGAGAGCTACAAACTTCATGGCAATCTATGTGGGAGGCCTATGTACAGCATTGGACTAGAGATAGGCTGAAATTCATAAAGTATGTGTGTACAAACACTATTCTAACAATTGTGCGCATTTTCCATTGATTATCTATTAACTTTGGATTTTAAGAGTCCATTGGTATGAAAGAAACAAATAATTTTTAGTAAAAATTTAAATTAATAAATTTCTTTTTTTCGGGATTTCTGTGTTAATGAACAAGTGTTAATGATAAATGCCAAAGTTCAAATCAATTAAATACAAATCTAATACATTTTATTAAATATTGTAATAAATGTGGGGATCCTCCTGTGCTTGTGGCCATCTTACACCGGAGACCCTTCCTGGGCAGAGGCAACTGGCATTTTGCTGTCCTGCCACCCTATAGTTAAACCACTGCATAAAAGTGTGGTGTACATTACACCTCTATCTGAATCATTTAAAGCAATTGAACAAGCAAAATACGCGCTTGACGTGGGGTTCAAATATAATGCAATTGAAATAATTAAAAGTGAATGTCTGCATAACTATGATTTTCACTGCAGCTATAAAAACTAATTTCAAGACAATTACACATTGCCACGGGAAGCAGTTTGTACCAGCGGCTGAGAGTTCAGGGAGAAAGAACAAAGTTAAGGATAAAACTTGTATTATATAAAAATTAACTACACTTACTTTGCTTTTAGCAGCGGTATTTGTAACGGAATTTATTTTCATTCTTTTTCCTGTAAAAGAACAGTCTTTAAAATGGGAGTTATCCCTCTTTGTTTTTGTTTCGTTAACGGTGTTGAGAAACAAACATTTGTTTACATGTTCTTCAATAATTTCCTTTTCGAATTTCCGAGTACAAACAGGACAAGAGAAAAATTTAGGGTCTTCATCATTTAGAGTGTTGTCCATTTTTAAATCAATATTTTAAAAATAAAAAATAACGAAAAAGGTACTTTCAGAGAAATCTAGAAATTAGTAAAAAAAAGAGTATTTAGGTATAACGTAAAATTGCTAGATTGGTATTTATTTATGGCAATAATCATAAGCTTTTTGCCAGTGTCAAAGTAGTTAGAGATAGTTAGAGCTATTGCTAATAGGCACCTAAGACCATAGACTTAAGGCAGTTTTCACCGTTGAAACTAAACGCGATCAGTTCAAGAAAAACGAAGTTTAAGCGTACTGAGTTCAATGCTACAGTTTGCAATTCATCAACATCAAATGAACGCAATCAATGCTAACCAATGCTAACCGCGGTTCGAATTCTGAACGCTCAATTTTCGACGTTCAGCTTTTTACGCGTATAGAGAGCTGCATTGTCAATTGCACAACTATCTAAACACAAAAATTATTTTTAATTCGTATTATTTATTGTTTGCATACTTATGTAACCTGTGAATAAAAACAGGCTGTTTGATCTTTTTGTTTTAGATTGTGACGATATTTCATATAAACTTCGTTTTTCTAAACGCGATCAAAATGGAGTCGGTGACATCGGTTAGACGAAAACCGAGATTAATAATATATGTGAACTCAGTTAAATAAAACGTGGTTTTATTAAACGTTTACCAATCATTCTTTTACATTGCCAAAAAGTGATACATGCCCTATTTATCTTATTTTCTATGTGATTGTTCCAGTTTAGTTTGCTGTCCAGTATTACACCAAGATATTTTACCTCTGATGACAGCTGTATTTCAGTGCTGAATAATCTGGGTAGGTGGTAAGTATTCAGCAATCGTTTGTGAGTGAACATTATTACTGTTAGATCATGATGCATACCCTATCGTAAAAAAATGATTTACATTTGGTTTTGTGATGAGGTCATTGATGACTATGTTCCATAAGTGATAATACACCACCTTGTGGGCAGCCTCTGGTTATTATTGCCATTTTACTCTCACCTGTAATTCTCACTATTCGTTTGTTTAGTGTGTTTATAATCCAGCTTATTAGGGCAGGTTCCACATCATGTTAGACGAGGGAGTTGCCTATACTGGTGAAGCTAGTTTTGTCAAAAGCTCCTTCTATATCAATGAAGGTGCCAAGACAAATATTTTTCTGGCAAAAAGCTTCCTCGATTTGGCTTACCACCAAATGAAGTGCCGATTCTGTCGATTTACCTGAGCTATAAGCGTGTTGGTTGCTATGCAGAGGTTTGTTTATTAGTGTCTTTCCTCTCAGTTCTCTTTCACATACCTTTTCCATTGTTTTTAGCAGGAAAGACGTGAGGCTGATTGGTCTGAAAGATTTGGCATTTGTGTAGTCGCTTTTACCTGGTTTAGGAATGAAGATTACCTTCACTTCCCTCCACCCTTTCGGGACGTATCTAAGTGCCAGGCATGCTCGCATAATAACGGCTAGTATTTTAATTATCAAGTGTCCTCCCCACTGAAGAAGAGCAGGGAAGATACCATCAGATCCAGCCGCCTTGTATGGGTGAAAATTGCGTATAGCCCATTGGAGTTTTTCCTCTGTTACTATGAGTTGAGCATAGTTCCAGTCATGGTCGTTTGGGATTGTTCTTTCCTCTTGCCAGTCTATGTCCTGAACTAGTCTACATCCTGGAAAGTGTGTTTCTAGTAGGATTTGTTGTGCTTCAGCTTTGGTTGTTCACAGGTTTCTATTTTACTGCAGAATTTGCGCCATCCCACAGTTCGTCGATACCTGATGCATTTTTGTACTCGGACTTAGCGATTTTATATAAGTCCCAGTCTACATCAGTTGATGTGTTCATTGCCCTGTTTAGGGCCTTCCGGACCTTCCTACGCTTCCGCTCTAGTTCATTACCCCACCAGGGATCTTTCTAGGCTTCGTAGCAGGATTGGTCATTGGGCAATCTTCGTGGTAGCTATCTAATGTATTAGTGGTTAGACTTGTTACCTGTTTTTCTATACATGTTGTATCCTCCAGTCTGTCTGTAACTTGGAGCACCGCAAGTCTGAGGATAAGTGTATCCTTGTATTTGACCCAATCCAAAAATCAGTCTTGCGGGGTTTACGTCTTGGGAGTGTTGTTTTAATATTGACCTGTAATTCAAATAGAATGCACCTGTGGTCTGAGCACGAAGCCTCATTGGACACATGCCATCCATGGATGAGTTCGGCCGCATCTTCGGCATCAAGTGTTAGGTCAATAACTGTGCGACTTCGTCTTGTAACGAATGTTGGTTCAGAACCCACATTTATCAATGTGAGGTTTGTAGTAAATAGATATTTAAATAGGGTCTTACCTCTGTCGTTGATTGTTTCCATCCCCCAGAGTGGGTGATGTGCGTTGGAGTCAGTTCCGATGACGACCTCCAGTGAAGTCCGCTCGCAGTGATGTACTAGCCTGGTGAGGTCGTACGGTGGTGGTGCATCAGCCTGTGGCATATATACCGAGGCGATGACCATGTTCGGTTCCTGTTCGTGTTGGATCCTTATGGCATACAGGTCTCTAGAACAGAAATCTGTTCAAGGTTTGCTTTTACATTGCTTGTTGTGTAGATACACGCTCTTGGGCAGTCGTGATTGTTAGTGCAATATAGCTTACCCCTTAAATTAAAGAGGCCCGTATGCAGCCAGCCCTGACTCACGGCTCTTGTATCAGGGCTATTGCCGTGTGTTGAACCTCCATCCACTTGCGCATCTGAGCCGTCGCAGTTTCACTGTGGTGGAGGTTTGCCTGTAAAATATTAATTGGCGACGAAGGAGACGCCACCACTGAGGGCGCCTTCATCTTCCTCGCCAATGTATAGCCCAGCCAAAAGGCCCTGAGCCTCATCATCCTCTTCTGTGTCGGGGTTGGATGACATCGTGCAGTCCAACTCCTCTGCAGTGAGCCGATCTTGAGTCTCAGGGTCGGTTGGAGGTTCCGACCCTGTTACGGGTGCCTCGCTCTCCATTGCCGACTGGGTGTTTTGTGCGGCGGTAGACCCGGCGCTGGTCGAGCCCGAGGTGCCCGCAGAGTCGCGATCCAGGGGAGCTTTGACAAATTTGCCGCCCCGGCCCTGGAATTTGACATACACCGCCCCACACATACATGCAAGGCGGCGCTCAGCCTTCAACAGGGCCGGGATTTGATCATCTGGGATCGAGACCACCTTGAACCACCCTTCGCTCTGTTTCTCAGCACCAAGTAAAAGCCATTTCGGTACATCAATCCAGGGGTTCTGGTAGGCCAAAACGCGTCCAATGTCACGTGAGTCCTTCCAGATGCCCTGCTCGTCTGGGATTAGGATACCACAACGTATGCGTCGTCGTCTGTCGCTTTGTCACCAGCTGAAGGCCAGGGACAAGGTTCGGGTCCGAAATATTCCAGTGCAGCCACTGAAGTCTTTTCTGGTCTTCGCACCAGAGTTTTATTACACCTTCAGTGTGTATGGGTTTGCCACTCAACACAGGTCCTGCTGTTCCAGGATCCTTTGCGTTCCAGGCTTTGTTTATAATCCTCATTTGGATGCCAGTGAGGACTTTGTCGGCGTCTTCCTTCGACAACTGACCCGTGCGTGCGCATGTTTCTGCGACGCACAGATCCGTCTTGGCAACTGAGGAGTAGCTGACCGTCGAGATCCGCTTTGAGTGCTCCAGCCGTACTTTTTTACGTTCGCCTCTCGGCGATGTCGACTCATCGAGCACTCTTTTGACGGCCCGTTCATTTTTGCCCGGTCGTTTGGCAGCATTTACCTTCTTTGCCAGTGACTCTGCACCGGCACCTTTGGACGGTCCTTTGGCTGGACGTTGGTTTACACCACTTCCCACCTTGGGACGCCCGCTGGCACCGGCACAAGAGCTCGACGAGGTCGGCAATGGCTGGCTGGCAGACTTGGAATTTGTCTTGGAAGCAGCCATCTCAGCCCTCAAAAGGGCCTTCATGCGCTGCTTCTAGTTCTTCTTTTTCTGCCTTCTCTTGGCAGAGGTGGATTCCCCGGGGGGGGGGGGGGGGGGGGGGGGCATCGGGCCGGTGTGGCGCCTTTGCAGGCGCTACCCTTTTGCCTTTACGGCTCACCACCTGCCAAGCGGCAGAGAATGCATCCTCGGTGTGTTGTGGTTCCAAAGGAACCTTGGCAGCCGAGGTGAGGGGACCAGTGCTGGTATTACCCGTTGCTGAGTCACCCTGTTGTATAATGCTACTTATCATTCTGTACGTATGAACAAATGGCCCACACAAGCCAATCGTATCGCTGATATAAAATAATGGCTCCGTGCAAATGATCGCACGGTCACGAAGTTTTAAGGCTTCCACCTTATCATTGCACATTGAATCCCATAGAAATGATTTGGGGTATAATGAAGCAAAAAGTTGCTGATAAAAATGTAAATAGGTGACATAAAAGTATTAACAGAACAAGCTTCCTCAGAAATTCGTGCAGAGGATTGGCGATCATGTTATGAACATGTATAGGAGATTGAAAACAATTTCATCAAGCAAGATAGAATCATAGTGCTTGATAATATCGTTGAGAGTAGACGTTTATCCGGTCGTTTAAAGTTATAAAAAGAAAGTGCATAGCAACCTAATCTTAATGACAGTATCTGTTCGGAACATATTTGTGTATTTGAATTGCAGTGATAATTTGTGAAATCAATAGTGATCGATCGTACAGTATTGTTGTCTCTGTCTACCATAGCATCTCAAAGAGCTGAAGGGCGCCCGCACCGCACCTCCGCTGGAAAAAGACAATAATAAATTTTTGTTCTCACTTCCGCATATGCAATGCAACGTACACCCCCGCAAAAGATAAAGTGTATGTCAAGTCCGGATCTTCACAGAGTATTTGATACAACTGATAACTTCATTACTTGTAGAAAGCGTAAAGAAATGGATGACACATCGGATCCTAATTCATCAATTACTAAGAACATATTTAACGAAAATCATATAGAAGAAATTGTCACCAACTCTGTTCGCTCTGTTCTGTCCGCCGAGCTTACCAAAATAACAAATGCTTTAGCTAATATACAGACAGCCGTGTCTGGAATAATCTCTGATAATATTGCTATGAAACAATCATTACAGGAGGTGAACAACAAGCTTGTGGGTATTGACAACTCACTTACTGCTTTAGATTTACGCCAAGATTCGTTCGAAGTTCGTATAAAGCTTCTTGAAGAAAAATTCTCTACGTTAAATGTAACAGAATCGTCGGAGCGAATTGCTAGTCTTGAAAATAAGTTATCAGTAATGGAACAACAGGTCAGAGGGAATAATATTGAAATATCAAATCTGCCGGAAAAAAGAGGTGAAAATCTAACAACTATAATAACGAACTTGGGAGCTATAGTGAATCAAAAGATCCTATCAACAGATATTACTGCTCTTCACCGTGTTCCACATGCTTATCACAAAGATTCTCGTCCAAAAAATATTATTGTACAATTTTCATCCCGAATTTTACGCGATAATTTTCTAGCTGCATGTCGTGTACGTAGAGGTATAAATTCCGAAAAGTTATCGATCTCTGGACCACCGCATACTATTTATGTAAATGAGCATTTGACAATAAAAAATAAGATTTTATTTCGTGAATGTCGAGCCGCAGCTAAATCTAAGGAATATAAGTATGTATGGGTCAAGCATGGCATTGTATTGGTGCGTAAGAATGAAAATTCTCCGGCTATGGCAGTCCGATCTTTGGATGACATCAAGAAGATTAAATAGTTTTCTTATCATCAAGTTTAATCACAAGTGTGACTTTTGTCGAAAAATTAAGGTTGTTCTACTTTGTACTCATTCTCCTCACTTTTATTACTCTTATTATTATCTTTTATTTTGCTGGGTATTTTTAATTAAAAGACAAATAGTTAATATCGAACTTTTTTATTACTTTTATAGTTATCTTTTATTTTTCTGGGTATTTTTAATTAAAAGACAAATAGTTATGATCGAACTATCTTTTATTTTGCTGGGTATTTTTAATTAAAAGACAAATAGTTATGATCGAACTTTTTTATTACTTTTATAGTTATCTTTTATTTTGCTGGGTATTTTTAATTAAAAGACAAATAGTTAATTTCGAACTTTTTTATTACTTTTATAGTCATCTTTTATTTTGCTGGGTATTTTTAATTAAAAGACAAATAGTTAATATCGAACTTTTTTATTACTTTTATAGTTATCTTTTATTTTGCTGGGTATTTTTAATTAAAAGACAAATAGTTAATATTGAACTTTCTTATTACTTTTATAGTTATCTTTTATTTTGCTGGGTATTTTTAATTAAAAGTCAACTAGTTAATATTGAACTTCGGCGGGTAACCACAACAATAACTACGCTGGGTCTTTTTAATATGGGTAAAATGTTATTTATATTACAAAGTAGGCGTATAAATATATCTTGCACGCTATTCTTTGTTCGGGTATATATTTATAAATTAAGAATAATTGCTGTTTATCCTTATGTGCGGACAATGTTAGTATATGCTTTAAGTGTTAAGAATTTCAATATCAGTTTGGTAATCTTTGAATTTAATATATTTAATAATGGATAGTCTATCTATTTACTATCAAAATTGCCGCGGACTTCGGACTAAATTACATATTTTACATATGAACATTCTTTCACACGCATATGATATAATTATTTTAACTGAAACATGGTTACATGATTGTATTTGTGATAACGAATTCATTGATTCTCGATATTGTGTGTACAGATGCGATAGGAATCGTGATGCGTGTGGAAGACGCGACGGTGGTGGAGTATTAATAGCGGTTCTCCGATCTCTTACTACGACCGAGGTCCGGACCATGTCGTCTCAACCCGCGCTCAGCCCACTTGTTGATTACATTATACTTGAGGTCAGGGCTGGCACAAATTTGTTTATTCTGAATGCTGTATACATCCCGCCTAATCAAAAGAGTGATGTATATAGATGCTACATAGACTATTTATCGGGAATAATAAACCAATACCAATCTTGTAACTTTTATTTAGTAGGAGACTACAATTTGCAGCCAATAAATTGGAGTGATACAGATTTTTGTATAGAGTCTAGTTCTATGTCCGATATTTCAATTTCGTGTCAGTATTTGATAAATTTTATAAATTTTTACAATTTTACACAAATTAATTCATATAAGAACTTAAATAATCTTATTCTGGATCTATGCATGACAAACACAACCGAATATACACTAAGTCTTGCTTCTGTTCCTTTATTAAGTCCTGATAAACATCATCCACCATTTTATATAGTGGTACCGATTACCGCGAAGAAAATTCGATGTAGATCTATTAAACATACCCGTTATTGTTTTAAGAGTGCAGACTATGCATTGATTAATAAAGAAATAAGAAATATCGATTGGAAGGTATTAATGATAGATGGTATTACTGCTGAAGCTGCTGTGGACATATTTTATAACAAAATATATGGCATTATCCGTAAATATGTACTAAAGAAAACAATTAAAAATAGTAATTTTCCAAAGTGGTTTGACGCACCTTTACTACATATTTTCAAAAATAAAAATTCGGCCTGGGTTAAGTGGAAAAAATACCGAAATGAGTCAGATTATAGGATATTTGCATTGTACCGCGATCGTTTTAAAAGAGAATCTAAGCTACGTTACGTTAAGTATATGGACGATGTGGAGAAAAGTATAAATCAAAATATAATTTTTTTCTGGAAATATATAACAAATAATAAAAACAGAACAGAATTCCCGTCCGACATGTTTTACAAAGATAAAGTTGCTACTAACCTAAAAGAAGTATGTAATTTGTTCTCTGCCTTTTTCTATTCGGTATTTGAAAACACTTCAGTCACAGATGATATGAACCATAGCAACATAAATATACCTAAAAATAAAAATTCTGATTTAATTATTAATATAGTTAATAGAATCAGGCGTTACTTTGCGGAAATCCATTATAATGAAGAAAAGTAAGTTACTTTGCTAAGATCCGCATGCAAAATATAAAAATGGTGTATATTACCTAGTTTTTTGAAGTGCACCACCCGCCCGTAATAGACTCTACGACAGGCGGCCGCCTGTCGTAGAGTCTATTACGCTTGATAATGCCTCGTTTTGGGGCGAAACACGTGTCGTGTTCTCGGCTTCGGTGGTGTATATTATCTAGTGGTGGTATTGTAGTGGTTGGTGGAGGGTACCTGGTGGCGGTTCCTGGTGGCGGTGTTAGTTTGCTTGTGCACGCTACTGAGGGAGGGCGGGTGGTGCACTTCAAAAAACTAGGTAATATACACCATTTTTATATTTTGCATGCGGATCTTAGCAAAGTAACTTACTTTTCTTCATTAATTATTAATGACATATTCGTTTCCGAAAAGGATGTTACTAGAACTCTTTTAACCCTAGATGCTAATAAAGGATCGGGTACAGACAACATCTCTCCATTCTTCTTGAAATCTACAGCACATACACTTAGCAAACCAATACAATACCTTTTTAACAAATGCTTAAAAGAAGGGATATGTCCTTCCATTTGGAAAACAGCTCGAGTTGTTCCGATCCATAAGGGAGGCTCAAAAAAAGATGTTGAGAATTACAGACCGGTGTCTATCTTACCGTCTCTTGCAAAAACTTTCGAAAGACTAATACATGATGCTTTATATACTAGTCTACATAGCAAAATAATCCCACAACAACACGGGTTTGTCAAAAAGCGTTCAACTGTCTCCAATTTATTAATTTATACGAACTACTTATTTGAAAATTTGGATAACAATTCCCAAACAGATTGCATATACACAGATTTCCGGAAAGCTTTCGATCGCGTAGACCATAAAATACTCCTGGAAAAGTTAGCTTTTAATGGTATCCGAGGTAATCTGTGGAGATGGTTCAAATCATACGTGACAAATCGTACTCAGAAAGTAGTCATTAAGGGTTTTGAATCAGACACTGTGCAAATAAGCTCTGGAGTCCCACAAGGCTCAATATTAGGACCTCTTCTCTTTGTCTTGTACATTAATGACGTAACTAACTGTTTTCGTTGTTGTAAATTCCTTTTATATGCTGATGATATAAAAATTTATCACAAAATTCAAAATTATCGTGACCACCTAAACTTTCAAAAAGATTTAGACAATTTTTCGGCATATTGTAGACTCAATAAACTAGAATTGAATCTTGGAAAATGTAAGTCTATAACATTTACCCGTAAGTGTCAACCCAGTACTTTTTACTATTATTTAGGTGGAACCCAATTAGAAAAAGTCAATAAAATCAGAGACTTAGGAATAATATTAGACAGTAAACTTATTTTGGACGCACATATCGACAGCATCATCAATAAAGCTTATAGAATGTATGGCTTTGTTATGCGCGTGGGACGTGATTTCAATAAAACCATTACTTATTTGCACTTATACAAATCATTAATAAGATCACAACTTGAATATGCTGTAGTTATTTGGAGTCCGTACTATAGTATATATAAAGATAAAATCGAATCCGTACAAAAAAAATTTTTACGCAACATGAATTACAAATGTAAACGCACTAAATTATCTTACAATCAACTACTACGTAAATATAACTTGCTTACATTAGAATCTAGACGTCAACAGCTACAAGCGATGCTCCTGTATGACATCTGCCATAACAAGTACGATTGTGAAGATCTTGTCAAAAATTTATCATATAATGTACCCACTAGAACAGCGTGCCGTAGCTGCCGTGCCAACCCTACATTTGCTACGAAGAGATGCCGAACAAACGCAGGTAAAAGAGCCCCAGTTTATATGTTGATGAATTCTTACAATAGTATTTTTAATGAAATTGATATTTTTACCCACAAGATAGGTAAGTTTAAAAAAGAATTACTGTCAGTACTTAAAGGAGAATGAGTATGAAATAAGAAGTAACGTTTTTGTAACACTGTTCATGTTGGACGAGTATGTAACACTGTTTTCTATGTATTTGTTGTTTGTTATACACAATATACAATTTAATTATAAATGTGCTAATCTCAACCATAATGATAACCCGTGGTCAACGGTGTTGGTTGCACTATTGTTTTATATGTATTCCTATATTTTTTTTAGCATAATATATATAGTGTAAACTGTTTGTTGATCCTAATAAATCAAAAAAAAAAAAAAAAAATTGAAATGGGATCAAGCAAGATAGAATAATTGAATTGAATTGAATGGGGGGGATGATGCTGCTCGCGTCCGTGAGAAACACTTGAATCTTGACTCTCACACGTATCCCCTGGGTAGTGCTAAACGAGCAGCACCACTTTCCGGTGGTAGGCTTCGGTCGCAGGCTTTAAGTTACCACCCACCTAAGCAAAGCCATGCCGCCGAATGACGTCGGTCGTGTTCCGGCAAGATGCTAGGTGAAGCCTTATGGAAGTTGGGTCTGAACAGTTGCGTTGCGTATGTGAACCGGGTACGACGCGTCAACTTTTGCTGTGTCGGGTGCTTGGCTGAGGAGGGTAGCGGGATCCGAAGCACGGTGCTCCGCTGGCCGACCGCAGGTAGTAGGGGCCCCAATTAGTGAACTAGCTACTCATGAAAGGCTGCCCCGCCAACTAGCGAAAAATCCCAGGGTGGCTCCATCGTGCCAGTTAGCGACCGGGTGAGAGGACCCGATGGCGATCTCTGGGGGGGTTCGGGCGTCCCCGCAGTCTCCAAATCAAGCTCCCATAGGCACACAAATTTTTTCGTGTCGTTGGGTCATCAACGCAACGCCTCGTTCAACTGCCATCTTCCTTCCCTATTCACTCCTTATCACTTATGAAAAGCACCAAAAAGAAAAGTAAGGTTAAACAGCGGTTGCACGTCCTCTCCTTGAAATTGCACCTCTCTAACATCCGAGGATTGCACTCAAATCTCAACGCAGTCCATCACCATCTTGCGACTGAGAAGCCGCACCTACTTTTTCTGACGGAGACGCAAATTGGATGTCCTTTGGATGTGGCGTACCTTGACTACCCTGGGTTCTCGCTGCAGCACAACTTTTACCTTCGTGCCGGAGTCTGTGTGTACGTCAGCAATGACATCTGCTGCCAGCGTCTCCGTCTCCTTGAAGACCCCACTTTTTCAACCATTTGGGTGTTGGTAGACACAGGTGACGATAAGATCGTTTATGCATGTGTTTACCGATCGCACAGCGGTGACCAGGAGACAACTCGGTTATTCGAATATCTAAGTGAGGCTGCTGATATGGCCCAGCATCGGTACCCCTCTGCACAACTAGTCTTTCTGGGAGACTTTAATGCCTCTCACCAGGATTGGCTGTTCCCATACTAGAAGACTGACCATGCTGGGAGGGAAATGAGGAATTTCGCCTTATCGCTAAACCTCTCCCAGCTGGTAAAGCAAGCAACTAGGGTGCCAGATGTTGAAGGTCATACAGCCAATTGTCTAGACCTCCTGCTGACCACTGATCCTGACAGATATGAGGTAGAGGTGGCTTCTCCACTAGGAACCTCTGATCACTGTCTGGTGAAATCTGTATCGTCTTACACGCCAACAGACCTCGACCCACATGATACTAGGCGAGTGTGGCGATACAAGTCAGCAGATTGGGATGAGATGCGACACTTTTTTGCATCTTATCCTTGGCGGCAGGTCTGCTTCTCTTCCGGAGATCCATCGAGATGCGCGGATGCTATAACTGACGTGGTATGTTTAGCTATGGAATATTTTATTCCTTTTGCTGATGTACCCGTTGGTGGCAAAGCTCGCCCATGGTTCAGCGCCGAATGTTCCCAAGCCGAAAAGCTTAAACATTTGGCGTACCTCTCATGGGTTGACGCTCGAAACCGTAAAACTCCGGATGTCAGATCCAAGAAGAGAGCCTTTAATATAGCCGCCAAGTCTTACAAAAAGGTGTTACGGAAGGCTCGTTTCGAACGCATTAGGCATATTGGCGCGAAGCTCTCTGCTCAACCATCTGGCAGTAGAGCTTTTTGGTCTCTTGCCAAGGCGGTCGAAACGAGTTTTTGTAAACCTTCACTGCCTCCGCTGGTTAAGCCCGACGGGACATTGGCTCATGCGGCAAAAGAGAAGGCAGAACTGTTCGCGAATTTCTTTGCCAGCAACTCACGTCTGGACACAAGCAACACAGTTTCAACTTCCCTACCTCCCTGTGGTACTTCAATGTCAGAGGTCCACATTACTAACAAAAAGGTCCTCAAAACGTTGCGACATCTGGACGTGAACAAAGCCAGTGGACCTGATGATATACCAGCCATAGTGCTTAAGACCTGTGCACCCGAGTTGTCTCCTGTTCTGACACGCATGTATCGCCTCTCCTTGAAGACTGGAATAGTGCCCAAATCCTGGAAGCTTGCTAACGTGCAGCCCGTGCCCAAAAAAGGTAGCCGTGTTGACCCTGTCAATTATCGACCTATTTCGATTACCTCCATACTCTGTAAGATTATGGAGCGTATATTGAACTCGCACCTCTTGGCATACCTAGAACATAACGATCTCCTTAGCGATCGACAGTACGGGTTTCGCCGAAATTGGTCGACTGGGGACCTTCTAGTGTATGCCACACATCTATGGGGTGAGGCCCTCGAGAACAGTGGTGAAGCACTCGCGGTTTCGCTCGATGTCTCGAAGGCTTTTGACAGGGTCTGGCATGCTAGCCTTATTAGTAAGCTTCCTTCATATGGTATATCCCCTGGACTGATAGCCTGGATAGAAGACTTTTTGCGGGAACGGTCTTTGCGAGTCGTTATTGACGGTTGCTCGTCGGAGGCTATGGCGATTAATGCCGGAGTTCCTCAAGGGTCTGTTCTGTCCGCAACTCTCTTTTTGCTGCACATAAACGACCTGCTTGAGCCCGGTATCTTTGGGTATGCAGATGACAGCACAATTGAGGAGAGATATCTGGCGCGTGTTCAGGCCAGACCGGATCAAGTACAGTCTGCTCGGGAGGCCATGGTAGAGCGTATGAATCTTTCATTGCAGGCAGTCTCCAACTGGGGCAATACCAATCTTGTGAGATTCAATGCCACCAAAACGCAAGCGTGTCTGTTCTCCGCCAAAAGGAGCCCGTTCACCTTGGCTCCTACATTTCAGAATGTATCTCTGGAATACACCGATCGCCTTCAGTTATTAGGAGTCGAGATCACGTCGAACCTTAACTTTGGGCGGTTCATTGAGTCTAAGGCTAAAGCAGCTGCAAGGAAATTGGGAGTTCTTGCAAAAGTGCGGCGTTACTTTACTCCGGGACAGCTTCTGACCCTATATAAAGCTCAGGTCCGGTCGGCTGTAGAGTACTGCTGCCACATATGGGCTGGAGCTCCTAAATATCAACTGGCAGCCTTGGACTCGGTGGAGAGACGGGCCAAGCGGCTAATCGGTGATCCAGACTTGGTTACTACCAATTTGTCCAGTCTCGAACACAGACGTCGGGTGGCCAGTCTCTCGGTGTTCTACAGGTTACATTTTGGAGAGTGTGCGAAGGAATTACATGAGTTAATTCCCCCTTCCCCTTTCCATCATCGGACAACAAGACGCACGGCGGGTTTCCATCCTTTTGTTGTGGACATACCCTTCATCCGAATGCAGGGTATGACGAAGCGTTTTGCTTCGTCGTTCATAATGCGTACAGCAAAGGACTGGAATAATTTGCCTGCATCAGTCTTTCCGTCCGATTATAATGTGGGTGTCTTCAAGAGAAGAGTGAATAGGCTTTTTCTAAGCTAGTGTGCCTACCAACAAAAACTACATCGCCACTTACCATCAGGTGGGATTTTAGTTAAACGCTAGCTTATATTGTTTAAAAAAAAAAGGCTGGAAGAGCGATTTATAATAAATACCTCTTTATCTTCATCATCTGATGAAGAACAAGAAATGCAAATGGAGTTTTTGGAATCTTTTTCTAGTTTTGAATGAGGTGATTACTTATTTGTATAATTAATTATATATATTAAATTAGTACATAAATTAATTTACGATTGATTTATTTTTCATGACACAATTTCCTATGTAAGAACCCGATGTATAACAACATTCTTCATACACATAACTAATATACTTTATGTTCATAATGTTGATTGGTAATCTCAGATTATACATACTCTTTTGATGTCAACTCTGATATGTTTGGTTTAAGTATTATGTTTGAATTACTTTAAATTTGGAATGTCAGTTTTATCTGTTCAGATTGATATGTGTCATATTTATTAATTCCGTGAAAATCAGTTGAAGAAGTAACATGTCTAGTTATCTGACATAACTTTTGAGTTTTATATAAATTTCATAATGATTAGGTTTTATCAAAAGTAAACTCAAAAAATGTTTAAGTTAAAATAAATAGTTTTCTAATCAGATCTTAAGTGTCTTTTTGGTTTGAAAGTTATCCCATTAGCCACATCTACCATTCAAGAGGTTATGGGCCCAGTCAAAAGGAAACAATAAAAAAAGAAACAGTTGAAGAAGAAGTAACAATAGACGGTGTTGAAAATGAATAGTACAGAAACAAATAAAGTAGCTTCTGATGAAACAATTGAAGATGTGAGAAATTGAATTTTGTTGATAATCTAAATGAAGAAGTTATAGAAAATAAATGGGATCACAATTAGCCACATCTACCATCCAAGACATAAAACTAGACATACATTAAAATTAAACATCGTTATCGTCAATATGTGTTCCTTGTCTCAATATAACAGCCACCTTAACTGTAATAACAGAATTTTTGATTTAATTTACTGCAATAACAACGTAAACGTACTGAAATGTATCGATCCCCTTGTACCGATAGACCCCCACCCCCAGCATATAGCATTAAACATAACCACTGATTTTATCCACCACCGTACGCTTCCAGCGCATCCTAGAACTAAATTCCAGTATCATTTAGCTGACTACGCCTTAATATTTCTACATCTCGACGAAACAGACTGGTCCACTTGTCTTAGAATGAGGACTATAGACGAGGCCGTGTCCCTGTTCTATGAAAAAATAGAGATCTTGCGTAATACGTATGTTCCTTTCAAAATTGAAAAGTCAACTTCGAAGTATCCTCCTTGGTATAAAGCACCGTTGATTAAAATGTTAAAAGAAACATATAAATACCATTCTAAGTATAAAAAATATAACAATACTTCTGATCTTGATTCTTTCATATTATTGCGGGAACGTGCGAAGATAATTGAAAAAACTATGTATGAGAACTACATTCGAGCTATAGAAATTAATATTAGCAAATCACCGAAAGCTTTCTGGAACTTTGTCAAAAACACAAATTCTCGAAATTCATATCCTTCTATTATGAAATTTGGACTGCATTCGTCAGGTGAAGGTGAAGTTATTTGCGATATGTTTAATCAATTTTTCAATTCTAACTTACTTCTGAACCCAGATGATGATAGTAATGACGATAATGCCATGCAAAATTATCAAACCCCTATTGACATCAGTTTCGTGGAGATTCAAAAAGCCGAGGTATTGAAACTTCTGAAGGCTATCGACCTGAATAAGTCTGCAGGACCAGATGGTATCCCGGCTATGTTTATAGTACGTTGTGCCGATTCCCTAGTTCTGCCTCTAAGCATACTCTATCGCCGTTCTCTTAAGGAGAGTGTGGTTCCGAATATATTTGGAAAAGTGCATTTATCACTCCAATCCACAAAAAAGGACCCAAAGATGATGTACAAAATTATCGCCCCATTTCCAAACTTTGCTTATTCGCTAAGGTACTTGAGAAAATTGTTTACAATCAGGTGTATGCGTGCCTACGTCACACATTTAGTGAACACCAACACGGCTTTTTAAAACACCGATCCACTACTTCCAATCTCATAATTTGCTCTGACTATCTAACAAGCTTTATGTCTAAGCCCTTACAGGTTGACGTTGTCTACACAGACTAATGCAAAGCATTTGACAGAATTGATCATGTGATCCTTTTACGTAAACTTTTAAAAATGGGTATAAGGGGTGACTTATTCAGATGGTTTACGTCTTACATTAAGAATCGAAGTCAATCAGTCGTCCTTGGTGGGTATCGATCATCAACCATATATATATCGTCGGGCGTCTCGCAAGGATCCTTATTAGGACCCTTACTCTTTTTAATTTTTATAAATGACATCAGTTCATGCTTTAAAGCCTCTAAAATTATTCTTTATGCTGACGATATGAAGATCTTGTGTCCTACGAGTATTACTGATTTAATAAGCTGTTTTAGCCTGCAACAGGATCTCTATAATCTGGAAACTTATTGTGCTAGCAACAAACTTGAACTGAATGTCTCTAAATGTTTTATTTGTTCATTCACTCGTAAGCCTAATCCCATAATTTACGATTATAAGCAACACCATACTTCCTTAAGTAGAACTGATGTTATAAGAGATCTAGGCGTTACTTTTGACTCTAAGCTGCTATTCGATACCCATATTGAGGAAATTGTTAGAAAGGCTAACAAAGCGAGGGGTTTTATACTGAGACATTCAAGCGAATTCAACAACATAAAGGCTATCAAAATCCTATATTGTGCTTTTGGCCGCAGCCACTTGGAATATGCATCTGAATTTTGGAATCCTCAATACAAAGTATATATTGATAGGATTGAGAACATTCAAAAAAGATTTTTGCGTTTCCTTCAATTTAAAGCTAAAATATATTTGTGCGACTACATTGTTAGTGGTTAAAAATTTCATATTCTCTCTTTATACGCGCGCAGAAATATTGCAGATCTCTCTTTCCTTTTAAAAATAGTGAAAGGAAATGTCGATTGCCCAGAACTATTAAGTAAAATTGGACTACGCACGCATTCATCTAGTTTACGTAAACCATCGCTGCTCTCTGTACCTTCTTCTAGAAGTATGTATCGGCAAAATTATTTTGTAATTCGGTCGTGCAGGTCGTTTAATGTTGTATCAAGCAATATAGACATTGATTTATTTTGTACCAGCGTTGTTCAACTTAGACGTTCTCTGTCTAATAATTTCTTTTTATTTTATGATGCTTAGCTTTTATTACTTAATTTACAGATGATTTGTTATTATTTATTGTGTCTAAGACTCTTTTATACTCTATAAGTGAAAACTTGTAAATTGCCTTGTACTGTTTTATCCTCATTACATTATTTTGTGTAAATTAGCTGTAAGTTTTCCGAACAATAACGTAATAGGCACGTTTGTGAATAAAATCCAAGAGATTCGCCCGCTGTGCCTGGGTGTTACAACATCGCAGCTGTTACACAACGCTCAGACCGCCTTTAATTGCTTTCCGGTGTCCTGAATCGTCGCCGTCTCCTTCCTACGCCCCGTACCAAGGGTGTAGATGTGGGGCTGGTGCGTTCAGCAGCCACCATACCGGTCGCGGAGTACAGCTTTCAAAAGGATGAAGCCACGTCAAAAGCTGATGAGCAGCCCCTCTCAGGGCTCTGCAACAACATCAACTTCAACATCGGAATCTTCAACAGCATCTGAAGCCATTCCTCGACATCAAGCCGGATGTCGCAGCCCGCAACGACTGGGAGCGACATCGAAGAAGTGCGATTTTCGTCTCGAGGATCTATCTTCCAGATCCCGCTACGAGCATGAGCAGACGCTCGAGACGCCTAAAACGCCTCGGACTTGTGCAACCTAGAACAGTGGACTACACTATAGAGTACCTCTGCAAAGAAGCAGCAAAGCTAGATGCATCCGGCCGCAACATATCGGCAGAAGAAGCCCGCAGTGTTCAGCAAAACGCTGAATAATTGTTGGGGTCAGGAAGACCATCAAGTCGCATAAGAAGCCCCGGAACCCCTGAAACAGACAGGGAAAGTCTGTGCGATGAATCTGCTCGCGCTCCATCTGCACCAGCATTGAAAGCGCTGGCTTCACGACGCATAAAACCAGATTCTTGTGCCCAGGAGCTAGGATCACGTGAAAAACGATCCAGCCTGACGACGCCTCCACGTCGTGCTGCGCAGGCAAAGAAGGCCACCCCGGCAGCGTCAGCACTTCGAGACCCGCGCGCTTATTCGGCAGCGTTTACCCGCAAACAGAGCGCCCCCTTGGCGGCACCTGTACCTCGCATTCAGCGAGTCACAAAGGTGGCGACACCACGCCAAGACTCACTTGCCGTACAGCTGTGTCCGCACCCCGCGAACCAACTGATACGCGAGCAGAGACCTTGGAAGAGATTCCACGCACGAATCAATCTGCGCCCTCGTGTTCCTCCAGTATCCCAGAGATTGCACCTGGCACTGCCTCTTCTTCGGGAACACAGCAAGGAGTACCTAATCGGAAAATTAAGTTTTTCCCATTTGTGGTACAAAAGCTACCCAGATGGACATCCCACTTTAAAGTGATGGCCCACGAGATGGGCATGAGACCAAACGCATGCCCCTTCGGGGATAATTAATACGCGGCCTTCCGGCAGGAACGGATCCAGCAGACATCGCCGATGCCCCCTCGTCCAAGGGATTCCAACCCCAATACGTTCGGACAATTAGCACTAGGCAGAACCGGCCAGGGGTCATTTACTTTGTGTAATTAAGACGGACTCCGGAGACCATACCGGGTATATATAGGGTTGATGAACTCTTATATATGCCCGGAATTCGAATTGACGCCTGGCGGGGCAAGAAGGGAGCCCTTCTTGCCCCGCCAGGCGCATTGTCACCGATGCCAGCAATTCCGCCACTTCTCGCATTGCTGCCACAGAAGGCAAGCATGCGAGTGCTGTGGGGGGGAACACCCGGCACGAGAAGAGATTGTCCCAGGCTTAGAGCCGCCGACATGCATACGGCCAATAATAAAACATGCCCTGTTTACAGAACGGAACTGCACAACCGTCGCGCAGGAGCGGTGGCCCTTATAAGAATCGCGAAGCCCCGTGAGTTCCTCACGGGGCTTCCCCAAGACGGTGGAAGCGTGCACTGAACTCCAACATCTGATGGCCCCAGCAAACACCCACCGCGCACACATAATTGACTCCGCACCTCAGAAGAGGAAGACAAGGAAAAGGGACATGAAACGGCCCGAGTTACCGACAGCCGACAAGGAAACCGCAATGTAGGCAGTAACTCCTAGGAATACAACTCCCAGTAAGCAGCTGCCGCCGCAAGAGGAAGATTCCATATATAGTTACGGACGAAACCAGGAAGATGTTTTCCGGAGCTTTCAGGATGTACGCAGAAGGCGTGGATCCCTCCATATTACGATACTCCCAAGAACAGGGATTCCAGGACTTAACAGCCAAACGGAAGTTATCAAAACTCCAACCGGAAAACCTGGCCGAATTCACCACGGGAAACCGTGGCCAATAAAACACCCAGTTGAACCGTCGCCGTCTGTCGATAAAGCATGCAGGGTCTTACCCTACTGACCGGTCGGCGTAGTGGGCTATGTGAAGACGCATGCCAGAGCATTATCTCGATGCGCTCCAGAGCCCCATATGCAGTCGCGTATGGCGAAGTGAAACAACTGAAGGGGGCCATCGCCCCGAACCCGGTTTCCCGGCGCCCCTCACGGGGCGTTAGCGAAGACCAGTTGTGTGAATAAAATCATTCCAACAGCAAGCAGCAGTTTATTGAAAACACAAGAAGTTCTCAGAGTCTGCTACAAACTATTTTATTTTTTGTTTATGTTTCAATTTATTATAAGTAGCGCAATTGGGTAAAGTTAACGAACAGACTCGCAGTTTTATGGAACTTCCAAAATTCATGTTGGGAATTTTATCCTTACCTCATTCTAATGCTTAATGTGAGAGAATATTCAGCAAAATAAGAAATACTCTTTTAAAAAAAGGTACGCATGTTTCTGTCATTAACCATAATTATAATATTTTTAACGTTTTTTTTTTCATCTATTTAAGGATTTTAAAATCAAGAAACGCAATAAACTATTGACAGAATCAATAAAGGGGAATCTTTTGAGTGAGCTAGCTTTTCGCGGAAATGGAACACGTTGACACACGATGTTTTTTTCAACTTACACAAAAAATGCTGGATAGTTTTAATACATCTACATCATACATCATCATGTATCAAAGTGAGGACGATATAGTTACTTTGTCTGATTCTGATTAAATATTTTTGTTACTATAAGTATTATTATGATTATTAACTTAGTTATTCATTTCATTTCATATACTGTAATTTGGTCACATTTCCTGCTAACCACATATTCTTAAAATTTAAATGTACTGTATCTTACCATAGACACTGTAACTACATTTTTGAATAAGAAAGAATACTGTGCACAGCGTACATTACTGATGCGATTTTAGTAAGATTTTGAGACTCGAGTCACTCGAGTAATTTTAATACATCACTCGAGTTGTACTCGAGTCTTCAAGTCACTCGTGTTAAACTATTTAAAGAGTAAGATTTTATCACTCGAGTGAGGTTTCGACTGCCTTGGTTTAAGATTTTTCAAATATCTTTATTAAATTTGTAATTTGTTTAGTTTCCATGTAAGGATCACTATCTATCAATAATCACATTTAGTAGTTTTTTTAGTAAAATTTGTTGTCTGTAAAGCCGGTTTACGGATGATAGTTTTACGTGATATCGTCATAGAAACATTGATGAATAAAACTATTATTTTTTAATTTTCAAATATTATTTATAGTTTTTGCAAATTTAATTTAAAGAATTTGTTTAAATATAATCACGACCAACTAGTTATAATCATATTATGTCATATTATTCTTTATTTATTTTTACTCATATTATTCTTAAAATCAATAATTAATTACCATTTTTGCCGCTGTTTTAAGAAAAACAGTTAATTGAAGTAAACAAAATGAAATTAGATTGAAAATTTAGAGGAAATCCATTACATCTTATTCAATTCTAGAAATAAACACAAAAACACGAAACACGTTGTCGCGTACAACATTTGTTATAAAATATAAATAATAGCTTCAGACTGGGCGGGGGTTATTGTAAAAGTTCTCGAAGAAGCTCGCGTGGTTCCAGTAGCAGAACAGAACTATTCTAACTGCTAGCTCTGACGTCACGCGAGAAGAGAGATATATGTGTCACAAGCAAACGCTTTGGCCAATCGTGCCTCTCTATCGCTTGTTGCGCGCTCTCGCTTGCATGCACAGGCTCAGGCGGAACGGCACACTTTTTCGTCTCTATAAGACATGCATAAGACCCCTAATGGCCTATGCTTGCGTCACTTTCGCTCACGCGACGGGCAATCAATTAAAGAAGTTACAGAGCGTTCAAAATCGATTCTTGCGAACTGCCACCGGCGCCGGTTGGTATCAACGCAACGTAGACCTTCACAGCGACTGTGAAATGCCATTAATCTCTGAACACTTCAGAGCATTATCACGGCGGTTTTTCGAAAAAGCCGCGGTTCATCCAAACCCGCTGGTGGTTAAAGCAACAAATTACCGACCAGATAGAAGCGCGACCGAACGCAAACGTCGCCCGCAAAATGTGCTAGACGACACGGACGTCTCAGCACTCCCTGACCACGACACAGTCAGTCACGATCCAGGCTACACTGTACACACAGTTAATAGCTTTAATATAACACGCGCCACGACGCGCGACCGCCGTAGAGAGCGGCGCGCAACAGTCGACAATCACGCCGCGTACACACGATACACCCGTGTCCCAGGGCGGTTCTCTCCGCCCAGAGTTACCGACACACAAGTCGACAGTCCGAATGGAGGCCCGCAGCCTCCCTCGGACGGTCATTAGACGACTTAAAATTTGAGATATTTGTATTCGAAGTCGCGCAAGCACGCAGCGAACGCGACACAGTCCGAATTTCGATTTGTTTGTAGGAGTTCATTTAAGTATTTATGTTTGCGTTGAGCACAGTATCCGATGAAGCTGTAAAAGCCAAAAAGGCTAACAGCCATTACATCACCGAAATTATATACACTTTTTCGTGCGCGCTGCCGGTGTTCATCAATATGACGTTATCACGTCCAAAATGTCAGCGATGGGCGAAGTGACATCTAGCGCTCATCGAATGTACTCGGTGCGCTGAGTTGACTCGGTGAATCGAGTGCCAACGGGCTCGAGTCAAATTTTTTTTCACTCGAGTACGAGTTTGACAAATTCACTCGAGTAAAAACAAAACAAGGCTCGAGTCTCATCATTAACGTACATTGGCGTACATTACTTTTTAAGGTGTTTACCATAGAGAAACTTATGGTTATGAAGGGAAGTGTTTACATTGAACATTCTCTTTGCCTAGATCTATTTACAGTCAAAGAGTGTCAAAGAGTTTAATTTACAGTTAAACGATGTTTGTTAACTGGTATTAATTCTTACTATTATATTTATTTGTTTTTTTTTTCATTGGATCTTTACTGTTTATAGATAGAGAATTATACGAAAACGAATTTTGCTTTATTATGGATTTAGATAAACTCGTTAAAAAACGAAAGGACAAGAAGAAACTGAACGAGGTCAACGAACCTTCAGAAAATTTGTACTTAAAAAAATCATTAATATCAAAAAGAGAAGTTGTAAGTGATTGAAATTATATGATAATTGTATATATTTAAGTTACACACAGTGGTGACTGCTCAAGAATGCTGATAATTTTATACCGCCTTGTTATTTAAGAAACTATTTCAAACTAATAAATATTTGTTCAAAATACAATTTGTTATACTTCATTGCTATTCTAGAAAAAAGAATTAGTGCCTATCAAAAATGGCCATATTTTTTAATTTCCATTTGTATAATGAGGCTAATGTCAAATGAGGCTCTCTTATTATTTGCTAGACACTATATCTACATAAGTTTTGACAATTTCAATTATAATCATTAATCTTAAGAGGGGCACCATTGTTTATATGCACCAGGCCTGTAGTTTGGAAACAAATTGAAATTTTTGTTCAGAACTTACATATTGGTCCGAAATTTTTATAAACTTTCTCATTTATAGTATCTTCTAGAAACACCCAAAGTCCATAGTGAAATTTAAGACTAATAACTTAAGGAAGGTTGATTTTCAACCTATATCTAGGTTGAAACATTTCTGCTTATTTAAGGTTTTAATAACAATTATTCAGCTTAGCTTTTTATATTATTATTATTTCGTTTGGTTTATTCAAAAATATGCAGCAATTGCAACAAAGTTATTATTAAATTTAAAGAAGTGATCTAATATTTGTTTTTAATTATAGTGTGGTGGTGGCTTAAGAGAATATCCCACTCAAGCTCATCCCGTGGGTGTCATAAAAGTTGACAGAGATAAAATTAAAACCTAGAGAGCTACAAACTTTTGTGGCAATCTATGGGGGAGGCATATGTTCAGTAGTGGATAGGCTGAATTGATTTCCATTGGGTCCATATTGGAATTTTGAGTTTGTGGGGAATGGATTGGTATTTAGTAAAAGTTCTCAAACAGTTCTAAAATTCAGCCTTGAAATTGTAAAAGTAGCCAGTCAAAAGTTACAAATGATAAAAATTGTCCCTCAATTGGGTCTGATAAACTGCAAAACCTTATGATCTTATTAATATTTGTTACTACACAACCATACAATATATTTTTAATAAATTGTAAAATTAAACAAATATAAGAAGAGTAAAAAATCTTGTATAGTGAACAAAAAGATTAAACATATAAAAATTGCTTCCTCAGTGGAATATTTGATATAAAACCTACTAAGTTATATAGAAATATATATAATATATAGATTACAAGTAGTATCTTTTGCCAGCTAACAAACATTTACCAACAATAAAGTTCAATTTCCACATCAATGAAGTAATTTTTTGCAGTGTGTTGGCAGCATAAGGGAATCTACCACTCAATCTCATCCAATGGGTGTCGTAAAAGTCTTCCTAGAACAGCCAAACAAATGCTGCAGTTGCCATCCTGCCCGCCAAGTGTGGCAACAATGGCAAAATCCCCCCGATAATATATGGGGGAGGACTATGTTCAGCAGTGGACTAGTGATAGGCTTAAATGATGATAATGAACTAATGTTTTGTTAAAATATTTTTACTATATAACATTCTTCTAAATAATTTCGAAAATTAACATTTCAAGTAAAATTAATGAGATATTGGGCTATGGTGACAAAGTCTGACTTCTATTTGTTTTTGTATCTTACTATTATAATATGAGTAAAACTGGAGGTTTGTATGTTTGAATATGCTAATCTCAACAAATACTTTTTGAATGAGATAGCCTGATTTTTGAGGTAGGTTCTAGGCTATAAAACTTCATACTTAGGCCTTAAGGAGCAACATCCTGATAACCGAACATTATTGCGAAGGACTGAACTGTGAATTCTTAGGTTAATGAGGTACCAGGTCCTATAGTGCAATCATGTGGTTGGCTTAATTTACTGAAACTACAGGGCATAGCTAACTAGTACTTTGAGCAAACTAGAAAATTAAAATCTAACATAGAACCATTGTTATAGAAACAATGTCAAACCCTGATTTGAATCCTATCAACTTATCCTGCTGATAAGCTGGACCAAAAATAAAGGAAATGTCATATTTTAAAATAAGAACTTTGAAAATTACTATGGTTCTGTGGTGTATATTGTGGGCCTTTAATGAAGAATTTACACCTTTGAGGTGAGATGTTCTCATGGCCGATTTTCGACCACAGTGAGGACTTCTGAATACCGTGGGAAACTATCAACAGTGCATGAGATATTAAAGTGCCACAAGTGTACATGCAAACACGGAGGCACATTTGCCTGTTGCAACCATTATTGAAAATCTTATATTTATATCACAACCAGTATAGAGACAGCATTGCATATATGGAATAGAGGCTGTCTGTACAATACCTTAGTTTACATATTGTGACAAAAATAAAGATTCACGAAATCCCTTTAGTTAGTTACCGCGATAAAAGTATTCTAGATTAAAATACTGCCAAACATCATCTGTATCGTTATAGCGTTTTACAGATGTATGCATGTATGTAGTAACATACACAGACATGTTGTTTTTGTGACCTGTGTTTTTGCACAAATGTTACTTACGACTGGGATTCCAACTCAGGACCAGGACATGGCGCAGAAGTCATGTATTCTTATAACAAAAAAAAATCTTCGGTCCCTATCGCTACCATCTAAGGACGCACCGGGCGGGAACCATCGTCACTCTCTACCTTGTTGAAATAAGCGAACTCATTTTTTGACCATAGTATACAAAGACCCAAATTCCCGAAGAATTAAAGACTTGTCTTCGAATTTTATTTCAGCATCTTTCCTTTCGTCACGAGGTACTTTATCGCAGCTTGGTGTACAAATTTGCAAGATTTTCGGGATTCGATTGACATATTGATAATTTTAAAAAAGTGAGGGTATATTTACACAATGATGATACTGTCAATGAGTGTAGCAATTAGTGCTATCACAAGTGAGAAGACGAATAATTGCTAAGTACCGTAGGTCGCGTTATTTATCAGCTGCTATGTACTTATCTATTTATTGTAAATATGCAGCGAATAAATACTACTTTATTTAACGAATACGAATGTCAAGCCAATGTAAATGTTAATTGTAATGTAATTGTTATGTTAATTAAAAAACATGTTAGAATTTATATTTAGCAATTTATATATAAATGACTAGCGATCCACCCCGGCTTCGCACGGGTTGATAGATATTAGAAATATAAATTAGTACTTTATTTGGACAAATAGAACTACAACAATTCCCAACACTAACATTTTTTGTAGCGACTATTCTCATCGGCGGCTCTGCAGCTGGTCAAGAAGGATTATGTTATTTTACCAAAATAATGTTTTTTTTTATGGGAACATAAGCCATGAAAGTTTAGTGGCTGAGAGCTTCTTTGTAAACAATATTTGATGTCGTAGTAGAAAAATAAAACGACCGCTCTTGACCAATGCGCAAAGAGAGCCGCGCACTTCGATGATGCCCAAGTCGCATGAAGCCGAGCGGCGGCGCGGCGTTCGAGAGACACCGCGGCCGCTGTATTTTTTATAGAGCGTTTCAAATTTATATTAAAAAATATATATTATTAAAATTACAAAGCACTATTTGTCCTAGTTTATATAAAATCATATGAGTAGGTAGGTAATCTTAGTCTATTTGCGCGAAGCGTAGGCGTGTTCGCTCACACTGAGGCATTTTTTTACTTTCAGCGTTTTTATACCCATCGTAATTTCTAAACGATAGGTCCGATTCGAATAATTTAACGAGGAATTTACATATAGATAATCAACCTTGATTATGAAACTATTTAGTAGGATAAGGTTTAATATCATGATACGATTCCAGCCGTGTTTTGATTTACTAATTTAAACACAAAAAGCGGTTATTGTGACTTAACTTTAATAGATAAACATATAGCCTCTCACACTTTTTTGTGAGTAGTGATGAGTAATATGAAAATGTAGAACAATATTTTATTTATCATCAAATTATCTTAATTACTTTTATTAGTACATTTTTGATACCTTGAGGTACATTATAGCAATTTTTAGCAGGGACCTAAATTTTGAATAAAATACAGCTCATGTTATTCGCTGATAATGTAGCTGTCTGTCTATAGGTGAAAGAATTTTTTAAATCGGTTCAGTAGTTTTTGAGTTTATTTATTACAACCAAACAAACATACAAAAATCTCTCTTTAAAATACTAGATTAGATAGCAACAATCTAAACTAAACATATTAATTGAAATTAATGCCGATTAACTTAAAGGTTTTTATTTTTTATATTTATAAAGAAATGTCTAATTTTATTAATTATTCATATTCTTTATTAAATGTGCATTATAATAACTTGATTATTTTTAGCAACGCTATCGATTGGGATAATAATACAATTTCTTACTGTACTCTTCTGTTTGTTTTCTCTAAATCGAGCTTAGTACTCATTCAAATACTTTTTCCTAACGTGTGGTGGCGGCTCATTAAAAGAATACTACCACTCCATCTCATCCAATGGATCTCGTAAAAGGAGAGTAAGGAATCAAACTGCACTGTGCACCCAACAGCGCATGGTGGCGATGGGCTCACCACCTATCACACCGAGTGCATTATATTGTTTTGGTGAAACGAGGATTGTGGCAGTCATCTGTTTTTGCAGTGAGTGCCCAGTCCCTTGCCTTGACTAGCCCTTATGGGATACAGTCGTGATCTTATGTATGTATGTATGTATGTAAATACTTTTCTCATCTCAAAAATTCAGCTTGGCATGTAAATTACTAAATTGAACATAATTTTATACTTACTAGGGAGATGGTGCTCCTGCTGAGAATAAATTTGAATCAACTGAAATGGTAGCTAGCATGAAAAATGTTGATAACCGTCCATCAAGCATTTACTTAAGGATAGAAATTGATGTTATATTTCTGGTATTACTATCACTAGCACTTTGGACTCGCTTATACAATCTGGAGGAGCCTCGTTACATAGTGTATGTATACTCCATCTTATGATACAAGTAAAAGTTTTCAATATATTAACTTATTTTCAGTTTAATTTTGGATCTGAATTCTAGGTTATTGGTTATACTTGGTTTTTTTTTATTTCATAAAAGTGGCGGAACGAGCAAAACGTTCACCTGATGGTAAGTGCAACGTCTGCCCATAACAAATGCTGTGTCACCCAGAAAATTACTGTGTGACACCACACTGCGCCCGTCACCCTGAGACATCAGTTCTTAAGTCTCATATGCCTAGTGATTATGCTAGCTCACAGTGCCCTTCAAACCGAAACACAGTAAGGTTTGCATATTACTGCTTCACGGCAGAATAACTGGCCCTGGGGTGGTACCTACCTAGACGGATTCCTGCATAGGAATCCTACCACCAGTAAAACCAGGTTATACTTTAGAAAGGCAATTGTAAACTGAAAAAAAACATTTATATGTTTATCTAGGGAATATCTGTTTATGTTCAGTTTTCTTACCATCCTGGAGTTCAATATAAAATATTTATGATTATTACATACCTTAAAATATTAAAAATATTTTTTCAGCTTTGATGAATTACATTATGGCCGATATGTGTCACTTTACACAAAAGGTGTATTTTTCTTTGACGCCCACCCACCACTTGGTAAACAACTATTGTACCTGGCTGGTCGAGTTGGTGGCTACAATGGTAACTTCACATTTGATAGGATAGGGTCACCATATACGGAGTCTGTTCCTGTCAAAGCTTTGCGTATGATACCTGCTGTAAGTGGTAGTTTACTTGTGGCTGTATCGTATCAGTTGATGTTAGAAATTTCCATTTACCAGTGGACAGCTATTCTTGCAGCTGTTTTAGTTTTATTTGGTAAGTATTCTTCGCAACACTTGGTAATTGCTTTATGATTTTTAAATATGATAGGAGTTCTGTAATGTTCTGATTATTTCAGAGAACTGTTTCCTTGCACAATCAAGGTTCATGTTATTGGAGAGCATACAAATATTGTTTGGTTTGTGTGGAATATACTGTGTTATTAAAAGCACTTCTAAGACAGGACCTGCTACTGTAGTATGGCTTTGCATTGGTGCTATTTCCCTTGGCTGTTGCTTTTCGTGAGTGTGAATATTTTTTATTTATTTTTTGAATTTATAAAAACTACTAAGCCCACAATGTATTAGTAAAATTAATCTCATAAATTATTTTTATATAGTTAACAAATACATAATATATTACTAAGTCAACTGACTGTTGTACATGATTGAGTTTTTATTATGTACTATGTGCTAGAGAAGATACCTCAACTTAACTATTTGTAACACAAGTTGGAGTGCATACGCTTAATAAACAGTATGTCGCATTTGATCGCACTGATTGTTATCTATGAGAACATAAACCATAATTCGCCTCGCGCATCGCCGCGTGTCATCGAGTTAGCGTCATATCTTGTTTGAAACAATGATACCATAAAATAAAAGAGATACGTTACCAGCGTTCCGAAAGTGAAGCTAAAAAAGACGGCAGTTGTCGCATTTTCAAACATCGACATAACTTCGCAATCGCGAGAAAAGAAACAATGTTATTCCGTTTACAACGAGAGTGACAAGGATATACAGCGCGTGATCATGAATGGAATGTGTTATATGCTTTCTTTAATTGTCTTCTAGGAATATGAAGATTCTTTGTATTATATTATCATTGCTATGAAATAGCTTCTCTAGTACGTAGTACATAATAACTTAGGCAGTATATACATCTGAGGTGTGTACACTGAGTCTTACTTCATGTATAATTTTATGTTCTAAGAATCACACATCTAATGTACGTAAAAATGTTAAATTTTGGATTCAAATATTGTTACAAAGTTATCATAGTTTCAAAAACGAATGAGTTTATTTCTGTTTGACTATAACCGCGTTTTAACAAAAACTATTCAGTAACACGTCATTTAATTAATTCTTATATGAGAATATTCCTTACAAATATGGGACATTTTTTTAACATAGAGGCACGTTTTTTATTAGGGAGATTATTAGATAATAATCCCGGAATATATTTTCGAAACTAAACAAACTATAATACAAAACTAATAAAGTTTATAATAACATACTATGAAAATTGGAAACAATGTCAAAACTAGTTGATGCTCAATACTTTGCAATTATATATTCGTGTTGTTTTTTTTTTTATTTGAAATCGACTTATTATTTTCAGGGTGAAATATTCGGGCGTCTACACATATTACTTAGCACTGTTTCTAGTTGGAAGACAAATGTGGCGACGAATTGGTCGTGCTGAAGCAGGTCTGCGTCTCGCCCTGTCGGTTCTTTGGAGACTGCTCGTTTTAATAGTTTTACCGCTTACCGTTTACGTAACGGTGTTTTATGCTCATTTAGCGATGCTACCGAACGCTGGCCCTCATGACAGTGTTATGACAAGTGCGTTCCAAGCGTCCCTCCAAGGAGGCCTTGCTAGTATCACCAGAGGGCAACCTTTACATGTTTCTCATGGATCACAGATAACACTTAGGTAAAGTCATAAATCGTATTTTGGAATATGAAACTTGTTCACCTTGCTTAATATTTCACTGATTTATTATACAGGCATTCGCACGGTCGGACCTGTTGGCTCCACTCGCATGCACATGTTTATCCCGTTCGATACACGGACGGACGGGGCTCCTCCCACCAGCAGCAAGTAACGTGCTACAGTTTTAAAGACGTTAACAATTGGTGGATAGTGAAGCGCCCTGATCAACCGTCGTTGGCGGTGACAAATCCTCCCGACACTGTCCGGCATGGCGACGTGGTGCAGTTGCTGCATGGCATTACAAGTCGTGCGCTAAATTCTCACGATGTCGCCTCACCAGTCTCGCCACAATCACAAGTAACTGCGTTGTTTCTATCCGAATTTATGGACCGCCTGGCCTTGTGGTTAGAGTACTTGACTACCACTCCGCGAGTTCGAATCCCAGCCGGAGCCACAATTTTGTGAAAAATTCAATCTGTTTGTTTTCGGGTCGAGTTGTGTTGTTATTGTCCCTTTGACACTGCATCCTAGCCTACCTCCGATCTTATCGCATGAGCGTTACATCTGGCACGCAAAAGATGTAACGAGTGTGTGCCAATGTGTTTGCGCGCACACTTGTGGCACTATAATATCACCTGCGCAGTTGATAACTCTCATGGATCAGAGATAACACCTCCACTGATGCGTCAGCATATCAATTCTCCAAATGTTCGCCGCATACACCTACGCATCTTTAAAACAGTCCGTATTGAAGATAGATACAGCGAAACCAAGGCTCCAAGGTTGTTGTCAGGGAGATCTGCTTTTGCTTCTGCCTACCAGAAAGAGCCAACTGACTAAGTTGAGTTGGCGTCATTTCCGCTGGACTAGAGATACACGGATATATGGACAGCTGTACACATCGTCGTTGGTGCCACATACTAGTGTGAGTAACGACACAAGAGTAAATCTCGTCCGACACTATTCCGATGATATTCCGGACGTCAATCTTTTCGAGATTAGTATGGCTCGCAGACAGCTTAAGAATGGTAAAGCGCCGGGTGAGGCAGGCATTACAGCGCAGCTTTTGAAAGCGGGTGGAAAACCGGTACTTTTAAACCTTTATACATACAGTCACGTCTTTTTCCCATACAAGGGATAGGCAGTGGCCACTCAAGTAGCCCACTTTTCGCCCTCGCGGGAAATGAGACCTGACAAATAACGAACCACCACATTTATAGTCCTTCAGAAGCTATTTAATTCCGTTATTCACAGTGGTTTTCCGGTTCTTCGAGAAGAGCGATAATGCCCTCTTGAAGAACTATAGACCGATATCACTTCTGAGCCGCGTCTTGTGCTATTTTGGAGAGTCATTACAAATCATCTCGCAAACAGACTTGACGACTTCGAGTCTCCCGAACAAGTCGGATTCTGAAAAGGCTTCAGTACCATAGACAACATACATACACTTCACCACATTGTATAAAAGACCGAAAAGTGCAATGTCCCGCTACGTCTGGCGTATGTGGACTATGAAAAAGCCTTTGATTCCGTTGAAATTTGGGCGGTTTCGGATTGAATGTCGGTATATCGAAGTGCTGCAATGTTTGTACAATAAGACTACGACGCTAGGGCGTCGCCCCCCTCCCTTGCCCTTTGGCTGGCGACGCTATTGCTACGAGTACAAAACCAGAGTACGAACCCGATCCAATTGCAGAAAGGTGTAAGACAGGGCGATGTTATATCCCCGAAACTCTTCACCGCTGCATTGCAAGATGTCTTCAAGTTACTGGACTGGAAAGGATACGGTATTGTATGGAACAGAGACGTGCTCTTTCACTGCAGACCGCATGCGAAAGCTCAGAGTTGCTCCGGGAGCTATGGAAAGGTCTATGCCCGGAGTTTATCTGCGTGATAAAATCCGTAAAGATGGTTTCTGCAGCAGAACTAAAGTAAACGACGTAGCCCTGAGGATTAGCAAGCTGAAGTGGCAATGGGCCGGCCATATAGCTCTTAGAACCGATAACCGTTGGGGAAAAAGGGTTCTAGAGTGGCAACCTCGTACTGGCAAACGTAGTGTAGGCCGCCCTCCCACTGGATGGAGCGACGACGTGCACGGTTTTGCGGGAAGTCGACGGATCCAGGTGGAAAATCGGCCAGGAACCATTATAATCTTAATGCAATGCTAGTCAATAATACTTATGCGATTTGCTATTGACGATGGTTGCCTTCTGGTTAGTTTTGGACCACGGCGATATCTCCCGCATATTGTCTGAAACTATCACACGCGCATGAGATATTATTGTGCCAGAAGTGTACACGCAAACACAAATACCTTCCCGCGTTCGATATAACGCTCATTGACGATTACAATCCCAACACAACCTGACCCGACCAACTATTTGTGTTTTTGCACAAATGTTGGCTCCGGCTGGGAATCGAATGCAGGACCCGCCGCGCACTACTCGGGTTCTCTAAACACTAGGCCATTTGTTGCCATATTGTCATAGTAATTATCAATTCCTAAACTTACAATTCCTATTACAGTGCACAGTTTCCATTTAGTCAGCCTTTTAACAATGTTGCATTGTACTCAATAAATTGTTATATTTCCAATTAACATAGCCTCCCATCTAGTCTACTACGCCATGCAAAAGGTCGACTCTTAAGAGGAAATAAGCCCAGTGGCAGCACGCAACGACGAAAAAAAAATTATTTTCTGTTTTTCTTTGAAACGTATAGTCAGTAAGTTAAGTACAATATACATAATATGCAATACTAGTTCATGGATAAGACACAAGACGGAAATTTAGGTAGACCTGAATATGTAACCGCAGGGTATTGTTGATATCTATCACCAGAGTTTATTCAGTCGTCTGCTGGACATGAGTACCTCCCTATAGTTAGGAGACATTTTTGTATGTCCCGCTTTAATTGTTAAGTCTTGTAAAATATAGCCGACACCAAGATTTTGACTTAAAATTACTTTTAATTAATTTGAGCATTGACAAGTTTTACTACTACTGTATACTTATTACTACTGTATTGTACTGTACGTACATACATACACATACATCATCAACATACATACAGACACGCCCTTTTCCCATATAAGGAGTAGCAGAGGCCACTCACGACGTCTACTTTTCGCTGTCGCAGGAAACGATACGTAACGGGTGGCGAACCAAGTCGCCGCCATTTTAGTGCAAGTCAAAAATATCTCAATCCCTTTGCGTTCCCAAGAGCAGTATAGTGACAGCATTGCATAATATAGTGTTACAGTGTCATTACAGTCTCACAAAAAGTTACAGATCATAATTCTTTAACTTTTTGTGAGATATTTAACTGTTTGTCTCGTAGATGTTTATGATTATAACAAATGTTATTTACACAGGAGGTGTCTTGCTACATTGACTATAACGTATCAATGCCGGCTCAGAACCTCTGGCGAGTGGAAATTGTGAATCGGGACAATGACGTCGCGACATGGGACAGTATCAGGTCCCTAGTCCGTTTGATACATGTGGACTCTGGCTCGGCGCTACGTTTTAGTGGCCGTCAATTACCTTCATGGGGCTTCCACCAGCATGAAGTTGTCGCCGATAAAGTTGTAACGCATCAAGATACAATATGGAATGTTGAAGAACATCGATATACAAAAGGTTGGCAACAAAATCTTTCAACCGCGCAGGTACTCATCGTCATCAGCTGTTGTTAGTCCACTGCTGCACAGAGGCCTCTCATGAAGGGAGGAATCACCGTCATTACCTCGATTGTCAACTGCAGTATCAGACGCCTCGCCTATGTATTTTCGATCTGATATTTTTCGAGATGGTTATTTCGTTACCTGGCGAAAGCCATAAAATTTTCTACGCATTTCCTTCAGTCGACTCATACAACATTCATGGTATGACACAGGGGGACAGATTTTCTTCTGCTGCCTATACCATCTTTTTAATATTCTCATGTATTTAAAAAAAAGCACTCGTGTAACTCAGTAAACGTGACAGCAGTGAAACGTATATATGCGAAATTTGATTAAAATAAAAATAAATAAATTAAAAACTGTATATCCATACTAATATTCTAAATTCGAAAGTAACTTACTCTGTTCCTCTGTCTGTTTGTTACCTTTTCACGGCTCAACCGTTGAACCGACCTTTACGAAATCCGGCACAGAGATAGCTTGCATCTCAGAAATGGACATAGGATACTTTTTGACTTTTTATCCCGGAAAATATAATTGCCACGGGATATTTAAAAAACTTGAAAAAACATGTAACGAAGTGTGTTTTAACGTGACCCGTGAATCTCGACCAATTAGTGAATCGCCGCCGAAAAAGTTTCACTACAAATATATAATACAATTCTGCAATAATTTGCAGTATTTAAATCCATGTCCGCAAGTTTTTTTTATTCTTACCAAAATGACGGCGACGTGGTTCGCCACCGTGAAGCGAAATGTGGGCTACGTATGTGGCCTTTTATATATGTATTTCCGCAGCTGAAGACAGGCGTGAGCGGGAACGCGAGCTCGTTTCAGCAGAGATGATTCCAACGACCGTGACGCAGCTGTCTTTCTGGGCGAAGTTCATAGAGCTTCAGTACAAGATGATCGCGCACGCGCCTGATGCGCCGCACGGCCACATGTTCGCAAGCGAGCCCACCGAGTGGCCGCTGCTCGCTAGGTCCATCGCTTACTGGCTGTCACCGCATTCCAATGTGAGTGATCTATCCTCTTCTTCTTTTTTGATTCTAGCCATCGGCTACTAAACCGAGCCATTTTTGCCAATATCGAGTAATAATTTAGTTTTAATAAGGACTTCGCTTCGATCGACAGTAAAATGATAGTAGACTTTTACTGAAGATTTGTTGGACTTATGAATGGTGATGAAGATGAAGATTTGCTGGACTGATGGACACAAAACGAATAGTAAAATTTTAGTCTTGAATTTAATTGTCCAATTAGTGTACAATTTCACGAACACTTGCTGCATAATAAACTATCAATATTAAACATAAATGCTCAAAATATACACAGAAATAACAAAATTCAATAAAAACACTACTGCCACTTTTCGAGTTGGCGCCAAAAGTCGATCTATCCTCACTTGAGTATTATTACCGTACCTTACCAGAAGTGGCGTAACTAGATGGGGGCGTCCCGCACCGAGTGCCACCCGTCAGGGGTAACACCCGATTTAAAAGATATAAACATTAAAAAACACGCGGTAGAAGAGAAACCTTCAGATAACTAAACTTCGAGACAAGGAGATGAATGCAGAGTATCAGGAGCAGGATAATTGTAGGGTTTATTTATTATAATACTGTTACCAAGATTAAAATTTATTTTACACTATAATCTACATTACGTGTTATGCAAGACTCCAAGTTTTCAGTTTCAACAAATGACAACGAGTGGCAACTAAAGTATGAAATAAATACTTTGGTTTTTTAATAAAATTCATCATCATATCATTGAAATGCGTCAATTACTGTTTTTGATAGTGTTGTCGAGTTAATTAGAGCAATATCTACGTAGAAATTTAGACGAATTCGAAAATAAAAATGTAATAGGAAACACTTGCGAGAGAATTCTATCTCATTCTCTTGCAAGTTAAATCCTTCCTTCTAAAGAAGTTTTCACTTCAAAAATCTAAAATTGGATATAATCTTTTGCTTAACATACGGTTCGGGTTCTCCGGAGTAAGTAGAGTATTGAGTCAAAATAATTGACACTCGCCGTTACTCGCGACTTAATCGCGGTTAGAACCGCGATTAAGTCGCGAAGTCGTATCTCACCCCTTATAGGGTGACAAGCAACGACGATTTTGGAGGAATCCCTGACCAAGCCACAGAGCTACGAAAATGAAAATGTCTGATGTTTTTATTGTCAGTTTTCATTCATGTGGTGACACCGTCGCTATCCGCACCGAGTGCCACTCGTGCTAGCTACGCAAATGCGTTTTTTAAAATAAAACTAATATATAGGTTTGGTTGGTACTTTTCTTGTGTAGATTTATTTTAACTAATCTCAATTTCGTGGATGAATTTTGTATGACATCTTATCAGAAGTACATTTGTTGGGAAGCGCATCGTATCAATGAGTCTAGCAGGAACATTCAGTGGCGTATTCGTGGCAAATAACAGTTTAATATGGATATATCCGCATTGCTTACAACAGGAATTTTCAAAGTTCATATAAACAAGAAAATCATTGTCAGTATTAATGCATTTATTTGTCTGCAGGCACAAATACACCTGATTGGAAACCTCGTGACGTGGTATGCGGGATCGTTGTCCGTTCTACTTTACAGTGTTTTTTTAGTATTATATGCTGTAAGGCACCGACGTACGTGTGAGGATTTACCTCCAATGGCATCCCAAAAATTTTACAATGCTGGTTACATTCTATTTCTAGGATATTGGCTACATTATCTTCCGTATTTCTTTTTGGATCGAACATTATTCCTTCATCATTATTTACCTGCATATATGTTTAAGATTCTTTTATTAGCATATGTAATTGAACACATATTTTATGTACTGCAGTTGTGTGAAAAAACCCGAGCTTTAACCAATGTGTTCATAATGACTATAGCTGTTTGGTTGGCATATGTTGTAATTACTTTTAACAAATTCAGTGTTCTCAGTTATGGCAACACTGATTTGACTGAAAATGATCTGATGAATCTCAGATGGAAGGATAGTTGGGATTTTATATTGCATAAGCGTAGTTAATTTTTATTTATATAAAGAGTAGTATTTATTACCCATGGAATAAGTTGATACAATTTTAAATACTCAGATTACAAGAATTTTAGTCATATTTTTAAGGGTATTTTTAAAGACTTCTTTTACAAAGTAAGTTGTATTGTAGGTTGCCTATATAATATTTTTTGTCTAGTAATTAATACAAAAATGGTCTAAAAACTTAAAATGTTTGCAGCTCTTTGTAATTTTGTACTATATTTTTTGAATTCTATGCTTTAATATGTGAACTCATTCCGTCCATAATTTTATAAGAGAATATACATTTTTTTATTTACCAAACTTTATTTATAGCCCATCCCTAGCTAAGGTTCAATAAATTAAAACAAGTAATTGATTAAGATAAATTTATTTTAAAATGTGTAATAGCAATTATCAACGGCGGCTGTGTGTTGCCTCTACTTCCATAGGCTGGGGTTGCTGTACTGGATGAATGGAAACAGATTCAACTTCAAGAGGAATCACACGCTGCTTCAGTACAGCAGTAGTTCCTGGAGGGTATCTGTAGGAACCTTGTTTCTTACCCTGTAAAAATATATTTTTAATATATTAAAAACGTTAAATAAAAAATATTCACGTAGAGTACCATAAATCTCACGATTTAACTCCATACAATAATTTTAGCTTATATGAATCAATATATGAAATAGTCAAGCCCACCAGCAAAGTTTACAAAATCTAGGTATCAATTTGGTAAATGTGGGTTTAATGGGTCCTTTAGGGTTGTGCACTTAAAGTTTAAAAAATTATGACTGACAAAAAAAGTGTGCAGTTCACACGCGGTAGAAGTGAAACCTTCAGAAAACTAAACAAAAAGAGAGAGATAAAAAAAATGCAAATGAGTATCAGGAGTAGGATAATTGTAGGGTTTATACATTATAATATTGTTACCAAGTTTAAAAATTATTTTACATTTTATTCATCATATATTACATTACGTTTTCAATTTCAATGAATGACACAAGTGGCTTATGGTAACTAAAGTATGAAATAAATTCTTTGGTTTGGATTTGATAAATATTTTCTCAAAATACAGTGTCAATTATTGTTTTTAATCTTGTTGTCAATGAGAGCAAAATCTATAAAGATATTAAACATTTGGAAGAATTCAAAAATATGAATATAATAGGAAACACTGTATACTGTACTCTATCTCATTCTGTCGCAGGCTAAATCCTATAGATGTATGAATGTCTTTTTCTCGGTTCGTCAAGATTGATCCCAGTAGTAATAGGCAACACAAAAGGTTTGCTGCGGTTCCTGAATGAGATCACTTGGCTCAAATAACTAAAATACTCCTGTCCAAACGCAAAATACGCGCATAGATGTGGAGTTGCGGAAATCATCCTGAAGCAATATTGAATATCTCTTTTCAGTGTCGCTTTTTTGTTGCATTGATTGTAGTTTCGTTTTCAAATCACAATGATTCTAAAGCAGTTTTCACTTCAAACATGTTGGTTTTTGGGTTTGGTTGCATCACAGACAATCACATTGTCTGTCTGAGTGTTGTGAGCAAAGTGAGTGCTTCTTTACTTGTATACACTACCAAGAAAGTAAACCCTACCTCATTCCACGGGTTCCATAAAAGCCAATTATGCAAAAAAGATCACATACTTTTGACAGATGTTGAAATAACCATCTCAAATATAATAGACCTACATTATGAACAAAAGCTAGAGTATGAAAGGCACCTAGCTGAATAAACTTTCGATTTTTACTTAACCAGATTCTTCTTTCTGCTTTTAATATCACCATTCATGAATTTATGGATTTTTAAAGATTAACTGGAAGATAATTTTTCTAAATATCATAATAAGCAGTGTCTCATAGCTGTATAGTTTAAAATAAGTCCAAATTACATGTGGAGTTGGTTAATATTTTAAAATGTACACTTATACAAATAAAGTTGCATATTGCTTTAAATAACACAACCAAGCACTGTTGCACAACACCCCATGCTCACCAACTATTATGTCATGACTTTACTAACATTTGAATATACAAATGCTCTGCAATAATTAGCGTCAGATGCTGAGATTGAAAATGATGTGAATGCTTTGGGAGTTGAGTTAGTCTACTTTTGCAGAAGTCAGTATTTTTTTGATCTGAAGCATATAAGACCACATAAATTTGTCATAGATTTCTGATAAATTTCCGTGAAAAAAAAACCACTTTTAAACATGATAGTAACAATTTTGCAATACCTTGATATTAGCTTCTTCATACTGTTCTTAAATACTGAGCTGGACCAGTGTTGCGAATAACACACAGATCCACATTAGATCCAGAACCTAAGTCATTGAATATACCAGCTGCAATGGCATCCCTCACTAACTTTTTCCCTTCTTCTTCTGTAAGATTAGGTTTCCAACCAGATTCAAACACAGCCATGGCTGCTAAAGAGCCGGAACCTATAAATCAGACATATTAACATATTCAATAACTATCTATTTTGGGATTTATAACAAAATCTATGCAACTTATAACAGTGCAGTTTTAACATTTCTTTTTCAATCAATAATATTATTACAAGCTAACAATTTAACATTTTCAACTCAAGAGCACCACCAAATCAAAAGAAAATTCCTTTTTCATTCAAAAAGTGATTTCTTCTATATCATGAGTACATTTTAAGGATAGATATTCCACTGCACCAAGTCATTGTTTGTTTGTTGTACTTTTTCAAGCATTCTAAAAGTAAGATTAAAGTAAGAAAGTACAAGATTAAATTAGCAGTTTTAAATCAATTTTTTTTTTAAAAATTATTATACTGTATAAGAATTTTGTTTTAAGGTAGGTATTGCAAAAGTAAAAATAGATACTGTGAATTACTGTGTTATAAAAACTGGTACTATAACAAAATTTGAGACCTATGACAATTGAGACATTTTTCTTTTAATTTACATATCCACAGATATGTTTATATTATATGAAAATATATAAAAAACACTTGTTGTTACTATATGTTTCTTAAATGGAATAACCTGGTTTTCTGAACATAGTGACAATCAATACTTTTTTTTTATAAACTGACAATAGTAATCACTTTACTTAGTAATAACTTCAATATTTTGGAAGTGTTTATAATTTAACATGGAAAAAGAATTTTGATAGTCTATTATGTATCTAATTAATATTATATATAAAGGTACATACCCATTGTGGCATATGGTAGTTTGTCTACAGAGCCATGGGGATAGATGCAGTAAATGTGAGGACCTGTGCGATCAACACCACCAAGTACTAGAGCAGCACCAATGTAGCCCTGATAGCGAAAAAGCATACGTTTCAAAAGTGTTGAAGCTGTTTCTACTGGTACAGTTCGACCGGTATGAAGTCGCTGCAATTCTAGTTGCGACGCGACCGTCTGCGTAGTCATTTCCGTGTCAGCTGCAGTACCCGCTCCACAACAATACATATTAGATGCTAAGTAGTGAATCTTTTGACAATTTTTATCCGAAACTACAGTATTTTCTGTAGCTCTTGTATCGGCGCCAAGAATAACTCCATCGGCATAAATTATGCCTACAATAGTGGTTCCAGTTTTAGTAGCTTTCGGAGCAGGAAACCCTTTTTGAGCAAGGAAAGCGTTTCTGGAACAAGAGTGACCGTTTTACTTGAGAATTATATCTGCACAAAATATCAATAAAATTGCGAAAACTTACCGTTGGCAATTCTCAAAAGAAAAGCCGGGAGCTGGCACTTCTGGTATTAGTACGGAAGCCATGGTTTTCTCACGGTTGCTACAAAACAGAGTTATCAATGATTTTTAGAAATTGAAAATTTTATTTAGATTTAGCTATAGTCACGCTTAAAAAATTTACAGAGACAGAAATGCACAGACACTAATATAATAGGATGAGGCAGCAAAAGTTATTGACAGTTTGACATTTGACAGGTAAACGACAAAATGACAGCTTCTGTTTTTAAACATTTCCTCACAGCATAGCATACAATATAATATAACTATATCCGATTACAAGCGATTTCATAGAATTATATCTACCTGTTATTGAAAAAGCACTGCAGCTTTCTTTACCGGTAATAACTTTAGAAAGGGGTTATGTGGTTGGTCGTGTTACTAGCTTAGTTTACTGGCTTTAATTTGGTAATTTAAATAAGTACTCTATGTGGTCTACAAAATACACACTTTTTTATTGTATTACTATTATAATAAACCTGGAAAGTGTGTTTGTTTGAACGCAACGTTCGAACGGTTCGCCGGTACCCGACACGTCTCGTTTCCCGTGAGCGCGTAAAGTGGACTAAGGATAGCCACTTTGCTACTTTGAATGTTAGGGGAGGTATGAGTGATAAAATTGACGAACTATGCGAGATGATGAGCGCAAGACGGATTGACGTTCTTTGTGTGAATGAGACCAAGCGGAAAGAATGCGACACCACCTCGCTTGGACCATACACAGCCTATTGGTCGGGGGTTCCTGAGACCAGTAGAGGTTGTCAGGACGTTGATGTACTGCTTTCTGCTAGAATGACTTTGATTGTGTGAGCCCTAGACTCCTCTGGGTGAGGTTGAAGGTTAGCCTTACTCGTATCTTCACATTAGGGGTTTATGCTCCAAAAGGTGCGAGTTGGAACCGCTCCTCAAAAGCCCAAAGTGAGAGACAGGAGTTTTGTGATAGCATGAACGATGTTCAGAATAACCAAAATGAAAGAATCATAATGCTAGGCGATGGCTGGGTGTGAAGCCTGATGGTTATGAAAGTGTGTAGGGAAGATTCGACGATGACAAAGTGAATGAAAATGGATAAAGTCTGCTTGAAATTTGTTTGGAGTAGAACACGACCATAAAAAGATCCACTTGTAAAGAGAAGAAGGAAGCCTGAGAAGTATGATTAATTTTGTAATTGTGGATGAAAGATTGAGTAAGAAAGTCAATAGAAAAGGCATACCGCGGTGTCTGCATTCACACAGGTGGTTTGTGTGAGCCGATTAATAGGTGTCTTAAAGCGATGGCGGCATCGTGTGCATGAACCTATTAGTTTTCTAGAACGCATAAAAGTTGAGGGTCTGCAAGATGAAAGCGTGAGAGAAGAATTTGTAAAGAAACTGATCAAGAAGTTTGACACGTTGGATGAAGCATGTAAGGTTGAAGAATTATGGAATTGGTTGGCTACAAGAGCCAATCAGAGAATACAAAAAGCAACGAATGAAAGTGTTAGCAAGGCAAAGAATGTGTATAACAGGTTACAGGTAGTGGCAAAAGAGGTCGTGAGAAGAAAGAAAGAGAATGATAGAGACGAATTTGATAGGAGGTTATCTGATGACATTCAACGCAACATGAAGTTCTTCTGGAAGTCCATAAGAACAACCAGAGGTAAAAATACAACCTCGCAATTGAACAAAATTAGAAACCAGAGTGGAAGTATTGTGAGAGGAGAGGAATGTATCCTAAAGAGATGGAAGGAATATTTCGAAAACTGATTTGAGAAAGAAGTTATACAAGTACAGGCTCCATTCGGGGACAAGAATGAAGGTTGCAAAGAAAGTGCTATAAGTATGGAAGAGGGGTACAGGGTATTACAGAATTACGGTAGAGATGCTGAAAGCTGGACAGGGCGTGGTAATTTGTCATCTGAATCGCTTTTTGAACCTTTGCTGGAGGAGCGGCAACGTACCAGAACCCTGGTGAAAGGCCGTCATCGTACCACTTTACAAAGGAAAAGGGTCCCAGCAAGACTGCAAAAACTACATAGGCATTAGCTTGCTCAGCATTATCGGCAAACGGCATTTATATGCAAAGGTGTTGATTAAGAGAGTGATGAATGATACTGAAGATAAGATATAGGATGTACACGTGGGATTCAGGAGAGGAATACCCTATTTCATGAATGAATCAGGTCTTTTCCTTACGAAGTATAGCTGAAAAATTCTTGGCTCAAACTCAAAAGGTCTATTGCGAATTTGTACACTTGCAAATGACTGAGTGGTGAGGAATGAATTGTGGTCGACATTGTCTATATTTGGGTTAACGGCAGCTTGATAAAAGCACTGAAATCACTGTATAAGGATTCCAGTGCTTGTGTCAGGGTAAAGGGGGCTTACACAGACTGGTTTAACATCGAAAAAGGTGTTAGACAGGGATTTGGGGTTTCGACATGGCTGTTTAACCGATTTATAGACAATTGCTTGAAAGATCTGAAAGAGAGTGCGTTTTGATTAAGAATGAATGATATGGCCATAAAATGCCTGCTATGCGCCGATGATTAGCATCGTCGGAGGAGGAATTTCAGGCGATGGTTAATATTATGCATGATGTTCTACAAAGCAAAGGAATGAAAATTAAAGTAGTAAAAAGTATGTCGGATTGCAGAGCTCTGATTGAAGGAAAAAGAGTGGAACAAGTGAAAGAGTTTATATATTTGGGTTCAAAATTTTCGAGAGACAGACATTTAATGACAGTGATATTTAACGAAGAGCGTTGGTAGGAAATAAATAATATGGGGCCCTGCATAACTTTATGTGTAGCCAGAAAGTATCTAAAAAGGCACGACTGGCTGTACATAGAGGAGTACTATTCCCAACACTTATGTACGGTAGTGAAAGTTGGGTCTGGCAGAAGAAACATGAAAATAAGATTAAGGCTGTTGAAATGAAAATTTGAGAAGTATCGCTGTAGTGACTTTGATGGACTAAGTGAGTAACAGCGTGATAAGGGAACGGTGCGGTGTGGAAGAAGAAGTTGTGGTAAAGATAGAGAAAGGGATGCTTAGCGGGCTACACCTAGTCGGAAAATAAACTACTTGGCATTAGATAAAAAAATCGAAGAATCAAGTTGAATTTGAGATTTGACAGGGATGGATGCTTTACGCAACGCTATTCTAATCTGCCGGGCACCTTTTGGCTGTAAAATCAGTAATAAATAACAGTAAAATTTATTTGCTATCTGAAATTAATAAGTTATCTATTCTTTTCTGGTTATTTTCCTGGCAGCATTATTCAAGTACGAGGCCACATTTGATTGGATACTGAAATATGTGTAGAAAACAGCCCTTATTACATGGGAGAATGTTCCAAAAATTGTTTTATTTGACAGTTACTTAGATCTCTTTTCTTTTGAAAACCGTCCTGACCAATCATTACACGACAAATTGTCTTCGTACCACTGTCAATGTTTTATGTCAAAAATGAAAATGTGTAACCAAATTTTTAACAAATTTGTTAGAACAAGTTAAAATTTTTACTTCTGAATAGTTCCTAGGGTAAAACATTTCAAAATGTTACTTACCAATGCTTATGTGTGTTTAATTTATTTTGTATCGTTACTCTTGTTAACTTTAGCGGGTCGCGATTTTTATCAAATACTTAGTGTATCTCGTTCAGCAACCACCAACGAAATTAAGAAAGCTTACAGAAAATTAGCAAAAGCTTTACATCCCGACAAAAATCAAGATGATCCAGATGCATCACAAAAGTTTCAAGACCTCGGCGCGGCATACGAGGCACTGTCGGACCCAGAAAAACGAGAATTATATGATAGGTGCGGCGAAGAATGTTTAAAAAAAGATGGTATGATGAACAATAATGATCCATTCGCAAGTTTTTTCGGAGACTTTGGGTTTCATTTTGGTGGGGAGCCTCAGCATCATGAAACTCCTCGTGGAGCTGACATTATTATGGAACTAGCAGTGTCACTAGAGGAACTTTATAATGGAAATTTTATTGAAGTAAGTTATCGACTATTTTATTCAATTAAGAATCACGTTTTATAAAGTCATTAAAGCATGAAGGAATAAGCAGTCTTATTTTAAATTTATTTTTTATATGTATCACATACTTCAATATTTTTTTAATTCCAGATTACTCGTAATAAGCCAGTTATCAAACCAGCATCAGGGACACGGAAATGTAACTGTAGACAAGAAATGGTGACTAGGAACTTAGGTCCAGGAAGATTTCAAATGATGCAGCAGACAGTGTGTGATGAATGTCCAAATGTAAAACTGGTCAATGAAGAAAGACTTTTAGAAATTGAGGTATTTTACAAATAATTTTTATATATTGCTAATTTAATTATATCTTAATAACATTAAATGATATTAAAATATAATCCGCAGTAAAATAATATTTTTATTCGATATATTCATATATCCAACAAAAATATCATTTTACATTAAACTGGTTACAATAAAGTGACATGGATCAATAGTTTATAATAATTGAGTTAATATTGATATGAATTACTATTCATCACTGTGTTGGTTGTTGCAATATTGAGTGGAAAAAATAAGCATTAATTGTAATTCCTAGAATTGAAATAAGGTAACTGTATTGTGTTAAACCATAGATTATCCCCTAATAGATACCCCATGTTGAAACATTCATATGGATGAGACTTCACAAATTTGGTGGAAAGCAATGGTTGCCATGAAGCTGTAGTGTGCAACTGTGTTTCGGTTTGAAGGGCACTGTGAACTAGCGGAATCACTGGGCATTTGAGACTTAAGAACTTATGTCTCAGGGTGATGGCCACAGTGTGGTGTCACACAGAATTCTGGGTGACACAGCATTTGTTATGGGCAGACATACCGCTTACCTTGTTAGGATCTCTGCCTACCTCAACGGGAAAGTGGCGTGACTGTATGTAAGTATGTATGTATGCACTTACCATCAGGTAAACATTCTGCTACTTTCATCACTTTATCCATAAAAAAAAGTGTTACTGTGATTGGCTATTTCAAGGTCACACTTTATGTCTTAGAGCATTGTGGTAGGATGGGTGGGTAGGGTCGATATTAATTAAATTATTACATAAAATATTGATACTGACTTGAGCTTATGCACGAAAGGATGTTTACACACGCTTTATTCAGAAAGACAATTTCATATATTAACTGAGGTAAAAGAAACCTTACCTGAACCCTGGTGGACTATAAAATTACAAAGTTATTGAAATGTAATGCCATCCTTTATGTAATTTGATATTCAAGATGACTTCATAGCCATGTGTATTCTTTTTTTTTTAAATCAACTAACAATATTATATTATCATAATGAAATTCGAGTTCTAGTTGTACATGGGACTGACAGTTGGTTGATACTGAATACTTGCATTACATCTTAGCATTTCGGGTGTGAGCAACTGCTTATATGCATGCTGAGCATTGTATGCGGTATCTATAAGGGTCTGTGTGTTAAACATTATTTAATGAGAAATAATGGTTAATATTATAATAATCACAAATGGGTATATATACAGTCATTTTTGATTCATATTTAATGTTTAGGTTGAAGTTGGAGCCCCTGATAATCATAAAACAAGGTTAAGAGGCGAGGGTGAACCCCATATGGATGGAGATCCTGGAGACTTGGTCATTGTCTTCATTACGGAGCATCATCATCAGTTTAGTAGACGGGGAGATGATCTTTACACCAATGTCACTATCTCATTGCAGGTAATATTATTAGCAGTTATAAACTTCTTCAAATAAATAAAAATATTAACATATTAGTCCCTTGGACCTGAGCAAGGCACACTTAAGAGAATCCACTGAATTACGATTCAGATTCAGAGACCACTGCCACTCCAAGTCACTGCAACAGTTACCAAAAACATTGGCTTGTAAAGTGAGCAGAAATTCTCGTAGAGGGAAACTGACTTCATTTTCGTGTCCAGTCAGGTTGAAGAGGAAGTCTTAATGATGTGCTGAACAGCACATTGCTAGACTAGACTGTTTCTGAAATAAGTATGATATGGTCTTTTAATTAGCATTTGCGAGGTGAACTTTGTACAACTACATCCTTTTTTTAAAACAGGGATTCATTATGCATGGAGGGAGGGGGTCTATTTGGTCAGGCATGAGTACACTTAGATGTGCCGTTATGAGATATAAGAAATTTGGATGTTTTCATTACAAATAAAATAAACCATATTCTTTCTTTGTATTAAACGAGCTGTGTTCCGCGGGTTAACCCGCGTCTCAGAGATTAGCCCGGACAAACAAACAGAGACATTTTTATATCTCATTAGTTTTGGTATCCTGTGAATTACCATATGAAATTAAGACAGTTTAGTACGAAATTGCAGACACCCTTATTTTACCTTTATGTTAATGTTATATCAGTGGCTGGGCGTCTTAAATTTCATAATATGATTGTGACTTGAGTTCAATCCCCGGTGCCTGCACTTCTAAAATTGTTTTGCAATTTTAAGTGCTGATTTACCACATGCTCAGCAGTGAAGGATAACTTTGATAGGAAACTTGCACGGCTGAGGAATAAGAATAATTCGACGCCTTACGCCAACCCACATTGGAGCGGCGTGGCAGACTCTACTCGGCTTCAAAACCATCACAGAAACAAGTGGAGTTCACAGTAATTATGATGCTACAATATTATATTTTTCAGGATGCTTTAACTGGTTTTACATTAGAACTTGTACACTTGGACGGTCATAAAGTAACAGTGTCGCGCGACAAAGTAACATGGGCTGGGGCACGTGTACGCAAGAAGGGCGAAGGCATGCCCAACTTTGAAAATAACAACCTTCATGGAAATCTGTATGTTACTTTTGATATTGAATTCCCCAAACAAGACTTCTCAGATGAGGATAAAGAAGGTATGTGTATAACAGATGTGTTTTGCCGATAAGTGTCCGGCAGAGTAGAATAGCACCTACGTATTTCCTATTCAGGTGTCGTAAGAGACGACTAAGGTATTGTATGGACAGGCTTTAATTATGCCGAAAAACGCAATGGGAAGTAAGAATTTTTGACTTGTACCAAAATGGTGGCGAGATGGTTCGCCACCAGTCACAACTCGTTTCCCGCGGGGCGAAAAGTTGGCTACAGGTGTGATTTCTACCTAGCCCATATATAGGAAAAAGGCGTGCTTGTATGTATTTGTATAACAGACCACTAAAAACCTAGTTTTGCCAATATCTCCCTTATATCAGGATAGCCAATTCAAGATGTCACTCATTTTGTATTCTATTCATCATTATGAGTATTTAAAAAAAAATAAAGTAGAATAATTTTTATTCAATATAGATTATTTACGTAATACTCCGTGTGGTAGCAGCTTAAGAGAATCTACCACCCCATCTCATCCCGTGGGTGTCGTAAAAGTCGACAGAGGGAAAATTAAAACCAGATGGGCAGCAGCGTCTTCCTGGAATATCTGAATAAATAAACCGCGGTTGCCAACCCGTCAGTCAAGCGTGGCAACCATGGCAAAATCCCCCCAAAATGAGAGCTACAAACTTTTGTGGCAATCTATGGGAGAGGCCTGTGTTCAGCATTAGCAAGAACCCCAGCTGGCAGATTTTTTCTTTTCAGTCATTTTAAATACAATTCTCATTCCCAGGGGTTATAATCATCCATCCATGTATTTTTTAATATTATTAAGTTTCTTCTTAAAAAGTTTTCGGTTAATACAAAATTGAACTTTTTGATTGAAAGACTGCTCTTTCTGGGATTTTGTTGTAAAACATATTTACATTGCCCCATGAAAGAGTTGCTGACTCGTGTGAAGTTGAGTAACTGGCAGTATTAGTTTGTCCCTGGTATTTACATTATGAACATAACTTTTATTATACTAATTAACGTTTTCATACACATATTCAGACGGGACTGTTAATATATTAATTTTTTTTAATTTATACTATGCTTTAGAGAGTCTCATAAAGATAAATTAAAAGACTCGCTAGTTAAATAGCTCTATTGCAAAACATTAATTATTCCTAGATCAATCGCATTTACCCATAGCAAAATCCCAGATGTTATGCTATGGAAATAACTAAGATTTTTTTTTAAGATAAACTAAATTATCAGTTTAAACATTAGTAAAGTTCCGTATTTTTTTAGCATAAGCTGCAGAGCTAAGTCTACTTGCTAGTTTAGATATATGGATGTGTATCAATATAATATTTTAATAAGAAAATACTGATTATTATTAGAAAAAGATTATTTAAAAGAATATTAAATTATTTAAATTTCTAACATTGTTGTATGTTTTGTTTCAGCATTAAGAAAAATACTTAAACAGTCACCAAATAACAAACTTTATAATGGACTTTAGTGATATTATAATTTATTTTAGTAGTGAATTGAATGTGATGATGTGAAAAGTTTATCTGTGTTAAGTCAGGTAACTTGTGCTGCTTGTGAGATTTGTCAGTTTTGCAAAATAAATCATTACATTATTTTAGCTTCTTATTCCCAAACGCCTTTATTATAAATTTATTAAATTACAATTATTAACAATTTTTAATAACATTTAATTATTATACATATATATTTATATATCTTAAATTTGATATTGTATAGATCCAGTGGTGGCCGTATAATTAAAAAGGTTATACTGTTAAAATCATTCTTTCAGTTACACTTACATTATTTTCGTTGACTATTGGTATCTACTAATGTTTAGGTCTTGAACATAATTAGAAGTTCTATTTTATAATAATAAGATATGGGTAAAAAGTATAGTTATATTTTATCTGCATGTAAACTTTTACTAACTGAATTACTCTTACAATAACATTGGTAGATAATTTAAAATTTAGAGAGATAAGTCTTCAAAGTGGTCAATCATTTTAAGAAATGTAACAATCTAAACAATATAAGACGAAAGAACCAAATCTTGGATAACTACACTATACACAAGTGAAAACCCAATGATATGTATTGGTTGTTTAGTAAAAGCAAATGATGTCTAAAATTAGTTTTAGATCATGACCAAGGAATATCTGCTATTTCTGTGCGCAGAGTATGATTAGTAGAAGGAAACATTGTTATAACAATATTTTTTCTGTATGGTATTAAACAGAAAATCATCAACTTACTGGCGAAATGAAGGTAAGACTGGAAAGAAACCCTGAGGAAGATTATAGATTGCAATGGACCGGTTTCCGCAAATCCACATCTATGCGCGTATTTTGCGTATGGGGGAGGAAACATCATGTCGAGTTTATCCCTCGGTTCAGTGTAGACTTTAAATATATATACATTATAGACTATAAAAAATAAAGGTATGCTAAATCCAATACAAGAAACTGTTGAATGAATTAACAATTACTTAGACATTTCCAATAATCATAATATTTCAAACTGATCCAAAACTGCTAATTCAGTAAAAAACTTAAGCAACTGACAAACTTCTGTATTAGATCACTATTCCAGTAGCTTCAACTTCATTTTTTCAAAAATATACCTGGTAATTGTATTTCTGTTGGAGGAGAAATAATAGTAAATAGTTTCACAATGTGTTTGTAAAATTAATGATGTATGTTATTTCTTTGAAAAGTTGGTCGAGTTCGAGCGAGCGTCGTTAAAGCCTATCCATTTTATGGCTGTTCTATAAAATTATATATTTATTAACACTGGGGTTAATATGTTAGGTATATGTATGGGGTTAAAATAAAATTATATAAACTTTTTTTGTATTCAATATTTTTCAATTATGCACTTGTACTTATCAAACATTGGCATAAAAACAACCTTCATATGGAATTCCCGTTAAAACTTAGTCATTATATTGGGGAGATAAAGTTTGTGAGTGCATTAATTTGGACTGTATACATACCTTATTTTTTTGAATTAACTATGCTTGTAACGCCACTACTGTATGTCGACAATGTTCTTACATTTTAATAGACTGTAAAAATACAACATAACAAGTATTTCTTTACAAAGGCACAATCACGGGATTTTCTACAAGAATTTTTTTTGAGTCCTGCCCTTTAAAATGTACAAGTAGTCTATAGAAACTAAAAAGATAACATTTTCTGAATTATTATTTCTAATAAACAATTTTGCATAATGCTTTTGAATTGCCAGCTTATTTCAATCTACATATTTGTACACAGTAACAAAAAAGATCGTGATTAACGGCTACATACTACGAGTATATACCTGCGTATACCCAATACGTCATATGCCCAATAAAAATTATGTTTTTGGATTTCGTTTGTGTTGAGGTGTTGCTTTGCATGTTACACTGCGTGGTAGCCTGTCTCTAAATGTATCGATAATATGTCTAAAAAGTTAGGACAAGATAGCGGCTTTGTTTACGAAAACTAATACTACAGATGACGATATCTGGTGATAATTAGAGAGCGTTGCACTCGGTTAGAAAATGGCCAGGAGGACAATCAGAAATAAAAAAATACTAAAGGAATGTGGTGATTTCACTGTTCGGGACAAGCATAATATTATAATCTCTGCATAAGTGTGTTTTTTTATGAAAGAAAGTGACGAGTAAAACAAATCATTCCCTGATGGTAAGTATAACAAACGCCATGTCACCCGTAACATTGCAAATTGTAACATAACAAGAAGCACCACATTGCGCCCGCCCCCCTGTGAAATAAGTTCTTTAGTCTTATATGCCCGTAATTACACTAGCTATCAAAAGTCTTCAGACTCGCACAGTAATGTTTAAAGACTGTTCATGCGACGAGGCAGGAGTCGTGCGCGGCGGGCTGCAGGTGCGGCGCGGCGGCGGCCTGCAGCACGCTGTTGACGACGGCGCGCGCCAGGTAGCCCAGCGTCACAGCCGGCGCCGCACCGCTCAGCGCCGAGCTATACTCCGTCTGAGGGACACCGCTGTCCTGTGTGAACGTATAACCATAGCGTTATTTCCAATTTTAATTATTTGTCAGTTAAAAAGAGTCCATCTCAACATTGGCTAGTCCCAAATGCTGCAAAATAAGAACCCCCACACTGTATTTAGTGCATAAAAGCAATGGTAAGATTATTTTTACTGGCAACACAAGTCATTATGTGCGCAAGTCTGTGAAGACATTTAAAAAAAACATTTAATTGCAGTATATATGTGCCGCGTGGCCTAGTGGTCAGAGTACCTGACTTCTACGCCGCGGGTCCTGGGTTCGAATCCCAGCCGGAGCCAACATTTGTGCTAAAACACAAATTGTTGGTTTTCGGGTCTGGTTGTGTTGTGAATGTCCCCGTGTTTCTGACACTGCATCCTAGTCTGCCTCCGATCTTATCGCATCAGCGTTACATCGGGCGCGGGTAGGTTGGGACGAGTAAGTCCCTCTGTGTTTGCGCGTACACTTGTGGCACTGTAATATCTCCTGCGCAATTGATGGCTCTCGACAGTATTCGGAAGTTGTCGCCGTGGTCGAAATCGGCTAGGAGAACATCATATGTGCCATTTTGTTCAATGACTTTTTGACCGTTGCGGTAAAAAATTTGAGACTTCTGAGCAAAATACGCGACAATAAGTTCTGGCAGTCCTCTCTTGATGTTAACTTGACACTACCTAAAGAATTCTGAAGAGACCGAAACAGGCGGAAATCTGAAGGTGCAAGGTCAGGGCTATATGGCGGATGCATTAACTCCTTCCAGTTAAACTTTCTTCTTAATTCTTGCTGACTGGCTAGAGTTGTCGTGATGATAGACCACACCCTTTCTATTGATCAATTCCGGCCGCTTTCTCTCAACTTCTTGCTTTATTCTCATCAGTTGTTTTCAGTAGAGAATCGATGGTTCTGCGCGGTGTTAAAAGCTCATAATGAAAAACTCCCTTCCAATCCCACCATACACACAGCATCACCTTATTGCGTGTTAATCCAGGTTTTGGCACAGACTGAAGCCGACCTTTGTGAGCTCGTGTGGCACTCAAATATCGAGCTTTTTCAAATGGGTCAAAACAGTTTTGTGGTCAATTCCCATACGCCGATCTTGCACTACTATTTCAAAAATGGCGTCCATTTTATCCGTAACAGTACGACCAGAGCGAGGTGCATCTTTGACATCAAAATTCCCGGATTGAAAACGCTTAAATCAAGTTTGTGCTACTCTTTTAGCTTCTTTTGTACTACTGAGACTACATTAGGTCCATAAACGTCACAAATTTTTTTCGCGGCATGCGTTGCATTTTTTCCTTTTTGTAATAAAATTTTAAAAGGTATCGAATTTCTTCATTAGATTCTCTCATTCCGACAGAAAGAAAAGTAATTGAAAAATAGCTGGAAACAACCTTTTAATATTTTTTTTTAATGTAATTTTTTTAATATCATCAAAACCAGGCGGCTACAAATAGTACAGCCAAAGTAATTTTATTACAAGTTTATTCATACTATAACCGAAAAGACTTTCCCGACCTAATATAAATAAATAATGACGACATTCTGAGGACGGCCGAAAACTAAACCATAAATAAAATTCTATAATTCAGTTTTCGGCCTACTAAAATTGTACGAAAACTATTCGTCAAAAGTAAAGCAATGTGAACATTTATTTACTTGTTAGTAAATTTAATCGAGAAATATTTTATAATATTACCATAAATTTAACTAAATATATATATAAATTTAGCCGAAAACTAAATTCTCAATGACCGATAACTAATTTTAAACCCATTTTTGGAATTTAAATGTTTTACAACTAAAACTTAATAACAAAAACACTAGTTTACCATACGTTTTTAGTGGCCGTTATGACGTTAATAATAATCGTTAAATGCGTGATAAAAAAGTGCATTCAAAAATGGTTAAAAAAGACTAAAGCAAGCAGACCATAGTTTTGCGCAAGTTTATTGTTTCTTTCTTTATACTCGTATTATTAAAAATAACACAAAACCCGATTTATAATATCCAATACATACTTGGGCGAGTGCTATCAGTAAGAACCATCATTTGATATTCCCGTGTCTTTGTGAGATTTATGAAATATTTAAATAGACTCGTTAACTACTACATCTACATCTACATCTACATCATTAACACAAGTTAAATTAACACAATTTTTTTTACCAAATTCAAAAGTAGGATATCAATGTTGTTTTAATTTATTTCAGTTATTTTTTGTGGTGCTCCACACGTCTCTGATCTAATTGTGCACGACGCTTTCATAAAATTATATACTTAACTATAAAAATTTCAATTTCAATAATTTCATTTCATGGGTTGAATTTTATTTGAAAATAATTAAATTAATTCTTAAAAAAACTTTTTTTGGGAAATTTGTTGTCGCGCGGAATCGACGCATAGCAACAATTTATCCACTGGAATCGACTGCCAGAACAACTATTTAAGGTAAAGAAAAAAATCTCAGAGCTGTGAAAAATACTAAATGTTTATATTATCAGATATTGATCAGAAAACGGTGTCCTTTCAAGTTAAACTGATTTTCGAGAGATCGAAAGAGGATATACGATACTGGGGAGGATAAAGATGAAGAGTTTAAAGCTAAGATCGAATGACGGTTCGAACATTTTTGACAGAATACCTCAGTTAAATTGAAAAGACGTTACAAATTTTAGAAAAATATTATTAGCTGTTACAAGGAAATTTTGCGAGAACAAAAAAAAGTTGAGTCGTCAGACGACTTTGTTAGATTTTATGAAGCCTTGTACATAAAAATAACTTCGGTTTACAATTTTAATAACATTATTATTGTTTTCCTTTAATAATTTTTTTGGATCAACTTACGCGTAGTAGAGTTACGCGGTTATCGCTCGGTACCACTTATCGCGTAAGTTTGTGGTATTTACATATTCTAAATATCTATTCTAAATATATATAATATATCTATAAGCACAGCTATACTCACAATGTAAAATTTAAAAATATCGTTGTTAGTCTAAAAACGTATCGTATGAAGACATTAAACACCCTATAGTATCGCAACTGCTGGCTTCGAATTTCGTAAGTTAGTAACTTGACAGAAAAAAAATACTTAAACAAATAAACCAGATTAAAGGCAGACAAATTAAACCAGTTTTAGTTACGAGGTAAGGTAGACAATAGAAAACATAAAGTATCAAGAAATAATTAAAAAACTTCAAGAAGAAGACTAACTAACCTTGCCGTACGTATAATGAGCGTCGTCCAGTAACTTATCCAGATCTAAAGCTTGCTGAAGATACAGCTCGGGGTTGCGTCGCAATATGGTAGCCAGTACACAGAGTAGTTCCACGCAGAGTTGACGCCGCGCTGCAGATTCTATACGAACTAACGCTTCCTCCACGAGGAGCGCAAACGACAGTTCTGACCGGGACATGTTAACTAGCGTTGGCTGTGCCGGAATTGCGTGGCCCTGTGTAAATGAAATATAGTAAAAAAATGTCTAACACGTATCGATGCAAGAGAATCCATCATTCCATATCGACCACCGATCAGTTTCGTTAAAGATCTTGAACTTGTCATATATAATTACGGCAAATTCAACTGTATTTGCCGTAATTATTCATTTCTCGAATATCATAAGATTTTCTAACATTTGCCTACGGCGTCTTGCTATTTGCGATATGCTACGAGGGTGACACTGAAAGTTCTTAGAAAATCAAAAACTGAGCAAACTGGCAAGTTATTATTTTTATTATATCTTTTCAAAATAATTTCCATTCACATCAATACATCGCTGCATTCGATAGAACCACCGAAAAAAGTACTTTGCCCACTCGTGCTTAGGAGTCTCTTCGATGACCTTCTGGGACGCAGCCACTGCTTCCTTGGCATCCATAAAATGTTTTCCTCGAAGTTTTTCTTTTATTTTCGGGAATAAATAAAAATAGCAAGGTGCGAGGTGGAGGCTATATGGCGGGTGACCCAGCAATTCCACGTCTGACGACGCCAAATAGTCGATCGTTCGCCCAGCGGTGTGCGAGGAGGCGTTGTCGTGGTGAAGGAGGATCCTACTGCGAGGTCGTTTCTCTCGAACTTTTTCCAAGACAAGTGGCAAACATTTGTTAGTATACCACTCTGCAGTAACTGACTTTTGATCTTCTAAAACAATTAATCACATACTGACCGGTCCTTCGGAAGAATGAGGGCACCATATTTTTTCCTACATTTCGACCACTCTTCAATTTAGTTGGCAACTCCTCGGAAGGAAACACCCACTGAGCAGATTGTCTTTGGGTTTCCGGATCATAGCAATAAATCCAGCTTTCGTCACCCGTAAGTATGTCGAACACAGCTTTTGAGTCACCTCCGTTAAATCTTTTGTCATTTCACGGCACCAATCAACACGATGGAGTTTTTGGACCTCGGTCAAATAATGAGGTATCCACCGGGCACAAAGCTTCCTAACGGCTAAATGTTTGTGGAGGATTTTGTGCACTTGAATCATACCGATGCCGAATCTGCTGATAGGTTACTCTTGGATCAGTCTCTATCATACACCGCACAACACTGATGTTATCTTCAGTCGTCGCCGTAGAAGGCCGTCTCTCACGCAGAACGTCGTTGAGATTGGTGCGACCACGTTTAAACTCATTAAACAAGTTATAAACAGTGGCCCGAGAAGGGGCTTCATCGTGAAAGGCCAATCGAAGTCTGTCATAACATTCTTGTTGATTTAAATGACACCGAAAGTCATAAAAAATCATAGAACGAAAATGTTCTCGCGTTAAATTCATACTAGCTTGACACAGACAAATTTAAATTTTTCGTAAAACAAATGTCAATTTAATGAAATTAGTACTCAATAATATTAGCAAAGAGTTCTATTTTCAAAATTTAAACTTATTTTTTTATTATATTCTTTAAAAGTGGCCAGTTCTAAAAACTATCAGTGTCGCCCTCGTACATGCGTCTTACTTTATGCTTGCGACATGATGGATTGATGGATGGTCTAATAGCGACATCACAGGGAAAAATTACTGCTCATTTCGTTTTTTTTTATTCCAGTCTTACTTTAATTACATCCTACAATTTACAACTATTTACTGGAAAGCAATGCGAATATCTTTTTATGTTTTTAAAAAAAGAGGCACATTAATTTATAATTATCTGTCATCACAACTACTTTATTACTCGACAACTCACATACAATGGATAGGCATAGGTATTGTCATACCTGAACAATGATTCCATTCGGCGTTCTCAGAAGAATATCCCAAACTTGTATGTAGAAATTTTTTGGCACACGGCACAGACATCCCTCTAACTGACGACGTTGTAAAGGTGTCAATCTAAAACAATAAATTTTATTTGTACAGTGGTCATTCGTTGATGATGTCGGACACGGTACGCGCTGCAGCAGTGTGCGTAGGCGGTAGGCGACTGGCTCTCCAAACGCAACCTGTATAATGAGACACAACTGCCAGCACTGACCTGCGCTCTTCGGCCCAGTCGGACACGGTGAGTACGCGCTGCAGCAGTGTGCGCAGGCGGTAGGCGACTGACTCTCCAAACGCAACCTGTATAATGAGACACAACTGCCAGCACTGACCTGCGCTCGTCGGCCCAGTCGGACACGGTGAGTACGCGCTGCAGCAGTGTGCGTAGGCGGTAGGCGACTGGCTCTCCAAACGCAACCTGTATAATGAGACACAACTGCCAGCACTGACCTGCGCTCGTCGGCCCAGTCGGACACGGTGAGTACGCGCTGCAGCAGTGTGCGTAGGCGGTAGGCGACTGCCTCTCCAAACGCAACCTGTATAATGAGACACAACTGCCAGCACTGACCTGCGCTCGTCGGCCCAGTCGGACACGGTGAGTACGCGCTGCAGCAGTGTGCGTAGGCGGTAGGCGACTGGCTCTCCAAACGCAACCTGTATAATGAGACACAACTGCCAGCACTGACCTGCGCTCGTCGGCCCAGTCGGACACGGTGAGTACGCGCTGCAGCAGTGTGCGCAGGCGGTAGGCGACTGGCTCTCCAAACGCAACCTGTATAATGAGACACAACTGCCAGCACTGACCTGCGCTCGTCGGCCCAGTCGGACACGGTGAGTACGCGCTGCAGCAGTGTGCGCAGGCGGTAGGCGACTGGCTCTCCAAACGCAACCTGTATAATGAGACACAACTGCCAGCACTGACCTGCGCTCGTCGGCCCAGTCGGACACGGTGAGTACGCGCTGCAGCAGTGTGCGTAGGCGGTAGGCGACTGACTCTCCAAACGCAACCTGTATAATGAGACACAACTGCCAGCACTGACCTGCGCTCGTCGGCCCAGTCGGACACGGTGAGTACGCGCTGCAGCAGTGTGCGTAGGCGGTAGGCGACTGGCTCTCCAAACGCAACCTGTATAATGAGACACAACTGCCAGCACTGACCTGCGCTCGTCGGCCCAGTCGGACACGGTGAGTACGCGCTGCAGCAGTGTGCGTAGGCGGTAGGCGACTGACTCTCCAAACGCAACCTGTATAATGAGACACAACTGCCAGCACTGACCTGCGCTCGTCGGCCCAGTCGGACACGGTGAGTACGCGCTGCAGCAGTGTGCGCAGGCGGTACGGCGACAGGCTCTCAAGCGGCGCGCCGGCTCGTGATTCTCCCGGGAACAGCGCCAGGTACGTGCGGATGGCCTCCAACACCCAGCCCACGCGAATCTTCAGGATGCCACGGAACATATCCGGATTTGTGCCAATTAGCCGACCGCAGTACAGCACTATCTCCTGTTGAGTTTCAATTACATTGTACTTTATCAACGTCATTACAGCCCGTCACAATTCCAGTGCTAAACATAGGCCTCCACCATAGATTGCCTAACGAGACTAAATTGTTCCTAACGAACCTCAAATCATTGAATTTTAACCGCCTCAAAAATGTGTGGCGATGGTAAAACCTTGTGAGACGTTTAAGGTGTCTGACTACCGTTGTACGTTGCTGCAGGTGCAACCTAGGTCTCGGTCAGTAACTTTGTTGTGGCGATGTTAATGCCTAGGCGGCGAGCACTTGGGTTAGTCGCCTTGTACTAGCAAAGCCTAGCGGGGCCGCTCCTACATGTTGAGGGCCCTCAACGCAGAGGGCCTCCCGTAATCCTCGTTGCCCCCGTGGCATTCATTCAGTAGAATATTCATGTAGATTCGCCCGCAATAAATTGAAAACATTCAGTCACACCTTTTTCCCTAAGAGGTAGGCAGAGGCCACTCACTTAGCCTACTTTTTACCCTCGCGGGAAACGAGACGTGAAGCGAGGCGAACCTCGCCGCCATTTTGGTACGAGTCAAAAAATTATTACTCCCCATTGCGTTCCCACGAGTAGTATAGTTACAGCTTCCATATTATGGTGTTATTCTGCACGAATAAAGGCTGTCCGTACAATACCTTTGTCTAAACTAATGTACAAAAAACGGTTACGGTATAAAGATTAACTTATTCAGCGACCAACTGCAATGCTGTGTTCCTTATCAATTAACAGTGACGATTAAAGTTTGAAATAAGCTTTATTTAGTACACAAACTGCAGTATTTTTTGTATGTTTCAGTAACAAACTTAATGTTTCTATTTGGTTTGAAAGTTAAAATTAGGATCATAATTCTCTATGTCAATCTATTTACAGTCCACAGAAGGTTTTATGTAAAATATTATGTTTTTACCTTTACTTTAATGTAATAATTCGCATAAAAGAAAAACTTATACTTACTTGCATTTAAATTTGTCCCCTGAAGTTTTTTTGATTATTGTTTATTGGCAGCTATTTTTTGGATTTTGAAGAACTATTCGTCCTTGGTGGGCGGTACGTCTAAACTAATTTTACGTTTTAGAGTTTGTAAATTTTACGTTCCGGAAATAATTTAGTAGTTTTATTTCCACGATTCGGTTTACCATTGGACAATCTTAGTCGCCTCTTTCGACATCTCGGTAGGAAAGAGGTAGGTGCAATTCTACTCTGCAGGATACCTATTGGCTTTATTTTATCATATCACAAAATAGAATAACTTAAAAAAGTGACAACCACACTAGCATCAACATTCACCACAGTTGTAAATATTCCCTGAATATAAATATCTAAGACATCAATTTATTCTTACTACTAAATAGTTTCATAATGTGATAATAAAGCTTACCAATTGCATAAGTTCCTACTTTTAGTGGCTTAACTGGTACCATTCGTTAAAGAACAATGGCCGAAGATTCTTCTGAATAACATACATACTATGTACACCTAGTTGTTGAGATATCGCCTAAATATTTACTTAATTTGAAATTGGTGCCTATAATCTTGAGCGATCTTCATTATTGAATGAGTCAATAAATACGTCGTTACTAAGAAACTACTTCTAAGATACAGGCTACGAAATTTATTAAGAAATATCATTAATATTGTACCTAGAATAAGAGATCAGTGTAGTCTGTGGTTACCACAAAAGGTAAAATATGTTGCGTTAATTACATTGATTATGAATTATTTTACGTAAGGTTCATTATAATGTCTTAAAACTTCAATGCGGTTATTTTCTTAGGCCTGTGCAATGGTGAAAACGTTAAACAAATACAGCTGACCTCCTCATATTAACGGTAGTAGTCAATGACGATAAATCCAAATTTACACATTAAAAATGAATACCACAAGTCCGTTTATATATCACTATAATTAAAATTTAAATAAGGAGTAATAAATAAAGTGTCATTTGAGAATAATTCGAAATCATTCAAGTCGAGTCGAGTCAAGTCGAAATAATTTTTATTCTATTTTTATTTTATTATATCAGATTTATGTTCAGGAGACTGTTAATAATGGTCCAAATATAGGAAGGCTTTAATTACCTGTTGCAATACTGCTCCGATGACGTCATACGGCTGAATAGTAGAATACATTACAGATTGTATTTCACCAGGAGTCATTGGTTTATCGAATACGGTCTCTTTTTGACCAATCACACCGACGGTTAGCTGAAACATGATTTAATTTTATCAGTAAGATAATATGACTATATACGTTCCTTGTTAACCAATACAATACTGTCAAATAGGGATTACAAAAATTTATTTAATAGCGAATTGCACTTTTTTAAGCATATTAGATGAGACGAACAAACCGTTCACCTGATGGTAAGTGCAACATCTGCTAATAACAAATGCACACAGAACACATCTGTATGGCAATTCACTGCGCTCGTGACCCTGAGACATTTAGCTCCTTAATCTCATATCCCCTGTTATTTACACTATCTACAGTGCCCTTCAATCTGAAACACAGTAGTATTTACTGCTTTTGGACAGATTATTAGGCATTGCGGTGTAACCTACCTACGTGGATATTTACAGGAATCCCACCGCCGGTTAAATATTACTTAAAATGTCTGGTATAGTCGACCATGCATATTATCTATACAAATATTATAAATGCGAAAGTAACTCTCTCTGTCCCTCTGTACGTTTGTTACCTTTTCACGGCTCAGGCGTTATACCGATCTTGACGAAATTCGGCACAGAGATATCTTGCATCCTGGAGACGGGCATAGGATATTTTTTATTCCGGAAAATCAAGAGATCCCACGGTATTCAAAAAACCTAAATCACGCAGACGTAGTCGCGGGTTATACTAGTATTTTATATGGACAATAAGACTCAAAATAATAATTCATATGTACCTGTTTTCCGTTGACGAGTACTGTGGTGATGAAGGGGCTGATGGAGTCGACGGTGTGGTTGAGGAGCGACGAGCAGTAGCGCACCGCACGCCAGTGCCGGAGGACTCCCGCGCTGTGGTAGAGGCCCTTTAGAGACTCTAGAGCGGTATTATCATTTACCTGCAATAACTTTATTTGTGAAATACCCATTCTGATTTCGTTGGGAGTGGTTTCAGAAATAAAACTTTAATTTGAATTTATAGTTGGTATCATTGAATGTTGCAACTCTCATTTTGGGGGGATTGAAACTCTCATTTTGAAGGGTACAACCAGTGCGTGTTGCCAGTGATGACATATGGAAACGAGACGTAGTCCTTCACTGCAGGCCGCATGAGGAAGCTCAGAATCGTGCAGCGCGCTATGGAAAGGGCTATGCTCGGAGTTTCTCTGCAAGATAAAATCCGTAACGATGTTATCCGCAGCAGAACTAGAGCAACCGACATAGCCCTAAGCATTAGCAAGCTGAAGTGGCAATGGGCCGGCCATATAGCTCGGAGAACCGATAACCGTTGGGGAAGAAAGGTTCTCGAGTGGCAACCTCGTACCGGCAAACGCAGTGTAGGGCGACGCCCCACTAGATGGAGCGACGACCTACACGGTTTCGGAGGAAATCGATGGATGCAGGTGGCTCAGGACTGTGTTTTGTGGCAATCTATGGGGGAGGCCTATGTTCAACAGTGGACTATGGTAAGTTGAAATGATGATGATGATCATTGAGTGTGTATTCAGGATAATTAAAGGAAAATGAGGAGACTACGTATAACAACAGTGAAGATACGTTTATTCCTATTAACATCATCAGCTCAAGCAGACCCTTGTTAACCGTAGGACTGCCTCTAGAATTTTTCGTAATCGCCACGCTTCGCAAGCGGGTTGCCCTTTAGCTTGTGATGTACTCTTGGCCGATTCGACTATGCAAATTAGATTTAATAGGCAAAACACAGGGACACTCACTTGTCCTACCTACGCCTGATTAGCTAGGATGCTCTGAGACATGGAGATAATCAACAACTTGACCCGAAAACTTGTGTTTTTACACAAATGCTGGCTGCAGCTGAGATTCGAACACAGGCCCAGGCCACGCGGTCGTTGGCTTGTACTCTTACTATGTACAAAGCGCGTCGCACATTAGACCGACCCCTGCGGTTGGCAACCTTTTTTGACCGCGGGTCGAAATCAATAAGTCCAAGACAGAGCTTTTTTTGGAAATTTCCTTATATGACTTTTATGACAACCACGGCATGAAATGGCGAGGTAAATTCATCTTATGGTGCTAACACGGCGAAATGTTTAAGACCTAGCGGGACTAGATGGAGGATGAATTCTATTGAGATTTTCTTGTGTTCTTTGAGGCTTGTGTGAAAAGCAAACTACATTTTAACAAGACAGAAAATGACTTAAGACAAGTATTTTAAAAGCTGGAAGGGATGGATATACGTAAACATGTCAGAAATAAAGCTACGCTAAGAGCGGAAAGCGTGAGGGAGACCTCACGCTTTCCGCTCTTCATTTCACATTTGTTATTTTGTATTTAATTTTCTATACGTCTTTTATTAAGTTTTGTTCCTGTATAATTGTTCACACCTGCCATTTTTTCACCATCAGCCAGGGTTGACTAGCAGAAAATGCCACAAGGCATTAGGTCCGCCTATTGTTACCCGTGTAGTGTTTAAGTTGTTGTAAACAATAAAGTATAAATATATTTAAAAAAAAAATCTATTGCACTTACTTCATACATAGGTCCCTCTCGTTCCAGCAGTATACCCCACAGCTGACATTGTGCAAATATATTACTGGTGGATCGAAGTGCCGACACTACTTCGTGGGTGGGCTTGTGTTTGTACATGTCGTAGCTGAGGTTCACCTCCTCGTACGTGAGTGTTCTAGGTACGTCCGTCAGCGACTGGTAGCCGATGTACTCGTGTTCCAGTTGTTTGAACTGCGTGAACATCTCTGATGGGAACTCGCCTTGGCTCATGAAATCCAGGTGCTCTGTGACAATAATCAAATAAAATGGGCTACAAGTGTAGCCTCTGCCTTTCCCTTATATGGGAAGAAGTGACTTTATATATGTATGTATTAATTCGTTTTCACTGAGTAATATTTTTCAGGGCAATTTTTAAAAACCGGAATGGTTGTCTGTGATTTAAAAATATTTAGGTTTATTCTTTAGCAGAGTAAAGTAACAGCCTATAAATGCCACACTGCTGAGGCAGGCTTCTTCTCATTTCTGAAAGAATTTTGGAGCCGCGAAGAGTTCGCCACTCTGCTCCTATGCGGGTTGGCGTAATCACTCAGTAAAGCAAATCTGATAATATTTTAGTATTAAGATATAAGTTGGGCCTCGTAAGTACCGGCGAACAAAGGTGCGGGCACAGTGTGTTTACTTTACTGCCAGGCACATTATGCAATTTTTAATGTCAAATTAAATTAAAACCAATTAAAGTGTTTTGCCGTATGGTGGCGGCTTAAGAGAATCTGACAGATTCTCTTAAGCCGCCACCTGCTAAGCGTGGCAACTATGGCAAAATCCTTCCAAAATGAGAGCTTGTCGCTATCTATGGGGCAGACTGACGTTCAGCAGAGGACTTGTGATAGGCTGAAACGAAATAGTGCTAAAAGTGTGGTGGCGGCTTAAGATAATCTACCACCCCATCTCATCCTGTCGGTGTCGTAAAAGTCGACTGAGGGAAAATAAAAAAAAGAGATAGGCAGCAGCTTCTTCCTGGAACATCTGAATAAATAAACTGTGGGCACCATATAATAATAAAATGTGTGTGCCACAAAATGAGTGCTACGAACTTGGCAATCTATGGATGAGGTATATGTTCAGCAGTGGATTAGTAATAGGTTGAAATGGTGATGATAATGAAATTGCGCCTTATTAAGCGAACAGAGGTCAGCCAATTTGCCGCCGATCAAACATTTCCAAAATCTTGTCATCATACGTGTGCGTGTGCGGGCGCGAGCGTGTGCGGGCGAGAGCGCGCGCGTGTTTGTGTGCGTGTGTGTGTGTGTGAGCGCACATGATCCATGTCGACAACGACAACTATATCTCACCTATGCAGGAGCTCGAAATTAAATTCTGCAAACGGCCAAGTCTCACTTTGACTCCGTCACAATGGCCCTTTTTGAGCATGGCGAACAGATCGAGCATCTGTTTGAAGTGAGGGTCGCGCATGTGTTCTTCGCGCACCAGCAAGCAAACTGTGGGCCGTCCCGATAGACGCCAGTATCTGATTGTAAACCGCTCTGTTAATGCAATGTACGCTGTAAAAGTGTATCTATAAATGCCGGGTTAAATTTGAGAGGGCAATGGACCCTTAATACGGCACCTTGCTCTAGAGCCAATTGGCCGGTTTTACATGACATCAAATTTCCTGACATGCAACTCTATTTCCGATGTAGGCCTTCACCGTTTAACACGTGATAATTTAGCAAATAAAATTGCAATTAATAATTTTAGTGGTGCCGGCCCAAAATCAAACCTGGGTCACTCGCGTACTATTAAATTTAAAGCGTGCCCACTTTGACCTCTCTTGACTCTAATTAATATGTTTAATTAAACGTAGCCGTATCCGGCAGAGTAGAATAGCACCTACTTCTTTCCTACCTTTCCTACCGAGGTGTCTTAAGAGGCGACTAAGGTAAGGACCATAGCCCCCCCTCCACGTCTAGTTTCCCGCGTGGGCTACGTGAGTGGCCTATGCCTACTCCTTATAAGGGAAAAAGGCGTGAGTATATGTATGTATACATAGCGTTTTAGAAGTTATTACAATATTAGTTACTTTATAACAACAAATATTAAACTCACTTTCCAACGAATTGTAATTCAGTTTTTATGTCATCAATCAATAAAGCCATGTCTCTGTAAAGGTAAAACTCTGAAACTTCAAATATGAGAGGATAACACAAGACCGTCATCCCGCAAACTCTGTAAATCTGAAAAAAAGAAGGGTTTGTTTTGGTGTATACGAGTATTAACGGGTTGTGTTGGGCACATGAAACTTATGTCCGTAAAATGCACTCACGATACAAAATCCTAGTGTGAAGGGTTCCGTAATGAGGAATAGCCGAAAATGTTCCATATCTCAAAAACCACACTATATCTTATTCAAAACAATTTTCGTTGAGTGTTTTTAGGTATTTTTTTAACCTTAAATTTTATCACCGCATTTTTGATACGTTTTGCGGATACAATTTTTACGACTTTAGAAGTGCATATGTCACCAACTATTGGCTTAAATAAAATCGTTATTTTAAAACATTTTTAGGACCTATCTAACGATATCCGCCTGCCAAGCGCGGCAACTATGCCAAAATGCCCCCAACAAAACTCTATGGGGGAGACCTATGTTCAGCAGTGGACTAGTGGTAGGCTAAAATGATTATGATGGTGATGAATTATTTAACAAACCTATATTTACGGATTTAAATTTATCTATTTATTACCCGACGTTAGAACCGCTTTGCACCTATGATCATATCAAATGCATAAATTTATGTATTATATTATATAAATTTATTATATTAAATTCGATTCGACGAATTAGATTCGCGTACATATAAGAAATGAAATAATCCATTATTTAATTAAATTAGATGAAAACTCTGTAAAACAATATGTAATTTTACCTTACTCGTTCCCAATGAGCCCACGGGTCTTATAGGTCGCCCCGTAAGTTTCAGCTTCGGGCACACGCCCAACTCTCTGTATACGTGAACTAATTGCGTGGAACTGCATACCTAAAATATAATATGTTTTCAATTCAAATAAAAAGGAATCAATATGTGCCCATATAAAATAAATATAATAAATAGATTTGCATTATAACTTAAATCTGCACTTACCTGAACTGGCTCGACTTCATGTGGTGTTTGTGTTTGAATGCCATATGTGCCCATCATCGCTTGCAATCGCATAGATTCCGCTATGAGTACCACTTGTACCACCAAATCTGTAGCTGTACCCTGTTTTTTTAATACCATGTTAATATCAATACTCGAGACATTAGTAAATTATAAATTGGAATATCAATTATCAGCCGTAGTTGTTTTATTTACTAAATTATGAACTTTAAACTAATAACCGATTGATCATTATGATCCGTAATATGCTACGCACAAAAGTTAAAAGAACAAAAAAAAATTTTTGTTGCCTTCATTTTTATCAAATGTGTTGATAGAATTTAATAGCAAATTTATTCCAGTTTCCGCAACTACCATTCGATTTCCAGTACAATCATTGATTGCTGATATATTCATGGTTGAAGACAAAAGGATCGTTTTTTGTTTTATATTGGATATCTCCGCCGTAGACACAATTTAAAAAAAGGAAATTGAATCGAAATAAACAGGCTATCTGGTCCCTATAATAGTTCAACTAGAAAAAAAAATCCGAGCCCGTGGAGTAATAAAAAGAAAGCCAAACATTTGGAAAAAATTTTTTGCGCGCTACTTCTTCAGACTGCTTGGAAAAAATGGCTCCTAAATATTTTTGGCTAAAAGACCTAAATACTAGAATATTAGAGCCGTAAAATGCTTTTTTTTAAAAGTCTCTGAGGCCATTTCTCACTTAAATACAGCCTTTCAAAAAAATAAACAGTAAAGTTTCAGCCTATAAATGTCACACTGCTGAGCACAGGCCTCCTCTCATTTCTGAGAGGGTTTTTGGAGCTAGGAAAAAAGAGCCCTTCAAAAATCACCGATATTTTTTTTTGTTCACTTAATTTTTGTGAGTAGTGTATATTCACACTAGCAACTCTATGAAAGTTTAGTAAAAGTATATTTTACGTAAAGTCAACATACTTATACGTTAAAGAATGTTTGATTATTTCTCTCTATTGTAAAATATTGCTGTTTTTATTTAAAATATTAAGATTTATTTAAATTAATACGTCGATTTTAGAGTGTAAACTAAAACGATCTACCTAAATTGTTATACAAAAAAAATATATAATTAGTGAAATAAATTAGGTTTGCAAATATTCTCAATCGAATAGCTAGGCGTATGCTATACACTTAATAAGTTTAGGCCATGTCAAATGCGTAAAGCTATTAGGTCGTTCCGTAAGTTCGCGAACAATATAATTTTTTCATTGATGGCGGTGTTTCGAACGAAGGTGAACAATATTTTGTAATGTTAATCTGTGAATGTTTAGTTTTATTTAGACGTATAAAAGAGAGAGACAGCATGAGCACGTTAAATTAAGGGTCTAAAAGTCTATTTCTATATTCGGGTAGTGTTTTTAAAATTCTGTTCGTTAGTATTTTTTTCTGTAGGGGTCTCTCACTTAATTGTGAAATGTGCCGGTAACGACGACCTGCAAAAAACTACAATGCAAAAATGGATGAGTTCCTATAGGCAAGGCAGAACATCCGTCGAAGATAAGCCGCGAGCAGGTTGGCCAACTTCAACCACTAGACTGGAAGCGAGAGACAAAATCAAGAAATCATTGGTCAACAAGACTTCGGTAGAGTAGGAGTGAATAATCTCACTACACAGCTGAATATACCTCAAACGATTGTTTACAGAATGCTAACGGACGATTTAGGACTAGTCAGTCGAATGGCTCCTTGGGTGCCACATATATTAAATGATGATCAGAAGCTTTTCCGCTATTAAATCGCAAGACTCAACTGAACATATCTCAACCCTGATAAAAAACAAACATAGCTAAGTATTCTTAAAAGTACCAGGGATCGCGGCACGAATTATTAATAACTAGCTGATGCCCGCGACTTCCTCTGCGCGGATAAAGGTTTCTTAAATATTCCGTATAAACTATTTTGATTTTCCGGGATACATGGTATCCTATGTCCGTCTCCCGAATTTCTTTAAGATCGGTTCAGCAGTTGAATCTTGAAAAGGTAACAAACAAACAGAGAGAGTTACTTTCGTATTTATAATATTAGTATGGATAAAGGGAAGTATTGATTAATTTTATTAATATTAATTTATCACTCGTAATATTATATGTTATTGAGAATAGAAATAGTTCACGAATTTATGGAATGACATAATATTATATATTTTAAAACAACATGATTAGGTATGTGTTTATTATTAAATATTGCAAATCAACTGTGCGTAATTACTCGTCTGAACAATAAGTAACCGGTGGCAATAAAATGGTTTGAAAATGCTATAATGTAATTGAGCGTTAAGCGTGGGCATTTAACTTTGTAAATACAGATCACTTCGCAATTTCATACAACATTTGGAACAGTCTTGCAGTACATGCCAGCATAATCACTTGAATGACATCGATACTTACAAATGCTGGTTTTGCCTGAGTTTTGAGCATGAAAACAAAACAATGTAAATTTTATGACCGCCTTTAAATTTATAAGCAGCGATATAAATTTTTATACCGTAAATAAAATTTGGTCAATTTTGTAAAAAAAACTTTAATAGACTTGTTTTTATTAAAATTTAAAAGGTATGTGTACCTGAAAAGCTGAGTATCGTCCGGCTCGCCGGGGCCGGTTGTAAGATGGCAGATATCGTCTAATAGGATCCAGCTCATTGACATGCAACAAGCCCCCCGTCAACAACTGCGCTAAGACAAACATGGACTGCGCCCACAGGAACAGACCACCCGTGTCTGAATCAATCAAATTCGTTGGAAACTGTTAGGGGAAAACTAAATGAGAGTCTCAGATTTATTTTAAACTAGTTAAAGAAGCAAATTGGTGAAAATCAAAAAAAGTATCAGCGATCTGCAACCTGACAGCTCCAATAGTATTTATTTCATACTTTGCCCTTATATCTACATATACGAAGCTCCTATATTCATTTAAAATGTAAATAACAACATTAACACCGTTATTCTACTGTCTTTACTTCGAGAAAGACTTTAGACTAATCATCAACATTATTAAAAGAAAGCTCTGTAAATATAATATAAAGTATGCAAAAATACAATTACCGTTTAGCTTAAACTTTAAACAAAACAAAAACTATAACATCACACATTTCTAATCAATAAACCTTAGAAACAAGTAAAAAAAACAGATATAACGTGTGCATCATACATCGTCATCTGGTGTAAAAACCTGTTCAAAAAGTCTTAAATGAATAGGTTTATATATGTTTTTGTCATTTTTTATATAAACTTGATATTAGATAAAAGGTAGAGGATTTAATATCTCATTATACTTTAACAAAAAAAACAAATTCGTAAACTAGCAATGTTATAAAATTAAAGCGAAGTACTAACTGTTAACTACTATGTAATACAATGATAATTAGTGAAAAAGCAAAACTGGAAAATTAGTAATACACTCGAAAGTAGTAGAAAGTAATATAGACAGTTAATTTATTTCTCAATGTAGAAACATTTTACCTTTATTCTCACTATCGCCGGGCTGGTCTGTAATTATATGTAAAGTTTATTGTAATACATTAGGAACAATAAAATAATTTTTGGGTCAGTGAAACATTGAATATAGAACTAATGTATAAGTTAAGAAATGTTGTCAATCGTCGTCATTTTCGTGATTGTTCTCATATATACTACAATATAACCTGTCTCTCATCTTGAAGGTGACATCGAGTGAGTGCCTGTGTGCTTACGCTAATGCCTATAATATAACCTCCGCAACGACAAGTTCAATTTTTACAATTGAAGATATCCGAAATATTTCAAAAAAAAAAAAACTCACTAGCAGGAATTCTTCGAACTGAATAAGGCTCACTACGTTCATTATCCACACCTTCACGAGGAACATAATAATAGCAAGGTATTACGGGATCTAGAGAAACAGTAAAACAAGTTAAACATGTAATATAACAAACAATGGAGTAAAAATTAAGAAATAATGCACTACCTCCAAATTCATCCATGTATATTCTAGACTTCAGTAATTTCTGATATTCCTCTACTTGGTCGGGTAAAGTACGAAATACGCCATCTATGATCATCATAACATAAAACAGCGGCCATTCTGACTCGATGCCTTCGAATTCTTTCAACTCTCCTTCATGATAATACCTCCTGTTGGGGTCTTCTAGTGGGCATTTGTAGCCGTCGCGACTGAACCTTTTGAAACCGTATTTGCCTTGCAGTCGTGTGAGAATATTGTTTTTTGTCAACTGTACCAGGAGTTCTTCATGGGTAGCGAACGCGGGAAAGGATATAGTAGGCAGTAACGCTGCATCGACACCCTGTAAAGTATGTGTGGGTGAGTAAAAATAATGCTTTAATGTTAAGCCGGAACCTTTAGAAGACAACAGAGGATATCAAGATTCTTAGTGTTTTTTTTTTGAAAATCGTTTTCAACGAAATTTGTATTTAGGAACTAAATGAATCAACATCGAAACCGAAGAAATCGCAATAAGCAAGTTCAAAATAAATCACGATCAATTATATTACAGACTTCTTACCTTAGAACTAGATTCACGTGGTAGCATTGTCTCGAAAATGCTTCTATTGCGATTGTGAGCATCAATATCCACATAGATAACACTCCATGACGCACCTTTGTCACCAAATAAGTTGCAGCCATTTATAGCTTCTAAAGCTGCTTTTGCCATACCTGAAATTACATAGCTAGATTAGAAGAATAATAAGAGTCAATTTAGAAAAGTGTCGAAGGAGTATCAGGGATACGGACAACAATACTCGTATATGTTTTTAATGCACTCAGTTCTCGCTGTTTCATTCAGCATCCAGTCCAAATATGTGTATATCCTTTGTACATTCTTCACATTGTAAACCTATAGATTTAAACTATTTTTTTTTAATGAAATCAAATTTACGGATTTTATCGAGTTTTATTGTTTACTGTTTAGAAGCCGACGTTTTGGGCGCTCTATAGCACCCATGGTCATGGAAGAACGAAGATGTTTTCTTGAGGCAACCTTCACAAAATGAGTTTAATGTGTCTTTAAATCTAAAAAAATAAGAATAAATTCAAAAACAGCCTGCTCCTTTAACCAGTACCAGATAAAGATGATCGGAAGCCGCGTGGAACAACATGCATATTACGTGAAAACAGAAGAACGATGACGACGTGCCCGTAGGACTACTATTTAAGAGATGAATACAAATTGTTTTATATTGAGCTTAAAGAATAGGGTTTTATAGTAAATTTAACGCTCACACTTCTTGCAATCTTGCAGTGGAATGCTTGGTTTTTGATTTAATTTAATTAATAATAGCATTAATACCAATCTGGTCGTTCGATCCCGATGTAACCCAACCATCTTCTCAATTGAAATAAGGATGTTTTTTTTACATTTCAATAGCCCCGCGACTTATACTTGCGACTATCCTGCGAAAATCAGATCCTTTGTGCTCAGTGACAAGAAACACCTGATAACTGATCGTTAATGGAGGAGGACTGGCCGTTCGATACTTTTAGCGAAAATATAGTATCTTAGTACCTATAGAAATGCAAGTCATTCATGACAACTTTTTAAAGATCAATCTATCTCTTAAAACTGTCCAGTATCTGATTTCCGTAAAAAAACAACAGAAATTAGGTTCTTTCAAGCGTTTCTCCATCTTAGAAGCGCACTGGATCATCCTGTCCAAAGAACAATCAATCAATCGTTAATATGAAACAAAAAATTATTGTGGTAAGAACTTAGCCAATCCCTGACCACCAACAGCATTGATAGCCTCCAAACCAGACTAGTAATCATGGTAAATCTGAAATGTAGGCTCACAAATTAGGGGATATATGCGGCTATCCACACTACTTTTTTTTTATTAAAGAAAGTGACGAGACAAGCAAATCCTTCACCTTGTATGGTGAAGTATAAAAAAAAAGTACAACAAATGCTGACAGAACATTTCTGTATGGCACCTTGAGACATTACTTCTTAAGTCTCATATGCCCCTTGATTACACTAGATCTCATGTTTAATTAATGGTCAAATTGGATAAGATAGTATAAAATTCGACATGTTAACTATCCTCGTACATTTTAGTTACCTATGGAGGAAGCGTGAATTTCAGGCTTGCCATCATTGTATTTAGATCCTCTTTCCCACATGCCATAATCTGGAGTTCTGTAGGCCCTTTCCACATAGTAAACTAAGTTTTGAACGAATGCTACTTCATCCTGAAAGCAAAATAAACTTTTAAAAAAAAAGTCTTCTTCTCTATGTTGAGAATATGGTAGAAGTAAGGACTGCTCTGGTTAGCCGCTGGAGGGAGTTGAAGGGTTAGTAGGAGGGTTTATTTCGAAGAGTTTAAATTTATACCCTTTGCATTGGATAACCTTACGTTAAGAATGACAGTTTGGAATGAATAACACACACAAATCAAACTTTCCGCTTACCGCGATCAAGTGAAGGGGCAAACAAGACGATTACCATTTGAATGGGTCGTCGATTCAGCCAATCACAAGTCCACTGCTGACATAGGCTTCCCCCATAGATAGCCACAAAAATTTGTAGCTCTCATATTGGAGGGATTTTGACATAGTTGCCACGCTTGGCAGGCGGGTTGGCAGCCGCAGTTTATTTATACAGATGTTCCACGAAGATGCTGCTGCCCATCTCCTGGCTTTAATTTCCCTCTGTCAACTTTAACGACACCCACGGGATGGGATGGAGTGCTAGATTCTCTTAGACCGTTACCACACGGCTAGCCTTATTTACTTCGTAAGAATTACTTCTTCAAAAGGCTTACCACTTACTACACTCGGCGTCAAAAAATCGCACATCCGAAAAAAATAATTTAAATACTATTTTAACACAACAGGCCAATGGCAATGTTGTGGTTTGAGGGTATCATTCGAAAGGTAATTTCATTAGCTTTCAGGAATTTTAATTGAATTTTACTTTTATAACGAGACGAAAGAGAAATTAAAGAAAAAGACAGGGTATGTACAAATTTGCAAATTAATCATTTAAAAAAACTTAATAAATACAAAAAAAGTTCTTAAAACCTAGTGTTACCCCCCCTTGCCTTGATAACGGCTTCCATGCGATCTTTCATGGACCTTACAAGGATCGCAACAGCCTCTTGGGGTATTTGTTCCCACTCTTCAAGTACCGCATCTTGGAGCTCTTGAGTGGCTGGAGCTGGATCTCGAGCTCGAACGCGCCGTTTTAGGTCATCCCAGAGATGTTCTATTGGGTTAAGGTCTGGACTTCGTGCTGGCCAATGCATAACAGGGATATCGACTTCCTGTAAATAATCCCGTACAATAGCCGCGGTGTGGCAACGAGCATTATCATGCATTAACATGAATCCATCACCGACATAACCAGCATACGGGACCACATGTTCCTCCAGGATTTCAGTAATGTATCGACCAGCATTTAATGACCCTTGCCCACGGCCACCCCGAGTCCGGGAAACGCACACAAGTTCCGTTTTCCCGTCGACGGAAATGCCGCCCCAAAACATACACGAGCCACCCCCGTATTCGACGGATTCTTCGAAGCAGGGTTGTGTGAACCTCTCCCCCTGTCTTCTGTAGACCCTTCTACGTCTGTCATTGCAGAAGAGACAGACCCTCGTCTCATCAGAGAAGAGTACTGCCCGCCACTGTTCTAGAGTCCACTCGCAATGATTGCGAGCCAACTCTAGGCGATCTCTGCGATGCTGTGCAGTAAGTTTTGGACCTTTAGCAGGTCTATGGGCTGTTAAACTCTTTTCGTGTAACCTTCTTCTTATCGTAGAAACACTCACAGATGTTCTCCGAGTTGATCGAAGCTGTTGTTGCAACTCAACAGCATTTGTAAAACGGTTTCGTAAAGATGTCGTAACGATGAAACGGTCATCTCTTTCTGATGTGCACCGTTTTCTTCCAGATCCCGGTTTTATAACATAACCACCAGTCTGCTGAAAACGTTGGAACACCCGTCGAACTGAAAAACGGGACAGGTTCAACCGTCGAGCAACGTCACACTGCCGCATCCCCGACTGCAATAGGGCAATCACTTGAGCGGCTTCTTCAGAGCTGGTGTCCATCTTTACTTGTTCTTACTTGTGTTACTTGTTCTTACTTGTGTTACTTGTTCACGTGTGTTCACTGCAAAGTCTTAATTACGACTGGCCTATATTTCATCCAGATCGACCCTTTTATACCCTTTTTAGGTGGTGTAACTAGTCCTTACTAACGAGCATTTGACAGGGTTTATTTTTGACGCTCTATAATGATAAATGTTTTAATGATTCCATGATTTTTTATTAATAATGTAAAGCTATTCAAATACCCATTTCAAACATACCAATATTTATATAAATATAATTCGTTTCTAGCCATTACAGCCATTTATCGCGCAAACTCAGAGGTGCGATTTTTGTGACGCTGAGTGTATTGCCAAATCAATACAAACCTTAAAAAGGAAACCGCTTTGTTTGGGTAACTCTATTTTTTTAGGTTACAGGCGTGTCCTCGTTACGACATCTTTACGAAACCGTTTTACAAATGCTGTTGAGTTGCAACAACAGCTTCGATCAACTCGGAGAACATCAGTGAGTGTTTCTACGATAAGAAGAAGGTTACACAAAAAGAGTTTAACAGCCCATAGACCTGCTAAAGGTCCAAAACTTACTGCACAGCATCGCAGAGATCGCCTAGAGTTTGCTCGCAATCATTATTTACAGGAGGTCGATATCCCTGTTATGCATTGGCCAGCACGAAGTCCAGACCTTAACCCAATAGAACATCTCTGGGATGACCTAAAACGGCGCGTGCGAGCTCGAGATCCAGCTCCAGCCACTCTTCAAGAGCTCCAAGATGCGGTACTTGAAGAGTGGGAACAAATACCCCAAGAGGCTGTTGCGATCCTTGTAAGGTCCATGAAAGATCGCATGGATGCCGTTATCAAGGCAAGGGGGGGGGGGGGGGGTAACACTAGGTTTTAAGAACTTTTTTTGTATTTATTAAGTTTTTTTTTAAATTATTAATTTGCAAATTTGTACATACCCTGTCTTTTTCTTTAATTTCTCTTTCGTCTCGTTATAAAAGTAAAATTCAATTAAAATTCCTGAAAGCTAATGAAATTACCTTTTGAATGATACCCTCAAACCACAACATTGCCATTGGCATGTTGTGTTAAAATAGTATTTAAATTATTTTTTTCCGATGTGCGATTTTTTTGACGCCGAGTGTATTTGACTAATCTTATGAAAAGCTTAAGCAAATTAGGCTTATGCAATCCCTGGGTAACAGGTTCAAATTTAAATTAAACAAATTGTAATATGATTTCTTATATTTACGCGAATACTATTCATTTAATAAAACTAACTTAACGGATTTTAACATTTTTAACTATTTCAGTCCTCCCGTGACCCAGAAGTATAAAAGATAAAAATAACCATGAAAAAATCAGTAAAATTAGTTTTATTTTACTTTGTAATATGTTAATTTTCCAATTAAATGATTTTTGTCTAAATTTTAACACCATTGCAACCATCGACAAAATTTTATTATGACTATTAATTATTGAATTTTTTTTTTAATGAAATTGTTGAAAAATAATTGAAATGTAATACTTCGGTGATTTCGATTTCAGTTACATCTTTCGGCTAATAACCAGAAGTTAGCATCCGCTCAGGAGGGAATATCGTGGTGTAAAGTGTCTTGACACCAACAGAGGCGTTCATTCAATTTCACCTTCCCAAACATAATGTAACGCATATAAAATAAATTTGCAAGAAGGGCAGATCTCATGCAGTGTCTTTGATCTCAGTTAGGGTAGTGGCAAGTTAGCTTCTGCGATACGAGTCGCTTGCGTTCGATTCAAGAACAAAAATTTGTATGACATATAAAAACCATTCCGGGTATGGGTGTTTAAGCATGTGCCATTTGACTTTATAAATAACATACATACATAAGATCACGACTGTATCCCATAAGGGGTAGTCAGAGACTGGGTACTCACTGCAAAAGCAGATGACTGCCACAATCCACGTTTCACCAAAACAATATAATGCACTTGGTGTGATAGGTGGTGAGCCCATCGCCACCATGCGCTATTGGGTACACAGTGCAGTTCCTTACTCGCCTTTTACGAGATCCATTGGATGAGATGGATTGGTAGTATTCTTTTAACGAGCCGCCACCACACAAAATTTTTTAAAAAAGATAAAAATAGATACAAGGCATTCACTATAAATCTAGTCCTGAAAACCAATCATTTTTGTTACACAATCATTAATCTAGGACCCAGAATTCAATGGTATAGGCACTACAGAGCCATGCCATCTTCATATTATCCTATTTATCCTATCCATTATAGTTCTCTGAAATATTCCTGTGATAGGCAGATTAAAGTCAAAGGAGGTTACATTTTTAATGTTGTCATCTTTAGTGGGCAGGCTGGCAATCAATAGTATAATGTTTACTGAAGAATGCTGTTATTGAGATACCCCCTATACTGTTGATGGCTTTCCCTTTCACTGTTTTGTGAAAGTAACTATATAAACTAAGTACTTAATTTTACTTTCAATTGCCCATACTAATACTTGGTCAGAAAGTGCTATTACCTGTGTATATATAATTTGCAATCCAGCTGTAATCATTTGCACAAGAAATAATAAGTAAAGTGAGACTGCATCTATTTGCAAATGATGGTACTCTTCATCGGATAGTACAGGTTCTCCAGTAGTGAGGTGAAATTTGACATGGAGAGCATGAGCGGCGCTTTGTCGGGTCTTGAATGCCTCTACTCGTGCCGATTGTTTTATCCAGCATTCCAAAATACCACGCATGCATTTGACTGTGCTTTGTCCCAATTCATGTGATTTACCACGATCATCATCTATGCGCCTGAAATAGGAGTCATTACTTTCATAGAGCTGTAAAAATTTCTGTTCAATTAAATATCCTGGAAGTAATGAAAAAATGTGTATAATTTATGAAAAAAGGATGTTACCATGTAATGGGTACAACAAATTCTTTGCAATTGCCGTGATAAATGAAAGCTGGTAATTTATGTTTAATAATATATTTCTATTAAATATTGATATAGATACACTCATCACAGCGATAAACTATACATCTACATGCTATTCACAAACCCATCTGCAATATTATTTAACATCTAGATTTCTTTTTAGTATTTCCTATACTCAAAACTATTATATTATATTCTTTTAGTATTTTTTATAATGCCATGTGGTAGCGGCCTAAGAGAATCTACCACCCCATCCCATCTCGTGGGTGTCGTAAAAGTCGACAGAGGGAAATTAAAACCAGGAGATGGGCAGCAGCATCTTCCTGGAACATCTGAATAAATAAACTGCGGTTGCCAACCCGCCTGCCAAGAGTGGCAACTATGGCAAAATCCCTCCAATATGAGAGCTACAAACTTTTGTGGCTATCTATGGGGGAGGCCTATGTTCAGCAGTGGACTTGTGATAGGCTGAAACGACGACGACGACGACGATACTCAAAATAAAACATTGTAGCAGTTGCAAATATTTCTTAGATACAAATGTGACAATAACATTTAACAATTCTGCAAATATGAAGATGTTATTACCTATATGCCTGATACAAGCCCCACACTGCTGCTGCACAATATACACTGTCACGAACACTTCCTACATGCAAGTCCGAAGAAAAAACGGGGAACAACCCAGTTATGGGACTTTGAAATCTTAACAACTGCCTCTTAACTGTAATAAAAACATTTTTATAAGTTTGTTAGCTAAGTTGTAAAATCTATCCAATTTAAGATCCTATGACATAAATGTGTATTATCTATGTTATACGATCTTAAATTGACTGAATTATAATCTATAATAATTATAAATAAAAATTTTGATATTGTATTTTTTTACTTATTGTTATCAATCTTTTAAAAACAATCATCAAATTGTTTTACAGATATTCAGCGATAATTATATAAGATGAAAACAATAGTGATGAAATTAGACCCTCACCGCTGTAACACAAATTTACTTACCTATTGCATAGTAAATATCAAGTTGCCGAACCGTGTCTTCATAATTGGAGATCTTCAGGAATTGTTGAGCATTAATATCATCAATGCTCCCTTGCCGGATCATTATGTCGGGAAACACCTGTAAATTTATAACACAACATACAAAAAGCAGTAACAACAATCTGTAACTTGATATATGTGATGTGCATTTTAATATTCTCCTTCATAGTTTTAATTCAACGTCATAAAGAATATATATATATATATATATATATATATATATATATACATATGTATATACATACATACATATATATAGATAAATGATGTAAGATATTAAGCACAATTTTTTTATAATTGTAACAAAAACAACTGTCTGCGTACTAATTGTATTATGTAATTTACTACTAAATTAGTTACGTAAAATAATAATTCAATAAAATAATAACTGTAGTCATTACCAAATATAAATAAGTTGTTGTTTATTTTCTATTTCTGTAAAGAAGATGAGGAATGACCGCTATTTGTGCAAGGACATTAAAGTCAATTGTTATCGGTGTTTACCAAGTGTTTACATTGCCACCTTATCCGGGCTTATGTATTCTGTGCCATAACCACAGTAAATATATTGAAGCTGTACGAAAACTACCTACAGACGTTCGGATCGAACGCACTTACAGAGACGAACACTTCAATTATCTAAGCGGACGTCGCAGTGCTGTAAGTCGCGAATGTCGCCTCGAGACGAGCGACGTTTTGTTATACGAGGGTGGATTGAAAAGTACTCGGCCTAACACAGATCCATTCAATTCTAAAAATCAAATCTACCCACATTATTTAGTTCAGTTCAGACTAGTTCATTGTGTGAAGTTCGAAACGTGTGCGATAATTAGTTGTGATTTTATAAATTTATTAACAAAGTAATCGGTCATAATTTCCGCGAATGGAGCAAATCGAGCAGCGTGCCGTCATTAAGTACCTCCATAAGAAGGGGCTATCATCAAAAGCCATCCATGATGACATGGTCAGTACATTAGGCGATTGTGCTCTGTCATATTCATCCGTCAAAAAATGGATAGCAGAATTTAAGCGTGGTAGAGAGAGTGTGAAAGATGAACCCCGCTCTGGAAGGCCTTCGACGTCAACTACTGACGAAAATATTAAAAAAGTACTTGATTTAATAATGGGAGACCGCAGATTAAAAATTAGAGAGATAGCCGAGATTATAGGCATCTCTTATGAACGAACTCAAAACATCATTGTCAACGAGTTGGGTTTCCACAAGGTGTCTGCGAGGTGGGTTCCGCGACTGCTTTCAGTTGAACAAAATTTGAAGCCGATGCAGATGATTTTTTGAATCGTTTTGTTACTATGGACGAAACATAGGTTCATTACTGTACACCGGAAACAAAACAACAATCAAAACAGTGGAGAAGACCTGGTTCACCACCCCCTAAAAAGGCTAAGTCGATTTTGTCGGCAAATAAGGTGATGGCTTCAGTATTCTGAGACTCTAAAGGTGTGATTATGATTGATTATCTTGAAAGGGGTCAGACTATAAACTCTGATTACTACTGCACCTTACTACGTCGTTTACGAGAGGAAATAAAAGAAAAACGCCGAGGAATGCTCAGAAGAAAAGTCCTGTTTCATCAAGATAACGCCCGTGTTCACACGTCAGTACAGTCAATGGCTGGAATTCACAACTGTGGCTTTGAACTGTTACCGCATCCGCCGTTTTCACCTGATCTGGCACCATCAGACTTCTTTCTGTTCCCTAACCTAAAAAAGCACTTGGGAGGTCAAAGATTTTCGACAAACGACGAGGTCAAAGCAGCTGTAGACGCATATTTTGACTCTAAGGAAGAATCATTTTTTTTTAACGGTCTAAATGCTTGGAAGGGTAGGTGGCAAAAGTGTATTGAACTTGATGGTGATTATGTAGAAAAATAAAAATATAACTGATTTAGTATGTGTTTATTTTCTTGGTTAGGCCGAGTACTTTTCAATCCACCCTCGTATGTTGCTTGGTTGCTTGAGCCTTGCGCTACGGATAAATATTTAGTTTTTTTTTAAAGTGCTACAAGTGAATTGCGTCGCATACAGCTGCTTGAAATCGGCTTCTTCAAAACCGGAGCTTTCATTTTTTAAACTCTCTGAAGATAATGAAAGGTAAGAATGATTGATTGTTATGTTCAAAGTGTATAGTGGTGTATAGAAATATAACGACAAGCTAAGTTGCTTCGTTGCTTCTGGTTGCTTCTAACTACATAAAATGCTTTTTCTTAGTTTAATTAAAATCTCTCAATCGACTCGATTTGCAATAAAAAGATATACAAACGTCACCCGAAGATCCGACTTTGGTTGAAAAATGTATAGTACACAGACAGAAGAAAATATAGCACATTTAGTGAGTGACTATGGCAAAATCCTTCCAAAATGAGAGCTACAAACTTATGTCGCTATCTATGGGGGAGGCCTATGTTCAACAGAGGACTTGTGATAGGCTGAAATGAATAGTACTAAAAGTATGGTGGCGGCTTAAGAGAATCTACCATCTCATCTCGTGGGAGTCGTAAAGTTCAACAGAAGGATAATAAAACCAGGGGATGGGCAGCAGCATCTTCCTAGAACATATAAATAAATAAACTACGGTGGCCAACCTGCCTCCCAGGCGTGGCAACTATGGCGAAATCTCTCCATAATGAGAGCCACTCATTTTTGTGGCAATCTATGGGTAAGGCCTATGTTCAACAGTGGACTATTAATAAGCTGAACTGACGATAGCGCTAAAAGAATTTTTTGGTTGCTAACCCGCCTGCCAAGCGTGGCAACTGTGGCAAAATGAGAGCTCTAAACTTTTGAGTTTTGAAGCTATCTATGGGGACATTGACACTGACAGTATGGCAGGTGACATTTATCATTATCAGTTCTCTATTGTTTTGTCCTCAATAATCATATTTTTTTATGAATTTGTAAACAATACACATTATAAGCTTTCTAATAAATTTATAGTGTTGCTTGCTTTGTTTACAATATAAGGAATTCAAAATCAAGGAAAATTAAAGAAATCATCAAACGCAAAATTAACAGGTTTGTTTTTGAAACTTGTAAAAATATCAATGTTAAAAATTATGCAAAGTAAGTTGGGAACTGCGATTCAATTAATTAAGAATTAAGTCTTTAATCACTAGCACGCTAAGTAGCTGCTCACATGTACTCGAATCTAGTACGCAGCAAGCAGAATGAGCCATGAAACTCATCTGGATCCTGGTTCTACAAGCTACAACCACGACACACAGGTTGTCCTTATAAATGGCCATTTTCACTAACTACAGTCTTTATAAGCACATGACTAAATTTCAAAATATATTTTTTATTAACTGGATGTGGCTTAACACTGATTATTCAAATATATGTGCCAAACTGTGCATATAATATTTTAATATAATATTCACTTTAAACTATGCTACCATTTGTATATATAATAATATAAATAAGTAATAATATTCATATTTACTTTCAGGGATTTTTTTTTATCTTAATTTAAAAAATAACACCATATCTATATATATTATTTCCTTAACAAGCAATATCTGCTAAATTTAGGGACATCCACAGAAACAAGAAAAAATTTGGCTTATTACTGTAATGTTGGCCAGAATTTTTAATCCGGTTCTATTAATATTTATTTACCTCTGTACATTTTAGTAACTTTATTGCCCTTAGACCACAACAATCGCATCAAAATAATATTTTATATTTGCAATAAGCACAGAGTTACGATAATTCACTCCTAAATGTGAAAATGGGTTGGTGCTGTTTTTCTCACTTAAGAAGCCGGTCTGGAATAAATAATTGTATCATTTTACAGAATATGCTTGTTAGCTTGTAACTTCTCGAAAGTAGCAGCAATATTCCTCATCAATCTAAGAAAACAATTAGTGTAATACATTCTGACAAGCTAGTCATCAATAGTCTAATTTGATAGACTATGTTGAGTAGCGTGCCAATCACACATGGCAGATGCATTCTGACCAGCAACATGTAAACAGGCCCTTCCCCCCCCCCCCCAGGCAAATTTAAAGGTAGAAACATAAAATTAATAGCGATGTTACCTATCACAAGTAACTACGAGGGTGGATCGAAAAGTACTCGGCCTAACACAGATCCATTCAATTCTAAAAATCAAATCTACCCACATTATTTAGTTCAGTTCAGACTAGTTCATTGTGTGAAGTTCGAAACGTGTGCGATAATTAGTTGTGATTTTATAAATTTATTAACAAAGTAATCGGTCATAATTTCCGCGAATGGAGCAAATCGAGCAGTGTGCCGTCATTAAGTACCTCCATAAGAAGGGGCTATCATCAAAAGCCATCCATGATGACATGGTCAGTACATTAGGCGATTGTGCTCTGTCATATTCATCCGTCAAAAAATGGATAGCAGAATTTAAGCGTGGTAGAGAGAGTGTGAAAGATGAACCCCGCTCTGGAAGGCCTTCGACGTCAACTACTGACGAAAATATTAAAAAAGTACTTGATTTAATAATGGGAGACCGCAGATTAAAAATTAGAGAGATAGCCGAGATTATAGGCATCTCTTATGAACGAACTCAAAACATCATTGTCAACGAGTTGGGTTTCCACAAGGTGTCTGCGAGGTGGGTTCCGCGACTGCTTTCAGTTGAACAAAAAAGGACGCGATTGACTATTTCACGCGACTGTTTGGAGTTATTTGAAGCCGATGCAGATGATTTTTTGAATCGTTTTGTTACTATGGACGAAACATGGGTTCATTACTGTACACCGGAAACAAAACAACAATCAAAACAGTGGAGAAGACCTGGTTCACCACCCCCTAAAAAGGCTAAGTCGATTTTGTCGGCAAATAAGGTGATGGCTTCAGTATTCTGGGACTCGAAAGGTGTGATTATGATTGATTATCTTGAAAGGGGTCAGACTATAAACTCTGATTACTACTGCACCTTACTACGTCGTTTACGAGAGGAAATAAAAGAAAAACGTCGAGGAATGCTCAGAAGAAAAGTCCTGTTTCATCAAGATAACGCCCGTGTTCACACGTCAGTACAGTCAATGGCTGGAATTCACAACTGTGGCTTTGAACTGTTACCGCATCCGCCGTATTCACCTGATCTGGCACCATCAGGCTTCTTTCTGTTCCCTAACCTAAAAAAGCACTTGGGAGGTCAAAGATTTTCGACAAACGACGAGGTCAAAGCAGCTGTAGACGCATATTTTGACTCTAAGGAAGAATCATTTTTTTTATCGGTCTAAATGCTTGGAAGGGGAGGTGGCAAAAATGTATTGAACTTGATGGTGATTATGTAGAAAAATAAAAATATAACTGATTTAGTATGTGTTTATTTTCTTGGTTAGGCCGAGTACTTTTCAATCCACCCTCGTATTAATTGATTTAATCAAATATTACCTCATTATTTTAAATAGAGGTTGTCATCGTCGTTGTCGTTTCAGCCTATCAATAGTCCACTGCAGAACATAGGCCTCGCCCATAGATTGCCACAAAAGTTTGTAGCTCTCGTTTTGGTGTAAATTTGCCATAGTTGCCACGCTTGGCAGACAGGTTGGCAACCGCAGTTTATTTATTCAGATGTTCCAGCAAGATGCTGCTGCCCATCTCCTGCTTTTCATTTTCCCTCTGTCGACTTTTACGACACCCACGGGATGAGATGGGGTGGTAGATTACCTTAGGCCGCTACCACACGGCCTTAAAAAAAATCAAAAAAAAGAAGATAAATCACCTCTAAATAGAAGTGAATAATCTTATTTTTTTTATAATTATCATTTCGAAATTGTTCATATTGACTGCTACATTTATTACTAATTATTGTGTTATTATTAAACTTAAACAGCTTTATTGCATATAATTTTAGATATTTGCTGTGAAAAATATTACATTATTACAAAATATTTTATTTGCACATCCTACCAGATAACATCATAACCAGTTTTTACTTATGTACGTACATAATAAACCCTAAAGTTTTTAAAATAATCGTAAATTAATAAATCACAGTAGCAATTACAGTTAGTGAATTATAAAAATAATCAAATTATCGTATTTGTCAGGAAATAAAAATAGAAATAAAATAAAAATTTACTTTCATTAAATAGAGCCGTGGTAGCACAGGGGCTAGTCGCTCGCTTTAAATTTCATAGTTCGTGTGACCTGGGTTCCCGGTGCCGGCACCACTAAAATTGTTAATTGCAATTTTAAGTGCTGATTTACCACGTGCTCCTCGGTTAAGGAAAACATCGTGAGGAAACCTGCATGTCTGAGAAATAAAAAATATTTCGAAGACATGTGCAATCCGCCAACCCGCATTGGAGCAGAGTGGCGGATTCTTCCCAGCTCCAAAAGCCTTTCGGAAATGAGAGGGACAAAACTTACACTACTACTTACTTAAATTTAAAATTTGAGTATGTAATATTGTTTAGTTTTCGTAAATGTGTATATACAGGTTGTCCTAAAGTTCCACGATAATTTGGGTCCAAGATAAAAAGTTTCTGCCTAACAAAAAAAAAGATTTTGGGATTTTAAATTGAAAAATCCAAAATCATTGCTACATTTACGTCATTTTTTTGTTGTTTTGAGTAACTGTTATAAATTAAGTTCGCTAAATTCGAAAATGGGACAGTAAAGTAAACATACTTGCTTATTGAGTCATTATGCTACGTTCCTTTGTATACTGCGAATTTTGTATTATGGACTGGAGTATATGTGATTATAGAATTACATTCACAGAAAAATAATACTGTCTAGCGAGAGACTACATTGACATTAAAGTTTGATTCTGTATTAATGATATTTTTTTTCACTATGCCAACTCCATACACAGCATTACAGTACGCTAACATGCAACAATACTATTTGCTAACAATGCTAGTGCAGCCAGCAGATTATATTGAAAGATACATCCGAATGCTTCTCGGGTATTAATGAACACCAAGTGTTATCGGAGGGTATTTTACACAGCGATCGAAGCAGTGCACGACGGCCTAGTTACGACAACGAACCAATTTTACGGGGTAAGTACATAAGTTCGCGCCATAGGAGAACATAGGAGAGTGCCAAAAAGTACCCGACATCGAATTTGGAACCGTTTCATTGAAACATTTCATTCATATCACATACAGCGAGTACAGGGTCTGTTGCCCCGAAACTATCTACATATAATTTTTTTTAAAAAATCTCGGAAGATCCACAATTTTTGGTTAGAGGTTTGTGGTTTAATGAAACAATGTGTAACGACGGCTACTTAAATATGCATATTTTGAATACTTGAGGTACCGAAAATCCTCATCTGTTATGGGAAAGCAATTTAATGTCAACCTGTGGATTTTCAAACTGAAAAAATATTGATGATATTCAACAATTTTTTGGCTTGTACTTGACTACAACGATTCTGGTTCGAATATTTGACCTCGACTCTCAACAGTTTTTGTATTTTGTTCAGTAATCTTAATTTCTGAATTTACTATGGCGACTTCAAGGTGTTGTGTTTCAAATTGTTATCAAACCCGTGACACTGTCAATTCATTAGTTTTGCAATTTTCTATCAAATATTGATGAGGTATCATCGGCAAACAGAACTATTTCAGACATTTAAATATTATGAACCTGTATAATACGAAATAAGTATACACATACAGTCAAACCTTTTTCCTATATGTGGGGTAGGCAGAGATCACACTCGTAGCCCACTTTTCGCCTCCGCGGAACAGGAGGTGTAACGGGTGGCGAACCACGTCGCCGCCATTTTGGTACGAGTAAAACAAAATCTTACTCCGAATTGCGTTCTCAAGAGCAGTAAAGTGATAGCAGTACATTGCAATAAGTATACATACACATACGACCCGTCCGATCCCACCGCATATCGGCCTATAAGCCTCCTCAAGGCCTTAGGCAAGATATACGAACGCCTACTTCTCGCCCGCTTAAGAGACTTCATGCAGTCTCGAGGGATCCCCATCCACGAGCAGTTTGGATTCCGTGCCAAACACTCATGTACCCAGCAGGTGCACCGCATAACGGAGCACATTCAATCCCGCTTCATACGCGGGCTTCATACCGGAGCGCTCTTCTTCGACGTGGCGAAAGCGTTCGACAAGGTCTGGCACAACGGGCTCATATACAAGTTATATGGACTCGGTGTGCCGGATCGCCTCGTACTCATCATACGAGATTTCTTACGCAGTCGAACCTTCCGCTACCGCGTCGAGGGGGTGCGATCCGAATCACATCCCATCCTAGCCGGCGTACCACAAGGCTCAGTCCTAGGTCCCGTGCTCTACACCCTTTTCACGAACGACATACCGCACACCAGCGGCGTCGAACTCGCCCTCTTCGCAGATGATACCTGCCTATATGTGTCTGGACGTAATCCAGACACTATCTCTAAACGCCTCCAATCCGCAGCCCGAACCCTCGGGAACTGGTTTCGGAAATGGAGGATCGAGGTCAACCCAATCAAAAGTGCAGCCATGTACTTCTCGCGGCGCATAACGCAGCATCTCCCCACCATAGAGTTATTCGATCGTCCAATCCCCTGGGAAAAGACAGTCAAATACCTAGGCGTCCTATTAGACTCGAGACTCAGCTTCTTCTTCTTCTTCTTTTCAGCCTATCACTAGTCCACTGCTGAACATAGGCCTCCCCCATAGATTGCCACAAAAGTTTGTAGCTCTCATTTTGGGGGGGATTTGCCATAGTTGCCACGCTTGGCAGGCGGGTTGGCAACCGCAGTTTATTTTTTCAGATGTTCCAGAATGATGCTGCTGCCCATCTTTTGGTGTTCATTTTCCCTCTGTCGACTTTTACGACACCCACGGGATGAGATGGGGTGGTAGATTCTCTTAAGCCGCCACCACACGGCGAGTGACCACTCAGCTTCGGTCCACATATTAACCGAATAAGGAACCGAGCGGCGTTCGTCCTCGGTCGATTACATCCGTTACTAAATAAAAATAGCAAAATGTCCCTACGTAATAAAATTACACTTTACAAAGCCTGTATTCGGCCAATTATGACATACGCAAGCCCCGTATTTGCGCATGCCTCCCCGCGTCAAATTCACCGACTTCAGGTAATACAAAATCGATTCATGCGTAAAGCCACGGGAGCACCGTGGTTCGTGCGTAATGCTAACCTTCATATCGATTTAGGGCTTCCTACCATAGCCCAATATCTAAAGTTGGCCTCTCGCCGATACTTCGACTCTGCCGCCACGCACCCCAACCCACTGGTTGTCAGTGCCGCCACTTACAACCCCCTCGCGATACACCAAAACTCGACCCGCGGAAAAAGGAGACCGAGGCACGTCCTCGAGGACCCTGACGACGCGACCACTATTGCCCAAGCGCTCTACTCAACACTACACAAACACCCATTATCACCATCATACCGCCCCCGCCGTCGGCGTGGGCGTATCAGACAAAGTTATTCGCGATACCGCCGCATCTCAGGCCGGTTTTCCCCTAGCAGTAGTGTCATAAACAGAAGCGTCGCTGGAGTTTCTTGCGCCATTTCTTCTCCAGCGGAAACGCATTCCGAATTGGTGGTAAACTTATCTAATAATAATCATGGTATTAATAATTATAGTAGTAGTAATATTGCCCTCCCGATTGCAGTAACTGACCGAGCCGAGACCGGCCCCCTTGGGCACCCTCGAGTCTGTTACTCTCGCGAACAGGATGACGGTCCAAGCCGAGGTCCCCTCTCGGGGGCCCTTGCGCCAGTCATCCATAAATAAAGGTTTCGGCTAAGCGCCCTCAGCGCTTTGCCACCTTTCAATCCGGCGAAGCTGTAAAAGCCTTTATACTACTCAGTAATAATAGTCTGGACAGTTATAAATTAGTATATATTCAATAGCTGTACATACTACAATTATGTTTTTGTAAAATAAATAAAATTATGGTTTGGTGGACGATGTGCAAAGAGAAAAGGAAGCCTCCAGATCGGATAGTCTGATCTGGGGAGGATGTGATCCTCCTGCCACTAATGTTGAAATTACTGGCACGCTTCTTAAAACAAATCATCTGTGTATAATAAAGACGACGGCCGCAGCGGTTTTGATACAAACAATAACCGTAAACCTGTAAACCTATCTAATGTTTTCTTAAATCGATGGTACTCGTATTTCTTCAGGTGTCCCTTTTGCGGTGCATGAAAGGTATGACAGCAGTTGTTTGTTATGAACAGAACCAGAACAGTGTAGGATTAACAAAATCAGTTACATAAACTGATGTGCAAAATTGGAGTTATGTTGAAAATGTATTATATCACTGACAAGTAAAAATACTTACACATACTACATAGTGGTTAATTATTTATTACTTTGTGATATTTATTGCTTAAAAGTATCTGGTATTTATCCATTTCCATTATATACAATGACCGTACACTAAATAAACATATTCTGTGAAAATATATTTAGTAGGATTAGAAGGGAATAGTATGCTTGTACTAATTTTAAGTTGCATTATTTGTGATGAATTTATATAATACGCTTTGGCACTCGTTTTAACATACATAATGTAAATTCGTCAAGGATCAAGGTAAGGATTTCAAAAGTTGGTGTCCAACAAATTCTACTGATAAGTTGGCAGATATACTAGCCATGTTTTTCAATTATTTCAGAGTAAGAACCTTAAAATTTGAACTACTTTCATAAAGGTTAGCCACACGTTGTTTGTTTCACTTTTCTTATAATAATATATTATTTATTTGTACTAACAAATATTGGGAAGGCATTTTAATTTGCTTTTGTTAATACTAAAAATAATATGAGACTTGTGTTCTATTTTTACAGTAGTAAATTTAAAGTGTTTTCATGTGGGTCTTTAGTTTTATTTTATGTAATTAATTAATATGTATTTTATTTTAGTTGGATTTATTTTCTTTAATTGGTGGAAGCTGGCCACCAGCTCCCCGTGATCCTGAACGCCCCCAGTATGGGACAGTTCCAAGAAACTTCAGATGCACTATGCAGCGCACATCACAAAATGAACGAATCAAGTCTGTAAACCTTATTAATCATTTGGTGCCAGACAGACGACGAAATAAACCTTCCTCAGCTTCTACATTAAAATCCATAAACTCTGAAGAGATCAGACAACCGCCTAAAATGGTTCATGAACCTAAGAAAATCGAGACAGGTGTATTAGTGGGTAAGAGATGTTAACATGCAAGATATTATTTGTAGATATATAAGATAGAATAATTATTTTATTTTTGTATTGAATTAAAGTACTATTTCATGCCTTAAATTTTTCACACATCAAGAAGGTATAAACTCAGTTATTAAGGTTTGAGATAATTTTAAAGTTATTTTAAAAATCGTAATTTTCACACAAAAAAAATTTTTTTTTTGATCCGTTTTTGTAACTGGATAATGAATTTCTACAAAAGGAGTAATCTGTACATCAGTTAAAATAAAATATTGATATAAAGGTTCTCTTCACTTCTTATTCCATGAAACCTTGAGAATTAAAATTATTCTTTATAAATCTTGGTATGGACCTTTATTTTATAGATGTTTACAAAGTTACTTCATCTATTCTGGAGTTGACCTATACTACATTTGCCGGTACGTGGATTGACACTCAAGAGCATTTCTTCCCTGGCGGTTATAGGTTCTACAAACGATCGTTCGGCCTATTGAGATTTCAGCTTTCTGATCTTAATGGTTATTACGGTTACTTTAGTTCTGCTGCTGATATTATTGTTACGGATTGTATTTGTGCTTACTCATGCAGACTGCAGTGAAGGACCATATCTCAGTACCGTAAGTCATTACTGGCTACACACACTAGTTATAGAGTGTTAAAAGATGTGATGCAGTTCCCCAAACGTTGCCCAGACGAGTTAGATTCGTCGATTCAACTCCTTAGAGAAGAGGACTTGAATTATAAGACCTTGCTCACAGTAGACGCCCTTCGATATTTACACTATCTGTGGTAACTCAGGGGCTAAGCGCTCGCTTTAAATTTCATAGTATGCGAGTGACCTGGGTTCGATTCCCGGTGCCGGCACTACTAAAATTTCTAATTGCAATTGTTAATTTCAATTATTCAACTCCTTAAAGAAGAGGACTTGAATTATAAGACCTTGCTCACAGTAGACGCCCTTCGATATTTACACTATCCGTGGTAGCTCAGGGGCCAAGCGCTCTCTTTAAATTTAATAGTACGCGAGTGACCTGGGTTCGATTCCCGGTGCCGGCACCACTAAAATTGTTAATTGCAATTGTTAATTTCAATTTTAAGTGCTGATTTACCACGTGCTCAGCGATGAAGGAAAACATCGTGAGGAAACCTGCATGTCTGAGAAATAAAAAATATTTCGAAGACATGTGCAATCCGCCAACCCCAACCCAGTTGGAACATCGTGACGGATTCTTCCCAGCTCCAAAACCCTCTCAGAAATTAGAGGAGGCCTGTGCTCAGCAGGGGGACATTTATAGGCTGAAACTTTACTTTACTTTTTTATTACATCCTAGCCAGAAAGTCAATACTGAATTCAACACAAAAACATTCACTGATTTTAACCACGAAGTAGTATGAGAACTCGAACAATAAGTAATAACTTACATACTTTTCGCTTAATGTGGAGCGCTCATAGCAAGATCAAAAGATCAGATAATATCGTATCGAAATGATAAACCGCTCCAAGCTTTTGAAATGAACTTTTGATAACGATTTTACCTTAAATAGATGAGTATGAATTAACACTAATAATTTTTGTCCTTGCCTGACATAAAGGCACATCGATAATGGCTTGCGGCGGAATTGTGTTTGGTTTCAAGATTTTTAACATGATATTTATGTGCATGAAATCTCCCTCTATTCCGTTAATTCCTTATCGCATACGACTCTGTATGGCTGGACCGTGTTTGACTTTAGCGTAACAAGTAAAAAGAGCGTAGTAGGATTACTATGCAGGAATCCGTCTAGGTAGGTACCACCCCAGGGCCAGTTATTCTACCGTGAAGCAGTAGTGTGCAAGCATTACTGTGTTTCGGTTTGAAGGGCACTGTGAGCGCTAGCGAAATCACTGGGCATTTGAGATTTAAGAACTGATGTCCCAGGGTGGCGGGCGCAGTGTGGTGTCACACAGGAATATTCTGGGTGACACAGCATTTGTTGTGGGCGGACGTTGCACTTACCACCAGGTGAACGTTTTGCTCGTTTCGTTACTTTCTACAATAAAAAAAAAACGCCGCGAGTCGTAACTTTCAATTCCAGCCGGAGTAAAAATTTGTGCTGAAGCACAAATTGTTGGTTTTCGGGTATGGTTGTGTTGTGCAATGTGTCTGTAAAGAGCACTATCGATACAGGAACAATTATAATATATAATTATTCCTAATAATAGTTTAAAAAAAAAACAAATGAGACGATTGTTACTGTTGTTTTGATATTCCAAATTAAACATGTAAATGTTCCAGAACAGGTCACTGTTCCAGGTGTAAAAGTAACAATCTTAAATATACTATTTGCCCATGCCCTAATACTTCTTTTGACATGTTAGATTTTTCATAATTTATGGATACGTGTCTTAATTTTCTCTCAGTATGATTAATTTTTTTTGATATAAAGAACACTTACCATATTGATAAAAGGTTAATTTTTATTGTTGTAGTAATAACAATCACTTAATAAGCAAAACCCACATCCATTTTGTCTTATTTTTTTAATAAAGTCAGATAGAACACCACTGTTTCAACAATATTATAGACTGCATACGATTGTATGCTTTCTAATTATAGTTATCCCAATTTCTAATTTTAGTCATACCGGCGCAGTAGACGAGCGGTTGTTTGGCACTAGCTCTAGCATCAGCGTAAAGTATGTCCCATGCATATTATTACCAAGAGATAGATATCAATGATATACCGCTCTGTGTACTCGAATATGAAGACAGTATGTGTCTCCATAGGTTTACGTAATTGATAAAAGGTCTTTAAATATTTCACGTAAAAGTGTGTCAGTTTTTTATGAAAGGTTTGTTGTAGATGTGCGTAGTGGCGATGTTCCTGAGGAACTGTATGATTCACCGGTGCTGGGTTCACCCCGTGTGGCACAATCCGCGCCAAAATCTTCACCTGTACACGTGCAGGAAGATATCGGCGTCGGCTCGCTAGTGGAGGTCGCTACTGATGTTGATCAACATTACTATGGCGTCGTCAGATGGATTGGAATCATTGACGGTATGTTCTTTAATTTTTGTATTGTAATGTTTTTAAACCTTAACAAATATAGCTATTCTTCATTATAATAATGTAGTGATAATAAACTGCTAGATGAAAATTGATATTTAATGAGATATGATAATGGTGACGACGTTTTTTTGCCCGATATCGGTCACGATTCATCGGGTTACTAATAGAAACTTCTATTTACACTCATAATATCCTGTGTATTTGGGAATTGTGTACATGATTGGTGAATCTCTTCAGCATCTTAAAATCGAACAACATCATGTAAACTCTAGATGCACTTCGAGAGATGTCCGAACGATCTGAATCTGAATTCTGCCGCAAAACTCGCGGTACTGTTGGTTGGTATTGAGCAGATACATAAAAGATAAGCAAGCTCACTACTACTTAATGTTACCAACGCATTCGTCATAATTTTTTACAGTCAACTGCTGGACATACACATCTTCCAATTAGTAAGATTCGTCATAATTTTCACACTAATCAGACCCATCGCTATATCAGACGGCTCGGTTCTTAAAGTCTGTTTCTCGGCATCTTTCTGTGTATTTGATATAATATGTGTTTTTGATGGTTTACTCTGATATTGTACCGTGTCCCAAGAATTTCTTTTAGTTGAGTTCTACGTGATGGTGATGGTGCACGTAACATAAAGGTACACACGCACACCACTGAGCTGCCACGGCTCAAACGATAACGCCCACGTCATAAGTACTTGATCACAGACATAGTGACGGCTTTTCTGAAGTTGAAGCAGAACCATTATTCCGCTGAAGTTGTAGCCTTCTTTGCTTACACAGCTTTGTCGGACTACAGCGCTGCATATTCTAACATAAATATAGTCATGTCACTCTCACGTTTCACGTGAGTCTTTTTTAAGTCTTGTTTCCTTGGAAAAAGTCATCCATTGTCGTAAAAACTACTTAAGACTTAAGACCTCCGTTTGGACTATCGATTGGTATCGGTTGTTTTGGTCGGGTCGTCCACGTCCCTTAACGCGTCATACTTGTGAACAGGTGCTGTTAGTGGAGGCTGGTCTGCTCAAGTTTGCAATATCCTTATATATTTTTTATTGAATCTTGTCTAAAACTTTAACATGAAGCGTGCTTTGGTTTTCTTTAAAAGGATTCTTTGTAAATTTATTTATAATGTATTTTTGACTAAGAAAAAAAAAAGGTATTCCAAATAAGAGGACACCTACGGAGTTTCTTTCGCCTCTTTCTTATTCGCCAGAGGAACCTCATTACGAAACGGAGGTATATTGTAAATGAAATGACATTCGACAAACGAAATTTATATTTCTTCCGTCGAAAAGTAAAGAAATTTCAATTCATTTCGGGGCGGTGAGAACGGCCACGTCATAACTTGTCGATATTAGACACAGCGACGGCTGGTGTGGAGCTGGAGCAGAGCGTGTGCGGACTGGGCGACGGCAGCCGCGGGGGCGCGCAGCTGTTTGCGTGCGCGCCGGGCCGCGCTCTGTTCGTGCCGCTGCCGCTGTGCCGCCGCGACGCGCGCTTCCGCGACACGCCGCCGCCCGACCGTCCCGACGTGCACCACGCGCAGAACTACGACCAGGTACCTGTTTTCAGTATCTTTTTTTTTAAAGAAAGTAATATATTGCTGCTATAATTCAGACATTTGGTATTCAAATACTCTTTTTTTTAAAGAAAGTAATATATTGCTGCTATAATTCAGACATTCGACAATAAAGGTCATAAACAATTAGACAATATAGGACTACAGCAACAAAAAGGCATCCGACTCAGCATAATGCTGCAGTGGCCTAACTGCAGCGCTGTCAACTCGATGGCTAAGTTTTATGAGCGAATTATACTCAGTCGATTAAAAGACTATGTCCTTACAAATAATATTCTTCCAGGCGAGCAGTTCGGCTTTCGCCCCGAACACTCGTGTACTAATCAAGTGCACCGCTTAACGGAGCACATCTTAGAGAATTTAAACGACCGCCCTAAGCCTGTAGGCACAGGAGCCTTATTTTTCGATTTCGCAAAGGCATTTGACAAAGTCTGGCACGACGGCTTGTATTACAAGTTGTATCACACTAATGTGCCAGACAGACTCGTGAACATCATACGAGCCTTCTTGTCTAACCGCCTATTTCGCTTCCGGGTAGAGGAAACGCGCTCCTCAAGCCGCCCTCTCCGAGCGGGGGTCCCTCAGGGCTCCTGCCTCTCCCCACTCCTTTTCTCGCTATACACTAGCGATATTCCTAAAGACCCGAAAGTCAATCTTGCGCTTTTCGCAGATGTCACGGCCTTGTACTATTCCGACAAGCACAAGGGCCGCATAACGATTTAACTCCAAGCCGCAGCCGATCGCCTAGGCGAATGGTTCCGGAAATGGAGAATAGAGGTAAACCCCGAGAAAAGTGTAGCGATATACTTCTCGAGGGGCACACCAAAGCCCGCTAGACGATGTCACCCAATCGGCAACAATCAGCTAGGCACGATCACCCTGTTCGGACGCCCTATTCCCTGGGAAAAGAGCGTCAAATACCTCGGGGTCACTTTAGACGCAGCGATGTCGTTCGCTGCACACATTAAAAACATACGCAATAGAGCGGCTTTTATCTCAAGCCGTCTATACCATTACCTTGCTCCTCAAGCAAAATGTGCTTAAGACACAAACTTCGCCTCTATAAGACTTGCATAAGACCCGTAATGGACTATGCTTGCGTCGCTTTCGCTCACGCGACGGGCAATCAATTAAAGAAGTTACAGAGCGTTCAAAATCGATTCTTGCGAACTGCCACCGGAGCCGGTTGGTATCAACGCAATGTAGATCTTCACAGCGACTGTGAAATGCCTTTAATCTCTGAACACTTCAGAGAATTATCACGGCGGTTTTTCGAAAAAGCCGCGGTTCATTCAAACCCGCTGGTGGTTAAAGCAACAAATTACCGACCAAACCGAAACGCGACCGAACGCAAACGTCGCCCGCGAAACGTGCTAGACGACACGGACGTCTCAGCTCTTCCTGACCACGATACTGTCAGTCACGATCCAGGCCACACTGTACACACAGTCAATAGCTTTAATATAACACGCACCACGACGCGCGACCGCCGTAGAGAGCGGCACGCAATAGTCAATAATCACATCGCGTACACACGATACACCCGTGTTCCAGGGCGGTTCTCACCGCCCAGAGTTACCGACACACAAGTCGACAGTCCGAATGGACGCGCGCAGCCTCCTTCGGACGGTCATTAGACGACTTAAAATGTTTAAGATTTTCGAAATCGCGAAAGCACGCAGCGAACGCGACACTGTCCGAACTTCGAGGGTTTTGTAGGAGTTTTTATTTATTTATTTATTTATGTTTGGGTCAAACCAAACCTGGCACGCGGGCCCCTGGCACGCGAGCACAGTATCCGATGAAGCTGTAAAAGCCGAGAAGGCTAACAGCAATTACATCACCGAAAATATATATATGCAGCGCTGTTATTCTGTCGGTGCACTCAACCAGAATAACTCAAGAGCAGTCATAATTTTTTTTAACAAAGAGAATTTCAATTTTCGTATTTTTTTTTAAATACGAAAATTGAAATTAAGACTAAAAAAAAGGTAAAGACATTAGACATAAACAATATATAAAGCAAAAAGGTACTGACATTCTTTTTTTTAAACTTTTTTATGTTATTATAATCTTATCTTTACAGCTAATACAATTCTATATAACAATATAATTCTCACGAGCAGTATAGTGACAGCATTGCATATTATAGTGTTATTCTGCACGAATGAACGCTGTCCATACAATACTTTAGTCGACTCTTACGACACCTCGGTAGGTGCTTCTTACTTTCTACTTTGCCGGATGTCCGTATAATAAAACTTTTATTTTTTATTTTTAACTGCTAGCTCTGATTCTATGTATCTTTTATAAATAAAAAAAATTGAATAGTTCCGGATGTTGTTGATTTTTTACAGCCTGACTGTCCGGTGGTTCCTGGTGTAGTGCCGCCGCTGAGTTCGCTGGGCGACCTGGCGGGCAAGAACCGCGGTATACAGGGCCACCACAATTCCTGCTATCTTGACGCTACGTTGTTCGCAATGTTTACGTTCACTAGCGTGTTCGACGCCCTGCTGTATAGACCACCAGAGCCTGAGGTAAAATTTTTGGAACTTTATTTTTGTTAATTTTATGGAGATTTTTTAACTTTAAAGGTTCCATGTCATATAGTCGAAAGCGAATCGACACTTGTATTACAATTGTAACCGACCCGGAGCGCCGATTGCGTTAGGAAATGGATATGGAAGCGCACACTTTAACACTGCACATGACACGTTATCTCGAGACGTTACCGCGGGCCTTTCATGAATGGAAGAATGGAGACCACCTATTATACCACGACAATGGGGGCCTGTCCCATGGCTCTGCTGTTGGGACTGCGTTAATGTGCTAAAGCGAAGTGGCTAACAAAAGGGGCAGGACGAGCAAAATGCAGGGGCCCCCGACCCGAAAGCACACGAGGATACTAACATTTACAAAATGTAGTAAAATTTATTAGTTTTGTATTCAATTTATACATACAATATAATAATAACTCTGACGTAGTCATTTAAACTTACTGAACAGGAAGCCCGAAAAAAAATATTTTAATAATCAAATGTTAACTCCAAATAAAATTGTTATTAATGTAATTCGTAGTAGTAATCACTACGGCTCTCACTGCCCTTCAGACCGAAACACAGTAATGCACACACACTACTGCTTCACGGCATAATAATTGTCACTGGTACTAGACCTAGACGGATTCTTGCAGAGGCATACTACGAACAGTAGAGTGCTTTCTATAATCATCTATGATTTTCGTGCAACATTATCATATTGATGCCGACAGGTGTCGTAAGAGGCGATTAAGGTATTATACGGACAACCTTTTGTGTAGAATAACACTATAAAACGCAATAGGGACTAAGAATTTTTGACGAGTTCCAAAATGACAGCGACGTGGCTCGCCGCGAGTGCGAAAAGTGGGCTACTTGGATGGCCACTGGCTATATCCTTATAAGGGAAAATGGAGTGACTGTATGTATGTATGTATTATCGCATTAGAGTGTTATACGGATGGTTGCAGGATTCTCCACATTACTCGGAGGTGCAGCGCGTGCTGCGCGAGGAGGTGGTGAACCCGCTGCGGCGAGCCGGCTACGTGCGCGCCGACCGCGTCATGAAGCTGCGCACGCTGCTCGAGCGGCTCTCCGACGTGCCCGGACTCACCTGCGAAGAGAAGGTACGCGACGGGGCCGGATTTTCAGATCTGAAGATCCTGGGGAATCAAGCACATACCCTATAGAGCATTGTTTCGCAAACTAGAAAGAAAGAAATTTGCAAGACGATGATTTTTCTGGATCCTGCCTGCCTCCACTTTCTGAGATATTCAACAACTGTTTTGAAGTTTACTTTACATAGTTAACGAGTATTATACAATAATTTTGGTATTAAAATTACATAATATTTTGAAAAGATGTTATCACAAGCGATTTTCGACTACGGCAATAATAACTAAATACTGTTGTAAGTATCAACTACGCAGGATGTTACGGCGTAAGTCATATGGTAGACTTATTTTACTCGGGTGAAACCGCGAGCTACAGCTAGTTGGGCAATAAATTCACTTGGCATTACATAAAAAAATTGATTCCGGGGGGAGGCAGCAGCCTTCCCTCCTCCCTGGCGTCGCCCTTGCTATAGAGACGAAATGTAAATTGCGACAGCTGCGCTGATTGCATCCTACTAATTTGGCAATCAAATAGTCATTGCGCTTGACCGGTTTAACTTGAGCCGTGGACAAAAAGGAAGAACATTAAAAAAAATACATAATTACTGTTACTTATCGATGAAATGAGATTTTAGAATTCGATGTTTTGCTATTTTTTCCACACCACCGTATTGAACAACACGACATGAAAACTATCTCTTAAATCTGAATATACCTGGAAATTCGAGGAGACGCGTAGACGTAATACAGATCAGTTGTTGGTGACGCACTGTTTTAGCGCGATCGACAGTTTTTACTTGTTAATGATAATGATCACTGATCAGTTTCGGAGTTGGGTCGTACTTATTTCGGCTCTATAGGGTATGTGCTCGTTGCCCTGTTGTTGTTGATCAAGACTGTAGGCCGCTCAAATAGATTCATCATCATCATAATTTCAGCTTATAACTAGTCCTCTTCTGAACATAGCCTCCCCATTGATTGCCACAAAAGTTTGTAGCTCTAATTTTGGGGGGGTTTTTCCATAGTTGCCATGCTTGTCAGGCGGGTTGGCAGCCGCAGTTTATTCATTCAGATATTCCAGGAAGATCTTCTGGACTTTAATTTTCCCTCTGTAGACTTTTACGACACCCACGGGATGAGATGATGAGATTCTCCTGTTCACCTGCCCGCTGATTCAATGCTTCTGCTTACAATTCTCAGCCGAAGCCAGGATTTGTGCAGCACATATCGATTTTCAGGTTTGGAGGTATTGGCAAAGTCCATGTCTTTAACAATTCAGCCTCTCCATAGATGTCATCTCATACGCGAATATGTGAAATTAAAGCTGTTTTTTGCGTTAAGACGTCTGTTACTGTAATATGTAATGTAGAAAATTTTAGATGTATACGTATATGTGTATATGCTATGGTTGTAATCTTTCAGGATATTATTATCATCATAGGCATATACAGATATACTGGTGGTAGGATTCCGTCTAGGTAGGTACCTCCTCAGGGCCAGTTATTGTGCCGTGAAGCAGTAGTGTGCAAACATTTCTGTGTTTCGGTTTGAAGGGAAACGGAGAGCTAGTGTAATTACTGTGCATATGACACTTAAGAACTGACGTCTCAGGGGGATGGGCGCAGTGTGGTGCCAAACGGAAATATTCTGGGTAACACAGCATTGCTATGGGCGGACGTTTCGATCGTCGCGCACAGATTCCATCAGTTACTGTATTGCCATGCTAGGAAGGGAAAAATTTATAATTCTTCGAACATGCATATATGTAAATATTTTTTAAAGCAAAGGTGGAATGAGCATTGACCTAAAAGCGCTAAAAAATATTAAATAATTCACGTGTAGGAATGTTTCAGGATCCTGAAGAATTTTTGAATGGCCTTGTAGCGCAACTACTACGAGCAGAACCTTTCCTCAAGCTTTCCTCGGGCCAAGAAGCTTACTGTTATCAACTGTTTGTAGAAAAAGATGAACAGGTCACGTTGCCCAGTGTGCAGCAACTTTTGGAACAGTCGTTTGCTACGTCTGGAGTCAAGTTAAGTGAGGTAGGATATTAATTAAGGCGTTTTAAATTTTTAGACTATTATTAATAGTCGTGTTAGACCAGAAGTGAAATTTAATAAAAAGTAACTATACAAAGCCACAACTTATTTTAATTGTAAAGGAGAGAAAGTTAATTTGCTGAGATCTGCATGCAAAACCTCCCTCAACTGCGTGCACAAGAAAACCAATACCGCCACCCGGAGCCGTCACCAGATACCCTCCACCACTACAACACTCTCACTAGACTATACACACCACTGAAGTCGAGAACACGACACGTGTTTCACCTCAAAACGAGGCCTTATCAAGATATCAAGTGATAATGACTCTACGACTTTCCGCCGCCGAGTAATTACTCTGTTGAGGAAGGGCGGGCGGCGGGGATGGAGGGCATTGTGTGAAAAATTTCCCAACCATGAGCCATTTTAAATATCACATTGTTTCTGTAAAATCGTGTCTCGTGCCATGAGTGGACAAAAGCTTTATTAAATTAGTATTTTTACCGTTTATCCATTTCTATTTAATAGTGCACGTAAATAATATTTATTGGCTATATGTACAAACAATTATTTTTATTGTAATTGCTTTGATTGTTGAAATGTAACGACTGAAAGTTTTGAGTTTAGGTTTGATTTGTTGAGGTAAATGCGTACACTCTTTTGAGGGAATTGCGTCTGTATGACGCATTTGCCCCGATAATAGTGATCGTCAACCTTTTTCTTGGTACAATTTTAAGTATAATCATATAATTAAGTATATCTCAAATTAATGTGATAAAAACTATTTTTTTCCATTATATAAAGAGTACTACTGTTTAGTTTTTTTGTTCGAATTTATATTTCAGGTGACGAGCATATTCCACTATGGTTATATTGAAATATATCTATATCGATAAATACTTACACTTACGAAAATATAGACTTTCATCAGTATATAGATCAAAAGCTTACCTGCCTGTTCTATAAATTTTTATTTTGATCTATGTTATTACTTCTACATAGATTGGTAACGTGATGTCGTAAAAAAACACAAGGTGAAATTTAGGTGTTTCACCAAATCTTCGCAGGATGTTCAGCTATTGAGTATGAATAACTTTTACTACGGTACCAACTCTTGACGTCGCAACAAAAACGAGCTGTTATAATATAAATAATATTATTACGCTTTTTCATGTAAAAAGTTGAGCACTTCTGAATTTTCCAAGGGATAAATGCGTCTATGAAAAAGTAGACGCTTTTTCCCCATGTTTATTATATCGTCTATTAACACTTCAATATTTCATATTTTTCATAAATATTTATAAATTCTAATAGACAACTATATCTTAAACACAATATCTTGATATCAGTTCTGGAAGCTAACCCATTTAATGTTCATTAAATAAAGACGCATTTGTCCAAAATGGTAAATACGTCTCAAATTCCCTTTAAAAAAAAAACGCGATTTGCTCTTTTTATGTCAAGATATCAAAGAAATTAACACATTCATCTTGTATCCAGATAGTCCTAAAATACTTTTACACTATAGCATTTTTAATCTTTCAATAACCAACACTTTAAGCGGCATTAAAAATGTGTGTGTAAAAAATATAACGCAATTGCCCCGGTTGACCTTAATTATTTCTATTGGCCAATCTAATAAAAAAAATCCAAACAATTATCATATCCTAGCATGTCTGCACTGCACTAGCCGACAGCTGGAACGCAAATCAAATGATGCTCCTGTTCGGCAGCACGGAAGATCCAACCTCTGAAGTAGGTTGGGTTTTGAAATCACGTGACGATAAAACTATGCCTTAACCACACCCCATTTTCTAGCTACCGTCATGTTACAGTAGTATTACTCCGAAATGGACGTCGTTACAAATTGTTATGTTATTACAGGTGCCGGCAACATTAATTATACAAATGCCTCGATTTGGAAAACAGTATAAACTATATGAGCGCGTGCAACCTTCACCCCTCCTTGACGTCACTGATCTAATCGAAGGATGTAAGTATTGCTTTAAAAAACATGATGATTTCTTATATTTTTTAGTATAATTAAAATATATATACTTTGTTAGTTAAACAAAAAACGAAAGTTCGTCCGGATATTTACGCGGTTGCTGACACTTCTCTTTCCCGTGCGGGCAGGTTTAAACTTGTTTTACTATGTACAGTTTACTTAAAATTAGTTTATTTTGCGATAGTTTTCTTATCATTGAAGAAAGTGACGAGACGAGCATAATGGTAGTGCAACGCCTGCCCTTTATAAATACTGTGTCATTTAAAACAGTTTTGAGGCGACACACTGCGCTTGTCACCCAGTTCTTAAGCCTGACATGCCATTTCACTGGACCGCTTTTCAACAGTCGATAACGAAGGTGCAGAATCTTCTTAAACAGCTACCATAGCATTGTATATATTTTTTAGCTTTTCTTTATTTTGTAAGGAATTTAAGAGCGCAGTGATCGAATTCCTCAACATTGTTACGTCAGCCATTCCAATTGTCTTTGTCTAAGAATAATAACTAGCGAAGTAGTAATTATTCAAATAACCCATCCTACGTATTAAGCTGCAGTTTAGATAACGTTGGTGGTAATATGTCGGTAGTGCCGCGACAGTGCACGGTTTGCGGAGCGCTGGCGCGCTGGGAGTGTGCCGCATGCGCGGGCGGCGGCGCGCTGGAGGCGGGCGCGCTGTGCGCCTCCTGCCTGCGCCTCGCACACGCCGCGCGCCCGCACCACAAGGTAACCGCGCGCCTCCCGCCTGCGCCTTCTGCCTGCGCCTCGCACACGCCGCGCGCCCGCACCACAAGGTAACCGCGCGCCTCCCGCCTGCGCCTTCTGCCTGCGCCTCGCACACGCCGCGCGCCCGCACCACATGGTAACCGCGCGCCTCCCGCCGCTGCCTTCTGACTGCGCCTCGCACACGCCGCGCGCCCGCACCACAAGGTAACCGCGCGCCTCCCGCCTGCGCCTTCTGCCTGCGCCTCGCACACGCCGCGCGCCCGCACCACAAGGTAACCGCGCGCCTCCCGCCTGCGCCTTCTGCCTGCGCCTCGCACACGCCGCGCGCCCGCACCACAAGGTAACCGCGCGCCTCCCGCCTGCGCCTTCTGCCTGCGCCTCGCACACGCCGCGCGCCCGCACCACAAGGTAACCGCGCGCCTCCCGCCTGCGCCTTCTGCCTGCGCCTCGCACACGCCGCGCGCCCGCACCACAAGGTAACCGCGCGCCTCCCGCCTGCGCCTTCTGCCTGCGCCTCGCACACGCCGCGCGCCCGCACCACAAGGTAACCGCGCGCCTCCCGCCTGCGCCTTCTGACTGCGCCTCGCACACGCCGCGCGCCCGCACCACAAGGTAACGCGCGCCTCCCGCCTGCGCCTTCTGCCTGCGCCTCGCACACGCCGCGCGCCCGCACCACAAGGTAACCGCGCGCCTCCCGCCTGCGCCTTCTGCCTGCGCCTCGCACACGCCGCGCGCCCGCACCACAAGGTAACCGCGCGCCTCCCGCCTGCGCCTTCTGCCTGCGCCTCGCACACGCCGCGCGCCCGCCCACATGGTAACCGCGCGCCTCCCGCCTGCGCCTTCTGCCTGCGCCTCGCACACGCCGCGCGCCCGCACCACAAGGTAACCGCGCCTCCCGCCTGCGCCTTCTGCCTGCGCCTCGCACACGCCGCGCGCCCGCACCACAAGGTAACCGCGCGCCTCCCGCCTGCGCCTTCTGACTGCGCCTCGCACACGCCGCGCGCCCGCACCACAAGGTAACCGCGCGCCTCCCGCCTGCGCCTTCTGCCTGCGCCTCGCACACGCCGCGCGCCCGCACCACAAGGTAACCGCGCGCCTCCCGCCTGCGCCTTCTGACTGCGCCTCGCACACGCCGCGCGCCCGCACCACAAGGTAACCGCGCGCCTCCCGCCTGCGCCTTCTGCCTGCGCCTCGCACACGCCGCGCGCCCGCACCACAAGGTAACCGCGCGCCTCCCGCCTGCGCCTTCTGACTGCGCCTCGCACACGCCGCGCGCCCGCACCACAAGGTAACCGCGCGCCTCCCGCCTGCGCCTTCTGCCTGCGCCTCGCACACGCCGCGCGCCCGCACCACAAGGTAACCGCGCGCCTCCCGCCTGCGCCTTCTGCCTGCGCCTCGCACACGCCGCGCGCCCGCACCACAAGGTAACCGCGCGCCTCCCGCCTGCGCCTTCTGCCTGCGCCTCGCACACGCCGCGCGCCCGCACCACAAGGTAACCGCGCGCCTCCCGCCTGCGCCTTCTGCCTGCGCCTCGCACACGCCGCGCGCCCGCACCACAAGGTAACCGCGCGCCTCCCGCCTGCGCCTTCTGACTGCGCCTCGCACACGCCGCGCGCCCGCACCACAAGGTAACCGCGCGCCTCCCGCCTGCGCCTTCTGCCTGCGCCTCGCACACGCCGCGCGCCCGCACCACAAGGTAACCGCGCGCCTCCCGCCTGCGCCTTCTGACTGCGCCTCGCACACGCCGCGCGCCCGCACCACAAGGTAACCGCGCGCCTCCCGCCTGCGCCTTCTGCCTGCGCCTCGCACACGCCGCGCGCCCGCACCACAAGGTAACCGCGCGCCTCCCGCCTGCGCCTTCTGCCTGCGCCTCGCACACGCCGCGCGCCCGCACCACAAGGTAACCGCGCGCCTCCCGCCTGCGCCTTCTGACTGCGCCTCGCACACGCCGCGCGCCCGCACCACAAGGTAACCGCGCGCCTCCCGCCTGCGCCTTCTGCCTGCGCCTCGCACACGCCGCGCGCCCGCACCACAAGGTAACCGCGCCTCCCGCCTGCGCCTTCTGCCTGCGCCTCGCACACGCCGCGCGCCCGCACCACAAGGTAACCGCGCGCCTCCCGCCTGCGCCTTCTGCCTGCGCCTCGCACACGCCGCGCGCCCGCACCACAAGGTAACCGCGCGCCTCCCGCCTGCGCCTTCTGCCTGCGCCTCGCACAGCCGCGCGCCCGCACCACAAGGTAACCGCGCGCCTCCCGCCTGCGCCTTCTGCCTGCGCCTCGCACACGCCGCGCCCGCACCACAAGGTAACCGCGCGCCTCCCGCCTGCGCCTTCTGCCTGCGCCTCGCACACGCCGCGCGCCCGCACCACATGGTAACCGCGCGCCTCCCGCCTGCGCCTTCTGCCTGCGCCTCGCACACGCCGCGCGCCCGCACCACAAGGTAACGCGCCGCCTCCCGCCTGCGCCTTCTGACTGCGCCTCGCACACGCCGCGCGCCCGCACCACAAGGTAACCGCGCGCCTCCCGCTGCGCTTCTGCCTGCGCCTCGCACACGCCGCGCGCCCGCACCACAAGGTAACCGCGCGCCTCCCGCCTGCGCCTTCTGCCTGCGCCTCGCACACACGCGCGCCCCACCACAAGGTAACCGCGCGCCTCCCGCCTGCGCCTTCTGCCTGCGCCTCGCACACGCCGCGCGCCCGCACCACAAGGTAACCGCGCCTCCCGCCTGCGCCTTCTGCCTGCGCCTCGCACACGCCGCGCGCCCCACCACAAGGTAACCGCGCGCCCTCCCGCCTGCCCTCACACGCCGCGCCCGCCCACAAGGTAACCGCGCGCCTCCCCTGCGCCTCCTGCCTGCGCCTCGCACACGCCGCCGCGCCCGCACCACAAGGTAACCGCGCACCTCCCGCCTGCGCCTTCTGCCTGCGCCTCGCACACGCCGCGCGCCCGCACCACAAGGTAACCGCGCGCCTCCCGCCTGCGCCTTCCGCCTGCGCCTCGCACACGCCGCGCGCCCTCACCACATGGTAACCGTGCGCCTCCCGCCTGCGCCTTGCACACGCCTCCCGCCTGCGCCTCGCACACGCCTCCCGCCTGCGCCTCGCACACGCCGCGCGCCCTCACCACATGGTAACCGTGCGCCTCCCGCCTGCGCCTTGCACACGCCTCCCGCCTGCGCCTCGCACACGCCGCGCATCCTCACCACATGGTAACCGTGCGCCTCCCGCCTGCGCCCACACGCCTCCCGCCTGCGCCTCGCACACGCCGCGCGCCCTCACCACATGGTAACCGTGCGCCTCCCGGCAGCGCCTCGCGCACGCCGCCGCGCCCGCACCACAAGGTAACTCTTGCTTTATTATACTAATTTCATATTTTAATTACAACAGATAACACAAGATGAATCCCTACAATAACTATTGTATTATTCCCACGACATTATCATAAAATAGTTATGCCGTTGTCCTTTTTTTTCAGGCTACTCCCTTGACCATTTGTGAAGAATTCGCCAATGTGCTAGAAGCTTGTTCAGTACCCAGGGTGTACATGGAACTCTTTGCGGTTCTATGCATAGAGACTAGCCATTATGTAGCTTTTGTTAAAACTGGAGTCGGACATGATGCTCCATGGTGTTTTTTTGATTCAATGGCTGATAGAAAAGGTGGGCACAATTTTGATATTGTTTTTATCAGTATAAAGTTATTAAGCAAGCTATTTATAAAAACCCATAACATTTACTGACATATAATATTTTTTAAACTCGCACCTACATGTCAAACGCAATAAAACAGCAGTTTTAAACTGTTTTTACTAGATATTATACATTTTAATAACAAAAAAATACTTCGACACCGCAAGTTGGTAGCTTAAAATCAGTGTTTTGCTTCCTAGTGCAGTAATACGTGCATTGAGCTACAGCCTACTTGTACCATTGCAGTACACACCTCTGTGCACAAACTGTGCCGGAAAAAGTAAATGCGATTTATTGAAGTTTGTTTTTCTTGAAATTTGTATAATGATGTGAAACATATATTTTCGCGCCTTGGAGGTAACACCAAGTCATTGTCGTGACGGCAAACGGCATGACGCTCTCATTTAAGGCGTCATGCCCTCTCATCCGTAACTCTCTAATCTTTTTATCTAATTTCTGTATATTAATATAAAATACTACTATTACTTATTACTATCTACTAAACTGTATATCTTTATTTATTTTACTCCGATTTTATGTGCTGGATTTGTTTGATTATAAATTCCTTCAATAACCATCAATTACGATGTTTCACATCTGCCGGGAATTCCGTGACCGCCACATTTTTTTGTGTGTTCTGTAGAGTTATAAATAAATAATCCATTACTAATATTATAAATTCAAAAGTAACTCTCTATGTCCCTCTGTCTGTTTGTTACCTTTTCACGCCTCAACCGCTGACCCGATCTTGACGAAATTTGGTACAGTGGTAGTTTGCATCACGGAGACGGACTTAGGGTACTTTTTATCCCAGAAAATCAAATAGTTCCCGCGGGAATTATTAAAAAACTTATATCCATGCGGACGAAGTCGCGGGAATCAGCTAGTTATCTATAACTGTATAACAAAAACCCTGTGTTGTTCCTGCGTGCTGCGTTATAATTATCGATATTCAAACATAAGAAAACAACTCATTTGGGAAAACTGTTCAATAAAAATAATTAAATAAATACATTATATTATTATTATTATTTGTAAAGTGAGCGAGCGATGACGTGAAGTCGTGAAGAAGAGAGATAGCAAGTTGTTGTATCGCCCTTCTAGGTAGGAGAACGTGAAGTTCGAAAGCAAACTGCGCGGGCGACTAGGAAGTGATCGGTGGGTGGGTAGTTTAGAAAAAGAGGTAGGTATTTCGCGGCGTATGCCGACTGCCGACACTGGCGGCGGTAGCTTTGAGTCGCCTACGCGGCATCCGTTGTAAAATCGGTTTACTTATAAATGCAGACGTCGGAAACTATTTTAAATTGGATTTTCATAAACGGTACACCTATATGTATGCGTACGAAGGTAAGGTACAAGGAAGGAGTTTTTGTTAGTTATTGTATAAACAATTCGGCAGGCGAGCGCAACGGGTACAACATCCCGGAGATCGTGTGCCTGCCGGAGCTGGGCGCGTGGCTGTGCGAGGAGGGCCGCGAGCGCGCGCCGCCCGCGCACGCCAAGCGGCTGCTGGCCGACGCCTACATGTGCTTCTACCGCAGCCCCGACGTCGCCATGTACCGCTAGGACCATCCTGTCCTCCCGCTCCGACACGCCCAACTCCTTCCATTAACAACTGGAAGCTGTTTTAGTTGTACCCTGGCCCCTTGTCAATCTCGGCGACGACTACCGTATACCATCGGAAGTAAACAACTGCGCCGGAGATATCATAGCGCAACAAGTGTACGCGCAAACACAGGAGCACACACTAGGCCCAGCCTGCCCGTGCCCGATGTAACGCATGCGATAAGATCCAGGAGGAGGTAGGCTAAGATGCATTTTCAGAGAGAGACAGGAACAATCGCAAATAATACGAACCGTACCCGCAAATCAACAATTTTTGTTTGTCGTTCCAGAGGTGTTTGCTAGTCTAGAGCGTTACCACAAATGTCACGGTACACTCGATTGTCATTTAACTTAAACGGACTGAACTTTGAGTGCGTGTTACTCGCTATTACTGGACATTTTACGGAAATATTTTACAGGTAGTATACCCAGACGGAATACTACCACTACGCTCAGCTTTATCGGAATCGGTTGCTCAAAGGTCTTGCCCTCCCCTTTATAATCATTTGAAAGGACCTCGCGATACAAGCGTAACGTAACTACAGAGAATTGCTAAATATTTGAGAAGTGCACTGACTTACATACTTTTTAGAATTATAAAAACTGTAGAGATGACATTAAGCTTTAGGATATAAAATATTAAATATTATATGTAAATCCCTGCTTTATTAATTTATAGTTTAGTTTAACGATCAAGTTAAGAAGTTTTCACAATAATAGGAAAATTATTACAGCGGCTAAATGATATAACATCACATTTATCATCTACATGTCATCATCAATTCAGCCACAGCATAAATCCACTGCTGAACATAGGCCTACACCATCTACATTCATATATTTACTAAAAATCTGGCAATCAAAATGGGAACACGTAAAGATTCAACATAGTTATTAATAATAATAAAGAATCTTGAGCTTGACCCTTTATTTGCATGGGAGTTGATTCTTCGTTATTCGTACGGCGGTCCGTGATTGACGCACAGCATACTATATTCGAAGAATATGAACTTCCTAATACTGTCGGAAGATATCAGCTGCACAGGAGATATTATATAGCCGCAAGTGTACACACAAATACAGTGACATAAATCGTTCGTCTAAAGTGCAGTGTGTGCACAGTGGGACAATCACAACTCGACCAGACCCCAAAACCAGCAATTTTTTTGGACAGAAATATTTTTTTTTTTTTTGGATAACAAACAATCATGTAATAACAATAATTGCTAGTAACTATAACATTGAAATCTTAAATAATTACATGACCAGCACCGTTATCCGCTAATTAATGTATTACAAAGCGGTACTGAGTACAATGAAATTTTAAATTTTTAGAAGAAGGTGAAATGTAGGGTAATCATAGATGAGATTATAGATACTATAAAGATATAAAATGAGTTCGTTTTTAAATTAACTTATCAATAACAGCTTTCTTAAATTTATGCAAGGACATGGCGAATAAGTCTATGTCAGAGAAGTTATCGTTATACGATTTCATAATACGATGTAAAGGGGCACGTTCACCAGCGTTGGTTCTGCATGGTCTTGGGGCAAATGTTCGGTGTACATACGTATCTCGAATACGTTTTGAGCTGCTAGGAATACGTAAAAATATTTGATTCGTGAGTTGGTTGCAGTCAATGTAGTTTTTACAAATTTTATAAAGAAATATTACATCAAGCAGCAAGCGTCTCTTATATAAATTGAGCAAAGAATACTCAACAAGAAGGTTATGATACGAAGACCGGGAGCGATAACACTTGTAATTAACAGAACGGAGGTACTTTCTTTGAACTGACTCAAGTTGATCACAGTATTTTTGGTAAAAAGGGCTCCAGATCTGCGTTGCATATTCCAGTTGAGGTCTTATAAGTGTTTTAAATAGAACTGAGTATGTGTTAGCTTTCTTGAAAATCTTGCACGTTCGCATGACAAAACCATATAGTTGAAATGCTTTGTTTGTAATATTGGTAACATGTACATCAAAATGAAGATTGGAGTCAAAGGTAATGCCAAGATCTTTAATCTGTGAAACGGTTTCTAAAGGAGAATTGCAGAGGTAGTAAGTGAATTTGATATTATATATTTTTTTAGAGAAGGTTATAGCTTTGCATTTTGGAATATTTAACTGTAATTTATTTTCTTGACAGTAGGCAGACAGGCAGTCCAAATCACGTTGAAATTTGTCACAATCATCTATAGTTTTTATGGTCCGAAAAATTTTGAGATCGTCAGCGTAAAGCAGGAAGTCTGTATTCTTAAAACACTCGTTAATACATATTGGCTTCTGCTGGTATTTTTTTAGCTTTTAGTTTATAGCGAACCCAGAATACGCAACATAGAACTCAAGTACTCTGAACACTAGGCCACGTGGTCATCAAAGTATACCACCCACCACTATCATGGGAACAGCGACTTATCGACAACCATGACTAAAGCCTAAATAATTTTTGTCTTTCACAGAAATCAAACTATCTGGGTATACATATTAGATTATATTGTTATGAATTGATCAATATACTGTACAATATAAATAAATTTCTAAGGCACATTATTTGTCTGATTTAATTTTTACTATATATTGAGATTCTGTAAATTGGACTTATTCATTAATGGACAACTTCCAAGATTCCAGACAGTGGTTTTTAGGGGATGCCGTGCCACTAACCACCACTGTGTGGAATCTGTCATAGAAAAATTGGGGAACATTTTAGTCTCAATAAAATGTGATAGAGATAAAATAAAAATGGTAATTCTTAGTCATAGGTTTTGTTCAGCAACACAGCATTGTTAGTAGCTTATTCAGCGAAGATAGTTCCAAATGCTACCCAACTTCATTCCATTTATGACTTGACTTCATAGACGTCAACACTGAAAAGTCAAAAATTCAAAATTAAATACTCTTAGAATATTAACTTTTGTTTAAAAACCACAATAGTCATTGCAAAGTAAAAAAGTATTTTTTGATGACGAAGGAGGATCAGTGGCATTATAATTCCAGTGGGTAGTGATTAAAATAAATATTAATCTTTATTAGTGGTAGGATTCCTATGAGGAATCCGCCTAGGTATGTACCGCCGCAGGGCCAGTTTTTTTGTCAGTAGTGTTAAAACATGGTTGCATTTCGGTCAGAAGGGCCACTGATAGCTAGTGTATTTTCTGAGCTTAAGAGATATTATATTATAGATACATATTAAGAACTGATGTCTCATAGTGACGAGCACAGTGTGGTGCCACACAGAAATATTCTAGATGACACAACATTTCTTACGGCAAATGTTGCACTTACCATCAGGTGAACGTTTTGGCTCGTCTCATCACATTCTGCCATAAAAAAATCTTTGCACTTTCTGATAGATGATTTTTTTATCGTTTACACATTTTCTATATTAACAAAATAAGCAAAATAACGGATATAATGTACCGCACTGCTACCATACGCAGTACACATTGGCGACAACTTTAGATCGATAAAAAATGTAATAAGGTTAGGAGTGATATTCTTAAATGCGGAGCGAGCGGATCCTATGTATCCATATTTTTATTTTTATGAAAATACGCATTTATCATTTTAAACGATCGCGAGTTGTTGCTCATTTAATACTTGCCAATCTGAGTAAAAATGCCGTCTAAAAATATAGGCTTAAAAAGTCTTCCAAACGATAATTAACGGCATAACAGTTTATAATTTTCTTTTATGCTGTTTTAGTTTTGAATGGAGTTTATAATTAGGTAGCTTGACACGTAATTTTATATGTAAAACTTTTCATTTATATTTAATACACGTCTTTGAATTAAAAATAATTGAAGTCGTCTCCTAAGCCGCCACCACACGGCGACTATACGACGAGCTAAATTGAAATATCGTTCTTCGTTAAAAAATGGATCTGCGTAGATTTTATACGATTTAAAATTTAGCCTAAGACCGAATGAATCGTTTGATAAACTACAAATTACATTTATATAAATAGCCCGTATACCGATAAAGGCCCGTAAACCGATGGTATTACAAATTTAAGCACAGTCTACTAACTTTGAGAGATAAAGAAAGAAGTGGTCGTTATTTGACGGCTGTTATAGAGGCGGATATGTGTTAAGAGTGAAAAATGTAGGAAGCGTTCACGAGATTTTATACGAGCACCTTCGCGTGAAGATAATAATTTCGCATTGAGTGCATAACCTCACCGATGCTTAGAAGCTGGCCCGCGTAGAATGGTGCCGTGACATGATTACTGAATTTAAAGCAGACTCGTCTCGCCGTGTTTACAACATTATTACGGTGATGAATCTTGGATTTATCAATACGATCCAGAAACAAATCCAGTCGACGGTTTGGCTGTTTCAAAATGATCCGACCTCTTGCAAAGTATATAATTTCGGTGATGTAATTTCTGTTAGCCTTTTTTGGCTTTTACAGCTTCATCGGATCCTGTGCTCTCGGGCCAGGGGCCCGCGTGCCAGGTTTGGTTTGACCCCAACATAAATAAATAAATAAACTCCTACAAAAACCTCGAAATCCGGACTGTATCGCGTTCGATGCGTGCTTGCGCGATTTAGAATATCTCAATATGATTTTAAGTCGTCTAATGACCGTCCGAGGGAGGCTGTGGGCCTCCATTCGGACTGTCGTCTTGCAAAGTGAAGCGATAGTTAAGCGCAGGGATGATTTAGATCGAAAGAATAAGAAGTAAAGAATTTTAAGTATTGTTTTTTTTTTGATGATTACAGGTGTTGTCTTTTGTTAAAATTATAGTACAGACCTTTACATTTCTTCACGAAATCATAATCATAACTCCTCATGGAGTTTATCATTCTTCGCTTTTGACGGACAATCGCACTGGAATTTCGGTTGCGGAACATGTGTCATTCCATCACGTACTGTAACTGTATTTGATATTATTTTACTCCATTCCTGTCCAGATAAAAGAAAATAAGTTTAATTACAAATCAATGTGATCTACATTAAAATGTTCAGCACCATGTTAAATCAGTTATATTTTGTATATTGGAAATTATTAAAAAAAACTTCAATTTTCTATTACCATATCATCAAAAGTGGAGAATAGAGATTCTCTGCATAAAAATAAATTTTGGGCCTTAAAATAATTAATAAATACGCGTGTGTAAAAACGTAAATGTAATGTATGTGTAGTCAATGTAAATCTCAAAGTTTTTCAATTCAGAGAATACACATTATCATAACAGATAACATTTTGTATTAAAAAATTATCCACAAAATAAATTGTATTTAGCAGTTTTAATAAGATTTTTTTTTAAAAATAGTCATTACTTACAAAGAATAATACTGCATGGTAGCATATTATATGTTGCGGAAGTAAATTTTCCAATGCAAATTTTCGACCATTATTAGCAATTTTGTGAGCTTGCTCGTCATGTCCTTTTGCCCAATGTACTTTTTTAACTAAATCTGACAAATCACGAGCTATTGGCACATAATGTTCCCATTCTCGAAGTTGGCGATAAAAGTGTTCATAATAAGGCGACTCTTGTTTTAAAACCATTCCACCGCCTCCTAGGAGATAAGGAAATCGATATGCTGCAACTGTCCCATCAACATTTATTTGATATTTGTACTGCAATTAAAATAATAGGGCATCCATACATTGTCTTACTTGTTATTACATTTTTACACATCCACATTAAAAAGATTTGTAACTGACATCAAAAAACTTGAAGAATGATACATGTGGCTGCTTTGGACCATACTGCGCCTCTTTATCGCGATAGAAGAAAAAATTTGTGAGGGAAACATTAAAAAGTTCCGGATTTGCTCGAGCAATGTCGACAAGTTTCAGTCTCTCAGAACGTGAGTCGCGACCACGCCAGAAGGCAACAGGCATACGACTATCCCACTGTTCCGCATTACCCTGCACTGATAACGTATCTAGAGTGACTCTGTAATGCAGATGAAAAATGTTTAAGTTCAAGCTCTACAAGTGTTATGCTTCAACACAGTAAAATATTCAGGTAACCTTCCCATATTTTCTAATACTGATTCTGTAATGTCATATGTAGGCATCACTATATCATTTGTATCATTACTGCCACACCAAGAGAAAACAGGAAGTATCTCGGCATGTTTGTGCACCAAGGGCCAGTCGCCTAAATTAATGACTAGTTCAATATCAGGTAATGCAACTTTCCTGACTAATGATAAAAGTATATTGTCAGCAAACATGTTAAATCCAATATGTTTCCCATAACAATCTCTATATATTTGGTTATTTTTAATGACATAGTGACAAAAACTAGTACTCTCTGGCTTGTGATATTTATGTACAATTTTCTGTATTTGTGTTTCCATATCTATGTTTGTAAATGGTTTAAGATCGTTAATAATGTCTTCATATGAAGAGGGACATTCATACTTTTTCAACCATAAAGTAAAGTCATTTTCAGGGCAATCACATTGATCAGGTAAAATAGGACCTGAAAAACAAGGTTAGTTAATTAAGCAAAGTTCTATTTCAGTAATATTATATAAATACTATAAGTATAATAAATACTATAAGTATAATAAATACTATAAGTATAATAAATATTATAGCAATAATTTGCCATGTGGTATCGGCTTCAGAGAATCTACCACCCCTTCTCATCTCAAGGGTGTCGTAAAAGTGGACAGAGGGAAATTAAAACCAGGAGATGGGCAGCAACATCTTCCTGGAACATCTGAATAAATAAACTGCGGTAGGCATAAACCTCACAAAATGGGAACTACAAACTTGTGGCACTCTATGGGGGAGGCCTATGTTCAGAGTGGACTAGTGATAAGCTGAAATGATGATAATGATATAAATAATTAAATAATTTCAATCATTCAACATACCTTCAAATGTGAAAGGAGAATTTTCTATATGCTTGCTTTTATAGTAAACACTAATAGACAGGTCAAGACATGTTTCGTAGACCTTGTAACGTACAATGAATGTACCATCTTTTCTATCAAGTGTATTAACCCAAACACGGCATAAATTATTTTTGACAGACCTTCCATTTAATTCAACAGCCAAATTTTTAGCTAGGTCTGGCATGTATCTGAAGATAAACATTAATATGACATTATAATATTAGTGTTTTTTTTTTTTAAATAAGCTAGTGACAAGTTTTGTAAGTGGTATGTTATATAAATCATATGGCGAAAAACTAACTTGCACTTAATATAGAACATATACATAAGTTTAAGATAGGTCATTATTATTTTAGATACCAAATTTCAATCACAATCAAAATATTTAAAAAACATTCATTATTCATTAAGCTACTGTTGATCAAACAACAGCATAATAGTGTAAAAAATTACGATATTTTATATATTGCAATTTTTTATTTAATATTTTATAGATTGCTAAATGTAAGTCCACAAAATGTACATAATATGGCGGATTTTTTTTAAATATTATTGTACGTAAATGAATAAGGACACTTACGTATCTTCATTAAAAGAAGTAAAATTAACAAAAAAATATCTTGCCGGCATTACAATATTCCGAGGTTGTAAACCTGGGCCAGATAATTTTATTTCCTTTGCAAACAAAATTCTTACGAAAATCCCCATGAAACAAACTTTCCAATAATTAAGATTCATTTTTGTGCAAATTAAAACGAAATAGTAAATTTTAAATAATAAACAATGTAAACAGTAGTGATGAAAGGTAGTGTTAATCAAAGAGTATTTAAGTAGTGTTAATCAAATTAATTATTAAACCAGTGCTGCCAACTCTCCCAATGAAAAACGCACTGTCAAGGTGTCAAACAAAGAGTGGTGTCAAACCTTTCAAAAAGCGCTGAATAGTAACTCGTATAAAAAGCGCTATATTTTGCGTTACATTTAATTTACTGACTGACGACCCCGCTGTGTAGTGGTCAGAGTACTTGTCAGGCTATTTAATCTTCATACAAAAAAAATGGTATATGAGAACTGTCACTGTACTAATTTAAGACGAACAGAAAATACAATCAGACGTATTCAAAGTACACATCATTTTGATTTAGGACTATTATAATTTGTTAGTTACCAGATGGCACCACTTTAGAGAAAATAACACTAAAAGAGGTAGGTATGGATCATAGTGAACTTAACAGCAAATCGGGTGTCTCCTTAAAATGCACCTAAAAATGCACATTTTTCACGACGCTTAATTACGCTTGTACTTTTTGGTAAAATTTTGTGATCACAAATTCCTTTGAATAAATGAAATAAACTCAGGTGGTTTAAAGTTGAAAACTAAAATATATAGCCACTATTGCAATATATTCGGAAATCTATAGTGTTGTTCTTTTTTATTCAATTTATTTAGTCCTTTACTAAGCTCATGTATTTTAGTGGTAAGATATGAATTAGAAATTCTGGCAACACTTAACGAAATTCTTTGACTTGTTGTTCTTGTTTTAATTATTACTTTTCCGGCCGCCCTAAGGAATTTACCTAAGTCTTAGTATTTTCTTTCAGAATTATACTATTAATATTTCAAATTTACACGTACTTAAAGTGAAGGAAAACAGCAATCGCTACCAATCAATAGTTCATACTTTTTTACTCCTAAATATTACAAATCATATGTTTAACAAGTCAATATATGTATGTACACATAAAGTTAGATATTGTCTTATATTAGTACCGTAGCCGTGGTAGCTCAGGGGCTAGGCGCTCGCTTTAAATTTCATAGTACTCGAGTGACCTGGGTTCGATTCCCGGTGCCGGCACCACTAAAATTGTTAATTGCAATTTTAAGTGCTGATTTACCACGCGCTCGGCGGTGAAGGAAAACATCGCGAGGAAACCGGCATGTCTGAGGAATAAAAAATATTTCGAAGACATGTGAAGTCCGCCAACCCGCATTGGAGCAGCGTGGCGGATTCTTCCTAGCTCCAAAACCCTCTCAGAAATGAGAGGAGGCCTGTGCTCAGTAGTGGGACATTTATAGGCTGAAACTTTACTTTTACTTTTTTTTAGTACCGTAAAACAAATTCAGATGGCGTTATACGTTGTTGCCTATTTTAACTGTCGAGATAAGCCTCTATTTCCATATATTAAAAAGTACTCTGTGGTACTTGTCTTCTACATCGCGGGTCTTGGGTTAGAATCTCAGTCTCTCTGTGGTAATTAAAATAGTCAAAAACGTTAAGTGGTAGGGTGAAGCTGAACTCGGTGACTCGCCTTGATCATGGGATATAATTAAGTGGAGTGTATATAGGGTATATAGGGTAAATGGGAGTAAATATTGCAACCGTGTATTGGGGAGAATAGGAAGCACAGTACCTTAGATTTGTTGCTTGATCTGGCGTGACGGAGGCACAGGCCGCTGATCCTCTTCACTTCAACTTCAACTTCACTTTACACAAGTCATTGGAAGCTGCTTCCTCTTACACTGACTCGGAAATTCGGTTCGGAGCATCTAAATAACTGGGACCCCCCCCCCCCTCCACATTTATCCCCCTCTTGATAATTTAAGTTAAGGGTTTTAATACACACTAGTCGTTATCGTAGAATTCCGATGCGTTTGTACACGTCAAGGGTGAGCAAAGACAAATAATCTGCAACTACCTTTATATCGCTCGACATATACTGGACAGTGTAATTATAGGCCGATAATATTATAGCATCTCGCTGTAATCTCAGCGCTGTTGTAATCGGTATGCCTTTTTTAGTATCGAAAATAGAAACTAGAGGCCTGTGGTCGGTTTTAGGAATAAACGGATCGCTTCGACCATACAAAAATTGATGAAATTTGTTCACCGGGAATATAATGGCAGTTGCCTCTTTTTGAATTTGGCTGTAGTTACGTTCACTGGTGGTGAGTGAACGAGACGCAAATGCGAGGGGGCGTTCGTGACCGTCTGATCGTTGTGATAGAACGGCGCCTAGGCCACCGGGCCCGGCGTCCACGCACAATACGAGTTGTGCTGTGGGCTCGAAGTGCGCTAGCACGCGTTCGCACGCCAACTCGCGGCGCACAGCCGCCATGCTACGCCTCTGACGCTCGCCCCACTGCCATGGCGTATCGCGACGCAATAGCTCGTGAAGAGGATGGAGTAGTGAAGAAGCATTTGGTATAAAATTCCTATAATAATTGACGATGCCTTAAAATCTCTTTACTACGGTTACGTTAGTCGGCTCGGGTGCATTAATGGTAGTGTGAACTTTTACCGCATTAGTCTTTAAGCCGCTTTTATCTATGACATAGCCTAAATATTTTACACTATCTTTAAAGAAATCACACTTAACCGACTTAATACTTCTTCTAATCTTTTAATGTGGGATTTACTATTGGGGCCAGTTATACATATATCATCGAGCCATACGCTGACTCCATCTATGCCAGAGAGAAGTGTCTCCATAGCTTAAGTTAAAGTTCCGGCACTCTACGCACCCTGTGTCCTTGACCTCATTAGCGCTTGTTCGCCTATTTCAATCGCTTTAATAAGCGTAAGTGTTGTCGGGTTCTGCTCGAACAGCTTGTCGCGTTCCGGGCCAGAGCCCAGGCCTAGGACAAAATACTGGTCCCCACACTTATGTACGGTAGTGAATGTTGGGTCTGGCAGAAGAAGCATGAAAATAAGATTAATGCTGTTGAAATGAAAAGTTTGAGAAGTATAGCTGGAGGGACTTTGATGGGAAAACTGAGAAACAACAACAAAGATGTAGTGACAAATATAGAGAAAGGGATGCTTAGATGGTTTGGACACGTATAGAGGATGGATGAAAGAAGATTGACGAAACAGATTTATGAGGCGAGTGTGAATGGACAAGCCGGTAAGGGTCGACGTAGGCGAACGTACGAGGGGTGATCCAAAAGTAATGATAATCAGTTATTTCTAGTGCACACAAAAATACAAAAAAATTTCAGTCACTTACTCAGTTAACCACTAGTTCAGGGAAAAAAAATCATATAAATAGGCCACGATTCCCGGGAGCTACATTCATTTGAATACGGACTGTCAAGGAGTGAACATCAAAATGGAAAAACACGAAATCAGAGCTGTCATTAAATACCTCTGCTTGAAAAAAATGTCTACCAAAGACATACACAGCGACTTGGTGGAAACATTAGGGGACTCTTCTCCTCCATATTCCACAGTTGCACGCTGGGCTAAGGAGTTTAAGTTGGGAAGAACATCGACGGAAGACGAACACCGCGAAGGACGCCCATCGACGTCCCTCACTGAAGAAAATGTGAAAAAAGTTGAAGAAGTTGTATTGGAAGATCGAAGAGTGACTATCAGGCATGTAGCTGAGGTCACAGGGATCTCATATGGCAGCATTCAAAGAATCCTTGCGAACGAATTGCATATGAGAAAGGTCTCCGCGCGTTGGGTACCGAAAATGTTAAACGACGAGCAAAAGAAGAAACGAGTCGACATGTCAAGAGCAAATCTCGAAAAGTTCCAGGCAGACAAGGATAATTTTTTGTCACGTTTTGTGACCATGGACGAGACCTGGATCCACCATTTTGATCCTGAAACAAAACAACAATCGATGACATGGAAACGATCCGATGAACCGACGCCGAAGAAATTCAAAGTGTCAAGCTCAGCAGGGAAGGTTATGGCGTCTGTTTTTTGGGACGCTGAAGGAATAATCATGGTGGACTACTTGGAAAAGGGGGCCACTATTACAGGCTCCTACTATGCAGAACAAATAAGAAGATTGCGGGAGGCTATTAAGGAGAAAAGGCGAGGCAAACTGCGGGCTGGAGTGCTGTTCCATCAAGACAACGCACCGGTTCACAAAGCTGCAATTGCCATGGCTGCCATTCAGGAAGCGGGCTTTGAGCTGGTGGAACACCCCCCCTATTCACCAGATCTAGCCCCCAGCGACTTCTATCTCTTTCCACGACTCAAGGAACACCTCCGAGGCAAGAAATTTGACGATGATAGCGACGTGATGGCCGCGGTTGAGGACTTTTTTGAGAGTCAAGATAAAGATTTTTTTTCTAAGGGAATTTTAGGATTAGAAAAGAGATGGACTAAATGTATAGACTTGCTAGGAGACTATGTTGAGAAATAAATTTATTTATTTATTTTATTCATTGTGTTTATTATTGATTATCATTACTTTTGGATCACCCCTCGTATTACGATCAGCTCGAAATCGTTTGGAAAGGGCACGTCAAAACGGCAACCGACGAGCTTGTATGTAAACACTAATGAATAGAGGAAGCTAAAGATGTGTGTCATGATCGTAGCAAGTGGAAAGATGTGGTCTGTGCCTACCCTTATGAGAAAACGACGTGACTCTATGTATGTATGTATATACTCGTAAATGTAGCGACAAAAATGTTAGCGTAAGGAATTGTCGTTGTTCTATTTGTCCAAATAAAGTACTAATTTATCTTCCTAATATCTTATACATTTTTGGTGATGTAATTGCTGTTAGCCTTCTCAGCTTTTACAGTTTCATCGGATACTATCTAATATCTATCTACCCGTGCGAAGCCGGCTTAAATATATCAAAAGGTAGCCTAAAAGTGTAATTAAAAATATATTTGAAGCTGTGTCTTTACAGTCTTCCACTTGTCGGTGTTTAATAATAGGTATTAAAAGAAACTCCTATCAAATTTTTTGGATCTATACATATGAACTCAATTGGGTTATTAGTTTGTTATATAGGTGCCGAGCTAATTGATAAAGGACAAACTCAAGTAACCAGTAAGTTATGTGACGAGCTGGTGTTTAGGGTAGGCCAAAGATCACCAAGTTCCCATCACTCGGGACTGGTGCTGCTATTTAACCATTTAACAGAATACATTAATTATGGAAATAAAGTTGTGTGTGTGTGTTTACTTGTGTAAAAGCCTATGTGTTTACGTCTTAATGATTGTGTGAAAGTGTATGTGTTTAACTTATGACTTTTCAAATATAGTCCTTGAATTTATTTCTTATAATTAAAATATTCGTCCTTCTTAAATAGTTTTTGCAAACCACTCTCTAACAACTAACTTACAAGCGGATTTTGACAAAGAGTAAATATATAATATTTTATTTTATTTTTATAAATAGATTACAAACATTACAACCTAATAAAACCCAAAGTAACGAGAGAACTTTGTATTGATTGCAGGAATCGTACACACTATATCTTTCTGCGCTTGTATAAGACGTGTTTTGGGTCATAGTCTAAAATGGAGTTATGTTGGAGTATTATATGAAGAACAAAGAGTTGTCTCATTGTTATAACCCCTTTGTTTGTAAAGATCACTAGTGGTAAATTGGTAGGAATAAGTTAACCTTTAAGATAACTCGTTGTGCCCTTTCTATCTTTATTTGTTACGCAAAGTTCGTCTAAAAGAGCCTAATCCGACCTAGGTCGTTCCCGAACTAGAAATGTGGTAACTCTGAAAAACCTCGACTTTAGTGATTCCTACAATTATTCCACTCCTGATACTCTACATTCGTCTCATTCTCTCGAAGTTTGATTTTTTGAAGGTTTCACTTCTAGCGCGTGTAAAGTGCACACATATTTTTTTTACTTGTTAGTATACCTCAAAAAATTAACTCGAGTTAGTAAATCGAGTTAATGCATGCCTATCGCGAACTACCTCGGACGGGTATATTTGGGTAAATGTAATCTGTGCCTCAGAAATTTCAAATTGATAGATTAGTAGTCACTAATCTATCAATTTTCACATGATTTTAAAACTAAAACAAAATATTTGTCGTGTTATAAAATGGCTAAATCTAATATGAAGATATTGTGCACGACCCTTAGTAAACTGAGGTGAAAATGACTAATGTAAATCAAAAACTATTTTAATAAACATTAAAGACGTTTTTATTGCTGTTCATTTTCAGGTTGGACCATATTTCAACAAGAAACAATGCGTATTATAAGCCGCCAAGGTATCGACCTCCACATTGGTTTGTTCCAAAAGAGAGAGTGGTGCGTTTCATCTACATATTATTCACTTAAATCAGTATGATAAAATTACAACCTATCTTGCTTTTATTATTCAGATGAGTGAAGATATGTTAACCCAAGAAAACAGAGACTTTATTGAAGAAATAAAGCAAGATAAATTTAATTTACAAGCAGCTTTGGCATCTCCTTTGGCTCAAGCAGATCAGCATTCAGCTGAGTGGAATCCTTTTACACGCAGAGTTGGCTTAATTGCGCGCAAAATAGGGAATTATCCTTTGTGGTCAAAAGAAGGCAAGAAATTTCAGGCGACCCTTCTGCAGGTGATATACATACTAATGTTATAAGTGCAGTAGTAACTAACTAATCTCTCTCTGTTTGTTACCTTTTCACTGCTCAACCGCTAAACTGGTCTTGACAAAATTCGGCACAGAGGTAACTTGCATCCTGGAGACAGACACGGGATCGTTTTTATTCTGCAAAATCAATGTTTCCACGGTATTCTTCAATAACTTAAATCTACACAGAGATATAAAATAAATAATTATTTAAATGAAACTAAATTTTACGGATTTTATCGCGTTTATATTTACTATTATTTATAATAAATCATATATTTATTGTTTTTATATTACAGCAGTTTCTATTTGATTTCAACAATAAATTTTTAATTTAGTATTGTATCTTGCTTTTGTAGTTTTTTTTTTTTTTTATTGCAGGTGGTTGATAATCATGTTATAAAATATATACCCCCAGAAGAATTCAATCCTATGAAAACTACTAAGGTGTGTTGGAAAGAAAAACGCACATTAGGTTGCCTTTTAGTCGGATCAGAAACCATTGATCCAAGTACAGTTACAAAAGAATACTGTGGAATTTTCAATAGTGTTGGGATGTTACCTAAACGGCATTTATCCCGGTTCATGGTGTCACCTCATGCTGCTTTACCTACTGGGACACCACTATTTGCCACACATTTCAGGGTAGGAGATTATGTTGATGTTAGAGCTAAAACGTAAGTTATTATTTCACACCATATAAACATTTGTTATATATGAGAGAACAATAAGCGATTGACACGGTAAATGTTTTGTATTGTAGTATAGATAGAGGATTTCAAGGAGTCATGAAGAGATGGGGATTTAGTGGGATGCCTGCATCACATGGTGTTACAAAAACACACAGAAGGCCAGGCAACATTGGAGGTGGTGGAGAAAAAGCGAGAGTCTGGCCTGGAACTAAAATGCCAGGCCATATGGGTAACAGGTTTGTACAATCATTGATGTAATCATATTTGTAGGCTATGATTTATTCTGGTATATGCATATACATATAGCTGGACTAATAAACAAAATTTAGGAGTAATGCAGTGTTTAAATCAAATTTGGCTAACTCTTTGAAAACCCTCTGCTGGTTTTCACATTTTGAAACTGTTTAACCTCCTTAACTAGTTGTTGCCTGCGACTTTGTCTGTATGAAATTTAGGGTGTATGAAATGTTAAGATTATTATAACCCAAAATATATATGTAAGTATAAATGAAATTGGTGAAATAAATTTTGTTTATGTGGTACATCACACAACTGTAAACATTGTCTGCCCTCATGCATCTGGCTTCATTCCACTACCTGACTTGAAGGAACTAAACCATATTTGGATTTAGAGGTTTCTATTAATGATTTTATTTATTTATCATTAACCTACACCTGATTTCTAGGTTTCATACCAATCCTGTTTATTTTTAATGTCGAAATTATACCAATAAGACTAATGACTTCTCTGTCTACACAGCAATTGTGGTGTAATTTTGTGAGTGTATGTGTATATATTAATTGTATGATTCAAATAATTCTTACTTCCAATTGAATTCCCATGAGTAGTATAGTGACAGCATTGGATATTATGGTCTTATACTGCATGAATAAAGGCTGTCCTTACAATACCTTAGTCGTCTCTTACAACACCACAGTAGAAAAGAGGTAGATGCTATTCTACTCTATTGGCCACCTATCGGTCTCAAATCATGTATTATATGTATGGCATTAAGTGTAGGGGTTGTGGCAATATGTATTTCACAGGGCTTGCGTTGGTACGAGATCGAAGGACAGAGTACCAAAAAGCGATGGTCAAAATACTCCGGTGTGTAGCATGAGAGCTTGCCAATTGGACATATTGATGAACATAGAGGAGATTAACACCATTGCCATTGATAGAACCACGGCTTTGTTTTCGGACATAAACCTAGCCATTGAAATGTTTACCATTTACCTACTCAAAAAATATCGCGCCTCACGTCTCCGAATGATCTACAATCCATCAGTGTACTGTCATGTACATCAAAAATATTGGAAAAGATTGCCACTTCAGCTTGCTAATCCTTGTCGGTGTGTCGTATCCATGTCGGTTACTTTAGTTCTGCTGCGGATATCATCGTTACGGATTTTATCACGCAGAGAAACTCCGAGCATAGCTCTTTCCATAGCTCGCTGAGCGACTCTAAGCTTCCTCAAGCGGCCCGCAGTGAAGGACCACGTCTCGGTTCCGTATGTCATCACTGGCAACACGCACTGGTTGTATACTTTTGTTTTCAGGAATTGAGGTATACTCGACGAGAAGATGTGACGTAATTTCCCGAACGCTGCCCAGCCGAGTTGGATCCATCGATTGACCTCTTGGTCGAAGTTGGACCTACCTAGTCGGAAAATCTGTCGTAGGTATACATATTCGTCAACAACTTCGAGCGTAGTGTTCCCAAACACAACCGGTATAGGTGTGACATGGACGTTAGACATGATCTTCGTCTTGTCCATGTTCATCTTAAGAACGGGTAGGCCGTTGGGAGACACTATTGAGGTCATTGAGCATAGTGCCAAGCACCTCCAGCGATTCTGCCAGTATGACTATGTCGTCGGCAAATCGAAGGCGAGTGATGTATTCGCCATTGATGTTAATGCCGTATCCTTTCCAGTTCAGTAGCTTGAAGACATCTTCCAATGCAGCGGTGAAGAGTTTCGGGGATATAACATCACCCTGTCTTACACCTTTCTGCAATTGTATCGGTTTCGTACTCTGGTTCTGTACTCGGATAGCCATCGTAGCCTTATTGTACAAACACTGCAGCACTTCGATATACCAACAGTCAATGCGGAACCGCTGTAGTGACTGTAGCACCGCCCAAGTTTTGACGGAATCAAAGGTTTTTTCATAGTCCACATACGTCAGACATAGCGGGAGTTTGTACTCTTCGGTCTTTTGTACAATCTGGCGAAGGGTATGTATGTGGTCTATGGTACTAAAGCCTTTTCTGAATCTGGCTTGTTCGGGAGGCTGGAAGTCGTCGAGTCTGCTTGCGAGACGATTCGTAATGACTCTCGAAAACAGCGAAAACGCGGTTCAGAAGCGATATCGGTCTATTGTTCTTCAAGAGGGCGTTATCGCCCTTCTTGAAGAACAGGACAACCACGCTTCTGCTCGACGCTTCTGGCGTAGAGCCGCCGTGGATGATGGAATTAAATAGGTTCTGAAGGACTAAAAGTACCGGTTTTCCACCCGCTTTCAGAAGCTCCGCTGTAATTCCGTCCTCACCGGGCGCTTTGCCATTCTTGAGCTGTTTGAGAGCCATACTAATCTCGCTCAGACTGACGTCCGGGATATCGTCGGAATAGTGTCGGACGAGTTTGGCTCTTGGGTCGTAACTCACACTAGTGTGTGGCTCCAATGACGATGTGTACAGCTGCCCATAGAATCTCTCGATCTCACTCATAATCTCTGTTCCAGCGGAAATGACGCTACCGCTCTCGGTCCTCAACTTTGTCAGTTGGCTCTTCCCGGCAGACAGATCCCTGGCAAACACCTTGGAGCCTTGGTTTCGCTTTATCGCTTCTTCAATACAAACTGTATTGAAGTTGCGTAGGTCTTGTCCTTAAACATACCACCTAGCAATGCCAATATGATAAAAATTAAAGAGAGACGCGATCTTCACTTGTCATTTTTCCTGTTTAATACGTTGAAATTCCGTACACCACCTTATATTGTCGACAAATTTATCTCTGCGATGCACTTGTATATCAAACTCGGCGGTCTAAATGTCAATGAAAGTCCTAGGTCGACATATCTTTAGATACGTGGCCTCGAAATGTTGTAACAATTTGTCACCCCCACTGCGTGGTCTAAAATCATTGTTGTCACTTAGAATAAAATATAAAACGCATATTCTTAATTCACAAAAAATTATATAAACCACGATTTTAAATGTAACTCTGCCTGCCTTGACCATACCCTCATCTTAATAAACATTTACACAAATAAATATTATAATTATCTATTGTCTACATATTTTTTTTTGGTATTATGATTTTACGTAAATTGTATAGCCAATGAAAACTACTACTAGAAAGAAAGCTGCGGGAAAAGTCACAAGAGATGACTGGGCGAAGGTCGTCGAAAAAAGGCAAAATCTTATTTTCACACACTGATCAAGATATTAGAATTGATAATAATATAATTCGACTTCTAGGCGGAGCCGCGGTAGCTCAGGGGCCGGGCGCTCGCCCAAAATTTCATAGTACGCAAGTGACCTATTTGGATCCCGGTGCTAGCACATCTTTAACTGTTTCGCAATTTTAAGTGCTGATTTACCAAGTGCTTAGCGGTGAAGGAAAACATCGTGAGTAGACCTACATGTTGGAGGAATAAACATACTTCGAGGACATGTAGTCCGTCAACACGCATTGGAGCAGCGTGGCGGACTCTTCCCGGCTCCAAAACCCTCACAGAAATGTGAGGATGCCTATGCTCAGTAGTAGGACATCTATAGGCTGTTGGTGATGACAGCGTGGCCCAATGTTCAGAGTATCTGACTTCTACGCCGCGGTTCCTGGGTTCGAATCCCAGCCGGAGCCAACATTTGTGCTAAACCACAAATTGTTGGTTTTCGGGTCTGGTTGTGTTGTGATTGTCCCCTGTTTCTGACACTGCATCCTCTCCTATATACGAATATCGTTCGATCTTATCGCATCAGCGTTGTATCGAGCGCGGGTAGGTTGGGACGAGTGAGTGCCTCTGTTTGCGCGTACACTTGTAGCCCTATAATCTGTTCTGTGTAGTTGATAGCTTTCGACAATATTCGGAAGTTGTCGCATTGAAATCGGCCAGGAGAACATCATCATCATTTAAAGGCTGTTACTTTACTACTTTTACCACATCTAAGCGAAGGTGATCATGACAGCACCTCCTCAAGCGAATCGGAGTATGATTAGTTTGAACCCAGTTGCAACTATCTTTCAATTAAATTTATTGTTGTATTTTATATTAATTATTTCCGAATATTACAGGCGCATTTTTATTTTCTTTGCGCTAGTTTCATTCAGAAATTAGTAGACAGACAAACATGTATTGAAACTTAGTTACTCTTTTCTTGAGTCGCGATCGGCTGAAAAAAGCAAATAATAGTGTTTCTTAGTTGTTTCCTATCACTAGTCATGACCTACTGACAGACGTCAAGGACGTATTCTCTCGGCGGTCGAACAGTAAACTAATTTTGACAAATACAAGAAAGGGATAACTGACAAATTATTAATTACGTGATGCATTTATTCGTATTTTTCCGAAATCACGTGTAAACCTCTTTTGAAAAAGTCGAAAATACCTGTGATTTATAAAAAATGTAATTTCTGCACTGTAAATGAGGGGCATAATGATACATGATTTTTTTACTTATCTAAGTACTATTTACTGCAGAACATTGCAGATTGTCCCATTATTGAAAAACTGTGGCCCGCAGGTAGGACAAATGATGCTGATATTTTACTTTATTTCAGATGGAGAACTTTAAAAGGTGTGAAAATTCTTCGCATAAACACAAAATATAATATTCTCTGGACATTGGGAGTGGGAATACCCGGAGAAACAGGTGCTATATGTAATTTATATGACACAGTATTACCTCTAAAGAAGCTGAAAACTGCGCCACCGTTTCCTACAAACCCCGCTAGTGATGATCTGCCTTTAGAATATTACGATGACTCAATTCACCCCTTTGAAGGACAAACTATATTATTCGATGAAGTTTAGAAAATAATAATTATTGTAGTGTAAAAATAAAGGCTATCAATTAATACATCACATATGTTCTATTTATTTATTAATACGTCCGAGCACATAATGTCTGAGCGGCGGCATATCTATATATGCCCAGTGACCGCATGATGTAACATCGCCTCCACGCGAATATGCTGTGAACACGTTTAACATTTTGTCGATTCGTTATTTCAGAGGCTAGAGCTAACATTCACGAATCACGTCACGGACGAATTGACAATTTATTTTTGGAAAAATTGAAATGTAAAAAAATAAATAAAAAACAGTAAAGGTAATAAAAATAGACTTTAACAATTTCTTTGAGATACCAGGTATGATTTAGGGATATGCTTACATTTAACATTCAAATACAATTTAACAATAGAATTTATGAATAAATACAAAAATCTCAAATTCATTTATATTTTCAAATTTATAAATAAATTTTAAAAATGTTGCGAAATTACTTTCCGGCTCCAAAACCTTCTCAGAAATGAGAGGAGGCCTGTGTTCAGCAGTGGGACATTTATAGGCTGTTACTTTATTTTACTTTTTTGCGAATAATGTTTCATGACATCAGACTTTCGAAAATCATAACTAGTTGTTACGTCGTTTGAGCGATAAACTGCGATCTATATGTTTAGCTTCTAAATGCTTGAAAGGCTAGGCTGTTACCAATTTTTCCTATTGATCTTTTTCATCCACACGTTTCTTAGATTTTTATCCTTTGGACACCTGAATACGTAACATTTATTTATATAAATTATACTTTAATGTTGAGCGTTCGCCGGTAAAGATTTTTGTACAGTTCCTGAATCCAGCCCTCCAAACTGAACCGGTATTATAAATATCAAACTAATAACTTAATAAATAAAATACTAAAATACTTTCAAAGAAAATCTTAATTTTATAGTTTTGGACCCATTGTAGTTTAATGGTTTGTTACAGACCGCAATAAAGGTGAAATAATATATGACGCGATAGAAAAATCATTATTTTTAACAACACAATATTTTCTTATGGATAGAACGTAATTTCGGTCGTTTTCCTGTATGTAGCGTTGCAGCACTTACAAAGTTACTGCACGTCATTAAAACATTTTAGTTCTAATTCGCAATTTTAATCGAACTTGTAGTAAGTGATGCCATATGTCTCTTATCAAGATGGCGTCAGCCACGATCTCGATTTATAAAGATTAAAAAGAACGAGGAATAAGTATTATTTATTTGTGACCATGAAGATGTAAATTTATGTTAAGTCTGCTTTGCTTATGACTGTGGTGACAACCTCTTGTTAAGCTATTGCTTTCTTTTATTAAAAATTAATACAAAGAAGAGATAGTTTGAATTTTATTCTATTCAATAATTAATTTTACGTGATGCATTTCTTCTTATTTTTAATCATACCTTCTCAGCACGTTCCTAGGTCACGTCTAAATATCCTTGGAAAATTTTGGTCCGTTTAAATTGTCAACTCTAAATTTTTGCTATTTCTTGTATTCACGTTAAGCAAAAGAGAGCGTTAAAGTTTTGAAAGCATAAATCGCAGAAGCAGCATCATAGTGTTGGTACTCTTCTACAATCTTCTTATTTTCTTGGTGTCTATGTAAACACGTCATCAGATTTTTTAAAGCTTACCTTACCTTACTGAATGATTCAGCAAATAATTTCCATTTCAAATTTATTTCCCTTTTAACTTTTTTTATTATAAATTATTGTTTATACGAGGGTGGATTGAAAAGTACTCGGCCTAACACAGATCCATTCAATTCTAAAAATCAAATCTACCCACATTATTTAGTTCAGTTCAGACTAGTTCATTGTGTGAAGTTCGAAACGTGTGCGATAATTAGTTGTGATTTTATAAATTTATTAACAAAGTAATCGGTCATAATTTCCGCGAATGGAGCAAATCGAGCAGCGTGCCGTCATTAAGTACCTCCATAAGAAGGGGCTATCATCAAAAGCCATCCATGATGACATGGTCAGTACATTAGGCGATTGTGCTCTGTCATATTCATCCGTCAAAAAATGGATAGCAGAATTTAAGCGTGGTAGAGAGAGTGTGAAAGATGAACCCCGCTCTGGAAGGCCTTCGACGTCAACTACTGACGAAAATATTAAAAAAGTACTTGATTTAATAATGGGAGACCGCAGATTAAAAATTAGAGAGATAGCCGAGATTATAGGCATCTCTTATAAACGAACTCAAAACATCATTGTCAACGAGTTGGGTTTCCACAAGGTGTCTGCGAGGTGGGTTCCGCGACTGCTTTCAGTTGAACAAAAAAGGACGCGATTGACTATTTCACGCGACTGTTTGGAGTTATTTGAAGCCGATGCAGATGATTTTTTCGAATCGTTTTATTACTATGGACGAAACATGGGTTCATTACTGTACACCGGAAACAAAACAACAATCAAAACAGTGGAGAAGACCTGGTTCACCACCCCCTAAAAAGGCTAAGTCGATTTTGTCGGCAAATAAGGTGATGGCTTCAGTATTCTGGGACTCGAAAGGTGTGATTATGATTGATTATCTTGAAAGGGGTCAGACTATAAACTCTGATTACTACTGCACCTTACTACGTCGTTTACGAGAGGAAATAAAAGAAAAACGTCGAGGAATGCTCAGAAGAAAAGTCCTGTTTCATCAAGATAACGCCCGTGTTCACACGTCAGTACAGTCAATGGCTGGAATTCACAACTGTGGCTTTGAACTGTTACCGCATCCGCCGTATTCACCTGATCTGGCACCATCAGACTTCTTTCTGTTCCCTAACCTAAAAAAGCACTTGGGAGGTCAAAGATTTTCGACAAACGACGAGGTCAAAGCAGCTGTAGACGCATATTTTGACTCTAAGGAAGAATCATTTTTTTTAACGGTCTAAATGCTTGGAAGGGGAGGTGGCAAAAGTGTATTGAACTTGATGGTGATTATGTAGAAAAATAAAAATATAACTGATTTAGTATGTGTTTATTTTCTTGGTTAGGCCGAGTACTTTTCAATCCACCCTCGTAATATTAATGTTAATCAGAAATAAATAAATAATTTTGTAGATGTTGTTTTCCTCTGATAACCCTTGTCGGCGTGCACAGTCGCGAAACTTTCGGCATTTACGAAAAGATCTAAGGCGTTCATCTACTGTAATGTATTTCTACTGTGCTAGAGTGCAGAATTCTCGTCAATCTTTAACCGGTTGGTTCGTTTACGATATAGAAAACCTAGGTCTACAGCTTATTTCAAGAGAAATTTCCAGATCTCTATCGAGGGCTATGAAAAGGGCTGGACTCAGTGTTTTTTTTGCGAATTAGAATATGAAAATACTATGCCTGCAGGCATTCCGCAGACCAATATAGACTTAAGATTTAGTAAGCTAAGTGGCAATGGGCCGTGTAACTTGTAAAACCAATGTCAAATAAACGGAACGATGCGTGTTAAAAGACATTAAGTGGCTACTTAGTACAGATTTGTTAACGCTACATACATACATACATAAGATCACGACTATATCCCATAAGGGGTAGTCAGAGACTGGGCAATAACTGCAAAAGCAGATGACTGCCACAATCCACGTTTCACCAAAACAATATAATGCACTTGGTGTGATAGATGGTGAGCCCATCGCCATCATGCGCTGTTGGGTGCACGGTGCAGTTTTATTCCTTACTCGCCTTTTACGAGATCCATTGGATGAGATGGAGTGGTAGTATTTTTTATAGAGCCGCCACCACACGGCTACACGCCACACGCTATTGAAGAAAACTAGACAAATAGTTTAAAACTAATGTGTTTGTAATTTTTTTTATTAAAAAACTTTAATGTAGAAAGCGCTGTCTGTTAAAAATGTGTTCAACAAACAAGACAATTGTCGGTTGGAGATGTTTACATTCTATAAAGAAAGTAAATGGTGCCATCTGTTGATGACCACGATACTGTGCGAAATATTCGCACGGGTCAGCCAGTATAATATTGTGTCGAAAGTACAACTCAAAAAGAAAGGCATTCACTTTTGCTGTTAACCTTCTTTTATGCTGATGTCAAAGATAAAAACCATAAAATATTTTTTTTATAAAACTTACGCTTTTCGGATTTTATCGCGTTTATTTATAACAACTTATTTTTCGAAGTTTCGGGCGCTTCCCATGGTCACGGGAAGACCGAGATGACAGGTGTCCTGATGTCATAGTTAAACCGGTGTGCCTTCAGCTTTTAATTATTATTTTTCGTACGATCTACGCAGAATGAGCTTACTGTCTTGAAGTTTTGCAGTAATATGTCTGGTTTTTGATTTAATTTAACTAGCCCTTTGCACTCGAGGCCTTTCTGCAAGCGTTAACCAGGCTATATTAGGGAAGCATTTTACAGGTACTTTAAATTAATTTTATACTCAAACAAAAATATTCAAATAATTTAATTTCAATAGCATCGCGAATCATTCTTGGTAGGAATCGGTGTTCTTTTGCATGGTGCTTGATGATCCAGAACATGGTCACAGACTGCAGACTTCCTAGAACGTCAACGCTTCTCATTAGCTATATGGCTCAGTGCTCCCGTGACCACTAAAATTGTTAATTGCAATTTTAAGTGCTAATTTACCACGTGCTCAGCGGTGAAGGAAAACATCGTGAGTACTAACCACAAAAAGGCATATTGAAATAATTTTTTATTTCATAATTTTGTTATATAATTATATTATTTGTAAATCCCTAATGTATATTCATTGATACAATTAAACTTTTACATTTTATCGAGGATGTTTGAAGCGAAGCTTCTTAACGCACGTTTGAGATAGGGACTTAACTCAGAAAAAGTGGAAGTCACAAACGTAAGTTGCACGCCTCATTGGTCGGGTTGCGCGCCCAGGTGAACGAGATAGAGTATTAGGTAATTTGTTGCAATAACGATATTACTGCAGTTTACTGTTTAATTGTACGGAAATTTAATTAAAGTACAATCTTTAAATTATGTATTATTTATATTAAAAAAAAATATATGAAAAGTGAGCTGTCGGTTATTTCCACTGTCAGCCATATTATTCTTTGTTGTCAGATTTATCCTTTTCAAAAAGGATAACGTAAAAAGCTTCGCTTAGCTAGCTCGCTAGCTCTGTCGGTAGTCCCACGACACCTAACATACTTTTTTTATTAAGCCATGGTTATACATACAAGTAATATTAAATATATAAAAGTCTAGAGCATTTATTAAAAAATATTTGGAATAATTAAAGGGGAAATTTAAGAAACTTTTCTAGATCAAAATGCTTGTTGTTCCCTTAAAGAGCTTCTAAAACATGTGTACTGCAATATGTGGCTGCTACAACAGAGTAGGGACTCACAAGTAATATTTTTATAGAATATCTGCAACTTGTCAGCAACATTGCCAATTGTGTTTGAAGTATTTTACAGATAAATTAAATCATTAAAAGGACAATAATATACAGTTAAAAGAGACAATTGCACAGCAAAATTTCAACAATTTCCATTGTGGTGCAGACAATCAGTATCAAATTAAAACCCAAAAAAATATTAAACTTGTTTGGTTATATAACTGTAAAATTCGAAATATATAGCAAATATTGAGAACAATTCACAATTGAAGCCACATACTGCAATATTATTTTATACAGTTAGTAGAAGTAGATTTTGAGCAAAATATTCTACTACAAAATGTTCTATTCTATACACACATTGTATCTTATCTCTGTTATCGTCTTGTGGCTATTGCTGGCTTGGGGGTTGGAAACCATAACCTGGGTATGGTTGAGGTGTACCAGGCGGCGGAGCCCCAGGGGCAGGAGCTCGAGCATAAGGATATGGAGAAGGAGGATACTGTGATGGAGGATAACCTTGTTGATAAGCATGAGGAGGATATGCTCCACCAGTTGGTGGATAATTCTGAGGATTTTGTGGGTATGAAGTCTGCGGTGGAGGTGCTGTTGACACTGACGGTGATGGACTTCCAGGTTGTGAGGAAGGATTTGAATATGGTGGCTGTGTTGCAGGGGGATATGGGGATGGCTGTCCAGAAGATGGATATTGTTGCCCTGGTGGACCACCTTGTGATGGAACTCCAGAAGCAACTGTTGATGGGGGGACATTATTTCCATGGGAACTTGAATTGTAAGTAGGTGACTGTGCTGAAGGGGATCCATATCCAGTACTACTTGGGTTTTGTGAGGTATAACCACTAGGTGGTGGCTGAGGGGAACGGTTTGGTTGAGATATAGGAGTGGAGCTATAAGCAGAAGTAGGTGTAGTGTTAGGAAATGGTTGAGATTGATATGGTTGAGGTTGTGCAGATGTAGAATTGTATGTACTAACTCCAACATTTGGATAATTTGCACCAGATTGTGGTGGTGGATAAGCAGAATTACCAGTGTACACTGGCTGGCTGGCCCCACGTACGGGATAGGGTGAACCTGCTACAGCTGGACTGCCAGGTGGAGGAGCATAAGGCTGCTGAACTGTCGATGGTGGATAACCAGGGCCTGGATGTGTAGATGGAGGATAATTACTGGGTGTTGTAGTGATGGGTGGACCATAAGTGGAGTTGGGAGCATATCCTTGAGGTTGCTGATTTGGGTTTGGAGGCCCATATCCTTGACTAGGTGGTCCATATCCACTTTGGGGAGGATATACCCCTGGGGCTCCTTGATATTGTCCTTGATATTGGTTTTGAGGGTATGGTCTTTGCCCATAGGATTGTGTTGGTCTTGTTGGTGTATTCGAAACTCCAGAAGGAGGGCGATAAGGTTGTTGCGGCGATCCAGGTACATCTGCACCACTTGAGGGGGTATTTGGTGGGCCTTGTGGTAGATTTCCCGCAGCAAGTTGATGTGGTGGCTGCAGCAATGAAAAATTGAGGTTAAACATCTATGATCAAAATAAAATATAACCTGTCAATATTTTGCTTGAATAGATTGGCATTACATATCTGCTGAGTAAACTTTATTTTTAAATACAACTATTACTATAGTATGTAAGTCAAAGTAAAGGCAAGACCTGCTTTATTGTAAAACCCACATTGTGAATATTATACACATTTATATCACAAAAAATAAATTGACATAGGTGCATATTTATCAAAGGTACAAGTTCTGACATGTAAAAAGATTGCTGGACAACTGTGCAAGGGATTACTCTAGGCATAACTACAGTGATGCAAAAGCAGACAAACCAATAGCGAAATATCATTGAGAAAAAATTGAATTCAAAAATTGAGTAGGTCTGTACCCTAGAGTGGGAAATTTATATACTGTTACTTGTTTCACTGTTATATTAGGACGACGTTTACAACGCGATACTGTATTCTACACAAATGATTGCTTGGGATGTTAGTAGTTGACTTGAAGAAACACAAAACACAAAGTATGTAAATTTATGTTTCGATCCTGTAGTCTACGAGAAAATAATTTGTAATTTTCGCAAAAACGTTGTTAGACACTAAATATAACTGCTATATTTAAATAGATTGACCATGCTAACACTTTAAAACCTTTACCGGTAAAATTGCTTGTATATTTTGATTGGCGTCAGCGACAGACGCCAAGTAAACCAAATTCCTATGTAAAACCTGCTGATATTGGTGGCATTCCATCAATTGGCCTTTCGCTTGATACTCTTGAATAGTTTGTATCAAATGAGCATTTTCGTCCAACATTTTTTGTATTTGTGCAGGAGTCACAGGCGGTCGATTTCCTCTTGGCGCAAAAGCCACTGACATTGTATATAGATTTTTTGCAGAACAAAGTAACTTGATATGTATATATCAACAATATCTCTGATCGTTTAGTATATTAAAAAAAAAACAATTAAAACGACATTAGATATAAAACAAAGATATAAAACGTTACCAACTAAAAGAGAAGAGAGGACAAACTCTAAGTAAATCATATGCAATACAGTAGGCCAGGGCACAAAATATCGATACATAGATATTTTTCAACAAAAATAATCGATATATAAATTGTCAATATTTTAAAACTCGATATATCGATATTATATTTTAATTCTAAAGTATCGAATTCGTGTCAATTTCGACATATAGCTCGTCCTATGTACGACGTGTAACTCAGGTTTCGTATTTAATGTTATTAGTTATTCCATGCACGCTCCTCGCCATAAAGCAAATATAACCAATGAATGCTTTTGGTTATACTGTAAACGAAAGTTAATTGTATGTATTTTTTTATTGGAGTAGGTGACGGGACGAGCAAAACTATAAAAGAGTGGTAAGTTCAACGTCTGCCCATAACAAATGCTATTTTACTCAGAATATTTCTGTGTAGCACCACACTGCACCCGTCACCTTGAGACATTAGTTCTTAAGTCTCATATGCCCAGTAATTACGCTAGCTCTCGGTTCCCTTCAGACCGAAACACAGTAATGTTTGCACACTACTGCTTCCAGAATATTACTGAGTGGTACTACACCGCACCCGCCATCCAGAGACATCAGTTCTTAAGTTTCCCAGTGCCATAGTATATGCCATATGACCAGTGTACACTAGCACTCAGTGTCCTACAGATCGTAACATAATAATGTTTTTAGAGGTGGTAGGATTCCTATGCAGGAATCCGTCTAGGTAGGTCACTCCAGGGCCAGTTAATGAGAGATAGTGTAATCACTCGGTATATGACATTTAAGAACTGATGTCCCAGGGTGCCAGGCGCAGTGTGGTGTCACACAGAAATGTTCTGGGTGACACAGCATTTGCTATGGGCAGACGTTGCACATCCCATCGGGTGAACGTTTCGCTCGTTTCATCAATCTAAAATGGACTTTAATATTTTAGAGCAGTGATCATTTTTGAGGAAGCTGTTTTTTTTATTGTATAAGGTGACGAAACGAGCAAAACGTTCACCTGATGGTAAGTGCAACGTCCGCCCACAACAAATGCTGTGTCACCCAGAATATTTCTGTGTGACACCACACTGCGTCCGTCACCCTGAGACATCAGTTCTTAAGTCTCAAATGCCCAGTGATCTTCAAACCGAAACACAGTAATGCTTGCACACTACTGCTTCATGGCCCTGGGGTGGTATCCACCTGAACGGATTCCTGCATAGAAATCCTACCACCAGTGTAGTCGCCTATTACGATAACGTGGTCGTAAGATAGAATAAGTTTTCTCAGAAGCGGACAATAATTGTTGATGATGACTGGTCTGTCATTTCATAAAATATGAAAACCTGAAAGGGCATATGATGTTGCTGTCAAACACGGCTTTAGCCAAGATTATATCGATGATTGCATCGATGTTTTTGTGATTAAGGATTGTCAGCATGTTTTTGAGGAACCCATATTGCTGAGGGATGATTTTGCTATGTAGGCTATATTAAGCATCATGTATTAACCTTTCGAAAGTTTAAGCAAGTGTTAAAAAGTCTGTACTGACTCAGGTTTGTAATTCTCAACATCTTTTTATATTATTACTATCAGACCCGACAGACGTTGTCTTGCCCGAACGTTGGCTCTGCCTGCTGTTGACAGATTCAGCAAACGATATTTCGATATTCGAATTATCGTTAAACTATATACTGAGTGACTTTCGTAATTTTTCTATAACTCTTTCGCAGCGCCACCTACCGGGTCCAATTCTGAATCTAAACCATCCAGGTAACCACACAAACACACACAAAAAAAATCATCAACATCGGTCCAGGCGTTGAGGAGGAGTTCAGTGATTTAAACACGCACAGAAGAATTATATATTTATACTTTTCGCCACTTCATCTATTCTTCAGTTTATATATATATATATTTAAAACGATGCAAATATTCTGTAATCTGACTCATTTCTGTAATTTTTCCACTTAACCATTATCATTTCAGCCCATTTCAGGTTATGTTTAATAAGTCTGCATCGACTTTTATTACCGATAATCGGTACCACTACATAAAATTTGACATGAAATAATCACTCCTAATGATAAATCTTACCCTGAATACTATAATAAAGCTTTCGCGCTAATATCAGGAAATCCAATACAATTTGAAATTTAACGTGCATAAGATGGCCCCTTTATTTAAAAAGGTTCTAAGTTGCATGGCTACATGTTGATAACCATACTTTACCAAGAAGCGAACTATGAATGATAAGATCAGATCACATTTTACGCGGGTGGAACCGTGTCGTATTGCTAGTCCATACTAATACTATACATGCGAACCTTTTCAAAGTTCAACTGTTGGACCGATCTTGACGAAATTTGGCACAGAATACTTTTTAAACCGAAAAATCAAATAGTTCCCGCGGCGCTGGCATCGGCTAGTTATAAATAAATAAACAACCTTAATCATGTTATCAATATCTCTATGAAATTAAGCAGCAAAGCATCACTTACAAAAATACTCTCAATTTTAATAATAGCAAATTTATTTCAGATAAGCATACTTGCATATTTTATTCGTAAACAAACACTGAAATATTGTTAGTATATTAATAATAATAATGATTTATGTGTAACATATTATTTAGGTTATTTATGATTAAAAATGGTATTTGGTTTGTATCGAGTTTCAGTACATTTGGACAATCAGTCCTCGAGAGCACAGTGTTGAAGAGGCTGCGTGGACTGATCCGCACGCTATGTATCAGGAAAGTTGACTATTTTACGCATTATTGATAGCCATCTAATCCGCCATCGCGCCACTGCGAAAAATACCAGATGCGCTGCGACTGGGCACTCCCAATTATATCCTAAAAACATTTTTACTCTGGATACGAAGAACACTAGCAGCTTTACGAATTCAGTTGATAGTACGCCCTGAAAAGGGTTACTTTAACGTCTTCAATAAATAGTCCAAATCCGCTAGCCAACAATCTCACACGCTTCACGTCCAAATTGTCCGAGAGGTCTTTGGCGACCCAGTGCCTAAAATAGGTGACTAACTTAGTGTTATTTTATCAAGTTTGACTGGAGGCCCACTCTTTGGCTTTTTGCTAACAGCTTGAAAAGTAATTTACTCTTTTTGGAGTTTCATCTGAGACTATGGGATACCGCATACCCCTCAAAAACATATAGCAATATATCTACAGCAGGACTCGGCACGACCATGACATCTGCATAACTGATCTTGTTGATGAACTCTCTATCCATCAAGTTTTGCTGAGCTTATAACACAGACCGTTTATAAATAAGCTGAAGAGCCTGGGTGAAGTTAGGCTGTCCTTTCTGATTCCATGTACTGTAACATATATTTTGCCGAGTTTGAGTCTGCCTACCTACCTTTATTTGTGTAGTGATGTGGTTCTTAAATAGACGATTGACAGATTGTCCAGGACTTTTGCAATAATAGTAATAGTAATAATTTTTAATTGTTTCTTTTTTACATACAGCGTGCTTTATAACTCATACAACATGCCGACACCTACCCATGTTACTTTGTTCTAAAAAGCATAATGGTGAAGATTTAAGGAAAATATTGAATTCTAAAAATGTTCATACAAAACTTTAAAATATTTTTTTACGTCGAATTGTACACGACCATAACTCAGAAGGTTGTACCTAAACGACAAATTCAAAATACGTTATTTATTCCATTTTTGTTTATTGTTATGCAGCTATCTTGAAGCAGCAAGATTTCAAATTTTTGCTCGGCAAAAAATGATAGTTCACTGTTACTGATGATTAGGACTGGATTGGACTGGACTGATAGAGACAAAATGAAAAGTACAATTTTGATCTTGAATTTAAATTTCCAATCATTTTCTGCATTATCAATATAAAACATCAAAATCAAAATATACACGTAAATAACAAAATTCAATAAAACAATAAAAACACTTTTCGAATTGGCGCCAAAAGCTCTAATTGTGTTTGTAGAACTATTATAATAAATAGAGAGACCGATGTAATATCGGTCTCTCCATCACCAATCTTTCTGCCAAAATTATGTCAGTTGACCAAAAAATACTGAAATATTTTTGCTTCTAAAATACTTTGTACTTCTAAAATATTGTTTTGAGGTGATGCCCGAAAAATTTCCTGAACGATATATGTTATCGTATCGTATGCGCTTCTATCGATACGCAATATTATCGAATTTTTGTATCGATAAATACATTTTTTTAAATAATGAAAATTAAAATATAACCTGCAAAAAACTAATTAGTATAAAAAAATAACCGTGCGCAGTTTTTAAAAAGTATTTAAATAAATTAATGCTTAAATAATAAGGTTAGCTAATACATTATGATTAAAGTGGAACTTCTTTGGGAACGGTTAGAGTAAAATTTCAAGGTCGAATTTAAAAACAGCGTTTTCGTGCTACGAAATAAATTATTCGTAACGTATTATTCTTAAATTAATGTCTGTAGTATACCCGAATGAAAACGAGTGGAACTATGGAATAGTAACAGATTAAATAACGTTATTCTGTTAAGTTAGATAATTGATATTTCAGAACGCAAGATCACAGTGACTTTTTCACAGTTGATTTATTTATCGTCCACCTCTAGGATATATCAAAACGTAGGTGTCCTATGGCCTTCACCGTAATGAAATAGTCCGAATACCAATAAAAACATAAAAACTATATAATTTTCCGTTACGTATCTATTGATTATCTCTACTACAAAAGATAATTTAGCAAAGAGTATATAAGATAATTTAGTACTCTTATTTATTATATTCCCTTTGTTTAGATTAATTTACAGATTCCACTGGATATCTATCTACATTTTGCATTATAATGGCTCTTAAAGGTATAAAAGTAATAGAAATGTTGGGATTAGCTCCTGGTCCATTTTGTGGGTCCGTATTAGCAGATTTTGGAGCTAGTGTTACAGTAATACAGAAGGTTAAATATTTAATTTTCAGAATCATCTGCGAAAATGCAATTCATGACTACTTTACAAAACAAAAAGTTTGTTTTTATTACAGGTTAATGTATTCAATGAAGCAGATGTAATGTCCAATGGCAAAAGGGCAATCAGTATTAATCTAAAGTCTAATAAAGGTGTTGAAATATTGAGAAAAATTTGCTCATCATCAGATATATTTTTAGATACTTTTCGACCAGGAGTAATGGAAAAAATAGGATTAGGCCCAAATGTGCTTTTACAAGACAACCCTAGTCTAATATATGCAAGACTGTCGGGCTATGGACAGGAAGGATATTATAAGGAAAAAGCAGGTCATGACATAAACTATGTTGCCATGTCAGGTATACTTTCATTGTTCAGTAAAAATAAGCAGCCACCCATTGTGCCTGTTAACATTATTGCTGATTTTGCTGGGGGTAGTTTAATATGTGTTGTAGGTATTCTCTTAGCCCTTTTAGAGAAAAGTAAGTCTGGTAAGGGTCAAGTTATTGATTGTAGCATGACAGAAGGCGCTGCTTATGTAGGAACATGGCTCTTTAAGTCAAGAAAATTACCCATTTGGCTTGGGGAACCAGGCACAAATATGTTAGATGGTGGTGTACCATTTTATGCAACATATAAAACAAAAGATAATAAATTTATGGCTGTGGGGGCTTTAGAGCCCAAATTTTACTCTGATTTGTTAAAAGGATTGCAATTATCTGAAAATGATTATAATCAAGGAGTTAATATGGAGAAATGTAAAAAAAAATTTGAAGAAGTATTTTTAACAAAGACACAAGAAGAGTGGTGCAAAATATTTGACGAACTAGATGCTTGTGTAACTCCAGTTCTCAATATTGACTGTGTCGATGAACACAAATGTAACACATCACGAAATTCATTTTATAGGGACAGTGACAATTTTGTTGTCCCTGAACCATCTCCTAAATTGTCTAAAACACCTGGAGTTTCATCTGGAAAAAAGTCATTCCCAAAGTCTGGAGAACACACAATACAAATATTACTAGAATTAGGCTACAGTCACCTTGAAATTAAAGAGCTAATAACTAAAGAAATTGTATATGCCAATAAAAAGTCACGGTTATAAAGTGACGCTGACAAATTACATAGACATTTAATTCACTATTACTTTAATTTTCGTTATGATATTTGATACACTGTCTTTTATATTTTTTGTAGGAAAATCACTATTATATAATGGGTGCTTTTGAATTAAAAGTAATAATTTTAATATTTTATTCAAATCAAAAATTATATGGTTTATTCCAATTGCAAATTTATGGAAACTTAACAAGTTTTCCCCATGAAATTGTCTAATTCTTTTAGTTCCTATATGTATTATAAAATTGATAAATGTTGTACAGTCCATACCAAAAACAGATTTCAAAATAAGCTGACATTGAATAGTAAATTCAGAAGTATTGCTAAATTCTTGAATTTCATGTTCTACTGATAACAGATCCTTTTTTAGTGCTTCCCATACAAACTCTATATTACTTGCATTAATAAAATTGTGATTAACTGATATAGTGTCCTGAATATTAACAACTTGATGGTGCCATCCAGATGGAACAAATATTGCATCACCTCTTTCTTGAATAACTTCAAAATACTTTACATTTTTTGATTCTTGGGGACTAAATAATAATGGTAAATTTCCAAACTGATCCTTCAGTTTATTTTCTTCACCTGGAGGAAACAAAATCCATTTTTTTCTTCCTACTATATTTACTGACCAACTAAATGAAGTATATACATCAGAATGCAATGGAGTCCTGTAAAATCAAGAACACTACACTATTATCCATATAAAGATTATTAACACTAAACCTACCAGAGTGGTCAAATGACTGCTATAGAGACTTTAATTAAAATTGTTAAAAGTATGTTAAAATCCATAACTTGTTTTGTTTAAATTCACATCAGTATGTATCTTCAAACTTTACATATTGACTTTTGATGTTTAGTTACCATACAATCTTCTAAATGGTTGTACCATAGAAATAATAGAATATAGTAGAAATAGATATATATAAAAGTATCAGTAGGTTTAGTGTTAAAATATCTTTAGCGCAGAGCATAGACATAATTAGTATGAAGATGTAAAATATTTCTAAACCAATACCAATATTTTAAATAATTATAATATTAAAAATGGTATAGGAATTTTTTTTTGGTTTATTAATAGGTTAATAGTTTATATTGGCGTATGGTTACAACATTAGAAGTAATAATAATAATTATGTTAATAAATGTGTTTTCATTACAATATGCATTTTGTGGAGTATAAGTGTTCCTCAATAAACTTAATTTTTTTAAGATGATTGTAAATGCATATAAATTAAAAAATCTATTTTACTATTATATATATTATTTAACGTTAACAACATACCAAGACTCTTTTGGACCTATATAAACAAACATAAAATCATCTTCTTGGTTATCCTCAGCAAACTCATTGAGCCAGTCTGAAGCAAATATTATTGGTACCTCGTAAAACTTATTTTCTGGTCTTGTTCTTCTTAAATGCCAATCTTTTAGGTATAACAGTTCTTTTCTGCTATTTCTTAAATAAGACATATAGTCTTTCACTTTCATATCATTTTTACTATGAGCATTATAATGAATTTTTTTACAGTCTGCAACAGGAGCTCTAAGTTCACCATATTCTGATACAAAATAGTCAATGTTTATACATTGATTTGTAACCCAGTTTTTAGTACACTCCCAATTCAAACTTATATTTTTAATAATGCACGGCAAGTTTTTAAGCATGAAGTTTTCAAAAAAATATCCGTACAATAAATTACAGCTATTAACCACCGCAATTTCACATTTACTATAATCGGGTTGCGGAATATCTTTTATTGTACTAGTAATTTCAATTTCTTCCATTCTACAAAAATTAAGATTAGGCTATAGTAATAATATTTAAATAACAATTTTTAATAAAATACGCAGAGTATTATTTATTTATACATTTTGACCTCAATATGTCAATATGTGTTAGTGACCTCAAAGACAAAATGCGAAATCGGTAGAGTTGCCAAGTAAAATCGGTGTATTTGTTCCAAAAATCGATATATGAAAAAAAAAACTTCAATTTATCTTTATTTTAAACTTAAACTTAAACATAAAATTATTAAACATTGTAACTTGTGACATGGGTGAGCAGCAAAAAAATTAAGTAGGAATACTATTTATATCAACAAATCGAATTATCTAACAATAACACATTTAAGTATTTAGTACAAGAACTGACAAGTATTCGTACACTAACAAACAACTATTATTTAGTTAATTTATATTAACAGACTAAGTATTCGTTATCACACACCAATAAATTCCACAACTTAAATCTAATTATTTTTTAAAATCTTTAAGATTGTACCAATGTTTTTTATCCATAGCAGCAGTCATTTTTAGAACTAGTTTGGACGTCTTAACAATTAATGTCATTACATAGACGTTTTGCATTGGTATTAAATACCAGTGATTGATTCAGTAGATAACCTATATCTCCGTTTTGTTTTCTTGAGATTAATATGCGAGAATATGCGCTCAAAATTGGTGGATGAATAGGGCAGTGTTATAATAGTAAAAATGAATGACGACATCAACGAAAACATTTGCGTGTCATCGCCACGCTTCAGTAAAAGTCTGAGTACAATCAAGACAGCTAGGACACTATGCTTGGAGAAATCGAGCCGTCGCACACTGCCTACTGGCAGCTGGCACGATCTCCCAAAGCAGAGCCGGTCTCACCCATGCCGCCACTCATTAGATCTAACGATAACTCGCTCGCCTTCGACGACAGCGAAAAAGCCGAATGCCTCGCAGACAGTTTAGAGAGCCAATGCACTCCGTCTCTCGCGCCTGCGGATCCCGACCACCTGCAGCAGGTGGCCGCGGAACTCAAACGCAGGGCTGCAATACCACCAGTGGGCGAACCACTGCCTCCAGTGACTCTCGACGAAGTCACTAAGGTAGTCAAAAATCTTAAAAACCGATCCGCACCCGGCCTCGACGGCATAAACAACAGGGTGATGAAATGTCTAACTACGCCGTTATTGTGTCTGTTAGTCAGTATTTTTAACGCGCTCCTCTCCAGCCGCTCCTTCCCGGACGACTGGAAGGAAGCCGACGTTATAGGCATTCCGAAGCCTAATAAGCCTAGGAACATTCCGTCTAATTATCGCCCAATAAGTCTCCTTAACTCGATGGCTAAGATTTATGAGCGAATTATACTCAGTCGATTAAAAGACTATGTCCTTACAAATAATATTCTTCCAGACGAGCAGCTCGGCTTTCGCCCCGAACACTCGTGTACTCATTAAGTGCACCGCTTAACGGAGCACATTTTAGAGAATTTAAACGACCGCCCTAAGCCTGTAGGCACAGGGGCCTTATTTTTCGATGTCGCAAAGGCATTCGACAAAGTCTGGCACGACGGCTTGTATTACAAGTTGTATCACACTAAAGTGCCAGACAGACTCGTGAACATCATACGAGCCTTCTTGTCTAACCGCCTATTTCGCTTCCGGGTAGAGGGAACGCGCTCCTCAAGCCGCCCTCTCCGAGCAGGTGTCCCTCAGGGCTCCTGCCTCTCCCCACTCCCGTTCTCGCTATACACTAGCGATATCCCTAAAGACCCGAAAGTCAATCTTGCGCTTTTCGCCGATGACACGGCCCTGTACTATTCCGACAAGCACAAGGGCCGCATAACGATTCAACTCCAAGCCGCAGCCGATCGCCTAGGCGAATGGTTCCGGAAATCGAGAGTAGAGGTAAACCCCGAGAAAAGTGTAGCGATATACTTCTCAAGGGGCACACCAAAGCCCGCTAGACGATGGCAACAATGAGCTAGGCACGATCATCCTGTTCGGACGCCCTATTCCCTGGGAAACGAGCGTCAAATACCTCGGGGTCACTTTAGACGCAGCGATGTCGTTCGCTGCACACATTAAAAACATACGCAATAGAGCGGCTTTTATCTCAAGCCGTCTATACCCATTAACTTGCTCCTCAAGCAAAATGTGCTTAAGACACAAACTTCGCCTCTATAAGACTTGCATAAGACCCGTAATGGACCATGCTTGCGTCGCTTTCGCTCACGCGACGGGCAATCAATTTAAGAAGTTACAGAGCGTTCAAAATCGATTCTTGCGAACTGCCACCGGAGCCGGTTGGTATCAACGCAATGTAGATCTTCACAGCGACTGTGAAATGCCCTTAATCTCTGAACACTTCAGAGAATTATCACGGCGGTTTTTCGAAAAAGCCGCGGTTCATTCAAACCCGCTGGTGGGTAAGCAGCAAATTACCGACCAAACAGAAACGCGACCGAACGCAAACGTCGCCCGCGAAACGTGCTAGACGACACGGACGTCTCAGCTCTTCCTGACCACGATACTGTCAGTCACGATCCAGGCCACACTGTACACACAGTCAATAGCTTTAATATAACACGCACCAAGACGCGCGACCGCCGTAGAGAGCGGCGCGCTTTTTTTTTTTTTTTTTTTTTTTTTTTTTTTTTTTTTTTTTTTTTTTTTTTTTTTTTTTTTTTTTTTTAGGACTGATGGTCACTGTTAGCCCGAAGGCTTTTACAGCTTCGCCGGATTGAAAGGTGGCATAGCGCTGAGGGCGCTTAGCCGAAACCTTTATTTATGGATGACTGGCGCAAGGGCCCCCGAAAGGGGACCTCGGCTTGGACCGTCATCCTGTTCGCGAGAGTAACAGACTCGAGGGTGCCCAAGGGGGCCGGTCTCGGCTCGGTCAGTTACTGCAATCGGGAGGGCAATATTACTACTACTATAATTATTAATACCATGATTATTATTAGATAAGTTTACCACCAATTCGGAATGCGTTTCCGCTGGAGAAGAAATGGCGCAAGAAACTCCAGCGACGCTTCTGTTTATGACACTACTGCTGGGGGAAAACCGGCCTGAGATGCGGCGGTATCGCGAATAACTTTGTCTGATACGCCCACGCCGACGGCGGGGGCGGTATGATGGTGATAATGGGTGTTTGTGTAGTGTTGAGTAGAGCGCTTGGGCAATAGTGGTCGCGTCGTCAGGGTCCTCGAGGACGTGCCTCGGTCTCCTTTTTCCGCGGGTCGAGTTTTGGTGTATCGCGAGGGGGTTGTAAGTGGCGGCACTGACAACCAGTGGGTTGGGGTGCGTGGCGGCAGAGTCGAAGTATCGGCGAGAGGCCAACTTTAGATATTGGGCTATGGTAGGAAGCCCTAAATCGATATGAAGGTTAGCATTACGCACGAACCACGGTGCTCCCGTGGCTTTACGCATGAATCGATTTTGTATTACCTGAAGTCGGTGAATTTGACGCGGGGAGGCATGCGCAAATACGGGGCTTGCGTATGTCATAATTGGCCGAATACAGGCTTTGTAAAGTGTAATTTTATTACGTAGGGACATTTTGCTATTTTTATTTAGTAACGGATGTAATCGACCGAGGACGAACGCCGCTCGGTTCCTTACTCGGTTAATATGTGGACCGAAGCTGATTCTCGAGTCTAATAGGACGCCTAGGTATTTGACTGTCTTTTCCCAGGGGATTGGACGATCGAATAACTCTATGGTGGGGAGATGCTCCGTTATGCGCCGCGAGAAGTACATGGCTGCACTTTTGATTGGGTTGACCTCGATCCTCCATTTCCGAAACCAGTTCCCGAGGGTTCGGGCTGCGGATTGGAGGCGTTTAGAGATAGTGTCTGGATTACGTCCAGACACATAGAGGCAGGTATCATCTGCGAAGAGGGCGAGTTCGACGCCGCTGGTGTGCGGTATGTCGTTCGTGAAAAGGGTGTAGAGCACGGGACCTAGGACTGAGCCTTGTGGTACGCCGGCTAGGATGGGATGTGATTCGGATCGCACCCCCTCGACGCGGTAGCGGAAGGTTCGACTGCGTAAGAAATCTCGTATGATGAGTACGAGGCGATCTGGCACACCGAGTCCATATAACTTGTATATGAGCCCGTTGTGCCAGACCTTGTCGAACGCTTTCGCCACGTCGAAGAAGAGCGCTCCGGTATGAAGCCCGCGTATGAAGCGGGATTGAATGTGCTCCGTTATGCGGTGCACCTGCTGGGTACATGAGTGTTTGGCACGGAATCCAAACTGCTCGTGGATGGGGATCCCTCGAGACTGCATGAAGTCTCTTAAGCGGGCGAGAAGTAGGCGTTCGTATATCTTGCCTAAGGCCTTGAGGAGGCTTATAGGCCGATATGCGGTGGGATCGGACGGGTGTTTAGAGGGCTTTAGAATCCCTACGACCTCTGCTTCTTTCCAGGTGTTCGGAAAGATTGCGTTGGCCAGAGCTGCGTTGTAGATTAATACCAATAGCTGAATGATGGTAGTAGGCAGGAGCTTAACTACTTTGTTAGTGATACCATCGGGACCGGGAGATTTCCTCGGACGGAGGTTTTTAATAATAGACTCTACTTCGGTGCTGTTAACCGGCGGTATGGAATCGCGGAGCGGTTGAGAAGCCTTCCGATCGACCTCGCTGTCGACTAACGCGACGTGGGCGGAGTCGACCGGTAAGGTGCTTGGGGAGCATTGAGATTTTAGGCTGTCAGCTAGACATTCTGCCTTTTCTTCGTCTAGGAAGGCAGGCGGTTGGTTGGGTCGTACTAAAGGGGGCATTGAACGGGATGTGCCTCCTTTTAGTGATTTTGGAAGTCGCCAGAAGGCGAGGTGAGACGGTTCGATGTTAATGAGACTGTTATCCCACCGATCGTTTCTGAGCTCCTGCATACGTATTCGGACCTCACGTTGCAGGGTGCGTAGTGTTGTTCTATTGCTGACGGTAGGATATAAGTCGTGAGCGCGAGTGGCTGCGTTCTTGCGCCTCATTAGGTCTCTAATGTCGTTAGGCAGGATCCAGCGGTGGTCGTCCGCCACTGGGACCTGTCTCGAGGAATCCTCGACGACAGTTTGGATGTGCCTAGTGAGTGCATGAGCCGCAAGGTTCGTGTCACTGACTGAATTGAGAGCGGCGCGCAATAGTCAATAATCACACCACGTACACAAGATTCACCTGTGTTCCGGGGCGGTTCTCACCGCCCAGAGTTACCGACATACAAGTCGACACTCCGAATGGACGCGCGCAGCCTCCTTCGGACGGTCATTAGATGACTTAAAATATTTAAGATTTTCGAAATCGCGAAAGCACGCAGCGAACGCGACACAGTCCGAACTTCGAGCTTTTTGTAGGAGTTTTTATTTATTTATTTATGTTTGGGTCAAACCAAACCTGGCACGCGGGCCTCTGGCCCGCGAGCACAGTATCCGATGAAGCTGTAAAAGCCGAGAAGGCTAATAGCAATTACATCACCGAAAATATAATAGTAAACTAATATTATCCCAAAAGGGTTACACGTCATCAGGAAATGTTATTATTTGTTCACAATTTCTCAAAACTCGCCATTCTGTATCAATTTGCTGGAAGAACGGGAATAATCGAAGTCGTTTTCTCACTTTTAATTTTCAATGACGTCTAAACCTTTTATCAGATTTTTTTTTCAATGGAAACCGTGCAATTATTGGCTTGCATGTTTTGATATAAAATCTAGGCATCTGCGTTTGAACAAATTTATTTGATCTGGGCTGAGATATGAACAAATAAGCAGTGTATTACACACCACAGCGCTAGTGTATGGCAACCATATTTATGAAAAATATAGGATTTTTAAAATCAATATTTTCGATTTAGGTACTTGCTAAATATTCTCTTTTCAAAAAGCAGTCAAATGAACTTCGTAATGTTTGACTTATGTTTTCATATAAAATATGATGAAGAAATGCAGGCATGTCAACCCTGCATTTCTTTATATAGACACTTTAATTCAATTCTTTGTATATTATTATATTCTATATCAGTCCTCGTTAAAAAAATTATGATGTGTTCAAATAATGATACTGCATTAGCACTTTCTAATGAAATAAGAGCGAAAAAGACTATCTCTGATACGATGCTTTTTCACATGCGCGACTAGTCATAAGTGTTTGGTTGTGCTAAATTAAGAAAATTGTCTTTGCCTATAATATGATCAATAATGGCGTGAATCCCCGTCGTCGAACATGCTTTTCCTTCGTAACCTTGGTATCTGGAAAAGCAGACTGTATCAATTTCGGTAGGTGCTCCATAATAGTGAATGGTAGATTATGTTTAGCAACAAACGATCTTATTTCACCTAAAAATATAAAAAAAGTTTAGAAGAAACCAGCGAAGTGCAACTCGCAAATTAGGCCGAGAGGGTCGGACCTCGTCTCGGCCAGTAAATTCTATCGGGAGGACGTTTTAAACATCTATATTTACCACAAATTCGGAATGCGTAGAAGCTGGAGAAGAAATCGCGCAAGAAACTACAGCGACGCTTCTACTCATAAATAAGATAAAGAAAACCAGCCTGAAGTATGCTATTAATGATCGTGTATGAGTGTGTTGAGAAAGTGAGATAATCGCGATGAGTTGAATTGACGGCACTAGGGCACTTTTATGCGCCCGCTGCAATAATGTTTTGTTTAGGGGAAGCCTTTCGCTTCTTTTTTGACTTCTCCACAAGGGTCAAGCCGCTGTCGCAGGAGTTCTCAGAGGTCTGAGGAGATTTGCACTCCGTTTCGGAGACCGAGTGCTATAGAGGGGCCCGGAGAGTGCCCCACAAGCTAAGGCGACTGCCGGTATAGCCGATAGCGCGCGGAATATTTCCGGGTGCGACGTCTGGATCGCGAGGATTTCGTTCGCTAACTCGACCATCTTTCCTGTCTTTCTACTTTTTCCAATCTAATATCCTACGGGGAAGTGTCCGCCGATGGGATGTCGGGGTGTGTGACTTAACTTCCCTCCCTACCAACAGGGACGATGGATGGCTAGGTGTGTATCCCTAGTGCGTCCAAGTGCGAATATTATTTGCACACTTTTGGGTGTGTGCTTAAAAATAATTATATCTACGCGGGAACTTTGTGCAATCGAATTAGTCTACGTTGACTAGACTAGATACCAACTTGTGTAGACCACTTCGGTGCTGTGTTTTCCAGAAGAGGAACAGCAGGCAAATAGGGCTTGTTGCGCGCTAGCTTCGTTACTACCGTAAGATATCTACTAAGCTCAACCACCCGAGAGTGGATTTCCAAAATGACATCTGAGATATGCTTTTCAAAAAACAATAGATCAAGACAATCAAAATTTCGATGATCGTGCGATGGTGCAGCTGTACTGGAAGACCGAGTCAAGCGGGGCACTAGGCGACCGTCCGGTTTTGAGCGTCGAGTGCAACTGAACCGAAGTTTCGCTATTGTCGCAAAAACTTTGAGGTAAAATTAGCGATATTAGATGAAGTAAAGTATGCTAAAGGAAATTTCTAAAATATAAAAATAGTTGTTTTTAACAGAGTTGTTGATAAAACTACTGTAATTAAAAAGAAAATAATAACGAAAAAAATTATTAAGTTTTCTTCGTCGTAAGAGAAAAAGTAATGAAAAATGTGAAATCTAGTTTAAAACAAATTATAATAAATAAATATTTCTTGACTAATGAAAGAGTATTTTTTAGCCGTGTGGTAGCGGCTTAAAAGAATCTACCACCCCATCTCATCCCGTGGGTGTCGTAAAAGTCGACAGAGGGAAAATTAAAACCAGGAGATGGGCATCAGCATCTTATTGGCACATCTAAATAAATAAACTGGGGTTGCCAATTCGCTTGCTAATCGGTCTATAGTTCTTCAAGAAGGGCGATAACGCCCTCTTGAAGAACTATAGACCGATATCGCTTCTGAACCGCGTCTATGTGCTGTTTTCGAGAGTCATTACAAATCGTCTCGCAAGCAGACTCGACGACTTCCAGCCTCCCGAACAAGCCCGGTTCCGAAAAGGCTTTAGTACCATAGACCACATACATACCCTTCGCCAGATTGTACAAAAGACCGAAGAGTACAATCTCCCGCTATGTCTGGCGTAAGTGGACTATGAAAAAGCCTTTGATTCCGTCGAAACTTGGGCAGGGTGCTACAGTCACTTCAGCGGTGCCGAATTGACTGTCGGTATATCGAAGTGCTGCAGTGTTTGTACAATAAGGCTACGATGGCTATCCGAGTACAGAACCAGAGTACGAAACCGATCCAATTGCAGAAAGGTGTAAGACAGGGTGATGTTATATCCCCGAAACTCTTCACCGCTGCATTGGAAGATATCTTCAAGCTACTGAACTGGAAAATATACGGCATTAACATCAATGGCGAATACATCACTCACCTTCGATTTGCCGACGACATAGTCATACTGGCAGAATCGCTGGAGGTGCTTGGCACTATGCTCAATGACCTCAATAGTGTCTCCCAACGGCCTACCCGTTCTTAAGATGAACATGGACAAGACGAAGATCATGTCTAACGTCCATGTCACACCTATACCGGTTGTTGTTGGGAACACTACGCTCGAAGTTGTTGACGAATATGTATACCTATGACAGATTGTCCGACTAGGTAGGTCCAACTTCGACCAAGAGGTCAATCGACTGATCCAACTCGGCTGGGCAGCGTTCGGGAAACTACGTCACATCTTCTCGTCGAGTATACCTCAATGTCTCAAAAGCAAAGTTTACAACCAGTGCGTGTTGAATTAATACAACTGAATTTTAATTTTTAGATAACAATTGCGCGTTCCCTGGTAAGACAGTTTAGACTAATGTAAACCAACCTGCCCGCGCTCCCTAGGATCACACACCTCTAATACCACTAAGCGTGATGTATATCGGGCGATCCCAAAAGTATGTCTACTTAGCGTTAAGTGATAAAAACTTTTTGTTTTTCTAGAATTTATACATGAACTTTTTGTACATTCCATTAATGCTGTAACAGACTATTTGGCATAATAACCTGAAATTGACCAAATTTTAAGTTAGTTTGCAGGTGTTGAAATATAAGCGCTCATAGTACACGAACAGACGTCAAATATGGTGGACGTCGATTTTATGGAGGCGGTTCGCCTGTATTATGAATGTCCATGTAATTATTTATTACATGTGCATAAACTGAAAAGTCCAAGAAGAGGCAACGGGGATATGATAAATATTCAAATGTTATTTTTTTCTTGATAGATTGTTTTTCTTATTTGTGATTGTTATAAAGAGCTACCAAGAAGAAAATGCTTGTAGAGATGATACCTAGATTAGTATTTTACTTTAGTTGTTTTTACAGAAACAATACGACCGCTTCGCTCAGTGACCCAAACGCGGCAGGACTTTGCGCAAGTGTGCAGCCTACGCACACGTTTGAACATTGAACGCTTTGATTTGCTCTCAAAAACCGACATAATAAAAAAAGCAAATATTTGTTCAAACTTTTTAACGTCTTTAGTATTTGCATTTTATATATTAGGCTAGAGTTTAAAGATGATGGTTTCCTGTAGTTTCAGTCTTTCAGTAAATTAAATATTCTTCATAGGTCTGCTTTTCTTCTGGAATTCACGCCGAAAGGTTTTCTTGAAGAGAAAACAATTATTTTGTTTCGATTACAAAATCGAATCAGAAATTACGATTACGATCAGTTACTCGTTACAAAAATGAACTTGCATACTTCCCACTCTTAACAGTTATAGTTATCAGTAATATATTATCTGTGGTTGGATGGCGGTGCTTGGAGAGTTAGTTACGTTCCGCTAAGTTGCAATAAATAATTTTCTTCGCGTAAATTGTACAATATGAATGAAGTATTTTTATATCTTTCTTATAAATGCATTTTGTTATGAAAAGTCAATATTTATATGTAAACATTCTTGACTTTTATCATGTGTTTCTGTAAAATTTATGAATATTCTTCAGGACAGTTTCTTGGCGCCAACAATATCACGAATAACAACAAAGATATTGCGCTTAAGGGAAACTTATTAGCGGAATAACAGTATTTGAAAAATCAGTTTTAGAAATACAACTTTTTACATTATTTCTGTGTTACTGTTTATAATATCGGTTTTTGTAAGAAGTACGCGATGAATGATGTTCGTGACAAAGTGTCTGCCGGCTCTTCGACGTGGGAGGGTGGCGTTACGCATAATGAATCTTCACTCGATCTTCAGTCTTCGCCTAGTACAGGTGGAGAAACCCCTCATACTCCGGGTGCACCAGCCCCTTTAGCACCGCACCTTGCTGCAGACCTACATCCAGACCTCTTGCAACAAGGTTGGCGAAAATATTGGTCCAAACGAGAGAATAGGCCATATTTTTGGAACAAAATTTCCGGAGAATCAATGTGGGAACTGCCAGCTGTGAAAAGAGACTTTGATCCAATTACAGACCCGTTAGGTATCTGTCACACTGGTACTCCACCAGCAGGCAATGTTACACCGAGTGCAAGTAAGCGACGCCCATCTGAAGATAATGGCCCTCCTCCAAAGAAGTTTGTTTTGGCTGGGCCTTGGGATATTGAAGTACCAACTAATGTTGTGATTTATGAACGTCCCCCAACTATATGCCCACATCCTCACCCAGAAATTGAAGGATTTAGATTTACATTAGCAAATAAACTGAGGCAATGTTTTCAAGAGCTGTGTCACACAAGGGAAAGTATAGATGCACCAAAAGATTCATTTAACCGTTGGTTAATGGAGAGAAAGGTAAATGATCAAGGTGGTTCAGATCCTCTGTTACCTAGTCATTGTTTTCCTGAAATATCCAGATCTATGTATGAAGAAATTATGAATGATATTCCTATAAAATTAACTCATCCAAAATTTACTGGTGATGCTCGTAAGCAATTGTCTCGATATGCTGAGGCAGCAAAGAAAATGATAGAGTCCAGAAATGCCTCACCGGAAAGTCGTAAGGTAGTGAAATGGAATGCAGAAGATACTTTCCAATGGCTTCGGCGAACTGTTGGGGCTACTTATGATGATTTTCAAGACCGATTGGCACATCTAAGAGTATGTATAAAACAAATTTATCATCATTTTTTTAACTCAAAAAACTATAAATTTTTAATAAGTAATGATTTTTATTGCAATGTCAGTTAATCTAGATAATAATGAATACTAATATAGTTAATGAATAGTATTATATATTGTTCCTCTAAGATTGCATTCCTCTAGCATTGGACAAGTATGAGATCCAATATGCTCTATTCTTTTATTTATAGGAAGTGAAAACCCTGATGTTATCATTATTCAGTCTTGAGGTAACAGCAGGATCTCATAATCAAATATTTTTGTAATCTGTTTTTCAGAGACAATGTCAACCTCATTTAGCAGAAACCGCAAAGGCATCAGTGGAGGGCATTTGTTTAAAAATCTATCACTTGTCAGCAGAATATGCAAGAAAGATTAGAGAAAAACATAGCTCTCTGTTGAAAGAAAATGGAATACAGGTATTCCTTATTTTTTAAGAGTTAAAGATTTTTTTGGTTGTACTTGATAAATACGAATGCAACTGTCCAAATGACAAATTCTTTTGTACATTTTGTGTAATGTGCAAATTTGACGATTTTCATAATACTTAAGAAATTTAGTTAAAGCCCAGATCTTTCTCGATCGAAGATGTATACTTGTATTGTAGGAGCTTCCGGCGCCGCTGCAGCAGGCTGCACTGCGAAAGGTGTGGTGCTACCCGGTGCAGTTTGCGTTGCCTGCGCCGCGCCCTCCACTTGTCGAGCACTTCCTCGATCGGGACCAGGCGCTGCTGCGCTACCTTGGCGAGACTCAAATCGTCAATGCTACATATCTACAGAAATTGGTAAGTTGACATCCAGGAATCCGTCTAGGTAGGTACCACCCCAGGGCCAGTTATTCTGCCGTGAAGCAGTAGTGTGCAAGCATTGCTGTGTTTCGGTTTGGAGGGCACTGTGAGCTAGCGTAATCACTGGGCATTTGAGACTTAGAACTGATGTCTCAAGGTGACGGGTGCAGTGTGGTGTCACACAGAAATATTCTGGGTGACATGGCAGTTTGTTGTGGGCGGACGTTGCACTTACCATCAGGTGAATGTTTTGCTTGTTTCGTCACTTTCTACAATTAAAAAAAAGGCTTTCACTGGCACATTCATAGCTTACAGAATCAACTTTTTTTTAAATCAAGACAATATTGTCATCCACAGCTTGATATGGCTGTTAATTAACAACCATTTTTGTGTATATGTGACCTAACTATGCCCTGCAATGTAGTTTTACAGAGATGTCAAAAGAAAGAAAGAGGAAAGAGCACATTGTTCAGGACATTCACCTTACCTTTTCTTATAGATTTTTATTAAATTAAGATCATTGAATAATAAATTAACTCCATTAGGCGCATCAATATAGGTATAATAACTATGACTACAATATCTTAAATAAGAGACAAACTGAGTCTATAATGCATATAAAATTGTGGTTAAATAAAATCCTGACTCCTGAAAGATTATCTGAAGAAGTCTACAAATAGATCATGTAAAGATTACAGCATTATAATGCTTGCACCAAAAATAAGCTAATGCCACAGATATCTGGTACAATATTATGCTTCAGTTTACTCCTAGTCACCCACCGGGTGATCCAGATCTTAAAATTACTTAGATTATTAATTAAACAATTATGAATAATTATTGTTATGTAGCGGGCTATATATCTCTACCCATGGACATTGTAAAAATTCAATGACATATGGCAGAAATAACCATTACCACTAAATACATAACCATTAAATATGTTGGACTATTTATAGTCGGTATCTATGCTGTGAGGTGTCTGGTTCTGCGATTGTAAATTTGCCTACATAGCATTGCAATAGCGTAAATCTTACCATCTCTTGCAGTCTAATGATAACTTTTATGACTGGTTAACAGTCATCTAGGTAGGAAATGTGAATCACAGTCCAAATAATTTTGTAAGTTTAAGTCTCTGTTTTAACTTTTATTATTTCCAAAAAAGAAAAATACTTTAATTTACCAAACAAATTTTGTTTCAGGAATGCTTATACAGATACAGTTGCTTCGATGACAAGAAGTTTGAGCAGTTTTTATCCCGCGTATGGTGTCTACTACGGCGCTACGCAGCTTGGGTCGGGGCTGGCTCTGAGGCGCATCTCACGCAGATGGCGCTGCCCGTGCCCGTGCTCGAGTGCCTGCACCGGTGCTTCGGAGTCACTTTCGAGTGCTTCGCCAGTCCGCTAGACTGCTACTTCAGACAGTACTGTTCGGCGTTTGCCGATACGGATTCATACTTTGGATCGAGAGGGTGAGTTAAAATCAATAGGGTCGTTGGCGTATCTAAGCACATGGTAGTGTCCATGCTAAGTTCTTAAGCACCGGTGCTGTAAGCACATAGTGAACTGTTTATGTGAACATCTATGCTATGTTCTCACCAAATTAGTTTGAAAATCTGATTGACTTTAAAGGTATTTTAGATTTTTTTAAAAACGATTACTTAATAGAAAAATTCAATCATTGAGGTAAAATCATATTAAACAAACTATAGCTCCTCCAAAAATCGTATATTGGTATAAAACTTATTTTGACACAAAGTAACTTACAATATAAAAATACAATATAAAAGTTACAGCCTATTAATGTCCCACAGCTGAGCACAGGCCTTCTCTCATTTCTGAGAGGATTTGAAATGCAAGAAATGAAATGAAATCACATATTCTAGGCATTCTCTTTATTAATTTCTAAAAATATTTTTCATCGAACTTGTACCATTCGCTTTCTAATAGTTGCCAGATATGTGCTAAGCTAGTTAAGCGATTTTGAAATCTATCAAGTTCATCCCAAAAAATATATGGGAGAAATAATTAGTAAATGAGATAACCAAATCATGATTTTTAGAAATCTTATCTTATTTCTTGTTCAAAAACTTTTGGCACAGCTTCAATGAATGTTTGAGGTCATTGTCCTGTTGCAAAATAAATTTAGTAGTTTAAATCCACTGGATATATTCAAGTAACATTTTCAAGTATTTAATTTTCCTTCTATTTTTACATGTTACATTTGTCTATTGAAATATACGTCTACTGGATTCTAAAATCTAAAACTTGCATTTATCAGCCCAAAGGACATCCTCTTTAGTCTAGTTTTTATGCGCCCTCACCCATTCGAGATAATTTTTTTATGTCGTTACTGACTGTAAGTTTCGGTTTTTATAGCAGCAACACATCCTCTTAGGCCCATAGACAGTAGACGTCTTTTAATGGTTGTAGCTGAAATTAGTGTTTCTTGCGTTCCATTCAAACGCACTCACAGACGCGGCGCTGCGCTTGACTGCATGGACAGCTGCAAAAACGTCTCAGTTTGCTATTTAGTTTTCATTCCTGATACTCGAACTGAGTAACTCCAATATAAATATTCTGGTTTGCTTTCATTTGTAAAATGTGAAATATGGCAATGGCGAAAAACGTGACAGCGGCGCCGGTTGCTTCCCCATACTTATATAAAGACTATTTTGCTTTTCTAATGAAATTACCCTCCTTATTTGTTATGGCTTTGGGACGGCTAGATCGTTTTCTGTCTTAAGTTTTAGTGGAGACTTATCGGATACGTCTCCGCTAGATCTTAATTATTATACCATATTTCAATGGTATAATAAGTAATAAACATTATACGGACAGTCCGTTCCTGGAACTGCGGCCGGTGTCGGGGTCGATGGTGGCGCACCCGCCCTACTGCGAGGAGCTGCTGGAGGCGGCGCTGCGCCACATGGAGCGCCTGCTGCAGGACTCGGCCGAGCCGCTCAGCTTCGTGGTGCTGCTGCCCGAGTGGCCCGACCGCCACACGCACGCGCTCCACAAACTGCAGGCCAGCCACTTCAAGAGGAAACAGGTCTGTCAGCTGAACCCGCCACCTCCAAATATGTCCTTTCATTAATCCCTCTCACTCACACATTCACTAGCCTTCGGCTTACGGTTGGCAGGCGGTTGAAACTTATACGCTACTCTCTCTTAGGGCAAAACACTTGAGATTGTTTGTTTGTGATGTTTATTTTATAGATTCCTTAATCGAATTTTACGGTACCCCCGGCACAGTAGTGGTAGCGAACGACGACGAATCTGCCTAAGAGAATCTGCCACCCATTCCAATGGAACGGAGGGAAATTAAAACCAGGAGATGGGCAGCAGCATCTTTCTGGAACATCTGAATAAATAAACTGCGGTTGCCAACCCGCCTGCCAAGCGGCAACTATGGCAAAATCCCTCCAATATTAGAGCTACAAACTTTTGTGACTATCTATGGGGGAGGCCTATGTTAAGCAGTCGACTTGTGATTGGCTGAAACGACGACGACGGCTCAGTAGAAAAAGTAGGCGAACCTTTGATTACTTGGTAAATGCCCACTGGTGTAGTGGGCATATAGACAGTGTCGCGACAGGGCATGGAGGCAAGGGTTGACACAAGTAAACAATATCTAATAATTTATTTAAGGATTTCTGATTAACATCGCCATGAACATTATTATTATAAAAAATAATTAAGTTAAAAGTGAAAATAAACTTGAAATTAAAATTATTCGTTGATTCAATAAGGTAAATGGTATTTAGAGTAGCCTCATATGGTCAAAGATATAAGCATTCAAAAGATTTGGTCGCGTAGTCACAGACACCGACGCCAGATTTTTTTCCGGACGAAAAGGGACTTTGAAACCTTTTGAGTAAGAAAAGCGGGATTCTTATATCGAAAGTAGGACATAATAATACGTAAATTATCTGTAGTTTTTTAGAATTCAAACTAATAAATATACGTAATGATGCGAAAGTGATCGTGAAATAGATAGAACCAAACAAATGATTGATTAATAGCGAAAGAGTGAAAGAGACAAAAGAATACGTCTCACCCGTTCGCGCTTTTCTTTTTTCTAAGGGTTCTTCTCGGGGATCATTGATAAAAACACCGAACCTATGAATCGAACTTGAATCGTGTGATCTGAGATCGATCGACGAAATTCGACGACGAAAGATCGATCTGTCAAAAATCGTTTTTTTAATAGGTATTTTTTATGACATATCATTTGCTCATTCTATCAAGCCCCAGTAAAACATTTAAAAACCAATTAAAAATTCTAATATTAATATCAACTTTCCAGACTTTAAGGAAAATTAAACGATTTAAACGACGAACGTTGAACCCGTTTAGGGGTTAAGACATGTCCTTTAAATCGAATGGAGATCGGATACCCTATTTTCTTTTACTTCGCGTCAGGCTAGACTCTTTTACTTATCATGAATATTAAAAGGAGATATCAGAAATTAAAAGGCTGACAATTAAGTCATAAGAAAATTTTCCAAATAGATTTAGACGCGGCCTAGGAACATTCTTATTTAAAATGCATCGCGTAAAATTATTAATTTGACAGGATCGAAATTCTTACCATCTCTTTCTCGTGTATATTTTTAAAGAAAGCAATGGCAATTCAGGATATTCGACACTAATAAATTTCAAAAATAGGTCCCATACCGCTGAGGCCAGTATGAGTCGCTACCTCGCCCCGCACTTATCGCACAGTTGCTCTGTCTAGACTAGACGGCTTCGTCGCCCCTCTGTTAGTAATCTTTCCACTGTGCCCCCGGGACGAGATATGTTATGGATACTGTTCCGCTACCAAACGACGATACAAAAGAGGTTTTTCACATCACACCTGATTACATCAGGCTTATTTCTTCTATCGGTTTAAGGAAAAGGCATGTGGTAAAAACAATGCACTTAAATAAATCGGAGAAGGACCACGCTCACGCAGCATACCACAGTTAGAGCAAAGAGAGTAGAGTCATCATTCTATACTTCTTTGCAAATGGTGAGTTGACATATTACATCTTAGTCCTCTGGTTACAATATAACATTGCGCCTATATTTTGATTGAGACTAAAAACAAAGTTACCAGTGCTGATGTAAGGAACGGCGACATGATCCGTTACTGCAGACCGGGGCAGAAGAAGCTCGAAGTCGCTCAGTGAGCTATGGAAATGGCTATGCTTTGTGTTTTTCTGTGAGATAGAATCGGTAACGATGATATCTGCCATAGACCTGCAGTAACCAACTTAGCCCTAAATATCAGCTAGATGCAGTGGCAATGGGCCGGCCATATGGCTCGTTGAACCGATAACTGTTGGAGAAGAAAAGTTTTTTGAATGGGAAGCTCGTACCGGCCAACGCAGTGTAGGTCGACGCCCCACTAGATGGCGCGACGATCTGCACGGTTTTGCGGAAAGTCGATGGATGCTGGTGGCTCAGGACCGTGTTTTATAACTGTCTATTGGGAAGGCCTATGTTCAGCATTGGACTTGTAACGGGCTGTAATGTTGATGATGATGATCAGGTGCGATGTGTAGACATTTGTTACTCACACTCTAATAATTAAATGTGTTTCGCTTTTACCTACAGCTTTGTTGTAACGATCTGATAACATGATCACGTTATTTCTGATTTATGTTTCCTCGGTCAGGAAGCACTCTTTCTCAGTTGTTGTGCACTGGACCAATACTGATTAATTCAGGGAGATGAGATGGAGCAGGATAGTTTACCCGAAAATCAATAATTCGTTTTTTGTTCTCCCTTTAGGTTGTTATACCGGCATTTGAACACGAATATCGGCACGGATTTCAACATGTTCTTCCAAAGTAAGTCTAAATATTAAATGTTTAATAGTATTTAATTTTGCAACACTTATGACGATTGAAATTATCAACTGTATGAACCGAGAAATTATAAGCAGTTAAAGTTTTTTTAAGAAGTAAAATTTAAAAGTAATTAGTAAAATTTATTGTTTATTATTATTTTATGGTCTTTTTGTCTAGTCTAGTGTCTTTAGATACTGTTGCTTACTATTTTAATTTGTGAGGAAATCGGAAATCCGCCCCTGGGTAATACATTGTTATAATTAAGGTTATAAAAAAACACATATTGTTGGTTTTCGGAACTGGTTATGTTGTGATTGTCTCCGTGTCTCTGACATAGCATCCTAGCCTACCATATCGCACAAGCGTTACATCAGGCACGGCGCGTTTGATGAGGACGACTCAGTGCCTCTGTTTGCGTGGGCATTTGTAGCACTGTCATATCTCCTACGCAGTTGATAGCTTCCGACAGTATCCGGAAGTTGGTGCCGTGGTCGAAATTCGACTCGGAGCATACAATTATATTATTTGCTATATGCCTCATACTAACGCGTCAAAAAAAGCGTAACCACTATTCAATAGCGACGACGTAGCTTTGAAACCAGTAAACATTTTGAACGAAATATATATATATAATATATATATATAACTCTTTTACTATAGTTCGCTAGCATGGCGGTTTAACGTCGATTTGATATATGTAGATGGCGATATTGCTTGCAGTGACAAGCGCGGTGCTGACTGAAGTCGCGTATATGGCAATAGTCATATGTTAAGTGGGAACGCTTTCGCGCGGTGGTTGCTAATCTAGTATATTAATGGCTAGGAGGACATCATCAGTTTGTATTTTGACCATGAAATAAAAATTGTAGTAATGAATGATCTTTAATTTGAATCAGGAACGAGGTGTACTTCCGATGGGGCGGTGGAACAGTGGTGGTGTGGCTGCAGAACGCGGCCGGCTTCGCGCGCTGGGGGCCCACGGAGGAGCGCGTGGAGGCGCTGCTCGACGCGTGGCGGCCGCGCGCCAAGCTGCGCTCCCCGCCGCCCGCCGCGCCCGCGCCCCCCGCCGCCCCCGCCGACGGCGAGCCGGCGCCCCCGCACGCCGCCCCCGCACCGCCCGCCGCGCCCGCCACGCCCGCCGCGCAGCGCTAGCGCCGCACCGAGTAAGAGTCTTCACACACTACTACTTTCATACTCGCAGTTGAAGCGCCTTTAACATACGCGCGTCACCAGCTCTGCCCAAAGACCCGTTGAGATTAGTAAAGTGTGGAAAGGGCCTTACCTTGGCGCATGACGTTTATTTCGCACGCAGTTGAAGCGCCTTTAATGGCAGCCATACAGGTCCAGTTTACTGGATGCGGCGTCCAGTCCGCAGCAAATTTGAGGTTGAACATGATCGTGAATGGGCGTATCAACTAGACTTGTAATGCAAACTGGAAACCATACACGGTTCAGTTTAATGTATGCGGCGTTCACTCCGCAGCAAACTTGACGGTCAGCATGATCGTGAATGACCTGCTCAAGTAGAGTTGTCATGCAAACTGGAAGCCAATCACGGTCCAGTTTACTGGATGCGGCGTCCAGTCCGCTGCAGATATGACGGTAAACATGATCGTGAATGGCCGGTTTAAAATACGCGCGACAACAGCGCTGCCGATGGCCCATTGAGATTTATGAAGTGTGGAAAGGCCTTACCTTGGCACATGACGTTTATTTCGCTCGCAGTTGAAGCGCCTTTAACATTACGCGCAGGAGCGCTGCCAATGGCCCATTCAGATTTGTGAAGTGTGCAGAGGTAAAGGGTTGCGACTTTGTAGCTTTTGTAGTTCGTTTTAATTTCGCCAGGCGCGCTTCAACTGCACGTGAAAAAGTCGTGTGTCTTTACAAACGTCCAAGAGCGGCCGTTAGCCTCGGCGACAATTCTCGCAGCACGCACAGCGCTGTCACGACCTCTTACTAGGCTTCTTAACATAACCGCTAGACTCAATTCTGGTTTCCGCCGATGTTGTCAAATGACATATATGTCATTGTGATTCACAAACATATCGCATTCGTCTTCAATAAATAATAAAAAAATATATACATAGTTCTTTGTCAAACCCTGATGTCTACATTTGCACACCGAGTTACCAACAATTAGGTCTACGGTGTTCGGCAGTTCGCTGTAGAATACCAGCGTAAAATACTATTTTCATTATATATATTTTATTCCACTGGTATTCTGTTTTAAAGCCAGTATCTAGATAGCGTACATGGATATAGAGTTGCTTTGGCCCCACTCCTCGCAAAAAAATTATGACTCCCACCAAGCTCTTGGGTGCAGCAATCTCTTTCTTAATTTGTCCTTGGCTGTAGACAAAGTATGTGCAACATTGTCTAAGTTGTCGAGGTAATTGGGTGCAATGTTTAAAGATTTCCAGAGAATTCCAGAAATAACTAATAACTGCAAATGGGAATGGTCATGTGTTTTCGAAGACAATTTTTCTTCTGTTTTACAAATTTGCAATTTTGCAGTGGTGTAGGTAGCGACAATTTTATAGACGTTTAATTTTATAAAATATGTTATTTTCATTTGTAACATTTATCAATAACAACTTTATGATGCTATAAATAAAAGGTTCTACTTGTGTTCACCACAGTATAGAGGTTGATATCCTTAGTAAATGAATATATATGTAAAGATTAGATTGGTATGAATGTATTTAGATGATTATGTGGCAAAAGACTGTGGTAAATATGTTTTCTCTTATATAGAAATAAAAATATATTATCAAATATGATACAAGCTAAGGCCTAGAACAACATATTTTAAACAAAACAAAATTATGATAACATGTTAAAGCTCTTGGACAAGCAGAGGTCAAATGCTGACATTGTTGTGTTTCCGTATACACTTTTTGTACAGCATCTAAGATATAACGCACATAAACATTCATAATCTATAAATAATATTGTATGCATTTTGAAAATAGTTATTAACCTTTGCATTTTATAGTACAGCTGTTTTACAATCTACTAAGTCAATCGACGAACCAAGTGTAAATGATATGAAGTAAGCCATGCTTTTAAGCCTGTGACGATGACGTCAAGTTTTTTTACAGCCTTTTTTTACACCAATTATACATTTAAAATTAATTCCTCTGCAATACTATAATAATATTTTTGGGTTTTAAATCAAATATGTCTGTATGTATGTAATCATAATATATTTAATTACTGAAATCAGTTACATGTGAATGTATACAAAAAAATTCTTATGAAATTATTGATAAATACCCGAATAGAGACCTAGAGACCAAAGTGTTTTTGGGCGGCTCGCTTTTAAGCAATTGAAAATATGACGGTATTTTAAAATCCAATGACATTTACGGCGCTTGCCGTTACGATTTAGGCATATTATGTGTTTATAATAAGTGGTAAGTGATTATAGATTTTATTTATAAATATGTAGGTCTACCATTTGCTCTGTTTGCTACATAACATTATAATTAATTCAATATTTATAAAAATTTACGATGAATTAGTTTTTTTTAATTATGAATTTTATAAAAAAAATATTCGCTTACAAATACAATTTTAATACTTGTTGGCTAATTCCCCATTTTTCGTGAAATGACTATTTGGAAAGTGCGACTTTAAAGTTTAATTGTAACATTGCAACCTATTTTAGTTTGTGGTGCTAAATAATGAAGGCTTAATGGCACTGTTTTGATACTTTAATATTGCAGATGGTAGCTCTACCTCTAAAGAAGTTTAAAGTAAGGTTATAGTAACTAAAGAGAATTATGTAGTCAATAAGCAAATGCGTAAAGATCGAGCACACAGGCGATAGCCCCTTTACAAAATCATGTTCGTATAGCTCACTCGTATATTACATAGTAACATGGTGACATTTATATGTCAACTCTTGCCTTATTCATTACAATAATTAAAAGTGATCCAATTGTTATTTTATTACATATTTATTTGAATTGATATACAAAATGTCCTGAATAAAAGAGCGCACAATGCGCACATTATTTAATTCAAAGTTGATATCATTTAAAGGCTAATTTATCTCGTGGGCATAAGATTAAATTTGTGTTTATTTAATCGGAATTTGTAATCTTTGTCTTTATTTTTATGTGTGGATCGACGAGGTCGCTTTTTGAAGGGATTTTAGTATGGCATCTTAGGTTTTTTTATATATCAATGTTTATTTGTCATAATCTCGTTGACCATTTATGTTGCAATGTTTAAAAAAGGAAATTTCAATACCATCGATAATTTGTATATCATTCACAATCATGTACATGCGACGGTACTGTAAGAATATAGTTGCTGACATTTATTATTAGTTTGTATTAAATAAGAAAGACTATGTAACATTGTCGATTTTAAACTATTATTGCTACTTGCCTTTACAGTACCGCTTCGCGTAAAACTATTCAGTACTAAATTTATACGTATGCGTTGGATAGGTTGTGTGGCTTCGGAAGGAAAAGACATTTTTTTTACTTATAATTTACGTAAGAATTAACTTTGGTACATGTAATGTTTTGTTTAAGTTCGAAGCAGACACAATTTTAAAGTGATTCTATGTATATTATGTGATAAACCTGTATGAAAGATGTCTCGATGTCGCGTCACGCGAACTTTTGATGCTATCTATCTGTAATTTTATATTTCTATTGGATATTGCAAGATGTTGAATGAGTGCCTCTGTCTGTCCCATGGTCTAGACATATCTTACGGTAACTCTTTATAGTAATCTAAAGGTTTGCTGCACGCGTCTACGTTGTCCTGGACTAGGAGCATCATCACAATCTTACCTTCATAATAACTCTGAGCTATCCCTGTGGCTAAGTTGTAGAATAATACCATAAATTGTATTTATATGGTTGTCTTCCGGCAAGCGCTGGTAGCTTAACATTTATAGATATATCAAGATTCCATACGTTTCTCATTCTCAACACAATCAAATGAAATAAGAACGGGTTAGAATCTACGCAGACTATGAATTTAAGATATGTAAAATTTGTACATAAATGCGCGTAATGTACATAATTTTTCGACATGATTTTGTTTATTTACTTATTGTAAGTTCTTTTAAGAGTCCCTTTTTCACTGTTGTATAGTACGATAAAGATATTATATTTTGATTGTTCATCATTATATTTTCTAAAAAAAAAATTGTTTTATTTGTATTGTAAGATGAAAAAGCTTTATTATTTTCAAAGCCGTGATAAATGTAACCTGCGGGGTTTTAGCTCTCATAGCCCTTCTCTCTAAGAGCGTTCCTAGGAGTTTGAAGTGAAAAGTCCAATATGATATATTTATCATATGGGACTTTTCCTTTTGGCTTGTAATTTTTTTATACGAGAATGAGACCCAAAACAAATGCTGTGTCACCCAGAACATTACTGTGTGCCACCACACTGCGCCCGTCAGACATCAGAGTTCTTAAGTTAAGTAAGGAATTCTACTACCAGTAAGGAATATTGACAAGCCTGTCTAGCATTCCTAGGTATTTGTTGCAGAAACACGTATAATTCAATGTTGTTCTTTAAACGACTAAGGATTAAACATTCATTGACTTTCCTCATCGAACTTAGGAGACTAGGTATTTGGCTTTGGAATTCCGATTAGGTTAGCCATTAGGTCAGTTAGCAAGTAAGGCGTTACTGCGTTAGCCACTGGTAAAAATATTTATTTATAGTAAAGTTTCATGTTTTCTGTCTGTCAGAGTATATCAGTTCAACCTAAAATTAGTAGCAAAACATCAAAATTTATCGAGTGTGAAATGATAAGGCCTCTGATCCCTACTCGACACCACCTTGGGACCGATGGTCGCATTGGTGGTAAAACTAGTACCGGATTCGAGGATGTCCTCCCCCTGTCTTAGAACTTTATATAGTCAGCGCAACTAGATTACCTCTTCTTCTAACACAAGGATCTTCTCGCCGGTCTTCAAAGGGCGTGCGTTGTAAGTTGTCAACTCTTTTTTGTCAAAAATTTAGTGGTAATATGATATTTTCTTAAGAGTTTATTCGTAACCCCTGCTCTGCCGTTAACACAATGACCGTTAGCATTGCCAGCACTATGCCGTATTTTATGTAGCTTTCATAAGGGAAAATATTGAGATAGTTTAGGAGGGTAAGCAACCTTAGTTAACTTATACATATGTTTCAGGAAGATGCTGCTAAACCGCGGAAGGAAATGGGCTGGTAGTTTCCATTACTCCGCTACTACATGTTCAAAAAATTATATTCTAGATCAAATGTTAATCCATTTTAGTTAAACAAATTACGAGTAATTTTAAAAAATTGAAGTAATTTTAAGTAAGTAAATTTTTCTACCAGCTTGTTAATAGTCCACTGTGGGACATAGGCCACTTCAAATAACTTTAACTAAGTTACTGTAATATGATGGCTTGGCAAGCGGATTGGTGATCATAGTGTATCGCAATAAATTACAATATAATTTCAAGTCTGGTTGTAGAAATTGCTCGCACATCCACCAAAGCAGGTATTTAACGGAAGCATTGGATGTGTGTTGTGATATTATAAGGACTTTAATTTTTTTCACCATCAGAAAATTACAGCATAATGGTATAAGAAAAGCTGATCATGTACACGATGGCATCGCTTAAATTGATGCTAATAAAATGAATGATTAGGACATGACCAGCCCATAATGCAACGTCTGCTCATAACGAATGCTGTGTCACCCAGAACATTTCTGCCATCCCACTGCGCCCGTCACCCAGAGACATCAGTTCTCATCAAAGGGGTTTAATCTCTGCCTGCCTGCTCTTGGGGACCCCTAAGCAGCTTTCATTGGCCAGTAGAAACCCCTGAGAGCTCTAAGCTCGAATGGCATAATAGCTTTCAATGCCTGGATGATTGCATTTATGGACGATATGAACGAGAGGTTGGAAAGTCTGCGACATCCACTGTACTCCCCGGACCTTGCTCCAACAGATTTTTCGGAATTTGGATAACTTCTTACAAGGAAAAAAATTCATCTCCGATGTGGTAGTCCAAACGGCCTTCAGAGAGTTAATTGATTCTCGCCCCCTATGGTTTTTTTTACTAAAAGGTTCAATGAACTACCTTTGAGGTGGCAAAAGTGCATAGATAACAATGGTACATACTTTGATTAATTAAATATATTTTACAAAAAAAAAAACACTTTTTATTCCCCTCATACAAAACGCCAAATTCATATGTAAGGACCTAATATTAACATCAATAGCGAACACATCACTCACCTCATCAGATAAATTTGCCACGGGCCACAACGCCACTGTCTATCGATCGTTATTTTCTTAATTGCTTAATTGTTCTTAACACCAATACTTTAAAAATGGCGATATTTTTAAAGTCATAAGTTAATTATTAATGATTCTTTATTGATTTTCAAAATTAAAAGCTGATGCGCACTCAAGATCAAGTGGGGGTCCTTTGGCGGAGGCTACACGTTCAATAATTATCGCGATGCTTGCATCGCGAATTGAAATGATTGAAACGATCAAGAATTGTGATGTTTATTGAGCGTGTAGTATCACGTATTGATTGATCGCGATATGTATCACAGATTTTTTGAAATCAGCTTACTGAACCGGATCATGAGATAAATATTTATCGAGTAGTCGGATGGTCAACATTTATCATGTCAGTACATGTTCAGATAGCGATGTAGGAAAACAATATTTATGACGAGGAAATATTAAATTTGAATTAGTATACTTTAGTGTTGCTGAAGCCAATTGTTTATCCACCTCTTCTTTTTAATGCAAATACTAAGATAATTTATTCGGTCGATTAATGACATACGCAAGCTCTACATTTGCGCTTGCCTCCTTATGTCACTTCCACCGACTTCAGGTCATTTAAAATCGGTTCATGCGCGAGGTCTTGGGTGCACCGTGGTTCCTGCGTTTTGAAAAATTAAATATCGATTTTGAGTTTCCTTCCATAGCTCAGTACCAGAAGTTGGGCCCCCGGCGTAAGTTTGACTTTGCCGTCACTGGTTGTTAGTGCCGCCACACATATAACACGATCGCGTTACATTTAACGCGTTACGTTTACCTTAAGTCTATTTGCAGAAAATGGAGGACGATCCGAACGCGACCGTGAGGGCCCAAGCCCACTAGTTCACATTACACAGAACACCATCGTAATCATAGCGCGTGTATCGTAATATACAGAATTATTCGCGATACCGCAACATCTCGAGCCGTTTTCCTCAACTATTAACACTGAGAAGCATTGCTGGAGTTACTTGCGCTATTTCTTCTCTAGCTTTAACGCATTCCGAATTGGTGGTAAATTTAGATAGTAATATAAATGTTCATCCGATCGAAGTAACTGTCTGAGCCGACATCCGGCCATCTCCGGCACCATTAAACCACTTATTTAAGCGCACTGGGTAACGGTCCAAGTCGAGGTCCCCCCCTGGGGCCCTTGCCGTGGTTACCCACAAATAAAGATTTCAACCTTTCAATCCGACGAAGACGTAAAAGCCCTTGGTCCAACAGTGAACATTCGTCATAAAAAAGTTTGTTTTCCTTATCCATTGTGACGTCCGCACTTATTAGAACCTGGCGCAATATTGATGTGATCTTTACTGAACGTATATAAGCGTAATCTGGTCGAAACTCGAAAATACGGATTGCAATACATATCTTAATTAATTTTGAACGTGTAGCCTCCTCCTTATGTTTGTGATATGTGAGGAAAAGTTGACATGATGGATTTTCTCACGCTGCCACTCTCACAACGATTATCATAAGGAAAAAATTACAAAGAATTGATCAAGAAAAAAAAATATATTAAACATTGTAATCTAATGTTAATTCATAGACGCCAAACAAATTATAGGCGGATTTAAGGCAAAATTCTGTTATAAACAAATATCAATATTTTTTATGAGCCGTATCAAATAAAATATTCTCGTCAAATGAGATTTACCTAAAAACATATTTAACGGTTAACAATCCCACAGAATCAAAACGAATACACTAAGATTTGTAAAAAATACTTGGTAGCATCTATTTATCAATATTATGTAATAAAAGGTTTGTTTAAACCGTTTCTATTTTGGACTAAATAGAACTAGCATTAACGATGAGATTTTTTTGAGCTCAGCTGTTTAATGTTATATTATGTTTAAGGTATACAGGACGGCGGTAAACAAAACAGAAAATCAAGATGTACGCAGTAGTTTTACTACTTTTCACATCTTCGAAATTAGTTTAAAAGCTGTCGATAAAATAAATCTCACTTTACCATCTCTCTACTGTTTATAGAAATTTCAAAGACATTTATTGCGATTTCGAAGTCTTCTCCCTCTTCAATTTTTGTATATTTCACTAACAGCCCCAAACATTGTATTTATATACACTTCTTATTATTAAAATATCTCTATAGCGTAAATGAATGTATTATCTTTATATAAAATATTAATATAATACTATTGCCTTGGTCTTTACAGTTGTGATTTATTTAAAAATAAAGAGAAATATTAAAAATGTGCAAAAGTGGAATTGAGATCTGCTCAAAAGACTATTTGTACTAACAGTTATTATTTGTCACGTGTAAATGTATACATTATCTGTTACGTAAGTCTTAAATTGAATACATACCATATATCTATATTACAGGAGATTAAACTTTTCAAGATCTTCAGAATTTTAGTGGAAACTTTTTAGCGGCAGTTTTTATGTTGGTAGTCTTTTTACTTTCAATAAGCTTAAACAGAATTGTGCTTTTAAAAAACAATCATCGATTCTATAAATTACAAAGTTCTTGAAAATAGTTCCTTATTTTGTAGACTTATTATATTTCCTGCCATAATATTGCAAATAAATGTTACGTATTATAATATTTATTTTTATGTAACAATAGTAATTTGTAATTATCGTTGTACAATATTAGACTAATTTTAGTACCACAATATCCAAGTTCTAAAACTTACTTAATACAATGGTAGTTTTGAGACATCAAATTCCAGTTATATGGTGTAATAGGAGAATAAAAATATACAAGTAATTAATATGAAAGATCTCCGGTATAATAATATTATTATGTGAATTTGTAATAAAAATTACGAAAACATTAACTTAATAATTTCTGGCAGTCCAGTTAAAGTGAATTATATTTAATCATTAATTAATTATCTTTAAATGCTTACAAATAAAATACTGTAACTATGAACCATGTGCGGAAAAAGATATGTGCAAAATGTAAAATGTGATTATATTACCTACGTTACGCAAATTTGAATGTTTTCTGCTAAGACGTGTTATCTTAATTATATCTTACGTATTTATAACAAAAGTTACTGGAAAACTTCTGATAACTTATATGATATAGATAAAACATATGTATTTTAATGCATATTCATTGAAATGAAGAAAAAATCTTAATTATATTCTTCGTCTTCGTCCATAGCAAAATCCACGCCAGAATCCACCGCACAAACAGGGCTGTAAAAAGAATATGTTATTCGCAACTCGTTGGCATTCTGTTTTGCATCTGATAATATCGCACTTTGAAAACAATTGCGAAATGTTGTAAAAAAGTACTCAATTTTTCAGTTTGGTCATTAGAATACTTTTCAATACTTCTAATTTATAAAGCATATAACATAAAAAACAAATTTTTAGCTATTGTTTTTTACTATCGAGTTTAGAAGAAAAAAATAGTACTTATATTAAAAAATTACCATGATTTGGTTTAGACACATTATTTTTTTCAATGTGCGTATGGCTAATGTGATTTGGAAGATAGAAATAGGCTTAAGAAAAGACGCCATGGAGTTACACACGCAGACAGTGACAGAAACGTAGTAGTACCACACCATGTCATCGGTGTAAAGTTGCTACATTTTGACACGTACCGACAACAAAGCGAGGTTGGTGTTTCAGGTTGAATTGAAACCAAATAATGAGGAAAAGAGATTAGCCAATGGCTCTTAAGGCACTTCGTTAGTCAGCGCACAAACAAAATCGTCTTTCGTACCTAGTCTTGCTCAAAATGCTTCTATCCCCAAAACACAGTTCTAGATTTCTTTTTGCAATTCATACACCTTACGTGAATTACATTGTCAAAGTCATGCCACAAATTTCGATGGTAATTTATATCAGGAAATCTTTACACGGTTAGTTGCAAAACATTATAGCAAATATTTGAAAATTATTGCCCTCGCCCTAGAGTCTAATCTTCGTGTAAAGGAGCAAGATTTCTTCAGAGTTCCAGATTTATACTAATTCTCAGATGAAATAAAAATCAAAAAAGACAAAGTTAATCACAGGGACAACCCGTACGTAAAAGACATGTACGGTCAATGTTGGAAAGACCGTCTACAAGGCAGATCCGTCTAGACTAGAGGCTGTAATGTCTGTTTTTGAATAGCTAACCATCTTTCAACTCAATCCATAAAACGGTGTTGTGATGCCAGATCGAACTGAGAATCATAGATATCGTCGATTACAGCAGATTTACATTTCTTCTCACGTTGAACTTGAACTTTGAGTGTGATTTTTCATGGAAAAATAAAAGTATAAAATTGTAGGATTTATGGAATTGTTGTGGTTAACATTCATTATGACATCGATTGTTCGATTGTTGTAATCGTTTATATCACTTTAATTTCGTAATTAGTAGTCGCGGCAAATTTCTTAAGCTGTAAAGCCATAGAGATCGTCTGGCATGTGCATGAGGAAAGTTCGTCATATGCCGGTCTTGCTTCAACGACAGATATTGTCAACCTTTACAGTATGCGAGTGACCTGATGCTGTGGTAGCGGCCTAAGAGAATCTACCACCCCATCTCATCCCGTGGGTGTCGTAAAAGTCGACAGAGGGAAAATGAAAACCAGGAGATGGGCAGCAGCATCTTGCTGGAACATCTGAATAAATAAACTGCGGTTGCCAACCCGTCTGCCGAGCGTGGCAACTATGGCAAGATCCCCCCAAAACGAGAGCTACAAACTTTTGTGGCAATCTATGAGGGAGGCCTATGTTCAGCAGTGGACTATTGATAGGCTGAAACGACGACGACGACGAGTGACCTGAGGTACTTTTTAAAAAAAAAAATTAATACTTTAAGTTCAATATTGTTTATGTAAATTGCTACTAATAATTTTTTTTAATTATTATCTTTTTACAATTTAAAAAAAATAAGAAAATTAAATAATAAAAGAATCACATTTGTAGGTAATATAAAACAGATATAGTAATATAAAACAGGTATAGGTAATATAAAAACGGAAAAGTATTTAAAATGTAAAAAAAATCGATGATCCCAGACAGCCACTGGCGGTATAGATAAAAAAATTCCGATGCAGGAGACTCCGTTGTGGGTGACACAGCGTCTGTAATGGGCAGAGGTTGGACTAACCGTCAGGTGAACTAGTTGCTCGTTTCGCTATATTCAACGATAAAAAGTGACCTACAATTTGTCTTATAGTAGTACCTCATTGCTCTGCAGGTGAAGAAAACGATCCGCTTCAGCTTCTTGTTGTAGAAAAAGTAGTTAAATGTCCATAGGCAGCCGGGCTCGCCGAAAGGGTCACTGGCGAGGTCCGGGCTGTAGCTGTAGATACGGCAGTCGCGCAGCGCTACCTCGTCGTCGATGGCGGCCCATAGCGCCGGCCGCAGTTGCCGCCAGCGGGCGCCGCCCACCGCCGACAGCGCCGCATCCACCGCGCCCTGCGCCCAGCTCAGTGACGGCTCCGCGCTGAACTCGCAGCTCTGTGCGCGACAATGCAAAGCAAGTTTGGGCTAAGTCAACATCCTATTTTAGAATGCCATAATCATACATACCTACAGTCACGCCTTTTTCTCATATAAGCGATAGGCGAGATACTCACGTAGCCCACTTTTCGCCCTCGCAGAAAACGTGGTCCTGAACCACGTTGCCGACATTTTGGTATGAGTCAAAAATTGCGTTCCTTCGAACAGATGGTATAATTCTGAACGAACAAAAGGCAGTCCGTACAATACCTTAGTCGCCTCTTACGACAACTCGGTAGGAAAGAGGTATGTGCTATTCTGCTCTGCAAGACACCTGTCGGTCGGTACGATGGACTTCACATACGAGGGGTGATCCAAAAGTAATGATAATCAATAATAAACACAATGAATAAAATAAATAAATAAATTTATTTCTCAACATAGTCTCCTAGCAAGTCTATACATTTAGTCCATCTCTTTTCTAATCCTAAAATTCCCTTAGAAAAAAAATCTTTATCTTGACTCTCAAAAAAGTCCTCAACCGCGGCCATCACGTCGCTATCATCGTCAAATTTCTTGCCTCGGAGGTGTTCCTTGAGTCGTGGAAAGAGATAGAAGTCGCTGGGGGCTAGATCTGGTGAATAGGGGGGGTGTTCCACCAGCTCAAAGCCCGCTTCCTGAATGGCAGCCATGGCAATTGCAGCTTTGTGAACCGGTGCGTTGTCTTGATGGAACAGCACTCCAGCCCGCAGTTTGCCTCGCCTTTTCTCCTTAATAGCCTCCCGCAATCTTCTTATTTGTTCTGCATAGTAGGAGCCTGTAATAGTGGCCCCCTTTTCCAAGTAGTCCACCATGATTATTCCTTCAGCGTCCCAAAAAACAGACGCCATAACCTTCCCTGCTGAGCTTGACACTTTGAATTTCTTCGGCGTCGGTTCATCGGATCGTTTCCATGTCATCGATTGTTGTTTTGTTTCAGGATCAAAATGGTGGATCCAGGTCTCGTCCATGGTCACAAAACGTGACAAAAAATTATCCTTGTCTGCCTGGAACTTTTCGAGATTTGCTCTTGACATGTCGACTCGTTTCTTCTTTTGCTCGTCGTTTAACATTTTCGGTACCCAACGCGCGGAGACCTTTCTCATATGCAATTCGTTCGCAAGGATTCTTTGAATGCTGCCATATGAGATCCCTGTGACCTCAGCTACATGCCTGATAGTCACTCTTCGATCTTCCAATACAACTTCTTCAACTTTTTTCACATTTTCTTCAGTGAGGGACGTCGATGGGCGTCCTTCGCGGTGTTCGTCTTCCGTCGATGTTCTTCCCAACTTAAACTCCTTAGCCCAGCGTGCAACTGTGGAATATGGAGGAGAAGAGTCCCCTAATGTTTCCACCAAGTCGCTGTGTATGTCTTTGGTAGACATTTTTTTCAAGCAGAGGTATTTAATGACAGCTCTGATTTCGTGTTTTTCCATTTTGATGTTCACTCCTTGACAGTCCGTATTCAAATGAATGTAGCTCCCGGGAATCGTGGCCTATTTATATGATTTTTTTTCCCTGAACTAGTGGTTAACTGAGTAAGTGACTGAAATTTTTTTGTATTTTTGTGTGCACTAGAAATAACTGATTATCATTACTTTTGGATCACCCCTCGTAGCTTCTCGAACAATGGGATAATTTTCTATTATACCACGTCTCTCGCACCACAGCTCTGCTACCCGCCAACGGTCGTAATATTTTAGGAGTGGCATGAGATGCCGTGTTCACTGTCTAGCGGATGACACCTTAGACATTACACTTAGTTTACTTTTAGAACATCAACAGGACCAGAAGGATTATTTTAACACGCTACTCTACGCTTATGAAAAATACAATCAATATATCGCCAGGACTATCTGGGATCAGGGATTGAAACATAGACTTATAAGTGGGGTATGAATCTTCTCCCGTCCGCAAGTGGCTTTCGTTTCTCTTATGTTTTTACGGGTTTAAACCAAACTAACCGAACTACATTCGCTAGCTTGTGTCTGTGGTGATAAATACCCAAAATGCTCAAACAGCATTACATTGTTTCATTATTTAAAAATATTTTGGTATTCTGTAAAATACCAAAGAATGGATTATAAATACAAAAATAAAATAGTAATATTACCTTTGCCATTGAAAAATCATAATCTGGAAAAGCGGCATTCAGCGTGGCAATCAAATAGAACAATGTCTTCCGAGAAATTGTGTCACAGAGAACACCATCTTCATCGCCTGACAGGCTGCGACTAAAAATATATTTAATTATACATACATACATACATAAGATCACGACTGTATCCCATAAGGGGTAGTCAGAGACTGGGCACTCACTGCAAAAACAGATGACTGCCACAATCCACGTTTCACCAAAACAATACAATGTAGTTAGTGTGATAGGTGGTGAGCCCATCGCCACCATGCGCTGTTGGGTGGACAGTGCAGTTTAATTCCTTACTCGCCTTTTACGAGATCCATTGGATGAGATGGAGTGGTAGTATTCTTTTAACGAGCCGCCACCACACGGCTATTTAATTATTATATGCGTAATATGACATTTTTCAGAGCCAGGTGTTCGCCTTAATAAAAAACTAAAACTAAAACTAAACTTTTCATAGTACGCAAGTGACTTGAGTTTAATCCCTGGTGCCAGCACCACTAAAATTGTTCTGCAATTTTAAGTGCTGATTTACCACGTGCTCAGCGGTAAAGAAAAACATCGTGAGGAATTCAGCATTTGGCAGACTCTCCGCTCCAAAACCCTCTAAGAAATGCCAGGAGGTCTGTGCTCAGCAGTGGGACATTTATAGGCTGTTACTTGAAAATCGTGGACAACCTCAACTTTTATGATAGACCTTCAGTAAGCATTAAAAAAAAATCTTCAACATTTTTAATGCTTACTGTGGACCTCAAATGTAGACATTCTTTAATAATTTTTATCAGAATCGTGACTTTATCGTTATGAAAACGAAAGTCTGTGAAGTTTTTTTCGATAATTGAAACTCTGCAGTAAAGCTTTTTCTTTTGTTGATGTAACTCTAATGTCCTTACGTACTCATAACGGTGTCAGAAACATTTATCGGTCAGACATTGTCAAAAATTAAAATTATTATCCAGCGCTGTATTCGCCTAGGGTGTGCTTCCTACCCAGGGTCGGGTGCAAACGAAGCGATGTTACTTAGATTCGCAATGTGCTGCACGGAAGCAGGTCACTATGTCGCGTTACCTTAAAAGTGATGTTCTCCTTCCGATTTTCGGCCACGGCGATATACGAATACTGACGATAGCTATCAACTACTTAGGAGATATTATAGTACCACAAGTGTATGTGCAAACACAGAGGCTAAGACGAAGACGAGGAGACCAATCAGAACAAAACCAAATTCCAAAACTTGCGAGCCCAAGACCGGCGGCGTAGAAGTCAGGTACTGTTGTTCTAATATGCTGTACAAAAATTAATGGTAAGAATGCTATCGAAGTATCTAACCCGACCTGCTTTGTTATATAAGTAGGTATGAGATGATACGGGCGGGGCAATGCACTCGGGCTGCGAGTGTGCGATCTCACAAGGAGATTGATTTACTAAGTTCAAGCTCGAGACAGTAAAAATGTAAATAAATAAAATTAAACTTTAATTAAACACCGTTAAATACATTTACAGTAATTGTTACTGCTTTTATCCTGAGTTAGTATGTTCCGTTTCCAGAATTATGAAAAATAAATACATAAGGGTTGTTATTATCGTTTGCATTTGGTACAAATTTCGGATTTTGCTTTAATGTTGGCCGCATATTTTAACATCAATATCTAGTTTCGTAAAAGATTTTTAAAATGAATTAAATATAAAAACATATTATCATTATCGTGCGGGGGAGGGACGGATCGTGGACGTATACACAGATCGCAGTGCACCTATTGCACACTGCGATGCACTTAGACGTCAGTGTCCTCCTGGGAATGAGAATGTACTTTATTGTGGTTCTGTTTCCAAGGTAGAGTTAGACGTTCTGATAATCTCGGAAACAGCGCATTACCTACAAACAGTGGCGTACTGTTTGTAGGGAATGGGACACTGGCCGCAACCAGATTACGGTAACGTTATCCATGACGTTTACTGTGTATCCCAGAAACTACAGAAACAGGAATGACGTTACTGTATGACACAATACAATACAATTCACTACTATGCACTAATACTTTTCACTTCTAGTTTTCTTTTATTTTTCTTTTCTTCAGAGCTGCTTAAGGACTGTGTTTTCGGCCACCAGGTGACATATTTTTATAGCCCCGGTAATCGCGCCGTAACGCTTGCACAGCTATACACTTGCACTTATCTTATACAAAGAATAATGCTATTATTTACATAAGACACACAACTTATATACATAAAAAACTAAAATCTACTTTAAACAATAGCAAATCGAATGAATACATAGTAAGATCCTAAAAATTTCAATGACAAGAAACTTTTTACACAGGGTAAGTCAACAACTAATGGTGGTGTTAAATTAGCCTCACATGTCCTACAAGCCTGGGAAGATTTTCATGACACAGTTGGTGTTTTGTGATCTCTCAAAGGCATTTGTGTGTGTGTGTGTGTGTGGAATATAAAAATTTAATATGTAAACTTATATACTACGGATTTCGTGAAGCCGCTCTGGATATTTTATCTTTCTACTTTACAAACGGAAATTTGGCGGATGATATTGCTAAGGAAAAGGGTAGCTACCCGCCAGATCGGGTGGTCTGATCTGGGGAGGAAGTCTCCTCCTCCCAGTAATATTTAGATGTTGTATATATATAGTTTGCATCTCAGAAAACTTTCATAGCGCGATTATGGAATGTTGAAATATTTCTTGAGCTTCTCATGTGGCGACATAGATGTCGCTACAGAAATATAAAGTGGCCATCAATAGTGTTATGTCATCAGGTTGTGTAGTAAAAATGGGTGTTAGTTCTGTATCAGATGATACACTATTGTTGTTTAAAGTTGAGAAATGACTTAAAGTGCAATAGCCCAATGAAAGTCTGGATATTTTTTCCAGGTGGTTTGCGGAAAATAATTTAGTTTGAAATGCAGGCAAAACAAAATGTTTACATTTTAAAATGTCTGAGTTGGTGCATAATATTAATAATTATTTACAGAATGCTAACCTTACAGTTGAAAAATGAACTTTATTCCTTGGAATCACTATTGATTCCCAGTTACAGTGGGGAGCACACATTGGAAAAATAGGTCCGAAATTAAGTTCTGCCATTTTTGCAATAAGAATTTAGATGCAATAAGAAATTAGCCAGCTGTCGGATGAAGCTACTGCTAAATTAGTATATTTTGTATGATTCCACAGTATTATTATTATTTTTTTTTTATTTCATAAAAGTGACGGAACAAGCAAAACATTCACCTGATGGTAAGTGTAACATCTGCCCATAACAAATGCTGTGTCACCCAGAAAATTACTGTGTGACACCACACTGCGCCTGTCGCCCTGAGACATCAGTTCTTAAGTCTCATATGCCCAGTAATTACGCTAGCTCTCAGTGCCCTTCAAACCGAAACACAGTAATGTTTGCACACTACTGCTTCACGGCAGAACAACTGGCCCAGGGGTGGTACATACCTAGATGGATTCCTGCATAGCAATCCTACCACCAGTAAAATGTCCTATGGCGTATTATTGTGGGGATCCGCAGCTGAATTGGAAACAATATTTATTTTGCAAAACATGCATTTCTGGCAATCTTTGACTTAGGACCTTGTGAGTTGCTACGCGAACCATTAATATTTTGACAATTCCATTGTTTATTTTTAAAAATATTATGTACAGTAAAACATTAATTTATTTAATCTGTATCCTGTACAATGGGTCAATTTATATGAGCTATGTTTAGGTTGGCTAAAACTAGAAAGTCTTTTATTTTATTTAATTAAATTTTATAGAAAATTTATACATTTACTAATTATAGTAGAATTCCTAAAAGTGTGACACAAAAATTGGACAAAGATTTTAAAAAACTTGACAAGAGGACATTATTAGATAAGCATATTATAAAATAGATCATTATATAGAGGCCAAGATGTGTGGAAATAACTCATACTCTGCACTTGCAAACCCCATGGCTACTAAATTTATGATGTTTTTTTTGTAATTTATAAATGACATTATGTAATGTGGCATTGAAAAAGAGAAAGACTCCAGAGTTTCTTGCTAGATCTTCTCTGAGATTCTGGTAGATTTTGACATTTGTAAGAGCTTTAAACAAGCCTAAATTGAATAAAGAAATTTTGACTTAGTGGTACAGAAGTTCGACTACCCAGGGAAGCTGAGATATGCAGTATGTTCATCCCTCAACTTAATCATTGTCACTGAAGGCCAACCCTGTCCTTGGGAACAACCAACCAAAGTGGGTGGACATTTTTGACCATACCATTCACATCTCCCGACTGCATTGGCAGATGTGCTTTGTTGGAAGATGTGTCACTTACATGGACTACTTGGAATTGAGAGGTATATTGAAGAGAACAAAAAACCGAAAATCTTGATAAACTAGGACAACTGGAAACTTCTCCCAGCATCTGAATACCATTCTTTATCAGGCTTTTTATGCATATTCTTCTTGCATTTTCAAGAAAAAGCCTGCCAATGACTTCCCTAAAATGCATGTAAATTTTAACCACAAAGACTACTACCCGGTACCTCTGAATGAACTGATGAGGGACAGCCCACCTGAGCAATATAGAAGACAATACTGGAAGATCTAAGTGTATAGTGACACAAACAACATAAATACATTAAGAATAACCCAAGACAATCAACATTTTGTAACCCAAGACAAATAAATATGATGCTATAAGCCATTTTATGACTCATACAAATATATAAGGAAGAAATATTCAGATGAAAAATGCATAATCAGAAACAATTTTACGAAAATAATGCACTTGGACAAAGAGTTACGAAAACCAGCTAAAAGCAATGAATCAATCTTGGTAAAAGGATATTATCCTATAGCAATATTGAAGAGATCTACTGTGAATGCTCAACATTCTGTTACAATTAAATGCTAGTCTATCAGCTTTTTTATATAATAATCTACTAAGATAACTGCACAATAGTGAACTAGCTCTGCCCTGCAGTTATAACTGCCATTTAATTAAAAAGATGATATCTTATAAATTAAATGGCGGGTGATTATGGCCCTAAGGGTCACAGTGTGATGTTAATATACTCTTCCCCAAGAGTCGGGCTACCAAACGCAAAAAGAAGCTTTCAAATCCAACTGGGAGTTCCAGTTTCATTCAAACAAAAAACAAACAAACTCTTCAGCTTTATTTATAATAGATTATGATAAAATTGATCTACATAATATTCAAATAACCCTTTTATTTTGAAAAAAAAATGATGGGATTCTATTACATACTAACATGTTACCTGTATGTAACACCTTCGGGAGGTGACAGTGCTTGTAGATTATGAGTAGTTTCTCCATCTGCAGTGAACCGCTTGTAAAAGGCTTTTTCAGTCCCAGCCATCTTACAACTATAGCTTTCAACGCGACCCTGTACGGCGCTGTCACCGTTCAGGATCGAAAGAGCGCGGCTGAGCGCTTCCAAGCGACCACTTTCCAAAAGTTTCATCTTCTGTATTATATTCGTCTGTAGTTTACCCCCTCAAACTTCTCGTTATAAATGGTGTGCTAATATTTCTTAGGCACGGTGTACTACTTCTGTACATAGCAGAAGGGTGTATGAATATCCCTTTTCTTTTTGAGTGTAAAAGGTTCACACTCGGAATCAAATTCGACTTCTGTTCTTCTTCCGCGCTGATGAAATGCGGGAACATCACAAATAAGAAAAGAAGTTGGATTTTTTCTAATTGCTATTTCAATTCGAAACGAAAGTATTTTTAGCTTGTGTTATGGCCTCCGAATACAAGAGCGCGTCACTTCACTTGTTGTCCTACAAAATATCACAAACACAAATCTTGATGTTAAAGATCAAAATCCATAGAAGACATCGTTAAAGTATTAATATTAGCACAACAAAGTATTTTCAGTAGCAAGTTTTAAAATTGTTTTTGAAGATCTATTGTAAATATTAGGGTCACCAAAATCAGGAAAAAAATTAGAGAAACGAGAGACAAGTTCCAAAGCAGCCAGAGACAAACATGACACCAAAATAGGACTGTTGATAAAATATCGATATTTTTCTTCCGAAATATCGATATTTGTGAATGATATTTTTTGAAATGATATATCGATAGTTCAATATTTAAATCTAGATATCGACGATCAACATTTTTTTTATAGTTTTTTTTTCGTAAAATATTTAAACTGTATTAATGTAAGTTATTTACTGTAATATATATTACTGTGAATTATTGTTTCCCGCGGCGGCGAAAAGTGGACTACGGGTGTGGTCGCTACCTACCGTTTATATGGAAAATGGTGTGACAGACATTGAGTGCCCAGTCTCTGACTACCCCTTATGAGATAAAGTCGTAATATTATGTATGTATGTATGTATGTAAAAATAGTTAAGTGCTACAATATGTCGCCTGCAGAACATCTTTCAACTGTTTAATAAACTCATAGGGTACATTTCAGATTCATCACAAAGAGGATATTAATTTTTTAATAATATGCCCTGGACAGTATTTAGTCGATACAGGATAAAATACTTTATTAAAAACTGCGTAACTCGTTTTGGACTGACTTCTTGTTTTAAATAAATATATCGACATTTTGTTTCCGATTTATCGGACTCCGATATTGTTACATTTAAAAATGTCGATATATCGAAAATCTGATATTTTTAAAAATAACAACAGCCCTACTCCAAAATCAAAGAGAACCTATTTACTAAACTTCTGCCAAAACAATCTCATAAGTAAATGAAAAAAAAAGTATGTAAAAAAAAGTAGCACATAGTAAATTAACACTTATAACTGCAATTAAGCATTTTAGTTAATGAGTACAAAAGGCACCCAAATCACTCACGAACTATGAAACTCAAGCCGTGCAGCCTTGAGTTGCCACAGACCAATTCACTTTTCAGGATTTTGTAATAGTTCCGTTTGTTGACAGTTTGAAAGAATATTGACATTGGCTCGGACAACATGCAATCAGATCCTCCCGGTTCGAAAATAGTATTGAATTCGGTATGCTACTGACTATGCGTCCTGTATTATAATCCGGACTCCGGAGAGAAATTTACTTAGTCAACTATCTAACGCTGTTCGAGTAAGAAAGAATAATGTGTGAGTGAGTATAAGATGAACACTATGCATGTGAGCGTAACCGTATTAGTAAAGAAATTTGTCATTTTATATTCAGTTCAGTAGCAAATAAACCATCATACCATTGACACCTTATTTCTGTTGCAAATTCCCGCTAGTACTGGAACCTTATTACCATAACGAATGGTCGAACATCGAGCTGGATAAATTGACGAGTTAATTACGACGTTAAAATCATCTAGTGCTAAACAAAAGGACGGACCCGGCGGCGAGTCCGAGAACAAAAGAACTCTTTTATTTGTGTACTAATGCTGCTTACCAGTGAAGATTTGTGCAAGTCTATAGTTATTTTTGCAAACGAATGAACATTATATTGAGTTATTGAAGTTGAGTTTTTATAACAATACATTAGAAAATTTATATAAATATGACTATTACACCGGAACAAACGCTATCTATTCTGGAAAATACTGCAGCATTATTACAAAAAACTCAGACTAACCTAAAGAAATGTCCCAAACAGCGACTTACAAAAGGATACGTAGAAACAAGACAACAAATTATTGAAGATTATTGGACCACTTTTAGGACCGCACATCTAGATCTAGTGAAATGAAAAGAAGGAGAAAAAGGAGGACATATCTTGTTTTGTCAACGAAGATTACTTTATTATCGAGGAGTTATATTTATGTATGCAAGCCGACCTAAAAGACGTATTGTCATTTTTGAAAACACCATTACAAACAAACGCCACAAATTATCGTAGTACTACGAACAATGAAGGTTTAGTCAAGATGCCGCGTATACAACTCCCTACTTTTTGCGGTATGTATGAAGAGTGGCCTGCTTTCCAGGATATGTTTCTATCATTAGTCCACAACAACTCATCGCTCATCAAAGTTCAGAAACTGCACTATTTAAAAAGTGCACTTATCGGTGATGCCCAGACATTGTTAAATCATTATCAAGTTACCGAAGATTACTATGACCAGCCATGGATTATGCTCAAAGCTCGTTATGGAAATAAACGTATAACATATAGTAAACTCACTCTTGAAAACATTTGTAACTCGGAGGAAAATACTCGCACAAACTGCAAATCACATTAAGGCACTTCTAGAATGCATTAATAGCTTAAAGAACCTCAACTTTTAACCGACTCTTGGGATCCATTAATAATATTTCTCGTCGTGCAGAAACTGGCCCAGAGACGCATCGAGAATGGGAAGAGTTTTCTTATAGCGAAAATTCGGATGAATTACATACTTATGAGGACCTCAGTAAGTTTCTACACTCTAAATTCCGTACTTTAGAGCTGATCACGCCATCTTCAACGGAGAAGACTACTAGAAGTAAAGAATACATATTGCATGTTTCTATCGCCGCTGCGTCGAAATCGAGAAGTTGTGCAATGTGTAAAGAAAATCAGACATTGTGTCATTGTAGGGAATTTACCAAGATGGAACCTACAGAAAGGTGTAAATGTGTAAGAAACAACAACCTATGTTTTTATTGTCTGGCCCCAGGACACTGTAAAGAAATGTCGTACAATCTCGTCAGTTGCGGGTACTTTTGATGAAGCCTTTCCTTAAAACGTATTCGATCTGATCGTGATACGTTCGCCTACGTCGACCTTCACCGGCTTGCCTGTTCAATCTCGCCTCATAACCATCTACTCGTCCATTTCTCCATCTTTATCACGACATCTTCTACCACACCGCAACATTAAAAAATTCAAAGTGAAAATATATTTGAAATTAACATTATTCGCCGAATTATTCAGTAAGGTAAATAGTGTATATACTCAGGAAGGTAATAGTTCCACTGTGTCGTAAATATAAGCTTTAGAAAACATGACGTGGTTATATGTGGAATGGACACCACAAAAATAAGAAGAATGAGTAGCAACATTATTGGAGATACAATATTTAAAAGATTTAGTGACTTGGTCACCTAGACAACGACAATACCTAGTTTGAGTACCAGCATAATGGGGTTGCGTCCCAAAGTGTGGGAGTTATAAACATTGCATTCAAAAATATTATCGCTCTCTTTTACTTAACGTGAATACACGAAAGAGATAGCAATCATTCACGAACTGAATTGTCAGTTCAAAATTTTCAGAACAGGTTTAGACGTGGCCTAGGAACGTGCTGATTAAAAATATGAAGCAATGCATTAAGTAAAGTTAATAATTTGACAGGATCGAAATTCTTACCTATTCTTTATTATATTCATTTTTAATAAAAGAAAAGAATAGCTTAACAAGATATACTACACTAATAACTTTCAAAGATTTTGTCAGTTGATGACAAACATAGACTGAATTTGAATTATAGTAAATTATAAAACTTGTCATACCTTTCTTCATCATGTGGAAACGGATGATAACTCAGTTCTTTATTTATGTTTGAAGAGAAATCTCAATTAACCAACGCACATGTGGTGTGAAGCATATTCAGTTAATAATAATATATTACAGAATGTACTTCGATAAATAAATAGCTTAATAAAAATATTGACTATACGCGAGCGCGTGGCATAAGCACCTTACCGCACAGTGTTCCGCCTATACGTCTTCGTCGCCCCTCTGTATGTAATTTTTCCTCTGTGGTACTAGAAAAGCTATCTGAAACTATATATCGCGCAACTCGATGACAAGCAGAGCGTTCGCGAGGCGAACGAGGGTTTATATTGCCTTAACATAAATAACAATCAGTACACGCAGATGCGACTTTCCGTTCAATCTGCATACTTGATACTAAGTCTACATAGGAAATAATTAAAAATAATGTTTCACCTGCTACAAACCATTTTAATTTCCTTTTTAATAAAATACGTTTAGTAAATTTCTACCTCTGCTTGTTCAAACTCTACTTTAAAATGCACAGAATATATGCATGATTAATTTAAAATGTAATTTTTTTTCGTAGTCCGGCCGAGGAAAAATTTAAATCGAAATAAAGGTAAACAATAAGGAAATATTCACATATATGTTCTGTGCCAAATTTCGTCAAGATCGGTTAAGCGGTTGAGCGTTGTGCAGTGAAAATGTAACAAAGAGGCAGAGGGACAGAGAGAATTACTTTCGCATTATATATATTATATATATATATATATCATAGATGTTGAGTTGGTAGCACGGATATGTGGCCCACATACTTTCGTACATAACTTAGTCATATGTGATTATAACCACAGAATATATGAATAATCTCTACGTTTCGTATGGCAACATTGTTGAATTGTTGTTTCCAGTAACCAAAGTAGTATAATTCTATTTCTTTATTTTCTCGCTGACAGCTCTAGTGAAAACTTGAACGAGCGTCTTTTTTACATTATTTAAGGTATGCATTATTTAATAAAAATATGGCGTTTACACGTACAAGGTTACCAGAGTCAGAGAAACTGATAGGGATGGAACTCTCAATATATATTTGAAAACGTTTTGTATGTACACAAGAACATAAACCAGTTCACTAAAAAAAATGATGTTCATAATGTGAATACCAGGAACAAGCACAAATTAATTATGCCAGTTACCCGACTTCACAGAGTCAGTAACTCTTTTATGGGGCAATGTATACGTTTTTACAACAAAATCCCAGAAAGTGCTAAAAGTCTTTCAATCAAAAAGTTTAAATTTTATATTAAACAAAGACTTCATAAAAAGGGTTATTATAATATTAAAGAATACATAGATGATGATAACCCCTGGGAATGAGGTGATCGCCGCCACGCCATTTCTACATCTTTATAATACAGCTATTGTAATACAGTTATTGTACATTATTTTAAAAATGACTAAAAAAAAAAGCCCGCTGGGTTTCTTACTGGTTCTTCCCAGGACAGAGGCATTTTTGCGAACCAGTGTAGCTTAAAAAAAAATGACTTTCAATAAGTACTATGTAAATAGTCTATATTGAATAAAAATTTATTCTATTCTATTATTCTATTCTACTATATCGATAAACGTAACACGTAACAGACCCGATATTTCTTACAAAATGTAAGAAACTAAACTACTGCCGGATACTTTTGTACAAATTTATTGACTACTATTATATATCATTACAAGATGTTACAAGTATTAATTCTTGATAGATAATGCCAACTTCTTTAAAATTTTCGAAGCTGTTTTAAAATAAGTAGGTATAGGTAGGTACTCGACAATGAAACGAAATAATTATAACGAAAGGAAATCTTTATGTATTTATTTTAATGAAAATCTGATGAATCAAAATATAATAAATATATGCGATCGATATCATTACTTATATGGTCACAACACTACAACCATCAAATTAGAACTGTCATCGAGAAAATAAAGAAATGGATTTATTCTAACCTTAAAAATTGTAAATAAACTAAAATCTTAAAATAATAAGATTAAGATTTTCGCTTATATCATCTACGAATAAAATAGTTATTTTTAAATTTTTTTTATATCTTCTACTGTATTATTTTAATAAAAACTGTATTAAAATGGTTCATAATGCTTTTGCGTACTCGGTTTTTAAAATATATTCGGCGCCAAGTCAACCGTTTTCTAATTTAATCAGACGGCTAAATCCTAAAACCCTTGGATGTCAATCTTACGGTATGTGTCATTAATTTTTAAATGCTCATCGGTTAGAAAACCAATTTCTAATAAAGATTTCTCTTTTAAGCTACTCTCAAGCGATTTTATCGCCGCACCGATATCATACAAAATGAAGACAAGTGGGAAGTAACTTTAGACCACAAAAGATTAAAAACTCCGAATGGACAAGTACTGAAGGTTAATAGTGAAATGTTGGCCCGAGCTATAGCAGCTGAATGGGATGCACAAAATGAGATAATTGCTCAGTCCACTATGCACTTGGTGAATATAATAGGTATTACTTTGATTAAATATTGAAATAATTTTAAATAATTTTAGTTGTACTTCTTTTTTAATTTTAGACTGCCCTATGCAATACTGCTCTGGACAATCCGGGAAAGTTGACATCTCATGATATTGCGAATTATTTATTGGACTTCATTAGTACTGACACTCTTCTCTTTCATTCTGAAGTAAGTTGTAAATATTACATATTATTTTTTTTGTTTCCACTGTTCTTTGCTGTTTATACAACAGTAGTTACACTGAGAGCTTAATATATATTGTATAGGAAGAACGGATCAGCTATGCAGTAAGTGTTAAGTAAGTTACTGGAAAATTACCCTATCAAAATTCCAGGCTGAAGAGTATAGTTATTAAGATATGATTTTATTGTAAAACTATTACCTCACTCTTTTCTGCTAAAATTGTACCATCTGATACCTTCATAGTAAGTAGAGGCATAAGTGAGGGGGAGAAAAATAATTTCCTTAGCTCCTGCTCATGAGAATTATATTTATTTTAAAATCTATTTGTGACAGATCAGACCACTCGATCTGGCGGGTAGCTACTCTTTTCCTTAGCAATATCATCCGCCAAATTTCTATTTGTAAAGTAGGAAGATAAAAGATTCAGTGCGGCTTCACGAAATCTGTAGTATATAACTTTACATATTAAATTGTTATGTTCCACACAGTCAAATGCCTTTGAGAGATCACAAAACACACCAACTGTGTCATAAAAATCTTCCCTGGCTTGTAGGACATGTGAGGCTACTTTAACAAGGTAGTTAAAACCATTTTGGTTACCTGTTGAAAGGGTTTTTGATATGGTTTTTCTAAAGTGTTTCTGAAAAACCTACTGCATATTGGTTACATTTAATTACGTTAAGCAGCTTCAATAGATGACCTTTTTAAAGCCCTTTCATTATTTTTGGTTACCTGTTTATAGGGTTTTTGATAGAATTTGCTTAAAAGTGTTAGCCAAAAACCCATTCTTTGTTCATTATAGTATGAAACATTTGGTAACCTCTTCAACCATTGTAACAGGGTTACCTTTTCTGATACCAAGCACTGTAATTTGATTTCTCGCAGCTTTGCATTAGGTGCAACTAAATGCTTTTGGTTGCATGTGTTGAGTCATAGCGTCAACTAGACTGCTCTATGTACACGCTACTATAGTAATCTTTCTTACATTTAATTTACTATTTTACGGAAATTGGCAGGATTGGTTCACGTACGACCTTGTTTTGTTGATATGTCACTTAGGGTTGCCAACTTAAAAAAAAATAACAACTTACTATGTAAATTAGAAAAAAGTATGTTAAAGTAAAAAAAAAATAAGTATTTATTGGCATAAAAATAATAGGTTGGGGAAAAGTTTCTTCGCATTTTATATGAAAACTCAAGACATTTTTTTTCAAAGTATTTACATTTAATTACAGTATATATGTGCAATTTTGTTCGATGACTTTTGGCCATCTTGAAGGTAGTGACATGATCCTGTTACTGTAGAAATTTTGGGACTTCTGAGCAAAAAACGCGACAAGTAGATTTGGCAGTCCTCTTTTGATGTTAGCCTGACATTACCTAAAGAATTCTGAAGAGACTGAAACAGGTGGAAATCTCACCGGTTATCAATCTCTTCAAAAACGGTTCGGTTTCATGACGTCTCAATAAAGAATCGCAAAGGAGTACACGGTCCATTAGGTTTCTTTCAGTGAGCTCGTGTTGCACTAATATATAGAGCTTATTTGTGTACCCAGCTTTTTTAAAATGGGTCAAAAATGTTTTGTGGTCAATTCCCAGTACTTCAGCTATATCGTAACTACTGATATGCCGATCTTGCTCCTCTTTTACAAAAATGGCGTCCATTTATCCGTAACAGGGCGACCAGAGCGAGGTGCATCTTTTACATCAAAATTCCTGGGTTTATTCATTTTGAAATCAAATGGAATATAACTGAAAATAACTAAAATGTTATTAATTTGTAAACTAATTTGTTTCTTTTTTTTGAAATGTAACCTTTTTAATGTCATGAAAACCAGCCAAATACAAATTATTTTTATTATTTTTTAATTATGTTCCATCATTCTCAAAGTATTTAAGATACTATGGTAGTTTAGACTAGCCCACAGGCCTAAACCAAGTGTGCTGTATGATCTGGGATCGTTTGTGTTGCTGAGTCTTCCTGTAAAAACCGCCTGACAATGCAACAAGTATTTAATACAGCAGCTTTTTCATAGTTATGTAGGTATTTTCCGGTAAATCTATTACTTTGAGGGAATGTAAAACATATTTAGGAATGACTCCAGTCTTCGAAAGGACCAATGGAACAATAAATACAGAGTCCATTCTCCAAATCCGGTGAACTTATTCTTTTAACTCAGTGCATTTATGATTTTTTTCTGCAATCGTTTTTTGAAGATTGCATGTATTTGGGAATGCTACATCTATAAAATATACTACTTTCTTAACTTTATCTATGAGTGTGATGTTAGGTCTGTTGTTGTGTACGGATTTATCCGTCAGTATTGTACGGTCGAAGTACATTCTAAACATGGCATTCTCTAGTACTGGTTTTGGTGTATATTGGTAGTATGGTTCATGTTTTTTGTCTGTTAGATTATGTTTCGCAGCAAGTTTTTGGTGTATAATGTGGACTATCTGATTAGTTTATGGTAAGGTGGCGCTTGTAACGTGTTGAAGTGTTTCTGGGTGTCGGTGACATTTTCTACACTTTTCATTCTGTTCATTTGGGTCCTTAATGATATTTTTTGTAATTTTTAGTATTAATTACTTGATCCTGTATTGCAATCATGAAGTCTTCAGTTTCTGGGAATAGAGAGACAAATTTTAACCATTAATTTGAGGCTTCCAAGTCGATATTTGTCTATTCAAGGTCGTGCAGGAGCGTACCGTGCAGCTCTTTCCTGCGCCAGTTATTGATTTTATTGGTCTCGGGGTTTTGATATAGACTAATTTGGGTGTCCCTATTGTTTACGTTCAGTGGTGTAAAATTATGGTATAAAATAAATTATGTAGAAAAACTACTTTTATGGATTTTATCGCGTTTAATTTTTAAACTATTTATAACCCGACTTTTCGAGTACTTTACAGCACCCATGGCCCCCCCGTGTCCATGGGTGCTATAAAGTGATTAAACGCGATATAATCCGTAAAAGTAATTCTATTAAATGTGTAATATTCGCGTAAATATATGAAATCATTATATGTAGAAAAGGCTTCGCAGGTTTTAAAGTTGTCCCTCACATAAAACTTTAAAATCAATCAGTCCCCTGCTTCCCTTCGGTGTCTTTACAGTCATTCTCTTATTAGCTGATTTTGGATGTAGATAGTTGTGTTTAGTAAGTGTGGTTCTTGTATTAATTTCCAAATTATTTATGTCAGTACGGGACCATTTAATTACTTACCCCAAATGAGTATGTTAACACTGGAATAGCATAAGCTGAAAATGTTTCAGCTTTTATGCTCATAACTACAGACTTGATAATAAAGATATAGGAAGGAAGGTCGGTTTTGTATCCTTTTGTATTATTTTTTTAACTTGTAAATACGATGTTACTGATGACTCAAATAATAAGAAAATACGCTAACCGCGCTAGAACAAGACGCAACAAGAAATAATTTTCGTATGGTATCCTGGATTACACGGTGGTGTGTGCTTTATCGTGAAATGACGTAACGGCTCTTAGTTGAAATAAAATAAACGCGGAATATAGTGAATTACACGTCACTGACGTCATGCAATGGTGGCAGGAGTATCTATCTGTCACATTGATATTTCATTGATTCCTGATGTGCAAACGACACTAAATTTAAGGGTAGTAAAGCAATTTCATTGTTGATTATACATAATATTAATCATAAGCGCTAATAGTCTGTGTAAATAGTGCCCACTTCGACACGAATTTGAATGAGAGACAGACCAGCATACAGCACGACCAGGCACAGCTCTAGACTCAAATCCTCTGACCCTTTTTTGGTAAGGCCGAGCATCCAAGCGACTTCAGTGCCTTGAAACAAAGTATAATAAAATAATTGGCAATTAAAGTGATTTTGCTAAAATTGTAAAATTATCTATCTAGTAGGCAGAGAGGGATTATCTGATAGGATATTTCAGTGCGTTTTACCGGAAGACTTGCTTGTCGGTTCTGAATGTCTCTCGCATACTCGTCCTTGCTTCCCTCGGGTCTCCTTTTCCTAGGACTGCTCGCGATTTTGACCTATTAACAACTATAAAAATTTAAGTATGTAGTAGGAAATAGTCAAATGCTGACCCTTAAATCCCTTTATCATACTTTCGTTTCTCAAATTCCGATTCATCAATCTGTATGATTTTGCTTGGCCCACCAACCATTCCAGTATATTCATTTTGTTTTTCTAGTTAGTAAATAATCATCATGTCCTTGCAATCAGGCATCAACCAGTCAGAAATGGTTAGATGGATCAGATATTGTTGCTTCTCTTACTCGTTTCATTTCTCAAAAAGGGTCTGGTCATAGATCCATGGTTGGGCATAAGAATAAATCAAGTAATAAACGTGTAACAATTTAAGGCCTTTGCAAAATTGTCAGATTAACAATTAATTTCATGCATATTTCACATATTTAGTTTTTATCATAATTAATTAAAATTGCGTCCTAGGCCATAACATTTACGCTAAATAATTATGAACCCCGACAATTAATTTGCGCTCTTACTCGCCCATCTACTCTCTACAGAGGTAAGTTCTTAGAGGGTAGAAAAATCCCCCGCGCCGGGAATTAGAGGATAATTTCCCACCCGCACTCTCACCCCTCCCCCACTCCTCTTCTCTGCGCCAGTGTCCGACAGTAAAACCCAACCATCTCTTTTTGTTAGGTTACTCTACGCATATGACTTGCTTATTCTGTTTGAATGATTACTTAACATAATATGTAAAAGTATTGATTCAGGAAGAGAAAGAGTTGAGTGCATTGCAAGAACAAAAATGGGGTCCAGTCATAGACTGGTTCCAGAAAAGATTTGGTGTTACTCAAGAAATATCACGAAGATTGGAACCTCCTCCGGTCCTGAATGAAACACGTGCAGTGTTGGCTCGACATTTTCTTTCATACGATTTCGCAGCACTTAACGGTACATAGTTTTTAACATAGAACGCTTTTAAATTTTGAGACAAGCAAAAGCTTATAATGTTTATATTTATACAACATTCATTTTGGTAAAGGAATATATAAAACATCTTGTTTTAGCTTTATGTTTTGGAGTGGAAGCAATTAAATCACCGATGCTAATGTTAGCGTGTACCGATCGACATGTGGAGCCGAAAGAAGCAGTAATGCTCGCTAGGCTAGAAGAAGAATATCAGGTAATACAATTTATAGTGGAGGCTATATCTAAAAAAATAAAATTGGAGTGTCTGTCTGTGGTTTCGTGGCATGGTAAGTTGCAGCTTACCAAAATTACGCCTTATCAAATTGTATGTCTGTCTGTCTGTCTGTCTGTTTTTTTTGATAGGAGAGGGGGCAAACGAGCAAGTGTCTCACCTGATGGTAATTGATCATCACCGCCGATGAACATCTTGTTTGTCTCGTTTGTTTGTCCGGGCTTATTTCCGAAACGGCGGAATCGATTTTGACGGGACTCATTGGCAGGTAGAGGACTTTTCAGAGAGCGATCTAAGCCAATTATTTTTTCATAAATATTTAGAATTCCTCATAAACATAAACTCTGCAAATCTGTAGAATTTACGGGCTATGCGAATGGGACGTGTTATGCGCAGCCATATTGGCAGCCTGAGTTCATTTTTTGGATTTTCTAGGAAGACGCTGCTGCCCATCTCGCGGTAGTAGATTATCTTACGCCGCCACCACACGGTACGGTACTTCACTTTATCCTTATCTAAAATAAAACGAAAGAATTTATCTGATTTGAATAATTATTTTCATATTAGATAGCCCGTTAGTTAAGGAAGATTATAGGCTTTAAAAATTAATGCTACTACTGTAAAGTGCCACACGCTGAGAACAGAACCTTACCGAGAAGGGCCGAACTGTGAATGCCGAGGTCATTAAGTACCATGCCGTACTTACGTTTACTTAGCCTTATTTTACGCCGATCAAGCTGCGGGACTCAGATAATTATTAATAAAGCTTATTCAAAGATAAAAAATTTTTTTCGTGCAAAATGAAAAAAAAAAAGAATCAATGCATTGCCGGTGTTACGCAGTAGTTATGAGCCTCGGCCATGCCAAGTATTAATGTAAGAATAAAGGAGCATTAATTTGCCATCTTTAATTTTACATTACATCTCTAACTTTAATGTAAATTCATTGACTAGAAGATTTATAATGATTTCTTATATTTACGCGAACACTACACATTTAAATGAAACTTATTTTACGGATTTTATCGCGTCTAATTTTACTTTTTATGATACGACGTTTCCAGTGCTTTACAGCACCCATGGTCACGGGAGAACTGAGGTGACAGATGTCCTGATGTCATAGTTAACCCGGAGTACCTTCACCTTTTTATTTCTTATTTTTTGTTCGTTCTACGCAGAAAGAGCGAACTGTATCTAGAAGTCTTGCAGTGGTATGCTTGGTTTTTGATTTAATTTTATTAATTAAAGGATCCCAAGCTGGTGGTAATACACAACCATCTTCTCTATTAAAATTAGAAAGTTTTTTAATAATGCAAAACTTGCTGGGGTTGCAAAACAAGCTTTGTGTTCCGCACATTCGTCGCAGTGGCCGTATGTCATATGTCAGAGGAGTCACGGACAAGATTAGCTATATCTTGAAGCGGGCTTCCATAAGAATTTTTCAAGCCGCCGAAGAAGATAAGTCAGTTTTTACCATCTGTCAAGTGTTACATCCCTCTACAAGAAACTGGAGTATACAAGCTGTATTGTGAATGTGGTCTCTCTCTTACATAGGGCAAACAAAAAAGTAAAATTAAACGCGATAAAATCCGTAAAATAAGTTTCATTTATATAGAAGATTTATCTGTTAATTTCTCCTAAGTTGTGGAGACGTTTCACGATAAATTGCACATGGACAAACACCCAGAATGAATAAATCGCAAGATTTCACCTTGGCCGTAACTGGAGAGGTAGACATCGTCTGTAATTCAATTAAGAACTGCCATTGTTACTATAACGGTAGGTCTTAATTGAGCTTATCAACCGCGACTTAGTTCGCGTGGACTTTTTGTCATTAAAAAAAATGTTATTCGACAGACTATAAAAAATTGGTGCTCTATAAAATCTTATTCAACAGCAACTTTACGTGGACTATCTAATTCTAATTTCCGTCTGATATAGTGAAGAATTTCGCTACTAAACCATAGATGTCATCCTGTGGAATAATACTGAAAAAAAATTGGTCATGACTTCGGAAATGGTGAAACGTGATAAAACATAGTCTAAGTTGGTCATAGAGTTATTACATGCGTATCTTACTACTATGATAAAGCTGAATAATTTGTATGTTTAAACGCGCTATTCTTAGTAAATACTAATACGATTTCAAAAAATATTTTTGTATTTGATAGCCCGTTCCTTGCGAAAAGTTCTACACTATAAACTTAAGGAGTAGCTCACTATCGAACCGAACATTATCGAGGAGGCTCGAACTTAGAATGCTCAGGTCAGCAAGGTACCATGCCATACGGCACAATTACGTGGTCGGCTTATTTTACATACATACATACATACACACTGAGAGCTAGCGTAATCACTGGCCATATGGGACTTAAGAACTGATGTCTTAAGGTGACGGGCGCAGTGTGGTGTCACACAGAAATATTCTGAGTGACATAGCATTTTTTATGGGCAGACGTTGCACTTACCATCAGGTGAACGTTTTGCTCGTTCCGTCACTTTTATCAAATAAAAAAAAGTCTCGCCTTTTGCCCCTATTAAGGGGTAGGCAGAGCCACACACGTAGCCCACTTTTTGTCCCCGTGGGAATGAAGACCTCACGGGTAGCGAACCACGTTACCAGGATAATTTGCGCGGGTGAACCTGCGGGGGACAGGGGCCTGTATATAAGATAAGCTGTTCTCGAACTAAATCCGTTCGTACAGACAGACAGACAAAACTGTACTTCTATTTTAGTATGATACGTCTAATGCAATTACCATCAAGGTGATTGTGTCCATTCAAAATCATTGCATAAAAATATGAGTTTGTCATGCCTTTTCTTTTCGGTAGGGGGTGACACACCCGAGTTTATATAATTTTTATTTCTTTGAGTTGTTGTAAATTTAGTGCAACAAGTGTAAGTAAAAAACACAGAGGCACTTTCTAGTCCTAGCCAACCCGCAGCAGATGTAACGCTCTTGCGATAACATCGGAAGTAGGCTAGGGTGCAGTGTCAGAAACACACCATTTAACACAAGTTGTGTTTTTGCACAAATGTTTGCTCCGGCTGTTATTGGAACCACGGACCCGCGGCGTGGTAGTCGGGTACTCTAACCACCAGGCCACGTGGTCATTAATATTAATACTATTGATTAACTTGATCTGTGATATTTGCCGCAACATCTGTCATAAATGACATCTGGATCTCAACCGGTAAATATCGCCGGTGTTGAAATCGGCTTATGTGGCGTCATCATTAAATCAGAAACTTCAATAGAATTCCAACGCTAAGTTATATAAATAGACTAAAACTAGACTAAAAAACCCTTCATTTCTATGGGCCATTAAAATTATACTCCAAATTTAAGAAGATTTTTGAGGGAATGACTTTAAGACTAATTCAGGACATAAAAGATTGCATTGTTTTTGCGTTTATATATATTGAACGATTTTGTTTTCATATGCTAGGTTTAAACGTTAGTTTGGTATAACATCATCTTATTTGTTTTTAACAGCTAGTTCGATGGGGGCGCGTCCCTTGGGCACACGAGTTGAACCAAGCCGAACTTACATCGCGAGTGGCCGCCTCTTTACTGGTCATACAATCTTCTACTGAAAAATATTCTGCAGCGGTGAAGAATCGCAAGGAACAAAACGCTTAAATTTTCATGACAGTTTTATTTATTCTGTTATCAAATAATTGTTAATATCTAGTTATTTTTTTGGTAGTCTAAAATAAAGATTATAATCGAAACTCATCACTCTTTTACTTTTAGTACCTAACTAGTAAGTTTTGCAAAACATTCATTGTTCTTATTTATGTTTATCTCCGTACCTGAACGTATATTTTTTTAATGAAAAATTATTAAATCCTGGAATTTACAATTTAACAATTCTGTAGTTTTTTGTAACTTAACCACGCCTTCAATCGTTTTGGCCAGAGTCGAATGAAACAGGATAGTAAGATCGTCTGAATAAACAACTTTTTTCTACAAAACTACATTAAACAGTATAGCAGCAGCATTACATTCATCATTGGAGTTAGTACTTAGTTCCCCCTTGTCATGTTGATATTCGTTGAAGAAATAGGAGCTTTTTTGATTATTAGGTTTTTGCTGTATCATGTCCTATCGTTTGAAGACTGCAAACGTGAACATGTGTACTTGTATATTTATTGGAAAACTAGAAGTAAGCCGACAGCTTTACCTTCAATTGTATCCAAAGGAAACAAACATTTAAGCTAAATTAATATCATGTCTCCATTGCGACACTTTCAGAGCAATTTAGTAGTTCAATATTATAATGTTAAAATGTAACTGTGTTAAAGTGAAACAATCCGAATTAAGTATCTTAAAGATTTTTATTAGACGTTTGTGAATAAATTTTAGCATTAATATAGTAAAAAATGTAAGAATTTATGTTTAGGGACCAGTTAGGATTCCAATGAACCTAGAAATTATTAAGCAATAATTTCACTATGAAAAGAAAAATAAAAAAGGGTTAAATCAAACACCAACTTGTGATGTGCAGTGATCAAAACATCCCTCCACCACTCGTTCCATCGTTAGATACTTTTAAAAAACAGCGTAATTGAAAGAACATATTTCATTTATTACTTGACAGCAACTATATTAAATACATAACGAAACCCATACGTAATCTCATTTTTGCTTATTTATAACAAATTAAACACTTATTTAAATTTCTAATTAAATACAAAAACAGATCAAATATGAATTTATTGGAATGGAATAAAAAGCGTTTTTGTTTAACAATTGACCGCCACCTAAAAATCGGGAAGTATCCAAATTTAAGTGGGGTCGAGCGTTTTAGAATGAAATAGAAATAGCAAAAACGGAATCGCGAAGTTACGCTAAATATAGCTGATCGGGCGGAGAGACGGCACCGCGCTGCAACTCAGTGGCCGCGCGACCTCGCTTTGTTCTCCACTGCTCTGCCTATGCGCCAAGAGCTACGCTATTATTGACAATTGTGGTCGTTGACAAAAGTGTAAGAGTATGATTAGTTTACGCGTTTGATCTGTTCATTGTCCTATGGACAAAATAAATGCAATAATGAAGGGCGTTAACGTGGTTTTAAATATATCTCAGTTTGTGTGAAATCGAGGTTATTATGTTCTAGTTTAGGTATTTGTAACATCTCAACATTTCGCAGTGTGTAAGTATTGACAATGTTATTTTAATATTATTATAAAATCATTATTTATAATAATTAACATACTGAGACAGATTAGTTTTGAAGTCTTAATATATATATTTCTATTATTCTATTATATATATTTCAGAAGGTGATGAACGGTGACATAAATGCGGAGGCACCGCGCCCGCGTCCGCTTTCCGGAGGTATTTGGACATTGTTTTCTTGGCTTCGTCGAGACGAGCGATCCTTCTCGAACGAGAGTCTTTCAAGTGCCGGTTCAGACCGTACTGCCGTTAGTTTCGCGTTCTTGGAACCTCTCCACTACAGTGCTGCTACAGAACCTATAATTTTGCCGCCGCCCAGTCCCCCCACAGATTCCTATAGAAAAAGGGTGCGTGACAGAAATTTTCGTAAACAAAGAGAACGTGACATCACCCTTCATCGCAAATACGGTTTATTTAAAGGTGAAAACACTGATCGATTCGACGCTTTCAGTCTACCAACTGCACGTAAAAATATTACTAGTTCTGGTGATAAAATAGAACGTGGACGAAGAGCGGCAAGCGAAAGCTTTCAGAGACGTGCGCCTTACGTACCTGGTAAACGACGCGCGCCATTGCCTCCAGCAGTTACAACTTCTCTCCCTCGAAATTTTTCAAGAAAGAAGCCAGCGCCTCAACCACCCATTAAATTAACAGAGATAGCAAAGGAAAATATTAAAGTCGGTGACAATCGCTGTGAACCAATGAATTCAACACCTGATTGTGATACACCAACCAATAGTGTATCTAAGGAAATTAAAATTCAAAAAAATACTAAACAAGAGAAAATCAAATCCGATAGAAGTTTTCTGAAGCAAATTTTTGAAAATAGAAAAAGGAACTCTGCTACAGTAACAAATTATGCAAAGCTTTTACCGAATATAAGTGAATTAGACAAGCAAGCAGCAAAAATTATTGAAAATAAAAAACTAAAAGCATTAGAAGTTAGCTCACCTATGCCAAATAGTAGTAAATATTCAATGAAATTGATAGCGTCGGAGGCAGCAGAAGAAAAATGGATTTGTACAAAATGTTTTAGAAAATATAACACTGCAATGTCTTCTTGTTTGTATTGCATACCAGACCAAAAAGAACCAAAAGGTTCATTTAAAAATAAACTTAATATTCCACCAAACATAGCTTCAAACATTTATACACAGACAGACAACGAGCTGGCAAATGTAGCATCTCCAAATCCAGTAAGCGGACACGATGAGAAAAAGAAACTTAAAGAAATGTTAAAAGAAATGAAAGATTCCCTTCCTAAGAGAGCCAAACATAACATATTTCTAACAGAAAGTCCCACCCTTCGCATAGGATATACGCCAACCCATAAGGACAAATTAAGCGTCGACACAGAGTCATCTTCTGAAAATGAAACAATTATAAATAGCGCAGATAAATTAAAATTACAGCGAGACAATGAAGCAGATGCTTTTAATCCGCCCTCAAACCTAACTTCGGATGTTGTGGTAATTAAAAACTGTGATTTTTCTCAGCCATCGTCCAGCGGTATCACAAAAAAAAATCCAGTTATAGATTTAACTTCTCCGATTCAGTCTAAAAACAGGGGTCCTTATTGTGAGCTATCAGTGTCAAACAAAACCGTTTTACCAAGTGACGTAAAATTCGATAAGTTAAACACGGAAATGAAAAAAGGAGAATACTGTCCTAACCCCCAGGCTACAAAACAAATATTTAACATTCCAGTGACCAATATGGTTCCTAAAAACACAAATCAAATGATTATTAAAGAAAATGTACCCAACTCATTACTAAAATCAGAGCATTGTGCAATAAATAAACGAATGGAAATTGTAAATGAGGATACAATTAAAAATTCCCAATTAAAACAGCAATTCTCAATTAATTGTTCGAACAAAAATTCATCTAGTAATAAAACGGAATCAAGAAATATATGTGATATAACAGTATCAGAACCACCTCGAACTCAACATCCGGCCTTGAATACGGCAGTGCGTGACTCCAGTTTGTCTGAAAAAGATACGAAACAAGAGCAAAATAAGGAAAATATAACTAAATTGAACCCTGAAATCTTACTGGCGAAAATAACCAATAAACATAGTGGAAGAGGAAATAATAATGTTAATAAACAATCGACGTTTAATGATCGTATTATAAACTTTACAGCAGATAATGTAACAGCAATAGCGGAAGTTCCAGATAACAGATTAAACGTTGATAAACTGAAAACGACAATTACTAGTTCGGCAGATGCCCTAAGTCTTCATACGCCGTTAAAAATTTCATCTCTTCTAAATCCTGTTCATCGTCCTATACAAAGTAACTGCGTAACAAAAGAAACATCTGAAAATATTAATGAAACTACTAAATTAAATGTTATTCCTTTAATGTCGACTGAAATTTCACAACCGTCACCGAAAGTATTGTTAAATCCAAAACCTCTACAGCCTATTAAAGAGATATCTGAAACAAATTTGAAAGATGCTGAAGAAAAAGAACTGAAATCTTTGTCTAGCTCGATTTTAAATGATTATAACACAAATTCTTCAGTATGTAAAGTTTTAGGTGTAATACCATCATTGAAAGAAACTAATTGGCACAGCAAAGCCGCCGCTAGACTCGATCATCATTCTAGGCGAAGAGAGATAGTAAATCAACTAGAGCAATCAATAGCTAAAGGTGATGAAAAAGCAGCAGCTGATGCTGCTATTAAACTCGCCAAATTGCGCTTATCTTGTTCAGTATTGTCCTTTACTTCGCAAATAGTTGGAAACCTTCCTACAACGTCAAAAACTGTAGAACTTATTACGAAACCTAAAGAAAACAAAATAAAGTCTGAATCTATTCAAAAATCTACACAAGTAAGGATCGATGCCAGATCGACTTCAGCCAATAACTCTCTATCAGAAAAGAGCCAACTTGCCAAAAGTTTAAATAAAAATAGTCAAAACAACGATAAACCTCCAACGTCAACAGTTGGAGGGCGGGATAAAAAAAACTTAACAGTTGAAATGATAACTATTAAGGACAATATACCAAGTAACTCAACGGCATTAAAACATAATCCTGCCGAAAATGGATCAATTACGTAAGTATTTTTGAAGTCTTACAATTTCCAGTTTTCATAATTCTGGTAGGGTTTTATATAACTCATTGATCAGAAAGAAAGAAAGAAATAAATGTAAGTTTAATTAAGACACATATAGTATATTTTTTTAACCAAATTCAAATATCCATATGACATATAACTTATACGAAGTGACATGCTAACCCATAAAGCGAAACCATTTTGTGCAAAAGATGAGATAAAGAAAAGTAATTTAAGGACCTTTGGTAATTTATAGGCCGTCTTGGTCAATAAATAATGTCTAAACCTTGGCTTAATCGTAGAGATTAAATTGATCAATCGGCATAAGCATGAGTTTGGCTCCTATCTTACCATGTGGTAGCGGCTTAAGAGAATCTACCATCCCATCTCAAACAGTGGATGTCGTCAAAAGTCGACAGAGGATAAGCAAAAACCAGGAGCTGGGCAGCAGTATCTTTCTGGAACATCTGAATTAATAAACTGCAGTTGCCAACCTGCCAACTATGGCAAAATCGCCCCAAAATGTACTTTTTTACTACTTTTGTGTCAATCTACGGGGGAGGCCTATGTTCTATGATAGGCTGAAATGATGATCCTATCGAAATGATGGTAATGAAAATATATTATTTTTAAATTTTTAAGAAAACTAACGTTTACTTTTGTTTGTGACTTCAGTATACAAATATGGGTTGAAGACAAAGAAGCGACTCGAGGGCCTATATCTTTACGAATTCCGCGACAAGCAATAATGGGCGAGTTACGGCGACAAGCGGAGGCGACGCTTGGTCTTGATTCTCGATTACAACGCTGGATAATAGGGCGTACTCTTTGTTTGGACGACTCTACACCTCTGGTTTCCCTGGCTGGGCCGAATCTTAGCGCACCATTTTACTTATGTTTAGTAGAATCTGGTAAGTGGCTAAAACTTTTTATAGTTTTTAAAGACAATAAATAAATAGGTATGTTAACTTTGTATTCTCTATTCCCATTAATTTACATTATTCTCATTAATTTCCCGAATTCGGGGAAGCACCAACAAAATCCTGAAGATCACCAGTGTGATATTTTCAGTCTATTACTTTATTTTAATTTTTTATAAAACTTTCATAAAACCGTTTGCACAACTCATACTGGAGAAAGACGGCGTAGATAACAGTTCCACGTCAAGATACTGCGCTTAAAATTCGCTTTTAAACCTTCGTTACAAAAAATGGTGTTTTCCAAGAAAGTAATGTGACGGCAGTGAATGAGCAGAGTGCAGTAAAAAGTAAAAAAAGTAAAGTTTCAGCCCATAAATGTCCCACTGCTGAGCACAGGCCTCCTCTCATTTCTAAGAGGGTTTTGGAGCTAGGAAGAATCCGCCACGCTGCTCCAATGCGGGTTGGCGGACTTCACATGTCCTCGAAATATTTGCAGTGCTACTATTAAAATATACTAATATTCCTGTTAACCGCTCCAACTAAGATTAAAAGGCTTGTGTTAGGATGAGGTTCGAGACAATAGTCGAATGGCGTATTAAAGGTTTTTTTTTAAATATATAGAACAAACTACTTTTTAGAATAAAGGGCGACAACCGTTCTTTTAATCATAGTTAATCATTACATCTCAATCAAGACGCTGAATTGTTGTCACCCATTGAAGACGATGGTGGAATGACACGTTGCCAGTGATTCTGGTTCTCGTTTCTCAACATACTAAATGCTTACACGTTCGATCATTGCGAGCTGTATCGTGACTTTACCTGGTAAGAATTTTAAGCGCAATATTTTCTGTATATTTTTTAATATATAAAATTTAAACATTACAGAAACAAAAAAGGAAACAGCTAGAGGACTCCAAGAACAAAATCAAGAAAAAGAAACAAAGAAGAGTAACGATAACACTGGGGAAGTATATACTGAATTGATGAAGCTGGAACAGCAAGCTATTGTTCCTAATACAGAAACATTTGAGTGCGGAGTCTGCATGGAAGAATGTGTGGCTGGAAGAGGGGCAGTGCTTCGTGAATGCATTCATACATTTTGTAGAGATTGCCTCTCAGATGTTGTACGGCATTGTGAAGAACCAATAGTGTATTGTCCAGCGACTGGATGTCCTGGTATTCTACAAGAACGTGAAATTCGGGCATTGCTAACTACGGAGGAATATGAGCGATGGTTGGCTCGTGGACTAGCCACTGCTGAATGTGGAACTCGAAATGCATTTCATTGCCGCACTCGCGACTGTACAGGCTGGGCCCTTTGTGAACCTGGAGTCAAAAAATTTCCATGTCCAGTTTGTAAATGCAACAACTGCGTCCCGTGCCAGGTAAAGTAACACAGTATATAATTTTATACTAAAACTGCTGTTCTTTCTTTTTCTGCTTTTTTTTTGAAGTAAGAAGTTTGATCTTTCAAAAACAAAATTGTTTACCTTTTGGCTATTAAAGCCTTGGATTCACTCATTAAAATCAAAAAATATAAAATTGTGCGTATTACCTAGTTTTTAAAGAGCACCGCTAGCCTTTCTACAATAGCGTGCACAAAGAAACTAATACCGCTACTAGATACTCTCTACCACTAGGCAAAAAAATATACTGAAGCCGAGAACACGATACGTGTTTCACCTCAAAACAAAGCATTATCAAGTGATATTTACTCTACGTCAGGCAGCCGCCGAGAAAACAAGGCAACACATACGACACACACCATAAATTACATAATAAATTTTGCAAATAATTACAAAATAAATTTTGCGTTTATAACGCCTGATTATTTTAGTAATATTCAAATATCTACTTGGTAAAAAAAAAATTTGTGATTTCTTATATTTACGCGAAGACTACACATTAAATAAAACGAACTTTTACCGATTTTATCGCGTTTTATTTTGAATTATTTATAACCCGACGTTTCGAGCGCTTTAAAGCACCCATGATCACGGAAGGACTGAGGTGACAGATGTCCGGTGTCTTAGTTAGCCCGGAATACCTTCAGCTTTTAATTGTTAGCTCTTTCTGTGTAGATCGGACCAAAAATAATTATTAAAAACTGAAAGTTCTCCGGGTTAACTATGACATCAATCACCTCAGTCCTTCCGTAACCATGGGTGCTGTAATGCGCTCGAAACGTCGGGTTATAAATAGTTCAAAATTAAACGCGATAAAATTCATAAAAATTAGTTTTATTTAAAAAATTTAATTGTTTACCAAAACAATAATCTATCATATTCATAAAAAGCCGTTTCGTCTGCCACTCCATTTCGTCCCGTAGGTGTCGTAACAGTTGACTAAGGTAAATGCCATAAAAATCGCATGGCCTCCGAATACCACCGAATAATGGTGGACTTTAACAGACTGCTAAATGTTTACACAATTGAGCAGGACGCCGCAAGCTGCTTGCCGCAAATTCTTGTCTTGAATTTTTAAGCTGTGTGCAATATTACTTATGTGTGTGGTGCAAACATTAGTATCTGAAGGGCACTCAGAAATAGTGCAATTACTGGTCACTAGTGGTTGCCGAATGATCGCAACTCGCTCGTAATTCATTAAAAGTTAATGAATTACACGCGAGTTGCGATCATATTGAATTTAATGCATTTGTAACAAATATTATATATAAATTTTAAATTTCTGCACTCCTCCATATAAATTTGAACTATGCCAAATCTCGCACTATTTTGTGCGCACAATATGCTTAAAGTTAGTTTGGTACGTTTTCTCTTCACGTATTAACATGTAGTTAAGAGACCTAAGAACTGATATCGCAGAGTGACGGGCGCATTGTGGTGGGTATACACTTACCATCAGAAAAATGTTTTGCTCGTCTCTTCTCTCTTATAAAAAAATCTATTTTGTTTTACATTGAGATAGAGATCGAAACACTGTACAGAATATGTTACGGTGCGGTACGCAGAACGAGCACATTTAGGCGCAGTGGTAAAGCGCAGCGTAAATATTTTTTTCCCGCATGGAAAAAATATTTAGATGGCCTAAATATAGTTCTTCCGGGTCTGGGTGTTTGTGAATTTGCTTTTATATTTTGAAAAAATCCATGGTACTGGTAAAATTCTAGTTTGGGCTTAGTTTCTTTAAAAATAATTTTAATCCGGTAACAAATAATTTGTGGATTTTTCATAAATAATTTTGTCTCAGTCTTTTACTCTAAATTTACAGGCTATTCACGAAGGTGAAACTTGTGAACAATATCAAGTCAAGCTTCGTTCAGCTGTCACAGCAGTACAATCAAATGAAACCGATGAAGGCACTCAAGCATTGCTAAATTCCCTGATACGGCGCGGCGAAGCTCTGGAGTGTCCAGAATGTCATGCTATTATTACAAAAAAATGGGGGTGTGATTGGGTGAAATGCTCAGCTTGTAAAACTGAGATCTGTTGGGTGACCCGGGGTCGCAGGTGGGGGCCGGGCGGGCGCGGCGACACCTCCGCCGGCTGCAAGTGTGGTGTCGACGGAAAAAGATGTCATCCTTCTTGTGGTTATTGTCACTAACCTGTTTTGCTGTATTCATTTTTACAAAAACTGTTCTGTCTTCACAAATTTTAATATTAAATTATTTATATATTTTACCAAAATGTGTTTAAAAACGATCAAAAGGTTTTCAAATGCCAACAATACACACAATTCTACAAAAAACACTTTCATTTCACGAGATTTTGAGATTTAGGTAACATAGTCGGGTTTCTGGTATACTTTCAAAGTACCTATGCAGGAATCCGTAGTACCACCGCAGGGCCACTTATTCTGCTGTAACGCAGTAGTGTGCAATCATTACTGTTTCTGAAGGACACTCAGAGCTAGTGTAATTACTAGGCACTAGACAACTTTTTTTTGTACTAAATTTAATGTATTTGTAACTCATTATATATATAGCTTTCTGCACTACTTCATAAAAAGTTTAACTACGCCAAATGTCACACTCAATCGAGGCGATTGCACTCAAGCTTACTTACGAATGGCAATTAATTCTGTATTTCTTGAGAATATTGTTTGCTTCAGTTTTCAACATACAACAGAGTGTACAACATGTGAAAAGTAAGTCTAATACCTACAAAATGTGCAATAACTCTAAAACATTACATAGACAATATATGAAATGTAAACAAAAGATGTATAATTTATTAGTTTATAGGAAAAGGTGACGAGACGAGTCAAAGTTCGCCCATACCAGTGTGTACTGTGTCTCGCCGAAAACATTTGTGTGGCACCACACTGCGCCCGCTCCTCTGAGACATCAGCTATTAAGTCTCATATGCCCAGTAATTGCACTAGCTCTCATTGCTATTCTGTCCGAAAAACAGTAATGTTTGCTTCACGGAAGAATAATTGGCCCTGCCGGCCCTTTTACCATAATACCTAGACAGGTTCCTGAATAGGAATCCCTAATACCTAGACAGATTCCTGAATAGGAATCCTACCACTAGTAATATATTTTTAGGTAACTAGCTTTTATCTGACAGTTTTGATTATTCTAAATCATAACATTTTTTATAAATTCATATAAAAAAATGCCATAACATGGGTACGCAACATTATTAATAAGTATCGCAAATAATATATCAACGCCATTGCTTACGCCATCGACAGAAACTATTTTCATACGATTTGACTTACAAATTATGGTTTTATTACTGTTAGACGGACTCGCCACGAACTGCATACAAAGTATGTTAAAGATAATTTTAATTAATTAATTTTTTGTGGCTCGTAATTGAGAATGACAATATTTTCATAATTTCCGCTAATAATCAATGAATATACCTACTCTTTATTGTACAGCAATACAAAAAAGACGAAGTACTATATTTAAGTTAAGGTACAAACGGCGGTCTTATATTTCTGAAAGTAATTTCTTCCAGACAACCTTAGCGCAGAGAACAGCAAAATGAAAAACCAGAAAAAGACGGTGGTGTACACTAAACCATATAAATCTATAAAAAACACTAGATCTACCATCTAGTGTTTTATCTCATGTAAAAAAGTGACTGACAAAAGTAAAAGGATTAAGGATAGAAAAAAGAACAAAAGGATAAGTGAAAACATAACTTACATTTCGAAGTTCTAACCAGGTTTTTGAAGGAAAAAAGGAACTTAGCATTTTTTTTATTCGATAGTGACGAAACGAGGAAAACGTTCACGTAATGTAAAGTGCAACGTCTACCCATAACAAATGCTATATCACTCAGAACATTTCTGTGTCAGAACACTACACTGCGCCCGTCACACTGTATATAACCAATAATTAGGTTCAAACGATTTAAAATTTTAACAGTATTCTTTTAGTTTAAATTTCCTCACATTTAACTCACAAAAAAGGCGATCTCAGCAATCGCGTAAATACATTAAAAGAAGAAAGAAGGAACTAGATATTTCATCATAATTTCATAATATAATATCATAATTTTAGTCCATTGCTGAACGCAGGCCGATAGATCCCCCATAGATTGCCACATCTAAAGTTTGTAGATCACATTTGGGGAGAGGGGGATTTTTCCATATTTGCCACTATACAGATGTTTTTTTTATTGTATAAGGTGACGAAACAGGCAAAACGTTCAACTGATAGTAAGTGCAAGGTCTGCCCATAACAAATGCTATCACCCAGAATATTTCTGTGTGACACAACAATGCGCCCGTCACCCTGAGACATCAGTTCTTAAGTCCTGGTAAGGTCCTTAAGTAAGGTAAAGAACCGAAACAAAGTAATGTTTGCACACTACTGCTTCATGGCAGAATAACTGGCCCTGGGGTGGTACCTACCTAGATGGATTACTGCAAAAGAATCCTACCACCACAGATGTTCCAGGAACATGATGCTGCCCATTTTCTGGTTTTAATTTTCTCTCTATGACTTTATAGGGTGTGAATGAACTACTGCAGAATCAATTTTCTGTCTCCTTTCTGTACCACAAAACAAGATTTTACATAAAGTTTCGCGTACTTAATGTCTCACTAGTGATTAAAAACTGTAAATTTAAAACTATTTTCTCTGAAAATACTATCTATCTAAGTCTGAAAGTACTGTTGGCAAATCCAAGTGAGAACATGCTGCTCTTACTCTGATGTTCAGTTCAATATAAACTTTGCCTTTTTCAAATAATAATTCCATATTTACTTACCAGTGAAAAGTCGTCTTAGATCCGATTTCACCGATCGCTTTGAAAACCAAGTTTAATAAAACCACGTTTTACTTAACTGAGTTCAAATGTACATTTGATCTCAGTTTCTGTCTAACCGATTTCACCAACTCCCATTTTGATCGCGTTAAAACAAAAACTCGATGTATTTCATATTTTGCGACATCAAACAGCCTGTTTTATGCATAGGGTACAAACAATAAAATATACGAATTAAATATATTTTTTTGGTTTACATAGTTGTGCAATTGACAATGACAGCTCTCTAAATTCTTATAGTTGAACGCCGAAAATTGGGCGTTCTGAATATTAATCGCGTTTAGCTTTAACTGTGTTCATTTGATGTTGATGAAATGCAAACTGTATCATTGAACTCAGTTAAACGCTTAATTTTCGTTTAGCTTGAACTGATCGCGTTTATTTTCAACGGTGAAATCCGCCCTAAAAATAAGACATTTCAGTATTTTTTTTAAATATTTCACTGTTCACAATGAGATTTTCGCTCACTTCCTTGTAATGTACAATTACTTGAAACAAACTTAGGCATTGTTGGGTCCCACAGAACCGTAATGTAGTGATGTATATAAAATTCTTTAGATGCTCGGATTAAAAACATAATTTAAAAAAAATAAGAAATTTTAAAATGCCATGCCAATAACTTCAGAAATACATTGTAGCAAATAATACATACATACATACATAAGATCACGACTGTATCCCATAAGGGGTAGTCAGAGACTGGGCACTCACTGCAAAAACAGATGACTGCCACAATCCACATTTCACCAAAACAGTATAATGTACTTGGTGTGATAGGTGGTAAGCCCATCGCCACCATGCGATGTTGGGTGTGCAGTGCAGTTTAATTCTTTACTCGCCTTTTATGAGATCCATTGGATGAGATGGAGTGGTAGCATTCTTTTAACGAGCCGCCACCACACAGCAATAAAAATTACTATTACAGTAATACTAAATTTATACTCCCCTGCATTTCATGGGTTCAATGTAATAAGACAAATGTAAGGTTTAGATTTGGAATCCATCAGTGTTAAGCAAAATTAAGCTCAAAACAAATATTTCCACAACAGAATACCACTCAATATGTGAGGTTAAAAATATGTAATGTCTAAAGGGGTATTAATCATATTTACTCTGGAATGTATTTAAATAGTCTAATACAATTTTCACTTTACATAATTTCCAGTCAATTGGCATCCGGAAGAGTAGAATAGCTCCTACCAAGGTGATGTAACAGGCAACTAAGGTATTAAAGACAGCCTTTATTCATGCAGAATAACATATGCAATGTTGTTACTATACTGCTTGTGGGAACGCAATGGGAAGTAAGAATTTCTTGACTCGTACCAAAATGTGGTTTGTTATCCGTCTAAGTATAGTTTCCCGCGAAGGCGAAAAGAGGGCTACGTTTGTGGTCTCTGCCTATCCCTTAAATGGGAAAAAGGCGCGTTTGTATGTATGTATAATTTCTAGTCAGATGGAGCACTTGTGAAGATATCAATGTTTAATATTATTGAAATAAATGGACACCACATATAACCTGATAAAAGTGAGTTACTTGTTTTTGAAGCAGGTGCTAAAAGCTACTCTTAAATTCTGCTGGTCACAATAAGGGGCACATTGGCATACTGCAGCGCTTAGGGGATATTTGCAGAAGAGCATATGGATTATTTGTATGCAATAATGTGAGTAGCATCCCAGTCGAAGAGGGCACATGTCAGCCCCAAAAGAATTCTGTGCCAGGTGGCAGAAAGAGTAGGTCCCCCATATTCCCATTCTGTTGATATCCCCATCATACTGTGCAACAAAATAATAAATAAAGAAATGGCATTACTTTACTAACTTTAGATTAAGTATTATCAATGTTACTAACATAAATACAGATGTTAAGTCCAAATTAAGCTATCATTATTATATAAGAAATTAATAATTGAATTTTTTGGATTTCAGATACTTTCAGCCTATTACAGATCTGAATATGTTATATTCTTATATATGATCTTCCTCTTTCACTCCTACGACTTAAGTAATATAGGCAGAATTATTTTAAAAGCAGCCATTAAACAAAGAAGAAGAATAGGCCTACCTCATAGATTGTTACCAGGATCAGTCCTATGCCACCTGCATCCATTGAGATAGTCTCACTAAAAGCAAATTTTCTAGGAAGTAAATGAATTTAGGTTTCATTGAATTCAAAAATTCTAAAGTGTATGTAAACAAAGTCAAATACATTTTTTTTTTACTATTACAGGAGACTATAATAAAGCGATAAAACTTATAGACATAACTAGTGGTCCATTATTATAGAAATATAATTAAACAACTAAAAATTAAAAGTTGATAGAAAGTGGACTTAATTTATTTAAACTTATTACTTGTTTCCCTTACATTTATGAATGAATACTACATATTAATTAAATTTACCTTCTGAACAACATAATCAAAAAATCAGGGTTCAGCTTGAGTATTTACACAAACCTAATAACTCCTGACTTAAAATCATGATGTATTTACAAAATGCGCTTTTTCAACACAACACTAGGAATTACATATCACTTATTAATAGCGACGCATGCCTGGTGGACCACGACTTCCAGGACCTCCACGACCCATGCCTGGCGGTGCTCCCATCATACCAGGTGGAGGACCACCCATCATAGGACCTCCACGCATTTGAGGAGGTGCTGAGAGTTGTCCTCTTGATCCTGGTGCCATATGTTGTTGAGATGGGCCACCTACGCCCCTTGCAGGTCCTTGTAAACCAGGAGGCGGCCCACCAGGACCAGAGCCACGACCCGCCGCACGTCCTGCTCCTGGTCCGCCAATGGCACCTGGAAGAGGTACACGAGGTAGCCCTTCCTCCGGAGGAGGCGGTCCTTCAATAGTAAGAGAAACTATGTTTTCTCCGCGCAAAAGAACAAATCCTAAAGTTCTTTTCTCTTCCCTGTCTGGAGTTTTACTATTTTTGGATTTAATTTTTCTGAACTCTTCACAATCTCCCAATATCAAGTTCATATGCTTATCAAACGCTTTAAAAGTTCCAATGAAGGTTCGTGAATCTTGTAAAATTACCCTTACTCTATAGTTTATATGCTGTTGCATTTTATTATTCTTTCCGATCGTCTGAAAAACACAATTTAAAAATTAGATTATTTCATATTTAGACTTAAATGTAGTAAACAAACTAATACAAAAATCTAGACTTGACTTATGTTAATTATTAAAATACGGATTCATTTGAAAATTTATGACAAATTACGTAAAAATATAGCAATGCTTACCATTTTTGGACGATGATTATTTTGCTAAATTGAGATAAAACCAAAATTAGTACTTAGCGGGAAAACGACATACAAGTAAAGCCGACGGTTTTTTGGCTTTGACATTAAAAAACAAACATGGCGTTGTTTGGCGTTAGAGTAACTATGGGCGCAGTGTGACCATTGTGAAATTAGAGAATCTGCCCTACATTGACTGAAAATTTCCCATTTGGGATGACAAAAGAAAAACATATTTTAATGAACTTCTTTAATCAACTTAAATTATATATAATTTAGTTAAAATCATTGTTACATAGGATTACAGACTAAACTGTGCATCAGCATAATGTTGACAACATTACTTCCTTACTGTTTGCTCCTTAGTCGTATATTGACTTTATTGCCGATGTCATATTCTATATCATTTCTTTCGATGGTTTAAAGTTCATAGTTCCCGTGTTCCTTTACACCTTCACTGAGGCGTTTTATAATGGCAAACATAAAAGTGGTTTTGCAAAATTTGAAATGTTCAAATATTTTATAGTTTCATTTTCATTACGCATTTTTTGAATTGCTCCCCAAAATTTATACACACTTTAAGTTGTACTGGTGCTACTTCCTCCAGATTATAACAAATCACAACTTTTTTCTAATTTTAACTGTCGAAATTCGTCGTCAACTTTTGAAGATTTTGTTCGTCTACTATTTAAGAAAAGCATTAGCATCAGTTGCAATTAATAATACATATTCATTGTACATAATATGTTGTAGACCTAAGAATTGAAAATCTTTAAAGATATTATTTAATGGCAAACGGTCCAACCGGCATACTCAGTGCGATATGAACGCTCGTATTTTCTTTTCATTACGTATCTATGTATGGACAGCAGCTTTATATTTTTAATAAAAATGTGAACTTAAAAATCGAAACTTTACCGTTTATTATTAAATGGGATAGAAAAAAACCAGTTAATAATATGGAACTCCCGTAGAAACTGGCTTGAAACAGGAGTTGCCATTTTGGCACCTTTCAATCTGACGAAGCTGTGAAAGCCTTCCGTGACCTAACAGTGACCATCATACATAAAAAAAAGATTTTATTAAGTATTTATTAATTTATATTGCTGTTTTTTAGGTTAGTATGGTAAAGCAAGCCTGACGTTTTGGACGTCAATTTTGTCTTCAGTCTTTATTGTGTTGGGTTGCCAGGCGTCCGGATATAGCCGAACATAGTTAAGGTTTTTAATTACCTGCCTGACCAAAGCAGACGGTATCCGGCCTGTCAGGCTTTTGTTAGGCTTTTTTACATTTTACTAGTCATGCGGTCGGAGCGGTGTTAAATTTTGTTTTGAATTGCTTATTAAAGAAGACTAATTCATTAAACTTAGTTGTTATATCATTAGAAGTTTAGATGATTTGATGTTAAAGGATCTGTAGCGACATCTATGTCGCCACATGAGAAGCTCAAGAAATATTTCATACATTCTATAATCGCGCTATGAAAGTTTTCTGACACGCGACTATATATATACAACATCTAAATATTACTAGTTGGAGGAGACGTCCTCCCTAGATCGCACCACTCGATCTGGCGGGTAGCTACCATTTTCATTGGCAATTTCATCCGCCAAAATGGTGACGCCGGTATGAACATCGCAATCAGCTTCTCCGAACCACAGTAACCACGTCATGGCCATCGCAGTCACAGTACTAGAATACTGTCGGCACAACGCATTCTTCCTAGTCTCTCAGCCACTGAGGATCATCAACGGCGGCCACTCTCCTCAGGCTGACTCCTGCGGGTATCAACACTGTCTCTATACGTCTCGACGCACTGAAGACCCTGGACACAGGTTCACCGCAACGCCAGATTACACCTCATCGCCTGACGTCTCAAGTTCTCCACGCTAACTACGACTTCAAGTCTCAGCGGGGGAGAGATGTAGCGACATCTATGTTACCATATGAGAAGCTCAAGAAATATTTCATACATTCCATAATCGCGTGAAAGTTTTCTGATATGCGAACTACTCGTATATATACAACATGTAAATATTACTAGTTGGAGCCAATGAATGGCAACCCAGTGACCCGCACGTCTTTGCGTGCGGCGAAAATTACATCACTGAAGGGGGCAAAAAGCCCCGAACAGTTTCCCGGCGCCCCTTTAAGGAACGCAAGAGAAGACTTCAACGGAACTAGTTGGTTGGGAGGAGACGTCCTCCTTAGATCGCACCACTCGATCTGGCTGGTAGGCTACTCTTTTTATTAGCAATATCATCCGCCAAAGATCTAAAAACCTGGATTTACGTATAATAATGTTCATAAATTTAAAACTGAGGAATAAAATTCTTAATACGTTGAGGTGACAGGCCTTCTTACCTTATTTTAAACTAAAGTCCGGCTTAACTGGTTGGTCTATTCGGATTTCTGGTTTTAGGACGTGGCAGCCCTAACTGTGTATTTAATAGAATTGATCTAAAGAACGGAATATCGAAGGTGAGAGACGTTCAGAGCCTTTCACCGTCTTCTGTTATATCATAATCTCATTTTACGGCTATCTGTTAAAAGAAGAAGTCAGAAGTACAATTAGAATGCTTAACTTTTAGGTAATAAAATTATATTTTATTAATTTTTTTATCCAAACTTGTTCCTGCAAACTTTTTTTTTAATTATCTCTCTAACTCCTTACCTACATCAATGCTCTAATAATGATTAATTACTTTCAGTATTTGGATGAAGCCATTTCCTATACATATAGAGTAATATACTCGGCGTCAAAAAATCGCACATCCGAAAAAAATAATTTAAATACTATTTTAACACAACAGGCCAATGGCAATGTTGTGGTTTGAGGGTATCATTCGAAAGGTAATTTCATTAGCTTTCAGGAATTTTAATTGAATTTTACTTTTATAACGAGACGAAAGAGAAATTAAAGAAAAAGACAGGGTATGTACAAATTTGCAAATTAATAATTTAAAAAAAAACTTTATAAATACAAAAAAGTTCTTAAAACCTAGTGTTACCCCCCCTTGCCCTTGCTTTCATGGACCTTACAAGGATCGCAACAGCCTCTTGGGGTATTTGTTCCCACTCTTCAAGTACCGCATCTTGGAACTCTTGAAGAGTGGCAGGAGCTGGATCTCGAGCTCGCACGCGCCGTTTTAGGTCATCCCAGAGATGTTCTATTGGGTTAAGGTCTGGACTTCGTGCTGGCCAATGCATAACAGGGATATCGACCTCTTGTAAATAATCCCGTACAATAGCCGCGGTGTGGCAACGAGCATTATCATGCATTAACATGAATCCATCACCGACATAACCAGCATACGGGACCACATGTTCCTCCAGGATTTCAGTAATGTACCGACCAGCATTTAATGACCCTTGCCCACGGCCACCCCGAGTCCGGGAAACGCACACAAGTTCCGTTTTCCCGCCGACGGAAATGCCGCCCCAAAACATATACGAGCCACCCCCGTATTCGACGGATTCTTCGAAGCAGGGTTGTGTGAACCTCTCCCCCCGTCTTCTGTAGACCCTTCTACGTCTGTCATTGCAGAAGAGACAGACCCTCGTCTCATCAGAGAAGAGTACGGTCCGCCACTGTTCTAGAGTCCACTCGCAATGATTGCGAGCAAACTCTAGGCGATCTCTGCGATGCTGTGCAGTAAGTTTTGGACCTTTAGTAGGTCTATGGGCTGTTAAACTCTTTTCGTGTAACCTTCTTCTTATCGTAGAAACACTCACAGATGTTCTCCGAGTTGATCGAAGCTGTTGTTGCAACTCAACAGCATTTGTAAAACGGTTTCGTAAAGATGTAACGATGAAACGGTCATCTCTTTCTGATGTACACCGTTTTCTTCCAGATCCCGGTTTTTCTAACATAACCACCAGTCTGCTGAAAACGTTGGAACACCCGTCGAACTGAAAAACGGGACAGGTTCAACTGTCGAGCAACGTCACACTGCCGCATCCCCGACTGCAATAGGGCAATCACTTGAGCGGCTTCTTCAGAGCTGGTGTCCATCTTTACTTGTTCTTACTTGGGTTACTTGTTCACGTGTGTTCACTGCAAAGTCTAAATTACGACTGGCCTATATTTCATCCAGATCGACCCTTTTATACCCTTTTTAGGTGGTGTAACTAGCGTCCTTACTAACGAGCATTTGGCAGTGTTTATTTTTGACGCTCTATAATGATAAATGTTTTAATGATTTCATGTTTTTTTTATTAATAATGTAAAGCTATTCAAATACCCATTTCAAACATACCAATATTTATATAAATATAATTCGTTTCTAGCCATTACAGCCATTTTTCGCGCAAACTCAGAGAGGTGTGATTTTTGTGACGCTGAGTGTAGTTGAAATTAGGTATAAATATGCACAGAGTCACGCGTCTTTCAAATTGGGGTAGCCAGAGATCACATCTTTCTTTGAAAATATGTGAGTACGGATAAAAGAAATTGTTAAGAAAAAAATTTAATTCGTCAGAAATCTGAGCAGATCTACCTTTAGCTTGAAATTTGAGTTGAACCATATTTTTTACAGATGCAATTGTAACAGCCTTTCATAAGTTCATATCGATGGATATGACTCTAATAGATTTAAATGGTTTTTTATAGACAGACATACAGTTTGTAGACTACCTTATGTCGTCATAGACAGTCAGAAAAGTCGGCAGAGGGCGCATTAAAACCAGGAGATTGGCAGCAGCGTCTTCCTCGATCATCTGAATAAATAAACTGCGGTTGACAACCCGTCAGCGAAGCGTGGCGAAATCCCTCCAAAAAGAAAGTTACAAACTTTTGTGGCAATCTATGGGTTGGGCATATGTTCAGCAGTGGATTAGTGATAGGGTGAAATGATGATGATGATGACACAGTTCTATTCAAAATTACTTTAAAAAGAGTCCTCGATAGATCAAAAAAAATTAAATAAAGGTAAAGATCGCGAATTCCAGTTAAATAAAAACATATTAATAATCTTGGGCCCACGACATAAAGTGGCTTTTAAAATGAAAACAAATATAGTTCCACGACATTTTGATAATCTTAACGTTGACACCTTTAACAAATAAAGACCTTGTGAATGATGTTAAAGAATTTTATTTGGCGAAATAATATTTTCCTATTTACAATTGGTTATTTTATGTCTAATGACAGTTGCCTTACAATCAAATTTGACACCCAAATTTTTCACAGTTTTACTAATCTCTATGACAGTTCCATCAAATTCGACATTCGGAAGGCAGCCCAAGTCAACCTTGGCAATCATCCTTGAGCTGCCTATAACTATGACCTGAGTTTTGCTGGCATTTACTTTCAGGCCATAGGACTTGCTCCAATCAAGGATGCGTTGCAGATTTAAATTAGTGCAAGTAATGGCCTCGCACAAACGCTCAACAGGAGCCTGCGTGTAGATTTGTAAATCATCTGCATAGAGGTGGTAGGAAGAAGATAGTTGATTGGAGATAGAGTTAATGAAGATAGCAAAGATAATAGGAGACAAAACGCCGCCCTGAGGTACACCGGCACTCAGTTGACACCAAGAAGATCGTCAAGAATCGTCAATACAAATACGTTGCCGGCGACCGAACAGGTAACTACGAAACCACCCAATTACTGTTGGAGATATGTTAAGAGAGCATAGAAGTGCTAATAATATATCAAAGTCAACGTTATTAAAGGCATTGCTGAAATCCAGCAGTGCCAGAACAGTGACTTGTTTATTATCCATATTGTTTCTTATATCATCAGTAATTTTGATGAGAGTTGTGGATGTACTGTGACCTGGGCGAAAACCGGGCTGGAAAGGATTAAGCAAGTTATTTGTGTTAAGAAAGAGGCAGAGTTGCTGTTGAACAAGGCGCTCTAGGACTTTAGATAGGAACGGGAGTATCGAGATAGGACGGAAATCAGAAAATATGGACGGATTAGGCTTTTTGGGAAAAGGAGTCACTTGAGTCTCCTTCCACGCACCTGGGAAAATTCCCTCGGCGATCGAGAAGTAGGTGGGATAGGACGTGGACAATGTCGTCGAGGATGGGTACTATAATTTTTTTACTAATGCTGTAGCTACCGACCGCATTCGATGATATGGATGATATGCTCTTTTTAACATCACAATCAGTAAATTGGCGAAAGAAAAAAGGTGGAAAGTCAGGAGTTGGCAAAGCAGAAAGAAAATCTAAAGTTTGATTTTTAATAAGTAAAACAAAATTGTGAGAAGAGAAGTGAAGGTTCAATGAGTTTAAATCTAAGTCTTTAGGAATATTACTTATTCGGGATTTTCCAACTCCTAATGATCGAAGAAAAGACCATACTTTTGCAGAATTTCGCTTTCGCTTTCCATTGCTTTACGCCATTCAGCAGAGTTTCTGGTATTCATTGCCATTTTGAATGTTGTTGGTTCTATGAGATGTTCGTCAGTGTAACAGACATTGCACACGAAATCTGTCTTACGAGCCGGTGGTATTAGCCTTGACCGGTCTCTTAGTGTCATGCGGCTTTCAGCTTCAATTTCAGCTTCTGACAGTTGAGAATTAGACCTATCTTCTAGTTCTGCTTCAGCAGCTTCAGGAATTGGTATAGTTCCGTTATCATTATCATGATGTGTCCAGCATTTCTACATGATCTTCCGTCTCATAGAATATCTCCTCATTTATTTCAGTTTGTTCCAGATGCGTTGATATATCATCACAATGGCTAGACGATGATTCTTCGATTGCTTGTTCAACTTGTTCAATAGGTGACGTGTCAATCGATTGACCATTCTGGCTAGGCGATGATAGATTGCTTTCATTGGATTCAATCTTAGGTAATCCGAAATTAAATTGATTTAGAGGCTTGTTCTGATCTTTGTTGCTTAAGGGAGCGGGGATGTTGCTGACCTCTGTAACATGACCAGCTAGGGGAATATCGTCGAATGTAATGTCTCTTGATCGAGTGAGTTTAAAAGTTTTGGGATTCCAAACACAATAACCATCGTCAGAGTCATATCCAATTAATATTCCCTTATAAGCCTTCTTATCCAATTTCATTCTTCGCTGTTTTGGAACATGAGGATAGCAAGTGGAGCCTAATATTCTTAGGTGATGAATTCTTGGCTTCTTGTTATGCCATAATTCGTAGGGTGTTTTTCCTTCGACAGTTGTAGGTCCTGTTCTGTTCAGGATATACACCGAGGTTTGAATCATTTCCGCCCATAAAGCTGGAGGTATATTGGCATGTGCATGCATCAGACTTCGCGCCATTTCCACAACGGTCCTGTTATCCCGTTCAGTAGGGGTTTGTTGAGGTGAGAATAGCGCGCACTTTGCCATTGTCAAATTCGCCGCCGTTGTCGTTTAACAGCTGTTCAATTTTGATTCCAACACTTTTTACTTCGACCAGCATCATTGATAGTTTCGTGTGTACTTCCGCCTTTTCTCGCAAAAAATAAACAAATCTAAATCGGGTGTAATCGTCTTTGAAGAGGACAAAGTATCTCAGATTCGTGATTAAGAATGGGAAGGGTCCACAAACGTCAGCATAAACCAGTTCTCCAGGTCTAGTTGCTTCATCTCTGGTTCCGAATTTCAGACGGTGGGATTTACCATAGATACAGCCTTCACAGAGATCCTTGGTGACTGTTGTCTTAATGTTGAACTCTTTTTCCATCAGCTTTTTGACGTGAGTTTTGCTTTGGTGACCGAACCTTTCATGATATAGCTGCAACAAATTCGATGTTGTTGACAGCTGGTTCACTACAGTTGGCTTAAGGCATCTCAGTTTAAGCTTGTACAATCCTCCAAATTTTTCCCGATTTTTAATAAGTTTTATCTTTCCATCAATTTTGAAGACGAATTTTTTTGCAGTAGATTCAAAACTACTGCTATCCAAGGGTAGCAAGGACTGAAAATAGGTTTCTGCTAATTGATGGAACGAACCAGACATCTTTAAGAAGTATCTTTTCAGGTTTTCCATTTATGTCAGCTTCAGCCAGTATATCACCAATGTCTATTGCTTCGATACACTGACCATTGGCTCCGGTAACCGTATGTTTGCTGTTGAAGTATGTGAAGTTCTGGAATAGGTCGGCACGATTGGTGACGTGGGACGTCGCTCCATTGTCCACGAAGCAATGTTCATGGTCCATTCCAATAAAAGCTCCAGCTTTGTTCACAGTCATTGCTGTAATGGTAATGCTTGCTGCGGTGGACTCCATTGGAGGTTTTCCATCTGCACTCCATTTTCTACAGTTTATCTTCCGGTGGCCTTTCTTTTTGCAATAATCACATTTCAAGTCCTTGCGTTTCTTATTGTTGTTAGAATTACCCTTTGCCTTTTCGGGTTTTACGTATAAGGCTTCTGCTTGTGAAGAACTGTCCTGTTGAACTTGGTCTTCATTGTTCCGCAAGATACGTTCGTGGGCGCACAGCTGGCTAGTGAGATTTTCTATGGTACGCTGAATTTTAGAAATCATTCATCAACTTGATTTGAAGCTCATGAATTCCGAAGGTAAAGTGTCCAAAATTTTACAAATGAGCAATATCTCAGGGAGTTTTGCTTCTGTTTGTAGTTCCTGGCACAATTCGCTCCAGATGTTCTTCAATGCGGAGACGTGAGTTACGATATCGTGACCGGACTCCTTCTTATATCCGAAGAACTTTAGGCAGAGATCGTAGGTCTTGTCGACACAACTTCCTCCAAAGAGACGTTCAAGTTCATCCCACATTAACATTGCATCTTCAATTCGTAGAACTTTTTGCAGAATTTCATCGGACATATATTTTTGAATTCTTGTAAATCCTTTTCGTATTTTGCCATTTCTGTAGGCAGCTTACTTGACGGCAGGGTTGGCTTCGTCTTCTTGCCATCGATAAGTTCCATGCAACCCGGCGGCATAGTCTGGAGCACAACTAGGATTTTGTATTTCCATACTTTGTAATTTTTGTCGTCCAGTGAGCCAATGTGGATTTTTGCGACATTCACTATCATTTGATCCATTTGGAAAAAACAAAGTATGGTAGATGTCCAAATAAAAAAAAATTCAAAAATTTTGTTACGCTGCGATGTTATCGTGAAAAATGAAAAATATTTTATTTTCGTCACTAACCACGCTCTGCTACGAGGGGTGATCCAAAAGTAATGATAATCAATAATAAACACAATGAATAAAATAAATAAATAAATTTATTTCTCAACATAGTCTCCTAGCAAGTCTATACATTTAGTCCATCTCTTTTCTAATCCTAAAATTCCCTTAGAAAAAAAATCTTTATCTTGACTCTCAAAAAAGTCCTCAACCGCGGCCATCACGTCGCTATCATCGTCAAATTTCTTGCCTCGGAGGTGTTCCTTGAGTCGTGGAAAGAGATAGAAGTCGCTGGGGGCTAGATCTGGTGAATAGGGGGGGTGTTCCACCAGCTCAAAGCCCGCTTCCTGAATGGCAGCCATGGCAATTGCAGCTTTGTGAACCGGTGCGTTGTCTTGATGGAACAGCACTCCAGCCCGCAGTTTGCCTCGCCTTTTCTCCTTAATAGCCTCCCGCAATCTTCTTATTTGTTCTGCATAGTAGGAGCCTGTAATAGTGGCCCCCTTTTCCAAGTAGTCCACCATGATTATTCCTTCAGCGTCCCAAAAAACAGACGCCATAACCTTCCCTGCTGAGCTTGACACTTTGAATTTCTTCGGCGTCGGTTCATCGGATCGTTTCCATGTCATCGATTGTTGTTTTGTTTCAGGATCAAAATGGTGGATCCAGGTCTCGTCCATGGTCACAAAACGTGACAAAAAATTATCCTTGTCTGCCTGGAACTTTTCGAGATTTGCTCTTGACATGTCGACTCGTTTCTTCTTTTGCTCGTCGTTTAACATTTTCGGTACCCAACGCGCGGAGACCTTTCTCATATGCAATTCGTTCGCAAGGATTCTTTGAATGCTGCCATATGAGATCCCTGTGACCTCAGCTACATGCCTGATAGTCACTCTTCGATCTTCCAATACAACTTCTTCAACTTTTTTCACATTTTCTTCAGTGAGGGACGTCGATGGGCGTCCTTCGCGGTGTTCGTCTTCCGTCGATGTTCTTCCCAACTTAAACTCCTTAGCCCAGCGTGCAACTGTGGAATATGGAGGAGAAGAGTCCCCTAATGTTTCCACCAAGTCGCTGTGTATGTCTTTGGTAGACATTTTTTTCAAGCAGAGGTATTTAATGACAGCTCTGATTTCGTGTTTTTCCATTTTGATGTTCACTCCTTGACAGTCCGTATTCAAATGAATGTAGCTCCCGGGAATCGTGGCCTATTTATATGATTTTTTTTCCCTGAACTAGTGGTTAACTGAGTAAGTGACTGAAATTTTTTTGTATTTTTGTGTGCACTAGAAATAACTGATTATCATTACTTTTGGATCACCTCGTACCACTTTAAGAAATAAAGACCTTGTGGATGATGTTAAAGAATTATATTTGGCGAAATAATATTTTCCTATTTACAATTTGTTATTTTATGTCTAATGACAGTTGCCTTACAATCAACAACCGTTGTCATGGTTGTCCCAGTAGACGGGACATGATAACTAAAGTAGGTGTAAGAAGTCTCATTACTTGCTCTGCATAAAGACTCTTCTTAACAGACACGACTGACTTGATGATAATCGAAATGAGCGCATTGTGCGCTTTTTTCTGAGGATGTTTTTGTGTCGCTGACTGTGCTTAGATATAGGTTGTTTTGTATATCAATGAGGTATCATATCAATGGGTTTTTAGTATATCATCCGAAACAACATTTAGAGTACGGAGTCGCGGGCACAGGTAGTAAAATATAAAATTTTATATATTTCTTTATATTTTTTGTTATTGGAGAAAGGAACGACACCAGCAAAATGTTCACCTGATTGTAAGTGCAGCATCCATAGTAAATGCTGTGTCATCCAGAATATTTCTTTTGGCACCACATAGCTCCTAACCCCAGGGGCGTCGCCAAGAGGGGCGGGGCAGCTGAACCCCCCAGAGATTTGATTTTTTTATCTAATGTCAAGTCATTTATTGTCCGACTAGCTGTACCCCTCGGTTTTATCCGCGTAAAATGAGCCGACCACATGAATGCGCCGTACGGCATGATACCTCGCTGATTTGTGCATACACAGTTGAGTCCTCTCGGTAATGTTTGGTTCTTAGCATGCAGCTCTTTAAGGCTTATTGCATAAAGTATTGTAGTTAAGAACAGTCCTCAATAAATGCGCTACCTAATATAACACTTTTTATTTGAAGTTCAAACAAGCAGAAATATTTTAATTGCTATTAAGTTATTAGTTATTTAAGCCGTACATTAATGCAAAAACACAAATTGTTGGTTTTTTTTTATCTGGTTATGTTGTGACCTTATCGCATCAGCGTTACATCGGGCGCGGGTAGATTGGGACAAGTGCCTCTGTGTTTGCGCGTACACTTGTGGCACTATAATATCTCCTGCGCAGTTGATAGCTCTCGACAGTATTCGTAAGGTGTCGTTGTGGTCGAAATAGGCTAGGAGAACATCATCATCATCACTTCAGTCACGGTAGGTTGGGACACGTAAGTGCCCGTGTGTTTACGCGTACATTTGTAGCACTGTAATATATCCTGTGCAGTTGATAACTTCCAACAGTATTCTTTAGTAGTCGCCGTCGTCGAAAATCGGCCATGAGGACATCATCTATCGTTTGACACCCCCTGGCCCATTGGCTGGCGACGCCCTTACCTGTCCCCGTTCTTACACTTAAAGTCTCATATTCCCAGTGATTATACTAGCCCTTCAGACCGAAACACAGCAATGTTTGCGCACTACTGCTTCACGCCAGAATAAGTGACCCTGCGGTGGTACTTACACATAAATATTGTGGAATATTGTAATCAATTTTTTTTAGTCTTAAACTATGTAGGTTAGCGATATAATTACTTGTACTTATACATCAGTACATGCACAAAGAAATATTTTAAGAGAAGTGGACTGTCAAAATTAATCGTTAGGTACAAATATCTTGCATAGCCACCTAAATGTAATATTGTTTAAAGTTATATTCCAAAAATAAAAAAGGTACATAGAAAGAAAAACAGCAACTCGCGTCTGAGGTTTTTGCGATATAAGGTTTGTTTGTTTAACATACCTTATATTGTATTATTTTTTTGCTATATGACCCGAAAATAACCTGTACTTTTTTACAAATGGGCTATAATCCCTATCGACTTTAAGCGTTGATACTGTATAATTTATGTTTGTCCAAATTTCTGAATTGGAAAACTACTGAATCTGGAGTCAGGAAAGTTGCAAAAGTTATAGATAGCAGCCGTGGTGCTTTGTTTTTTTTCATCATAACTGTTCAATAAGTTCTAGATTTACATTTTAAAAGTATACTTTTTATATATAAGAAGTATGAATGAAATAATGACCAGAGTTAAGGTACTTTTTTACTTAATAATAACACAAACATAAATACAAAACTTACTCTAATTAACAGTGACGGCACAATTATTCTATTTAAAGAACTAATTAGTCTTTTACCGGGTTTACAACGTACAATCGTTCTTACTAGTGCTAAACATCAGAAAACTTGCAAATAAACGATCACATTTATACCATACTAAACTACAAGTGAATGCAGTCATTTTAATAATATACAGCCTTCAATTAAAATTAAGCCCTTATAACTAAGATTGAACATTATATTTCAAATTGCTACAATGAATCGGCCGCAGGGGGAGCAAATTGTATTACTGAAGTATGGCGTACCACTGGCACAGGTACGGGATCGAGATATGGAATAAGCTTCCGCTTTCTAGGGGGTAGTGAGGAAGGCGCGAGAGTGAAATGTACGGTCGTAGGGGGCGAAGGGGATGGTGTCGGCGTTAGGGATGGCGTCGGCGTTGGGGATGGTGTCGGCGTAGGGGAAGGGGACGGCGCAGGTGATGACGCCGCTATAGCTGTTGTCGGTGCAGTGGGACATGGCGGTGAAGGTGGAGAGCTTGGTGGCGTTGGCGGTAATTGTTGTAAAGCCGCTTCTACAATATCACACATTGCATTCCCATTCCCAACCATTGACACTGTCGACAGCGACGTCGGTGTTCGAGGAGTTTCCGCTCCATGTTCCTTGTATATATGAGCTTCCATTTGCTTTTTGGTGTTAAATGTGCCATCACATACTGTGCAACGATAACAGCGTTCACCGTAATGTTGGAAACGATGTAGTTTCAAAACATGGTTATACCCAAAATCACGGAGGCATATGTCGCAAGTATAAGGCCGCTCACCGGTATGCGTGCGCGAATGCACTTTAAGCTGCTTGGAACACGTAAATCCTTTTCCGCAGCCAGGCGCAGGACAGCGATAAGGTTTTTCTCCGGTGTGTGTTCTTAAATGTATCACCAGTTGACCTGATTGAATAAATGTTTTATGACAATGCGGGCATGCGTGCGGCCTTTCGCCGGTGTGGATTCGAGCGTGACGATGTAGTTTTCCTGAGTGCTCAAAGGCAGCACCGCATACACCGCATCGGTATGGGCGCTCTTTAGTGTGAATTCGACGGTGCACTTGCAAGTTCTCCTTAACACTGAACATCTTGTGGCAGTATTCACATTCAAACGGTCGTTCACCTGTGTGGGTCCGATAGTGCCGAACGAGTCGAGCCGGTACAGCGAAAGTTTTGTGGCAGACATCGCAACGATGAGCATCAGCGGCGACGCGGTGCGAGCGGGCGTGAGCAGTTAACGCGCTGCGAGTGGAAAGCGTCAAACCGCATTCTCCACATTGATGTACGCGTTCTTCTTCACCTGCCGATTGATGTAATTTAATGTCAAGAGATGGTACGTAATTCATTATTTTTCAACGACTATTATATAATATTTATTGCACACGTATAATCACGACGACCGTTCACAGTGCAATGTCTGTTGTGGACGGCATGCGACGATCAGGAAAATCAGGATGCACATAGAGGGCCACAAAGGGGCGCGGACGGGCAGGGAGGAGCGAGGAACAAGGCAGAGTGAATGTCCTCTGACAGCACGTGGAGGCCCCTACCCCGGTTTCGACGCGATAGTGCCGCGGTACGCGCCTCCACGTGTTTGGGCCGCCGACCCCGTATCCGCACTGAACCTCACCCCGCAGTCTTCCCCACTTTCGTTTTAGCCTCGTGCAATATAATATACTAATATATTATGTGTGGAGTGTGGGTATGGTTATCTTTGTAAATGAAGAAGTATTTATATCAAATAATTGTACACATACATATGTAGTCTATACTAGAAAGTAAACATACAAAATGTATAATTATTATGAACCTTATATATTATATATTTTAAGTAAAATGTATAATAATAAATTCAAAAAATAATTTGGTTATAAATAATATACTATACACACTGACATATAAACGTTGAACGCATTAAAAAGAAAAATCAAGAAAAGTTATAAAAAAAATATATACATTTAAAAATATGTGAAGTAAATATGGTATATGTAAATATAATAATTATATTCTCAAATACTCACCTATCATATTTGGTAATGATGATTGATAGTTCGTCAAGTGCGGTTCAATTGCGTTAGTGTTGGTGTAGGTTGCGTATTTGGATTTAGACAAACTGAACTAACGATCACTTCTCTGACGGTCTACGGCCGAATGCGGAGCGGAGCGGAATTTGCGAGCTCGAGCCAGCGCATGTCGTGTCCTCCGCTCTCCTCTACGCCGCACACAGCCCTCTCGATTGTTAATACAGACTTCAATTTATATGTGTGTCACTTTTGCTGTGTTGGGCGTGTAAAGTAATGACACAGTGTCTTCTGAATCAAACAAAATAATGTTTATGTTTAATACAATATTTTATATGCCTGTTTTTTAAAAAATATATGTATATATTTTTTAAAAAACAGATAAATTATTATTCATAACAACTCGATAGGTATCTACGTAATTATATTATTAAACCACATAGTATTACTTTCAATGAAGTATATGATCGTTTATATTTTATTATTTTTTAAGATGACTATAGAATATTGTTGTTTTAATGAAACGATAATAATCCAAAGAACAAAAATTACTAATAAGTATATAATATACCTATTATAGTTGTTAGTTTTCAAAGTATACAATAACTTCTAAATCGTGATATAATAATCTGGTTACTGGTACTACTTCCTTTATTTCATTAAAATTACATAGTTGAAGTGCTTTATTAAAATCACGAAATAAACACACATACAAGCGTATTATTATACACAGAGCCGTTGATGTTGGGTCAGGAACAATAATAATGCATGTATAGCTATATCGTAAAATGTACATACGACAGACTACCGCGGCTCTGTTGAAGGTTGGAGAGGGCAGCGGCAAGCGAGCGCGGCGCGGCGGCAAGGCACCACGTGGAGGCCCACCTAGGTTTCGAAGCGCGTGTGAACTCTCGATAGCAGTGCGCGTGCGTGACTTGTCGACTTGCCTCCTCCCGCACTCTTCCTCCTATATATACTTATATTTTATGTCTGCCTGTCTAGGACAATGTAGGTATGTGTTATAAAAGACTCCGCATACCTAAATAATGTAAATAGTCCGATATAGGTACTAGTATAGCTATTTGTAAAAATCCGGGATTGTAGCAATTTAAAAATTTTCAAAAAAAATGTTTAAATTTAAAAACATTAATGTTATAATTTAATTATACTTTATTAATTGTATTATTTATAATTTATTGTTCTATAGAAGTATTTAAAGTTACAACTTGTCACTATTAAAGTAGGTACATAGCAAATTGCACTATTCCCATTTGCTTTTCCAACTGGCCTAAAAAGTGTCGACGTTCATTGCATTCAATGAATTTATTGACGGGGCAGGCAGACCATAATGGCTAAAATCTGAAAAAATGATGCTCCACACCAGGATTTCTCTTGTAACGTAGGTGCATTTTACATACATAAAGTGCACTTGAACAGCACAAACAAACCCGAGAAAGCCCACAATTTATGTTTATGCACAAATGTTGGCTCCGGTTAGGATTCGACTTCGGACCGCGGCGTAGAAGTCAAGTACTCTGATCACTAAGCCACGCGGTCGTCAATAGCTTGGAACTAAATTGCACTACATTTCGTGTAATTAATATCAATGGAGTAAAAATATTAATAAATAAAAAATACGGTAACGTTGGTATGTAAAAATAAATATCGTCTGAACAACTTCGTTGGCAAAATTAGTTAGTAAAGAAGATTTTAAAGTTTTTTATTTACCGTTTAAAAACATATTTTCCTGAGTAATACTCGCTGACTAAATTAAATCCAGTGTTTTTATTTGGAATAATGATTGAAGTCATTGTTAATGACTATTACAAGGAATTTAATCTTAGTGTAACATATATATTAATGATAATAATAAATTAAAATGCTGTATGTTAATAAATAATAATTACAGTGGGGTTTTTGATTAAAAATAATTATTTAATCAAAAAACCGACTTTGACGCAGCTGCTCCAAACATGCTTATGCGAATTTAAAAGCTTCATGATTTTCTCATGGATCCTATCATCAAAACTTGAGAAAATGTATTTGGCACCGCCCCTTACGGTATTCCCTTTCTAATAAAATAAGAATCATTAAAATCGGGTCATAAACAATGTAGTTATGCCCGAAAATACATAAAAAATATACAGACGAATTGAGAACCCTCGTGTTTCGAAGTCGGTTAAAAATAACCTTTAAATATTATCAAATGAAATCATGAAGCTGATATGTGAATTTGGGTTTATAGAAATAAGAAATATTTATTTTGTGTAACCTCGTATGTGCCGTATAGTATAACAATAATAAAACATTTAATCAGTTTGCTTTGTTCTTAACCGACTCCAAAAGAGGAGATTCTTTATCAATACGTGTGTACGAAAATTAATTAAATGGCATATAATAGGTATTTGTGTATTTTACATGATGAAGCTTCCAAAACAATTAGTGCCAATTTCAAATATGTACCTACACATCGCTCATCCAGCTAAAACATCGGCGAAATTACATTTTTACAACTTTTCAGGAAGAGTTTCAAAGTTTGGAGTTAAAAATTCAAATAACTTTTAATAATTATAAGATGAATCATTGTGAGCATAAACATGGTCTTTTTATATTCATACGTAAGTTAACTGCCGACCGACATGTATCTATAATAACTAAAAATGTAAAAATTTAATACCTAATAAAAAAAACTTATGTAGATTTATGCCATTTGTTTTCGATAAACTACTTCAATAATTCAATTCTGACATGTAGTCGTGCGGTGAAGATAGAAATGAACACATGAATTCAAACGGCAAAAGATTCAATTCAAAGTTTTAATTTGATAAATCTGTTTATGTTTGTGGATAATTACTATAATATAGAATATTTTTAAAACTTGAAGATTTTTTATCAAAATTATACACTACAATCTTTGCATGGAATGTAAGAAACATTAAAAATAAAGACTGTAAAATGTCAATAACAACCAATAGTCTAAAAACTGCAGTCTGCAAAAATAGTAGGTATCTATTAAACGCGTAGTTATTTATAAGACTCATAAATAAAAAACTATCTCTCCACTCATAAATAAATATATGAAATAACATCACATCAGTCAAACACAAATGAAGATATCAAATTATGCTTATAAAAACGATGTAGTAAATCTTAGAAAATTAACAAAATATGTAGTAGTAGTATGGAAATTTTAATAATACGTAAATCATACACTCATAAGTATTTTATTAGTCTCATTAAAAAGACAATTATAAAGAGTGTCATAGTACTTTGGTCCTGAAATAAAAATTTACACTTCACGGGGCTCCCCGCGCGACTATCAAATCCGCCGATATTGCTCCGAGATCTTTTGAAAACTTAACCAATTCTATAACGACTTAAACTTACTTTATGCCGATTCATGAGAAATAAAATTAGTATATAGGTATCTCTATATAATTACGTGAAGAGAAAACTTTGTATCCCGTTTGAGGCATATGACGTGCACGGAGAAGTGTGAGAAAGTTAAAGTTTATATGGAGAAGGGGTGCAGAAAGCAAAAATTTATATACAATATGTGTTACAAATTAAATGTTTAAACTTAAAAATGTAATGAATTACGGCCGAATTACGAGCAATAGGTGACCACTAGTTTTAATAAAAGAATCAACTGTTATTAACTCGATCCTTTGTATATTTATCAGTCCTAACACGTAAGCATAATTTCGCAACGGAATTTTAATATTATAAGAAGACTTTGTTCGTGTAGGCTTAAGAATTCATGAGACTTGTTACGACAAGGTCAAGTCAGTTCCAGGGTTACTATCTATATTTTTGCAGTGTCATGTCAGTAGCTATCGAGATGTTCGGTCAGACACGATGACACAGAAATATGAAAAAATGAATATGAAAAAATTTTAGCAAATCAATTTTCTTTTTGGAAAACTCCTGATTTAAAAATCTTCTTAAAAATGAGAGCAGGCTTACTATGCCCTACTATGTATATAACATTTATGTGGTGTTAGATTAATATTTCGTTTATTGTAATTGATGTAATTATGTTTATATGTAATACATTTTTATGAAATGGGAATGGTCCGAATGTTTATATTTATGAATTTTATTATTTATATTATTGCAGCTGCCTCTCGACATATTGAGCAACATTCAGTTTCGCGGTTATTTGGAAGGGAAGGCCAGATTGGCCTCTAAAATGCTCGGCGAGCTCAGTAGAGCGGGACACTACTTGCTGTTGATGCTGCGCCTTGTAAAGTTGCAATTGGTGGGCCGGCAATCAGGCGCACCATCGGCCTCCCAAGGAATACTGTTCTCATGTCTAGCGGGGGCACATCAGTGCCAACTCCTTCCATTTGACAGCAAACTTCATTTTACATACATCGGACCAAAAATAATAATTAAAAGCTGAAGGTACCCCGGATTATTTGTTTTTACTATGACTTTAGTACGTCTGACATGTCAGTCCTCCCGTATTAACGGGATAACGGTATTGTGAAGCGCTCGAAACGGAGGGTTATAAGAAAAGGAATAAAAAAAATTAGGTAAGACGATAATTTAAAACGGATGTTTTGCAAATCGCATCAGCCATATCGGTTATTTCTGTTCCTTGAAGGCACAAGACAAAACACTAACATTACTGTGAAAAGGTTGCTTCTGAATTGTAGATTATAAGTTTTTCCCATGATTATCCATTTGTGATGTTTACAAAACCCGATGTAACGATAGTTCCATAATAAATCAACAACATCTTTGCATGTTTGCCAAATTTCAGAAAAAATGTACCTACGGAATAAGGTCACACTATCTAAGAGATATTGTTAATACGTCTGATGTATAGCCGCAGCGGCAGAGAATAGCACCTACCTCTTTCCAACCGAAGTGTCGTAAGAGGCGACTAAGGTATTGTACTGACAGCCTTTATTCGTGCAGAATAACACCATAATATGCAACGCTGTCACTATACTGCTCGTGGAACGCAATGAGGAGTTAGATTTTTTTAACTCGTACCAAAATGGCGGCGACATTTTTCGCCAACCGTCACGTCTCGTTTCTCGCGAGGGAGAAATCTGTGCTACGGAGTCGCCTATGCCTAACCCTTATATGAGTAAAAGGCTTTACTGTATGTAAGTATATATGTCTGATGGAAACGCTGGCATAGTTTTTAACAGCAGACCGTTCCATGCAACGGCGAATCCAGGGGGGTGGTTATGGGGGTCATGACCCCCCCCTGAGCTGGTTCCATGACTTGACACTAATTGAACATAATGATTTTATTTATATATTTTGTCACAAACAAAAAACACAAATATCGTCCAGGAAAACATTTTATAGAATGTGTGGGAAGCTAACTATTTTACAATTTTGTTCGATGAAACAACAGATATCACATATCTCACAGCTGAGCCTATCATTCCGATATTTGCATGATGGTATAATTAAGAAAGATTATGTGACTTTTGTGACAACTACGATGCTCTTAGACGTGAAGACAACAATTCAGGTGACATAGAGTCTCGATTGACAGGCGCATTGGCGAAAATCGTTGAAAATCTGTGTACCAAATTTAACTTAGATTTATCTTGGTGTGTGGGTATTGGAACTGACAGCTGCTCGGTTATGGCATCAGATACAAAAGGTGCAGTGCAAGAATTGATGAAAATAGCCATTCATGCTAAACGTTGCCCGTGCAACAACCATATGCTCAATAACTCATTGGCAAGATCATCCAAAGTAGTTTCCTGTCGCAATACATCTGGCACAATGAGAAAAGTTGTGGCATTTGCCAATGCATCCGCTAAGAGGCATGAAATTTTTAAAATAGAACTCGGAGTAAGGATGCAAGGTATTTGTTAGACACGTTGGGTAGAGAGGCATGATGGGCATCTTCAATTTCAAGGAGACAACTTAGTCAAAATTTGTAGCGCTCTGGAGAAGATTTCTGCTTGGCAAGACAATAAAACTACCAATGATGCGCATTGCTTGCTGCAAACATTGCGCAGTTCTGACTTCATTATATCCTCCATCTGTTTAAGTGATGTATTAGGTGGGTACTTCACTAAATTATTTTATTTCTTATTGTTTGGCAAATGAACTTATACGAGTATACTAAACCTACTTTAAAATAATGTTGTTGTTTTGTTAATATTTTATACTACGAGTACATACCGTTTATATTAAGTTATAAATTCTTAGTTTATGCACTACAGTCACAGTCACTTACTTTTTATTTTTCAGGTACTACTGTATCTTTAAGCAGAATACAGCAATAGAACTCAATTGATTTAAAAAAAGCTACGGACGCTATTAATGATACTTTAAGTGTTTTACAAAATAACAGAGAAATGTGGACGTAATCTACCGACAGATTTTTGAAGAGGCTAAAGAAGTAGCTGAGCAGCTAGATGTAGAAATTAAATGCCCCAGAATAGTATCAAAACAAATGCATAGGGCCAATAACCAACCTGCTCAATCTGCTAAAGAGTATTTCCGCAGAGCTATATACATCCCTCTTTTAGATTCAATAATAAGTGATCTCAAGGACCGCCTGTCTCCCGATGTACTTAATTTCTTTCAGCTAAGCGTTTTCATGCCAAAAAGCGAATATAGTAATGAAGACATTGAAACTGTGAAACAACTAGCTACCGACTACATTATTACTAGATAACACTCCAGTTTCTGTCATTGTGAATGAATATCGGTTGTGATGGTGAAGTGGCAGGCGTGCCAGCGGAGCCAGGACATACCGCAGTCGATTTCTGATCTTATTTTAAATTGTGACATCGATATGTATCGTAATATAAGAATTTTTTTATGTATTATGGCTAAACTACCTGTCAGTGTAGCGACAGCAGAAAGTTCTTTCTCTACGTTGCGCAGCATTAAATCGTGGCTAAGATCTTCAATGGTTGAAGATCGCCTAACCGGACTGGCACTTCTCCACGTTCATAAAAACGTATCCATTGTCGTAAATGACGTAATAACGCGTCGCGGGAGAAGACGTAAAAGTAATATTGAGTTTGTTATTTAAATATATGTATTTTGTCTATTTCTATTTTGTTTGTTGGAAACCCTTGTCGTACCACGTCTTAACTTTTGCGGAGTTTTGCGTCATACCCCTCGACATACCTCTAGCTGTTATGACAAATCATTCACCACGGTTATGGAATATAAATAGGCTGCCTCATTCCGTGCGTGATAGTGCTTCTCTGGAAGTCTTCAAAAGAAGATGGCAATATGTACGTGTATATGTACAAGTTATTATGTGTTAAGTTTTTCAAGTGTACAATAAAGAATAAATATTTTTAAGTACAGTACTTACGTACATTAATAAAATACCTACTTTTTACTTGTATCTATTGTTATCAAAATTAAATTATAAGTTCTTGACTTGACCACGACTATGTGACCCCCTCCTGGCGCCAAAGCTGGATCCGCCCTTGGTTCCATGTCTTAAATTATTAAGCTGGTGGCGCTTGACTATCAGCCTTTCTGGATCTAGATTTCACACCAAGAAAATGGTAACTTTAACTGCCCATCAGTTGCTATTTTATTTGGAACCTACGATTAAGGCTTAAGGCGAAAGTGGAACCTACTATAGGTTCCACTTTCCTGCGATTTACCTTAAAGTTGAAATAAATTCTGGCCTCGAGACAAAATTTCAGCCCGATCGACTGGAATTTGGCAGAAAGGGTTATACACTTAGCGACACATTTTTTATTTCACTACACTCATAATCTTTGAGTTTGACCGTAGGAATGCTTTTAACTCAGATGATAGAGATAACCCTGTTGTGAGTGGTGGCTTTACATTTTACGGATTTTTATTATTATGATTTGTGATATTCTAGTCAAAACAGACCTATTTTTCGAAACCAAATAATAGATTCTGGCATTAAAGTTCAGCAGGGTGATCCCGTAGGACCAATTCGATATAGGATTTCTATTATTTTTTTGTTTCTAGCTCAATACAAATGAAATATCTTGTACCAAAATGACACAACATTGCTAGGTGAAGCAGATGATGTCTTTGAGTGGTATTTTTATATGACGTTATATGTAAATGTCAAGTTTAAATAAAATATTTGAATTTGAAGACTATTCTAATTATGTTATCCGGAAGGTTCCCGTCTCTTCCCTTATTTCCTTGGTGTCAAACCTTGCTCAATTTTAAAAAATGATGGCAAGACACCCAGCGACGAGGTTTAAGGTTCTTGGTGTAAGAACAAAACCATTATGTGGACCGTTATATGTGTAGGCACTTTGGCGGCCTTTTTTCTCAATGGTTGACAAGACAGTCGGTTTATACAATTTCGCGGAATAACACAAATGCTTTATCTTTGATCTATGCCACAAGGAAGCGAGTGAAATGATAATATTCATGTTTTACTAAAAAATATATTTTGCAATTGCAATAAAAAAGGTCATCATCATCATCATCATTTCAGCCTATCTCTAGTCCACTACTGAATATGGGCCTCTCCCATAGATTGCCACAAAAGTTTGTAGCTCCCATTTTGGGGGGATTTTGCCAAAAAAAGGATATTCGGGAAAATCCACAACAGTCACTAAGTCCTGGTAGCTGCCCAAGTACGGGCCCCGGTGCCGGCACCACTAAAATGGTAATTTCAATTTCGTAGTTTTGAAGTGCTCATTTACCACGTCCTCGGCGTTGAAGGAAAACATAGTAAGGAAACCTTTGTGTCTAAGGAATGAAAATATTTCAACTATATGTGAAGTGCGTCAATAGCCAATGGATCAATGTAGCGGACTTTAATGGGTATCAAAATCCTTTTAAAATTGAGAGGAGATCAGTTCCCAGCAGTGGGATATTTAAAGGCTGTTTGTTACAGTTTGTTCAATACCGCTATGATATTTATAGTGTATATATAACACATACACGTACATATAACATCAAAACTTGTCAAAAACATTCAGAAGGGTTTCATGGTTATGTAAGCCACAACTTTTTACCGATTTAGTATAACAAATCAATATTTTTTATTTTGTTTTTATTGCGTAAAGTGAAGAAACGAGCAAAACGTTCACCTGGTGGTTCTGGGTGACACAGCATTTGTTATGGGCAGATGTTGCACTTATCATCAGGTGAGCGTTTTGCTCATCTCGTCACTTTGTCCAATAAAAAAAAAGTGTATGTGTGCGGCAATACAGAACAGTGTCATATAGAGCACAGGTAAGAATTCACATACTCGCATACTATGTAATACTATCGGAACACTATTTAAATTGAGTGTTTAGCAATAATTATTTGTTTTGTTTCTCGATAACTCAAATGCAGAATTTTGGTAGTCTGATAACGTATGTAAAATGTCATGGCCGGTTTTTTTATATATATTTTAATTAGTTAAATACTCTTTGATTAATAAATTAATTAATAAATAATATAATGTAAAATGATGTCCTTCTGACCTTTTTCAACCACGGCATCGTGAAATCTTTCTATTAACACGCAGAACTATAATCTAACAAAGGTTTAACTAACGTAGTAGAGCCACGCTGCGTGCATGCTGGTGCACATACAAAGATGGACTGCGTGGGTCGCCTCCGAGGTAGAACCATGCTCTCACGCAATACCAGCATAAACTGTAGCAGTATAAGGCTCTTGTGTTGAGTGACTAGAACCGAAAATACAATTTCCATTTTTTGAAGAAATTGCTCCACTGAAAACCAGTGCTGCTTTCCCTCAGCATCCTGTGTTGAATCGATTGCATTTCGTCTTCTCAATACAGCGTTACTTTTGTCACCAGTGTTTTCATATTTTAATTTTATTTCTTTTTATTACACTTTTATGTTGTATTTTTTGTGTCTTTAAACTGCGTTTTGTGTGTAATTTTTGAATTGTGTATGTCGTATAAAATCTGCGTCTGTCATGTCTATGTCAATTACTGCAAACAAGGCATTGCGTCGGCTCGGAGGGCGCAATCGCTAAGCACTAAGTTTCTGCACTAGGTCACGGGTTCGATTCCCGCACGGGAAAATAATTTGTAAGTCCTACAGATAGTGATTTCAGGTCAAGGTGCATTGTCATGTCTCATTTTATATTAGGTCTTCTTAAACAAAAAAAATCGTATTACTCGAATCGATGTCATCCTCCTCACGGGTGATGTCTTGATTCTTTATCGAGCATGGATGTAGGTGTCTATGGGACTTAATGACTATTGACCATCAGGAGGGCTTGAGGCTCGTTTTTTCACTTCATCATCACCCTTTGAATAGTCGACAGCTGGACGAAAACCTTTCTGAGAAGGAAGTATTTGCGATAATCACCACGCTTGGCGGGAGGATTGGTGATTGCAGTACGCCACGCCAGAAGTCATGAGATGAGACGACGTGGCATATTTTCCTACACCGCCAACACGTGGCACTCACGTCTTACATAAAAGGAATTATCATTCTAGAGTGTTTAAGCTGAGACTCTATTACATTTACTTAAGTGTAACAGCAACAGCCTGTAAACTTACCACTATCAGACACGATCCCCTCTTATTTTTAAGTGTGTAGAAGAAGCGTTGCAATGTAATGATGCAATGTAACGTACATTGCATGTTGATTGGCGGACTTATTACGGCCTAAACATATTTTACTGTTTCTCAGACATGCAGGAAACCAGCAACCTGACAATGCTTTGCTACACCGTCGAGATTATTTAGTGGCGCCAGTACAGGGAAACGAACTCAGATTACTTGCATACTTTAAAATTTAAGGCGATCGCCCAACCCCTGAGAAATCACGACTTCAATATTTATTAAAGAAAAATTACATATTTGTTACCTTCAGTGTTTAAACTTTGGTAATTGTTTTGCTTAAGTAATTTGTAAGTGATCATGGTTTACAAATTTAATGATGACATTAATAAAAATGTCAACTTATGTAATTTCACGTTTCGGAATATGGCAATAATATGCTCTGTGTCACTATTTTACATACATTTTAAAAATACCTACAGCTACAATGCTTTAGTAAGGCAGGTTAGTTCATCGTATTGTTATATATGTGCTATGTATGTAATATGTATAAGCTTTCAGCTTGGCGTAAAGTTATATCTAGATATAACTGCGCCAAGCTGGAAATACGAATATAAAATTTTAATCATCAAAGGAGGGTGCAAGCAGGCGAGGTGAGGGTGCAGGGCGCGGCAAGAGGGGAGAAGCGCCGACACGCGCTGTACGGTCAGCGAACGTTCGAAACCACAGTGATGAGGCCTGGCGGCGCGTGCGCCCGATTCAACCTTCCTCAACGCGACCGCAACTGACCCGCGCCACGCTACGGGCGAGGTGCGCGCTGCGCGCAGCTACTAAACGGATGGTGCCTTGCGCGCATCGTTTGATATGTTTTTAGCTTCAACAAAAACTTAGTTGTCAATAATATATATATATATATACATAATTAAAGAAATTAATACAACTTGTAAATATTTTCTTTGTTGACATTATCTCTTTAATGTAGTTTCATATCATTTATTCGTAGAAATCTTATCAGAGCGTTAAAATATAATGGGTAGTGTTTGCATCATTTTCTAATAACGAAGTTGATAGGTACTATATGATTGGTAAGATAAGTAAGGAGAAGTATCGATTAATTTGAACTAAGCAACTTCTATTTTTTACTTCTTAAGTTTTCTGTGTCGTAACGAAGCCCAAATACTCGTACGTTGTAGCTAGGTAAGCAGAAATCAAGTCAGTTGAGTACCTTTCTGTTGTTTACTGTACATTTAAGATAGTGCATCTTAATTGTACCGTAAATAACAGAAATTCAATGACATAATTCAAGCTATTAAAGTAGGTACTTTTTCAGCACGACTTTGATTTTTATTAATTAGGATTTCAAGACAAACAATAATAAGTATTTATAATATTTCAATGAGTAATGAATGAGCTTTAGGTCAAAATGTTAACACAATTGTCAATTAGTGATAATATTAACGTTAAGAACAGTTTTCATAGTATTTGTTGTGTTTATCTAGTCATGCACAAGTTCTAAATTTCTGTAAATTCATTTTAGACCTTTTGCTGTATTATTGATCCTAAAAGACTGGTAGGTAAGTACGACACATAATGTTAAAATGTACTACTGATAATGAACATTACATAAGTTCGTCCCGTTTTGGTGGTGGAAAAGAATGCAATGTCTACATTTTTATATTAACGCTCTAAAGAAGCGGCAAAAATAATTTCGGAACATCATCATTCAGAACTCGTTTCTAGAAGTAGTTTAAAAAATGTATGTCAAATTAAACTGAAACGTTGCTTCTAACAAAAGTAGCTAGTAGTAGTTGTAGTATGATCGCAAGACATGTATTTAATGATCTTCGCACTAGGTCGTGAGAAAGAGAACAATATAATAATTAATGAAATGAAATTAAATAATTAAATAAATTTAATAATGAAATAAAGACAATACAAGAATTTTTAATTAAATAAGAAATCTTCTTAAAACAAGAAAATGGGCAGCACCATCTTCCTGAATCAACATCTGAATAATTAATCTGCGGTTGTCAACCCGACCGCCGCAACTATGCGTGACAACTATAGCAAAATCCTTCCAAAATAAGAGCTACACACTTTTGTGGCAATTTATGGGGGAGGCCTATTTTCAGTAGCGGACTAGTGATAGGCTGAAATGATGATGATGATGACGACGTTGAAATGAACATTTGTTTAAAAAAATTACAATATTTGCATTGACTACGGCTGATTCGTATACAATATACCTATGTATGTAATTAAAAACCGCACTAAAATATTTCATATAATTTGCATGGTCGTTGGCGAGTCATTTCATTGATAATAATTGCTCCTAAATATAGAAGAACCTAGTAAAAAATTTTAATGTATATACGAGCCTAGATACGTAAATTATATTCGAAATAAGGTCTTTTCACTCGGTGTTTCACAGTAAATATATTTTTGGGGCATTGTAAACCCTACAGCACTCGAACTGTTGACCCAACTTGAACTCTCGACCCAACTCAAATTTTTGACTTAACTCCAACTCCAAAATGTCTTAGAAAAGTTACAAAATATTTTGTTTGTATCGTAATGAACAAACTGTCGGGTTGTTAAGTAAACTTCTTCAACGACCCGAATACATGTTATATGTCTATATTGAAAAGAGATCTATTTCGATAATCTAGTACAATCTTGGCCTTTTTTTCATAAACATACGAGGGGTGATCCAAAAGTAATGATAATCAATAATAAACACAATGAATAAAATAAATAAATAAATTTATTTCTCAACATAGTCTCCTAGCAAGTCTATACATTTAGTCCATCTCTTTTCTAATCCTAAAATTCCCTTAGAAAAAAAATCTTTATCTTGACTCTCAAAAAAGTCCTCAACCGCGGCCATCACGTCGCTATCATCGTCAAATTTCTTGCCTCGGAGGTGTTCCTTGAGTCGTGGAAAGAGATAGAAGTCGCTGGGGGCTAGATCTGGTGAATAGGGGGGGTGTTCCACCAGCTCAAAGCCCGCTTCCTGAATGGCAGCCATGGCAATTGCAGCTTTGTGAACCGGTGCGTTGTCTTGATGGAACAGCACTCCAGCCCGCAGTTTGCCTCGCCTTTTCTCCTTAATAGCCTCCCGCAATCTTCTTATTTGTTCTGCATAGTAGGAGCCTGTAATAGTGGCCCCCTTTTCCAAGTAGTCCACCATGATTATTCCTTCAGCGTCCCAAAAAACAGACGCCATAACCTTCCCTGCTGAGCTTGACACTTTGAATTTCTTCGGCGTCGGTTCATCGGATCGTTTCCATGTCATCGATTGTTGTTTTGTTTCAGGATCAAAATGGTGGATCCAGGTCTCGTCCATGGTCACAAAACGTGACAAAAAATTATCCTTGTCTGCCTGGAACTTTTCGAGATTTGCTCTTGACATGTCGACTCGTTTCTTCTTTTGCTCGTCGTTTAACATTTTCGGTACCCAACGCGCGGAGACCTTTCTCATATGCAATTCGTTCGCAAGGATTCTTTGAATGCTGCCATATGAGATCCCTGTGACCTCAGCTACATGCCTGATAGTCACTCTTCGATCTTCCAATACAACTTCTTCAACTTTTTTCACATTTTCTTCAGTGAGGGACGTCGATGGGCGTCCTTCGCGGTGTTCGTCTTCCGTCGATGTTCTTCCCAACTTAAACTCCTTAGCCCAGCGTGCAACTGTGGAATATGGAGGAGAAGAGTCCCCTAATGTTTCCACCAAGTCGCTGTGTATGTCTTTGGTAGACATTTTTTTCAAGCAGAGGTATTTAATGACAGCTCTGATTTCGTGTTTTTCCATTTTGATGTTCACTCCTTGACAGTCCGTATTCAAATGAATGTAGCTCCCGGGAATCGTGGCCTATTTATATGATTTTTTTTCCCTGAACTAGTGGTTAACTGAGTAAGTGACTGAAATTTTTTTGTATTTTTGTGTGCACTAGAAATAACTGATTATCATTACTTTTGGATCACCCCTCGTACCTTATATGTTCAGATAATTTTGTATAGTAGATAAGAATTTATCATAACAATTTGTCCGTTTTGGTCTTATACAATTTAGTGTAATAATAGTATTAAGAAATTATGTAAGTAAGATTCGAGTCATTGACCCAACAGCCAACACGGGCTCACGGCGCCGCGGCGATAGTCGGGAAAGACGAAAAATGGAGTTAAGAAGGTTGAATGACCGACCTCGCTGCTCACTATAACAAAAGTATTGTTACGTTTCAATGGTAAATCCTTAGCCATTTCAAGACTAATAAGGTAGGCCAGGTAACAGGGTAAGTTTTATATATTATACTTGTCAAGCTCAAGTTTGCAACATCAGGTTCGGACGAAATAAGGGTTGCTAAATCAAGGATAGGTTACCGTGAACTTAGAACGGCTTCCAAGTCAGTCATATATATAGCGTTTTCGCTTCTGTGGCGAAGTATGATATTATTTTTGTGATTTTGTACAAAACGAGTGGCTTTATGGGGTTTGTATAGATAGCGGAAGAGAAAATGGCAAAAATAAGTAAGTACTATTATTTATGCTAATGTATCTAAATTTTGGACCTTGGCACCTAGTAACAACAATGAGTAAGATCATAAAAAAGTCTTCTGTCTGAGCTTTCATGTATTGATTTTTTTTTGTAAGGAAAGCGTCTTAGCTTATTCTGCACTCTAAATTTAAATTACGGGATAATAACCTGTGTTATAAGAAGACTTAAAAAGGCAGTTTTGCGCTTAAAATTGAATTACACACTATATTTTAGTCGATGGCTCTAGGATGGGATTCCTTGCACAAAAAGTTTCAAATAGCTCGGTAGATGGATATCAAGCTATTTGGAACTTTTAAAATCGGAAGCCAGAAAACTCTTGTTTCACCTAGCATAATCTGGCTTTGTTTCCCAGGAAAATAACTAATGTCTTATTATGACGACGGGATAGCCGATGCTAGGTGTTTTTTTAAGTACAGGTAGATGCTGACATACTTTTGTTTATTTTCTTAGTAGCCTTGCATGCAACCAATGGATGAAACTTCTACTGTTTATTGCATGCCAGAGATTGCGGGTATAAAGTTATAGATTTGCATGCAAATTAACTTTCTTTCCTTTATCACAATGGATTTTCAAAAAGCGCCTGATTCTCTTGCATAATGTGCCGTAGAGTAGGAACTATCAGTGAAACGAGACGTGACGGGTGGCGTACCGCGTCGCTGCCGTTTTGGTACGAGTCAAAAATTCTTACTCCCCATTGCGTTCCTACGAGCAGTATAGTGACAGCATAGCATATTATGGTATTATTGTGCATGAATAAAGGCTGTTCATAAAATACTTTAGTCGCCTCTTACTACACCTCGGTAGGTAAGAGGTACCTATCGGCACCTACCGAAGGCGGATCCCCACTGTATTACGCCAAAGGATGTAAGACTATGGAAGTATGTAAAATAGACTAATTTAGTTGTAGCCTCATCTGTCGACTGTCTGATCCTTCTAATAGCAAAAATGGCAGAACTTAATTTCGAAGCATTTTTCCAATATGTCCTCCCCATTATAGCTTGGAAGCAATAGCAATTCCAAGAAATACAGTTGAATTTTTAAAAGAAAGGTAAAATTATTTGTCGCAAATCTATTGGAAACAATATCCAGACTTTTATTTTATGTTTTGTACCAAATAAAGAATGAAGAACACCAATTTTAACTAAACAACGTCATGACATAACACCGTTAATCGCTACTTTTTGCTCTTGATTTGTTAGGTACGATGATAAAAGATCTAGTGAGGCTTGATTGTCGTAGTATTTAAGTTTACAAATTAAATTATTATGCTCTACGCAGTCAAATGCTTTTGTGAGATCACCAACACACCGATCGTTTCATGAAAATCTTTCCAGGCTTGTAGAACATGGGTTCCTTCCCTTTTTAGAGCGAAATTTTTGTCGCTTAAAATTCTATGTTTACTAAAAAAATTAGCAACACAGAAATGGTAAAGTAATTTGAGGAATTTCTCTACTACAAAATTTAAAGAAGCGATAAGGGTCTAAGGTCATCCGGGTCCCCTGTCTGAAAGAGCCAACTGACTAGACCAAAGACCGAGAGCGGCGCCATTATTTTCGGTGGATCAGATATTCTGTTTTCTGAGATATATCGTTCTTGGAGCCACATACTAGTGTCAGAAACAATCCAAGAGCAATGCTCATCCGGAATTGCTCTAAAAATATCCTGGAAGTTATTTTGAGCGATATTAGTATTGCTCTCAAACATTTTAAAAATGGCAAAGCGCCGGGTGAAGACGGAATCACAGCAGAGCTTAAGAAGCTATTTAATTCAGTCCGCCGGTCCAAGCGGAAAGCGAAGAGTACAGAAAATTTACAGGGACAATAATTTACCGTTATGTCTGGCGTACGCGGACTATGAGAAAGCTTTTGATCTATTCAAAATTTAGTATAAAGCACAAAATAGAGAGAATACAGAAGCTAACTTCATCTATGTACTTTACTTTTTATATTTACACCTGTGCTGTCAATTTCGACTTATGTAAAATAGTGAGATGAAAAAAAACAGGTATAAATATAATGTATCATGTTGTGAGGGTAGTAGAATGTTGTATATTGTATTACAAGGTTTTAGTTTTTTCCCCTAAGAAAGTTTATAAAAGACCGGTTTCATTGCCTGACAGAGAATATTTCCTACTTGGTAATAGAATTTTATATATAGAAAAAGGTAATTTAGTAATTTGTATTTTTCTTTTAACAGTATTTTATTTTTGTGTTATAGACTACAAGAAGTTAAAAATGTAATTTATTCATTTGGCTTCAATATTGTAAGTTTTTACTGTAATTTAGGTATTACGAGAAAGTTGGTCAGGTGGACGTGATCTACACGGATTTCTAAAAAGCGTTCGATCGTGTGGACGACCCCATTCTGTTAAGTAAACTTAGCAGGCTAGGCATTGTTTGTCATCTGTTGAGTTCGGTGTGTCCCTATCTGACAAATCGATACCAAGCTGTTATCATTGGCGGATACAGGTCCGATTATACACAAATTCCCCCGGTGAACCTCAAAGATCACACCTCAGTGCACTCTTTTATTGCCGCCATTTATACGATATCGATGTGTTTGAAAAACGTTAAATATCTGTTATATGCTGATGACAAAAAGGAACATGGGTGTAAAAAGCTTAAATGATTGCAAGCTTATACAAGATGAAGAGAGAAGAGATTAAGACTCCTTGTCTAAGTTTGATACATTTTTCGTTTGTTTTGTTCCTTGTCACGTTTACCACATAAAAAATAGACTATCATTTTACTGTCGATGTTCTCGCAAACTTGCTTGCTTACTTGTAGGTTGAATATTGTTACTTATATCTAAAAGTCGTGTTATACCCCTTTTACACTGGCTTAAAGCTTATAACAGTTGCCGTCAATAAATAACCATACAAAATGACTACCACTTGGACTTTTGGCGCCATTTAGAAAAGTGGCGAAAGTATTTTTATTGAATTATGTAATTTCTGTTTATATTTTGAGTTTTGATGTTTAAAATTGACAGTTTATTATGCAGCAAGTGCTCGTGAAAGTGTACAGTACTTGGAAAATTCAATTCAAGACCAAAATTGTACGTTTTTTTTATGGAAGAGGGGGCAAACGAGCAAGCGGCTTGTCTGATGGTTAGTGATCACCGCCGCCCATGAACATCTACAATGCCAGAGGAATAGCAGAGGCGTTGCCGGCCTTTGAGAAAGGAATAGGCTCATTTATTGAAGGTCCTTAAGTCGTATCGGTCCGGTAAAACCGCTGGCGGCAGCAGATTCCATAAAGTGCATGTGCGTGGCAGTAAATTCCGCGAAAAACGCACTGTGCTGGAATGTCAACCATCAAGGTAGTGACAATGGAATATTGCACAGCACTGCAATGTGCGATGGCGAAACTCAGCGGCTTGAATTAATCCGAACAATTCTTCGGAACCATGGTAGATCCTATAAAAATGATACTGGATCAAGTCGATCAGACAGAACATGGTCGTCGACTATTCGAGCCGCGCTTTGTTGAATGTGGTCATCATTAGTTATTAATTAATTAATCACGATTCATCAGTCCAACAAATCTTCAGTAAAACCCAACTATAATTTTACTGTCGATCGAAACGAAGTCCTTATTACAATTAAATTGTTACTCGGTATTGGCAAAAATGGCTCGATTTGGTAGCTGATTGCCAGATTAAAAAAGAAGAAGAAGAAGACTACCACTAGTTAGACTTTCCTTTCCTTTCGTGATAAAAACATCTACTTGTTTTTCTTTCGACACCTGAAAAGCAAGAGATGTGCTGCAATTACAGTCATGCTTTTATTTGTCAACACTCCTAAAATTTTCTTACCGTGCAAGTAATATGTAGGAGCATACACATACGAAGGCGGCAGATGACGGGAAGCTACTGAAACTGAATATAATTTTCAAGTTCTGCTCCTTTTTTAGTACGGGTGTTAAGACACGCCTGCGCCGTGGAATTTACAATGCGGATGCGCCGTACGTACTGTATTATTTTTGTAAAAATAATAATTTTAGAGTAGGATGTAGATACAAATTGTTAATGTGTGTAAAAAGGACTTGGTGGTTAGTAACGCGTGCAAACTTTAAGTAATATTATTAGCTTATCGTAACTAACAAGTTTAGTATCCTCAACTAATTGTTATACCATTTTTTGTAATAAAAATAGGCAGCAATACGTTTATTATTCAATCAAGAAGTTCCATAGAGTCTTCTACAAACATATTGTTACAAGAGTAAATAATTTTAAATAATTTTTCAATAATATTTAGAAAGTAAATATATGATTCAAAAGGAGGATTGATGCATTAATAGATAATGTATGTTTATTATGTAATAATATGTAGTGTAATAGTGTGTTCAAAATTATACGTATTTTTTGATAAATTTAAATATATATAAGTGATACACATTTATTGTTATAATGTCGACAGTCGTACATCGTTCTTTACAAAAAACCAATTAAGCACTTTTAGAGACTTTCTTATCCCGATGATCCTATCCTGATGATTTTACGACCGTGTTCTGTGATGAACCATTGCCGTATTTATTTTTAGAAACAACAGTAACCTATTTCCCAGTGTAGTAAGTAAGTAACACCAGGTATAAATATTATAGACAATCTTCTGTTAGAAAATAATCAAAATAAAAAGCAAATCTTCAAACCATGTCTTTAATATTTCAATCTACAGTAAAATTATAGTTCACTTTTATTGAAGACTTGCTGGACTGATGGAGACAATACGAAAAGTACAATTTTGGTCTTGAATTGAATTTTGTAATTGCTGTACACTTTCTCTGGCACTTGCTTTATAATAGACAATAATTAATAAAAAACCTAAAACTTATACAGAAAATACAAAATTCAATAAAAACACTATCGCCACTTGTCGAATTTGTGCCAAAAGTCTGAACTATTACCTATAAAACGTAGATATTATATTCTCATTGATTAGCTTGTGTGATTTTCTTGTGTGATTAAGGGTAACATTTATCTTCAAGATTTAAAGTAAAAACGTGACCCGCGACAATAAAGTATAACATTTCGAATGAACTCTACTAACAAGGAATAGAAAACGTCAAAGAGAAAGTAAATTAAAGGATCAAATGGTGACTTTTGGCGCAAACTCGAAATGGGGCAGTAGTGTTTTTATTTAATTTAGTAATTTCAGTGTGTATTTGGAGTTTTGATGTTTAATATTAATAGTCTATTATGCAGGAAGTGCCTCCGAAAGTGTACAGTGATTGGATAATTCAATTCAAGACCAAAATTGTGCTTTTCGTTTTGTCTTCTTTAGTCCAGAAAATCTTCAGTAAAAGTCAACTATCATTTTACTGTTGATAAAAATGTTGAAGTCTTGCTGCTTGAAGATTGGATACTTGGATATATTACTTGACATTGGAAAGTTGTTTATGACTGTTTCCATAAATAAATAAATAATAATAAGGATCAAATGTAAATGGTTTAGTGTGCAATAACAAAAAAGTTTTAATTTTTAAACTGACACTTTTATTTTTTTAAACCGGTACGAGCGTTACTTCAAAATTTTGACTGCGTGTTTAATGCAGTGCTGTGTCGATATTTTTTAATTTTTGATTAATCGATAATAATTTTACACCGACCTTAAAAAAAGGTTCATAGTACTCAAAATTTAATTTTAGCAATACTAGGCTCTTCGCATTCGCACTTTAGACGCTGCTGCCTGTCACCGGTTTCAGCGATTTTTAGGTCTAGCTTAACTCTGATCGGAGACCAGGAGATTTTTAGAAAATTTGCTTTTGTCTGGGCCGTACGATACTGAACCGTACGATAATGATCGTATTAAAACGATAATTATCCCACATGGCCACGTACGATGTACGATACAACATCATCATGTTACGCAGATTTTACAATAATTTCCATTATGATTAAAGTTTTGAGAATTAATTTTATATCTACCCTGTTGTTCTTTATTATTTTTGCTCACAGCGCTATCTTTGGCCCCATTCTTTCCTTAAATAACGTGTGTCCTATTGCCGACTCATGTGTCAATCATTTTATTGGTTGTGTAATGTCTGCCAATCAGCGAAGAAATGATGTCGATATCGTCGTTGGATTTCGATGTTTCGGTTATGTTGACTCTTCATACGAATATATAATAGAATATGTTGTCACAAAACGTTACCATAATTTCATATTCATATTTTATTCAGTAATTTGATAGCATGGTGAATCTTGGGAAAAGTGTTGTTTTTACTTGTCTTCTTCTTCTTAAAAACTACTCTGTAGTTTTTCGATCTAATTTCAAATCCGCCACTTCTTTTTAGATTAGATTAAAAATCTTGAAGTAGAAGGGTATTTTTTCAGGTCTTTGCTGCTATACGTGAAACATATAGTTAAATAAGTTCTTTTACTTACACTTTGATTACAATTGATAAACTATAAAGCATTTGAAAAATATCAATATTACGTTAGTTAAGATTCATTTAATAATTATAGACATTACCCTTATTAATACGATTGTTATAATTAGTCGATTAAGTCATATAATCGAATATTTGTATGTACCCGTCACCTCATTAATTATCTACGATCCAGGTCTCGCTGTAGAGACGAGTATTAATATGTTCTGTGCTTTGCCATAAAGTAACGGAGAATTCTGTGCGATCCAATTTCCAAAATAAAAATACAATACTCTTTATTATTTATTTATTAATTTTAATTTGTATTGATTAAACTAAATAAAATTTTGTTGATTCCGTGTGTTTTAGTTAGACAACAAACAGAATAAGGAAACTTTATTTAAATCATGGGAGGTGGAGATTTGGTGAGTTTATTTTCATTCGTCTTTTCCCTATATTTACGCTATTGATTAAACCTTACATGATACTAGTATTGTATTGACTTATTTGTCAGAACTCGAAGAAAGCTTGGCACCCAAGCACCTTAAAAAATCAGGAACGAGTTTGGAAAGCAGAGCAAGCAGCAGCGGAAGAGAAAAAACGCATCATGGAATTGCAAAGGGAACGTGCGGAGGAGAGAGATCGAGAAGAGCTCAATGAAATAGCTAACCGTAATACGGGCAAAGGCAGTTTATCTAATGAAAACCGACTAAATTGGATGTATGACGTATGTAAACATGTTTCTGACCCAATTTTCTTCTTTACACAAATAAATTTTCATTAATTCTTACTAATATTATAAATGCGAAAGTAACCTTCTCTGTCCCTCTGTCTGTTTGTTACCGATTCATGACTTAACTGTTGGAAACGGACAAAGGATACTTTTTATCCTGGAAAATCAAATAGTTCCCTCTGGGTATTTCAAAAACTTATTTATATGCGGACGAAGCCGTGGCATCAGCTAGTATTTTATAAAAGTAAAAATACGATGGGTTCACTAAAGTGTCTCTCAGAGATAAATTCAAAAAATCTATGTTTTTAACCTAGCCTCAGTATTTTTTTCTTTTAAAAAGCGATGCCCTTAAATACAGTTTCTCCTGTATTGTAGGTCCACAGTCATAAATTTCACATGCTCAGCACAACCAAACATGAAAGCAAACAATTTATGTTTTTACACTCTGGCTCTAGCTGGGATTCAAACCCAGGACTTGCGGCATAATTTTCAGTCAACATAGATTATTACTTAATACTTACTGAACATCTTTTTTTTAAACTACTCTGCTTTGCAAAAAAGCCTGTTGTGGGAAGAACTAGCAAGAAACCCAGCAGGTAAATAATTTTTTCATCTTCGTCATTTTTAAAATAATGTACAATTGCAGCAGTATTGTAAAGATGTAAAAATAGTTTGGAAGGAATCACCTCATTCTCAGGGGTTATCATCATCCATGTATTCTTTAATATTATAATAACCTGTTGTTTAACTTGTTGTTTGAAAGAGTTTGTGCACTTTCTGGATTTTATTGTAAAAACATTGCCCCATAAAAGAGTTACTGACTCTGTGAAGTCAAGTAACTGGCATAATAAATTTATTCCTGGTACTTTATGTTGGTGGTTTTCTTTAAATTTATCTCTGACACTTTTGAGCCAAGAATAGGTATTACGGCCCTCTTTAGCAAAACAAAAATCACCTCTAGATATATCTCTAGATATATGGGGGCCCCATTGAAGTTTCGCCTTAAGAGTTATTCCAAGAAAAATAGTGGTATCCACAATGCTTAACTTTTCCCTATTTACAATGACATTTGTATCCAATAGCTTAGCATTTGATGTTATGAATTTTATTTACATATTTTGAAAGTCACAGATGTATCATCAGCAAACAATACTATATCATGGTTGTCCCCTAGATTGTAGATTGCTTCGGGCTGATTTCCGCAACTCCACGTCTATGCGCGCATTTTGCGTTGGGGCAGGAATAATAGGTTTATTCGAGCCAACCTATCTCCTCCAGGAACCGCAGCAAACCTTTGGTGTTGCCCACAACCTTGGGGAGAGATCTCGGCGAACCGAGATACTTAGCCCGGTATTCTGCGACCACTGGGCAGTCCAGCAGGACATGGGCCGCTGTTTCATCCTCTTCCATGCAGGCTCTGCACAGAGGGCTGTCAGTGACACCTAAAGAAAACAGATGTTTGTTGAAAGATCCATGTCCTGTTATGGCGCTACTAACCATTCTGATTTGGGGTTTTTTCAGACGGAGTAGCACCTTGGAGATGCGATTGTTTATAGCAGGCAGAGCTGCTTTTGTCTGTCTACACTCTGGATGGTTTTTCCAGAGGTGTGCATGTAGGTTTCTAGTGCGGTTACAAACTAGCGTACGAACATACCTGAAGGGAAGCGGGACTATGGGTTCTGGTCCCACAGCACACCTGTTGGATCCCCCCCGAGCAAGCTCGTCCACAGCATCGTTCCCTCTAGATCCGCTGTGTCCCTTGATCCATTGAAGGGTTATTTTATTGAATTGACATACCTCATTTAGTTGTTGGTAGCATTCATGTATTAGGCCTGAATTCATGACATTACTGTCAAGGGCCATTAGTACTGCCATGCTGTCGGAGAGTATTCTTATAGAATGATTTTTAACTTTCCTTGCTGCTATGGCCGATGCTGCTTCGATAATGCCCATACACTCTGCTTGAAACACAGTGTTGTGTATACCAAGTGATGTGCTTATTCGAATGTTTAGGTCCTCTGAGAAGGTTCCAGAACCGGTACCTGTCTCTGTTTTGGAGCCGTCTGTGAAGATCCTGAGTTCTTGTGGATTCAGTCCCTCAGTGCGATGATCCTCATGTAATTGTATTTTGTACTTTTTATCAAAGACAAATTGTTTAGGGATCCTGTCATACACAGCCTGTAGAACTGGCATTTCTTCGATGAGTTCTTTAAGTATATTGGTGTGTGGGATCTTGTTGTCGTTCCAGAGATTCAGAGTCTTAAGTGTTATGGCCGCCTAAGCTGCTTCCTGTTGGATGTACAGGTGCAGTGGCGGCAGATCCAACATGACTTCAAGGGCTGCTGAGGGGGTTGTTCTCATGCACCCTGTTGTGGCCAAACACGCTAATCTCTGACATTTTTGCAATTTGTTTCTAGCAGTAGTAAGATTAGTTCTGGGCCACCATACTACTGCTCCTTAGGAAATCATTGGGCGGATGATCATCTTATACAGCCATAGAACGATTTTCGGTGACAAACCCCAGCGTTTACCAATCATTCTTCTACATTGCCAAAAAGTGATACATGCCCTATTGATCTTATTTTCTATATGGTTGTTCCAGTTTTATTTGCTGTCCAGTATTACACCAAGGTATTTTACCTCTGATGACAGCTGTATTTCAGTGCTGAATAATCTGGGTAGGTGGTAAGTATTCAGCAATCGTTTGTGAGTGAACATTACCATTTCAGTTTTGTTTGGGTTTACTGCTAGATCGTATTCCCTGCACCAGCGTTCTACTATATGTAGCGCTGCCTGTGTAAGGTCACAGACTGTACTAGCTTGTTTGCCTGATATAAGAATTGCTAGGTCATCTGCATACCCTATTGTATAAAAATGATTCACATTTAGCTTTGTGATGAGGTCATTGATGACTATGTTCAATAAGTGGTGATAATACACCACCTTGTGGGCAGCTTCTGGTAATTAATGCCATTTTACTCTCACCTGTAATTCTCACTATTCTTTTGTTTAGTGTGTTTATAATCCAGCTTATTAGGGCAGGTTCCACATCATGGTTGTCCCCTAGTAGGTAAGGTAAGTTATTAATATAAATAAGGAACAGAAATGGACCGAGAATTGAACCTTGTGGGACTACCATAGATACTGCTGACCCTACTTCTGCATCTTATTGCTTAGATATGAAGTTAGAAGCTTAAGTTCAGAATTTCTTATACCGTAATGATGTAGTTTCCTCATGAGAGTGTTTCATGATAAATGCACTTTAAGGCTTTGGAAAGATCACAGAAAACACCCAAGGCATCCTGCGAATTCTGCCGGGCATTGAATATATTCTTAATTACTTCAACACCAGCATTGGTTGTCGATCAACTCCTTGTAAAACCAAATTGGTTATTGTTAATCAATTTATGTAAATTGAAATGTCTTAACATTTGATTAAGAATAATTTTTCAATTTTTTTACTTACTGTGGGTAGTACAGAAGTAGGTCTAAAGTTAATGGCGTCCAATGTTTTACCAGTTTAAAATAAAGGTATGATTTTACCATGTTTCATCAAATCAGTAAACACCAAATTCAATAATGAGGTTTAGGTTATAAAAAAAATCTCATTACCAACTATACTCTACTTAATGTCCTGCAACTTCTTCCATTCTTCTCTTTACATTGCAGAAACCAGATAAAAAAGTACAGCAGGAAGACTATTTACTTGGTAAATCTGTAGACACAAATCATTATCAAGCAGACAAAGGAAATCAAGATGTTATACCAGCTGTCGCTCGCAGAGTTGTTGGTTCCAGCATGTTGGCTATGTCCAATGACACTCAAGTCGATTTAGCTCGTAAACTTCGCGAAGATCCCTTATTGTTAATCAAAGAGAGAGAGCGAGCAGCTAGAGCTGCTCTTTTGAATAATCCTTTGCAGCGTCGACGTCTCACAGAGTTATTAAGGAAAGAACAAGTAAGGAAACATTCTTTATAAAAAAAAAATGTTCATACATTTTTGCTATCACCCATATATGTTTTGTGTTTCTATTCAGTAACTTAAAATAACTAATAATTAACTGCCTCTTTCTATCAATAAATGGCGAGGTCTTGAAAAATTAACTTCAATGTAATAAAATAATACATCAAATAAAACAATTGTTAAACTTGATTTATAGTGTCAGTAACTTTGTTTATATATTTATATCTATGCATTATTTATAAAGCTGGGTACTATATATATTAATCAGATAGATATATAATATTTAATTTAACTTCCAGGATCAATCTAAGGAAAGCAAAGATCAAAAGAAATCAAAGAGAAAAAACAAGGATCTGGATAATATTTTGGTAGCTAAATTAAATGCTCTAGGAGCAAACAAGGGTGTAGATTTATCAACTTTACTTGCTTCTGAGGATTCTTCATCAGATTCGACTTCCGATGAAGATAAACATAAAAAGAAAAAGAAAGATAAGAAGAAAAAAAAGAAAAACAAAAAGAAAGACAAGAATAAGATGTGTGATGTTACAGATGTTTCTGAAAAAGGAAAACGGAATACTAATGAAGATGCAAATACCATAAAACAATATGATAAAGATAGTAGGAAAGATTCAATAAAAAATAAAAGAAAGAAAACAAAATCGGATAATGAAAGTGATGCTACAAATATTGTAAAGAAGAAATATCGAAGAGACACAATTGAAAGAAAAAAACATAAAGATGTTAACGCATACAAAAATCACCGTGATTCTTGTCCATATGAATATAAAAGGAGTAGTTCACGTTATGCGTTAGTTCATGAACGAGATGAAAAACGATACACAGATAAGGCAGAACATAAAACCAAAACTCGGCTAGGAATGAGTGAGGAAGAAAAGGTTGCTAAACTAGCAGAAATGGCGGCAGCTGGAGCTGATCGGGAAGTTCAACGTGGACGCCGCGTAGCGGAACAGTTGGCAGCAAAAGAAGCTTCAGAAAAGAGCTCTTATTTGCCTCGACATTCTACACGTAACGAAGCGCGTGCATTACCGGACTCTCTTGAGAGTCGGATACACTCTAACCGGCATTATATTCAGCGCGATCGACGTCACATGGACGAGCACTTTGCCAGACGGTAGCAAAAGATTGCAGATTTTTTAAATAAAACAAATAAAAGTGTTATATAATTTTTTAATCCATTAAAATATATACGTAATGTAATTTAATTGATTGTAAAACTACGAAAATGCTTAGATTAAAATCAACTCCTATACATTAATTAGACTGGAAAATTATAAAGGTTTGTATAAAATAAGTATACATAGTAATAAGTTTCTAGTTAAAATAAATACCTTTACAAAAGACACTTATAATAGCCATTGTTTACTGACAGTGATTATGTTTTAATTTTGTAATTTAAAGTTGTGTAACTAATTCCACTCGATTTGAAATTGCATCCTTATGTTAATCCTTTACTGTAGTTATTAATCTAGGGGAATCTTCTCTCTCACGATCTGTAAAATACGTATTTGCGATTAATTTGACGTAATGTGCTTTTAGCAACTTTACTCATCTGTAACATTTACACAAAATATAATTAAAATGCTCATCTCCATTTTCGTATACACTTAAAAAAGAATCACCATCATTTCAGCCTACATTCGGAATCGATCTACTGGTCTGCCAATCGGATGAGAGACTTCCCTATAGAGTTATCCGCTTAGCCTAGCCAATGCTGGTTGACATAGTTCTCTTGATTTATTTTAGACAACAGAGTTTTCTTCATAATGTTTTTTTTTTTCATTTTACTGCCGAATAGGCGGTATATCAATACAACTCACAAATTTTTACCAACAATGGTATTACATATTATGATAGTAAAAGTAATAGTGATAATGCAGTTGAAGAAGGCGTTTTTAGATGTGCAATAGATGGCATACAAAAGTAGAATTTTATTTAGTTGTTTATAAAACTTAAAGAAAAACAACGTATAACTATTAAATTGTCTAACATGTCTTTTTGTCTCACTCTGTTAATGACATGTTAAAATATTGTGTTAGTATACCTCGGCGCACATTCCCGCGTAAATAGGGTCTGTATCCCAAGGGCCGCGTTCAGGCAGAGGGAGAGCGCGCCGACGCAACTCCGCAACTAGTTCGCTGACATCCATGATGGGGATCGGATCGAAGTTCCGCGCCAGTCCCGCCAGGTACTCCACGTAGTGTATCCTGTAAGAATAGCGGGTGTGAACACACCTCGATAAGGCCCCTCTTGTAGAGACCCTCTAGCGTGCCGTAGGGGCGCGGTGGCAGACGCAGGGCTGCGCGTCGAACTAGCGTTTCAAGGTCGTCAACTCTCAGGATAGGCAGCGGATCGATGTTCCGTCTTCTCACCACTCGGCTCAGATACTCCAGGTAATGATTCCTGTAAACACATCCCAAACTCACCGCCGCACCATCCTCTGCTCACTTCACACTAAGTTTTTACTATTCGATTACATTGGGCAGCTTGATGCAATGGATAACAAAATAAAAATAATGTAGAATTTTATCTATATTACGCGTTTTAGCCAAATATTCCCAAACATAATTTAATTTAGATACTAAATCGTTTAAACTCATGCGTACGTGCAAACGCAAACTCATGCTTACTTGCATAGTCCCGCATGATTTGGCGATGCTTCGCTGCCACACGCACCATCCACAAGGCCCGTTGGGGTCTCTCGTTGTAATTGTATAGGACAACGGCCAGTGCTTCCTTGAGCTGCTTCCGTTTCATACGTTACGTTATTCATCTGAAGCAGAGAACATTGACGCTGTGTGTTCTATACCATTATAGAAATAAGCTTTTAACTTTAATTTAGCAGTTATTTAGGCTCTGCTCAATTGGCATTGGAAATATAACGTAGTTGTAGATGATGAATTTACCTGTAGTAGAGTTTGAAGTTCATGCGGTTCTTTGTCGCGTAAGTAGAAAAGGCAGTTCCGGGGGTGGTGAGCGTGGAGGCCTAGTTTAGCGCAGTATTCACTAAGTCCGCATTGAGCTCCCATCATAAACGGTTTACCACATCCGTAGCAGAATTCATATTTGCATTGTGTGCAAGTAAAATGCATGCAGCCACCTCTGAAAATGTCATTTACTTATTGTTATTAATAAAAAAAAACATTTATCCAGCCTTCTTTGTACGCGTAGTGGAATTCATCATTATCATTTCAGCCTTTCACTAGTCCACTGCTTAACATAGGCCTCCTCCATAGATTGACACAAAAAATTGTAGCTCTCAGTTTGGGGGGATTTTGTCATAGTTGCCACGCTTGACAGGCGGTTGGCAAACGCAGTTTCTTTATTTAAATGTTCCAAAAAGACGCTGCTGGCAATCCTCTGGTACTTATTTTCCCTCTGTCGACTTTAACGACACCCACGGGCAGTGGCGTAACTATACCGTTGTAGCCTGTGGCAAATTCAGCTGACGGAGGCCCTCTCCCGATATAAAGAAGCTCAACCAACGTTGTAGCTTATTTTTAGTAAATTGTGATTTAAACTGCCTACGTACGAGTACAAACGCTGGTCTAATTAATCGCTACACCACCGGCGCCTCCGATTGGGGGGCCCGTGGCATTTTGCCCGTCCTGCCACAGTATTGTTACGCCACTGTCTATGGGATGAGATGGGGTGGTAGATTCTCTTAAGCCGCCACCACACGAAGTGAAATTAAAATGGTGGTGGTAGTATTTCTATGCAGGAATCCGTCTAGGTATGTACCACCCCAGAGCCAGTTATTCTGCCGGGAAGCAGTAGCGTGCAAACATTACTGTGTTTCGGCTTGAAGGGGGACTGAGAGCTAGCATAATCACTGGGCATATGAGACTTATGGACTGATGTCTCAGGGTGACGGGCGCATTGTAGTGTCACACTGTTCTGGGTGATACAGCATTTGTTATGGGCAGACGTTGCACTTGCTATCAGGAGAACGTTTTGCACGGTTCGTCAATTTATCAAATAAAAAAAAAGTAAAAGAATTTATAGCTTCGCTTTAGAATTATAAAATTTGTATTTTTTCTAATCTTTATGTTAGACTAGTTTTTTTCTTTAAATAATAATGAAGTATCTACGAAGTAACCTAAAAAAAAAAAAAATCGAAATCTATTCAGTCGTTTTTGCGTGATGCGCACACAACGGGCCACCATCAATTCAGTCGGTGACACGAACCTTGCGGCTCATGCACTCACTAGGCACATCCAAACTGTCGTCGAGGATTCCTCGAGACAGGTCCCAGTGGCGGACGACCACCGCTGGGTCGTGCCTAACGACATTAGAGACCTAATGAGGCGCATAAACGCAGTCACTCGCGCTCACGACTTATATCCTACCGTCAGTAATAGAACAACTCTACGCACCCTACAACGTGAGGTTCGAACACGTATGCAAGAGGTCAGAAACGTTCGGTGGGATAACAGTTTCATTAACATCGAACCATCCACCTCGCCTTCTGGCGACTTCCAAAATCACTAAAAGGAGGCACCTCCCGTTCAATGCCCCCTTTAGTATGACCCAACCAACCGCCTGCCTTCCTAGACGAAGAAAAGGCAGAATGTCTAGCTGACAGTCTAAAAACTCAATGCTCCCCAAGCACCTTACCGGTCGACTCCGCACACGTCGAGTTAGTCGACAGCGAGGTCGATCGGAAGGTTTCCCTACCGCTCCGCGATTCCATACCGCCGGTTAACAGCACCGAAGTAGAGTATTATTAAAAACCTCCGTCCGAGGAAATCTCCCGGTCCAGATGGTATCACTAACAAAGTAGTTAAGCTCCTGCCTACTACCATCATTCAGCTACTGGTATTAATCTACAACGCAGCTCTGGCCAACGCAATCTTTCCGAACATCTGGAAAGAGGCAGAGGTCGTAGGGATTCTAAAGCCCTCTAAACACCCGTCCGATCCCACCGCATATCGGCCTATAAGCCTCCTCAAGGCTCTAGGCAAGATATACGAACGCCTACTTCTCGCCCGCTTAAGAGACTTCATGCAGTCTCGAGGGATCCTCATCCACGAGCAGTTTGGATTCCGAGCCAAACACTCATGTACCCAGCAGGTGCACCGCATAACGGAGCACATTCAATCCCGCTTCATACGCGGGCTTCATACCGGAGCGCTCTTCTTCGACGTGGCGAAAGCGTTCGACAAGGTCTGGCACAACGGGCTCATATACAAGTTATATGGACTCGGTGTGCCAGATCGCCTCGTATTCATCATACGATATTTCTTACGCAGTCGAACCTTCCGCTACCGCGTCGAGGGGGTGCGATCCGAATCACATCCCATCCTAGCCGGCGTACCACAAGGCTCAGTCCTAGGTCCCGTGCTCTACACCCTTTTCACGAACGACATACCGCACACCAGCGGCGTCGAACTCGCCCTCTTCGCAGATGATACCTGCCTCTATGTGTCTGGATGTAATCCAGACACTATCTCTAAACGCCTCCAATCCGCAGCCCCAACCCTCGGGAACTGGTTTCGGAAATGGAGGATCGAGGTCAACCCAATCAAAAGTGCAGCCATGTACTTCTCGCGGCGCATAACGCAGCATCTCCCCACCATAGAGTTATTCGATCGTCCAATCCCCTGGGAAAAGACAGTCAAATACTTAGGCGTCCTATTAGACTCGAGACTCAGCTTCGGTCCACATATTAACCGAGTAAGGAACCGAGCGGCGTTCGTCCTTGGCCGATTACATCCGTTACTAAATAAAAATAGCAAAATGTCCCTACGTAATAAAATTACACTTTACAAAGCCTTTCCTTCCTATTCGGCCAATTATGACATACGCAAGCCCCGTATTTGCGCATGCCTCCCCGCGTCAAATTCACCGGACTTCAGGTAATACAAAATCGATTCATGCGCAAAGCCACGGGAGCACCGTGGTTCGTGCGTAATGCTAACCTTCATATCGATTTAGGGCTTCCTACCATAGCCCAATATCTAAAGTTGGCCTCTCGCCGATATTTCGACTCTGCTGCCACGCACCCCAACACACTGGTTGTAAGTGCCGCCACATACAACCCCCTCGCGATACACCAAAACTCGACCCGCGGAAAAAGGAGACCGAGGCACGTCCTCGAGGACCCTGACGACGCGACCACTAGGGCCCAAGCGCTCTACTCATCACTACGCAAACACACAACATCACCATCATACCGCGCCCCGCCGTCGGCGAGGGCGTATCAGACAAAGTTATTCGCGATACCGCCGCATCTCAGGCCGGTTCTCCCCTAGCAGTAGTATCATAAACAGAAGCGTCGCTGGAGTTTCTTGCGCCATTTCTTCTCCAGCGGAAACGCATTCCGAATTGGTGGTAAACTTATCTAATAATAATCATGATAATAGTAATAATAGTAGTAGTAAAATTGCCCTCCCGATTGCAGTAACTGACCGAGCCGAGGCCGGCCCCCTTGGGCACCCTCGAGTCAGTTACTCACGCGAACAGGATGACGGTTCAAGCCGTGGTCCCCTCTTGGGGGCCCTTGCGCCAGTCATCCATAAATAAAGGTTTCGGCTAAGCGCCCTCAGCGCTATGCCACCTTTCAATCCGGCGAAGCTGTAAAAGCCTTCGGGCTAACAGTGACCATCAGTCCTAAAAAAAAAAGCACACAACGGGAGACCTCTCTTATAAAATCGTAGTTCCTTAACGCTTAAATAACTTTATATTAAATGAAGATATCGTGGTAACTTTTTCAACGGCTGACCTCAATAATATTATTTATAAAGATAATATTTAAAGATAGCGTTGCGGATTTTTCTTCTATATATGATTATAATGTAAAATAACTTAATAATCTGTTAAAAACTATGAGGTGCGTTCAGTGTGTTCTCGGTAGCAGGGTGATTTATTTATATTGAAGATAATTGGAAAATTATATCACCATAATACAATTACCAAGGATACTATCATAAGTATTTTTATTTACATAATTGATAACATTACTTCTCACTTATACGTTATTAAATACCACACCAAACAAGAAGAAATAACATTTCGAGCAGAAATGTTAAATGTTTTTAGTTGTCAACTGAATTCAAAAGATGCAGGGGAAGCATTGAAGATGATCCCCGACCTATGTATGTGGGTGGTGCCGATAATGTATATGGGTGGGCTGATAAAAACGGAGGAAAAGTTTAAAATTATTTTAAAAGTCTTAGAAACCATCTGTATATGGCACATTACGTGTAGCTGACGAGCGACTGCGTGCTCATTAAGGCCTTCTTATAACAGGTATATAAAGAGCCATAGTTTTATCAAAACAACCAATACAATTCACGTAGGTGTGCACACGTTAACAATTGATAACCAATTGTAGGATTTTTATGTACGTTTACGACGCCCAACCTGTGGGTATTTACCGCGCAATTTTAATTTTTCCAAAACTTGAGTTAGGTGGCATTATAAAAAAATACACCAACGAAGTGATTTTAAATCTATAGTATATATTTAAAAAATCACTTAAGCGTCTTTAGAAAAAAACAAAACGTATGTGCGCTGCGATTTAGTTTGCCGACGAGTGCGAGTCTAGTAAGTTAAAAAAAATATCGAATTGTAGAGATCTTTTATACCTGGACAGAGAATACTTGAAATGGCAACGGGGACACTCTAGGCCATTTTCATGTAAATGTTGTTGTACAGCTGCAATTGATAGTTCAGGATCGTTATCCTCCAACCACGCTGCGTATTGTTCACATGTTAATCCTTCATGATTTGGGGTCCACTGAAAGTTCAATAACGATTATACCACAAACACTACTTAAGTGAAGCTCGTAAGATAGGAAGTGGGAAAACTAGTAAAAACCAGTACTTTGGATCATTAGATGTTAAAGGAATGTTAAACTCATGTTGTAATAAGCGTCGACTAAGGAAAATGACTAGAAATCGCTGACAAACGGCGAAATAACGAGCTCTAGCATATCTCTAGTGCAATGCTGATTATAGGCCTCCCCCATAGATTGCCACAAAAGTTTGTAGCTCTCATTTTTGGGCGATTTTGCCATAGCTGCCACGGTTGGCGGGCGGGCTGTCAACCGCAGTTTATTGATTCAAATGTTGATTCAGGAAGATGCTGTTGCCCATCTTCTTGTTTTAATTTTCCCACTGTCGACTTTACGACACCCACGAGATGAGATGAGTTGGTAGGTTCTACGAGTATTAAGCCGCCACCACACGGCGAAGCTCGAAAAAGACTTAAAGTAGAAGTACAAGCAGAGTTTAAGGTACAAACGTTTTTGATACTGCGATCGCCAAACCGCCTGGCAGGCAATGCGATTTCTTAAGATGGGCCTATGTGCAGCAGCGGACTTTTGACAGGCTGATGGCTATACGAATGTATACACCATTTTTAATGTAAAAACTAGCGACCCGTCCAGCTTCGCACGGGTGCAATTTACTAATGAAGAAAATAAGAAGTGCGCTTAGCAAAAAAATATCAGGTATCAATGTTTATTTTATAACATGTCTCTTTCTCCAGTGGGTGTCTCTTTCTGTGCGTTGTCTGTGAGTCAGGCAGTCAGTTCGTCAAGGACCGTGTCTGTTTGAACAAAATTCTGAGTAAGCTATGTTAGACACTCAGAATTTCTCGCATCTCGTTCATCGCCCTTTTGCATAATATAATTCGTGCTGTCGTAACAAATGCCAACCATCAAACTGACATATTTTCAATTTTATAATTTCTTACACTTAGATAAATGATAGGTCTCGCTGCGCTCGACTAGATACCGCGCTGTCTAAAAGCAACAGCTCCTTAAATGCGGCTACTCATTATTGTAGTGTGTGTAATACAATTTGCAATGATGCTATTGTGCGTGAAGAATTGTGCTGCCAGCTGCTAAAGTGTTAACCGAGTTAATGAGAAAAATATGTTATTATGTGTTCTATTAGTTCAGTTACTGGTTATAAATGTGGCTCAGAAAATACTTAAAAATGAACAATTAATTAAAAACGAATGTATCAATATACACTTCCCATCAGAAAGAAATCAAAACACCACAGAGGTTTGGTTTTGAATTAGTATTATATTATTGTTTATATGTAAAATAATAAAAAAAAACAAAAATAATTCTACTTAATTGCGCATATTATAAAATATCGTTTAACAAATATTAATTTTTCAAATAATTTTCTTTACTAACGTGTTTTGTTTAACAGGTACCTTTTTTACTCTTTAAAGAGTAAATATCCGCAGTTAACTTTTTTTATTTTTTATTTTCTTAAAAAACGAAGCCCCACACTAGGATTTTCTCCTGTATCGTGGGTGCGTTTTACAAACATACATTTCACATGCACAACACAACCAGACCCGAAAAGCAACAATTTGTGTTTTTGCACAAATGTCCTGTCCCTCCGGCTGGGAATCGAACCCAGGACCGGTGGCGCAGAAGTCAGGTACGCTAACCACTACGCCACGCTGTCGTCAGAACTGGCATTATTTTTTTGTTTTGCATAAAAACAATACATAAAACTCATTCAAAACCATACTTCAGAAAAATGGTAGGTATGTATATCAATGATTAGGCTTCATTTTTAATGGTTTTTTATTTACATGCAATATTTACAAATGATTAAAAATACACACATTCAAACATATCATCACGCCAAGTCCCTTGTGGGATAGGCAGAAACAATCGAGCGCCACACGTATGATAATATATTTATTAAAAATATTCTTATAGAATTTTAACGATAATAATAATGACTGCATTACCTATATAATAACTACTTAGGTTAGATAAACGAATTAGATTATGTAATAAAATACAATAACAATAAATTCACATAATATAAATCTCAACAACGGGGAACTTGATTCTTGTACACGGGGCAACACTGAATGGCGTTAATGGTTCATATTATTTTATGTCGAAATTTCAAAATAATACGATACTTACTGATGCTATGTGATCCCAGTGTCCTTCTTATTTCTCGTAGTATTATTTTTACACAGTTTCACTACGCAAACTGGAATTTTACTTTGGATTATGCCCAAAATATAATAAAACATTCGGTATGTACACCTTACACAACACTGTCAGTTTGACTGGCTCGGGTGGTCGACTTCGGATAGTATTTGTTGCCGCATTTGACAAGTACGTCGGCGGTATCTAGTCGAGCGCAGCGAGACCCTATCATTTATCTAAGTTCTTACATAAAAATTGAAATGATTTATGTAAGTAGGTGTTCTAAATAAAAATAAAATGTTTGTGAAATTGTAATTTTTTCATCAATTTTAGATCTTGTTACCGTAATTTAAAAAAAACTTTCTACTTACTGACGTAAACATAAACAAATGAAGCTACTTAGTCAGCAATCCTGTTTTGATTGTCAAGCGCTGTACTCAGTGACTCAGAACTTGAATTTTTTTATGCTGTATGTATCTAACTTAGCAACCTAGAAATGTATGCCCAGACACGCCCTTTGGACACGCCCATTGTGTCAGAATTTTTTGTTGCTATGAAAACTTGTGACAGCAAAACTGTCAAACTGATCATTTTTTGAGATTTTGATTCAAAAATGCCATCTGTATTTCCGACTTTTCTGGAGGATATTCAAAAAAATTTCCTTTCTACAAACGTTGTCCTGACAATTACGAACACAATAAACAAATCAGCCAAATCGGTCGCGTCGTTCTCTAGTGATGACGTTTCATACATGCGGAAATTGATTTTAATTTATATAGATTTATCCGTTTGCCTTACTAAAGCAAGAACATCTTATCGCGATGCGATTTATAAAAACAATGTGTTTTCTGTAAATAAGTTCGATTCTGAAATATACTAACTTAAGATTTGCATCCTATCTTCAGATCTAGGATAGGATAATAAGGAATGATTTGACTCACACTTATGATTTTATATAACTGACTGGAGTTAGAAACTTAGCAATCCATTAGTAGAATTAATAGTTCTTAAGTGAAGTCCTGTGCGCAAATTGGACTTGGGCCACCGTCATTATTAAGTTAATTAATGTTAGTAGCCTATACTCTCTACAAAATGAGCATTACTATGCGAGGCGGCCATAACTCAGAAGCACACACGTAATAGTTGTAGCCTTTAGGGTATTGATTCGTCTCAACAATTTTAAGTAAATTAAAGAGATACCGATTTTCTGCAGGAGGCGCAGCTCACTGATTTGCATTCTGGGCATCGAAGTTTCTTTTGCTTCGGATGTACAAAAAACCCTGAAGAACACTCTACACACCATTTGAAATTTGGATCACGTGCAAGGGTTCTGTCTCTTAGCTGAAAATCATACATCGTACACATAAATAAAATTGAAGTCGAATTTTTGATATTCAACTCTGTCCGTTGTATCATATATCCCTATTTGCACAGATTCCGAATGGTAACTCTTGGGTGAATTTAGCACAAATAACTGTAACACAAAAAATTGCTGTACCTAACCACAGACATGCCACGGATCCTGGGTTCGAATTCGATCCGGAGCCAACATTTGTGTACAAATCAACACATTTGAAAACAAAAATACACATTGTTATGTTGTGTTTGTCAGGTAAAACCCTAGCATCGTTTTAAAAAAAGAAAAATTTACATATATTCAATGTACAAATTTGCTGGCTCGGCTTGTTACCCATAAGTTTTGAGTTTACAATAGAGAAAACACCTTAAGTATTGTATTGCTTATGTATAGATTTGTTATATGCACCTACAAAGACTACTTTCGTCAAGTGGCTTAAAAATATTAATTAAATTTTGCGGAAATTAAAATAGTTAACTAATAGGGAATGTAAATTATTGAATTTTTTTTCTGTTTCCATACTAGTAGGCTTCCTTCCCGAATTGTCTTAAAATTGTCACCAGAAATATTAATTTATGACGCTACAGTCGGTTGGCTTCATACCTTTCTTTGGAATAGTTCGTGCACATCCGTATTAAGTAAAGTTTTTAATAATATGTCCAAATTAGCAAAGTATTCCAACCAAGAATCTTCTGGTAGGTTCTCTAATTCGGGCTCTTTACAATACGGGCATATGCAATCTGCTATACTTCGTTCAGTTATCTGGACTGTAAAGTAGTGACGTGCACATTCCCGGCAACATCTGTGAGTACAGCGCAGCATTGACACCATCTGTCGAGAAATGTTATCAACTTTACCGTGTTGTGTACAACAACGTTATTCATAATTGCTATAACTTGCACCTACCCATGCTACTTTGATCTGATAAACACAACGGTGAAGCTTTAATGACAAAAATGGAAGACTAAAAATGTCCATACAAAACTTTAAAATAATTTGTTTTGTAAAATTTTACGCGACCCTAACACAGAAAGTCGTTGCTCCGAACCGGACAAATTCAAAATATGTATTCTTCTCCATTTAATTTAGGTTACCCTACTACGGCGTCATACTAACAGATTTCTTTAAGCTTTATGTTATCCTAGTCCTTGCGAGTTCTTTCGTTGGCAGCTCATTGGAAAAACGTCTAATTAAATTTATGAGTTCATGTTCACCTATGACTTTTAAGCAAATTCTTAAGGTCGTCGCTACGAAGCACATTAAATTTTTGGGGCATACACACATCTTCCCTAAGCCTGCCGGGATGTATAGGACATTACGAATGCCCCTGTATATACACAAACTAACCCTACCCACATTGAAAGCGCGGGCGCAACAAAATCAAACTCTTCTAGTCAGTATGAAATCGCGCAAACACATTACCCGTGAACAAGCGGGCGCGGTGCGATAGCGCTATACTTGATTTTATGTTGGAGCGGCGTCCTGTTTAAATGTGCGGGAAGTCAACGGAAGCAAGGTTTACGATTGTGTTTTGTGACAATCTGTGGGGGCCAAAGTTTAGCAGTGGATTTGGGATGAGCTGAAATTATGATAATGATGAGGTGACTAAAAAGTATATTTGCAGCGCTTAGAGCATTTCTGGAATTAGTAAGCAGATTTTACCTCATATTCAGGAAGACGTAAAGCACATAATTCACACTCTTGGTCTAAGTAGGCGAGAGCAGAAGTAAGATCAGCACATTCTAAAGCTGCTAGCAGCGCCGCCGGTGGATGAATGCCACGTGATATTAACTCTACTGCCAGTTGTGCTTGTTCCCAATTTTCGGTTGCGCCCTCTGCCAGCAGCATACGAGCTTGCCTCTGTCATTAATGGAAAATGATGTAATAGTTAATACGCACTTGAAATACTCTAATATTATTCTTTTGGCCATTTATGTTTCACTTTACCTCTGGTGACCCTTCCGGTAATCGAACTGTAGCTAAGTCGACAAGTTGTCCCGATACTCGGCGTACTGTAATAGGTGGAGGTGGTGATATAGAAATCTCTTCTGGTTCATTATTTTGTTTCGCTAGTGGTGTTTGTGATTCTTCTGAATCACTTTCCGTCCACTCATCCTCTGTGCGGCAAGTTTCGCGAAAAAACTGATCTTTCTCCTTTGGTGAAATTTCTTTGGGCGGAGATTGATGCTTTTGTTCCATTGGTAATGGCGGTAACGGTGCAGGTTTTTTTTTATTAGTAGTTGTAGCCGAGGTTGAAGCCTTCGCTTCTGTATCGGTAGATGAATTTGTTGATTTTATTGGTTTATTGTAAAATAGCCTAGTTTGTAGTTGCTTGACATGACCGTTTTTAACATTGCCAAAGTGTGGATTTGGAGGAGGTGGAGCAGGATATTGTTTTATAGACGTTCGTCGGATAGGTACTTTCGAGCTTAATACCTTGGAAGAATTTTTTTCTATTTTTAGTTTACTACCTTGCAATGCTTTTACTAATTTTGGTATGTTCGATTTGTTTAAAATTCCTTTGTTAAGGGAGGGAAAAGCGTTGACGTTGCTTGCTGGTTTTATATTAGATACTTTGTTTTTAATATTATCCTCATTTACAGAAACATATTCTTCATTTTCTATATTGGAAAGGGGCGGTTCAGTAGCATTTTTTTCGACAATATTATGAGTTAAATCTCTCGTAGAATCATTTTGTTGGATATTAGATTCGGGTCTAATTTTGTTATAATTCGTTTCTGATATAACCTTATCGTCATTAGAATTATTATGTAGTTGAAAAGATACACTTGCTTCATCTGTAATCGTATTTTGTACAGTAATGGCGTTATTAATTACTTCTGATATGATAGTTTTTACTTCAGAAGATTTAGGTTGAATCTCATTATTTTTTTTAAATGAATTATTGGTATGTAACTCTTTGTTAACATCTTCTAATGTTGCTTTATGTATTGGAAGTATACTTTCAGATAATAAAAATATCGTTGCAGATGGGGCATCGTACTCCACAAACCGAATATCTTGCTTCATATTACTTAGTCGCTTAGGTGAAGAATAAATATCATTATTATTTAAATGAGGTATTGAATTAGAACTATCTTCAACATTTAATTTAATCGTATTGGCTATATTATTACCCAATTGTTCATAAATTTCATCAAAAGAATTAACCGTGTCAAATAAGTTGTTATTAAGATCTTGTTGCTCATTCTGAGACTCATTTGTGACGTTAATATGTACTGATAATGAATGCTCTTCCTGCAAACTTTTTGCTATAGAATCTAGTATTTCCATATTTGTTTGTTTAAAAGTATGTCCTTGATCGTCTAAATGCTTCATTTGAGTGCTCAAATTATCAATTTGATTTTCCAAATGATCAATAGCCTCTTCGAATTGCTCATTATCTTCAGAGCTGGTTCGGTTAATTCTTGCACTGAGAGCTATGTTATCGTCTTCTGTATTGGATGTTGCATTATTATTATCGTCTGATGATAAGTCCCCCGATTCGTTCTCTGTGTCACTATACGATGACTCTTTCTCTGATAGTAAATCAGAATCGTTAGAGCTATGATCAGCGTCACTTATAGAGTTACTTCTACTGTTAAGTGATTTAATATCTGAATTAAGTTCCTTTTTCATTTGTTGTATTAACTTTTGTGTGTTGTCAACCATATCGCTCAAATTATTTGGCTTCTCTTCTTCATTTGTTTTGCCAACTGGAATTCCATGTTCACTGTCGGAATCCTGGATATCTTTTGTACTACTTTTGGTCGGTAAAGATTGCTTTTTTATTTTACGGTTTGCAGTTAATCTTGGAGCAGCAGCTTTATCGTCGGGACTATTTTGAGTTTCTGATGTAATTAGTGGTGTTTGGGAATGTTTTTGTGAACGTCTATTCATTGATTCTGGTAATTGTGACTGATGTGTGAATGTTTGTATTTCATTTGTCTCAGAGGATATATTGTGATCGTTACCTATTCCGCGATTTTCTTCTAGCAAAAGTATTTCTGTGTATTCTTTATTTTTAGGAGGCTCTTGGGCCTGTATAAAATTGTTTAATTTGGTAATATTAGGCAATGGGCTTAGCCTAGTTAAAGCATTATAGGCGTCTATAAAATCGTTTTCTGATTGGACAAAGTCATTAGAATTGGCTTTTAATCTAATTTTGTTAATATTTATTGAATTTGAAACTTTTTCGCTTCCAATATTTATCTGATTTGCTAGCAAGCCTTTTAAGAGTAATTTTTCGTTTATATTCGGAATTCCAGCTTGTATAAGGAGTGATTTTAATTTTTGCGCCACGTCTTCTGTTTCGGGATGTACATTGTTTGTTGGACTTTTTATTGAATTAACGTAATGGTCATTTTCATTAAAATTGCTATTGTTGTTGTCTAGTGGTAAATACATCCAGTCGTCATCTTGGAACTTGTTTGCTGGTGTGAGTTCGAACTCATCTGAACTTTCTTCGGCTGAAATGTAAATGTGAAGGTTATGATGACTTTATGTGACGAAACGGAGAGTCAATGACAATTTATTGATTTGGTTTCTTTTTGAGATTACCGCGTATGCGGTGTGAGTGGTCGGTTGGCGGCGCTGCGTCGTCCTCCACTCCCGTCGGAGAGCCCCACACGTGTCCACGCAGGCGACCTTCATCTTCTACGCCTATTGCTTCTGTCTGTAACAAATGATTTGACTAAACCCACATGTCGATAAAATAAACTAAAAATTAAATTTGGGGTACTACGAATAAGCAAACGCACACCTGTCGGCGCCATTTCTCAACACAGTCGGTGACAGCTGGCCACATAGCGCCGCGGTGGCGAGCAAGTGCTGTACGAGCGTCGCGCTCGCTGATAATAGCACCGGGTGCAAGTCGCACCGCCGCCGCACGTACTCCGGCGCATAGGCTCGGCCAACGCTCCCGCAACCACGCTAGCGGTGCGGCTGGGTTCTGAGCTAACGCCGCGTGCACTTCTGCCGCGCAGAACCCAAGCTTCTCCGCTTCTCCCATCAAACGCGCCAATTCCAATCCCCTTTCAGTTTCACGTAGAGCCCCGGCACCGGCCAGTGCTTCAAGTGATACGGTTCTGTTTCCAGAGAATGGTTCAGGGGATGGACCCTGAAATAAATTTGTAACGTTATTGCTAGGCAGCTATAGGTAAGATATACTCGTATATATATATATATATATATATATATATATATATATATATATATATATATATGTAAGTATAGAATATGACGTAGTAAATAATATTGCAAATAACTTTATTGTATTAGGAAAGGGGAGGGAACCTCCGAGCCATAGACGCTGGAGCGGCGTGAGGCGCGCGTGCGGCGGAGGTCGAGGTGCGAAGCGCGACGCGTGAGTCGCGTAGCGCGACGGCGCTCGCTACCACTCCACTCGCCGCCCGGACTGCTGTCGCGCGGCTCGCGCCACTCCCATCGGCCTGGCCCGAGGTTGGTACCACCACCACTTGTCCGGACACTTCGCTCGCTCTCCTAAACAATGTAATAATATCCTGTTATATAAGAATATAAGTTGAATAAAAATCTGTTTTCAACCTGATTATTTTATATTATGAAGTTTCTTAAAAAAATATGTATGTATTAAACGTTTTCAAGGTAACCTTAAATGAGTTCTAATACTCTTGGCAATCTCGTATGGTTAAATTGTGTCAAAAAGTGAGAACTAACCCGGGTATCGCTGGAGAGAGAATGTCGACTGTGCGAGCGTTCACGTCGAACCTCGTCACGAAAGCGACCACGAGCGCGTGACCGCGACGCTGAAGGCGCGCGTTCCCATGTATTCGGTACGTCGTATGTCTGAAAATATTAGTATAAACACATTAAAAGGTGTAATACGAGTATATAATAATTTTTAAATATTGGTGTAAATATACTGAAGTAGTTGACTTCGTCGCGACACTGCAATAATTGTTCTTGGCTCCTTACCTTCGTCGCCAAGGTGATTTAGAAGCGCTTTTCTATAACTTTAAGTGCTGATTTATTACGTGCTCAGCGGTGAAGGAAAACATCTCGAGGAAACCTGCATGTCTGAAGAATAAAAATATATCAAGGACATGTGAAGTCCGCCAACCAACACACGAGCAGCGTGGTTAGCCCTTACCTTATAAAACCCTCTCAGAAATGAGAGGAGGCCTGTGTTCAGTACAGGGCCATTTATAAACTGTTACTTTACTTTTTTACAGCCTATATATAAATATGTAGTGGACTACTGAACTGTAAGCTTCTTCCATACATTGATAAAAAGCACCCTGAACTCCCAATGCTGCCCACTTATATGGTGCATCCAAAATCTTTACTAAACATTGAACGAGGCCCATTAAATTGTAGGCCGGCCCCTCGTTTTTAAGGGAGCCGTACTAAAATTTTATCACAATTGATTTTTGACAATTGAAAACGTTTTCAAAAAGAAAAAGTTGCTTAGAGTAAAAACATGTTTCACCAACCCTTAGGTGATGTTGAACGGAGTTAGGATACCGATTAGGAGGTGCGTAATGATTAGGCGACTCTTAACTGACAGATGTGACAGTCGCTCCTGTGCTTGACTAGTGCATCTGTTGATGTTATTTCCACAATAAAACGAATTATTATGAATAATTAAAAGTTATTCGAATTTCTTGAGTTTTAGACAACCTGGATGATCTAGAGCGTTTTCAAAATTATTAGTTACGTATAGTGAAATGGGACTCTGGAAGTTTCACCTAACACAACAATACCTACTAATCTCTAGACATTACCGCAAGTATTTAAATTATTTGTTATTTGTGTCCAAACTTCAACTAAACGACTAGTTCGCATGGCGCGTGAAGTAGTTTTTGTTATTATTAGTTTGCCTTTGTTTCATGATTCGCGACAAACTTATTTTCTCTTCGTCATCAAAGTTTGCGGTGCGTTTAAGCTTATCATCTGATATTTTTGAGATATTTACAGCACAAAATTGCAGTGTGTAAAATAAAACTAGAATGCAAACCAAAAACTTGGAACCAATCTAAGAAAATATTTTGTAACGTCAACATACATACATAGAGACACGCCTCTTTCCCATAGGGGTAGGCAGAGACCACATCTTTCCACTTGCTACGATTCTGACACACATCTTTAGTTTCCTCTACTTTCATTAGTGTTTTCATACAAGCTCGTCGGTGGCGGGTACTTTTGACGTGGTCTTTCCTTAAAACGATTTCGATCTGATCGTAATACGTTCGCCTTCGTCAACCCTTACCGGCTTGCCCATTCACACTCGCCTCATAAATCTGTTTCGTCAATCTTCTTTCATCCATTCTCTCTAAATGTCCAAACCATCTAAGCATCCCTTTGTCTATCTTTTTCACTACATCTTCTACCACACCGCAACGTTCTCTTATCACGTTGTTTCTCAGTTTGTCCATCGAAGTCGCTCCAGCTTTACTTCTCAAACTTTTCATTTAAACAGCATTAATCTTATTTTCATGCCTCTTCTGCCAGACCTAACATTCACTACCGTACATAAGTGTGGGGACCAGTACTCAGCCAGTATGTACAGCCAGTCGTGCCTTTTTAGTTACATTCTGGCTGCACATAAAGTTATGCAGGGCGCCGTATAATTTATATCCTGCCAACGCTCTTCGTTCAATATCACAGTCGTACTTTCCGTCTCTCGAACATTTTGAACCCAAATATACAAACTATTTCACTTGTTCCACTCTTTCTCCTTCAATCAGAACTTTGTAATCCGACATACTTTCTTCTCTTTCAAAAACTATTACTTACGTCTTATCTACATTAATAAAAAAAAAACAAACGTAACAAACGTTTTACAAACGTCAACAACGCAATGAGAAAGTGTACGAGTGTCAAAAATCTAGGCTACTCCTAAAATAGGAATGACCTAGTAACAATCGATTGGGGAAACTGAACTTTATGCCAATCATCGTGTCATGGTTATAAAATAAAACATTGAGTGCGGCAGTAGTTTTCTGTACCCAACTTAGGTGATTTATTAAATCTATTACGCAATGGCTGCAACATGCGCCATGCTTATACACAGGTGCTGCCCGAGGTCGTGTTCGAGTCACCAGACTCGAACACGACCTCGGGCAGCACCTCGACGAAGCAGACCTCGACTTTACTGGTGGTAGGATTCCTATGCAGGAATCCGTCTAAGTAGGTCCCACCCCAGAGTCAGTTATTCTGCCGTGAAGCAGTAGTGTGCAAACATTACTGTGTTTCGGCTTGAAGGGCACTGTGAGCTAGCGTAATCACTGGGCATATGAGACTTAATAGCTAATGTCTCAAGGTGACGGGCGCAGTGTGGTGCTACACAGAAATATTCTGAGTAACACAGCATCTGTTATGGGCAGACGTTGCACTTACCATCAGGTGAACGTTTTGCTCGTCTCGTAACTTTATGAAATAAAAAAAAAAAAAAAGTCTGGTGATCTAAGTTAGCAAAATTTCATGAAAAGTTTTGGTTAATTTTCATTTTAGAAAACAAACTTATTTTATTTTGCATGTATTTTTTTTATTGGATAAAGTGACGAGAGTACCACCAGTAAAATCAGTTGCAGATTTAGTAAAGTAAGAAAGGTCAAATAATTCTCCCTAAACACTTTAAAAATAATAAATGTTTATACACGTCAATAAAAAAAAACCGTGATTCTACTAAACGCGGTAAAATAAATTTTACATACCTGTGTTGATATGCTTTGAGGCGGCGGAGAAGTCCCAGTGTTAGAGACGTTTGCACGGCTGGAAGTTGACGAAAGTTGATTTGACAGTGTATTAATACGACTTTCTCGTGGCGGAGATGTGCCAGTGGACTTTTTTTGATTGCTTGTGTAGTTGTTTGATGAGCCTTGGTTATAAGACGCTTGCGTAACTATTTGATCACGTGGAGGCGATGGTCCGACTGAAACACTATGCTGCTTACGTTCCGCTACTTGAGATATGGTGTTCTTGCGTGGTGGTGATCTGCTGTGGGCTACTAATCTTTCAGTTACGTCCGCATTACGAGTTTCTTTAGGCGGGGAAGGTCCTACAGCCATGTCGCGTCGTTGTCGAGGCGGTTCAGTAGGCTGGTTGCTTATTTCATCTCTTGCTGGCGTCGCTAGTCGGCTTAACAGTTTTACAGTAGTTCTCTCGTCTCTAGGCGGTGACGGTCCACTAGCTGTCGATGTGCGCTCTTTTACAGTTCTACTTTTCGTTATTTCTCCACCTGTGTAAATATACTAGTCTGTTATAACTTGAATAAATTTTGTTTTGTACGCCAATTCCTAAGTATTTTTTAAGAGGCAAGATATGTATTACTATAATTGGGTAGTTATACTATTGAGGTAAATGTTCATACAGTGCCAAATATTGTGACAGCACTACTAAAATAATCCCTACTTAGAACTGGTTAAATGGAGAGTTAACTGTGATGATAAGACACCTTTATGTACATAGGATCATAGCAAACTACTTTGCACAAAAAAAAATCGCTGTGATGAGATCCTATTTTGTACCTTAACTTAAATATAGTACTTCGTGTTTATTTTCGTATTGGTGTACAATAAAGAGTATACTGACTGATTGATCGATCTTTAAGTGAAACTAGATTTTACGGATTTTATCGCGTTAATTTTTTCTTTCTATAATCCGACATTTTGAGCGATAAAATCGCGTAAATATAAGAAATAATGATTGATTGATAAATTAATTCTAAAACGTGGTGGATTATTTTATTGGAAATTAGTGATAGCCAAACGGACAAATCGAAGATGGTTGTAATACTTCATGGCACGGCCTTAAAGAGCCGCACGCTGAGAAACGAACATTATCGATACGGATCGAACTGGTCAGCGAGGTACCATGCTGTCCGGCGCTGTCAAGTGCTCGACTAATTTTCGCAGGTTAGGACAATGTTTTATCATTTCCTTTTCCGTTTCTCATATCTACACGTAAACATGATCAAGGCAAAATTAAGATATCAACATGTAGAACGTGTTTTTAAACCTATTTACTCGTATTATTCCAGAATTGATTTAAGTATTAACTATTCTATTTTATAGTTCCATATTATGGACCGTTTTAATAGATATTCAGGCAACAAGCTTCGAACCGTACATTTTTTTTCTTTAGAAAGAAAAGTCCGTGTCGTTCTATTTTTGCTTTGGTATGCATTACGCATAGGTGTAATTTCTAGTGAAGATACAGAATAAATAAAGTGTGCCCTGCAATTGCGTACGAGTACGTGTAACAAATGAGAGAATTATATCTGTGTTCTGCACTGTTAATCGATTTTAAATTGTGAATACTTACTGTGTTTATTATAAGGTTCTGTAGTTGACCGCAGCACAGATGGAGATCTTTCCTCGGAGATTTTAAGTTGTTTCAAGCCATTTTTGACAATAGCATCGTTTATTATTTTTGGAGTAATTGTTGGAGTTCTACAACAAACACCGCATACGCGTACACCTGGCTCGTTGACGAACGTGCAGTGTTCGCATTGCCACGTGGCGTTTGGAGGTGGAGGGGGTGGTCCCAAAAAATCTTCATCGGTGTTTTGTTTGGCAGGACAGTGATCGCTTTCGACCTCGCTTTCTGAATCAGCGTCACTAGAAGGAAGAGGCGGTGGCGACGGCGTGCGGTGCTTAGTGCGGCGTGAAGTGCGAGAACGGGTGCTGACGGCTGGAGATACCGCACGGGATCCGGCGCGGGATGCCGCCCGGGACACAGCACGGCTCTCCGCTGAATAACACAATTTAGAAGTAAGCATAAATGAAAATCTTTCTTGTCAATAACAATTCTTAGTATAATTTACTTTTTTTATATACATACATATAGTTACGCCTCTTTCCCATAGGGGTAGTCAGAGACCAACATCTTTCCACTTGCTACGATCCTGACACAAATCTTTCGCTTCTTCTACTTTCATTAGCGTTTTCATACAAGCTCGTGGTTGACGTAGCGTTTCGTTAAAACGACTTCAATCTGATCGTGATACGTTCACCTACGTCAACCCTTACCGGCTTGCCCATTCACACTCGCCTCATAAATTTGTTACGTCAATCTTCTTTCATCCATCTTCTCTATGTGTCTGAACCATCTAATAAACCCTTTCTCTTTTTTTGTCACAACATCTTCTACCACATCACAACGATCCCATATCATGCTGTTCCTCACTTTGTCCAACAAAGTCACTCCAGCTATACTTTCAAAACTTTTTATTTACACAGTATTAATGTTACTTTCATGCTTCTTCTACCATACATAAGTGCATCAGTACTCCTCTATGTACATCTAGTGTCTCATTTATGATCTCATGATAATTTATTATATGACATTATTTAATAGAACAAAATAGATCAATGATAAACAAACTGATATCATATTTTTCTGCAACTGTAGAATATATAACGTGTATACGTATAATATATACTCGTATAACGTGTATAAAATAGGACTATACCTCTCCGATACGCTTGCGGTGTTTGTGGTTGATGTGAATGAGGGTGCACTCCGAAGCGTGCATTGTGTTGGGGATGTGGGGCGGCGCAACAGGTTTGTGGCCATGCCCCAACCCACGTGTGGTCAAGGCTGGCGCAGCTGCCATATCGCCATGGTTGCGCCATACAGTGAGCACAGCCTGCGCAATTAGTATTTGTAGGTGGTCCAACTCCCAATTCCATAACTGAAGTTCCCCGTCTCAGTGGCCGACCCCATGATTGTGCCTCAGTGCTATCTGACGTTTCCCATGGCTGTACAGGCATATGCTGCGTCTGATAATAATAAAATAAATAATTTAAGTAAATCTTTTAATTGGAGATACCAACAGGGCTTGAGATGTTTTTCACGATCTAAGAAACTGCAGTAGTTCACGATTTCTAAATGGGACAATCTAGAACAAACGTTTTGATGAACATTGCATTTTCGTTCGGTTTGGAAACTTTGTAAAATTGCACCGCATGGCATTTTTGTATTAAGATTGTTTAAAAAAACTGATGGTATAATGAGCAATACATGTGCCTTAGCAAAAATATAGCTACTATTACAAGAAATTGATGCCCATGCCCATACATATGAGCGTAAATGTTTTTGCAAGTACAAATTAACTGACTCGTTGTCACTTTTAGATATCCGACTTATAACTTGATAATGATGGTGAAAATATCTTGGATCATTTCGACCTGGTTGACATTTACTGGTAAACAAATAAAATTTGTCAGTCTAGCACAAACACATTGACAATACGGAAGCAAGGAATGGTCAGATGCGTCCAAATTCGAAAAGTAATAATTTGTGTAACATGCTTTAGCTGGAATCCGAATTAAGGATGGACAACCCAGTATGCAGGTACGCTATCCACTGACCATAGACAATCTAAACTAGGGTTTAGATTGTCTTATTACACTATCAGAGGAAGAATCGGGGCAGATGTTAGAGATTTGAGAACAAACACAATACACCAAAGACCAAAGACAAACAATTTGCAGTTATGCAAACGTCGCTTTTAACTCAGGATCCATGAGTACACACAATTCATTATTTATAATTTTGTTAAAAAGTAAACAAATAATAATTTTAATAATTACAATATCACGTTTATATACCATGTTCGGGGGCATAAATCCGGGTAAAGATCCACGCTGACGAACCCAGGAGTTGGGAACGTGTCCAAGAGTGTTCGATTGTTCTTGAGTTGGAACGACAGGTGCGGTTGTGTGATGCATAGTCGCAGACAGATATGGCACGCCGCCGAGGTGACCCGTGTGTGTACTCGGCGCGACGTTAACTTGTAGGTGTGGGGGCACAACCTGTTGTTGTGCTCGCTGTGCCGTAAAGTGATTTGGATTAGGCATCGCTGCAGCTGGTGTGTTCATCCCTGTCATTTGTTTCAATGACATCGAATCAAATGTAGCACGACGCTGATCCGGCGTAGGAAGTCTAGGGCTCGATCTATCGGTGCTTATCTAAAACGTGATTAAATTTTATATCATACCACTGATAAATCTGGAGTACCTGAAATACAAACTCACTTGTTTATGATAAATGATTTGGCGAAAGCCCAACAAAAGTACATTCCACGCTTAAGTAAATTAAACATAAAATTTTCCGCCACCAGATGCATAGTCTACCACTTTGTTCCAGAGCAGGTGGCTGCATCTTACATACCATTATACACAAATACATAACTTTATATGTACATGAGTTAAATCTATCATAAGAAATTTCAAATATTTGTTTTACTTAAATGAGGGCACATGCCACTGACTAAATAACATTACTAATGAGTCTTTTATTTCTGAAATCAGTTACCAATTAATGTAGAACTTGGAATAAATAATGATAGTACCTTATGTTTCCGAGGCGGCGGGACGGGTGGACCAGTCTTCGGTGGAAGTGGGGGCCGTTCATCACGTAGTACAGATGGCGGTAGCGCCTGTTAGAAAAAAAAAACTCCTGAGCTGAACGAGTCGACTTTGGTGAGTTCAGTGAAAGTCTATGTCCTTAACTGTAACCCAATAAAGTATACAAGAATTTGAATGAGCAATGAGGAAAGTGGGATAGAGTAAGTAAAATCAAGAGCTATATTTTGTTCTCCTGAATGAGATGTTGTTATGAAACTAAAACCTCAATCTACGCTTCGCTTGTTAAAGCAAATGCTTTGTTGTAACAAATATGTGAAAATAAAACATTATTGTTTGTAATAAAAACTGCACTTTAACATTTTAAAAATTTTAAATTAACACTTATAATCTATGTTTTTTATAAAGTTTTTTTATAGACAGCTCTAGTCAGACTATAATGAAGCTATAATTTTGGCTGGAGCCCAATGTAATGACGACTTTAAATTATTTTACTACTACGACTGAGCGATATAAGAGAATGTAGATATTATGAGCAACATAATTAGAAAAGCTATATTTGACATTTAGGTATGATGTTTGGCAATATTAATAAAGGCAGCAAAGGGAGAAAACAGCCATGAACTAAACAAAGACATTACGCTAATAATTTATATTTACTTTGGTTTCGAAACATTTCACTACAATTTAATCCATCAAATGCATTAGTTAATACCTAGCAGCAACTAAAATACACGTTGAGACTTGATGTCCGTCTTATTAGCTAGTCTTTGTAACAACTTGTCAACTTGTGAGCGATCATTATAATCATTTAAAAAATTTAAAAATAGTGATTAACACTAGCGGATTTATTTTTGGATAATATCGAAGATTAACCTATGCGACATAATGTGAGAAGGAAATTTGGCTTAACTTGTATAAATCAAGAGATGTGTTATACAAAATTAAGTAAGAGCTTATAAATGTCCCACTGCTGAGTACAGGCTTTCCCTCATTTCAATGAAGGCTTAAGTCAGCACTTAAAATTACAGTTTAGTGGTGCCGGCACCGGGGATCGAACTGAGGTCACCCGCGTACTATGTAAATTCAGGCGAGCGCCCGGCCCCTGAACTATCACGGCTAATACGGTTACGTTAATATCTCGTTAAAGCTTACGTTAGGCGACCGCCTGGCCTAGTAGTTACATCGTGCACGAGTAGATGGACGAGTGAGTGTCCCTGTATTGGCGCGTACACTTGCGGCACTATAATATCTTCTGTGCAGTTGATAATTTCCGGCAGTATTAGTTAGTTGTCGCCGTGGTCGAAAATCGGCCAGGAGGTCATCAAACGAAAGCGAATTAAAATAATGGTAAGATGAGACCTGTCGTTGATGATGACGTCGCTTGGGATGGCGATGGTACATATCGTCGCAGGAGGCGCAGAGCGCCCGGCGGCCACACTCAGCGCAGCGGACACGCGCGCCTCCCCCGCCGCATAGTCCGCACGAAGCGCCCGCCTCCAGCGGATGGCCTGTAAATAAACTGTGTCTGTAGCACATAAATGGGTCTTCAAGGTAGGGAAAAGACTTCAAAATATCAGTCACTGCGTCTCGTGTGCTGATTGACGGAGAGCAAGGTACCGGTAACGCGGCATTTCATAATAGTCATAAGCGATAGCAACGCACTTGAATCTTTATTTTTCATTGAGTATGCTTGTCTTCAGGATAACTCCGTAGTTTTATTAGACAGTACTGTAACATTTAGTCTCGTCAAAGCTCAGGGTAAAACACTTCTGACCATTTTATTTGAAAGAAATGTTATATTTGACTTTGATACGATTGCATGGGCTCAGCGATCAGAGTACCTGTGTTTAGTGAGTTGGTTGGAATTTCAAAGGAAGATAAATTTTAGAATCACAATTTTTTTTAAGATATCTTTTAGTCGATGCATCGGATGGAGGCATAAACAAGTGAGTGAGCTTGAATTACGAGTAGTTTGGACTCTTATAGCAGTATAGTAAATTCTGTGACGATGTCAATTTCTAGTATTTACCGGACGATGTTTCGTGGTCGAAATTGATACGGAGAACAATATTTAAATATCTCGTTATCTTGGTTTTTCATATATTTCTTTGTTTCATTTTGCTTTTAAAAATGAGAAGCCTAAGCTGCGAGCATGATACTGCTATCGCCTACTGAGTGTCTCAGTTACAGCATATCCTCACAGTTAATGTGATACGACTAAATATCCTACAATATCCAGCAGATTAACTTTCAACGGTCTGATGATTACTTAAAAATAAATATAGAACTGATTGATCTATTACCGTAATCAATTAAAAAGTCCTGATTAAGTAACATAATTAATAGAGCATAATAAGTATAACCTAAATAATGTTATTAAAAATACAACACAAACAACATCTTCCATTTTGCGAATAATAATAGAACTAGCTTTTGTTAATTTCCATTTTATTAGAATCTGCATCCATCGACTTCAAACTGCATCAAAACTGTGCGGTCATCGCTGCATCACTTGAAGTGTTATTCTGCGTTGCGTTTGCCAGTACGAGGTTTCCACTTGAGAACTTTTCTTCCCAAACTGCCACGTGGCCTAGTGGTCACAGTACCTGACTTCTACGGTTCCAGTTCCTGGGTTCGAATCCCAGCTGGAGCCAACATAAGTGCAAAAATACAAATTTGTACAACATTTGTACATGTGAAATTGAAATGTATGTTTGTAAAAATGCACTCACGGTTCAGGAGAAATCCTAATGTGGGGTTCGTTTTATCGTCGTTTACTTTTTTAAATAGTTGTTTAATTTTTTACTGCCTTACGCCTCGATTTATCTAATATAGAAATAATACCGATAGGTGTCCGCCAGAGTAGAATAGCATCTACCTCTTTCCTACCAAGATGTCGTGGGCTGCGTGTGTGGCCTCGCCTACCCCTTATATGGGAAAAAGGCATGTATGTAAATACCTGACACTGGCCGTGGTGGAGGCGGCGGTGGTGGCTGCACCTTAGCATTGACATACTGTTCCGAAGGAAACTCTACAACTTCATAGTCGGGTTCAGGCTTCGCTAGTGGTACTCGTTGAGCGGTCGACCGTATTGAGAGCGTTGGTGTTGGTGGCACCGCGGCTCTGGGATCCCTTCCTCGCCCTTTCAGCATCTAAAAGTATAAAAAATATTAATACGCGAAGCGAAAACTTGGTACCCCTTTTTAAGCATATTGTGAGATTTGTCATAGTTAAAGTTTGTACGGAGAAGAAGTAAGGAATCAAAATAAATTATATTACTATATGTGTTACAAATACATTAAATCTAAGAAAATAAAATATGCATTATTTACATTCATTCGACCACGGTGACAACTTCCGAATATTGTCGGGAGCTATTAACTGCGCAGGAGATATTATAGTGCCACAAGTGTACGCGCAAATACAGAGGCACTCACTCGTCCCAATCTACCCGCGCCCTACGTAACGCTGATGCGATAAGATCGGAGGTAGTCTAGGGTGCAGTGTCAGAAACACGGGGACAATCACAACACAACCAGACCAGAAAACCAACAGTATGTGTTTAGCAAAAATGTTAGCTCCGGCTGGGGTTCGATCCCACGACCTGCGGCGTAGAAGTCAGGTACTCTGACCACTAGGCCACGTGGTCATCAAACTGACATCCATATTGCCAACGTCAAACACGTTTCTGTTTAAACAGTCGCACGGAGTATTTAAAGTGTTGCCAGCAAATAAATACTCAAACCCCAGTAGCATACTAAATAAGAAAATTTATGAATTACGGTCTAAATTACTATCTATGGGTATCAAGTAGAAACTTGAAGTGTGCACACTTTCTTGAAGAGTAATTTGAAATAAGTATCATTGACCGATGATTTGTTCATATTATTCGATTGTTATCAGAAGTTCTTGTATTACATATATACATATATGTTTTATTGAATATAATATAATATTTACAACTGCATTGGTATAAAAAATGCTTCAGTCCGGGGAAGAACCACAAAGGGCGGATTTCACCGTTGAAATTAAACCCTATCAGTTCAAGCTTAACGAAGTTTAAGCGTTTAACTGAGTTCAATACTACAGTTTGCATTTCATAACATCAAATTAACGCAGTTAAAGCTAAACGCGATTAATATTGAGAACGCCCAATTTTCGACGTTCAACTCTTTAAACACATTTAGAGAGCTCTCATTGTCAATTGCATAGCTCGGTAAGCACAAAAATTGTAAACTCAAACAAAACTGAAATGGTAATGTTCACTCACAAACGATTGCTGAATACTTACCACCTACCCAGATTATTCAGCACTGAAATACAGCTGTCATCAGAGGTAAAATACCTGAGTGTATAATACTGGACAGCAAACTAAACTGGAACAATCACATAGAAAATAAGATCAATAGGGCATGTATCACTTTTTGGCAATTTAGAAGAATGATTGGCAAACGCTGGGGTTTGTCACCGAAAATCGTTCTATGGCTGTATAAGATGATCATCCGCCCAATGATTTCCTATGGAGCAGTAGTATGGTGGCCCAGAACGAATCTTACTACTGCTAGAAACAAATTGCAAAAATGTCAGAGATTAGCGTGTTTGGCCACAACAGGATGCACGAGAACAACCCCCTCAGCAGCCCTTGAAGTCATGTTGGATCTGCCACCACTGCACCTGTACATCCAACAGGAAGCAGCTTTGGCGGCCATAACACTTAAGACTCTGAATCTCTGGAACGACAACAAGATCCCACACACCAATATACTTAAAGAACTCATCGAAGAAATGCCAGTTCTACAGGCTGTGTATGACAGGATCCCCAAACAATTTGTCTTTGATAAAAAGTACAAAATACAATTACATGAGGATCATCGCACTTAGGGACTGAATCCACAAGAACTCAGGATCTTCACAGATGGCTCCAAAACAGAGACAGGTACCGGTTCTGGAACCTTCTTAGAGGACCTAAACATTCGAATAAGCACATCACTTGGTATACACAACACTGTGTTTCAAGCAGAGTGTATGGGCATTATCGAAGCATCGGCCATAGCAGCAAGGAAAGTTAAAAATCATTCTATAAGAATACTCTCCGACAGCATGGCAGTACTAATGGCCCTTGACAGTAATGTCATGAATTCAGGCCTAATACATGAATGCTACCAACGTCTAAATGAGGTATGTCAATTCAATAAAATACCCCTTCAATGGATCAAGGGACACAGCGGATCTAGAGGGAACGATGCTGCGGACGAGCTTGCTCGGGGGGGATCCAACAGGTGTGCCGTGGGACCAGAACCCATAGTCCCGCTTCCCTTCAGGTATGTTCGTACGCTAGTTTGTAACCGCACTAGAAACCAACATGCACACCTCTGGAAAAACCATCCAGAGTGCAGACAGACAAAAGCAGCTCTGCCTGCTATAAACAATCGCATCTCCAAGGTGCTACTCCGTCTGAAAAAGCCCCAAATCAGAATGGTTAGTAGCGCCATAACAGGACATGGATCTTTCAACAAACATCTTTATTTTATTTTAGTTATTTTCATAGCATAATGTCTTATGGTATTTTGCTATGGGGAAATGCAACTGATGTTGAAGTGATTTTTGTTTTGCAAAAGAGGGCCGTAAGAGCTATTAATAATCTTGGCTCTAAAGTGTCTCTTAGGGATAAATTTAAAGAAATTAATATCTTAACCTTGGCCTCTCAATATATATTTGAAAACGTTTTGTATGTACACAAGAACATAAACCAGTTCACTAAAAAAAGTGATGTTCATAATGTGAATACCAGGAACAAGCACAAATTAACTATGCCAGTTACCCGACTTCACAGAGTCAGTAACTCTTTTATGGGGCAATGTATACGTTTTTACAACAAAATCCCAGAAAGTGCTAAAAGTCTTTCAATCAAAAAGTTTAAATTTTATATTAAACAAAGACTTCATAAAAAGGGTTATTATAATATTAAAGAATACATAGATGATGATAACCCCTGGGAATGAGGTGATCGCCGCCAAGCCATTTCTACATCTTTATAATACAGCTATTGTAATACAGTTATTGTACATAATTTTAAAAATGACTAAAAAAAAGCCCGCTGGGTTTCTTACTGGTTCTTCCCAGGACAGAGGCATTTTTGCGAACCAGTGTAGTTTAAAAAAAAAAATGACTTTCAATAAGTATTATGTAAATAATCTATATTGAATAAAAATTTATTCTATTCTATTCTATTCTATCTGTTTTCTTTAGGTGTCACGGACAGCCCTCTGTGCAGAGCCTGCATGGAAGAGGATGAAACAGCGGCCCATGTCCTGCTGGACTGCCCAGTGGTCGCAGAATACCGGGCTAAGTATCTCGGTTCGCCGAGATCTCTCCCCGAGGTCGTGGGCAACACCAAAGGTTTGCTGCGGTCCCTGGAGGAGATAGGTTGGCTCGAATAAACCTATTATTCCTGCCCCAACGCAAAATACGCGCATAGGCGTGGAGTTGCGGAAATCAGCCCGAAGCAATCTACAATCTACAATCTACTAGCACAAAAATTATTTTTAATTCGTTTTGTCGATTGGTTGCATACCTATGTAACCTATGCATAAAATCAGGCCTATGTTTGATGTCGCAAAATACGACATCATGTAAACTTCGCTTTTCTGAACGCGATCAAAATGGAGCTGGTGAAATTGGTTAGATGAAAACCGAGATCAAATGATACATCTGAACTCATTTAAGTAAAACGTGTTTTTTTTAAGTTTGTTTCCAGAGCGATCAATGAAATCGGGTCTAAGATAGGTATCTTAAAATCGAGATTAAAAAAATACATTTACAATAATAATACACATTTTACAATTTAGATTATTTATACATGTCGAAATAGTTCGGCAGTGAACTCTTCATTCCGAGTGGTTATTTTCGTCTGTGTGGGGTGTACATAAATAATCAATATTTAGTAACAGTTAGTAGATAATGAGATAATCTTATTTACGGTTTAAGAAGAACTTTGTTTCTCAGCAAGAATTTTGTTACACTAAATAAATCCAAATAACTTGCTACTAAAAAGACAGCAAGTTCTGGGATTTAGATTTAAAAGCGGAGGCATAAATTACCCCATGAACATTACGCACATTAACTATGGACACACAAGATTCAGTTATTGGATATAGGTAAATAAATGCATATGATTGAAGGTCTGTAATTTCAGATACACGGGCATATTCGCAGTATATCTACATTTCACAACAAATTATTTTTAAGTTACACGTATATTAGTATAAGAATCCAAGATCTACGGCACTTCTGCGTATAAAGCAGAAACGCCGGCAAATATACCACGACGTGGTCAACTGGCACAAGCTCAGAAACAACTTCGATAAGAATTTCCTTTTTAGGGTTCCGTAGTTAACAAGGAACTATGGGTTTCCTACCCACGCCCGGGTATACATATTAATCACGCCGACAAAGCGGTAAAATAAAATCTAGAAAAAAATAATATTTAAGGTTATCTCCCCTGCACGTAAAGTTGGGAGGATATTTCCCTCTGTCAACTAAATGTTTGTTTTTGGATATGGTAGTATATATTACTAAGTTATTAGAAACACTATGAAAGCTAAGCAGGCTTTACAAGTTAACGAATATTAGTCGACCAACTTATAAAATGTACTTGGAGTCGTATAAATTTCATTGAAAATTACGTAGATGAAGTTGTGACTAGTGATCATGTAAATGGTTTTGTAAGTAATTTGTTTTCGCATAATACTCGTATTTGGAGATTTTAACGAAGACTATCTCAGTCACGACAATACTGCATAATACTACCTGATCCCCGAATTTTAAAAACCCGTGTTTGTGTTTTGGCATCCTACAATAACCATACGAGATTAAGAAAGTCTTATGCGTTTCAGCATTGCAAAATCAGAGACAGTTACTTCTATTTTATTTTGTTTGTATATATTATTATATATAAATATTTATTAACTATACGGCTGGCAAAGCTTTTGGTTTTTGTGCTGTGATTCATAGGCGATTCCCGCACGGAATAAATATTTGTATGGGCTTCAGATAGTTGTGGTACTAGCAGCATCGCAGGACCAGTTATGCTGGTGTGAAGCAGTAGTGTGCAAACATTACTGTATATGAGACTGAAAAAATGATGTCTCACGGTGACGAGTGCAGCGGGACTTTACAGAAATAGTCTGGTGGCACAGCCTTGGGTAGACGTTGCACTTACCATGAAGTGAACAATTTACTGATCCTGTTACGATCTGCTACTATATAAAAAAAATGTCTGAGTGTTCGTATATATGTGCAGTTTATATCTCTGAAACGCATTCAAGTTACCGAAGAAATCCTAGTGTGGAGCTTCATTTTCAAAAACATTAAATGAAAGTATTTACACCGTTGAAAATATATAACTATTTAAACAATATCATTTTTATATAAAGTACAAAATGTGAGTTAGATAAAATAGCCATCTTCAATACTTTTATACTTGTGATCTCAGACAAGCAGAAGTTGTATGAATTTAAAATCCTTTTTTTATGTTACAAACATTTTCATTTATAGACGTAACACACATCACACACCAATAATCTTAATTTAGTATTGCTTGAAAATCGGAAGAACTTATTGATAAAATTATATCTGTGTCTGTCCTTCGGTAATCAAACGCGTTATCAGACCGTGAAAGTCTGTAGATGTGCTTGCGTGAAATTGTTTCCAACGCAATGAAAACTGTTCGTCCGACACCTCTGTGGCTCTACGCAAAAAAATAAGGGAACAAAAAATTAATTCCAAATTTTGCGGTGATTTTTGAAGGGCTGTATTCAAGTGAGTAATGGTCGTAGAGACTTTTCAAACACAGCATTTTAAAGCTACAAAATTCTAGTTTTTAGGCCTTTTAACCAAAAATTTTTAAGAGCTATGTTTTCCACGTAATGCGAATATTTCATATATATATCAAAATTTTTGGCTTTCTTTTTATTACCACTTCGTTACTTAAGTAGTACAGCACTTAGTTGAACCATTATACGAGTATGGAGCAGATAGCCTGTTTATTCAGCTTCAATTTTTTAAATTGTGTCTACGGCCATTTTTCGCGGAGACATCCGACATTAAAAAAAAAAACCATTTGCCTTCAACCATCAATATCTCAAGAATCAATGATAGTACAGAAAATCAAGGGCAAGAAGGGCAGTTTCGAAAACTGGAATAAATTCGCTATTAAATTGTATCAAAACATTTGAGAAAAAAAAAATTTTCACCCACAATATCGACTTAAAAACAGTTGAATAAATCGGCTCTTTTCCTTGTTTTGGTAAATCGACCGCATCTTCACAAATACTGATGAAGAGGCTTAAGTCTTCAGGGATTTTTACAATAGCTCTGTAGAATGGCAAATCGACCCATTGAGCGGTTTTTTTAACGATTAATCAAAGTTTAGAAGAAAATTAAAGGAACAAGATTTTTCTTTTCAAAAATCGTGGATTTTTATAAAAATGGAAAAAACAATTTTCAACCATTTTCACAATTTTGTATTTAGCGAAAAATTTTGTTCCCTTAATTTTTTTGCGAAGCATATAAAATTTCGAAATAAGACACATTCAGAATATAATAGTTATAATTATAATAATCTACTCTTTCCCTCATTCAACGTCTTCCCCGTTTGAGCGCTATTCACGAGACGAAAGAAATCTGTAAAGTGTGGTAAAAATGTTTTTCCGACGTAAAGCAGAATGGGCGTAATAGACTAATTTTATAAATATATATTATATTAGACTAAGCCATTAAACCTAGTGTATGTTTAGGCTCACATACATGTCATGATCACAATACACTGAAAAAAAAACATTCTTGTGCCGCGCGTATCTATTTATTGCTCTGTGGTTTAGGTCAAAAGAATAATGTCAGATTTAACACGGTTTACTTGATATGTGCAAACTACGTTCGTTACGAGTATAATTCGGTGTACAGAGAAATAGGTCACATACCTTAAATATGCGTTAGATCATGTGTGTTATTTGACAAGGTATAGTTGTCCTCGTCGTCATCAGCCTGGTAATAGTCCACTGCTGAACATCGCCGTCGGATGCCACGAGAATTTTTCAGACATTTCCCTTAGTTGACGCTTATGGCCCCCAGGAGATGAGATGGATTGGCTGATTTTCTTAAGCCGCCATCACACAGCGTAGGAACTCATATTAAAGTAACTTTCACTGTTACAATCGTAAACAAATATTTCATGTCCGTCCAGGAGGAAAACATATCTTTAAAATGTTGTTTACTGAAATAAATTATGCCAATGAACCATGTTCCTAGATATTGGTTATAGTTATTAAATAGGTTTTTTCGAAAGTGGTAGGAATTTCTCATGGAATACTAGCCTTAAGTAGCTGCATAATGCGGCTGCGTGATCATACGGGGTGAGAAAGTGTGCGAGAACCGGAGACTCAATTATTACTAATCAAAACTACAATGTCTTAGGATCTACCTCAGCATAATCGTTTTAAAGTCTAAGTCAAAATTTCTTTATTCAATTTAGGCTTGTTTAAAGCTCTTATGAACGTCAAAAAGTATGTTGAATATTGATGGCAAATCTTTTTGCACTCACTGTTTGCTTATTTGTAAAGCAACTTCAAATTCTAATTACGAAATTCAGACATTTGCCATTTATTCTGGATGTTTAACACCAAAAACACCGTGGTATGGTTCAAAAACCCTCTCAGAAATGAGAGGAGGTCTGTACTCAGTAGTGGGACATTTTATAGGCTGAAACTTTACTTTTTTACTTTTATGGTTCAGGGTATAGACTGGTCACCAAAAATTTATCTTGATAGTTCTGTCTCGCACTTACCAACCACTTCAACTATCTTGGTTCCTCTACCACCACCAATTTCCAACACACCATCCAATTTATTCAACAACAAAGAGGTAGATTCTCGATTAAGCAGAGCCCCAACGACATTCGGTAAACTTCAATAACGTGTTTGGAGAAATAACTAGGTCTCTACATCCGAGGGGAACAGCAGCATGTTGAGCTGGTGCTTCTCCACGTGCCAATAAGTTATGGGTTAGTGGAGTTACAAGAGACTGGCTTTTCGCAGACTGTAACCCATTCAAAAATTCGTCGCCTGGTAGGTACCTAAGGCAATGAGGTGGCTCCTAAAAGGCTCCCAAATGTAAAAGAGGTGCAGACCTCTAGCTCTATCGCCTCAACGGGGAGGGGCCCGTTAAGGGCTTCCATGACCTCACGGTGGGGGGTGTCTATTTGTATTTATTCAAGATAAAAAGGCACTGACAATATGAGTTTCAGCCATTAATTATTAAAAAATCCAAGAAGGATTTAGTCAGTTATGCAGGTATAATTCTTATCTAATATTTGCATAGTAAATAAACAATATTTGTTTGTGTTTTAAGTCAATTTGTATAGAAATGTAAATTTAACATCATGTTTGAGGTGTGTGTATTAAGCGGATGATCGCACCTGTTTACTGGTGGTAAGATTCATATGCAGAAATTCGTTTAGGTAGGTACCACCGCAGAGCCAGTTATTCTGCCGTGAAGCAGTAGTGTGCAGTCATTGCTCTGTTTCGGTCTGAAGAGCACTGAGAGCTAACTGATATCTCAGTAGGACGGGCGCAGCGTATTGCCACACAGAAACAATCTGGGTGATACAGCATTGCTATGGGCGGACGTTGCAATTACCATCAGGTGAACGTTTTGCTCGTCTCTTCCCTTAAAAAAACATACTTAAAACTGTCATTAAAAATACTGCTACTATGTATGTACTCGTAGTAGTGTTCCAGTAGTCTGAGTAGTCTATTCTTCTTTCTTGGCTAACATATATAACATCCAAGCACTATTATACTTTAATTTCAATACTATACTCCCATACCTCACATGCAGTATTAATACGAAAGTATCTAATGAAAATATGTACCAATATCAAATAATTATGGTTCAAGACAGTCAATGGGGGAGCCATATGTGCAGCAATGCACTTACGACGTGACGATGATGAATGTGTAAGATATAAATAGAGAAATAAAAAAGTATTAAGTATATGTACTATGCCATGTGGTGGCGGGAAAATATGCAATCCCATATTACCCCAAAGTATGAGGGTACTAAAGAAAATACCAGGAAATGGCTTCAGACTTTTGTATTTACAATGTACATTTGTTTTGGATGTATATTAAACACCTTTTCTATCTTTCTTTTATTCTTTTGAATAACCATCTCGAATAATGCCAGAACGGCGACGGGCAGCAGTGTCCAGGCAGTGGTGTGGTACTACGATCATTTATCTGCCTGCTATGCGTGCTTTGCGATTACGGCTAATCCTTATCTAGCGAGAGACCAATGTTCAATATAAATATCAGAATTAGTTTTACGTTCTGTGCACCTAAAAAGTTAACTAGTTATCTTTTTTTTAATAGACTAAAGACTCACAAGGTTCGTTTTCATCATAAACTTACTTATTTCATTGTAATATCACAATCAAAGAATTAATGACCATCTCTAAGGAAATTATTAGAGAATTATTATTAATTATTGGAGAAACACAACATATTAGTATGTAAATATTTTATAAATATTACAGGGATATTTTTCCCATTTTGTTTTAGTTAAAATAAATGAACGATAAATGAATGATTATTTATCATGTGCATACAAAACGGCAGCTGTAACCGGGATAGAACGGGCGTTGCCACGTCGCCGACGCCTCGTCGACCCATTTATTCCGCCTCGCATATCCCAAAATATCAAAACTATTTAGATGCTTATTATATTTCACTTTGTCACTTACAAGATTATGAACTTGTAAATACTTTAATTACATTTAAGTACTTAATGTTTATTGTCATCAGATCCCAGAAGCAAATTATTAAACAGACTAGAAAGGAAGTTCAAATACTTGCCTTTTATTTATGCTTAGTGTTCTTCACCAGTGTTTGATTTGCGAAATACGAAAGTATGCACTTTGAATATGATTCAAGAAATACATTATACGCAGCTCAATAAACACATAACAATTTGCACATAGAGTTACGCAACTGTGTTAAGTGACTACACGAACATCGCGAGGGTTAGGGCTCCGGTCCCGGAGCGGCGCCACTCGGCACTCGATTTCCACTGCCCGGTCGGTAGCCGCTAATCGTGCACCCTATCCGGACGAAATTGACAGTGCAAAGACTCGTGCGCGCCAGTCTCTATTTCTGTCCGCGGCCGCGTTGCCCTGATTTCAGTAAAATTACGATCCGTTGCTATTTCCGCACTCCACTCAATGCGCCCTCTTACCGGAGTCAAGCATCTTGCGAATTAGTTTCTATTTGATTTGAACATGTTAAATACCAATTCCTTAGTGGTGTGTTCCCGCTATATGAAAAAAAATCACAACGTTTAAATTTACAACAATTTATAATATCCAAAACGAACACAATATTATAAAGGCTCTTAATTTCAGGCACATACTTTTAAACTTTTTATATAAAATAAATCTGACTGATTGAAAAATAATTGTCCCTGATTTGATTACCAATCTGCCTAACCTCGAGCAGACGGGGGTCTCGGAAGGGGTTTGTAATGTTTTTCTAGCCAATAGCTAAACTAACATTTTCCGTTTTAATTTTCGTACCCCGCAGTTTTCATCTACGTAGATAATACTAAAGCGTCTTAGGTATTACTGTACACACAGGAACTCATTATTTGCCATAATCCCGTATCTATGTAACGTCTTTAAGATAACATGAAAAAAAAAGGGTCAGATACAGTATCAGAAACTCGGAACCATTACAAAACATCCAGATGTTTAAACAAAAATTTGTATATTGCAAATATCTTCGACTGTATACGACGACTGTGTATGATACAACCCAGAACGCTCAGCCGGCAGGTACGCAGACCATTCAGCCCAGCGGTCATTAAACAGTGTTAACGGCAGATTATCGGTAAATTAAAACATGTTTTGTACTTTAAATTCTATTTTTAAATTAAAAGGTATCTGGCCGCAGCAACTAAATGTAACCAAACAATTGTCAAACGACTTGAGTGAAGGTACGTCATGGAAATATTGCTTAATTTTAAACACAATGGATATTTTACACCCCAGTTGTATCACTTACTCACTAAGAAAAAACTGGTGGAGTCATCGGAAGAAGTAAGTGAAGTTTTTAAAAATGTCCCTTTAACAGTCATGTTTTGGTTAATTGTTAACGCGTATTTATATTTAAATGGTTCATTTTCTGCAGATTGTTCCATCCGAGTATGAAAGGGAAATGAAGATGAGCACAGCAGAAAGATTGCAAAGTTTAAACAATGTAATTGTAGATAACATCGTTAAAAGCGGCGAAGATAAAAAGCAACTCTTGTTGTCATTCACTCCTAGAGTATTAGTATTCCAAAATTTTAAGCCTAACGAGAAAATTGTGGCTAAATTTTCTGTAAAAAATATAAGTAACGTAAGTAAATTTGACAATCAAAATAACATTAACTTTTACAAATTAACAATTTCTTTTAAAATTGCTAATTTGTAACTTATTTTGTCACAGGCCCCCCTCTATTTGAAAATGGATTTCAAAGAATCTCTGTATTTCTACGTGAAGGCTAATAAAGATCAACCATTATCAAGGCTGGCTCCTGGTATTTGCGTTTCATTTACTATCACATTTGTGCCGATGCAAATGGAAGACTACATTCATATGGTTACATTTTACACCGATACTCATCAATATGTGGTGCCTTTGATAGGTTTGTAAAGTAGATTATAAAACTTTTCAACTGAATTAATAATATTTTGTGTGTAGTCAAATAAAATTGCGGTTCCGTTGTTTTCTTGTTATAGCTATGGGGCCTAAACCAATTTTTAATTTTCCTGATGAATTGGTGATTTCTAAAATACCTGTAAAGGTTGAAAAGAACTATTTACTTACCATTAGAAATATTGGTATGGTGGCATCAGGTTTCACATTAGATGCAAAATGGTAAAGAAAAAAGAGCAATTATACAAATAATTAAGTATGTTATAAAAAACTTGTAAATTTGTTATGCAATTTATCTTTTCTTTTTAGCCCTTTTTCTGTAGAACCGAAATCTGCTTACCTTAATTGTGACGAAAACATTGAAATCAAAATTACCTTTAATACGATGCATTTTGGACTTGCGCAAGGTATTCTTCGGGTAGTGTTTGAGACAGGTATTTAAAAAATACAGACTTTTGAAGTGAACTTTATTATGAACTTATTTAATGAACCAATTAAACGTATTTTTTTGTGTAATTGTAGGGGAAATCTTTAAAATAAAATTATCTGCTAATGCGTTCGCTGTGGATGTTGAATTAGAAAAGCATGTAGTCAGGTTTTCTGATACATATAATGGAATGGTGCGACAACAAATATTTAAAATTACTAACAAATCTGACTACGTTCTTAAATACGTATGTATGAAGAACGAATGCGTCTACTATGGTAAGCTTATGAAAAAAAAAGATAAGAAGCTAGTAATCAGTTTTACATTTTTAATTTTTATCTTAATATGTTTACAGATTTTAAGGAAAAGGTAAAGCTTGCTACAGTATTTTATAATCTTAAAGAGAGCGAAGCTTCAAAATGCGCAAAGTTGGTTCGATATGACGTATTAAGTAGCACCGAGCACGAACGTGTTTATACCAGAATTTTCTGTGACGAAATACAGGCGCTAGTAGCGGATGAATCGTTATATTTTCAAGATACTCATTTCTCGATATCACCGATTGTTAGTATATCATCAGTATATAATATATACATAAATACATACATAAAATCACACCTTTTTCCTATATAAGGGGTTGGCAACGACGAGAACTACTTTGCCCCCGCTGGAAACGAGATGTGGCGTATATAATCAATTTGTGTCAGCCAGTGTATAGTGGCACCTAAAGTCTTTAGATGAACAACTTGATAGTGGTAATATTTAAGTAAAACCGACCACATAATTGCTTTACCACTTTTGTCAACAATATCAACAGTAATTTAAAATTTCACTGAGGCTCAGACTTTTATTCATGTATTAAATGAACGCAATTGGTTGACTGTAAGCCAACCAAAGCATTGGTTAAAAGTGCGTCTTGTTTTAATCTTTCTTCCAAAAAAAGTTATTTTTATACTAATATATTCTAAATGTTAGTAGAAACTATGGAGTGTTAATATTAGAACCTTGTGTGAAACAATTTAAAATAAATTACTTTTCATTTCCGACAGTAGCTAACTTGGCATTAATTAAAATTTAAAATGTCACGAAATTTAAATATATCCGAAAGAGCAATAATAATTTCAACAAGTAAAATATCGAGATAATTATATATATATCACGTTTCACGGTACGAATTTGGATTACACGAGAAGGCGAAGAACACAATCTCCAAGATCACAGGCGAAGCGGTAGACGTGTTAAAGTAACGAGTACACAAGGGAAATAATGAACCGTGTGTATAAAGAAAACGGTTTTACACCTACGGCCCATTTTGAAGAACAATTTGACGTCAGTGCTGAAGCCAATGCACAGGACGGGGTTGCTCTGCAGGCGTTACGCTAAAAAAGTTTATTTGACTGATACCCACGAAGCAGCTCGGTTGAATTTTGCCATGGAGTTTTTAAATTTCGATTGGTTAACCACAATATTTACAGATCAAAATACCTTCAAATTCAGCCAACATGGTCTATTATAACTTTAGCGTTTTAACATTACAAGATATGATGAAGATCGTGTAGTGCCTATCATTGAGTCTGGTGCAATTAGTGCAAACATTAGGGGCTGGATATCGGCTAATAGAGTCGGTGAAATATTCGGATTACCTCCAAAAGCAACAGCTCTAAATTATATAAGTACTTTAGAAAACGCCGTGTTGCGGGCCGTTCGGAACCTTTACCCAGAAAATGCGCTTCCCCAATTTTATTATTTACAAGACAACTCTCGAAGCCGTATACGTACGGCTAGGACTACCCGTATAAATTCGGCTGATACTGTGGCCTCAAACTCGCCTGATTTAAACCCAGTTGGTGGGATACGAGGTACCGGATAATCTTGTTCACAACTGGTTGGTTTAATGAGAAGTCGATTGACAGCAGTCATAAAAGGGATTGGCGGAAATACGTATTACTAATTCAATATTCTATTATCATTCACCTGAAAATGTGTGAACTTCGAAAAGATCGGATTTTCGTATATATTTGTATATATTTTTTAACTTGTAAATATAATGTAATAGGTAACATAGTATTTTGTCCTTTCGGATATATTTAAATTAACTACGTGACATTTTAAATTTTAATAAATACATTTTTAATTTAATATAATATACAATAATCAAATAATAAGAAAATACGCTAACAGCGTAAGAATAAGACACAACAACAAATAATATTTCGTATGGTATCCTGGATTACACGGTGGTGTGTTGTTTATCAATGAATATGCAGGAAATGACATAACAGCTCTTAGTTCAAATAAAATATAATAAACGCGGAATATAGTAAATTACACGTCACTGACGTCATGCAATGGCGACAGGAGTATCTAACTGACACATTAATATTTTAAGCGAAAATAGACCTTGACCTTGTAGTTTTGTGATGTGCAAACGACATTTAACCTAAGGGTGGTAAAGCAATTATGTGGTCGGCTATACATAACCTTAATAATTTTCTTACTTGTTGTCTTCTATTGGAACCAGTGAATATGTTACGGTGTCAAGGCAAAAAATAAAGTAAATGCTAATAAATAATGCTATAAATAGATAATTCGCCACCGCTGCTTTGAAATCTTATCAAGATCAACAAAAGTAAATAAATAATTGCCTTTGTCAAGTAAAAGTAAAATGCTCATCAGATCTGTAACAAATAACATCGTGAAATCATATAATACTAGCAGATGCCCGCGACATTGTCCGCGTCGAAATAGGTTTTTTTAAAAATCCCTTGGGAACTGTTTAATTTTCCGGGATCAAAAATATCCTATGTCCAGAATGCAAGCTATCTCGGTGCCAAATTTCGTCAATATCGATTCAGCGGTGAAACCGTGAAAAGGTAAGAAACAGATTAATTTGTAATAACACAGATTTATTAATTTGATTTCAGAAGGGTCAGTTGTGGCCAAACAAAACTAGTGAAATAACTTTAACATTAGCTCCGAAACAAATAGGGGAACTCGATGCTATAGTATATTTGGACATTGATGGTGTTACTGAGCGAATGCCCTTAAAGCTAACAGGCACTTCACTACCTCCTTCCATACATTTAAATTTGGAGACCCTCGACATGAACTGTGTTTATATCAATAAAGAATATAACTACGAAATTATCGCAATAAATAAAGGTTAATCAAAAAATAAGATATATTTATAAATTAACATATTCAGTTGCTGTACCAAGTCTCTTTAAATGTCTATAGCTCGAAAACTACTGAAATTAAATTAGCTCAGATTACTTAATCTTAATTGTTCTTACAAAAGCCGTGAGCATAACATCAGTAATTTTTTTTTAATTATTTCATATTATTTTTTTCCAAAAAATCCACCCTGAGAGGTATTTTTTTGTAAAGGATTTATTGGGATGGATAAATGGAATAACTTAGATTTTTATTAGGGAACATTGAATTTATAACCCTTTTTTTATTATGCTCATTATTACATTATACGAGTACTATGGACATAATCATTACATACTAACTTTTTAACCAGGACATATCAATGGTGCCATTGCTTACAAAGATGTGCCCACGCTATTTGGAAGTAAAATAACTTGTACACCCGAGTGTCGGGTGCTACGGTCTGGAGATAAAGATATCTTCGTTGTCTCATTTTTCAGTTCTAATCCTGGTCCGTTCTTCGAAGAGATCAATTTTGTGTTACGTGATACTGACGTAACACTAAAGTTGTATTTAAAGTAAGATAATAATTTATTATTTATTTGAAAATGTTTTCAGTCGTGATTTCTATAAAAACGCGATTTATATTTTTTCAGAGGAGAAGTCATTTATCCTTCTATTATAATCAGTGTACCATCTTTGGACTTTGGTGACGTAAGTTTAGGTGAGGGTGTAAAAAGAGCCCGACAAAGTAGTGATATATACAACATTTAAATATTTATTAGATTCAACATTAAAAAATAAACAAAATCTTAAATTCAGTAGATTTTAGCAACATTTAGATTAATCTAATGATTAAGGAAAAAGAAATAGTATAAGATGTAAAGAAAAGTTTTATTGAAGGTGTTCCTAAAACATTACAAGTAGAAGTAATTAACGAGTCGAATGTACACGTTTCTGGTGTTCTTAATATACCGTCTGATGGCCTGGAAGTTAGCAGCATAACGTTAACCGACTACGCTGTTGCTGATCAACCTAAGCCAGAAATACCACAAAAGCCTCGAGAATTTGAAATTCAACCTAGGAAAATCATCATAGAGCCTGAATCAATGATCACTTTGAAGGTAGATATCAAAGATAACATCGTTTATATTGGTTTAATTAATAAAAAAAATAGGTAATCACTTACCATCAGATGAGCCGCTTACACCATACCCCTCTTTTCATTAAACAATTACGCTAAATCCCTTTGGACATTAATTTGTAGCACCGTGTGGTGGCGGCTTAAGAGAATCTACCACCCCATCTCATCACGTGGGTGTCGTAAAAGTCGAGGGAAAATGAAAAGATGAAAATGTGCAGCAGCATTTTCCTGGAACATCTGAATAAATAAACTGTGGTTGCCATGCCGCCTGCTAAACGTGGTAGCTATGGCGAAATCCCCCAAAATGAGAGTTGCAACCTTTTTTGGCAATCTATGAGGGAGGCCTGTGTTCAACAGTCGACTATGATAGGCTGAAATGATGATGATGTAGCATGTTATTCTAAACGCCGCGACGGCATAGACTGTTCTCTTCCAGTGCACTAAGAGACGTTACTGCTGGTTAGTATTAATTTAATATAGCAAATCAATATTCAGGAGTCGTGAAAGTAACAGTTAAACGTCTATGAGTGCGGCAGTTAGTCATGCCAATCATCCCTTCGTCTGTTTTTTTTCATCATTTTCATCAGAGGTCAAAAAGAAAAAAATTTAGAAAAATCTATACTTTATATTATATTTAAGGTCACATTGACTGCAAATTTAATTAGAAACTATAAGACGTTCCTCGAGTTGGAGTTTGAGAAATCCGACAGGCGAGCCATAGTGTTGCCGGTGACGTTTAATGCGACTATCCCTCATATTATACCAGCCCCTGACATCAAATTGAGGGCATGTTTTTTAGACTATCCATATGTGAGTGATGTAAATATCAGATCGAATGAATTTCATGGGTATTTTACTATAGAGGAACCTAAGGTAATTGTAACGTTTTTATCATTTTTGGTATTAGTAATAAGATGAGCAAGTGGTTTGCTTGGTGGTAAGTGCCACACTTGCCCTAAACAGTTGCATTGTCATCCATAAATTTGAATTGCAAAGTCCTGTGTGCCACTGCACACTGCACTGCGCATGTTTTCTCGAGACGACTTTTATTTAGTAGATACACTTTCCTTGAAACCGAAACAGGAATGCTTGCACTGTGCTTGTTGACAGAATAATTGGCACTGTGGTGGTATCGACCTGCACGTCCGTCCATAGCATCCCATAGCGTCCCTGCATAGAAATCTTACCACCGGTCAATTTATTTTAGTTGTTTAATAACAATAATTTCGTAGCAACTTTGCTTCGGACAGATATTTTTTTATAAATCTGAGTTATAAAATATAAATGTGATATTTATAATTAACAAGACAAAATTATGAAAAGCGATATAACGAATATTAATTCGCTTTGATGTTGCCGGCCGCTTTCGACTGCGAGTCATAATCAGATCAGCAATCAGAAGATATCAGCGCAGGGTTTATGAGATAATAGTACTGTAAGAAAAAAACTACAATCTCATTGGCATTCACTCGCCCTCACCGCATCAGATGTAAAGTGATATGTTCTGGGTATAAATAAAGGTTCGGATGCAGCTTCAGAAACACTGGAATACTTACAATTTATTCTAGACCTTTTTTTTACGTATCGTAAGACTTGATAAATGGACAAAAGCAAAGAGACAGTCAGCGGCTTCCAGCTTTTAATATCATATCCTCTTTTTGTTGTAAAATTATACGCGTAACTCTTATATTTATTGTTGCACCAACATGTATAATAAGGAATTCTCGAAAATCTTCTTAATACTGATGTAAATAGTATTTCAAATCTAATTTAAAACATGAGGTTCACCGCCTTTGCTATAAACTTAGGTATAAAAAGTTTGTCTTTAATCATCCATTCTTCGACGACTGTTTCAATTCTCACTATATTGTCTTATGTTATATAAACTGATTTATCTCTATAGGATTCAGCTCTATAGGTCTTTTATCTAATAATATATCTTTTATGTAAACTTATTGTCCTAATACATGTTAAATGTAAATGACATGAATAAAAGTTTTTGTTAAAATAAACAATTGTAAAGAATAAATGGATAAACATTAATGAAATACATAAAAATTAGATTTCGTAAAAGTCGTCTTATGAAATACCCCAAAAATTCATAGGCTGGTGGGGGAATAACTATTTCAAATATGATAAGCAGCATCGCCTAAGGTCTACTGAAACTAAGCTTAGTGAAAGCAAACCTTCCAATTTGGAAAAGGCCTACGTTTATCTGCCCTAAGTTAATTTCAACATTTTCAAACGTGATTTTCTGTTTCTCATAGGAATCAAATTTCAACGCCCATATCAATGTAAAAGAAGGATTCATTGAACCAAATAGTACAATACCTTTAACAGTAATTACAACGGCTATGACTCTTGGTGTCTATGAATTTTCTTTGCGGTATGTTAGCTAAATATAATCCGAAATTAATGTTAATTTGGATGCAATGAATATACAAATAAACTATCACCAGGTTACGTCTTTTTGGTGTTTCTGAACCTTTTGAGATATGCCACATTACTGGATATGGAGTTTGTCCTATTGTGACATGCAGCCCAGCGATGCTTCATTGGGGACACGTCAAGATACTAACTAAATTACAGAAAAAATTAACACTTTGTAATGATTCTCCAGTTGTAGTAAAATTCAAAACATCTTTGGTTCGTATTTTTTTTTATACGAGTAATAATGTAAATGATTCTTAAAATGCAATGATTCAAAATTAAGAGTTTACCTCTAGCTCAATCGTGATAGTAAGTGGCAGATTGAACCAGCAGAAAGTGTTATACAACCTGAATCTGAAATTAATCTCACTATTAGCTTGTATTTGGTTGACGCCGAAGCATATAGTAACAAGGCTGTTATTCAGTTACACAACATGAAAGACATCGTAAGTAATTTTATTACAATATCTACGGCCATATTTAATGTTTTTTGAAGAAATACGAGTACGACGGGATTGATTCCAGGTCTGACTTTTGCAGTTGTAGTTATATTCAGAGTAATCCAATTATAATTTTATCTATAGAGATATTTTTTTCAAGATTTATAATGTTATATATTAAAAATAGAGATATATATATAGAGATAGTTTATCCGTCTATATATATTTCTAATTTAATATTTATTAGGGAGAAGCAAGGAATAATTAGAAGTATATTTATTAAATTAGTCCGCCGGATAAAATGCATAGACTAGTCTATACATTTTCCTCACACACAATTTGTCACGCCTTTTTCCCATATAAGGGGTAGGCAGAGGCCACTCACGGGGCCCACTTTTCGCCCTCGCGGAAAACGAGACGTGACGGGTGGCGAATCACGTCGCTGCCATTTCGGCACGAGTAAAAAATTCGTATTCCTCTCCACCTTGCTTGTTCCCACGAGCACTATAGTGAATTTTTTTTTATAAGTTAAAGATATTTCAGTTGGTGCCACTTACAGTCACAGGAGTGGGGACTAGCATTGTAATTGGTGATTTGGGAGATAGAATTGAACTTGGCCACCATTTTACACGAATGCCGTTGGTATGTAAAGTAATGATGGAAAACCAAGGTACACGTTTGCATATGTTGGAATGGAGTGAACATTACAAGGCGCCAAAAAACAAGGAACAGGACGGTGTATGATTCTTCTTTGAAATCTTTCAATTTAATATTTATTTAATAGGAATTAAAATTCTCATACAATTAAGTCATGTATTCAAATTTAACAGATCTTATTTATGGCGAGTTTGATTCAGAAATACTAATTTACATTTACTTACTAATAATAATTATTTTGACCTCATCTACGATTGTTTACTACTAACATTTGTAGAATAAAATGATATGGGATGATAACTTTCAGGACTTTTTTTAATTTGGAACCAAGAAGTTTTAAAATGAATGCAGGGGAAAAATTGGAATTGGTTGTATCAGGCACTTCGAATAGAGTAACCATAGTAAAAGAAAAATGGTATTTAGTAGGCAGCGTTGAAGGCATTAACAAGAAGGAACTTTTGCTAGAATGCGAAATTATAGTTGAGTTCGTCGATCCAAAAATAGAAGTATCTCCATTAATAATGGATTTTCAGTACGATCATGGTCCTTATAGTGAATTTTATAAATTAACTGGTAACTAAATATGAATACAGTTTCGTGTTTTTTTACGATTAAGTTACTGTATAATACGAAAAGTATGTTTTTTAGATGTCCTGACAATAAAAAATGTTTCGACGTTGCCTCTGGACTTAGAAATTAATATCAGACCACCCTTTGCTTTAATAAAAAAGAAAAGTACATACAAAATCTTACTTCAAGAAGAAGATTATTGTAATTGTATTTGTTATAATGAGTGTGATTTAAATTTATCTAATATTGTCAGTAACAAAAGTCCGCAAGACGCGATAGCATTGATTGATTTTTTGACATTGAACCCCGTGTGTCCACTACGCCAAGGGAAGTTGGAATTTTTTGAAGACATTAATAAAATAAAACAAGCTTTTAGTTTGACACATTGCATCGAGCAACACTTAGAAGACCAGGAAATTATGAAAATTCAGGTTCTGTTTGATACAACAAAACATTTGTCTTTAAAGACTCGTGTTTACAGTGATTCGATAAAAATAAGATTCAAGGGACTAAAAAATAAAGTAAGATTATATTCAAATTATTACTCATGTCATTTTTGATTATTTTTAGTTTTATAGTTGCTCTCCCAGTATTTACTCAGAATTGGTTAAAATGAATAATAATATAGAAAACAGGGTCGTCGTGGTTTTAAAGGGCGACTTTTTGTAGGCTTGTAGGACGAATGTTATATTGGTAGAGATCGCACATCTCTACGGTCAGCGTAACAACCTACTAAATCGAAGGTATTGAATACGAATCATGGCTGACGTCAATTTATGTCAATATGTGCCTGTGCCTTGGTCACTGCATTTGTAACATACTTCTATATTACGTATATCTAAATTACTTAAGTATCGAGAATGTATTGTTGTGTGTACGCACAGGCTAAAATGCATTTATGTAACGTATATTTGTATTGTTATACATCCGTAACGTATATTTTGCGCGGATGAAGGCTTCTTTAATTTGGAGATAGCGCTAGAAATTAGAACACGATGTCTCCTCGAAATGGCCAGTAGCTTAAAGTAATCTCGTATGAGTAAGTAAATATCAGCCTGACAATGCCTCAAAGCTGGCCACAAGCCTACTTTTAATTGTGAGAGAGTTCTAGTGTCGGGAATCCGCCACGCTATTGTAGTGTTGGTTGACAGACGTACTTTGTTCACGTATACCTAAATTATTAGAAATATTAATTATTTAATTGAGGGTGACAAAGGAGCGAATTGTTTACCCAATGACGGCAAATTATCATTGTGACTCACAGTCACCTACATCCGTCCTCACTAAAAAATCAAGATCGTTGATCATCGAAGAAAAAACAACCCTTGAAAACTATAATGGAATGACTCGTTGTCAGTAAATCTGTTTATGGTTCTTATTACCTTTCCCCTGAGATTGTTATCTTTACCCAGTTATCCTGACCCATTTACCCGTAACATAAAGTATATGGATGCAATATTTCTGTAGGTACCACTTTAATTTACAATCATAATATTTTTAGGACAGTATTAAACTATCAGGAAGAATAAATTTTCCAAATATATTAATTTCAACACCTAAAATTGATTTTCGATGTATTTTGAATGGTAGGGTTGAAAGTAAAAAAATTAAAATCCAGAACGTTACACCCCTTATTGTTTGCTATCGATTCCACTGGAAAAAAGTGTCAATAATGTATACTGCATCCGTGAGTACCACAAGCATTAAGTAACTGTATGTACATAAAGTATATTTCTTATTATTCGATGGTAACTCGAGGTTAGTTATGTATTACACAATACTAAAGAGGTTACCTATCTATGTAACACACATTCTTGTTGTATTTTGCAAGTGTTTTTATTAAAAATACATATTTATGTGTTTTTTTTAATTTAAAATTTAAAAATCGAATGTGAAACAACACATCCGACAAAAACTCGGCTTGGCTCTAATAACAACATTCACCCTTCTCAGGAACATAACTAGTTGAATGATCGTTTTGAGCTCCGGAATTGTATGTGAATTCTTTGCAACAATTTTTCTCTATAATCTTAATGACTAAAGGCCTAATCTTTTCCCCGGCTTAACGTCCAGACCAAACAACAAGAACAAGACAAAACCTCATTCAATAACTGTATTGTTTAGTACGTGACAGGAGGCACCGTCTTCTTGGAACTAAAATATTAACTAACCTGTGGCAATAACGAAAACGACGTTTACGTCAACTGCATTACTGACATAGCTAAATCCTACACCATACAGTCACACGTGGTATACATATTATATCATAGGTTGCTGATGAATCAGTCGGTCCTAAATATTGGACGCCTTTCCGCAACATCACGAACTTATGTCGCCACTAGAAACTGCCACTAAATGCCCTACACGACAACGGTATTACTACTAGGCAATACGCACCACTAACATTTTTCGAATGACAATGAAACATAATCAAGAGTTATAGACCCCACGACTTAGGGACCTTCAAGGAAAGAGCCTACTGGTTTTCGAATTCAATTTAAAGGCCGCAATTTCCCGAAAAACCCGGAATTCCGAAGGTATTGCGGATATTCATGGGCGGCGGTGTTTACTTACCATCAGGTGGGCCGCGAGCTCGTTTGTCCCTTCTTCTTTATAACAAAATGTAATGGATTTCTGCAACGATTGTCTGATTCTATTAACTATCTAATGTACTTTTGCATGCTTATAGACAGTGGACCGAGTTAATTTATATCATGATGTTCGCAATGTAACGGGCATTAAGAATTTAACATTAGAAACAGAAATAAGCAGTAAGTAGCAAAAGTTACACAATATTTTTGTCATACATCCATTACAAAACTAATTTTTATCTGTTATTATAGCCACTGCTTCTATTCAATTTTCATCACATGGTTCTGGGATTTCTTCTGAAAAAGTAGAAGAAAACGTTTCAGTTGTGACAGATACTAAAAATAATATATATTTTAAGAAAAAAATTATGAATAAAATAGTACCAATGTTGGAAGACGAATATGATAGAAAATTTAAATGGTTACACAAACTTCCTCAGACAACTGAGTACAATATTGACCGCATTAATGACATACTACTTTTGATACCTCATCGAGGAAAATTAAGACCAAATGAAATACAATATGTAAATGTGATGTTTCGACCTCAAAACAATACGAGCGTACGTGCTGTACTTGAATGCGAAGTTCTAGGAGGACCATCAGAATTTGTAACAGTCACTGGACAATCTTCAGAATTAATGTATAGCCTCAGTAACCGTAAAATAAACATAAACATTAGATCCTTTCACGAGAATGCAGACGAATACTTGCGAATATCTAATAAGGCGTTATTGCCTTTTGATTTTAAAACTATATTTAAATGAACCGAAATTTGAAAATGAGCTTTATGCAACCATTTTAGAGATAATGCCGCCTGAAAAGATGTTACAATCTGATGAAGACATAAATATAAAAATTATAATGAGACCTGGAGTATTAGGTTATTTTAATAGAGTATTTCTTTTAGAAATTGGTCATTTACCTGTAATTCCAATTGAAGTATATGGATGGGGCGTTATACCTCAAGTTTATTTGTCTTTACCTAGACAACATTTAAACGAAGTACGTACCCAAACACCTTAACATATCGTATTTTAATGCATCAGTATACTTAACACTTTTTAAATATTCCAGAGCAATTCATCACTGGGCTACTGTGCAATTGCCACATTGTCTAATGAATACATAAACGCTGTTCATCTAATGTTTAGTAAACGTGCGTCTGAACATTTAAATTCACCACTGATTGAGAAATGTTTTGAAGATTCCATGTTTCAAGTGGATTGGTACATTTGTTCATCTTTGGTGAGAACAAAATAAGAAATCTTTTATTGCCCGTAATATGTGGTAATATGTGGTACTGGTGGTAGGATTCCTATGCAGGAATCCGTCTAGGTAGGTACCACCCCAGGGCCAGTTATTCTGCCGTGAAGCAGTAGTGTGCAAGCATTACTGTGTTTCGATTTGAAGGGCACTGTGAGCTACCGTATTCACTGGGCATTTGAGACTTAAGAACTGATGTCTCAGGGTGACGGGCGCAGCGTGGTGTCACACAGAAATATTCTGGGTGACACAGAATTTGTTGTGGGCGGACGTTGCACTTTACATCAGGTGAACGTTTTGCTCGTCTCGACACTTTATACAATAAAAAAAAATGTATTGCCCGTAGTTATGTGTGTATCATGGCACAATGAAATATATTTCTTCTTAAAACATTTATTGTGGATATCTATCCATTTCTTCAAATAAGTTCTTACAACATGGCTCGGTGGTCAGCGCAGTTATCTACCGAATTCTAACTGTTGGATTCCAACCACGGCCGAAGTTAATATTTAGACAAACACAAATTAATGATTTTTGGGTTTATATCTGACTACTATTGTTTCTGATACTTATTCTCCTTTCTCATTAACAACGGATATGAATGGGCGAAACAAGTGAAAATCACGTGTGGGTGTCGAACAATCGACTAAAGGCTTGTGATTAGACGAGTAAATCATATACTCGTCATATCATCATATGCAACATATGCCCATAACAAATGCAATGTCACCCGCAATATTTCTGTGTGGCACCACACCACACTGTGCTCGTTATCCTGAGACATCAATCAGTTCTTAAGTCGCATTGCCCAGTAACACCATGAAATCTGTTATTGCGTTGGCTAATCCGCCATCCAAACGAGTCCATTTCCACAAATCTTCCAAGTTTGGAAGAGGCACGTATCCAATCGTGGACCGTTTATGAGTCCATGTTGATGTACTTTGTAAAAAAATATTGTATTTCAGGATGCTTATCCTTCTGTAATGGATATACAATTGTCAATAGAAAGAATGTTAGTAATGAATTATTTAAAGAAGCATCCCGAAGTGCTTGCTGCGTGTTCTGCTACGAAAAAAACAAGACCAATTCCAGGATTTAACACCTCGCCTTATGTGTTAGATTTCGGCGTAGTCATTACTGGTTGTACGGTACAAACACTTTTTTTAAGATTTTACCCACTGGTATTTAGTTTAATTAACAACCGCATAGCTGTAAGCGCACCTATCTGAATCTTGGGTTCCAATTTCATCTGAAGCCAATATTTTAATTTTTCGGACAACATATCCGACCCCTCTTTCGAGCACGCTTAAGTGTTACATTAGATATAATATGTATAAGACCCCTACCCAAATGGGTAAATTTTTACTGAGTCCTAGGTTCGAATACCTAAGGGGGCAATATGAAAGCACCACATCAATAATTAGTTATGGAGTTTGAATGGTGTAGTGATTATCCAGTTGACATCTGACTCCTCCTCCGATCAAAGTCAAAGTCAAAATTATTTTTTTAATTTAGGCTCTTTTAAAGGTCCTATGAATGTCAAAATAGTTTTTCGTGGTCTAGATTATAAAGGATATCATCATCAGATTGGTTTACACAGATAGTTATAATAAATTAGATAAAATTCATTATTCGATGTTATTTATTCATGGTATGTGTAAATGACAGCCTGTATTATTACATTCCATTCATTATTTTAGCCCATCACTAGTCCACTACTGAATATAGGTCTCCCCCATAGGCACAAAAGATTGTAGCTCTCACTTTTGGGTGGAGTTTGACATAGTTGCCACCCTTGGCGGACGGGTTGGCAACCGTAGTTTATTTATTCAGATGTTCCAGGAAGATGCTGCTGCCCATCTGCCATACATTCTATTAATGTTACATAATATTACGTGGGCCATGGTAGCTCAGGGTCTGGGCGCTTTCCTTTCATTTCATAGTACACGAATGAACTGGGTTCGGTCCCCCGTGCCGGCGCCACCACAAACTAGTAGTGGCAGTTTCAAGTGCTGATTTACCACGGGCTCAGTGGTAAAAGAAAAAAAATATTTCGATGGCTTGTGAAGTCGGCACTGGAGCAACGTGACGGACTCTTCCCGGCTTCATCCTATTACACATCACATCCTATTACATTGATTTAGAAAGTGTCGTGTTTGGTGGCATTGGTAAATTTCAACCATAAGTCGTTCATTTTCATCTCCAGGTACAATACGCGGTGGATGTCATAAATTACGGTCCATTAATTACTAAATTACACTTGAGTAAGACTACGTGTCTTCCTGAATGGCTTAGCTTGAAGTTATGCGGAAAACTGAACCCAGGGGAAGTTGGACGCATTGATGTTACATTTTCTCCCAATGCCGATCGGTTTCCAGATCCGGAAGAGAATGCTGAAACATCGATAAGTATAGAGGTATATCTTCTATATTTTTATATTCTATCCTATTATAACAGTCATATTAAAACAAACAAAATAAAGGTGCCGTATGGGGTCACGATTCCTGTGAAGATTAAGGCTCTTTGCGCAGTTCCTTATTTGGTGTCTAATATTGCTTCTATTGATTTTGGCTGTGTAAAGTGTGGTGAAAAAGTAATTTATTCGATACCCCTTAAAAATATGTAAGTTTTTTATTTGTATTAAGTGTTATGAAACAGTCTCATATATTTCGGTAATATCCATTTAATGTCATTTAATTGTTGTAGCGGTAAGCCAATATGTATTTGGTATGCAACCTTAAAGTTTAAATCACCCGGGATTAATCAAATAACTATATTAGATAGCTCAGGTAAATATGAACCGGGAGAGAGCGGCTGGCTTAGTGTTGCTTTTAAGCCTACAATGGAGGTTAGATTCTATTTAGTACTGCAATTCTTATATTATTATTAAGATTCTTATTTCGATTAATTTGGAAAAATATGTAAAGATCTCTCTGCCCTTCTGTCTGTTTGATACCTTCACGTTCACGATTCAACCGTTGTCCTTGAGATGGTATTATTAAAAAACCTAAATCCACGCAGACGGTGTGATATAAATCGGAGTTATTTAAACTTTATAATTTCTAAGTTGCTTACTTACAGATGATTTATGAAGGGTTGTTAGTATTCAGGTTCCATATGAATCCGAATAGGATGACTATACCTATCACAGGACACGGAGTTATGCCTAAAGTTCACATTATTGGACCGAACATAACGTTCCCTCCAACCCTGCCTTGGGCTGAAGCTACAGAACACTATTTCGGATTGACAAACCCTTGTCCGTTCCCAATTGAACTTATAGTGGCTCACAGTGATACGTGAGTAGCTCACTACATTATACTTAATTAAAATAATAGATTACAGGTAAGAGTTCAGTAATTATTAAAAATTAGGGAGTTCTTAAAGTTGTTCTGATTATCACTCTATTTTATTTACTGGCTATACCCCGCGATTTCTCACGCATAAAATAAACCAATCATGTCATTGCAGCATATAGCACAGGACTTTTTTTTTATAGGAGAAAGTGACCATGCGAGCAAAACGTTCCTCTGTTAGTAAGTACAACGTCTGCCCATAACAAATGCGTGTTTCTCAGAATAATTCTGTGTGTCACAAATTCACAATGCGCCCTTCACCCTGAGAAATCAGTTTCATATTCTCAGTAATTACACTAGCTCTCAGTGCACTTCAGAACGAAACATAGTTGTGTTTGCATAATGTTTAGCGGCAGAAAAACAGGCCCCGCCTGAACTGCCTTGCTTGAAGTCACAGACAGATACTCGGATTTTATTTATTTATATAGATTTATAACACAATTAAAAAAAATAAGTACAACTAATGGAACACATGTGAAACTAATCTAACTAACCTACAATAATAATTAATAACCCTGAATTTTATTTTATTAAAATATAAAACATATTGAAATTTTCTAAAGATAAATTCCCAAAGTTGTGACAACTATGAGTTCAATACAACATTCATCCAGACCATTCGATCAACAACACACAGAGTTTTTAGATACCACCCTCAGACTTAACGATATAATGACGACCGCGTGGCTACTAAGCCAGAGTACAAGAGCCTTCTACGCCGCAGGTCCTGAGTTCGAATCCCAGCCGCAGCGAACATTAATACTAAAACACAAACTGTTGGTTTTCGAGTCTGGTTGTGTTGTGATAGTCTCCGTGTTTCTAACACTGCATCCTAGCCTACCTCCGAACTTATCGCCGATACATCAGGCGCGAAATGATGTTCTTGCTAAGACATGCAGCGGCGGAGAATTGCGGTGTTAACACGTCCTCAAAAAAGAGCGTCATTTGCACAACACCATCTTTAGATAATGCTAATTAACTATTGTTGTACTTCGACTGCGGAAAATGCGCTAAGATCTACCGCAACGCGACGTTCAAAACTTTAAAGATTTATAACAAAGTAGCAACTAATTAGCTTATTATTAATTGGACCAACCAATATAATACGACGAAAATTGCACTAAGATTACATTTCAATCAATCAATTCAGAATTCGACCGTTCGACAACCACGAAAATCCGAATATTCAACGCGTATAATATTTTATTATATATTATATAAAATATTATAAGCTGAAATCTCAACGTCATTCAACGGCGGAGAACACAATTCAGAAAATTACATCATTTGCACAACGCCATCTTTTGGTGATTAGGGTAGGGTAGTATTAAACTATTAAGTATTAATTTAATACTATAGAACCTAATTTGGCATCTTTTATTATCATTTCTTAGATTAGATTTAATTGTACAGACACGTATATTTCATTTCATAATATTAATGTTTTGAGATTTGCAGAAAGTGGCACGAAGAAGAGGAGATTTTTCAACTACTGGAGAAGTATTACAACAAACCGGATGAAATGCTACTGCCAGCAATCAGACCCGGCGCCGGATTGCCGAACGAAATAATTGATTTTTATAAAAAAATTAAGCAGCACATTAAAAAGTAAGAATATATTTTTAAGACGTACCTAACATACAAAATGTTTCAAAAAAAATACTGTGCGACTTTTTAAATTTTAGATCTTTAGAATGCGAAGTTGCTGCTTGCAAAATACCTACTATAAAAACCGTGTCGGCAAAGTATGTATTTAATGACGTATAATTAGTCTTTTATTGTTATAATTAAGTAAATCTTTACAAGGAAAAGGCTTAATTGCTTAAAAAAATTATGACAGGAAAACTAAAAGTCCAAAAAGTACGACAAAAACTACCCCATCACAAGAAGTATCACCAAGACGGCAGCGAACAGAAGGAGAAATCATCGCCGGTTAGCATATTTACTGTTCTATAAAAAATATGTAGGTATACCGTGTGTAGATCGTTATCCTATCTCGGTTCGGTTTGTAAAAATCTAACAGAGAGAAAGAAAGAAAAAAAAAACAGAAATTTATTTGAAACATTCAACAGAATACCGCAAAAACACTCAATTTCGATGAGGCCTATGTCCCGTAGACTATTTAAGGTTTGACGACAAAGTTTACTTGCTATCATGCACTCCCATTTGAATATATGCATAGTTTAGCTCTTTGTCTAGGAAACAACCCAAGCCGTCGTTTGTACCTTGTTATTTTTCATGTATTGTGTTGCATCCGAAACTTTGCTTCCTTTGATATGATCATTCGTTTCACCCGTAACATCCTATTTATTTTTAGTGGACACTAAGCGAAATGTGTGTTCCTTACACCGAAGGCATCTATTTGCTGTTTTTACGTACGTGGAGGATGACAACCGATATCTATTTAAGTAACGCAATCAACTTTGGGGAAGGTCTTTAAGAGGCAATCTCTTAACGCCAGGAGTATCCGATGAAGCTGTAAAAGCCGAGAAGGCTAACAGCAATTACATCACCGAAAATATATATATCTTTACGCCAAGCGCAGTGACTCGTACCAGATTGAGCGACGACCCGTCCGCTTTTGCGGTAGGATGGATGCAGGTGGCACAAGACCGTGTTTTGTGGTACTCAATGAAGAAAGCCTAAGTTCAGCAGTAGTCTTGTAAGGCTGCATTGACAATGCAGAAAACATTAAATTAACATTTCCTTCTTCTTCTAGATGAAATTCGAATAATGAAAGAGAATAACGTAGACCCATTAAAGGATTGTTTACAAGAAGTGGGCACTATACACTTTGATACACACTCTGAGAGACATTTAAACGGTTTTGTTGCTTTTTTCCACGGCTCTCCTTGCGAAGGTATTTATTTATAACTTATATAAGATACGTGTCTTTGTAGTTTATTAAAAGTTCTCACTTAATCGCAAAGCTTTGAAGTAAAAGGATAAAATTTGATGGATAAAATTTAAATAAGCCTTATACATTATTTTTTATTGCGTTTATATAATATTATTATATATTATTGTTTTTATACAAATTTTCTTTTTTTTTATAGTTAATAGAATCAGGCATTACTTTGCGGAAATCCATTATAATGAAGGAAGGTAAGTTACTTTGCTAAGATCCGCATGCAAAATATAAAAATGGTGTATATTACCTAGTTTTTTGAAGAGCTACGCCCGCCCTCCCTCAGTAGCGTGCACAAGCAAACTAACACCGCCACCAGGTACCCTCCACCAACCACTACAATACCACCACTAGATAATATACACCACTGAAGTCGAGAACACGACACGCGTTTCGCCCCAAAACGAGGCATTATCCAGCGTCATAGACTCTACGACAGACGGCCGCCGAGTACTGGCGGCCGCCGAGTACTGGCGGCCGTCCGTACTCGGCGGCCGTCTGTCGTAGAGTTAGAAATTTTTATATTTTGCATGCGGATCTTAGCAAAGTAACTTACCTTCCTTCATTTCTTTTTTTTTTATTAAACAAGGATGACCAAATATGACCTGACGACTTTTGGCGCCAACTCGAAAAGTCGCGGTAGTTTTTTTTTTAATTTTATGTTTAGTTTAGTTAGTTTTGATGTTTAATGTAGATAGTTTCTTATGCAGCAAGTGCTCGTGAAAGTGTACAGTAATGAGAAAATTCATTTCAAGACACTAATTTTACTTTTCGTTTTGTCTCCATTAGTCCAGCAGATCTTCAGTAAAAGATAACTATCATTTTACTGTCGATCGAATTTTAGAAGTCGCTGCTTGAAGATTTTATACCTGGATAATATGTTACTTGATACTGGAAAATAGTTGTGTTTCCATAAATTAATAAATAAATAAATATGACCTAACAGTATGTGAAAATACTTTATTATAGAATAATTCAATTATAACTAATATTTTATTTTATTAAAGCATTATTTAATGGTATTAATTTTGTTTCATCAGTACGTTTCATTCCATCACAAAGTGTAATACGGTTACACGATTATTATTTTTATTTAACTTTCCTAATATTTTTGCTGTTTGTGAATAAATGAAATTATTGACTGTTTGAATATGTGTTATCTCCTTAAGTCGCTCTCAAAAATAAAGTATGACATTTCAAATGAAAGTTTCGTTTAGAAAAGTTGATGGGCGTGCAAAAGTCAAAATCAAGTAAAAAATAAAATAATGTAGACTTTTGGCGCCAACTCCAAAAGTGGCAGTAATATTTTTATTTAATTTTGTAATTTCTGTGTATATATGGAGTTTTGATGTTTAATATTGATAGTTTATTATGCAGCAAGTGCTCCTGAAAGTGTGCAGTTATTGAAAAATTCAATTCAAGATTAAAATTGTGCTTTTCGTTTGGTCTCTATCAGTCCAGCAAATCTACAAAACAAAAGTCAACTTAATTTTACTGTCGATCAGAATTTTGAAGTCTTGCTGCTTGAAGATTGTATACTTGAATATCTTACTTGACACTGGAAAATAGTTTAGGACTGTTTCCATTAATAAATAAATAATGTATCGAAGGCCTTTTGGCGCCAACTCGAAAAGTGGCAGTAGAGTTTTTATTGAATTTTGTAATTTCTGTATATATTTTTACTTTCAGTTTTGATGTTTAATGTTGATAGTTTATTATGCAGCAAGTGGTCGTGAAAGTATAGTGATTGGAAAATTCAATTGAAGTCTAAAATTGTTCTTTTCGTTTTGTCTCCATCAGTCCAGCAGATCTTCAGTAAAAGTCAACTATCATTTTACTCTCGCTCGAAATTTAAAAGGCCCGCTGCTTGAAGTTGGTAAACTTGGAGTTTATAATAGTCTATTAGGGTTTTCCAAACAAATTTACGATTTTTTATAGTTATGCATAATTGTTTTGCCACGCATTTCTCTGAAACTATAAATCGGTTTGAAAAATCAGTTCAGTAGTTTTCAATATTTTTAAATTCTTACTTTATTTTTTTAAATTCTTACTGTTCATTTCGTTGTGATAATCGTCTCTTTTTGTATTTAATTGGGACACTAATAAAGCATTTTCACAAACCCTGCTTGTCCTCCCGCATAAACAATTATTGATCTGTTTCCTTAAGAGGCCGGGTTTAGCGAACCGTCAATTTCATCACTCTGCCAACAGCGTGCAGCTGTATGAGATGCGTGAATATAGGTCTCGTCCAAAAATTTTACTGTTTTTGTTCACCTTGTTCATTCTCTTTAATTTTTTGAAGATAATTTGCTCTCCATGCTGAAATGTCATTCAGTTCTATTAAAATTTTTCTGTTCGATTTTGTTTTCTGGTAACGAAATCCAATTCAAATCCTGAAAAACAGAAATCCAATTTTATGGAGTATTTTCTGAAGAGTTTCTAGACTACCTTTAAAATCAATGTCTTTTTGGAGGACATTTAATAACTTTGGTATTGTGGGAATTTCTTTCCGCATAGTTTAAAACTCATGAATTTTTCTTCTTATGACACCGAGAGCGAAATCATCCACTTCAATTTTACCTTTCGTCCTGTTCCTTTCTTTTCCTGGCGTGGAAACTTTTGTTACCGTTTCATCTGCATCTTTTTCTTTACAAGTTTTCTAACAAATCGCTCCCCAACACCTATAACAAATGTAACAAAAATCATACACCTATTCCATTAGTACGTGCGAAATAGTGTTTCCGTGGAATTTATTTAATTTTAATTTAGTGAAATCATTATTTTAAAATTTTAGAAGGACAGTGTCAAGAAATTGCATATGCAGTTGGAAAAAAACTTAATTTACCAATATTAAGTATCGATTTATGCTTCGTTGAGGCACTTTGCGTCTGCAATTGTCCAGCCAAAGAAACATTGACGAAAGTTATTGACGAAATGTATGACCTATCTATGACTGCCGTAAATAAAAGCGGTACAAACGAACACGAAGAACAGGCCGGAGGTAAAGCAACGCATTATTTTTTTTTCTTCTTCTTTTCTCCCGACAAACTTTGACTCAATTTTATAACCATTCCTTTTGGAAGAGGACTTGGGCACATAAATAAAACGAGCGAGTGATAAAAAAGTAATTTTTCTGTCCAAAAGAGGTATTATGCTACTATAATTAAATGAAACACTTGAAAACGGACGTAGCTTGGTAGAGCAAAGAAATTATACAGACCGGCACAATAAGGAAAGATAAAATGAATAAAAAAAATGATAAAATGATTGGTGGAGTAAAGAAATCATTTTTTTTTAAATTAAGAAAGTTAAAAGATTAAAAAACACCTATTTGTTTAAATTAATTGAAATCTACTCTCTGACATTTTGGTAAGACTTCGGACTATCCGTATTGTTCGTACTCGTCAACATCTTCTGAACTACTAATAATCTAAATATCACGTGTTTATCACTCCGGCCAGTTGTATCATCGATCTTTAAAATACTACTGAGATACTTTTATACAAGAGAGAGCCAAAAAAATACTCTAAAATAAACTCCCTCTTTTCTTTTAACTGTTATATTTTGAGTAAGTCCACTGAATTTCAGTCGTTTGTCAAGTGTGAATGTGTTATGAGTAATCACTTATGACCGTCCCTGTCTCATCTTGTGCCGAATCTTTCTCCTACATTATCGTCTTTGAATGTTTTTATATTAGTCGGACACTAATGGACGTATTGTAAAGGGACTGTAATATACTACTCAGGTAATATTTCTAGTTATTATGGTCGAAGATGATTAGTGCATTATGTCATCTTAATGTCATCACGTACATCACACACAGTGTATTATCATATTAGTTAATATAATGAGTGACCAGAACTGAATACTTCTATTATTATATTTCGGCAGAGAAGACAAAATGTCAATACATCGATTTTTATGGAGTATTTATGTTTATGAGTCACAGTGATCGAATATAATGATGTAAGAATCCGTGAAATTTAGGGGCGCTTCTCGTATAAGTTATCACCGTGCCGTGTTAGTTGGAATTATTGTATCAAGCAATTCATAATTGTAGAGCCACGCAGTTGTTGGCATATGTTAGTTAGTATAATAAATATGTGTTAGTTTAAAAAAAAATCTGATTTAGAATTCGAAGAAGAAACTGACGATGAATTTGAAACAATGCAAAAAAAGATTGAGATTATAATTAACAACAAGACGCTCGCAACGCCAAAATCAAAAGCAAGTGTAAAGAAGAAAAGATCAACCTCTTCGTTCATATCGCATACTGTTTTGGAGGCTATGGGATCTACAACGATGTTTAATTTGGTATGCGATTGTTCAAAAAGTTCTCTGAAAAAGTCTAGAATTTTTTCTGACTTGGTTAACTTCATCAAGAGATTTGATGAATTTTCTGAGTTGTAAGATATACATAATCTTCTGGCTCGTTTAAAAGGGTAATCACATAAACATACATTACTAAAAAAAGTAAGAGGGTTACTGCATTTTTTTTACAAGTTACGGAGATCTTTATAAAATACGAGTAATATCACAACGTACATATGTACGAGCATAATATATAGTTACATTTCAAGCTAGCATTTCTGTAACATAACGATTATTATTAAATCATAATTTGCCCTTTAATTTTTATGACTTACTAATATTTATCAAATTTGTTTCAATTTTAACGATTATTATTGTTATTCAAAACATAAAACCTAAATAAAAAATTACTAGCATCAAAATCTAACGCAAACCATTTTAATAACTGCCTTAGATATACCTGATTGTATGTTAGATAGAAGAAAAAATAGTCAGTAGTTACTTTATCACATAGTTTTAATTGTCACTACAGTGAGTAGTTCTGTCTTTGCAGGAATTAATCCAAGAGCTGCTGATTGATTTTTTCGATCAACCTAAATTTAATCTCGGTTTCGTAATTGATTCTTTAACAAGTGTCATATTAAAAAGTCCACCAATAGCGCTCACTACTATTCTTAAATGTAAGCCTACCATAGCGAACATACATCTAATATTGTGTCAATCTAACTTCAATAAATGGGCACAAGCGTACGAAGAATCACAAAAGGACGAAGATTTATTGGAAGAGTAAGTATACCAACGAGCTTGTATTAAAACGCTCATGAAAGTAGAAGGAGCAAAAGACGTATGTCAGGATCGTAGCAAGTGGAAACATGTAGTCTCTGCTTATCCCAGTGGTAAAAGGACGTGACTGTATGTCGGTATGTATGAATATATTTATACGGACGGTTGCTTAACCGTAGCATAGCTTTGATCGGACTTTTACTACAAGATTAAACATCTGCTAGAAGTTTAAAATTTAAATCATGACTAGATTTAATAGCTACCACAATTTGATGTCATACTATGGGGAATAACAGCTTAACACTATAAAATGAAATATTAGGTAATGATATCTTCCTGACCGATTTTCGACCACGGCGACAACTTCGGAATACCGTGGAAGGCAGCGTGGAAGCTGCGCAGTAGATATTATAGTGCCACAACTGTACGCACGAACAAACGCGCCCGAAAGTAAACTCAAACGATTAGATCGGAGGTAGTCTAGGGTGCAGTGTCAAAGACACGGTGACATTCAAAACTGAACCAGACCCAAAAACGCCAGTATGTTTTTGTAAAATTCGTTCAAAATTTATGACATCCATGACAGAGCGCAAAACGCGGTGGATACCGCAAAACATACGGTCTCCTTTTAGTTGGCATTGGCTTGAGCCCACCTAAACTAATTTATGTATATTCTAGAAACGTACCTAAAGAATATAGTGATGACGAAATCTTGGAAATAATAAACCATTGTGAAGCCATGACCGTTGAAGAATATGAAAATGCGAGTCCTGAATTCAAATCTATATATATTTCTCATGGGTTGGAGAACAGACGTAGAAAGCATGGCCTAAAAACTGGGTACCTATATGTTTTTACTGTATTGAGCATTAATTGAAGAGAGAACAAGTTAATTTGCTAAGATTCACAAGCAAAAATATAATATTGCAGTTGATTGCCGCAGAGCTAATTTCCATTTAACAATGTTCTGTAGTGAGGCGAAATACGTGCCGTGTTCTCGACTTTCGTAGTAGTTATAACCCAATGCTTGTGCTACAGCGGTGGTAGTGAACTTGTCCGCTCTCCCGAAACCTCGAGCACAGTAAAATTGTCTTGTCTTACCTAGTGCACCATCCATTTGATTTTGCATGCACATTTACTTTGTTTCTCTCCCACTATTTGTCGAGGATTTTTCCAAGTAACGCCTTTTCAGACTATTACACATTTAAAATATGTCAGTGGTAAATTGAAATTGCAGAGTCTCCACTGAAGCTGTTAAGAAAGTAAAGGAATCAAAAGGTAAGTTCAATAAGCATACCATCCACGTTGAGGCATATTTGGGGTAAATAACAGATATTTTAACCAAAACTTTTTGATAGTATAGTTGATAATCTTTCCACTTTGTTTAATTTAAAAAGATGTGGGGCATTGGCAGTAGGATTTCTCTGTATCGTGAATGCGTTTTACGGACATAAATTTTCATATGCCCAACACAACCAGACCCGAAAACCAACAGTTTGTATTTTTGTATAAATTTGGGTCCGGCTGGAATTCGAACCCAGGACCAGCGGCGTAGAAATCAGGTACTCTATCCTACCACTGGGCCACGCGGTACGCAATATACAATGATTGTAATTATACTTGCATGTATTTTAGTACCTATATGTTTCCATAACTTTATTTATATTTTTTAAGGTAGCTCAAAAGCAAATTTCACTAGAATTTACCTAAATTGTATACGGACATACAAAAATACCCAGACTTGGAATAGCTTTCGGTAGATCATACAAATATTTGTCCCGTGTGGCAATCAAACCCCTGACCCGCAGTGTATAGGCCAACCGTTTTAGCCACTGCGCCAACGAGCCAAGACAGCTATTTATAAAAAGTTAATATTTATAATTATGTTAATTGAGGAGGATACAAAATTATTGAAACATGATTTTCTCTCAACTTTGTTTTCAAGATTCCGTAAGCTCGATTTTCGTAGATGGGTGCAAGGGTGAAAATTAAAAACTGAAATTAGCTTGGATATAACAGCAGGACGTCAAACATCTCAGTCCTCCAGAGACCATGGTGCTGTAAAGTGCTCGAAACGGGTTATAAAAAATAAAACGCGATAAAATCCGTAAATAAAGTATTATTTAATATTATATTTATTCACATAATGATTTCTTATATTTACGCGAACACTACTCATTTAAATGAAACTAATTTTACGGATTTTATCGCGTTTAATTTTTTTTACTAGCCGCGATAAAATCCGTAAAATTAGTTTCATTTAAATTATATTTATTCAGATAACAATTATGAAACCATCCGCCTGCCAAGCTCTCACCAAAATGAGAGCTATAAACTTTATGGGGGAGGTCTCTGTTGATTAGTGATAGGCTGAAATTATGAAATATTGTATAACTTTAACTTATATAAGTTGTTTTGTGTTAAAACATTTAATTTTAGTGGAAATATGTCACTAAAATAACTTTTAAATGTGCAGACCGTAGTGCAAAATCACTGTTAGCCGTGGATAGGTCTGAATCAAAGAAGAAAGTGAAAAAAGATGATTTAAAAGGTGTGTAATGTATAACTTGGCAATATACTAATACATACATAAGATCACGACTGTATCCCATAAGGGGTAGTCAGAGACTGGGCACTCACTGCAAAAGCAAATGACTGCCACAATCCACGTTTCACCAAAACAATATAATGCACTTGGTGTGATAGGTGGAGTGCCCATCACCACCATGCGCTATTGGGTGCACAGTGCAGTTTTATTCCTTACTCGCCTTTTACGAGATCCATTGGATGAGATGGAGTGGTAGTATTCTTTTAACGTACCGCCACCACGTTGTTTACTACATTTTTAGGGGTATTTTATCATATGCTCGCTAGTGAAGGAAAGGTCCTGAGGAAATATGAGGAAATATGAGGAAAAATAGATGTGGGGTGTGTAAATAAAAAATATTATAAGAATATGTTCTATCCACTAACCTTCACGTTACCACTGGTATTAGGATTCCTGTTCAGGAATCCATCTAGGTAGGCCACAGGGGCCATTTATTTTGTAAAGAAGTAGTGTGCAAACATCACTATGTTTCATAAACATAGTAATGTTTGCACCGAGAGCTAGTGTAATCACTGGGCGTAGTGTGGTGCCGCACAAATATCTTCTTGGTGATACCGCATCTGTTATGGGCGGGTGACTTTTCCCGGTGCTAAAACCCTTTAAAGGATAACAGCTGGAGGATATTAATAGGATGTTATTTTTTTAAACTTTGTTTCACAATAGGTTTTCTTCTGTATCGTGGGTGCGATAAATTCCATGTGTATACCTACATACACAACCAGATTCGGTATGACTATCTGTAAGTAGTTTCTGGTGTCGTGTTGTGGTGGCGCCACTGCAGTAAGTACCTGTAAGTCATACACGTCACGAGTGGGAATCGAACCAGCGACCCAAAGAGTAGAAACTAATCGCTTTGCCACTGCTCTAACCAAGCAAACAGAACGAAGAAACAGATTTTTACACGCGTAGATTGTACCGTTAAATTGTTATATGTGTTATATATTTTATTTCAGTTGTAATTTATTTTCATAACCACGTAAATCTTCGGCATATTAAATAATTTAAAGTGACTATTCGGAGGAGGTGGTGTGGCGCGGTGACGTTACATCGCGCGATCACTGAGCGACAGGCCTCTCATCTTTACTTTGCTCCTTTTCCCGGCCTTAACGTCCTCCACTTTGGTGCTATACACCAACTGCTATGGTGAAACCTTTGAGCCCACGCCATTTTCATGTCTGGTAATAAAATTAATATAATTTTAATTTCAGCAAAGCCAACTAGCGAATACTTGACAATGAATACGAAATATAACGAATACAATAAAAATATTTACGAAAATCTTATAAACATTGCAAATAACTGGATCATAGAACAATGTGATTTGGGCTCCCCGTTGATAGGACTGAACGGTCAAATCGTGGGATTAAATCATAAGAAAGCTAAAAAGAAATCTGAAATGCACATGCAGGTAGATGAGTTTTTTTTTTTGATGTTATGGCCGATTTTCTACCACGGCGGCAACGTCCGTATACTGTCAGAAGCTATCAACTGCACACTAGATATTATAATGCCACAGAGGCACTTTCTCGTCTATCTACCCGCGTCCGATGTAAAGCTTATGCGATATGATCGGAGGTAAGCCAGAATGCTGTTTCAGAGACACGGGGCCAATCACAACACAATCAGACCCGAAAACCAAAAATTTGTGTTTTTGCATAAATGTTGGCTCCGGCTGACATTCGAAGCCAGGATCAGCGGTGTAGAAGTCATGTACTTTGACAACTAGGCCACGCGGTCGTCATTAGATGAGTAAACCAGACCATTCATCGATATTGTAAAAACACTAAACAAATGAATTTCTTTGAAGTTATGTGTGGATGTATTGTGACTGACCGTGTATATCTGATGCAATATCAGATTCCAACCCTACTGACGTTACCGTTATATCTAATATTTAGTAAAATTTAGTTGGAAAAAAATGCCCAAATAATGCGTTAACCAATAAATTTAATAACATGTAGATACTCGTATTAGAGTTTAACTATTTGCCACCCGCTTTCTTTCTGCACTCATATTGGTTCATGCTCTTGTGTTTCGGGAAGACTAGCAGTTTTATGTTTGGCGGGGCCCCGCGTCGCTTTGACTGCTTCAAAATTGTAATAGTAATTTACATTTCAGCACAGGTGTTATGTAGAGACTTGAGAGCTCAAGGCTGAATATAACCCTTACTACTAACATTCGTCGCTTTACGGCCCGAGTAAAATGCGTATTACATTCATCACATGCTGGTTGTCGAATACAGGACGGCGACGATAAGTCAACCTGCATTTGAACTAATGCTTACGTACATACATACAGACACGACACACGTAGCTCATATTCGCCCTCGCGGAAATCGAGACGTGACGAGTGGCGAACCACGTTGCCGCCATTTTGGTACGAGTCAAGAGTCTTATTCTGCATTGCGTTTCCACGAGCAGTATAGTGACAGCATTGCATGTATTAGGTTTATTTTAGTTAGGTATTATTTTGCACGAATAAAGGCTGTCCGTACAATACCTTAGCCTTTTACGACACCTCGGTAGTAAAGAGTGCTATTCTACTCTGCCGGACAACTATCGACTAATGCCTACGCTTAAGTCTCTGTAATGTATGTACTATCCCGCGCAAATAAAATATTCAAATTATTAACTGAAAGTTGTCGCTGTGGTCAGCCACCTATAATCATAATTCGAGTAAATATTTTTTTGCAGTTGTCTGAAGAATCTTTTACTGAAAGAGGTTTTCCGTTGACACTGATCATGTGCCCATGTATTCATTATAAAGAAGCTATATTGAACATTTTCGCTCGTTCGGTCATAGTTCAAGATGCTTTAAAGAAAGAAGAGAAGATAGATATTTTGAAATTCCCGATCCAGAAAAAAGAGTATTCAGTGTTACTTCCAAAAATCTTTCCTAACATACAAGACGAAGAATCACTTTCGTGGCGCTATTTGGAAGAATTACCAGTATGTTATTAGAAAATATATATTTAGTACATTACCGTACATGATTTTCAAACTTTGTATCCTTACCGATTTGAATTATTGCAGATCAAAAAATGCGAGTGCAATCTAATCAATGATCTGAATATATTAGATGATTCGTGTCAAGCTAATGTTCTAAATATACTATCTAAATGGCATTGCATTTGTGGTAAAAAGGTAATGGATAATTACTTATTATTTGTAAAAAAAATTAAGTGATGATGCAAAAACATTCTTTGTAGTTGATTTCTTCCCAGACATCTACAACCGAGATTCCTCTTACATCGTCGGAAAAGATATCCACCAACGATAGTAAACTGGATCTCATATATCCCGTACCTTTGCATACAGCAAAATCAATGCCTAGTAAGTAATTCGTAACCAAATTTCTTAATATTCATAATGACTAAAAGTTGACTGAGGCTAATATTTTCGGTAGCCACATCAATTTTCAATTAATTATTTAATGTTATTTATGTGAAACATCTTTCGGCGCGTTGAGAGTTCGTACGTTACTGTTATTCTTAATCATATTTATCGATTAATTAATAATTGTTTATTAATTGTGGTGCAAGGATTCTTATGCAGGAATTTGTTTAGGTAGGTCCCTAACCTCAAGAAAGTTATTCTGCCGCGAGGCAGCATACTGTGCTTTGTACTGTGCTTCGCATAATGATTTCTTATATTTCCGCGAATATTACACATTTAATAAAACAAATTTTACGGATTTTGTCGCGTTTAATTTTTACAGGCGCTGTAAAAATTAGGGTGCTGTAAAGTACTCGAAACGTCGGGTTATAAATAGTTTAAAAATTAAACGTTTTATTAAATACTGTGTTTCGGTCTAAGCGGTACTGAGAGCTAGTGTAATCACACAAATATTAGACTTAAGAACTAATGTCTCTGGGTACGGGCGAAGTAGTGCCACACCTGAAATTTTCTGTGTGACATAGCGTTTGTTATGGGCAGACGTTTAGTTCCCGTACCTTACCTACTTACCTTATACATACCGTGGGAACTATTTCATTTTCTGGAATATCCTATGTCCGTTTCCAAGCTATCTCTGTGCCAAATTTCGTCAAGATCAGTTTAACGGTTGAGCCGTGAAAGGGTAACAATCAGATAGAGGGACAGGGAGAGTTACTTTCGCATTTATAATATTATGGTGTAGATTTTGTGTACGACGATGAATTCTACATATAAAATTAAAAAGAATTGGGACCTGATTTCCAGGTCGTGAAGAGCGCATAATTCTGCAAACAGGAGATTTAATTAGATGCAAATATACCTTTAGTCCGAAAGTTGAAGGAAAATTTTGTGTAAAACGATTTGTTGAAGTCAACGGTTGGCCGGCATCACGAGTTGCTATCAATGTTAATGGAATTTGCGACTTACCCAGGTCAGACATTGTTATTACTTGTACTTAGTTGAGCACTACTGAATTCAGATCCAACCCAAGTCATACTATTATACTATTTGTGATAAACACAAGTAATTTTTTATGAGTTTGTATGCATTGTTATTTGTCTGCTTCTTAAACACGTCATTTAAACCTGCCTCCGATATTCCATCCCCACACATGCACCAGATAACGCTGCTCTGAGTTTGGCATATTGTTTTAGTTTAGTTAGTAGTGTTAGTTAAGTTTTTCGCTATGAGTCGGTCACCACTGCCTTGTTTCGTTCAACAGCCAGCAGGAGACATCGCCTTTAGGTGAGCTAGGTACCTATAGGTGGTGAAAAAAGTTAAAAAAATGTGGTGTCACGTTTGCAGAAAAAGTTAGTATTTCCTTTGTACACACATTTTTGCAAACTCAACTTCGAAAAAGAGGTCGAACCATATCATAAATGCGTTACATCGAATATCGTCGAAAATCGTATCGAGTGCCTCTACATTTGTGCTAAAAATTAAGGTACTGGCAAAAAGCAATGTCGCCGAGAAGGACATCATTATCAAAGTCACAGTATCTAAGGCCTTGCGAATGATGGTGGTAATGAAGTTTTAAAACACTTCATTACTAATACGTATTGTAGAGTATCAAGTCCACAATAGCTTTTCCAAATGCTGCTTAGGCTATGCTGCTATGCAGGAGTTCGTCTAGGTAGGGACTACCGCAGGGCCAGTTATTATGACGTGTGTAGTGAGCAATTATTACTGTGTTTCGGTCTATATACTAAATTAAAATTTATAAAATATGTTCTCGAACCGCTCCCTTTTTAAAAAGGAGGTTTAAATGAACTGTCCAAATAAATTTTCACCCGTATGTTAACCGAAACCATTTAAATAAAATCGCACCACAAATGATGGCTTTTTTTTAACACTTCACGTAATTTCGAATGCAGATTAGACAGCCGCCCGAAAAAAATGTTTAAGCACTTTGTCAGAAGAACGATTGAAGATAATATATACAAAGCTACATATTTAGACGACGTCAAAATGTTTCAATTTGGCCCAATTTTTATTGGCAACAATCGGTTAGTATTGCATATTTAACCTTAACACTAAACCCTAGATCCCGGGGGAAGTAACCTGCAATGACATGTAAAAGTCAAGTTGTTTTACTCGATGTGGCACCAATGCCGGTAAATTCTTATATAGTCAACTTTAATATCATTGATAGTACTAGTACTTAAAAAAAAAAGATATATATTTTCGGTGATGTAATTGCTGTTATCCTTCTCGGCTTTTACAGCTTCATCGGATACTCCTCGGATACTCAGCTTCATCGGATACTTAAAAAAAAGACATATTATTATGTAGACGAATTATTACCTAATCTATGATGTAGCATCATAACTAAGCTAACTTTTATTAATATTAAGTAAAACGCGAAAGAGCCGTGGTAGCTCAGGGGCTAGGCGCTCGCTTTTAATTTTCATAGTACGCGAGTGACCTGGGTTCGATTCCCGGTGCCGGCACCACTAAAATTGTTAATTGCAATTTTAAGTGCTGACTTACCACGTGCTCAGCGGTGAAGGAAAACATCGTGAGGAAACCTGCGTGTCTGAGAAATTAAAAATATTTCGAAGACATGTGAAGTCCGCCAACCCGCATTGGAGCAGCGTGGCGGATTCTTCCTAGCTCCAAAACCCTCTCAGAAATGAGAGGAGGCCTGTGCTCAGTAGTGGGACATTTATAGGCTGAAACTTTACTTTACTTTTTTAAGTAAAACGTGGTAGACGTTGCTAATGACACAATCAGTTTATCTTTTATTGCTACTTTTTAGTATAACTTAATATATAGTAATAATATATAGTTTATATAGTTTAGTAGAATTGTCATTGTTGGTTAATCCCAATAAACTCAAAAAGTAACAATCTCAAAAATGGAGGGAGGCCTGTGTACAGCAGTGGGGCGCTTATATGCTGTTATTTAGTAACTTTATCGGCTTGGTAAAGATTCGAACTCAGAATTTCAGATGCATACATACATAGAGTCACGCCTCTTACACTTACTATACACTGAATTAAAAAAAAACAATCGTGACTGGTCCATACCGTCCGTCTATTTCGTACTTGTCAAAAAATCAAGGTGAAGATGCCGATGTCACACTTGAGAATTACAATGGAATGCTCGATTGCCAGTAAATGGGTGTCTGGTTCTCTTCAACGACTTTATGCTGCTATTTTGCGCCGAGGCATCTATAGTATTTGCAGACGAGGATCTACAGATCGAGACGAAAAACTAAATTCAATGATTTTGCTTTGTTTAGAATATATGAAGAAAACTACGTCGTTGACCTAAGGAACTCTTCATTGGTCACAGTGGATGTTGAAGTCGAACTTTTGGGTGAATCTAATGTTTTTTGCTTTGATAAGAAGAATATGAAATTAGAGGTATATTTGTGTAACAATTTGAAAAATATGTTGTACTGTGGTATAGTCAGTAGTATGGCAAGGGTAATGCGTGTGCACATTAAGACGCAGAAATGAAGCCGGGTCGCTTCTTGCACCCTGCATTTTCGTCATAACACTTATTTATTAGGCATATATTACTTATTAGGTATACAATTTACTCACGTCGTAGAATTTCCCACCACCTGCAAGATTTAGATTAAGCCGCATTGTCAAATTTTAGCTTAAAAATACTTTGTCTATGTATATACTCTTTATGATTGGCCTGTAGGTAATTTTTAGTAATAAATTATTAATAAACGTTTAAATCAAAAAAAATCAAAGTATTCCCACTCGTATAGCGTTTCTGAAACAGTGGTTATCCATAGAAGTACAATTACTAACTCCACGGTAAGTAATAGGCCCCTCCAAGAAAGCGCTAACAAAACCTACAATTAACTGGTGGTAGGATTCCTATGCGGGAATCCGTCTAGGTAGATGCCACCCCAGGCCAGTTATTCTGCCGTGAAGCAGTAGTGTACAAACATTACTGTGTTTCGGTCTGAAGAACACTGAGAGCTAGTGTAATTACTGGGCATATGAGACTTAAGAACTGATGTCTCAGAGAGACGGGCGCAGTGTGGTGTCACACATAACAGTTTTGGGTGACACAGCATTTGTTATGGGCAGAGCGTATCAGTTGCACTTACCATAAGATGAACGTTTTGCTCATATCGTCACTTTATCCAATAAAAAAACATTACTTTGGCACACAAGAGAGAGATTACTCTTATTTGGGACGTAGTTAGGACGTAGCTAGGAAGCCGGGTTGGTGACTAAGGAGCCAGCACACTTGCAGCAGTGGTCCTCACAACATCACAATTATGTGAAATTTGAGTTCGGTATATTTACGAGTAGATGGTTTTTGTATCATTAATCGGTTGCCCAAGCTTTTCTCATTTAAAGTACACTAGATGCAAGTGTGGTTAGTTTTTGGAAAATAATATATTCCTCTTACAATCCCGCCAATTTTTTAGAAAAGGCGCAAGAAAAGTCCGAAAGAAATACTGTTATACTTATTCACGATCCATTAGCCACCTTTTCACAGTTACGAACTTCTTAATTCTAATAACAATTGTTATTATTTTTATCATTTATTTTAAAATTAAAAATAATATATTCTATTAAAAAAAAAAAACTATTCCGTTACAACCTTCAGTCATTTTAAAAATCTTGTTCTTATTTTGTGATAAACTTATTTTCTTCGCTTTTTGTTCTTATTTTTTGAATACAAATATTTAAAAAAACGTCCGTTGAGTATAACCGCAAGAAATATGTGTTTAGTTTTGATGCTACATTTTCCACCAAGCCCGTCAAGCGTCAGCTTGAAATGAGTTAGACTCATTAAAAAACATTGTTTTTCTTGCTTATGATTGCAGCCAGAATGTCGCGAGAAATTAACGATATCAGCGGCTCCGGCGGAAATTGGAGTGCATAACAACGTTCTTTTATTTTGTGTCAAGAATAATCCGGAAATAGTTTCCGTTAATATTACGTGCAGTGGAGTTGTGCCAATAGTAGAAATATTACCGGCAGCTAAAATCATAGGTAAAATGTTCACTTTCTATACTTTATTTTCAATAATTACTTTCTTTGGTCATATGGATAATCCATAGAGCTAAGTGAAACGATGTTAAATCCCAACTGAGAATAAGTAACATAAGTAATAATAAAATATTGAAAGTCGAAGTAAGAAAACCTAAGTAATAAAGCAATATACATTACTTTAAAGGGTCGAAGAACACTCTTTTCAACAAATAATAGACGAGAGAGTTAAATATACTATAAAGAATGCAGTAGTTCGTTCTTAGTTCTTTATAAATATGTTATTGTCGTCGATAAAAATCTATTTAAAAAAATCCGCCAAAATTACAGCACCGTGATTCAAAAATATCCTTAAAGCTTTGCAACTTACATACTGTTGCCCGTCGCCGAAATTAATTATACGAGGTTTGTAGAGATACGAGAAAATTATATTATAATACAAGCTTGTGTTTGTTCTCGTAGTATTTATATTATGAATATTACTTTTTTATAAAAATCTGTTCTAATGTTTAAAAGTAACATTAAAACATTTATTTTCGTATAAAGGTTACTCTAGAACTATGGTTATAAATAGTTCCAATTTTTTTCTTTACTAAAATTGTTTCTTCGTGAGTCGCATTTCCGTGTAGCGAAATACCATATTTTGATTTCATCATCATCATTTCAGCCTCTCACTAGTCCACTGCTGGACATATGCCTTCGCCACAGATCGCCACAAATATTTGTAGCTTTTATTTTGGAGGGATTTTGCCATAGTTGCCGCTTGGTAGGCGGGTTGGCAACCGCAGTTTAGTTATTCAGATGTTTCAGGAAGATGCTGCCGCCCATCTCCTGGTTTTTATTTTCCCCCTCTCGACTTTTACGACACCTACGGGATGAGATGGGGTGGTAGATTCTCATAGGCTTCTCTTTATAATTAGCTGAGTTAATATTGATAAGGCTTCTAATTTTTACTTATATGTAGTATATGATCAATTACTTGTGTGATTGCGGACAGTTTAAATATATGGTTGTCGTAAAGAACTCACGCGTAAATCCTAAAAAAGAAAAAGCCGTATCCAGTAGAAACTATGTAGATTAATGATGTCCACCTAGCTGATTTCAACCTAGTTGACAACATCTGATTAATGTCGGAAGTAGGAACTGGCAATGATGGGACGGAAGTGACACAAACATGTAGTCACTCGTACTGACTTCCCGGGACGAGTGTAACCGATTTGTTTTAAATATTCTTTAATCAGTAGATTCATAATCAAACTCCTACTGTCTGAAAGTGTTTAAATATAAATCCGGGTTTGATATATATAGTTGACGACTTCATACATTAATTGACGAACATGCAAACATTTACATATTACCATATTATTATTTAGCCGTGTGGTGGCGGCTCGTTAAAAGAATACTACCACTCCATCTCATCCAATGGATCTCGTAAAAGGCGAGTAAGGGAATTCAACTGCACTGTGCATCCAACAGCGCATGGTGCCGATGAGCTCACCACCTATCACACCGAGTGCATTATATTGTTTTGGTGAAACGTGGACTTTGGCAATCATCTGTTTTTGCAGGGAGTGCCCAGTCTCTGACTACCCCTTATGATGAAGTCGTGATCTTATGTATGTATGTATATATGTATGTATTATTTAGAGACTTGTAATAGCTGGTGCTGGTCGCGATATAAAGTCTACTTAATCGTGGTGTTTTGTATGTTATAAAATGTAATCAAATCGTATAATATAAGAGGCGCCATGAAGGTTGCAAAACTCGTACGGAAGGTACGTGTTTTGCAATCATCATGCGCGAAAAAACTCCGGATGTGTGTGAATTTGGAAAATCATTTCTGTAATAAGACGTAATTTATTTATTATTCAAATACATTATCAGCAGAATTATTACTAAATACTTCACAAACATTTAATTTTTATTTGAAAAGCTGGCATGATTATTTTTTTATTTAATAAGGGTGACAAACGTGTACACAATCCTCTGTTGTTAAGTGGTCACTGCGGTTATTAAGCAATCGTGTCCTCTCTCGATAATGAATCATGGTGAAGGTGTGTTGTGGAATGTCAGTAATTAGAACTTTGGTTCTCATCATTCACCATTTCATACGTTTTGTAAACGCAGCGGTTTTCAACACAGTATTATTAGTCGCATTAAGAACTTTATTATCAACATTGTCGCATTAATAATTTCTCATCTACTGTATTTCTGCCTCCCTTCTGGGGGCCTTCGCCTCTGCGAATGGCCACCAGTGAAATACATATTAATAGGCTGATTAAGAAGAAGAAGAGACTTGTGCCTGTTTCGAAACAAAAACAAGAAGATTAGGAAAAGTGAATCAGTGTGTAATTTTGTAGTCTAAAATTCTGAAGTGTACATTCAGAAAGGTACAAGAAGTGACAAAAGACGACACTCATTGCAATACAATGCAGTTATGAAAACAAGTTTTTTAATTTCAGATTACGGCAAACATCTCCTTTACCGTCGTGAAGATGATAGATTTATTGTCAAAAATGATTCTATTTTACCGGTAATGTGGAAAATACGAAACGCTGACGAATTTCAAGAGGACTTTATAATATCTCAGATCTCTGGAATAATACCCAGGCGTGATAACCAAGTAGTCCCTCTAACGTACATCGCTTGCCGAGTAGGCGTTATATCAAATAAAATGTTGACTATTGATGTAAGTATTAAAAATAATAATAAACTGATAATTAAGGTCTGTATTTTAATTACATACTAAGAAAGCTGTCTATTTTTATTTTTTGGTAATTTCTATTCAGGTCTATGATTTAGAGGGCCGGGGCGAGCCAATGGTTGAGGACTCACTGTATCTTTCGGCTGAATGTTATGACGTTATGGTAGAATGTGCCTACGAGAACGTAGGCGAAAACTTTCTTAACTTTGGAAACGTCAAAGTCAATTCAACTGTTGCACGTCAAATGTATCTATTTAATCGGGGAAAATATAATATTTATTACAAGTAAGTACTATGATCAGTGTTATTTAATGATAATGTCAATAGATCTATTAATCATTAAATTATAATAATTTGACAAACTTGCAGGTTGAAGAAAGTAAAGAATTTTCCAGAGCATTCATTATTAAAATCTTTTAAAGTGATTCCTGAATGTGGTGTTTTACCTGCCACTACAAAACTCATTACCGTAGAATTTGAATGCACGCCCACTACGTCATTAAATATGTTGAACGTTCCGGCGTATATTTGTTCTTTGTTGGACGGTAGCAAAAACCAAATGATTGTGGCGAAATTTCCCGTTTGTGTTACGATTGCATCATTTTATAATACGTAAGATAATTTTTTAATATTTTCTTTTTGTATTAATTAATATTTTCAATGATAACGTGATTTACTTTGACAGTTTTACACTTTTTCCTTTGGGTGAATTGAATTTTCACGTGATACCAGTCGGTGTAAGCGTTATAAGAGAAGTTATCCTTAATAACACTAGTAAATGTCCATTTACATACGGAATTATCTTACCAGTAGAATATCAAGTGGATCCTGCTTCTATCCCATCTGCAAAAGTTAAAGATAATAAGTAAGTTTTAGTTTTTAGTAATTATGTAATACGGTACTAATTGCGGTATTTTTGTTAATGACTTATTTCAAACGTTTATGTACAGAATAAAAAATCCTCCACTAAAATGCGGAAATTTTGTTATAATGAATGAAGACAATCTTCTAGCTCCTTCCACAAGTCGCACTATTCAAATTCAATTTATAGCAACATCAGCAAGAACATTTGAGGAAATCATACATTTTGTAATCAGCGATACTTGTCCCGCTGAAGCTAATGGAGTTCCACTGAAGTTAGTGGGGACAGGAGCTTTACCTACATTAGACTTTTGGAATCTAGAAACGACCTTTAGAGAACACCTCATTGTTAAAAACATATCAGAATATAAAGTACCGGAGGTAATAACATTCGGTATAGCTATTTTAAAATAAATTTGTAATAATTAACACATTTATATTATAATTTTTGCCAGCCTTTGCCTCATTGCGTTTTTGTGGAAGACACGGTAACGTTACATTTTTTCGGAGTGGTGGTAAACACAAAACATATCGGAGCAATTGATTTATACAACAACGGTTTAGTACCCTGTGCTTTAAAAATGAAATTACACTACCAGACGAATACCACTCAAGAAGTTTTTTCTTTAGATAAATCAGAAGTTCACATAGAACCACTGATGCATAAGAACTTGAATATAATTTTCAGTCCGAAAGCTTTGGAGGTGATAAACTGAACAAATTATATTTTTTAGTTAACTATTCATAAAAGGATGTATTTTTAAAACATATTTTCTTTAATGTTTCAGGTATACAGAGCGGTTTTAGAAATTAAGTTAAAAAAGTTAGAAGGCCAGGAACAGTCGTTTAGAATATGTTTGATAGGCGAAGGAATAATACCTAGAATTCGTTTAATGTCTCCTAGACCGCTTCCGTTACTGCTGTTTCCCGTGACTTGTTTGGGTTCCGTTACTAGCACACAAATGTCGTTAAAAAACATAAGTTCTGTGAACGCCATGATTATTGCAGATGTTATATCATCAGTTAAAGAAGATCGACCGCTGTTTTGGCTGACAACGGCAGCTGATATGGACCACATGGTTCTAAATGGAAATAATGGTACGAGTATCTGCGAATATGTTATAGTATATCTGTTAAATATTTGAAAACGTCTTTTAATTCAAACACACTTTCAGATAATGTAAACGTCACATTGAAAGTGACTACGAAGCCAAATGAGACTGTGACGCTAAATGTTCATTTCAGTCCGCTACGAAAAGGCAAATCAAATTGCGACATCATACTTAAAGTTGTCGACAATCCATTCGAAATTTATACAGTAAAATTTTATGTTCTTCATAGGTTGTTTTTTTAATATTTGCTTTTACTAACCAATTGTAACTTTTTAATATTATTTAAGATATTGTGCAAAGCAGAAGCTTTCATGGAAGATGTTATTCTGGTGGGACTAGATATGCTTTCCATGGACATTGATTTAGAAGAATATAAAATGTCTGCAGAACGGTATACAATTCTTTTTCTGAAATACATTTCATTAAAATACTTCAAATTATAAGAAATTTAAATATAATGAATCAACATTGAATAAATTACTACGCGAGCAACCTAAATACGATTCATGACACGTAAGAAAAATAGAAGTATTAGGTCCTTATTTCACTATTGGAGTGTCCAATTGGTATGGATACCGGTATAGTGAACAAAATAATAAATTTTTCTATTACATGTCCACTTGAGTAGCATGGCAAGACTCTAATACCCTTTAAATATATAGGGATGGCCTGTAACCAAAAAGATTTATAGGTTTTTTATAATATTGGCGGGCCATCGCATTCATTTAAATTAAAAAAAATTACTCAATGCATACTGCATTGAGTCAATTTTTGTTTTCTCTTCCAGATTGCAGAAACTATCAATATGTTTTCCCTTGATTTTTTATGAAATATGTGTTTTGTAAAAACAAAGAACTAATGTATGAATGATAATAATATGCCACATGAATTAAAATTCTGTTTTATAATAGGTCTACCGCTTCCACTACTGATACTAGGTGGAAGAGCAAGTCTCCACAGCCTGATAAAAGAAAATTAAAATTTTTGGACTCAAAGAAAAATAAAAGACTCTCCCAGGCTTCTATAAAACATAGTAATACGTCTTCTTCTGAGTCTCCCACTCTTAAATATTTATTAGATTTAGGTATGCTTCACTTTTAAATATTTCTTTTTTCTCTAGTTACTGATAAGGAGACATCGTACAAATCTTAGAAAATTTACTTTATTTTGCTGACACCCTAAGAGATTTCCCTTAAGTAATGCTTAGTTCCATTAACTGCATACATAATTATTACAAAATGACTTGTTATTTTTAGGCGGATGTGAATTGTGTTTTATACAAAGAAGGTCAGTTATAATGGTCAATAATTCTGAAAAGGTATATAAATTCGCATGGAATGAATTAGACAATATTGTTGTGAGACCTTCTGCGGGTTATATTTGTCCAGGTGAAGAGAAAGACATGGAAATTATTTTCTATTCTATGCAACCTGTTGATATTGAAAAGGTTATTACATTTTTACTTAGTAATCAGGAAATTCTGATAGGTTCTGATAGACCGATTATTATCAATTTGTAACTAACAATAAAATAGTCAGTGGATTTTTGTTTACATCTCGACATTATCTTGTATCATTACAGGAGTTTTTAAGTTGTTCTTTAACGGCTGTTAGCGATGATTCTCTAACTGCGGATTCTAGGGAATTAACATGGGACACTCGGCAAACAGTAACATTATTTAAACAAAACAGGTAATAAATACAGCAATAATAAATACAGGAGAAAGTATAATTATATTGTTATTGATATATTTGTTAACGGTCTTCAATCTTATTAATAGGGACACATTCCTCAATGAAAGATGTGATATTGTATTAGAAGATCAAATTACCCTTCCGGCAATAGAACAACCTAATGGAAATCTCACTATTATTATTATTTACTCTGTTAAAACTGAATATACTAAATACTTAAGCGATTTACAAGAAGAGAAAACTTTGCAAGATACTTTCATCTATCAGGTTTTTTTTTTGTTTAAGCTGTTAAATATTAATGGAAATACTATTGATTTTTACACATTAATCATAAATTTTTAAATTATTTTTGAAATAGACACGAAGTTTTAGTTTCAAAGTGCATAATGTTGGAAGAGTACCCATGAAAATATCTTGGAGTTTTATTATAGATGATGAATTTCCGATGAGATTCAAAAAGTCTGCATTAAAAGAAGTATGCTGGTCAATCTTACTTTTCGATATTTGACAAATAATAACAATATTTTATTTATAATTAACAATTTTAAGGTTTTACCAGAATCTTTGGATAATACACATATAACCTCAAATAACGCAGAACTAGAAATGCTTCCTGTAGAGAAGAAAATAGAAAATAGGAATAACGGTAATATAAACGGTATAAAAAATTTGGCATTTTTAGTAATCTAAAAACAATAAATAAGTCAAATTTAACTTATATTATTTTCCTTCGCCATGTATATACTTATGAATTTTTGATTTATTTACTTATTTTTTTTTATATCGTAAGAGTTTGTTAACTATTCGACCGTCGTCAGGGGAATTTTGCAGTGATGGCGGCGTTAGATAATCTGCCTCCTCATTTAAATCCGCCTCACAAGCGTGGCAATTACTGCAAATTCTCCCAACTTAGGAGAGGTTTATGTCCAGCAGTGAACTTTCTATAGGCTCATGAAAGGAAGATAATCTAGTTTTTTGCAATATTATAGTCATACATAAATCATAGTCTTAATTACATATCGTTTTTAAGGGAGAGAAACCAAATTAAGTTAATTAAATAGCGTACACAAGCAAACTAATACCGACACCGGGAACCGCCCGATCCTGATCCTGATCCCAGATCTCTTTCTTCACTAGAACAATACCACTAGGCAATATACAACACTGAAATCGAGAACACGACAAGTACGTTACCTCATAACAAGACATTATCAAGTGCGTGGCGGTGCTATTGATAAACTAGATAATACACATCATTATACAATGTTGCATGCGAATCTTAGCAAATTAACTTTACTCCCTTCCTTTACTGTAATGGATTACGCATACTAACGTAATTATCTTTTATTTTTTTCAGATCCTAGTAAAATGACGTTGTTCAGCGGTAGTTTGAGCAGAGAAAGTGTGGACACTTGGTTTGAGGTAGATTTGCCATTCCACATAGAGCCGAAGAAAGCATGTTTGGGACCGACTGAAAGTCAAATCTTCAAAGTTACGTTTTCACCGCTTGACGCATTTTTCTTTAAAGTTCGGTTGCAAAGTGTAATAGGTAAAAATATGCTCCTTCAAATCAATAATAAAATATTGAGGTTTCACTAAATGAGTGTAAACATTTTGAAAATTTATGTCAAATTAATTATACTTCAGATAATTTAGACCCCTACGATCAAAATATAACTTGCAAAATTAAGGCAAAATCACTTATTCCTTACGTTCATCTAGACATAGAGGAAAGTGACTACTTGACGGCTGGACGAAGAAAATTGTCTGGAGTAGCGTTACCCACGAATACCACCGTATTAGAATTTAATGTTCTCGGTCCTGGATGTTATAAAAAGTAAGAATTTATTTTAATTGATCTTTGTATAAAAAATAATATGATAATTATATAAGTTATCATATTATTTTAATAATAGTAGATTTGATTTCTGATTATGAATTAAATTAATCGATTCTAATAAAGGAATCCAGTTTTATTTGCTTTCATAAATTCATGCAGTTATACCGTTACTACTCTAGATTGCTTTCTTAAACTTGGATTATCATTGCAACTATCGTATGTCCATTTTTGTCTTTTTGAATTTTTAGGTCATTTAACGTCATTAATCCAACGAGTGAATCATATGAATTTATATTTGAGATGGTAATGTCTGAAGTACAAGAATTTGTTCCGGTTCATTGTAATAAATTAAAAGGTTACGTAGACGGTGGAGCCTCTACTGAAGTAGTATACTCTTTTTCGCCTACAGCTCCAGGGGTTTGTTGTATATTAAGTATATCAATGCTACATGTTTCAATAAAAGTAATAATGTTTAAAATATCGGAAAAAAAATCTGTATTCAAAATTCATTCATATTACCTATTTTCCTCTGACAATCTAACAATTCACTGGATTTTATTTATAACTTTAAATTCTAATTATACTTATTAATAGCTTTTTGATTAATAATTTCAGGCTTATGAATCACTATGGAAGTTCATAATTCCAAGTTATTCGTTAGTGATGAATTTGGTAGTGGTAGGTTTTGTTTGCGAACCAGACGTTGCATTTGTTCCAACAATACTATTGGTAAGAAATTCGCTAGTCGGATTTACAAGCGAAAACATCGTAATGTTAAAAAACAATGAGAATGAATGTCTTAGCTTCGAATTCAAAGGAAACTCTTTATGTGACGAGTCTGGTGAAACACCAGTGGTAATTCATCCGGAACGTGGAGTTTTGAAACCACATTCCGAAACCCCGATCAAGTAAGTAATTTTAAGAGTAACACTTACTTTCCGTATTGCCTTTTTGGAATTTATTGAGTTTTTGGAACTGACCCAATTATTTAAACATTTTGTTATTTTCTACATATTTTTGAACCAGAATAGGTCAAAGTTCTCTTTTTTTACAACATTATCATTAAATAAATTAAAATACTACAAATGACTTGAATGAAAATTAAAATAATTATGAATGAAAATTATTATAATCACACATCACATTACAATGATCGTTATGATAATTCTAATGTAGTGACTATAAAGGCCAATTATATGACATCATACTTAAATGCTTCAGGAGCAGCTTAAAAAATGTTAGAGATTCCGATCAAAAGCTCTCCCTTTAAATCCACAGAGGGTTTGACATTTGTTATTGTTTTAGTTTTGATTCGTACCTTAGACGTCAAATGTTGAGATGTAAATCATTTTCACGATAACAGCGATATCGGTTTCATAAGAATATCAAAACCTGTACACTGTTACCGCTTTCTTTATTTTACCTCTATTTACAAATTTATTTCGTTGCAAATAAATACATACATCTTAATATTTCAGAATCATTTACACTCCAATCCAAGATGGTCCATTATCGTTTAAAATTTTCTGTAGTGTGAAACATCTGACAAAATTCTTAACGTTGTGCGTCAATGCTCTGAGCTTCTCAATCAAGCCGATAGTTAGCTACTATCTCATTGGTAATGAGCACACGCTAAGAAGTGATGCAGTCACGAATATTCATTTTGATAAGGTACATATAAACTACTATTCAAAAATACCATTTAGCCTAATATGCGCATGCCCGCTGAACCAAAGCCACGATTTATTACTCTTTAGTTCCACGCGAAGGTGTCGTCATCTATCGAGGCTAACATCGTTACACTAAAGCCAAAATCTCTATAACTATTTAGTGTTAATGCTGAAATCGGCTGAATAAGGATAATCTCAAAATTTTAATTACTGATTATTAACTGATAGTAGTAAGTCGACCACGGTCTGTGTATCTCAATACTGTCAGAAGCTATCAACTTCGCAGGAGATATTATAGTGCCACAAGTGTACCCGCAAACACTGAGTCACTTATGTTTGTTGTGCCAACGTGTTGTACCACATGCGAAAAGATCGGAAGTAGACTAGGGTGCAATGTTAGAGACACAGACAAAATTAGGGATTTTATTGCGTTTATTTTTAACTATCTATAACAGATTTTTGTGTTTTTGCATAAATGTAGGCTTCGATTGGGATTTAACGAAGCGTTTTTAGGGACTCTGATCACTAAGTCACCCGATCTTAATTTATACACGTTAACCTTGTCATTCTACGAGTATAACAGTTACCATAAGTAACCTGTTATCGAGTAAAGCATTAAAAATTTACGTAAATTACCGCGAAGGTTTACTTCCTTCTAGACTGCATCCACCTACGAAAGAACAATACCATTCACAATAAAAAATGACGGATCTGCCACATTCTTTTTCGACTGGCTTTACTCCAGTATACCCGTTAAGAAATATTTGAAAGTAAGTGTAGAGCCAAGCACCGGACATGTCGCTCCGGGTAACGAAGTCGAATGTATTTTGTACTTCAATCTTAAGCAAGTGCCTGTGCATGCTTTTCCTGTCAATTTGTCTGTAAGTACTTGTTTACTTATATATATATTTAGTACCTATATTTTAAGAATTGTTAAATAATAAAGGAAAATTTGACATATTACATTAGAGTAAAATAAATAAGGTGAACTTATTGAGATAGAAAATTGGTATTTTTTGTGCTGATACCTGTAACTAACATTGTGACTACTCACTCGTATAAGCGGTTATAAGTTTAAGAATAGGAAGAGGCAAATTTTCCGTGACACAGCAACAAAATGTAACTGCGGTTTATTTGCTACTTTAATGCAGCATTTTGGACAAAGACTCCTCTGAGCTCCTCTGATGACAACAAGACAACGATTGTACATAGTCCGGTCATAAGTTCTGTTACAAACACTTAATTAAATACATTGTACGACTTTTGTTGTTTGTATAAAATACATATAAATATGAAAACAAAATAGCTAAATGTAGTTTAAAATTTTATTAAGGTTATTCTAAATACAGGCCCTTACCCTCCGAGGCAAGCCGTCGACCGCTTTTGATATACAACAGCGCTAGTTTTCAAACGTTTTTCACACCTCAGTTAGGCCTGAATACAAGACTCCAAGCAGGATAATACCCATGCTGGATTATCAGGATACGCCTGTTCGCTTCTTCACAGTTGTGGGCATACACTTTATGATTTTGTTTGTTGTTTAACTTTCTTAGACGGTAAACATTTTTTCAGCTGAAAAAGGGATTTTGCGGTAATTTTTCCCGCGTACTGCCTTAACAAAACTTATGATCTGGCGAGCCTTAATTTTTTCAGACGTTCTTTAAGATAATACCCTGTTTTTATTATAAGCTCGGGGTCTTAGTTCTTCATTTAGCACTCTTTTGACCGTAGTTCTGCTTAACTCCAATTGAACGGCTAACATTTTTTGCTTGTGGATGGAATTTCGTTGGATTTGCGACCGCACTGCTTTAATGACCGCTGGTATCTTAACCGTACTAGGTCAGCCGCTCCTTTTACAGTATTCAAAAGTTGAATCTTCACTAAATCGTTTGACAGTACGATATTCGAACGTCAGCGTTATTTCAAAATTTTGCAAAAGTTGAAATTTTGCAGCACAATAACCGCGACACTGTCTTGATTTTGCGTTCACTCCATTCTTTGAATGGAACAAAATCCATTTCTTTTTTTTAAAGATGGCACAAAAGTTCCTCATTCAAAATCAATTCAACCGTTTCTCGCCAATATTCGAAATTTAAATTAAATAAGGATGTGACAGAACTTATGACTCGACTAGTTATTTAACGTCGGAACACCAAGTAGTTGTTGAAAACAACACACTTGAAGCTGGTTGGATTTATTATGGTTACCCATGACTAATTGTTCGGCTAGATAAATCCAAATTCAACCAATGCATCGGCTCAGTTGGCGCAGTGGTTAAGCCCTTGGCTTCTGCGCCGTGGGTCGCGGGTTCGATTCCCGCACGGGATATTTGTATGACCTACAGATAGTTGTTCCGGGTCTGGGTGGTTTGTGCATGTCTGTAAAACGTACCCACGACACTACTACTGAATAAATCCTACATCGTAGGGCATCGTTTTTTTTAAAAAAAATTGAACTCTGTTTAATGTTCCTAACCTGTGATAATCTTATCTCAACATAACAAGTATTTTACCAATGTGTGTTTCCATACCGAAGACGCCTGTCGTTCACGGCTGGCTGTACGAAAAATCTAATAAATTATATGTCAAATAGCGAGAGATGAACAGAGATGTGCTCTGATTTTTTTTCAGTGCAGTAATAAAATCGGGAGTATCTGCAGAAGAATGCAAGTAACCGACACTGTCCGGTGCCAGTGAACTGGGCTGTAATGATTATGATAATGATAATAAAGATCCATGTTACTTGTATATCTTTTAATTAATCAGTTAAATATTTATTTTTTCAGATCATAGATGGTCCAAAATATGATATATACCTTCATGCGGAAATAGAAAAACCGATGTATAATTTTTCGTGTATGGAGTATGATTTTGGAAAGTGTATAGTCAATGCACCAGATCCTACCTATAGAAAAAACATTGCTTTTGAGAACGCTGACACGATGCCATTGATGTATAATCATTTTAAAATCACCGAAATTTCTTTTTTTTACCTCAAAACTGAACATCCTAACTACCGGAAAAAAGTCATTATGCTGTGAAAGACACGGGCACATTACACTTATGTCTCGATATCCAAAAACTTATCTATTTAGAAATTTTGGATTTGCTGACCAAGGCCGAAAAGTGACAGCATAATGCACCTGACTTTAGGCTACACAGTCTGTTTACTAGTTGTAATGGAAACTACAAAATGCATAATGCATGGCTTAATATTGAGCATATAATGTATCCTTGTCAACCCGTCAACATCCACTGCTGAAATGAGTTTTCCAACTATAGAAATTTGCCGTAATCACCACTCTTAGCAAGTGAATTGGCGATCTATGTATCAGACATCACCTTAATCTCTGCTCCCCAGTCCCATTTTGGGGTGTTTTAGGTCTTTACATATTTGTGATGTTGACTTTTGCTATATATTTAATTTTACAATTGCAGTCTTGACTTAAACTTCTCAAATCTGCCGGAACTTTACGTGAACTACAATAAGGAATCTTCTGTGCAGCCAAACCAGCGCATTAAAATATCTATTTACTTTCGTCCCAAGGAAGTTAAAGTCTATGATTTCAAGTTGCAATTCTGGGTGAATTCATTATGCGAGGAGACTGTTACTATTAAAGGAGAAGGTAAAGAGAATCAACACATTTTAAATCTAAATTAGTAAACAGAATTGTATATCTCTAGGCCATACCAGAGTCTACCGAACATAATAAACGTAAAGTACGAGTATATTAAATATGTTGAATATAAATCCTAATTGTGTGTAATGTGTGTGGTAATTTTGGTCTTCTTTCGTTGACTAGGGGTCACTAAGTATATGTTGCAAGCCGCCAAAATGCTTTTTGCGTGTCGTTTCATAACACAACCCTCTCAGAAATGAGAGGGGGCATGTGCTCAGCAGCGGGACATTTATAGGCTGAAACTTTACTCTACTTTTTTTCTCATAACCAGCTACTGCAATTTTAATTTCTGATTTACCATGTGCTCAGTGGTGAAGAATTTCCTTCCGCATATCTTAATAATAATAATATTTCGAAGTCATGTGAAGTTTCCAAACCCGCATTGGAGCAGCGTGGCGGGCTTTTCCTGGTTCCAAAACCCTTTCTGAAATTAGAGGAGGCCCGTGATGAGACATATGACTGGTACTTTATTTTTTTACCTTTATTTAATGATGCCGATGTCCGCGATTTCGTCCACGTAGATTTAGGTATTTTAACTCCATATTCGTTCAAGATTGGTTTAGCAGTTTAGTCGTGAAAAGTTTGAAAGCAGACACAGACTGCCAAACACACTTTCGCATTTATAATAAATTAATTAGTATGGATTACAAAGAGACGCGTCTATATTATTTATTTGTGTTGTCGATTGTCTGTTTCAGGTGTTCCTTTATTATTCGATCTCTATGATGGCTGCCAAAAGAGCTTCGATTTGGGTCCTGTAAAAGTAGGCGATAAGAAAGTGCGTCAGATCGAAGTGATGAACCATAGCAAAGTACCAGTTGACGCGAGCTTCATATTCAGAGATACGTACTCTAAATTAGACGATACAAACTGCTCAGAAGCAACTAGCCTCTGTTTAAGCCCTAAAGTGAATGTTCAAGAAAGTGATCCTGGGAAAGATAGGTTTGTTATCTTTATTTAATTTTTGCTATATGTAGAGCTCAACCTGATAAAATTATTTCACATTATTTCACGTAATTTTAAGTAGTTAAAGATTATCGGCGAATCTTTCTTGCTCTAAGGTTTTTAAATTTTTGTATTGGTCTTCATTAAATGGATTTTAAAATATATTCTATTTTTTGCAGAGACAAAATGCTACAAAATCATAAAGAAAATAAAATAAAAGAACAAATTGCTTTAGATGTGCAAAATGCCTTGTCATCTTTAAAAGTCGTACCCAATAAATGTACCATACAACCTCATCGCAAGGTTCCATTGAAGATATACTTTAAGCCTCTTGGATTGATTAGCACCTTGAATATTCAGGTGTCTTTCGCATTTTAATTCTTATTAATACTTTAAATTATCAAAGACAAGCTTCGTAATCCTCAAAAGAACTTTCCCATCTCGTTGGGCAGACGGGCTGGTTAGCGCAGTGCCGAAAGCCTCGCACACAGAACACCCAAAATAAAAAACCGCTTAAGGTCTCTGGTGACTTTAACTTATTTACTTTCTTATTAAAACAAAATACGCAATTTTTTTTGCTTCGCAAGTATCCAAAAATAAATTACATATTTTAAAAAATCTACAACGTCTGTATATTCCTTTTTAAATTGTAGTTTCGATATTCTCATTGACATTATCTTCTCTAATAACATATTCTGTATATATATCATACATTATAACTTCTTTTATATCTTGGGGAAGTTCCTAGTTTTCAGTATTATTCATAGTCTGTGGAAAGAAAAAGTGTGGAATTGTATTTTTTATCCTTATCTTTATCTATATCAATATTGTTGTAGTTAAACATGAAAGTGTTTGAATTTGAAAGGCCTCTGGTGCGACTTAGCGGAGGTGCTACTGGTATGAGCCTCTGTCTCAGCCAGAACTCTTTACAATTTGGTCGCGTGCGAAAACGAAACTGCAAAATATTAAAGGTTATGTTACAAAACAAAGGAGATTTTAGTGCCAGGTAAAGTGAGGTACTTTACTTTTTTACCTTTTATTGGTTAATATTGTCTGCTTATGTCAAAACGTTTTTATCTTAGATTCTGGTGGCAGCCTCTGAAAACCAACGAGTTCATAATTTCTCCGATGCAAGGGAGTGTCGCCGCACACACTAACGTGACATTTACTGTTACCTTTAGACCAGTTAATAACAACCCATTTATTAAAGTTTGGGTAAGTTTTGTGAAACGACTGCGTTAATTATAGACATGCATGCTCTGTAAATCGTATAGTGGTAAAAATTGAAGTCTTCATTTCTAATTACTATCCATTTACTCTCCTATACAGTCTCAAATGTTACAGGATGACGCTACTGCCCATCTCCTGGTTTTTATTTTCTCTCTGTCGACTTTTACGACACGTGGTAGATTATCTTCCCCGCCACCACACGGCACCACACACCCCAAATATACTAGACCTAAAATACTCAAACCTGTATCGGGCAGTATCGTTTAAAGTGTTTGGCGTGAGGGACTTCGCACACAAATCGACGCGCGACGATTACGGCAAATTCATTCAACTTGGGAAAAACCATTATCTACAGACGTATATCTCTTCTTCCCGGTCCAATTTATTTTTGTAATCTTTTCCTGTATGGATTGTGGATTGACATCATTCTAATCGCTTATTAAACGTAATCTGTTACAATTGAATGCGGGGCAAACCATACGTGACTTTCTGGGATTCCTTTTATTCCTTATATATATCGATAAATCTGAATGTGGTGAAGCAGAACAGTTATTTTTTTTATAGGAGATAGCGACGAGACGACTAAAACGTTCACCTGATAGTAAGTGCAATGTTTGCCCATAACAAATGCTTGACTTTACATATATAATATATAATTTCGGTGATGTAATTGCTGTTAGCCTTTTTGGCTTTTACAGCTTCTTCGGATACTGTGCTCACGGGCCAGGGGCCCGCGTGCCAGGTTTGGTTTGACCCAAACATAAATACTTAAATAAACTCCTACAAACAAATCGAAATTCGAACTGTGTCGCGTTGGCTGCGTGCTTGCGTGACTTCAAATATCTCAAATGATTTTAAGTCGTCTAATGACCGTTCGAGGGAGGCTGCGGGCCTCCATTCGGCCTATCGACTTGTGTGTCGGTAACTCTGGGCGGTGAGAACCGCCCTGGAACACGGGTGTATCGTGTGTACGCGGTGTGATTGTCGACTGCTGCGCGCCGCTCTCTACGGCGGTCGCGCGTCGTGGTGCGTGTTATATTAAAGCTATTAACTGTGTGTACAGTGTAGCCTGGATCGTGACTGACCGTGTCGTGGTCAGGGAGTGCTGAGACGTCCGTGTGGTCTAGTACATTTTGCGGGCGACGTTTGCGTTCAGTCGCGTTTCTATCTGGTCGGTAATTTTCTGCTTTAACCACCAGCGGGTTTGGATGAACCGCGGCTTTTTGGAAAAACCGCTGTGATAATACTCTGAAAGTGTTCAGAGATTAAGGGCATTTCACAGTCACTGTGAAGGTCTACGTTGCGTTGATACCAACCGGCTCCGGTGGCAGTTCGCAAGAATCGATTTTGAACGCTCTGTAACTGTTTTAATTGATTGCCCGTCGCGTGAGCGAAAGCAACGCATGCATAGGCCATTACGGGTCTTATGGAAGTCTTATAGAGTCGAAGTTTGTGTCTTAAGTACATTTTGCTTGAAGAGCAAGTTAATAGATATAGTCGGCTTGAGATAAAAGCCGCTCTATTTCGAAGGTTTTTTATGTGTGCAGCGAACGTCATCGCTGTGTCTAAAGTGACCCCGAGGTATTTAATGCTCTTTTCCCAGGGAATAGGGCGCCCGAACAGGGTGATCGTGCCTAGTTGATTGTTGCCAATTGTGTGAATTCGTCTAGTGGGCTTTGGCGTGCCCCTCGAGAAGTATATCGCTACGCTTTTCTCGGGGTTTACCTGTATTCTCCATTTCCGAAACCATTCGCCTAGGCGATCGGCTGCGGCTTGGAGATGAATCGTTATGCGGTTGTACCTTGTGCTTGTCGCTATAGTACAGGGCCGTGTCATCTGCGAAAAGCGCAAGATTGACTTCGGGGTCTCTAGGAATATCGCTAGTATATAGCGAGAAAAGGAGTGGGGAGAGGTAGGAGCCCTGAGGGACACTCGCTCGGAGAGAGCGGCTTGAAGAGCGCGTTCCTTCTACCTGGAATCGAAATAGGCGGTTGGACAAGAAGGCTCGTATGATGTTCACGAGTCTGTCCGGCACTTTAGTGTGATACAACTTGTAATACAAGCCGGCGTGCCAGACTTTGTCAAATGCCTTTGCGACATCGAAAAATAAGTCCCCTGTGCTTAGGGCGGTCGTTAAAATTTTCTAAAATGTGCTCCGTTAAGCGGTGCACTTGATTGCGGGGCGAAAGCCGAACTGCTCGTCTGGAAGAATATTATTGGTAAGGACATAGTCTTTTAAACGACTGAGTATAATTCGCTCATAAATCTTTGCCATCGAGTTGAGGAGACTTATTGGGCGGTAATTTGACGGGATGTTCATATGCTAGTGAGGCTTCGGAATGCCTATAACGTCGGCTTCCTTCCAGGCGTCCGGGAAGGAGCAGCTGGAGAGGAGCGCGTTAAAAATACGAACTAATAGACACAATAGCGGCGTAGTAAGAGCTTTCATCAACCTGTTGTTTATGTCGTCGAGGCCGGGCGCGGATCGGTTTTTAAGATTTTTGACTATCTTAGTGACTTCGTCGAGAGTCACTGGAGGCAGTGGTTCGCCCACTGGAGGTATGGCAGCCCTGTGTTCGAGTTCCGCGGCCACCTGCTGCAGGTGGTCGGGATCCGCAGGCGCGAGAGACTGAGTGCATTGGCTCTCTAAATTGTCTGTGAGGCATTCGGGTTTTCGCTGTCGTCGAAGGCGAGCGAGTTATCGTTAGATCTAATGAGCGGTGGCATGGGTGAGACCGGTTCTGCTTTGAGTGATCGTGCCAATTGCCTGTAGGCAGTGTGCGACCGCTCGATTTCTTCAAGCATAGTGTCCCAGCTGTCTGGATTGTACTCAGATAAGCGCTCTTTAACATCCCTTTGTAGGAGGCGCAGTCTGAGTCTATTTGCGTCGGTTTTATATCTATCGTGCGCTTTAGCTGCGCGATTCTATTCTCTAATCAGGCATCGGAGGTCCGCCGGTAGGTTACAGCGTCGATCGCTCGACACCGTAACCGTCCAGGAGGATTCTCCGACGACTGTTTTGAGATGGTTCGAAAAAGATTTTATCACTCGGCAGGCTACCTCTGGCGAGTCGATAGTATTAGGAATTTCGTCTAAGTGCTGAGAGCTCGTAGCCTCGAGTTTGACTCCGATGATACGCCAGTCCACAATGGTTTTGGTCTGAGTGACCTCACCATTTGGCTAGCCCAGCTTAAAAATTACCGAACGGTGGTCCACTTGATTTGAGGTTCACGGTCGGAGCCTGTATGAGAGTGATGGAGAGGGTGCGTTATCAATTGCGTCCTCCTAAATTGTCTACTTCCGATATTACTACTACTATATTCCGATATAATAAGAGAACGTTGCGGTGTGGTAGAAGATGTAGTGACAAAGATAGACGTAGGCGAACGTATTACGATCAGATCGAAATCGAAAGGAAAGGTCACGTCAAAAGTACCCGCAACCGACGACCTTGTATGAAAAAACTAATGAAAGTAAAGGAAGCTAAAGATGTGTCAGGATCGTAGCAAGTGGAAAGATGTGGTCTCTGCCAACCCCTATGGGAAAGAGGCGTGACTCTATGTATGTATGTATCTATATTCCTATAGAAAGTGATAGAGATAGAATGTAAGGCGTGTTTGACGCGCTTGGAGGCTGTTGTGACGTTTAATTTAAAAAGTACGCAATTGCTGGTTACACACATTAAGGATCTATCTATAGAAATAAATAAAATTGGAGTGTCAATAAAAATGCTTGTAAACTGTAATTCTGTACATTTACTATTATGATATTCATTTTACAAATCCTAACCTTATTCCCGCTTCCATTGTGCATTCTGTACCTATTGTAATGTCCTTAGCTTATCGAATTACAATCGTTTACATATTGTAAAAAATTTACAGGCTAGTTGCAATATTGAGAACTTCATGCCTCTGGAATTAGCTCTATACGCTACATGCGTCGACACGGGTAACTTCCAAAACAAGACTTTGTACATGGAATGCCCGGTGAGGGAAATCCAAACGGATTACATTGTTGTGACAAATCCGTAAGTACTATATTTTACAAATGCTTGTTTTTAAATGGAAAAGTAACCTTCTTCTTATATTAACGCGAATATTTCACATTCAATAACACTGAATTTTACGGATTTAATAGCGTTTTTTTTTAATATTTATTTCTTGATATTCGTTAGTATCTTGAAGTTACTGTTATCTCGTTGTGCGTAGATCGGACCAAAACCAAAAATAGTTAACCCGGATTAACTATGACATTAGGATGCAACTCAGTCCCCTATCTGTAAAGTGCTCGAAATATAGGAAAAAAAAACAGTAACAATAAATGCAATGAAATTGATAAAAAAATTGTTTTATTAAAAGGAATAGCAATTTATAAAACGAAACCGGGTATTTGCCATAGAGTAACTCAATGTTACTTAGAAATTAGTTACAAATTACATATCTGTTAAGTGCTTGTGTTACCTGTCCATCACCTATCGTGCCGGCGCTTTGATTCGACAACCTTGAAAAATAAATCTCAGAGTAGTAGAAAACTGATTTCATTGTTAATTTTGAATAATATGAGGTTATCACATTCTTTAATACACTCTAAAATCACACCAAGAAACAGTCAATACAGGATATTGTTTTAACGTGCATAGTGTCGTATCCGACAGTGGAAACATTGCCACGCCTATGCAGGAATTTATTTCGGTAGGTACCACCGCAGGACCAGTTACATAACTGGCCTGGCCATTAATGTGTTTCAGTCTGAAGGGCACTAATAGCTAGTTACTGGGCATATGAAAATTAAGAACTTATGTCTCAGGGTGACGAGCGCAGTGTAGTGCCACGCAGAAATGTTCTAAGTGACACAGCATTTGTTATGGGCAGACATTGCACTAAAAGAATTATACTAAAAGAAAACCGCACTCAAGCGTTAACGGACTTTCCTCAATGCTTTAAAGATGATAGGAATCCCAGCAGGGATTACTTGAGGATTTTGTTTTTGCAAATAATGAATTCGCATTAGCTAGGATTACATTTCAGGATCAAAGTCTTTGCTTTGCTTGTCCTTAATACATGGATAACAATCATTTTTCATATTCTTCATTCAGGATCCAGGACATTATTCCATCAGCTACGATAATGATACTACATAATTCTGTATTTATTTTTGAAGGTCTGTTCCAATTTCTTATTACAGTACAGACGAAATGTGGCTGGTACTGTCCGAAGTATCCGGGGAATCGTTTGTAACGCTCAAAGAGTTCAATATAGAAGCAAACACAACATTTGAAATACCTATACATTTCAAACCAAAATCTTTTGGGAAGCACGAGGTATTGTAATTTGGTCAATTAACGTAAGGTTATTAAGTATGAAGGCGAGCAATTGTTATAAATGCACTCGTATAAAGGTATACTCACTTTTTTTTTGAAAATTAAATACTATTCGTATCAATGTTATTATTTATTAGACCACCAGTCATATTACCAGTCATATTTTTATTCATGCAAAACTTCTCAATTCAGTTTTCACTGTATTTCATTGGGTTGAGATAAAAAAAACCATCTTCCTGGAACATCTGAATAAATAAACTGGGTTGCCAACCCGCGTGCTAAGCACCCTTTTTTTTGTACGTGGGGAAATCCTGCATGGATACCAGACCGACCAGGGGGGCAGCCGGGTTATGTCGGAGACTTACCGACTAAAACCCCACGGTGGTCTCCTATCAGCGCTAAAGTGGGTCAGGAGATCTCCGTTCGGAACGCAACCGAAACCAATCCGCCCGCAAAGTCCGATAATGAGGGCTACAAACTTTTGTGGCAATCAATGGGGAAGGCCTATCTTCAGCAGTAGACTAGTGATAGGCTGATAAATCATTATAATGATGATGAGGCAAAAATAAAATAAAAAATATGTACATGTTATAGGGACAAGTTTTATTCTCACCTCTTGGAGAAAGCGCACTCTTCATCGACCTCGTTGGAATTGCAACTCATCCGAATTCAAATGGAGATATTTCGCTGACAGTAAGGGCAAAGGACTTACATACCGAAGAATTGCTAGTTTATAATGTCACGGAGGTATGATTGAAATTAAGAAAATTAAAAAAAAATTGTATTCACGCACATATTACACATTTCATAAAACTACTTTTACGGATTTTATCGCGTTTAATTTTTAAACAATTTGTAACCCGACGTTTCGAGTAGAGTCGATCTTCAGAGTTGCGTAGATCGGACCGAAAATAATAATTAAAAGCTGAAGGTACCCCGGATTAACTATGACATCGGGACATCTGTCACCTCAGTCCCCCCGTGACCATCGGTGCTGTAATGTATTCGAAACGTCGGGTTATAAATACTTTAAAATTAAACGCGATAAAATCCGTAAAAGTAGTTTTATTAAAAAAATATTGTTATAAAAGATAGTTCTCTTTCGGATAGGTATATATTATATATCTATTTTTTTTAAAGAAAAGAATTTTAATACTACGAGACTGATATTTTAATGATAATTTGATCACTATTTTATATTCATTATATTTATATTTTGCACTCGTTCAGCATAACGATTATCGTTGTATTAAAGACAATAGTATAGTATAGTATATTATATTAAAGATAATAATAAATAATAGTGAGTTATGCATAATTAGCTATATTTTTTCTATCAATCAAAGTGTAATTTAGGAAACTTTATAATTTAATAATATAATAAATTGCAGTGATTAAAAATGTGGTAAGATTTTTAGTGTATTTCATATATGTACACGCGGCTCAGTGGTCAGCAACCTTTCTACCAATTGGTGGACTCAGGGTTCTGTGTCTGTGATTTATTGCCTGTTAAATGAGAAAACGACGGCGTGTTCCCCACCTGCCAAAATAATTTGCCCTCGTCTCTTATCCGTGGTCTGAATCGGTCAAGAGGACTTAACTTTATGTAGCTCTTAAATTAAAAAGTAGTTAGTGTACTCATTTTGTCAAATGGACCAGAGAAAGTGTACGTTTTACAGTTTTGGAATAGTTTATCGGTGCAAAATACTTATAAATTTTACAGTTTCCAGAGTCGTACGTCGTATCGACGGAAATTGTGAAAATTGTTCCTGATAAATTCGACGGTTACTATGAAGTAAAGCATCCGGAGACCATTAAGGTGTGGGGCGAAGCGAAGGCCACGTGTCGGTGGTCATTCGCGTGTTACGAACAATGTGAAATAAATGCAAAGGTCATCATTGTTACATATTTAAAGAGTACATACGTAACCGACATAGATTTAAGAGTTGGGAAGTTAAAGTGACAATGGCCCACATAGTCCGTGGAACCAATAACCGTTAGTAATCGTGGTAAGATTCCTATGCAGGAACTCGTAGTTAGGAATCTCCGCAGTGCCAGTTTTACTGCTGTTAAGCAATGGTGTGCAAACACAACTGTTTATCAGTTTGAAATGCACTGAAGCTAGTGCATTGATTGAATTATACTAGCTTTAGTGCCCAGCTCCAAAAGTGGCGCTAGAGTTTTTATGAAATTTTGTCATTTCTGTTTATTATTTGGGGTGAACTCACTCGAACTTGTGGTAAACAAGTCAACCATAACATAATCGTATCATACCGTAACATATATCGTATCGAAGTGAAGAAGTGGGCATTCACATCTTATTCTGAAAGGACGGACGTGTATTGATACATTATATGTTAAAGTATTTCGTAATTTATAATGTTGTGTTCTGTTTATAACATTCACTTAACGACAGGTGACGTTCACAAACGAAGTAACGCGCGAATACCAATTCTACAATATTGCGATAGCAATTACTCCTAGCGGAATCGTAGGAACGATAACGTTCGAGTCGAGGGCTCGAGAATCTATTTTGAAAGAACTCTCGATTTCTAACCCTCTCGCCGAAGACGCTGAGTTTCACATTCGCTGCGAACATCTTGATAGCCCTGATGTACTTTTGATAAACAGGAATTCTAAGGTCATGTTTTAATTCACTAATAAAAAATATCCGTAAAACGTAGCATAACTGATATAGGTAGAACAGTCACGTGTTTGTTTTTAAGTTTTAAAACACACCCACACTAGTATTTATCCTGTAGCGAAGGTGTGCTTTACGGACATAAATTGCACACGCACAAACAACCAGACTATACGAATTTTTATACTGCGTGGAAATCGAAACCGCTACCCGGCATAGAAGTCAGTTGCTTAGACACTACACTGGACCGAGTCGCAAGCCGAGCTTTATTTTGCAGTAGTCCGTGTAATAAATTATTGAAATAAGTATACATTGTATATATTTGTCGCAGGAATAACACATTTCAAAATTTAAAAAAAATCTTATGCGTGTGCGATTACTTTAAAATTGAAAACGTAATACTTCCGCAGCATATGGGGTGAAGCATTATAGACTGATTATGACAAATAAAATGATGCATCAACAAAATACTTTAAACTTATTTCAGGCAACATTAGCTCTGACATATTCACCGCTTGTAGTGGGCGAGACTGAAGAATATTTAGAAGTATCCAACCCGTTAGTGGGTACCTACCTGTACAAAGTGATACTGAAATGTTTCCCAGCTAGAGAAAAGAGTTTAGAATTCACAACAGCACTCGGCACATCTATCCCTTTTCGGCTGAGGGCGCAAAACAAAACCGATACCAGGGCGGAGTTTATTGCAACGGTATGAATGCAAATAAGTTGTTATATACTCGTAATATTGTTAGGATATCTAAAAACTCAGATAGTGTCAGCCAGTGCATTAAAGCGTCGAGTGTTGAACATAACTTTTGAATACAAGCGAGTCTTTAACAACTTCCTTGACAGATTTCACATCCATCGATAATAGTTGAAAAGGAGTACGTTTTGGGTCCCTTCGAGAAGGGCAAATTCCAAGCTTGGTTCGAGCCAACTGAAATTGGACGCCAACTTTGTCGAGTTTCTTTGAAATCAGCAAGCGCGGGGGAATTTGTGTGAGTAATGTTCGGAAAAGTAATAATATTCATTAATTAACTATTGTAATAAAATTTCCAAAAACATACGAATGGACAGCTCCTTTCGCATGTTTTTGAATATTTTTATTAAATCAGCATTTAAATCCACATCCACTGAACCAAAAATCTTAAAAAACCTTCTAACTGACTTCGACCACATCAATATCTTCCACGTCATTTATTGGGCCACGTGATTCTGTGGTGCCTGCTAAGTCTTGAATAAGAGTCCCTGCTGAAACCAATATTTCAACGACCGCGTGTCCCAGTGGTCAGAATAACTGACTTTTTCGCCCCTGTTGGTTTTCGGGTCAGGTTGTATGGTGCATTTGAAATATGTCTGTAAAACCACCAGTTGGTTGTAACCATCAGTGACTAACTGAAAAAAAGCTTAGTATAGTAGTATATAATTGTCCATTTGCTGCTAAAACATATCTAAGTTAGGTAAAAAAAAGTAAAAGTAACAGCCTATAAATGTCCCACTGCCAGGGCTCAGAGCTCCTCTCATTACTGAGAGGGCTTTGGAGCTAGAAAGAATCCGCCACGCTGCTCTAATGCGGGTTGGCGGTCTTCACACATCTTCAAAATATTTTTTATTTCTCAGACATGCAGGTTTCCTCACTAAGTTTTTCTTCACCGCCGAGCACATGGTAAATCTGCACTTAAAATTGCATTTAACAATTTTAGTGGTGCCGCCACCGGGAATCGAACCCAGGTCACTCACATACTATGAAATTTAAAGTGAGCGCCTAGCCCCTGAGCTACCACGGCTCTCTCTAAGTTAGGATTTTCTATAAATTATTTCCAGGTACAATATACAAGGAACAGCTAAGGAACCAAAACCCCAAGGACCTTACGAAGTGAAATCCGGGGGATTTACGACGATTAGATTTAAAAATGTATTTGACGATACCAGAGCATTTAAACTAAATATCGACCGGGAAGAATTTTTTGTGAAGTCTGTATATGAATCGGTAAAATCTAAAAAAGTAAGAAAAAAAAACATTCTTTCCTTGCTCATTCTCCCAGTTATCATGTTCGATATCCTTTTGGTCTGCAACTTTTCAGTTACTTAAATGGAATACTAAAATTACTGACATGCAATCTAGGTAATGAGAGACATTCCTCTGGTATGATTTTATTTAATGAAGTTTATAAATCCAACGTTTTAAAATCCACTGCTGGACGGTATCCACGCATTGTAAGATTATTACGGACGGCGCCTTCGAAGCGATTATTTCAAATCATGTTATATATTTAACGCGAAAAAATTTGTTTTGATTTTTAATTTATCTATGGCACAACGAAATTAGTTGTATATGAATAATAGTTGGTAATTAATATGTAATGGCCTACTTTAACTACTTGGTATGGCAACTGACAAAGCGAGAAGTCCATTCTTCTTGCCTAAAGTACTGAAAATTCTAGAGCAGAGCGTCATATACATCATAATCGTCATAGTCATCATCATCATTTCAGCCTATCTCTAGTCCACTGTTGAACAAAGTCCTCCGCCATGTATTGCCAAAAACATTTGTAGCTCTCATTATAGGGGGATTTTGCCACAGTTGCCACGCTTGACAGGCGGGTTGGCAATTACAGTTTATGCATACAGATGTTCCAGGCAGACGTTGCTGCCCGTTTTCTAGGCTTTGAATTTTCCCTCTGTCGACTTTTACGACAACCACAGGATGAGATGGGTTGGTATAATCTCTCTTAAGCCGCCATCCACGCAGTAGTGCAAATATACATTTTTATCACATTTAACTAAATTATTTTAGAAGGGTTTTAGTAATGTTTTCAATTTTCATAATACCGCTATCGACGACTTATATTTAATGAAGATTTTTCACTTTCCTAGTCGTCACATTTTTTATTGGTGTAAAGTGACCAGACGAGCAAAACGTTCACCTTATGTAAGTGCAACATCTGCCCAGAACATTTCCGTGTGGCAGCACACTGCGCCCGTCACCCTGAGACATCAGTTCTTAAGTCACAGTGATTACACTAGCTCTCAGTGCTCTTCGAACCGAAACACGGTAATATTAGCACACTACTACTTTCACGGCAGAATAACTGACCCTGTGCTAATAACTACCTAGACTAATTCCTGTATAGGAATTCCTACCACCTTTTCACTAATCAAATACGTTCTTTGTAATAGGAGCTAAAGGTGTCAGTTTATTTAAATGAGAAACCAGCCAGTGGCTGGAAGGAAATCCCAACAGGATGCATGACCATAGAATGCCATGAACCAAATGAACCAAAAGTACATTGGACTTACTTCTTACAAGGCATTCCTTAAATGTTATATTTTTATGACCAATTTTATGTTTTAGATACTGTACTGTTACATAGTTTAATAAATGTAAAACTTTGATTATTTTAATTTAATAAAAAACGAAGTTAAACATGTCACAAGCTTTTATTACCAATCACTGACGCTAAAATCTTGTACAACATCGTCTTTATCAACTACATCCTCTTCGGTGTGTACTGTTTTCTTAGCCTTTGCTTTGTTTTTGTTTTTCTTCTTTTTCAATTTCTTTTCTTTCTGTTTAGTTTCATTATCATCTTCAGTAATTTTAAAGTTATCAGTTTCATCTTCACTATCCGATGGAAACAGGACCATTGGACCTTCGTTTTCAGGTTTCGTATTTGTTTTTAACTCATTGGTTTCGGGTATTTTTGGCCTCTTTATCATTGGCAGCTCTCCAGCTATTTCATCATTTTTAGAGATCTTTTTACGTTTCTGTATCTTATTTATTTTATACCAATTCTCAAAGAATGTACAAAGCGGTGTTCCTTTTGCTTTAATATTCGATTCCCAAGCGGCTACCATTTTTTCGTCGCTAAGCGCAAAACTGACTTTGGCACGTTCACGCTCAATAAACTTCGCGTTTTCTTCGATTTTCTCCATTAGTTGACGTAATTTTTTTGTGTAATTTGATACCGTACAAGTCTTGAGAAATTGTTTAATCTGTAATCAATAAGCAATATTTTATTAAGAACAATTTTACAATTTTCAAATGCAAATGTGAGTTTACAACAGAAGATAACTGGTTTCCGCTATCAAGTTAACAAATCTTTAAATAACAAGTATGGATTAGTTAAATCTTATTAAATCTATACACAAACGCCAGGAAAGAGAAGAATGTCAATGACATACCTGTAAAACGGCAAGCAAGCTGATGTCTGGAAAAGCTATATTGTGTGCTTCATTTGTGGTATATTCTAACAGAAGTGCGTATAATCTTTCAATGACAGCGTCTTTAAAACCATTCTCAGACAGTTGTGACTTAGCCAATCTGAGAATGCATGAGAAGTCTAATGGCTTCATTGAAACCTTTTTATGTTTTTTGTTAAAGTCATATGTAGTTAATACCTAAAACAAAACCAAAAATCAATGTTTTGTTCGATGAAATGAGGGGAAAAACTTACATTATTGAGTTCGCCCATTTATATCTTAAGAAATATAGTCCTAAATGGAACTTGGATGTTGGCTCTGGGAGCAATACTTGAAAAATGAAGCTTAAAACATTGTTATTATCATCAGACTGCAAAAAGTACTGATTTTACACTGATAATTTTGATCTAGTATATTTTAGCTGGTTTTGGTACACTCTGTTGGAAACTTCGGGATTTTTTTGGCATTCCCTTACTCGAATTTTACGACATCCATTATATGAGATTGTTATTTTATGCCAAAACTGCACGGCTGTAAAAGTATACAGGTTCCAAGCATATTACCCGCCCTACATAAACGAGACGGTGGCTTTTACCATGCTTGCTTGTAGACAGGGAAAGGACAGTCCTTTAACGCAAGTACAGACTCCCGATCTTCTGATTGAATCACTGAGACTAACTATTAGATAGGGGAAGGTAAAAAAGCTGTAACATTGGAAACAGCCTTTAGAATAGTTTCGTGTATAAACAATTTATTTTTTATACTAGCTGACCCGCCCCGGCATTACACGGAAGTTATTGGCATGTTAGTCTGTATAGACAAAAACGGAACCAGCCTATTTACACATTGTAACAAAGTACATGTTCGTAAAATCCGTTCCTAGTGAGTGTCTATGTCGGGAAATGAAATATGTATGCTAGGTTTCAAATCAATAGGTCTTGTAGTTCCGGGGATATCCTGTTGAATCACTGGTAAAACGCTTTTATAAATATATATATGTACTATTATAACAACTAATTACCGGTTATACATATATTAAAATGAATAGTGATTCATTTGTGTCATTTGATTCCCTCAATCACGTCACGTATTTGCGTGTGCTAATGATTTGACCAAAGGAATATTAGAAAGTCAAATATATATACTTACCTTTTAGTAGAAAGTTTCTACTAAAAGGTAAGTATATATATTGGAAATAATGGATGACTAAAATTGTATATTGAATACCTATTAACACAGATAATCATCCTTTTTTAATCCAATGAAAGTAAACCATGAAGTGTGACCACACGCTGAAACAAAATGTATACAATGTACAATGAAATTTATTATACCTAATGGTAAGAAGTAGTAAGAACGTAGATAACAAAATCAATTCACCGATTCTAGACCACTGATATTTTTGGAAATGAGTTTATATATTTATATTATTTCATTATATGGTCACACTATATGGTGTATTTTGATAGAATTAATATAAGATGATTATCTAGGTTAAGTGCCGTGTGGTGGCGGCATAAGAGAATCTACCTCTCCATCTCATCCCGTGGGTGTCGTAAAAGTCGACAGAGGGAAAATTAAAACCAAAAGATGGGTATCTTCCTGGAACATCTGAATAAATAAACTGGGGTTGCCAACCCGCCTGCCAAGCGTGGCAACTATGGCAAAATCCCAAAAATGAGAGCTATAAAACTTGTGGCAATCTATAAGGAAGGCCTATGTTCAGATGGACTAGTGATAGGCTAAAACGATGATGATGATGATGACCTAAGTTAATAGGTATTCAATATACAATTTAAGTTTTCCATTATAAGTGACTTTCTAATATTCGTTTCGTCAATGATATTTTCGGTGATGTAATTGCTGTTAGCCTTCTCGGCTTTTACAGCTTCATCGGATACTGTGCTCGCGGGCCAGGGGCCCGCGTGCCAGGGGCCCGCGTGCCAGGTTTGGTTTGACCCAAACATAAATAAATAAATAAAAACTCCTACAAAAACCTCGAAATTCCGACAATGTCGCGTTCGCTGCGTGCTTTCGCGATATCGTAATCTTAAATATTTTAAGTCGTCTAATGACCGTCCGAGGGAGGCTGCGGGCGTCCATTCGGACTGTCGACTTGTGTGTCGGTAACTCTGGGCGGTGAGAACCGCCCTGGAACACGGGTGAATCGTGTGTACGCGGTGTGATTATTGACTATTGCGCGCCGCTCTCTACGGCGGTCGCTAGCACGTTTCGCGGGCGACGTTTGCGTTCGGTCGCGTTTCTGTTTGGTCGGTAATTTGCTGCTTTAACCACCAGCGGGTTTGAATGAACCGCGGCTTTTTCGAAAAACCGCCGTGAGCCTTTCGTCAAATAATTAGATTGTAGACGTGTGGATTGAGGGATCAGTTTTAACAATCGCTATCCTAAAATTGCACACTTTGTGACCTGATATTTAGTAAATAAGCTTTACAAATTCTTTACTAATCACTTTAACTTCATTTTTAAGATACTTTCCGAGATCTGGCCGATCGTCTGTGAGAATTGAGGGACCACGCTTCAAGGGCTGTAATTTGTTATAATTTTCTTTAGAAATACCAGGATTAGTTCTACAACTGTTTTAAGTCTTCTACTAAATCCTTGGTAGATTATTTCGCAAATTCTCAGCATGGTTCCTCAATCCTCACACACATCTTAAGTCTCACGTACCAAGTAATATACACTATACACTAGCTATACTACTGCTTCACGGCAGAATAACTAGCTCTGTGGTGGTAGGCAGTCCTACCAACAGAAAAAATTATTCTAACAATACGTTTCTTCTAACAGTAATTAAATGTGATTGAAAATCATGGTAGCTCTGGAGCCGATTTAAAATGATATGAATAAAAATATTTCGGGGACATGTTAAGTTCCCTAACCTACATAGGAGCAGCGTGGCTGACTTGTCCTGGATCCAAAAGGCTTTCAAAAATGAGAGAATGTCTGTGCCCAGCAGTGGAATGATGTCTTCCTAGCCGATTTACGTCCACGGCGACAACTACCGAATACTGTCGGAAGTTATCAACTGCGCAGGAGACTTCCACAAGACTGTCACAAGTGTACGCGCAAACACTGTCACTCACTCGTCCAAACCTACCCATGTTCGATTTAACGTTCATGCGATAATATCAGAGGTAGGCTAGAATGCAGTGTCAAGAGACACAGGGACAATCACAAAACAACCAGAGCCGAAAACCAAAAATTTGTGGTTTTGCACAAATGTTCGCTCAAGCTGGGGTTCAAACCCGTTGACCCGCGGCGTGGTAGTCGAGGCACTCTAACCACTAGGCAGCACGGATTATTTTTAGTCCTGCTTTACTTTAAATAAAAACAATAAACAATACGCAGATTGTGTATGTTACACTAAAATATTTTAATAATATTATTTTACTTACCTCCACCACAAACGGTAATATAGGAATAAATGTATTCGACTCCTTGGATAGGTGTATGAGAATTTCAGCACAATGAAATCTTAGAGGGTAGTACTGGTGCGTTGGAACCAACTTTATCGTATTTGTGATAACCATTACTAGCGGATACAGTAACGGTTGCAATTGTGATTTATTTGATGTTGCAGCTATTAAATCAGCCCATAAATGTAGAGAGTTTATGAACTGCCAGTTATACACTGCTTGTCGGTTCTCAATTTTCTGTACTACAATAGCATTTCTCAGGTGAATAGCCAGCTGTCTTATATAAAGGAACACATGCTGATAGGACGCGTTTAAGTCCAACGAAAACATCTCCACCAAAGATCTTCGCATAAAGTTTATGCCTGGCCATGTGGATGGACTCACGAACTTGGAATTTTTTACGTAAGTCATATACATTGCTTTCAGCACTAGATCTAGAAGCACTGCCTGTTGATTCCTCGTTATTCTTAATATGCATAAGAAAGCCAACACTCTAACGGTCTCTTCACCGCTACTCCACAACATGATCAGTTTTTTAAGTGACTGCTTGGATATACGACTAAAGCAAGCAACATAAACTGACATCTGATGTAGATGCTTGAGGAGTACCGTAAGAATATTCTCTGAAGTCACTCCGCTAAGGAGTTTCAACAAATCTTTTAAATAAGATACTAGAGGACCTTTGATTTTTATAAAGTGTTTACACTTCTGTGGATCCTTTCCAGATTGCTCCATTCCTAAGTATTTCTTTATAGCACCAGGTAAATACAAAACACACATTTGTATAACAGCATTAAACACAGAAGAACCTGAAACACAAAGAAGTTTCGAAGTAAGAATTATCTGAATCTTATTTATATTATTATTTATTCAAAAAACCGACTTCAATGCTGCAGCTGTAATCATAAGCATTTTGTTATTGTTGATTATATAATTATATAAATAAAATTTAAGTTTCATGATTTTCTCATGGATCCCATCATCAGGACTTCATACATTTATATGGGACCACCCTTACGGTAACGAATTGATAACCTCCTTCTGTTATCCTCCTGTTAATTTAGTTAGTATAGGGCATGTTTTTTAAATATTACAGAATATAACAGTATGCTGATCAGACATATAAACTGACTGTACAGACTGTAAACTTACAATATAAAATTACTTTAAATCATTTTTATCATAATGTATTAGATATACCCCATATTAATTTAATAAAGCATTGTTAAATATTGTATTATATTTTCATAAAGCATATTTCGATCAAATGTTTAGTTGATAAGTACCTTTTATTTAAAATCTCAGAATAACATAGGTACTATATAATGATGATATTGTTCTTCTTGCCAATGTATACCATAGCAGCACTTTCTGGTTACAACCTGAAGTTATTAACATTTGCCAATCATACATACATACATACAGTCATACAATGGGAATGGCAGAGGCCACTCACGTCACTTCGTCCTCGCGGGAAAAGAGACGTGACGGGCAGCGAACCACGCCGCCGCCGTTTTGGTCGAATCGAAAAATTCTTACTCCCCACAAGTAGTATAGTGACAGCATTGCATATTATGGTATTATTCTGCACGAATGAAGGCTGTCCATGCAATACCTTAGTCGCCTCTTACGAGTACCACACCTTGGGAGGAAAGAGGTAGGTGCTATTCTACTCTGCCGGAGACCTATCGGCGAACCATCTCTTACCAATCATCGTCATCGTTATTAAAAATGTGATGATCGGTGTGGTGATTATTTTTTATTATTATTGATTATTTCAACTTGTGCTTATAACTGACTCGCTATAGATTAAACTGGAAAAATCAATATACATGTCATACCTTCTACTTTAAATTCACTTTGAGAAGTCCCATCTTCACTGGTGACACGCAACATGGCTGCATTAAATGCTTTGATGACAGTAACTAAAGTTGGAAGTTTTATTTTTCCTTCACCTTGCAACTCTGCTTGCCACTGAGCTACTAATTTTAGATTTACTTTTCCACGTACCGGTTTTGCATCTTCGTCCTAATCAAAGTATAAATAATATTTTAAAATATGTAAACATTTTGATGCTGGTTTCTAAATATTCAAAGCCAAAAGTTTGTTTAGAAAAAAGTAAAGCAACAGCCTATATAAATGTCTCACTGCTGAGCACAGGCCTCCTCTCATTTCTGAGAAGGTTTGGAGCCGGGAAGAATCAGCCACACTGCTCCAATGTTGGTTGGCGGACTTCACATGTCTTCGAAATATTTTTTTATTTCTCAGACATACAGGTTTCCTCACGATGTTTTCCTTCACCGCCGCGTACGTGGTAAATCAGCACTTAAAATTGCAATTAACAATTTTAGTGGTCCCGGTACCGAGAATCGAACTCAAGTCACTCGTGTACTATTATATTTAAAGCGTGCGCCTAGCCTCTGAGCTACCACGGCTCAAAGTTTTCAGTTTTCTTAGTATTACTAGAGTCAACTTCCAATTACTTTGTGAACAGTATGTGTTAAGTCCACCAACTCGCATTGGAGCAGCGTGGCGGACCGGTGCCGGGTCATCATTATCACTATCTCAAGATGCTGCAGAAGACATGTAATTTTTTTTAGGAAACAGAAAGAGGCCCTGTTTATGTATTATTATGTCAATAAACTGGGATGTAATATGAGTAAAAAGTTGAATTTTCTGCATTCCCATATGGACTACTTTCCCACTTTTAAAAGTCTGGTGCTGTAAGTGGCAGAGGGAGCAAGTTCACCAAGACATTAAGGTTGTGAAGGTTATCAAGGAAGGTGGGACGTAAGCTGACTATTGCTGAATGTTAAAGAGAGATGAACCAAATCATTACATCCCGATCATTTTATCCAGATTTGAAGTGAATCGGTTGCCCTGTCTGCTAGCTTTGGATGGCAATTTCATGGATGGTATAAGTCCCAAAAAACCCAACACGTCTCTGGCGTCATTGGTGCAAACCAAAAATGCCATACAACAAGATGGGTACCAGCTCGCTGGATATCCCATAAACTTATAAAACAACTCCCAATGTTGGTGGTCCCTCGGATAAAACTGGGGACGTAAACCCATTGGAGGGAGGGCGCAGTGCCGGAGGTCCACCAGCGGTGAAGCCCGCAGGTTGCGACCAAAAAGCCATCTCAAAACAATGTGGTTCAGGTTACGGATTACACCGGCACTGGGCCCCACACCTCAGTTGCTAAGAATTCTCTGGAACCATTAAACACGGAAGACGCATTCTAAGCCGATTGGAAAGTGGTTTACGGCTTACCACTTGCCAAGCGGCTGAGAAAGGCAAAGGCAAAGCGCCTTCTAAGACGCCACGACAGCCTGTCAGTCCCTCTGGAGTATCCACTCCTGCCAAAAGTAAGCCGAAGAGGAGAAACAAGAAGCAGCCCATGAAAGCTAACGAGAGAGCTGAAATGGCAGCTTCAAAGACAAAGGCCAGGTCTGCTAACCAGCCACCGTCGACTGCGTCGAGGCCCGGTGCAGGCACAAGCTGGCGTCCTAAGGCAGGAAATGGTACAAACCAACGTCCAGCCGAAAGATCGCATGTTGGTGCCGGCACAGATCCAGCAGCAAAGAAGCGGAAGGCTGCGAAACGACCTGGTAAGAACCAAAGGGCCGACAAACTAGTGCTTGACGAGTCCAAATCGCCGCGAGGCGTATATACGAAAGAGCGACTGCAGCACTATAAGCGGACCTCGGTCAGCTACTCCTTAGCTGCCAAGTCGGAGCTGTGCATCGCTGTAACATGTGCACGCACAGGCCACTTGTCAAAAGAGGATCGACACCGACAAGGTCCTCACTGGTATTCAGATAAAATTAATCAGTGAGGCCTGGCACACTGAGGAGTCCGGTACGTCAGCGCCCTTGTTCAGAGGCAAACCTACTAACACTGAGGGTGCAATCAAGCTCGGATGTGAAGACCAGAGAGCACTTCATTGGTTACCCGGCGTCCAACTGGCGATAGCAATAAGCGACAGTCCGAGTTGCCATGGCGAATACGCTGCGGTATTCTCATTCTGAACGAACAGGGAATCTGGAAGGACTCACGCGACATAGGACGTATATTAGCCTACCAGAATCCGTGGATTAACTAATTGTGGAAGTATCTAAATGGCTACTACTCGGCGCGGAACAGCAAATGGACGGGTGGTTCATGTCGATCCCGGAGAACCAAATTCCGTCCCTGATGAAGGCCTTCATGCTCATGCGGCGCGGTTTATGTCAAGTTCCAGGGTCAAGCTGGCAAGTTTGTTGAGGTTTTCCCGGATCGCGACCCCCCTGCGAGCGGTGCGGACTCAAGCGCCGTGGTAAGGAAGCACAGAACGCCCAAACGGCACAGGAGAGAACGACACCCACAGACGGGGCGGTGACGCCTGCCGTGCCTGAATCAGAAGATCGCCTCTCTGAGGAGGAGTTGGATTGCAGCAGTTATCTAGAGGAGTACGAGGCTTAGGGCCTATTGGCTGGTGGGGAAAGGGGACGTTCTATGCGATGGCGTGCCCTTCGTCCGAAATGAACACCATACAAGAAAACCTCCACCACAGAGAAACTGCGGCGGCACAAATCCGCAAGTGGGTGGAGGTAAAGTACAAAGGATACAGAACACAGCGGGATTGAACGTGGTCGACGCCTCGGCGTACATGCCGGAAGTAGACACCACCTCCACACGACCTAAGCAGGCTAGTTCACTATTGTGAAAAGGCCGGACAGAATATCGTCATCGGAACCGAATCCATCCCGATGTGGGGGATGGAAATTAGCAACGATGGAGGTAAAACCTTAGTTTAATATTTATTTACAACAAATCTAACACTTATAACAATAGGTTGTGAACCAACATTCGTAACCAGACGAAGTCGCACAATTATTGACCTAATACTCGCTTCCGAAGGCGCGGCCAAATTTACCCAAGGCTGGCACGTTTTCATGATTCAAGGTGCAGGGGAATATTTCCTCAACACCTTCAAGACGTAACTCCCGCAAGACGGACCGAGCGAAGTATATCCACACGCTAGTACTGGTGGTAGGATTCCTATGCAGGAATCCGTCAAAGTAGATACCACCCCAGGGCCAGTTATTCTGCTGTGAAGCAGTGTGCAAACATTACTGTGTTTAGGTTTGAAGGGACACTGAGAGCTAGCGTAATCACTGGGCACTGGGCGCATTGTGGTGTCACACTGTTCTGGGTGACACAGCATCTGTTATGGGCAGTCGTTGCACTTACCATCAGGTGAACGTTTTGCTCGTTCCGTCACTTTTATCAAAAAAAAAAAAAAATTGCAGTGCCTAGTGACACCGACAAATTGGAGGATGTAACTAGAATAGAAGAACCGGTAAACATTCTAAGAGCTAACCTGATAGAAAGCTACCACAATGAATGCCCAGTAAGTGACCTCGTAAGGGCGCCTAGTAAGCAACCTTGGTGGGGAAATGCGCTAGTGCGTAAACGGAGGAAAGTCAAGAAAAGCCCTTAATCAGAAAAATATTAGAGCTCTGTGTCAAACACAATGTGGAACTGGCCTTAATGAACTGGATTATGATACTCTCCGACAGCATGGCGGTATGACTGTCCCTCATTAGTAATGTCATGAACTCAGGGCGCATATACAAATGCTATGACAGACTAAATGAGGTATGCATATCACTAATGACAGTTTACAGGTTTTTAAAACCAAGCTATTTCAGTACATGATGGATTCTCTTTGACTGACTCACTTTTAATGTTCTTCTAATATCAAACCATTACATTTGTTTTATATTGTATTATATTGTTAATCATCTCTTACACAAAATTATTATGACATGTAATTAGTATTAACATTTTGTTTTTTTCAATTATGATTAAATTTATTACAGTTTGTATGCCTAAGCAGTTGATGTAAGCGAATAATAATTGTGCAAGTTGTCATAATCTATAATTAGATGTACAATTAACCTAGTATTTATAAATCAGATTTTTTTTTAAATAATATATAATATAATATAATATTTTTTTTGTTGGTTATCCTCAATAAAAAAAAATATATAAACACCGGGCCAAGCATCTCGGATCACCGAGATTCACTCCCCGAGGGTTCCTGGAGAAGATTGTTTGGTTCAAGTAAACCATTATTTAAATTAAACTAATTTTACGGATTTTATTATTTTTTAATTTCAATAGCCTCGCGAGGCTATTTCAATAGGGAAGATGGTTGGGTATTACCACCGGCTTGGGATCCTATTATTAATAAAATTAAATCAAAAACCAAGCATACCACTGCAAGGCTTCAAGACACAGTAAGCTCTTTCTGCGTAGATCGGACTAAAAAAAATAATAATTAAAAGCTGAAGGTACTCCGGGTTAACTATGACATCGGGACAACTGTCACCTCAGTCCCCCCGTGACCATGGGAGCTGTAAAGCGCCCGAAACGTCGGGTTATAAATAGTAAAACATTAAATGCGATAAAATCCGTAAAAATTAGTTTCATTTAAATGAGTAGTGTTCGCGTAAATATAAGAAATCATTATGTAAACCATTATTACTGCCTACTAAAAAAATATGACCTAGATGTAGAGTTGCGCAAAGTTACAATCTACAACTATTCATTCAATTTTATATCCATATACTTTTATTTATTCATTAAAAATTTCAAAAATCAGTAATGTACTATAAAAAAACTGGTGTATTTTTATTCAATGTACCTAAAGAATATTTTGCTGGTGCGCATAGGGAGGTACCTACACCTCCCTATGTGCTGCTCTCAAAATGTTAAAGACCAACTACAGTAAATAAATTAAGGTTGTTTGGCATTGTTTTAAATGAGTCAAAGTTATTTAGATGACTACAGTCACAGAATTCATTAAATTTCAAAGATTAAGTTTTAAGAGAACAATTTTCATGTCCTTTACTAACAGTGGAACTTATTTTCCACTGTTTAAGTCAGGTCAGTTTTATCAAATAATTATATAGTAAAATGTGTGATTTTAAAGCACTTTTTGATTTCTTGGTTTTTTTACAGTTAACGTCCAATCCTAAGCATCATTACTAATGATAGGTTTTACTTGCAAGAGTGAAAAATCTAAACAATCGTAAACAAGAGTAATGAAAAAGAATACCTCAAAGTCACTCTCATCACTGTCACCTTTAAGTGGACCTGGTTTATGCAATTTTTCATCAAGTTCTTCGTCTTCAGAAGCATCATCGCCAGAATCGTCACCGAAATTCAATAGATTTTCGTCATTTTCTTCAAGAAAATTGTAAAAGTCAGGATCAATTTTCTTTAATTTCTCTAACGATTTTTTATGCAACTCTGGAGATAATTCTTCTTCTGAGTCTAAAATTCAATACAATATAATGAACTTTATATATTTTTCATTATTATTTTATATTAATTTCACTTTGTATACAATATAAAGGCAACCTAAATCGTCACTTGACTCCTTAGCAATCTTTAAGTTCTTCATTTTTAATTGTCAAAAAATTAATATTAATTATTAAGCTGGGACTGACTGACTGTTTTTTTAACATATGATTAGAGAATAGAAATAATTGTAAGCCGCATGGAGTTTATAAAATTGTTTCTCCTTAACCACGTGACAATGACATTGACAATAGTAGTCAAGTGTCAGATGGATTAAAAATATTTTTGTATATAGGGCAACAGTCATAAACTTTTAGTCACTAAAATAAAATAGGTAAATCTATACAAATAAATAAAATGTAAGTGTTTGTCCGCGATTTCGCCATAAAGGTTTTTTCTTACTCTCGTGTTGTAAATTGCAAAATACCAAAATTCAAATACACGTTTTAAGTTTTTTGCCTGTCTGTCTGTTTGTTTTCGGGTTAATCTCCAAAACTTTCATTGGCAGGTAGAGAAGTTTACAGAGAGCAGTTTAGTTTCAGTAATAAATTTGTGTTTCCCTCATCTAATCCACATTCACAAAAAGAACTACCCTACCTACCTTATTTTATCAAGATGAACATGAGTGCAAGCATGACCAATTCCCAAACGACAGATTACTGATGTTAAACTTTTGCTTGCTTTATTAAATTTGAAAAACCAAGGCTTAGGTGGGATACTACATTGAATAGCAGCATAATGTTTGCCCTTAGAGATTTGTGACCTTTAACAGACTTCATTCAATTTACTAAGTAATCTCTTTTTAGTAACATACATTGAGTCACTTTGTAAGACTTACAAAGTGACTTAATGCACTTTGTATCGCATTTTTAGAAAATGAATCATCTGTTTCATTTCCTCGTAAACCGCTATGGCCTGGTACCCATACCAGAGAGACAGTGATACCTTTAGAATGGCACGTAAATAAAGCAGATTTAATTTTGAGAATTATTTTTTTTTGTTTACTATGGAATTGGTTGGACAGAATTGCTAACAAATAGCTTTTGGAATCAGTAAGAATGACAGTTTTGTTATTTGATTCCACGTACAACAAGGCTTCGTGGATTGCTGTGGCCTCACCTGTAAAAATGGAGGACAATGGGGGACATTTGAAATTTAAAATTATTTTAAACCTGGCAATACAAACTGCTGAACCAGTACAGCTTTCATCCAAATTTTTCGATGCATCAGTAAATATTATAAGCCAATCCTTCCAGGTTTTATCTATTAACGCTTTCAATTTTAAGTCCGCAAAGGGAGAATCTTTCCTAATGTCAAGATTTAGATGAATGTCAGGTTGGTGGTATGGCTTCTTATGGAGTATCAAAAGGGGATTTATTTTGCAAGAGAAGATTTAACCAGGGATTTGGAGAAATGATACAAAATTCTTGAATAAACTGGTGAATCTTTATGCACCCAGTAAGCACATGAAAAGACATATTCTGAGAGAAGGTGTAATTTAGAGACGAGGGGGTGGGATGTAAGTTGGAAAGCTTTGAAGAAGAATCTGTCTGAAAGATTCTGCCTTCTTAAGTTGAGAGGAGGATCGACACACTCCACTTGAAGAGCACTGATTGGAGAGGACTTCATAGCACCTGTGATGATACGAAGACATTTTGACTGAATCTAGTACAAAGTCTTAAGATAATATTTATTTCATGACTCAAGGAGAAAGCATCCGTAATCTAGGTGGCTGCGGACAAGAGCATTGAATAGCAGTCTTTGTGAAAAGGGATGAGCACCCCACCAAGCCGTATAAGGAGACTATAATGTTTATATTCCTTTCGCATTTTTAGAGATTATAGCGATGTGACGAGTAAGAAGAAATTTCAGGGACTCTCTTATGACGGGAGAAGATAACTACGCTACTTTTGGAGGCTGATAAAGATAATCCATTATCTGACAACCAGTCTTGTAAATATATAAGGAAGAATTTAGACGTGAGCAAGCTGAAGATAGATTGTCAATGGGAATATATAAAGCTAGGTCGTCTGCATATTGAAGAACATGACAAAAATAATTAACCGAAAGTTCTAAATCATACGTATATATAGTGTAAAGATGAGGGCTGAGGACTGGTCCTTGAGGAAGACCTTTCCAAACTAGTCTTGGAGGTAGAAACAATTTTTTTTGTACTAAATAGAAATAAAATTGACTATCTTAAACGGAATACTCAGCTGTAGCATTTTCTGTACATTTCGGTACTCAGTACCGAATTAATCAATCGATCGAATCAAGGAAAACTCCTACAAGATATTCATGTTTTTCGAAATAAATATGATTTTTCTCGCTAATGTACTAAGGATATCCATTATGCTAAGACCTTTTCGAAATCCGAACTGACTTCTTCGTAAAACGCCCTTATTCTCCAGAAACCACTCTAAACGATGTTTAATTAAATGTTCCAGGACCTTTGACATAGTACATGAGAGAGCTATTGGTTATTTGAGATTTCCATTCACTTGGAGGAATGCCAGATAAAAATATCAAATTTAGAATGGTAACAAAGAAAACTTTAGTTCTGTTACTACTCTTGACAATAAAGGAATATGGAATTCCATCAATTCCTGGTGAAGTCCTTGAGATTCTGAAGTACTGTAACTAGTTATTTTAAAGTAAAAGGCGCATCAAATTTATTAGGGGATTGAAAGGAAGATGAATTAAAAGTTAAACATTCATCATATGAAGGAGCTGTGTGGCTGGGTGGGGCAAGTCTATAAGAAAATTCTTCAACCCAAAGTGTATAATCATTGGAGGACATATTTTGTTCATTTGACATTCCACATCGGATGTGTTTGATTTTTTTCCAGACTTGTGACAGAGGAGTACTAGGTGACATTGATTCGCAAAATCGATACCAACCACCACGCTTCCTATCCGCTATTTGTTTAAAAGTTGCTGTTTTTTTATAGGTTAAGTAGTTTTCTCTAGCCACAGAACGAGAGTAGTTTTGCTCAGCCGCCTTTCTTTTCTTGCAAGCCGCAGAACAGTCTTGGTCCCACCATGGGGGTGAGGCAAGATTATTTTTGTGTGTTTTTTGGAGTATTTCTGAATTGAATGTATACTAACTCTGAATTTTTTTTGTGGACTGAAGAAATAGATGATATCTGTTGATCTAAGACAGAAGAATATTGTGGGAAATTTACTTTAGATAAGTTTTAAACTGGGGGCAAATTCGGAATTCACTCTTGTGATAATATTGGGAATGACAATAATTGGGAAGTAGTCACTACCATGGGAGTAGGGTAATATATTCCATGAAAAAATAGAAGCTCAACTTGAAGAGGAAATTGTTAAATCGACAGTGCTCTTGACATTTTGGGTTGGAGACACGCGCCGAGTAGGTGTGCCATCATTAAGAATACAAATATTAAAGTCATCTACAATATCTAAAAATGTCGTTGACAAAGTATCACAAAAATGAGAGCCCCAAGCAGTATTGTGAATATTAAAATCTCCTAGGATGATTATACGGAGGGATAAGGAAAGATAGAAGCTTAACAAGTTCAGATAAAATTGAAATGTTAGGGTCAGGAATGTATATATACAGAAAGGAAATGTTAAATCCTCTTATTGCAACGGCATTAATTGCTGGACTATGGGAAGGAAGAGAAATTAATGAAAATGAGATTGACCTGAAAACTGAGATAGAAGAACCAGCATGTCCATCATTCCTTTAATACCGAAGACATGAAAAGCCTGAAACCCTAAAATGGGCACCAGGCTTGAGCCACATCTCCTGGATAGCTAGAATGAGTGGGTAATATTTGTTTGTAAGAAAAATAAGTTCACTCTTTTTATGCTTGATGCTCCGACAGTTCCAGTGTAGAATTGTTGGGAATGTTGTTAGTTAAATAAGTAAGCTCAGTCAGTTTTCGGCGTAAGTTAAGTGGGAGATAAGCATAATTAAAACGGGAAATCATACTGATTAGCATTGTTATCATAAGTTCACAAATATTATCATTAGAGGAAAGGTTATTGTTTGAAATAAAAACCCCTAAAGCGCATCAATTTGAAAGAGATGTATCAAGAGTATTGACAATTGCCTGATGTTCTGGTTCTTGTATGAATGGACGTCGGGGGACAGATACCGTTTCTATAAGATCAAGTAAGAGGTGTATGAGTTGGTAAGAATAAAAGATTAATAGATACAGGATGAGGAATCGGGTGTGTAGAATCAGGACGAACTTGCAATGTCTGCAAAAGATCTTCTCATCTGAGGGAATCTAGATGAAGCTTCTAAATAAGAGATACTTTCTTGAGACATAAGTAATTTAATAGATTTTTGTCTAGAATGTTCAGGATAAGAAGGATCTTTGCCGTGTGACAACCAGAGCATTAGAGCATCCATTCGCGAAATCTGAGATCTTCAGAGAATCCTCTATTACGAATGCCTTCTCACAGTACTAAATTCACAGATGGATCCTTCACATGTGCAGGCCGTGCGTCTATGGAATGCATTAGCTGTGGAAGTTAGACGTGCTCAGTCTTTAATAGTATTCAAAAGGCTCGTCAAAAGTCACTACCTGTCGCTTAAATTTTAAACCCCTTTTTCGGTATTTATGTATGTGTATATTTTTGTATATATATATTTTATTTTAATGTATGCGTGGACGTAAGTATATATTTGGTATATATTTGTATTTATTACTTCATAATATATTTATATTGCTATATATTAATCGCCGGCACACCCTCTTTAATAGTTCCTTCAGTTATGTCCATTTACCGGTTGTCTGGAAGAAATCGCTGCTAGCGATAAGACCGCCGATTGTTATACCATTTGGTTGAATGTTTTTGTTTTTAAATATTATTTTTCTTGTACATTGGTGTGTAATAAAGAGTAAATAAATAAATAAATAAATAAATAAGAGACAGGATGGTGTTTGCCTAGAGCAAGATATTCCTTCATGACTTTAGGCACATATAAAACAACGAGGGGATGATCTACACTGCGATGTGACATGTCCAAACCTGCAGCATTTATGACACTGGATTAATGGTAAAACATAGGTTTCTACTGGCAAAGATGTATAAAAACAGTAAATGTGTGATGTGAGTTTTTGCTCTGAAAACGTTAATACTACTGACTGAGTTGGGATCCAAGTAGGGCTATTATTTTGATTTACAATACGTTTATTGAGTCGGCGTGCTTTAATAATGTAGCCAAAACCAGGAGGTATACTGATAGAGGATATATGATCCTCTAATGTCCATTTTACAGGGACTTGTCTAACTACACCCATTCGGGTGACATTATATGTCGGAATCACAGCTTCGTATTTAGCGGCAGAGGGTCCAAATTTAATGGGTTTAAGCACTACTCCTGAAGGTAAGTCATCTGTTTTTATACGCACGTGAACCAAAAATGGCAAAGCGTTGTCATTAGAGTACTTAGATTTATTGTTGATAAAATCGGGATAGATATAAGTTAGTTGAATGTAAGGAAAATGTAGGAGTGGGTTCGTAATAATTATTTTTGGGAGGAATGGAGTTAACGTCTGTTTGTGATCGTTTGCGTTTATTTTGTTCCTAATTGTCCGTTTTCAAACGTTGAGAAGGGAGTGAAGAGTTAGGCTCATTGTTGCAAGGGTTTCCCTTCAGCATCGTGAGGTTCGTCGTCCATTTTTTTTTGTAACTACTTATAAAACAACACAGCTAAAAAGCACTTACTAATTTACAATTGTTATAAACCACCACCTAGACCATTCATCTTAAAAGTAACTCAATAACAAAAAATAGGAAAAATTAAAGTAACAAGAATGACACAACTTGTATCTCTCACATAACCTCCTTTCTACGGACAAATATCCTGTCTACGTTTATCTGTGCTGTAAACTGACTATTGACAATTGACATTGACAATAACAGATTCCAGAACCTAATAGAATTCCACCGAACAAACTACCATACAAAATTTTCAAATCAATAACGTTTACCTGTTACGTGCATTTTGCAACATAGTACATTACATTGCATTGTCTTTACCGGCTGGTGTAAACAACGGAATTTTGTATTCTATTTGGTACTTGTAGGGAGAGTCGTCATTCATTCATTGTATGCTATCTGAATAAATTTTTATTTTGTCACATCTAATGCATTAATTTCACAAGTATTTATAGATTGTGTTATTCAGTGCTTACTTAATTTTTAATATTTACCTTTTTATTTTTTAGTTACATCATGCTGTCTCGAATGTGCCTGGTACGTTCGACACTTAATGTACAGCAAACGCTTAGAACGCCCGTACCTCAGAAATTTGTGCCAAGAAATTATGTGGTCAGGAACTATGCTCGGGAAACACGCTCCCGTGTCGCGACCAGAACACAACCAACAGTTTGGGAAAGGTTAATGGCTCCAGCTGGACCTAATGGTAAATTCTATTATGGGGAAAATATTTTTTCATACAATGACTGAACTTATATATACATATGAAAAATTTAAAGTTGATTTTGCTAATTTACAATGAGGCCTTTGCATCGTTTCTCTTTTGCAAAAGAAAGAAATTTTTGTAGCTGAATTTGATTCCCAACAGTTTAATGACATTTGACCAAAATCTGTGAGTGAATTTTTAGCCATTCCATATTTCTAAATTAAAAGTAGTTATAACTTTTGCTGGTGTAACTTTTTGCTTGTTGAAGTTTGGATAGTGGTTAAGAGGGATGGAACAGATTTTTATTGTTGGATAAAATGCTGAAATGAGCAAAACATTCAGGTGATGGACGGATTACTGTATAGGAATCCTACCACCAGTAAACCAACACTAAGGATGCAATGATTCAGTTAAAGCATTAAAGTAAACTTACATATACAAGTTAATTACATATACAAGTGATTTCAGTTACTGATTATTATGTTCTCAGATTATTAGACATTTTACTACAATTTTGTATCATACAAGCTATCTCTGTGTGAAATTATGTCAAGATTGGCTCAGCAGTGAATTGTGTAAAGGTAATAAACAGAAAGAGGACCAGAGAGAGTTACTTTTACATTTATAATATTGGATTGTAGTATATATGAGGATACAAGCTGGGTCACCATTAGATAACAAGTTGTTTCATGTTTGAACATAGTTTGACCTTGTTATCATAGGATTAAATTCAAAGCATTTAGGGCATTTTCTAAATATAGACTATTGTTTTATAGAATCTTTATCTAAATAAATATTAATTTTTTTTCCATTCACAGCATTCAGTTTAGGAAAGGGTGCTTTAGCTGGAGCGTCAGCTGTGGGTCTTGGTGCACTTTGCTACTATGGTGCAGGAGCCAAACCTGGTACATTACAGGAGGCACAGTGAGTTATTTTTCATTGTCTACATTTCCATTAGTCATAATAAGTTTTCAGTAATATTCATTAGTTTAAGAAGATCATTTTTCAAGATATTTAAACCCGTGTGATTTTTCTTAATATTATAGAAAGAAGTTCATGTTTCGAAAAAATCTTTTGTAATAATGCATATATGTTATGCAATGTTATTATAACCAAATAAGATACTTACATGTATGTAGTTTAAAGTTTTTCAATGTTCTTTTAGATGTATGTAAAAATCTTAATGCTTATAGTCCTTTAATTTGTAAATTTTGTGTGGCAAAATTATTAATGAACTTTGAAAAACATGGTGAGATATACTTTAAAATTGGCATATTCCTGTTTTTTTTTTGGAAGCAAATTGTTCACCTCTTGGTAAGTACAAAATCTGCACATAAATGCTGTCTCATTCAGAACATTTCTGTGTGGCACCACACTACACTCATTACCCCGAAACATCAGTTCTTAAATCTCATATGTCCAGTATTTACACTACCTATCAGTGCCCTACAAACTAAAACACAGTAGTGTTTGCATGCTTCTGCTTTACTGCAGAATAACTGCTATTTACCTAGACAGATTTTTGATTTCTACTTAACAACTGATGTCCCAGGGTGACAAATGCAGTGTGTTGCCACACAGAAATGTTCTGGGTGACAAAGCATTGGATATGGGCAGATCTTGTAAAATAGCCTTTAACTGATTCATTTATTGATTCTATAATTTTTATGAATGTCAACTTTTAATTTAATTTTTAGTCTCTGGCCTCAATATGTTAAAGACCGCATCAAGACTACATACGGCTACATTGCTGGCTCTCTTGTTCTGACTGCGGCAAGTGCAGTTACAGTCTTCAGAACCCCTGCACTTCTTAATTTGGTAGCACGTAATGGGTGGATGGTATGTTATGAATTTTTATTTAGACACTATCTCTTGTTCTGAACAAATGTATGCTAAAAAGGTCAATTTATCAATGCATATATATTAAATTATAACTTAGGCTTTCAATTAATAAAATTAATATACAAAAATAAATTACATTTCAGTCAATAATAGTGACACTGGGCCTAATGATTGGGTCTGGCATGGTTGTACGAGGCATGGATTACAAGCCAGGTTTTGGGGGCAAACAGCTGGCCTGGATGGTACACACAGGCATAATGGGTGCTGTGATAGCACCAATTTGTTTCCTTGGTGGTCCAATTCTAACTCGAGCTGCCTGGTAAGTAACATGATTTCTTATACTTAACTAGCTGTGCCCTGCGGTTTCATCTGAGTAAAATAAGCCGACCACATGATTGCGCGGTACGGTATCATACCTCGTTAACCTGATTATTTAACAGCTTGACCTTTTGTGGTTATGTTTGTTTCACAGTGAGTGGCTCTTCAAGGCCATAGCATTAAGTATTATAGCAAATTTGTATTCATATTTTCTGAACCCTGCAAGATATAGAAATGGAAAATTTTAGTTAAAATTCCTGTTTTAATCTATAAAATCTTCATTGAAACCATTAAGCAATGGCTTAAGTTAGTCTCGAATAGACTAAGAAATGTCATAACCTATTCAAGACTAACTTACAGACAGACAGACAAAAATTCTGTAAAAGGTAATTTATCATTAAGCATAGTATAATTAGCAGTTTGTGTTAAACAGGCTCCACTTATTAACTGTTGTTATGATTAATAATTTTCAAGTATATAATTTAAATCTAAGATCTTCTAAAACTTATTTTTTGGTTAGCAAATAACAAGTACTTAGTTAATTTAAACCAGACTGACAATGAAAAATATATGAACTTATTATTTTTTATTTTAGGTACACAGCTGGTGTGGTAGGGGGTTTAAGTACAATAGCTGTTTGTGCTCCATCGGGTGAATTCCTTAATATGCGAGCGCCACTAGCAATGGGTCTGGGTGCTGTTTTCGCCGCCTCCCTGGGAAGCATGTTCCTGCCTCCAACTACAGCACTTGGCGCAGGTATAAAATATAATCATTTTAATTGCTATTATATAAAAAGTGCATGTCTGAGAAATAAAAAATTATGATATCCTCGTGGCCAATTTCCGACTACTGCAACAACTTCCGAATACTGTCTATGTACTGCAAAGGAGATATTATACTTCCACAAGCCTTACCTTACAAGATTGCAAACCCAGTCCCCAGAACCCGAGAGCAGTCAGGTAATCTGACCACCAGCCCGTGAGGGTCGTTAAAATAAAATAAATAATTTAAGAAACTGTAACCTGACTACAAAAAAAAACTAATTTCAAGAAAAAAACCTGCAAAACCTTTTACCCAACTTACCTAGTTGGGCTAAAGATTTTGGAAAATATAATTAACTAAAAAGTAAGAAACAAGTTAGGTGCTGTTTGCATCCATCAGTCTTTTGATATGTTAGTTTTATATATACCTCTTTATTTAGTTCTATCGAAGTTTTCTGGCAGTTTTACATTTATAACTTTATAATTAAATTCAAATGCCAAATTCAATTTTAAGCTATGACTTTTGATTTATTTGTGTTTAATCATATTTTCCAGGTTTATATTCTTTGAGCTTGTATGGGGGCCTTATAGTCTTCAGCGGATTCCTCTTGTATGATACGCAAGCGATAGTCAGGCGCGCAGAAACTCATCCCACATATGGATTCCAACCTTATGACCCGATAAACTCGTAAGTATATAAAATTAATTAGTGTAGTCTCAAATTAATATTAGTTTTTGACTGTAGACTTTGTCACAAACAGAATGAATTTCGTGTATTGTAACTATATTCACAAAAACTAGTTTTTAAAACATTATCATTGCATAAAACAACATTCATGCATTCGCTTTTTCTTTTAGTTAAACTATATTGCATATTTTCACAAGATTTTTATTGTTAATAATTTGCTAAGTAACCTATTTTATATTTACAGGGCCATTTCTGTGTACCTGGACGTACTTAATATTTTCATGCGCATTGCTATGATCCTGTCGGGTGCCGGGGGTAACAGGAAGAAGTAAACATACAGCATAAGACACAGAATTATATTCGCCGAAATTAAAAGCATTGCTTTTCTTAATTTAGACTTCCAAGTTAGAAGTTAGTAATGTGATATTATGGTATATTTATATAAATGATCTTGATTATCTTGATCTCTCGTTAAGTTTTCGTATGTTTTAGTTGGTCCAGGCTAAGAAGTAGTAAATTAAACTGTAAAGATAAATCCAAACTAATCTGTGTTTTATTTTATATTAGGCAATGTAAATTAAATTGCATTCATGTACTGTCATAAAACTATTAAAGAATTTTAATGATTACTATTTCGTTAAGGCACTGTACAGGAATTGCCAAATCCACTATGTAGCATAGTACTCTACAATGTCTTCGGCTGAAATACTCTTGAAAAAAATTATTGTAGTCAAATCTACTATGCTTCAACAAATATTAAATTGCTTTTATTACATTCTGCTGCACAATTTTCGAACTTGTATGTTCTAAATATAAAAACAAATCAATAATATATTTTTTTCTAATTTATTTTTTTACCACCTTAAATGAAAAAAAAAATTCTATGTTCTTTATCAACATTTTGGGGAAACCGACCTTGTACCTGTAACTAATCGGTCTGCTAAGAAACCTGACTTTTAGTTAGCTGAAGAAACAAAAGGTGCAATAAAGTGTCTGTGATGGGAATTAAGACACTGGTTTTATGGCAAAAATATTAATGCCGAATAGCATCTTGTCTATAACAAGACCTAAACGTCGCGGTTTTGATAGATCCTTGTCACATGCTATTCATGAAACTCGTTAGTAATGTTTTTGAGTCCAAACTAGTTATATTTGTCGATAGAGAAATCCAAACAATGGCCATACTTAATCAGTAAATCTACAATAGGTACAAACCAACGCTAGGCTCAATTTCGCGCATAACCTTAAACATCAATTTCCAAATTTAAAGTAATTAGGTTTCTAATTTTTTTGCGGCATAAGTTGCAGAGCTGAAAATGCTTACTTATTTATTAATGCTAGTTTATTTATTTATTTAACCTTTATTGTAACACCTTAATCTAAGGATTACCATGGGCAGACTTAATGCCTAGAGGCATTCTCTGCCAGTCAACCCTGGGAGACTAGAAAACTGATGCTAATAAGTAAAATGTGGAGTGTGGTGTGAAAATATAAATACTATTGATGATGTTCTCCTAGTCGATTTCGACCACGGCTACAACTTCCAAATACTGTCGAGAGCCATCAACTGCGCAGGAGATATTATAGTGCCACAAGTGTACGCGCAAACAAAGAGTCACTCGTCCCAATCTACCCGCGCCCGATGTAACGCTGATGCGATAAGATCGGAGGTAGGCTAGGATGCAGTGTCAGAAACACGGGGACAATCACAACACAACCAGACCTGAAAACCAACAATTTGTGTTTTAACACAAATGTTGGCTCCGACTGGGAATCGAACCCAGGACCCGCGGCGTAGGAGTCAGGTACTCTGACCACTAGGCCACGCGGTATAATAATATCAATAATCAATATATATTCAAAGAATTAACATAGATAAATATGATACATGGTGATACAGATATATGGTGACCCCAAAAATTTTTAATTGAAGATTTAATTATAGCGTTCATTCAGTGATTGCATGTAGTTTGTGGCACCGAATAAATAAGTCATCAACAAAACCAGAAGAATTTAAAATATTCTATCTTTCGAAAAATGCAACAACTATAATAAGTGTTGTTACTCGTCATCGAGTTTTCTTTGTATTGCCCGGCCGCTTAGGGAATGCGTTCCTGACGTCTGACAGTTGTACGAGTATTGTTTTCTTATTTAAGTTAACATTATATTTAGCGCAAAATTATAACATTTATGCATTTTATTGACAGTTGACTTAATTTTAATGATAGTAAAGCAAGTAACCGATAACGATATCAATTATTCACCACTTGAAAATGACAACGTCCACACGATTACGACCTGTCAGGAACGCATTTTCGCAGCGGCCGGACTGAAGTTTATTTGAAGTGGTTTTTCCGCCATCTGTCGAGGCCACGTAATTTCCCTTACATTTATTTTAGACGACTTTTACGTCTCTTTGGAGACGAGGCGACGCGGTGTACTGTTTTTGCGGGGGATCGTGGATAGTTTCTATGTAGGGTTTTAGAAGCGTCCTTTTGACTAAATCATTTAATTTCTTATTTAATTGAAGATACTTTTGTTAAAATTATAATTGCCTCTAGTGGTGTTTCATTGACGCTGTTTACAGTCCGTATAACTATTAATTACTGCTACTACAATGCGTAGTGTTTATGGTTGGCCACTCTATCTTACCCCATCACCATTTTATATTACATACCATAATTAGCGATTTAATTTCCTGATTATGGTCTGGAAATATCTGAAAAAAACATATTGAGGCGCACTGTATCTTTGTTCCAATTTTTAGTTTTTTTTTTTTTAATTATGTGTACAGTGCTTAAATATGCAATGAAAATGAATTTAATTAATTTGTACAAAGCTTTTATAATAACAGCCAACTTACTAGAAGACAACAAGTAAAAAAGCAATGTTGGTATTTCCTTCATATAAAATAAACACCAAGAATTTTAAATATTTTATTTACATAGTAATGTTGTCATTATGGAATCCAAAGAGTTTGAATACATATACGCACTGCATTAAATGTTAACGTAAAGCCTCACAAGCTTATAAATTGTTTATTTACACAAGGTATTTTTTTTTATTAAATTTGAACGACTAGGAATTTATATAATTAGCTATCATAATTGTCCAGAATTCATAAATACTTCATAAAATACTCGGTTACTTTACTTATGCATCGTTTTTTAATATTTTAAATTTATTACTTAGTGGAGCATTGTGCAATAATTTTATTGTACATGTAAACATTATCGTTATAGATTAAAAAAAATGTAAATATCAACAAAAATGCAAATAATATCACAATAAGAATTTTTGGACTTAAGAAATCCTGTTCTTTGAAATTGCATTAATTATAAAAATAGAATTATATAAATGATGTACCAATGAGTTATTAATTAACCATTTTAAATATGATAAGTAAATTATTTTTTTTAGAAACTAAGGAACACTTCCCTAATTTCTAGCTGTGTTTGAACATAAAGGCAAAACTAATAAATAGATAATAATATGTTTGTAAACTTATATGCTACTGGTTATAATAGTAATTATAGTATGATCTTATGAGCAAATAACTTGAAGAGATCTTGACGCTTACATTAATACTAATTAAGTAGTTACATCGCCAGTCTTATGTGCTTGTTGCTTTAAATATATAGCGTACATCTGTCGCGCCTGGTTTAATACCCTGTTTACATTATGTTTACGAACCATTTTATCGAAATGCATAGCAAGTTCATTATAGTCCATACGATTTCTCATGATGTAATCTCTATGCTGTAACAAAACTGTCAAGCAAAGATACATCAAAAAAGGATTACCTCCTCCAAACACTGTTGGTGATGGAAGACTGCTTATACTGATTTTGGTAGAGCTATCCCCGCTTACGGAATTAAAAGCGGCTGACCTTTGAACAGGAGGTTTGAACACTTCATATTTTTTCTGGAAATTATTTATTGTCGACGCTACGCTGTGTAAGTTAGATTGCTTAGCGGTTAATATCGACTCACAATTCTTTTTCGCATTTTCCAATTCATGTGACATATTGGAGAAAAATTTATTTGACTTGGTGTTTGCTGTAATTTCCTGCTGATTGTTCTTTAGTGTTCCTGTGTCAGTTGACTTTAAACCTTCTTTTTCAGATGAATCTGATTCACTGGAATGTTCTTCGGAATGTTTGTTATTGCGATATAAATCTTGCGGTTCCAACGAATGGTTCTTTCGCAACAATCGAATGGGTGTTATAGATTTTTTACCGGAATGTTCTTCAAAAATTTCACCAGTATCTCCATCGAAATCTAGTTCAGCTTGTTCGTCGGGAGTTTGTGGACAACTTGCAGTGGTTCGAGTTGTTGGTGTATTTCTATGAAGCGGGTTTTCCCAGAGATAAATATCTTCTGCACTTCTTGCATTTGATTTTGATTTTATAGTTTCAAACAAGGGCGACTTTTTCATTAATTCAAATGTTTCCGCATTTTCCGATTGTATTTCTAAAGCTGTGATGCATTCCGATTTCAGTTCTGTGTAATTATTTGTTGCTTTCTCTTCAGTGCTTGTTGAATCGGAAGGAGAATCACATATGATACTGTGTCGGTTCACATAAGACTGTCCGAATACTTGCCGATCTAAGTGTTCTAATTCAAGTCTTAGTTCTCTTGTCATAGAGGTAGTCATAGGATAATATTCTTGTGAATCATCAGGGCTGCTTCCGTCGTTTGTATCAGATAGAAAAGACTTACATGTTTTGTTAATTTTTTGAGTTTTACCATAAGATAAATCGTTTTCATCGAAAGATGTTTTCGTCAAAGTAATTTTTGGGCATTCTTTAGTAGTTATGTTTTCTACTGAGGATTGTGTTCGTTGTAGCCTTTCTTGTTTAACAGTCCCAGGTTTAGTTCCGGTAGCGAAGTTAAGGAATTCATTTAAATTTTTTATCATTTTTATTTTTGGTTTATTAGTATCTATTAGAGATGAGTCATCAAGTTTATCTAAAGACGAGAAGAATCTATTATTGTGAATGGATATTTTGTCTCTTAATAGCCGTATTTGACTTCCCAGTGGACTTACTTTAACATCTGTATGCGAGGTGCCGTTCACTAGGTTTTCGGCGCTAGGCAAATCGGAAACAGTCGCGTCTTGCATCTCCGAAGACTTGACATGTTCTGGCAGACTTTTCATGTTTCCCCGAACTGTTACTTTTAAGTCATTCTTATTTAGATTATTCTCTTTGCATCCATCTCTTATACTTTCAAGGTGATCCTTTGCGAGTTTTTGAGTCTGGAGAACCGCATCATCTAGACTTTGAAATTCTTTGGCATATTTTAGCGTTGTGCTAGTTGAAACGTTACGAGTGACATTTTCATCTAGACTATGATTAGTTTGCTTCGTTGAAGCTAGCTTTGGTGCTTTTACATTAGCTAAGCTGAAACTTGAGCTTTGACGTCTTATTGCACATACTTTAGTGTAGGCATTTTCTCGAGGGGCTTTCACCAATGGGCTCAAAGGCGGGGGATCAAAGTCTTCTTCTACTGTAGGATCAAACTCTTTTTCTTTGAGAGATAACTCCACAGATTGTGTTTTATGGGGTAATGATGCCCATAGAACTTCCAGCATTCTTAGTGCATCATCAAAAGCGAACTCGCGTTTCATTTCTAACAGTAACCACCTATAGCAAAATAACAAGTCATCCGCTTGTTGAGATTTAAGATAGTTATAGAAATCGAGATCATATACTTGTAAAGATTCAGTCAAATGACTAAATTTAAGAGTCATTGCTTCTCCATCAAGTAAAAAGTTGGGGTAAAGTCTTGTCATGAGAGCACATAAGCAGATGTAGGCGTGAGCCTCATCGCCCATTGTTACCAATAATGGAGAGGCCAGATCAGACATACCTTGGCAATAACTCACTGTAGGGTGATATAATGCGTATCTGAAAATTAACCTTTCATAAGACACAAGTATAGAATTATAAATTAATGTATATTGTATTTCATGGGAGCTGTAATGAACATTTAGTTTCAATTAGTTAATATAATTGATAGAAGGTAAACAAAGTTAATTTGCTATAATTCTTTTGCAAAATTCAATTTAAATGGAGTGTTTACCACCTGAGTAGTGCCACGAGATTCCTCACATCAGGGCACACCACCGGAACGGTGGGTAAAAAAACTGGGTAACACTGACCATTAAATTTATTTTGCATATGAATTTCTGTAAAGTAGCACTTGATTTCGGTTAGGCAATTGAATCTTGATCAGTTACTTTGTTATTTTTTATTAAGATACAGACAGACTTACGTCGTTAAAATGTTGAATAAGGACGCAATGTTTTGGTTGTCATCACTCCCAGCATAGAAATTGTGATGTCTGTCAGTCCGCAAAACATCTTTTCTGACCATACTAGTAACATAAGCCAAATCAGAATTTACCTAAAAGCAGATAATGTAGTAGGCAATAAGAAAAATCAAAAAGCAACAGCCTTTGTGAGGGATAAATCCACCCCGCCGCTCTAGTGCTGCGTGGCGAACTTCATATGTTCTACAAATTTTTGAAACCTGCCGGTTTCTTCACTAAGTTTAATTTCCTTTCTATTTACCTTTACCACTGAGAACATGGTAAATTATTTAACAAATTTAGCAGTGCTGGCACCAGGAATCAAATCCAGGTTGTATGCATACTATAAAATTAAAGGACTGTCACCAAGCCCTGGGGTACCATGGCTCTCAAGATAGATTACTCGAATGGTGGAAAAGAATATACTTTTATTCAACTTAAATTGTTTACATACGAGTAATACCCATTGTATGCCATTATTTTGTAATTTTTTAATCGATACGGGATTAAAAACCCGCTATTGTGTGAAGCTTCTGCAAGAAAGACTGGGCGTTTTGTCATTGTTTAATCATTAACATGTAAAATAATATATCACACAGCTATTACAAAACCATTGTAACTCAAAGGTTACTTTTTCCAGAAGCAATGAAAAACTGATTCCCATCTATCTGTTTAAAGGTTTCTCAGTAAAACTGTCTCTTGACGCCATCTATTGGTTGTTTCACTAAATGTCTTGAAAACTGTTTTAGTTACGCGAAGCTGTAGTAAACTTTTAAATGCATGGAAGATAAAATTTATTTTTTGTGTTTAAAATCTAGTTTTATAATAGTAGTGTGATAGAATAAATTGGCAGTGACATCACATCCCCATTCCCAGGGGTTATTATTATGCATGTATTCATTAACTATGGGCTGTTTATGCTGAACACAGGTGCAGGTCTCCCTTATAGATTGCCACAAAGCATGATACTAAATCACCTGTATCTAACATTAAAATTGGACAGGTCATCTCTTCATACAGTGAGTTGTTCTACTCTGTGATTTCCAATACAGTTGTGGGATCAACAAACCTAGTGATTGCTATTTCAGGAGTTAATCATGCACTGCTGAATAGACTAACATACATCCAATCACGCCCTTTTCCCATAAAAGGGGTAGGCAGAGACCACACCTCACTGTTACACCCGCGGGAAAAGCGACATGACGTGTGGCGAACCACGATGCCGTCATTTTGATACGAGTCAAAAACTTCTGTCTCCCCATTCAGTATAGTAGCGAATAGTGACAGCATTGCAAATTATGGTGTTATTCTGCACAAATAAAGGCAGTCTGTACAATACCATAGCTGTCTCTTACGACACGAAAGAGGTAGGTGCTACTCTACTCTGCTAGACACCTTTGACCTGAATAGAGTACTGCCTAAAATTTTGAGTTTTTTTTAAAGCACATTCCATTGTGTTTGTGTGGATACACATATGTAAGCCTATAATATACAAAGCCCAAACTAAGAGACATTTATTTAAAACTGCATTTGCAATATTTATACATTTTATTCTTGTGCTACACTTCATTTTTTTTAATTGCTTTGGTAAAGTTTTTTTTTAGTTATAATAGTCAGTTTCAGAGTTCTTTTTACCTAAACTTTACATAAATTATTTTCATCACAATAATTATTTATTGTGTTTGTAAAATACGAAAAATTTAAAAATCAAATATGAATCTGTTAATATATATACTTCTATAAATATCAGATAAGTATTGTTTTTACTATGACATTTTTAAGCAATGGTTGAAAATTACCTTTCCCTTCTGAATGCAGTCTTTCCAACGAGATCTTAGACCATAATATTCATTGGCTTTCCTTTTAATATAGTCCATTCTTTCCTTCCCTGTCATACCTTCAGGATACACATTTAAAATATGCTTCCAAACGACTTTCCTGAAAAAAAACTGTGTTTAAAGTAGAGTATAATAATAATATAAAATTTAGTATAAGTATTGCAAAGCTAGGAATTCTAAAATGTCAGTATAAGTATATTACTATTTAATGTGAAAATAATAGTATACAGGTATAATTATTACACATGGCATGCATGTGTAATAATTATACCAACAAAACCACCAAAATCAAAATCAAATCATTTTAACCATGCACAATCATATTTATTTTGTTGTACAATGTTTTCGAATAAGGAATACATGCACCATAATAACCTCATTGAGTAAAGTTTTGCTGCTAAGCTGTTTTTACTTTGTAATTAATAGAACAATGATTTTTCTGTAATTATTACTATAAATAGTAATAACTCCCATAAAAAAAAGTCCAGTAAGTATAACAAAAATAATGTATATTTACTAAACGGGAATAAAACAGATAAACAATAATTATGAAATTACCTCAAACTGGGTTCAATTCCACCACAATATATGACCTCTCGCAGTTTAGAAGTGTTTGTAATTTGTCCCACCGCATCAAGGAAAGCTCTAAACTCAATATCATTCAGAGGTGGACGAGGTGGAGTATTAGGGTCATCATACAAATTAAGTGCCCTAGATACTATGTTAAATGTTCGTTCAACCTGTCAAAGTTTTTTATGTAAATATTATCAACTTTTCAGGAACTGAAAACTAGGAACTTAAAATATCTCTGTTACACAAAATTTATATTTGAATTATATGAGAAGGGTTTAATTATTTACCTGATTCATGATTAATCCTTGAAAACCAGTTTGTGTCTCTTGCTTTTCAACTTGTTGTGGTGCTGGGCAAACAGTTTGTTGTTCTTTGCTGGTCTGGTTTGCAGTGGAAGATGGGCTTATATTAGGAGGCTCCCAATCCTCAGATGCTTCAGCAAATGGCTTCATATCCACTTTGAGTTGAACACATGGCTCTGACCTTTGCGTTAGAGCTATATTATGAGCCCTGTTGAGATTTAAAAAAAATAACATTGATCTTAAAAAACACCTACTAATGGATGGTTCAAAAACTGTACTAGTAATTCAATTTTAAATAATTCATCCTTCTATGTCTACATATCTTATTAACAATTTTTTACAAAGTGAAAGGCGGCTCATGGTCATCAATACATACTTGAGAAAAGCAGCATCAAGGTCCCAATCAGATAGAAGTGGTAAATAAATCTCTTGTCCATAATCATCTAGTGTTCTGTATGACAGAGTAAAATCTGACTTAATATCAAATGCCTTAATTAAAATGCTTTGTAATACTTCTAGAGATGTAATTTGTGGATCCACAGAAAATTTTCTCAATTCTGGCAGGAGCTTTCCTTCACATTTCTGTCAAAAACAAAGGCCATATTTAATTGCACTTATTACCACTAGATGTAAGCATCAAACCTTACGCACACAGTTACGGAATTTCTATTTGCAGTATTGATTATTAGTGGCGAATAATGAATTTATACAAGATATGCTGTTTACCTTATTCAGTAATTGTCAAAGCTTTTACTTGAACAATTACAGAATTCAAATGTAATTATATTTAGGGGACAACAATACAAACCTTGACTTTCACTCTTACTGCTTCTTTACTATAGCCAAACATCTTTACTCATTACTGTTAACTGAAATCTTACAGAAATTATTAAAAGCTGCATTAGGATTTACATATTAATGAAAATTAAGAGTATATAGAACAGGAATAACTAAATAACAAATATAAAACAGAAGTCAGTCTCAATTCACCAATGACATAATAATAATATATTGCGAGAGCAACATGCAAGACTATTTGACACTGACACAATGACAGATTGACGACAGCAAACAAGCGATTTGATGTTACTACATTGAAAGAAAAATCTAACATTACATTTGCATAATACAAACATATTTCTTTTGGTTTAGAACATATTCCACTGCATTCTCGTGAATATAACATCTAATTAAATGTGATTTTCGCACTGGTGCAAAGTACAGCTGTTGCCATAATATAAAAATATAATGACAAAATGACACTGACATTGTAGGCATCAATTCTTTTTAATCTGTTTTTTAAATATTAGAATTTTGTTTACATAGAACTGAAAATTATAGAAATATATTATTGTTTTTTAGAAATTCAATAGTACAAATACCTTAAAAATGAGTAATACAAATGCTGCTCCCCACGTCGATCGTGAATTAGATTTATCTAATACAGGGAGAGGAGTGTGGCTGGTTAAAGTTCCTAAGTACATTGCTAATAAATGGGAAAAGGCTCCCGGAAACATTGAAGTGGGCAAATTAAAAATATCGCGAGCACCAGGGCAGAGAGCACAAGTACAGCTTTCTCTTTCTGAAGCAGTTCTGTGCCTTAAGGATCCTGGCGAACAAAGTATACCAAAGGAGCATCGTCTCGACGTGTCCAATGTGACACGGCAATCTTTGGGTGTTTTTTCCCATGTTATTCGTACGTATACTTTTAATTATATGTTTGTAGAATGTAAAAGAATCCGCGTGGTGGCGGCGTTAAATCTGCCCCCCAATTCAATCCGTCGGTGTCGTAAAAGTCGACTAAGGGAAATGCAAAAAAAATCTCATACCCTGCGATATAGAGTGGAATAATTATCTCAATTATGGAAGATTTCAATTCCTCAAACCAGTGACTCAAGCATTGTTTAAGATTAGTTGTCTGGTACTGAGATTGAACATCCACTTACCATGCCTGATGATCACCACATATATTTGTAATGTAACTATGGAGAGGCCTACGTCCAGCATTGGACAGGCTGAAGTATGTAGAAGTGTTAATTTGTATGAAAAAATGTGCTTATTATTTCATGTCAAATGTTTATCTATTCTATTAAACTTTCACTCACTTTGCTAAGGTTTTGTTTTAAAATAATCACATCTTATTTTTTAGCTTCTAGCACAGATGCAGTAGTTCCCGAATCTGAAAAGCTTTACATGGAGGGAAGAATAGTACAAAAGTTAGAATGTAGACCATATGCTGACAACACTTATTATAAGCTGAAGTCAGAGTCTATAAGAAAAGCCTCAATGCCACAACGGCAAGTTCAACAATTAGACAGAATTGTGCAGAACTTCAAACCTGTATCAGATCATAAACATAATGTAAGTTTATGTTGTATTATTATTTTATTAAAAGTATGTTTCTAAAATATTATTAATATAAAAAAATAGTATGAATAAAATCTGGTGTTAATAGTACTTGACTTTAATATTTCTTTGGTATGTTAAGGTAAACTTTATAATAATATTTTATCAAAATTATACCAAAGTAATTTTTATCAAAACTTGTTTTATTAAAAATTTTTTTTTTGAATTAGATTGAATATCAAGAGAAGAAGAAAGCAGAGGGTAAGAAGGCTCGTGATGATAAGGATGCCGTCCTCAATATGCTATTTGCTGCATTTGAAAAACATCAGTATTACAACATCAAAGACTTGCAAAAGGTATCACTTAATATCTATTTAAATATATTTGTTTTTAAATATACCTAATTTGTTAAATTTGCTCAGCTATTCCTTCATTCTTATAAGATTTTTTTTAAATGTTGCCCTACACTAGGATTTCTCCTATATTGAAGGTGTGTTTTACAGATATTAATTTCACATGCACAACCATAAACAGACCAGAAAATGAACAATTTGTGTTTTTGAACTAAATATTGGCTTGCGACTGGGATTTGAATTTCGAATCATCAGAAATATTGAATGTTTGTGAATTGAAAAAAGTTCAATAACTGCTTTTTTTTTCTTGCTGGTTTTTCCCAGGATAGACATTTCTTCATTGGTATATTTTTATTTATTTAGATTTTTAATATCTTTTGTGAAAATCATCTACATCCATACATATATTATAAATGCAGAAGTAACTCTCTCTATCCCTCTGTTTGTTAATTTTTCATGGCTCAACTGTGAACCGATCTTATTAAATTCAGCACAGAGATAGCTTGCATCCCAGAGATGGATATAGGATATTTTTTTTCCGGAAAATCAATGTGTTCTGAGAGTATATTTATAAAAACCTAAATCCATGTGGAATAGTCGCAGGCTTCAGCTATTACTAAAGAAACAAGAACCTGCATAAGACAGATAGTAGCAACTGTTTCTAAGGAGCCAAAGATCAAAAAAGATGCATTTCTAAGGAGAGGCATACATCAAGTAGCAGAGTTCCCACTGTTGAACAAGAAAATGATAATAGAGTTTTATAAATTGTATGAACTATATTTTATTCTATTTCAGATTACTAAACAACCCATAGTATATTTGAAAGAAATTTTGAAGGAAGTCTGCAATTATAATTTAAAGAACCCACATAAAAATATGTGGGAATTGAAACCAGAATATAGGCACTATAAGCAGGAAGTGCCTGTGGAACCAAAGGAAGATAAGAATAGTTCTGACAGTGACTAGTCAGTGTTATTTAGGCGATATTGGACTCAAAATTATAATGTTACAATTTTATACAGTTTCCTGACATTGTTTTGTAAAAACAAATATCATTGTTAGTGATTTTGAATGAATGAAATGGCTGTGTGGTGTGAATATTGATAGGGACTGGTAATAAAATACATTGTTGTTATAACTGCAGTTTTTATTTTTTTCATATTATTAAGGAATGTATCATACATGCAAATTGTTACATCCTGCATGTGAAGCTATTAAAAAAATTAGAAATATGATACATAAATATGATATTATGGACAGTAAATTAGTTCTAGTCGTCATTTAAATATTTAACTTGGGTTTTAAGGGCATATCTAAACATCTATTTACTAGTACTCATGTAAATAAAAATCGATTGCCGTATGTATGAAAGATCATCACTCGAGAATGGTTCAACCAATTTGGCAGATTTTTTTTGTTGTATTCGTAATTGCAAGTGGTGTAGACAATTGGACTTGGGCAGAGCCCTAACCAACGTAGACCAACTCGATTGGACTAAGTCCCGCGTAGTTTCAATTATTTTAAGCACACACCCAAAAGTGCAAAATAATATCCACACTTGGACGCACTAGGGATACACACCTAGGCATTCATACTTCCTATCTATATCCGAGCAGAAAGTAAGATCACACGCCCCGGCGGCCACTTCTTAGGAAAATAAACAAAGAGATCAGAAAAGATAAAAAAGATGGACGCATTGAATGATGCACCCGTATGCACATTATATGAAATAGACACGTCGTCCTCGGACTCCGAAATGGATTGCGAATCCTCTCAGTCCGACATCGACTTCACCCTTTTGGAGAATTCGAAAAACAAGCGGAAAAGACCGCTTCTCCTGAACCCGTCACTACCGCTAAAACAGCGAAAACCTCTGTCTCCACTACAACATGATGCTTGTCGCTTATGAGCGTTCCCCAGCCGGAGAACAGATTCAGATTAAATCTGAAAACCTGCGTCAACGTTTCGGGTCAAGCTTTTTGGCCATTCTTCGCGAAACTGTTACGCGCGAGGTGCGGAAAATGCCTAGGCGTTGCCACCTTCGACTGACCAAAGGACAATACTCTCTTTGCAGATTTAGGCCCACCCTACTGTGTTCTTTGTAACACAGAGGGCCAACTACCTCGGCTGCCCCAAGGTGCCGAAATCCAAACTACCCGCGGTCAGACAAGCACCGGCGTCCAGAACCGTCTTTCAAATCCGCGTTCCGTATGGAAAAAACTCCCGACCGCCGCGTCGATCATAATCTCGACTTCGCCGAACATACCGGCCAAACCCGTCGCGGTTAGACCTGTCGACGAGAGCGACTTAGGTCTACTAATCTGTCGCTTCGTCGCCGTCTTCAAGAGCAACGATGTTTCCGCCCTCGCAAACGTACACAGGGATACCAATGGAAAGCCCGAGGATAGGATGGTACCAGCATGTAGTCTCGGCAATTGTCAATTTTTAAAGCCTAATAGCCCTATCGGTTGAAAATGCTGTCACTAACCCATTACACTAAACAATCATTGTAGCATACATATAATTCATTCGCAACACCCCACTTCAGGCTGGTTTCCCTTATCTTAATTATGTCTAAAAGAGTCGCTGAAGTTTCTTGCGCCATTTCTTCTCTAGCTTCTACGCATATCGAATTGGTCAAATTAGATGTTTGAAAACATCCTACCGATAGAAGTAACTGATCGAGCCGTGGTTCGGCCCTCTCGGGGGCTCTTGCGCTAGTTACCCAATATAAAGGTTACGGCTAAGCGCCTTTTTTTTTTTTTTTTTGTGTGTGTGTGTATGCAATTAGCCTTATGGCTTTTACTGCGTCATAGAAAGCGACTCGCGAGCAGAAGGCCCGCGAGTGAGAAGGACAACGTCGCTGCTGAGCAACTGCGCTGCACTTCGACCCCTGAAAACGAATAAAAGGTATCCGACTAACAAGGAGGGGCTCGAAGTGATCTGAAGGAGGTACGAACCTCGGCTTGGATCACCATCGGAGCAGAATATTATTTATTTTATATTGCATACAATAATATATGCAATACAAAACAAACAATAACTAATAAAAAACCATCTGAAAAAGAAAGTAGCCTGAGAACTCGAAAGAATCGAGCGGCTATGAACCTAAGACTTCGCACTCGCCGGCGAGTGCGGTGCGCCGCTGTGCTAGCGGGTGCGTGTATGTGTACGCGGGTGTATGTGTTGAGGCGAGGGCCTCAAACGCGTTATTTATTAGCGAATGACTTTAACATTTATTATTAGATTTAAAGATTAAAAATTATAATAACGCGGATGAATTTAATTGCCTATTTGGCTTTAAAATTTTTAATTGCGTTGAGCACACCGATGTGCTCAATCGACGCTTGTAAGCGCTCTTTAGGAGAGCTTGCCGTCCTAATTTTGTTAGCGAACAACGTTAGTTCGTCAATGTCGACACTGTCCATATACTGCAGTAGGATGTCGAAATCCTCTTGCAGGCTATGGGCAGGTGTGGCAGCCACCGGCGTCGCGGCGCTCCTAGCGGAGGGTGCGGGGGCCGAGGGGCGAGTAGTGGCCGCGCTGACCATAGGCAAGGGCCGGGTCCACGCGTTTGTTTTCGGCGGCGGAGGAGGCTCCGCCGTCGTAGTTTTATTACCCGCGGGAGTGGGAGGGGCGCGGGGGTTAGCCTGTTTAGGCTTCCCTTTGCGGTTACCGCGTTTCCCGCGACGCCGCTTGCCGCGGGGGGCGTTAGGGCACCCGCGATAGTTCGCAGGGTGGCCCACCGTCCCACACAACACGCAGGTAGGGGGATCCGCGGTATTTGGGTCGCGACTGCACTTCGCTGTCACGTGTCTCCCGACGCATTTAACGCAACGAGGATTCGCGAAGCAGTTGCGCGCGGAATGGCCATAAAGTTGGCAGCGGTGGCACTGGCTAGGCGAGGACCGCTTACGCGGTACCTCGACAACGATGCCAGAGAGATTGCATACACTAGGTATGTCAAAAATCTTCTTACCGTCGTCCGACAACTCTAAGTGCACGAGCACTAAGTTGTACGGCGCCTTAGTTCGCATGTTAGTCATGCGATGTACTTGTAAAGCGGGGAGGCCTTTGGACTTAAGGTCCTCTAAAATGAGTTGCGTCTCGATGTCTTTCGGGACGCCGCGGATAACTACGCGGAGGATACGTTCCCCCTCGAGTGCGTATGTGTGGTAGCCGATCTTTCTGTCGGCTAACCATTTTGTCAACGCGCGATGGTCTGTCGGTGTCGGCACCGTGACACTGATGCCGTTTGCGATCGGCCTAGCACGCGTGAAAATTATGCGCTTTTCGTCGAGCGCTTTCGAAATGGTGCCCCAGGCAGCCGTATCCTGTATTACTACAGGAGGCGGCGCCTTAGGGGCGCGGGGGGCTCCGGCCTCTTGGGAGGGCGCGGCGGTGTCCATCGGGACAGGGCGCGTCGCCTTTTTGGCGGTTATTTTCGGGCGCGGAGCCGGCGTCGCGGCGGCCACCTTACGAGGAGGCCTGGCGTCGGCTTCTTTTTTTTGGCGCCTCTTGCGACCGGTGACGGTGGTGAAGCCATCGTCTCCGGGGGCGGCCATTTCTGGCTCCGTGGATGGAGTTGGAGAGGAGCAATAGCTCTCTTGGTCCGATCTGTAGTATTCGTCGGAGTGGTGACTCGCTACCGACGAAGCACGCGATGATGCACGCGACGACTGCGCGGAGTGCATCGCTTGCATCACAACGTCGTCTGGCGATTGCGGCGGGTCGCGCCAAGAGAAAGGCGGCGGATCGCGCGACGGAGGACGCCGTGAACCGGAGGCGACCGGCAACGGCGTCGATTTAGCGAGGCCGGAGGGGCCTGCGACGACTGCGGGGCCGGAGGGGCCTAACGGTTTTTGCCCGGAGGGGGCTGAGGGGCCTGAGGGGCCGGGGGGCCTAACGGCCGTTTTTCGAGCGCGGCGGCGGTCGCGGGGAGACGCGGCGGCGCGGGGGGCCAACGGTTTTTCACCGACGGCGATCGGAGATAGAGGGCGAAGAATTACTAGCGCCTCGAAGTTCCGACTGCGCGGCTTCCACCTGGTCCATACCGAGAACCGGGGAAGAATTTACGTCGCGAATAAGATTATTTTAACTCGTGACTCCCTGCCGCGCGGCAGGGAGGTGTGTTGTTGGCACTACTTGTGTTAGTGTACCTAATATGTCACTGCACTATGTACAAACCTGTAACGGCGACATTGAAAACGTCGCGAAAGGAGCCCGCTATCCTCCTACACGATGGACGGGGGCCCGCTTAAGCGGGGCCCGAAGAGCACAGTCGTCGGAGACGACCGCCTAGTCGAGCTGAATCCGCCAGAGACGCACGCCTCTAGGCCGGGAACTAATAACGCGAGAGAAGCCGTTTCGCTCTTATAATGTGGCACGTCTGTCTCGTAAGAGAACATCGGTGCGAATCGTATGGGCTAAGCGCCCTCGCGCTCGGCCACCTTTTAATTTCCGGCGAAGATAAAGTCATAAAAAAAAGCGCGCATTGCGGTGACATTCACATAGTTGTGTGGCTTCGCAACTGTTATGTGTAGGGTAGGCCATTAGAATCAGGTGAACGGCTTGCCCATGGCGTCACTTCCGTTAAAAACTTATATAAATAAAAACTTTATTGGGGAATCAAACATACATAAGATCCATTGCTTATGGATAGCATTGTCTGCACATACACTCAGCGTCACAAAAATCGCACCTCTCTGAGTTTGCGCGAAAAATGGCTGTAATAGCTAGAAACGAATTATATTTATATAAATATTGGTATGTTTGAAATGGGTATTTGAATAGCTTTACATTATTAATAAAAAAATCATGAAATCATTAAAACATTTATCATTATAGAGCGTCAAAAATAAACACTGTCAAATGCTCGTTGTAAGGACGCTAGTTACACCACCTAAAAAGGGTATAAAAGGGTCGATCTCGATGAAATATGGGCCAGTCGTAATTTAGACTTTGCAGTGAACACACGTGAACAAGTAACCCAAGTAAGAACAAGTAAAGATGGACACCAGCTCTGAAGAAGCCGCTCAAGTGATTGCCCTATTGCCGTCGGGGATGCGGTAGTGTGACGTTGCTCGACAGTTGAACCTGTCCCGTTTTTCAGTTCGACGGGTGTTCCAACGTTTTCAGCAGACTGGTGGTTATGTTAGGATCTGGAAGAAAACGGTGCACCTCAGAACGAGATGACCGTTTCATCGTTACGACATCTTTACGAAACCTTTTTACAAATGCTGTTGAGTTGCAACAACAGCTTCGATCAACTCTGAGAACATCTGTGAGTGTTTCTACGATAAGAAGAAGGTTACACGAAAAGAGTTTAACAGCCCATAGACCTGCTAAAGGTCCAAAACTTACTGCACAGCATCGCAGAGATCGCCTAGAGTTTGCTCGCAATCATTGCAAGTGGACTCTAGAACAGTGGCGGACCGTACTCTTCTCTGATGAGACGAGGGTCTGTCTCTTCTACAATGACAGACGTAGAAGGGTCTACAGAAGACAGGGGGAGAGGTTCACACAACCCTGCTTCGAAGAATCCGTCGAATACGAGGGTGGCTCGTGTATGTTTTGGGGCGGCATTTCCGCCGACGGGAAAACGGAACTTGTGTGCGTTTCCCGGACTCGGGGTGGCCGTGGGCAAGGGTCATTAAATGCTGGTCGGTACATTACTGAAATCCTGGAGGAACATGTGGTCCCGTATGCTGGTTATGTCGGTGATGGATTCATGTTAATGCATGATAATGCTCGTGGCCACACCGCGGCTATTGTACGGGATTATTTACAGGAGGTCGATATCCCTGTTATGCATTGGCCAGCACGAAGTCCAGACCTTAACCCAATAGAACATCTCTGGGATGACCTAATACGGCGCGTGCGAGCTCGAGATCCAGCTCCAGTCACTCTTCAAGAGCTCCGAGATGCGGTACTTGAAGAGTGGGAACAAATACCCCAAGAGGCTGTTGCGATCCTTGTAAGGTCCATGAAAGATCGCATGGAAGCCGTTATCAAGGCAAAGGGGGGTAACACTAGGTTTTAAGAACTTTTTTTGTATTTATTAAGTTTTTTTTTAATTATTAATTTGCAAATTTGTACATACCCTGTCTTTTTCTTTAATTTCTCTTTCGTCTCGTTATAAAAGTAAAATTCAATTAAAATTCCTGAAAGCTAATGATATTACCTTTCGAATGATACCCTCAAACCACAACATTGCCATTGGCCTGTTGTGTTAAAATAGTATTTAAATTATTTTTTTCGGATGAGCGATTTTTTTGACGCCGAGTGTAGTACTGATGCATGGGGACCCAATATCTGTAAAAAATTACGATTCCTCGCAATAGTGTTTCTACTGTATCATGCGTTTTTCAGTCATTTGTGATATACATTTTAAAAGCACAACACAACCAGACCTGAAAATCGTTGTGTTTTTGCACAAATTTTAACTTCGGTTGGGATTCGAACCGTTCTGGGTTCGAATCGCCGCGGCGTGAAAGTCAAATACTCTGACCACTACGCCTTGCGCTCGTCGATATTGATTGTCCGTAATTGCATGGTAGGGTTAATTTTAATATTCTGCTTAGAAAACATCATAGTAGTAGTAGGTGTGTTCTTTTTAAACAACTTTCGTAATCATTTAAGTATTTTTTCAATAATTGACCATGTTTTACTTTAGTATAACTACTTTAACAAAAGAAAACTTGGTTTGGACATTTCCTCTATGAAACGTTATAATTACAAAAACGTAATTTCAAGTTGTTTACAATTGTAAAATTAATTCTTGTTAGGCGACTAAAATTGTAAATTCTTGTTTTTTAATGGTGCAGCCTTTTAGTTCAACGTTTCTTTTATCCTCATTAATGTTTATCGATTAATTAATAATTGTTTATATACTGAGCAGTTATTTCAGAGTAAATAATAACATTAATAGTACATACAAAAAACACAATATTAATGCTGACACTTTATTAACACCAAAATATACACTTTGATTAGAATAATGAATATACTTTAATAATATTAAAAATTTGATTAATACAATATTAAACATTTAAGAAGAAAGTTTTCAATAGAAGTCGTTTTCTATTTCACAACATACACACATTTAATCAACTTCATCCAAATTGATTAAGACTTTTATGAGGAAATATTTAATACAATAAATAATTGAGTATAACTCTATTCAGTCTAGGAAAAAATTTCGTATAATTGAGATTCAAAGATTTCATAGGACCATTGGTTTATTATTTAATTCATAACATCATATTTGGATTTCTTGATGTAACATGCAAGAGAGCACGATAATATTGATCCCATTAATGGAAGAAGAGCAGTGCCAACAGCTATACCAATGAGAATGTCCATATTAGCCTCGATGTATTCTACAATTACTTCATAACAACCCTGTAAATTAAACGTAATTAATATCTTAAAACAAATCTGCAGACATAAGGCCATCTACTACAGTCACCGAGAAAATATATTTATGGGTGTGCCATTTTTAATAGCCCGTATGTTTTTTTTTTTAAATAATTAATGGCAACCGTTGAGGCGGTTGTGAACCTGTCTTTGAATTTGCGCTCGGTTATGATTCTATTAAGGACGTCATCTTTAGAAACAAGGTACAAAAAATTCTTTCAATTAAATCTTAAATAAATAAACAAATAATATTGTCTGTCTAAATTTACAAATAAAATTGAAGTGTCTGTTTGTGGTTTCAAAATAAATGCCAGAAAAGTGCTGTTTATATGATGCATAATCATAATTTTAGAGCGTTTTATAATTTTTGTCCGTAAGTCTGTCCATTGGAAAGTTTGTCTCGAATAGGTTCCGAAACGGCTCAGCGGATTTTAATGGAAATTTTAGGGATAAGGGAATTTCAACTTAAATTTTCATGTATGTTCCATTTCCATATGTTGCAGGGTTCAAAACACTGTTCTGTGGTTAGGAAGATATGAATATAAATATTTGTAATATAATGACGTGGTCGGCTTATTCTACGCGGATGAAATCACAGGGCACAGGGTCATAAATATGATGATAGGAGGTAAAACCGAAATCTGAGAAAAACTAAAACAGCATCGGCATCGGTGAGGTTTAAATTTGTATATCAAAACTTTTTTTAGAGTTTATCTTATACTAAACACATTCTTTTTATACTCTTTTTCAATGTAGTTTATTACAAGAAGTGGAACTGGGCGCAGGTTAAAGTGCGGTTTTATTTATAGTGAGTAAGAATTAACACAAACACAACCTTCCAATATAGTACCGAAAACTAATAAGTGTGTACTGTACTGTGTATTTGGTTGAGATTCGAACGTAGGATCCCAACGCAGCAGGAAGGTAAACGGACCACAGAGCCAGTACGTCACGGTTTTTACTTTATAGTTTTTATGAATATCTATTTGACTATAAGTTTGCTTTCGATCCGTGGTTGTGCTTATGAGTAGCGTGATTATCAGACTGCGTATAATATTGATAGTACTTGATCAATCATCCTTTCATTCTTGACTGTTATAATTGACTAACGCCTGCATGAGCATCTAATGGACGCCTTACAGCCT